>OX276344.1:5413130-6663130 GCA_946251885.1 Cosmia pyralina
AACATTTCGAACTATACAACGTGTCGTTTTGCATTCTTGTCAAATTGCATGCACCAACATCGTAATCGCGAAACAATAATAGCCGTCCCATACATTTGCGTCGAGTAGGTATTGAAGTTTTCTAGAGGACAGTTGAAAAATGTTTTCGCGATTACGATGTTGGTCCCATGGAGAAAGTTATTCGGTTTGATGTTCTATACCACACCCTGAAATTTGACGAGGATGCAAAACGACACATTGTATACTTACAAAATTAGGTCCGTGTTTTGGTTTTCTACGCTGCATTGTGTATCCATAAAATATCAACATCTCGATACAAAGTTGTTGTTAAAGCCGTTAAATTATTATTGCCATTATTAAATTATTAAGACGCAGATATAAGCCAACGGCTTTGAGTGGTTGAGACGGCCGGCATAGCTTACGTGTTCTATGCTGAGCTAATATTATTAATTAAATTATCTTTAAAATGGAGAAGGTTTCATAAAAAAACTTTTTTACAAAAAAATACAACCGACTTCCAAAAACAGCACTACAAAGTGAAAAATAACGTTAATTTCGAAAGTCGGTGTCTAGTTAAATGTATTTTCGTTTTTTGCCACCGACTTCCGAAATTAAAGTTATTTTTCACTTTGTAGTGTTGTTTTTGGAAGTCGGTTGTATTTTTTTGTAAAAAAGTTTTTATTTTTCACTTTTTAGTTGTGTACCCACCCCATACAAATTGTAATACCACTACCTGCAAAACAAACTAGAACATCATCCATATAAAAGTGAGGAAAAAATACGTATTATTGAAGCTAACTCAAAAACTACCGAAGCAAAGTTAATCAATTTTATATGGGACCAACTGTGATGTGATGTGACCTCTCGAATAAAACAAAAAAAAAAAAAATCCAAATCGGTCTAGCCATCTTCGAGTAATCGGGGAACATACATAAAAAAAAAGGTTCCGACGAATTGAGAACCTCCTCCTTTTTGAAGTCGGTTAAAAATACGCTTGATAGTTTTGGCGTGATTCTCAGTTTTTTATCCGCGTTAGACATACATTTACAAATTAATTACCTACATTAAGTAATATCAACTTAATATGAACTATTCACGTATTAAGTCATTAAGAAAATGCATATATTTTTTCCAAATCAATAACACTGCTCGTTTAGACGTGATCTTCAGTTAAAGTCCTTTATCGTCGCCTTAACTTACAAATGAACTTAAGCCCTACCCCCCCCCCCCCCCCCCTGCCTGCCTTATACCTACTATTAGAAGGACAATCTTAGGAGGAGCTCGTGGCTAATTAATAACAGCCGTACGGGTCGATCCATCAGGTTAAGCTACACTTGCCGGGGTTGGTCCGTGGATGGGTGACCATCTTTACATACCGAGACTCCTCCGTGCCTCGGAAAGCACGTTAAGTCGTTGGTCCCGGCTGTCATTCGTGGATCTTTGACAGTCGTTACGGGTCGTCAGAAGCCCGAAAGTTTGACAACCAGTCATACCATAGATATTTTTATATTTCTATGAGTCATACCAAGGGGTATCGTATCATCCAGTAATTGGGTTGTGGAGGTCAGATAGGCAGTCGCTCC
Organism: Cosmia pyralina; assembly: GCA_946251885.1. Lineage (NCBI taxonomy): Eukaryota > Metazoa > Arthropoda > Insecta > Lepidoptera > Noctuidae > Cosmia > Cosmia pyralina. Next base: position 5,414,714 of record OX276344.1, read on the forward strand.
ATGTAAAATACTGGTATTCAGCTGCATCCGGTTAGACTGAAAGCCGACACCAACATAGTTGGGAAAAGGCTAGGCAGATTGATTGAGAAGGACAATCTTATATGATTCCTAAATGATATGAGTCCTGGAGTGGAGACCGCGTATCGGCAAGCGTAGTGTTGCACGCCCCCCAGCTGGATGGACCGACGACCTGAAGAAGGTGGCTGGGACAGACTGGATTTGTTACTGTAGCTTATATAGGCCTATAGGCCTAGTAGACTGTACATTTGTTGACTATTTTCTATTTTGTTAAGTACCTGGTAGTTTTTTGTGGATGGGAAATCATCAAATGGCTTCTCCCGCTCTGGGCAGAGTGGGAGGGCGTGTCAGACTTTTACTGACTAAAACCCACCCATGTTCCTTCAGCTGCCCGTGCCAGGGCCACGGTATCTCTTTCGAACTACCCGCGACCCCGGCGGCATCGGCCCAATTGACCCCGTCACTGCTGACATCTCTTTGAGGCGCGCGTGGAACACAACGCGCCGTCGACCCGGGCCTGGTCCTTACCGGACGGCGAGCTGCCCATTACTCGTCGTCCGCAAGCCCGCGCCTACGGTGGCCGGGAATCAGCAATCGATCGAGGCCTACATTGTCCTCCCACACCTATTAACACTGTTATTTGAACATATTGTAAAAGCTAATTATTTTTAAAAGAGTAACCATTTAGTTTCTTGTCGGCTCTTCTCCATAGGAAACGATGAATTTAGAACCGTGCACCTAGCTTCTGACGTTTCATAAGTGCCCATGTAAGTTTATGTGAAATAAAATATTTTGATTTTGATGCGGAAGGCGGAGGACAGGGTGTTGTGGCGCAGCCTGGGAGAAGCTTATGCCCAGCAGTGGACTGCGATAGACTGAGTTGATTGACATGATTAAAACATTACCAAGGAAGTCGTCAATCATTCTCCACAAACTCTTAATCCAATTTATTGGAACGTCATACCTAAACTTCATAATTCATCAGTATTCATCACGCACATTCTACTATTAAATTCCCCCAATTTTATCATCGTCCTGCAGTGCTGCAGTGTTTGATTTGCTTCGACGATTCACTAGTAATCAGCTTAACTTGATTCGGATGAAAAAAGGTAATGGAGTGTAAAAACGCCGCTGTACCGTGACCCGGTAAAATTTTGATTCGGTGGAGTACTTGAATGGAACTATGGGCTTTCAGGAGAGATGGCAAAATTTACAGCGTTTCGTGAGACTTTGTTTTTGTTTTCTCAAGTAAATATGGCATAGTGGAAAGGGAAATATGGGGTACATGTACTTTTGTAACAAATCTTTTGGTAATCGGATTTGTGGTGTTATTGGGTATTTTTAGGGTTCCGTACCTCAAAAGGAATAAACGGAATATTTTTAGGATCACTTCGTTGTCTGTCTGTCCGTCAGTCTGTCAAGGCCCTTTTTCTCAGGAACGCGTGAAGGTATCAAGTTGAAATTAATATCAAATACGTAGGCCTAGAGACTCTTAGAGCTCTAAAAAAATCAAGCTTCTAAGTCACCGCAATAAAAAAATACGGCCATTTATGTGACATATTTTGATACTCGCAAGTAAATCAGAACCTATAGGGTGCTTCCCGTTGACCTAGAATCATGAAATTTGGCAAGAAGCAAGGTCTTGCAGCATAACTAAAGAAAAAAGTAAAAAAAAATGTTAATTTGTAATTTTTCTCATATTTTTTTTTTTTGGGATTACAATGAGTTAAGTTTGGTTTAGGGATAAATTCTTTTCAACTACGGAACCCTTCATTGTGCGTGGTCCGACACGCACTTGGCCAGTTTTTTTGGTAAAGAAAGAGTTATTTGTAACAAGGCTAGACTAAGGAATAATTAGTAAGTATTCTTTAGATTATTGGTGCAGTTGCTGGGTGACCCTGGGTTGAGAATGCTGCTTGGTTGCGGTAATCCCGGTTTGAGTACGCTGCTTATATTTTGTGATTTTAAGATACTTTTCCTTCATGCCACTTTTTAATGATTACTACCTGTAAAATTGCACAACGAAGGTATGCGTTATATTGTGGTGCAAACAACTAAGCACAACAACTAAGTTTGACAGTGTGTCAGCGTAAACTCAACTAATAATTGAACACTAGAGGACTAGTTTTCTAAACGGAGTTTATCCATTCCATAGTGATTATTGGTTCGATATCGTGTTTCTGAACACTTCGTTATGGAAGAATTTAGCTTGAAGGTCGAGTGAATTACTATCGAGGGTTAATAACTTAGGACCTTAAAAACAGAGCTTAAGGAAGGAATTTTCTTAATTTTGTCGAATATTTGAGAGTATCTGAGGATCTCAGAAACCGGGCATTAGCAACACAAAACTTCAACACAACTTTCCCCTTAAATCGAAGCACCCGTGAATAGGGGGACACCTACTATAAATAAAGAAAGAGACTAACACCCGCGTAATTGTCACCGTCTCCGTAATTAGAAGTTATAGCGACTGCAACTAACAAACAACGCTTTTAGCTAATTTATCGTCGAATTTCGACAATTGCCATTCGGTACTTAGCGACTATTTAATTTATTACCTTATGGCGCGTTCGATGGGAACTTTTAATGTTATATTTAATTAATGAAAGCTGCTATGTAATTTGATAAGTTTAGGTAACTTTGTAAGTGATAATTGAGTTTTATTAATATGTTGGAATTGTTGGACTGAGAGTCGGACGTGTTTTGTTTTATTATTACAACTAAGTAATATATTTTAGGTACAGGCAACAATAGAGATATCTAGGCAGGGTATACTATAACATATTTGTATGTGTTCAATTCATGTTCAATTTCGTGACAATATACAATTTTGTGTTAGTGTGTTACAATGTAGGAGTATTGCAAAAACAAAGTAATATACTGGATGACTTTTTTACCGTCTTGAAAAAAATGGGCTATAATAGGTGAACGGAGTAGGAGAATATGTCATACCTAACTTTTTTTTTTCAAAAATAAAAATTCAAATCATATGCACGTTGCATATGATTTGAATTTCGATATTTTTAAACGATTTTTTTTTTCAAAATTTCTGTTTTTGTTGATCTAAAATGAAATGTTTACATCGAATATGTAGTATTTATTGATACTTAGATCATTTTTCTGACTAAACTATTAAAAAAAAAAAACTAGGTATGCCATAGGCTTCTACTCCGTTCACCTAATATACCCTATTTTTTTCAAGACGGTAAAAAAAGTCATCCGGTATATAAAATTGAACATGAAGCAATACACATACAAATATGTTTGTGTGTCCTGCCTAGATTGTTCTTTTGTTGTCTGTACATTCGATGTATCTCGTATTTTTATGCTAGGTTTCTAAATACTTGCGAATCATTTTATTTAAAGAATCGTAGCGTTTGAAAACGTCTATCTTTTAATTTAATAAACTGCAAACGCTATTCTCTTGCAAACTCTTTTAAAGGATTAAGCAAACAACACTAAGCAATGAAGACTACTCTTTGATATTGCTATCGATATGAGAATTTAAGTTAGAACATACTCGTAAAAATAATGTTTACTATATTGGCTGACTCGACAGAAGTTGTCCTGTCCAAATTAAACTGTCTAACGACCGAACCCACTAACCTATCTGTCACCAGTTTTGGCATGCTGGAGATAGAAAAACTTATCTATCTATGGTTTTAACGTCTCAATATTTTGACAGACAAAACAAGAACACGAACGAACGAAAGGAACGTGAGGACAGATAGAATTACACAACGTGTCGTTTTACATCCTCGTCAAATTTCAGGGTGTGGTATACCATCAAACCGAACAACTTTTTTCATGGCACCAACATTGAATTCGCGAAAAAATAGTTAGCCTATAGTTAGCCTTAGTTTTCTATGGGACAGTTGAAATTTTTTTCGCGAATACGATGTTAGTCCCATGGTGAAAGTTGTTCGGTTTGATTGTCTATACCACACCCTTAAATTTGACGGGGATGCAAAACGACACGTTGTATTGTCTATCATCAGTAGCGATCTGTCTTTTACTGACAGTAGGTTATTGGGTTCGGCCGTTAGTCAATTTGTATATCGTAGGTAGAGAGTGTCAAATCTACTGATGCATTCAAGTACACACATCAAAAGTGTCTAGGGATCAAGCATTTTTATGCGGATTTCTTGAGATTGAGATGTGGCTTTGTAATAAATTTATGATTTTATAAATTTATATGGATCCTTTTTGGTGCATTTCATAATTTGAATCAGGAACTGTGAATCAAATTCGAGTAAAAGATGAAAATCAGCTGTCAATATTTTCCCTATAAAAACATACAACGCATTGAAGACATTATTAGTGCTACTGTTTCCCTACTACTGATTAAAACCAACGTTATTATGGAGCGGCGACGTCATTTAAGCAGGGAAGAAATGCTCAGAGCCGTGGGAATGATAGAAGCTGGTTCCCGGCAACGTACTGTGGCTTTAGCTCTGAATACAAGTCAGAGTGTTATCAGTCGACTTTGGACACGTTACCGAAGCACTGGTACCGTGGCTGAGCGCCATGGAGGACGGTATCGCTGCACCACACGGAGACAAGACCGATACATTCAAATCTTAACTCGAAGAGCTCCAACTATAACCGCCATGATGTTAGCCGTGAGGCTTCATCACTCTTCAGGGAACTTAATTAGCGACCAAACAGTCAGAAACCGCTTGCATGAAGTGAACCTTCATTCCCGAAGACCGCTACGGGTACCACCTATAGCAATGCACAATCGTAGGATTCGATATCAATGGGCTCTTGAACACAGAAATTGGGCAGAAGAACAATGGCGTTTCGTGTGCTTTTCTGATGAGTCTCGTTTTGGTATGAGACCGGATACAAGACGTATACGACACTGGAGAACCCCTGGACGCCAACAGCGATTAAAATCCTGCCAGGAAGTCCATCCTTATAGTGGTGGAACCATCATGGTATGGGCGGGTATTTGGATCGGCGGAAGAACTGAGTTGATTTGGATCAGAGGCAACCTCAACGCTCAAATTTATGCTGAGACGATTGTATCAGACGTCATCGTTCCTCTACAAGTGCAAATCGGTCCCTTATTTCAGTTAATGCATGATAATGCACGACCGCACACCGCAAGAGTTGTAAGACAGACTCTCGCCGCAGCTAACATCAATGTCCTGCCCTGGCCTGCTCAGTCGCCAGACTTGAACCCGATTGAGCATGCATGGGATATGCTACAGAGAAGAGCTCTGCAAGAAGACCTTTTTTTGTTGTTGCAACGAACATGGGCGGCCATTCCACAGCGTGATTTGGATGAACTCATTTTGAGTATGCCAAACCGATGTTCTTGTGTTGTTAGTGTTCGCGGTAGAAACACGGATTATTAATTGTTTAAGTTACCCAATAAAATTTTAAAGAAAACTGTTATTTCAGTCTTTTTTTCGAACTTTAATGTTAGTGGTTCAAATGTCAAAAATCCCTTTATTAGGAAAATGGCAAATTTCTTTATTAATGCAAAGGTGACTTGGTTTATCGTTACTGTGACAAACGAAAACACTTTATTTGATGAATCCTTAAAGAAAATTTTAATTAATATCAATCAGGAGAAAAGTTATTGCAAAAATATATGTTGATCCCTAGACACTTTTGATGTGTGTAGTTTATATTACATCAGATTGCCATCACATAATTGACAGCTAGGAAGAGATTGTATGGGAAAAATAAAAATGTGGTTTTTACGTTTTTCCGCGCAATTTTCTCTGCATAAGAACCTTCCTCGGACTCCAAAGAATATTTGAAAAAAAAATTGCCGGATTGATCCAACCGTTCTCGAGTTTTGCGCTTAGCCATTCATTTTTAACCGACTTCAAAAAAGGAGATTGTGTATTCGACCCATATGTATGTACGAGTATGTATATTTGTTTGTCCGCGATTTTTTCAAAACTAACAAACCAATTTTGATGATTCTTTTACTACCGTAATCTACATACTTTCAGGAAGGTTTTAGTATATAATACATTAGATAATTGTTCTTATGTACGAAGTTATATGCATAAATGTACTGTATCTCCGACATTTCTAAGCGGATTTTGTGATGATTCTTCTTTTCGTTCGTCTTGGGCTCGTGTAATTTGTCCTAATTGTGTATTCAACTAAAAATGGAAAAATAAATTTACTTATAAAAAAGTAAAAACCGACTTCAAAACCTAAAACAATTAAAATAACTTTCATCAAAAACTTAACAGCTTCTGAAGTAGGTGTCTTCCATTTTTCAATGCACCTTAGCTTTTTTTTTTTGTTGTGGATGGGAAATCATCAAATGACTTCTCCCGCTCTGGGCAGAGCGGAAGGGCGTGTCAGACTTTTACTGACTAAAACCCACCCGTGTTCCTTCAGTTGCCCGTGCCAGGGCCACGGTATCTCTTTCGAACTACCCGCAACCCCGGCGGCATCGGCCCTGTTAGACCCCGTCACTGCTGACATCTCTTTGAGGCGCGTGTGGAACACAACGCGCCGTCGACCCGGGCCTGGTTCTTACCGGACGGCGAACTGACCATTACTAGTCATCCGCAAGCCCGGGCCCGCGCCTACGGTGGCCGGGAATCGGCGATAGATTCCCGCCGCCCAGGGCGTCTCCTGCGGCGGCTAGGGGCACGAGAGCGCGGCTGTTGCCTCTCCCTCACGCGTTCCGCCTCCTCCTTCGCGAGCATTACTGCTTCGCAGAAGGAGGTGAACAGAAGCTGTTAAGTTTTTGGTGAAAGTTATTTTATTGGTTTAAGGATTTGAAGTCGGTTTTTACTTTTTTTAAAGTAAATTTTTATTTAAATAGATTATTTACCTACAGTGCAGCTTTTTAGCTCAATCGCAAATGTTTTGATCACTGATAAGAGTTTCGAAATATTTCGTGTAGCTACTGCCGCCCAAGCTCCCCGCGGGAAAATTAGGTCAAACATAAAGTTACAAGTAATTGCAATTAATTTACGGTTAATTAGATTGTAAGGCAGCGAATGTGACTGCCCGGCTTGGGCGGAGCACCGCCGTGTTCTCACGCAGGCGATCGGCGGCGGCGATCTCTCGCGTCCAAACCTGGTTCAGGCCATGGTGCGGAGCGAGAGTGCATGGGAGGCCGTCACCTCCTTCTGCGAAGCAGTAATGCTCGCAAAGGAGGAGGCGGAACGCGAGAGGGAGAGGCAACAGCCGCGCCCTCGCGCCCCTAGCCGCCGTAGGAGACGCCCTGGGCGGCGGGAATCGATTGCCGATTCCCGGCCACCGTAGGCGCGGGCTTGCGGACGACGAGTAATGGGCAGCTCGCCGTCCGGTAAGGACCAGGCCCGGGTCGACGGCGCGTTGTGTTCCACGCGCGCCTCAAAGAGATGTCAGCAGTGACGGGGTCCAATAGGGCCGAAGCCGCCGGGGTCGCGGGTAGTTCGAAAGAGATACCGTGGCCCTGGCACGGGCAACTGAAGGAACACGGGTGGGTTTTAGTCAGTAAAAGTCTGACACGCCCTCCCGCTCTGCCCGGAGCGGGAGAAGTCATTTGATGATTTCCCATCCACAAAAAAAAAAAAAAAAAAAAAAAAAAAAAAGGCAGCGAATGTGAAAGAAGATCCGATAACAGAGTATTTTATTAAATTATTAGCGACCCGCCCGTGTTTCACACGGTTTTAAGGCCTGACCAAAACATTGAGATTTTTTCATTACATAAGTTTCATATTAAGCTGAAGAGTTTGTTTGTTTGGTTAAACGCACTAATCTCAGGAACTACTGGTTCGAATAATAGGCTATAACATCACGCTACGACCAATAGGAGCGGAGCATCAATGAAAAATGCTATAATTTTTTAATGGTAATCAAATCTATACTAATAATAAAGCTGAAGAGTTTGTTTGTTTCAACTCGCTAATATCTGAAACTACCCGTCGGATTTGAAAAAATATTTTTCATTTAATAACCCAGTTCTTGAGGAGGGTTATAGGCTATTTAAGATCATGCTAGGAACATTAGGAGCCGAGGAAAAATTAATAAAGTCAGAAAGAACATTAAGCAAAAACTTTTTTACAATAAAATACAACCGACTTCCAAAAACAACACTACAAAGTGAAAAATAACTTTAATTTCGGAAGTCGGTATCTAGTTAAATGTACTTATTTTCGTTTTTTGCCAGCGACTTCCGAAATTAAAGTTATTTTTCACTTTGTAGTGTTGTTTTTGGAAGTCGGTTGTATTTTTTTGTAAAAAAGTTTTTTATTTTTCACTTTTTAGTTGTGTACCTACCCCACACAAATTCTAATACCACTATCTGCAAAACAAACTAGAACATCATCCATATAAAAGTGGGGAAAAAATACGTATTATTGAAGCTAACTCAAAAACTACTCAAGCAAAGTCAATCAATTTTATATGGGACTAACTGTGATGTATACCCTCTAGAATAAAACAAAAAAAATCCAAATCGGTCCAGCCAATCTTTAAGTAATCGGGGAACATACATAAAAAAAAAATTAAAAAAAAAAAGGTTCCGATGAATTGAGAACCTCCTCCTTTTTGAAGTCGGTTAAAAACGAAGTAATAGCTTGGGCAGGCGAAGCAATGCGACGGGGACCTACCCCGTCGCATCGCATCGCCTGCAATCGGGGGAACAAGAAATTTAACGCGGATGAAGTCGCGGGCAGAAGTTAGTGTACGAGCCAAGAATGCTCATACAGCAAAATTACGTTTAGTCGTTTAAGCGTACCTAATTTATACTTATTAACATAACTTCAGTCGTAACTAAAACTCCGTCACGCGACAGTGTGCGGGTTGATCATTACCTAATAACATAACATCAAGTGCGGCTCAGATAACTAAACATAACTTAACTCTAAACTGTTTCCATAAATAAACTATTGGACATAACAGTGGTTTGGTGTGAACTGGCTAACTACCTACAACAACTACCGGGGTATCCGTTAACGACGAGATAGCCCCAACATCTTTTGGTCCTTCGAGCCGGATGACACGGCAAATCATCCTGTGAGTCGTCGTGTCTCCTCATCAGCAGAGTGCTTAGCGTGGTATATCCCAGTTACGTTAGCAAATCGGTGTTGTTGGCTTCCCACAAGCGGGTCTAACCAGTAGCATTGAGACGTTGTACATGACGTAAAGGAGGGTGAGCTACGTTGAGTGCCTTCAACTAACGAACCAGCAGAGATCACGTCTACTGCTACAAATTACAATCAAGAAACAATCACCGAGGACAACGTCCGCGGCGTTTACTACAGCGGAGATCACGTCTACCGCTACAAACAAGAAATAATCAGCGGGGATAACGTCCACTGCGATTACTTCAGTTCCGAAAACTTCGTGAGTACCTACACGCCAGCCACTAACAGCCACAAGGCATATACAATGTCGACAGAAGACTATCCTGAATTTGTGGAACTTATAACTAAGCAGCAAAGCAGCTACGAGAGAATCAAAACTCTTCAAACTAATTACAAAAAGGATGCTGTGAGTAGAAAAACCACAGACTACCTAAACAAGCGAATCGAAGCTTTACAATCCCTATGGGATGAATTTCGATCGAATCATGAAATCTTGAAGAAGTATGAGTCTATACAAAAAGAACATGACTACTTTAAGAAAGACATTTTCATTATAACAAGAAGCATGTTTGACGAAACAATGCAATCTATGAATCAACTACGAAACATGTTGATGAACGAACCTGGGGTTTCGGGTATGCCAAAACCGAAAATACTAGAAACTCCCGGAACACCGCAATTTGATACAACTGGAGTACACCAACAAATCGGAGATGAAACGGACAAGCACCTATCAACGCTGTTACGTAATCAAATGTGTAACTTCAACGCCTTCAAGCGGGCGGTCTCCAAAACTAACCTGGATAACATGAAAGAGAAGTGGCAACTCCAAGATCAAGTCAACATACTACGATCTAAATGGGAATCCATCGACAAGATTCACTGGGAACTAAGCTACTTACTGCAAGGGAACGACAAAGACTATGAAGCAAAATTCGACCATTGGGAGCAAGTCTACGACAACCTAAAGGAAGAGCTAAATAGGAAAATCTTTGAAACATCCCACTACGAAAAAACAACACCGCGTATGGAATTACCGGAATTCAACGGAACTTTCAACAATTGGATCTGTTTTAGGGATTTATTCTTTGAAATGATTCATAACAACCCAACGCTGAACAAAACGCAGAAAATGAAGTTCCTGAAATCTAAATTGAAAGGTGAAGCGGAAAAGTTAATTAAGCACCTTCCTGTGAGTGCTGAGAATTATGAATCATGTCTAGATATTATTCAACACCGCTACGACAACAAGCGATTACTTTTCACCTCATACATAGACACACTTCTCAATCAATCATCCATCGAAAAACCGAACTCAAATAACATGAAGAAGCTGTACGACACAACGAAAGAGTGCTTAAATGGGCTAGAAAACATTGACATCAATATTCCAGAATGGGGTCCACTTATCGTGTACTTACTATCCTCAAAACTGGATGACGTCACTTACGGTGACTACATCAAGACGATGAAACATGCAAGAGAGCTCCCAGACTTAGAGGAGTTTATGACGTTCCTAGAACTGCAATTCATAACGCAGGAAACATCCCGTACCAAGAGGAATGGCGGGAAACAAAATAATTCGACGAATAATCAACATAAAAGTTATAACAACAGCAAGTCAACGAACTTTAAAGCAACAGAAAAGTGGACAAAAACCTTCCATGCAACGCTAAGGAAATGTCCACTCTGCAAAAACGAACACACGCTGAGGCAGTGTTCTACATTTTTGAACATGGATGTCGCAACGCGAAACCAAACAACAAGCAACCTAAATTTGTGCAAAAATTGTTTGTTCAGTCACGGCGGAAATAAATGTAATTCAACGAAAACATGCCGCACGTGTAACTTCAAACATCACTCACTTCTCCATGATGATAATCTGAAAGGGCAACAATCAAAGCCAACCACATCAACGGTGGCTGAGCGAACATCTAATCATATCAACGGTGAACAAGAGATACTCTTAACGACTCTTCAACTAAGAGTCAAGAACAAGGAAGGAGATTACGTCATCCTCCGGGCGTTACTGGATCAAGGCTCTCAAGTAACCTTGGTCACAGAAAATGCTGCTCAACGGTTGAACTTACCTCGAAACAGAACGAATGCTGCGGTCACTGGCATTGGTACTATAATGGGCAAGAGTAAAGGGTTGATAAAATTGGAATGCAAGTCTATCCACTCTGATTATACATTCCGAACCGAAGCATTAGTGATGAGTAAACTCATTAACAATCTGCCTAACTCAACGATCAACACAAGCAACTGGACGCACCTTCATGACATCAAGTTGGCTGATCCAGACTACAACATCTCAGGACCCATCGATCTACTGCTTGGAGCAGATGTTTACTCCGATGTGATCTTAGGAGGAATAATCAAGCAGAACAATAACTCGCCAGTAGCGCAACAGACAAAGTTGGGCTGGATACTGTGTGGTGCTACAAAGCAGTTCAACTGTCTAGTTACCCTAACAGAGCTAGACAACATAACAAAATTTTGGGAGATAGAAGACATCCCTTCGGAACCCGAAATTACGACGGAGAACGAATTCTGTGAAAAGTATTACACAGAAACAACAGAGCGATTACGCAACGGGCGTTATGTGGTGAAATTGCCGATGAACGCTAACTATGAACAAAACCTTGGTAACTCGAAACCACAAGCAACAGCACAATTTCTTCAGTTAGAAAAGAAAATGGCAAGACAAGAACATTTCGCTAAACTTTATAAAGAATTCATCCAAGAATACATCGAATTAGGTCACATGAAACCAGTGACAGAATCCGATAGTAGAGTACAAGCCTACCTACCACACCACGGCGTGGTAAGGGAGTGCTCAACAACAACGAAACTACGAGCTGTTTTTAACGCATCAATGAAGACAGACTCAGGGCACAGCCTAAACGATTTGATGGAAAAAGGGCCCAACCTTCAAAAGGACATTCTAGCATTGATCATAAAATGGCGGAGCTATAGATATGTTCTAACGGCGGACATTGAAAAAATGTACTGTACTGTACTGTACTGTAGCTGGCCAAAGATGAAGGCAACGCTTTCCCTCTGGCCCAAAAGGCGCTACTTAATGAATTTTATATGGATGATGCCATCACGGGCCACCATACCATAGAATCAACAAAACTACTGCAAAGGGAGCTAAGCGAACTACTGAAGAAAGGTGGATTTGTTTTACGGAAATGGTCCACGAACGAACCAACTATTCTCAAAGAACTACAGAAGAAAGAGAAAAGTAACAATAACGAATTTAACTTCAAGCAACAAGAGTTCAGCAAAACCCTTGGGCTCACTTGGAATGACGCAAGCGACACATTCCATTTTATTAGCGAAGCGCCTAGCAACAACAAAAATGCACCTTACACTAAACGCAGGCTGTTGTCAGAAATAAGCAAGATCTACGATCCACTCGGCTGGTTGGCTCCAATTACCCTACAAGCAAAACTGCTTTTCCAAAAAATATGGAGTGATACGTATCAAAACATCGGTTGGGACGAAAATGTACCAGACTCCATACAAAACGAATGGTTGGAAATTAAATCTGATTTGCCAAACATAAAATACATAAGTCTACCGAGATGGATAAAAAATGAAAACAACAGGGCGATCGAATTGCAAGCCTTCTGTGACGCGAGCGAGAAAGCCTACGCATGCGTTATCTACAGCCGAACTACGTCACCCACCGGCGCGTATGAAACTACACTACTCGCGGCAAAAACAAAGGTGGCACCAATCAAAAAGAAAACTACAATACCGAGGTTGGAATTATGCGCCGCAGTTTTGTTAGCGAAACTCCTACAAAGGATAACTAAGATCTTGGAAGATTACGAGCTCAAGATTACCTGCTGGACTGATTCTAAAGTCGTTCTAGCATGGCTTCAAGGAAGTCAAACTAAATACGAAAAGTATGTAACCAATAGAACCACACAAATATTAAACATCGTGCCTGCGATAAACTGGGGTTACGTGAAGACTAACGAAAACCCTGCCGATTGTGCAACAAGAGGACTCCCACCGACAAAACTGGTCAACTTTACTCTGTGGTGGGAAGGCCCTAAATGGCTTAAGGAGGTAGAAAAACAAGCCCTTATCTCAAAAGAAACTTACACCACAAACGAGGGCTTCTTAACAAACTGTTACACGACTAATAGTACGGAACCCACGTCGATTAAAAATGAATTAATCGATTCATTACTTGAGCGACATAGCAACATAGATCGTATTACAAGAATACTCGCCTTGGTGATACGTTTCGCTGATGCGTTACGAAACAAAAGAAGGTCAACTGAGTGCCATGAACTGAACTTGAATGAAATAAACAACGCACTGTTTATAATTATCAAATCAGTGCAACGGGATTATTTTGAAAATGAGATAAATTCACTCAAGAAAGGTGGAAAACTTCTTAACAGAAGCACCATTTTGAAACTTAATCCATTTTTGGACTCTTACGGAGTTTTACGAGTTGGAGGACGTCTAAACCACTCCAACTTGCCAGTGGAAATGAAACACCCCGTCCTCGTACCAGGAGAGGGAAGACTAACGCAACTAATTATTGAAAAGGCACATCAACAAACCTTACACGGTGGAGCAAGATTAACGCTAGCTGACACAAGAAATAATTACTGGATTATCAGCGGCAATCGAACTGTCAAGAAAATACTGCGACAATGCATTCGATGTCGTCGATACGCAACAACCCAAACTGAACAGTTGATGGGCAACCTTCCTAAAGAAAGGATCACTCCATCGAGGCCGTTTTCCCACACCGGTATCGACTTTACAGGCCATGTGGACGTAAAGATAAACAAGGGCCGCGGAATAAAAACCTGCAAAGGCTATATAGCCATATTCATATGTATGTGCACAAAAGCAGTACATATCGAACTTGTTTCGGACCTATCAACGCAAACCTTCATTGCAGCACTTAAAAGAATGTGCGCCAGAAGAGGCACCCCAAAACATATATATTCCGATAATGGAACCAACTTCGTCGGAGCCGCAAGAGTTTTGAAAGAAGAGTTCCAACTATTTAAAACAATGCTATCTTCAGAGTTCTTTAAAGAGATCAACGACCTTCAAATCGAGTGGCACTTCAACGCTCCATCCTGGCCATCAGCAGGAGGCTTGTGGGAAGCTGCAGTTCGTTCCATGAAAGCACACATGAAACGGGTAATTGGACAACAGAAGCTTACCTACGAACAATTTGCAACGCTTCTTACACAAATCGAAGCGTGCATGAACAGCAGACCGCTATGTCCATTAACAGAAGATGTGGAAGATCTGGAATACCTCACCCCGGGTCACTTTCTCTCGGGGAGTCCAACACTAACACTACCACTCAATGAACCTGAAGAAATGAAAGCGATAGACATCAGAAACAACTGGAAACTCATTGAGCTCATGCGTCGACACTATTGGGATCGCTGGTCGAACGAATACCTTCATTCATTACAAAACCGAAACAAATGGCAACAAACTAAAGAAAACATACAGAAGGGACAACTAGTTCTCGTCAGGGAAAGTAATCTACCCCCAAGCAAATGGGCTATGGGACGAGTAGTGGAACTGCACCCAGGGAGCGATGACTTAGTACGAGTAGTCACGCTCAAGACACAAAATGGGGTACTAAAAAGACCCATAACTAAACTAGCCCCACTACCTATAAACGAGGTATGCGGAGGCGCTGAGTCACAAGAAGTGAGTCCAGCAACTGAGCACGGCAAGCAAAAGAAAGAGACTAATAAAACCCAGAAAAGGGTAAACAGCTTGCTTATGGTGTTACTAGTAGCATTTACAACGCTAACATGTGGACAAGCAGCACCCCTGCAGCATTTCAAAATAACTCAATTAGCTGAAAACCAACCAGTTTACTTTGACCCCGTCGGAAATATTCAACTTATTCACGATGAATGGAAACTTCTAGTATACTATAACCTGACAACATTCTGGCAAAGTACAGCAAAGGTAGAGGAATTCGTGAATCATATAGGTCAACTATGCGACACGATGCCAAACGAGCCTTGTCACTCTACGACAAAACAACTCAAGTTCGAAATGAACCAGCTGAACGAGTATAACATATTGCTACGGTCTCAACATCAACAACGAAGGCGACGTGGCTACGTCAACGGCGTAGGAAATCTCGCACGAGTCCTGTTTGGTGTCCTTGACAACGATTTCGCCGAAAAATACGCTCAGGACATAGAAAAAATCAAAACGAACGAACAATATCAATTACAGCTGATAAGAAATCAGACGCTGATTATCGAGGCAGAAAACAACGTCATCAAGAAAAATGAAGACTTTGTAAAGACGCAACTGGAAGCAATTCAGCAATTTATGAACGAAACGAAATATAATACAGCAGTGATAGAAAACAGATTTCAAATAATGAAAACAATGAATGACGTCAACTCTGGGGCGTTAACTGCTGGCTTACTTATTTCAGTACTGAGAAAAAACCAAGAAATGCTCCTAAGTGCATTGACAGATATCTACAGAGGCCATCTTGATATGAAATTATTCACACCGGAGCAGCTATCGGAACAACTTGATTACATTGCCGGTATCATACCGAAAAGATTAACGTTACCTATCAAAAACAGCAATGGAGCTAACATAAAAAATATTTACAAAATTATTTATGTGAAAGCCCGGCTCACCGAAAAGTATCTACTCTTCGAATTACATATCCCGTTACTAAGTGATGACGAGTATACATTGTATCGCAATATAGCTATACCTAGACTGCAAACTGCTAACCAATGTCAGGTGATAGATACAACAACACAATATATTGGAGTCAACTTCGTAAAGAATACCTACATACAGATGGAAGAGGTTGATCTTCAGCAATGTACAACAATAACAGCGGACAATCACATCTGCCACGCCTCTACAACTATCAGCAACTTGCATGGAGCCACGGCATCTTGCGAAGCTAAAATACTAAGTAAAAATGCAAATAACATTACATGTGATTGGATACCAGAACAATGCTCTGACCGATGGATAAAATTACAGAGACCAAACATATGGCTGTATAATTGCATAAATGAATGTACGACTCGCATTGTATGCGAAAATCGAATTACAACAACAATTATAACAAAGGCGGGGCTCCTTGCCCTAGGTCAGGACTGCATACTTCAGCAACAAGATGCTACAATTTACTCACATAACGTTTTTAGTAGCAGTACTAATATTGGAATTACCTTGGAGGTACCCACTATTGACTCACCAAATGATATGTGGAATACGTTCAAAAACACAAAGATTGTGCTACCAAAACTAAACTTATCTAAAGAACACAAATTATTAGATGACCAGATAACCGCACTAAAAGGACGAGAGAGCCTACCGAACGACCTAAGTGTCCACGACATCGGCAACTACGCTATAAGCACTTTGTTGGTGGGAGGAATCATCGCCGCTATAATAGTTTGGCAAATAAGAAGATATCTTCAATCGCGTCAGAAGAGCAATAGCAACACCAACACGAAAAAGACTCGACAGAGGACAGAAGATATAGAACTAGAGGAAATTCCTGCCTACGCTAAAATACGAAGTGGACATTCAGCAATTGGAACAAGATTCAAACTATGATTAATTATTTAAGAATTATTTCTTACTTATTGTTTTGATTGCTTTTAGTAGTTTTATAACATTTTTATACTTAGCTATTTAACTTGTAACGCAAGTTTGGTGATCTGAGTACGTATATCGTTCCCTCGGGAGCATGTACGAGCCAAGAATGCTCATACAGCAAAATTACGTTTAGTCGTTTAAGCGTACCTAATTTATACTTATTAACATAACTTCAGTCGTAACTAAAACTCCGTCACGCGACAGTGTGCGGGTTGATCATTACCTAATAACATAACATCAAGTGCGGCTCAGATAGCTAAACATAACTTAACTCTAAACTGTTTCCATAAATAAACTATTGGACATAACAGTGGTTTGGTGTGAACTGACTAACTACCTACAACAACTACCGGGGTATCCGTTAACGACGAGAAAGCCCCAACAGTTAGTGCACATAAACCTTCCGGAATAAATGTTCTAAATGTTGGTGAAAACTGCATCAAGATCTACAGATTTTGAATTACGCAACGGCGTAGTTTAGAAGAACAACGTGGTCACATAGACAAATACGAGAAGTGACATTAATTTATAATTTGTACTTAAACATTAATTTTGTGGGTCACGTGAACTATGACACAACCAAGAACTGAAGGCCAATTCTCCTGAGGGCCCCACACATTTAGAGTCCGCCGGCAGTCCACCGGCAGGCGGTCATTCATAAAAACTGTTTTTGACAGTTTTTATGGATGACCGCCTGCCGGCGGACTGTGTAATGTGTGGGGCCCATTACCTAAAAACGTTTAAATTCAAGTCGCAATTTCATGCCAGCGACCATCAAATGTCAAAAATGTAGGTAAACTATTTAAAATTTTTGACAGATTGAGACTGAGACGAGATTGCGAACCAATAAGAATACAGGAATTGCACCTCTGATCCCAGCGCTGAACGCGAAATTCAAATTTTCTTACGTTTTTTTGCAATTGGCAGGTCTGTCAGGTTGATTGTTGATCAAAATATGATTTTCACTATAACACTAATATGTATTTACGTAATTATAACCATAAGAATCATCAATTCATCTCTCAGAGCAGAGCAGAGGGCAGAGCGGGACGGCGTGTCAGACTTTTTCTGACTAAAACCTACCCGTTTCCTTCAGTTGCCTATGCCAGGGCCACCGTATCTCTTTCGAACAACCCGCGACTCCATCATTGCTGACATCTCTTTGACGCGCGCGCTGAACACGACGCGCATTCGACCCGGGCTTGGCCTTACCGGACGGCGAGCTGCCTATTACTCGCCATCCGCAAGCCCGCGCCTACGGTGGCCGGGAATTGGTTATCGATTTCCGCCGCCCAGGGTATCTCCTGCGGCGGCTAGGGGCGTGAGGGCGCGACTGTTGCCTCTCCCTCACGCGTTCCGCTTCTCCTTCGCGAGCATTACTGCTTCGCAGAAGGAAGTGACGGCCTCAAGACGTCATTTTGTTCCGACAATAGTATTGTTTTCAATGTTTTTGTAGGTATATTGGCGTGTGCTAGCTGACATCAATCCGCCTAGCCTTTTACCAACTATGTTGGGGTTGGCTTCCAGTCTAACCGGATGCAGCTGAATACCAGTATTTTACTTGGAGCGACTGACTATCTGACCTTCACAATCTTGTTACTGGGTAACACAATACTCCTTGGTAAGACTGGTTTTCAGACTTTCGGTCTTCTGACGACCCGTAACGACTGTCAAAGATCCAAGAGTACAGCTGGGACCAAAGGCTCAGGTCAAAGCTCTCAGTATGTAAAGATGGTCACCCATCTAAGGACCGCCGTGGGAAGTGTAGCTTAACCTCGACCTGTGCGGCTTTCATTACTTAGCCACGAGCCCCTCATATGGAAAATAATCTAATTTAATGTTTCGTGTTTCGTAATGTTAAATTACATTGCATACTATTGTAGAGAATCAAGTTTTTCTAACTGAACAGACAGCTGTGTTGCTGGGGAGTTTGTTGCGCCACTTCTTCTTCCCAGCTAAAGTATTAGGAAGTGGTGAAGGGCGGGCGTGCCGGGGGACGGTCTTATATAATTTTGACTTTCAAAAAGTGCTGACTCTCGCCCTAGTTTGAATTTACTTTTGATTTTGATTTCTTGGTGTAGATATTAAAAACATAAATCTTTTCCTTAAATAAAATAAAAACCGGCCAAGTGCGAGTCGGACTCGCGCACGAAGCGTTCCGTACCATTATCTATAAAAACGGCAAAAAAATCTTTGTTGTATGGGAGCCCCCTTTAATATTTATTTTATTCTGTTTTTTAGTATTTGTTGTTATAGCGGTAACAGAAATACGTCATCTGTGAAAATTTCAACTGTCTAACTATCACAGTTCATGAGATACATCCTGGTGTCAGACGGACAGACAGACGGCCGGACAGCGGAGTCTTAGTAATAGGCTCCCGTTTTACCCTTTGGGTACGGAACCCTAAAACTATATTTATTTTATGACCATCGCCAAAAAAGTTTCAACAAAGTTGCCAATATTAAAATATATTCGCCATTAACCGGCTATTTCGTTCAATTGACGTTATTATAGTTATTTATGCAGTCGATTAAGTCTGATTAAGTGTCGATTCACACATCAGCGGCCTGCGGTGCTCTGATATTGACGGCCGTTAAATGTTGTTCCATTTTACATTCGTCGGTTATTGTGTAAAATGACTCGACTCCATCGTTTTACCGTTGAATGCGTCGGAAGTTGAATATGCTTGTAAGTAAGCTAGCTAGCTAGCTTGTTGCTTGTAAGTGTACTATAATTAATATATATAAACTCACGCCATTTTTCCATGTAGGTAGGCAGAAACTACAGAACGCCACCTGCTGCGCGAAATTCAAATTTTCTTACGTTTTATGCAATTTGCAGGTCCGTGTCAGGTTGTCTTTTGATCAAAACATGATACGCGGGAATAAAATATATGTATTTACATAATTTTAATAATAAAAATCATCAATACATCTCTCTAAGTTAGATTTGGTGCAGATTCGTCGAACGAACGAAATCTAACGACTCTGCACGAAATCTAACTTAGAGAGATGTATTGATGATTTTTATTATTAAAAATATGTAAATACACATGTTTTATTCCCGCGTAACATATTTTGATCAAGATACAACCTGACACGCGACCTGCAAATTGCACAAAACTCAAGAAAATTTTAATTTGGCGGGCTACCACAGCGCATCCTCTTTAATACAATTGCTTCGTTTACGTTCATACATCTGGCCATACATGCACGCCGTACCATAATTTAAATAATGAAATTATATTGGAAAATTGGTGGTAATAACATGAGCAGCAATGGTCTGATGGTACTATATTCATTCGTGGTCAATATTTTACACGTAAGTGACATGTAGACAATATAAACAAAGCCGTAACTACGCTTATTTTAAATCGGTGACAGACATGTGTAAATATGATTATTCACACAGGCCAATGCGTGCAACCTCCAATAAAATAAGACCAAGGAAATTTGGAAAATCCAAAAGTGCTCGCCTCACACCTGTGAGGCGTGCACTTTTACAAGATTTTTTTCCGTAAAAAACCTTTTTTACGGAAAAAAATCTAAGAAAATTAATCGATGTTTGTTAATATCTTTTGAACAGTGAGTTTGATGATTTAATAATCATTAAGGCTCATCCGAAGGATTAAAGAAAACTTACAGAAGAAGATTTAGATTAATCCATTATATGTGATGACGTGAATCGTGACGAAAAATAGACAGACTTCCCAACGAAAATCACCACTTGTAATTTTTTAATTACATTTTTGTTACACTTCATTGACAATTCAAAAGTGCCTGTAATTGGTTTATTTGAAATAAATGCTTTGAGTTTTGAGTTTGAGTTTGAGTTTGACAACGTGTCGTTTTGCATCTTCGTGAAATTTCAGGGTGTGATACAGAACATCAAACCGAACAACTTTCTCCATGGGACCAACATCGTAATCGCGAAAAAAATTTCAACTATCCCATAGAAAACTTCAATACCTACTCGATGCAAATGTATGGGACGGCTGATTATTTTTTCGCAATTACGATGTTGGTGCCGTGGAAATAGTTGTTTGGTTTGATTGTTTAAACCACATCCTTAAATTTGACGAGGATGCAAAACGACACGTTGTATATGTCTAGGTATATAATGATCCCACAGCTGGGAGATAGGCCTTTTTTTTTTGTGGAGGGGAAATCACTAAATGACTTCTTCCACTCTGGGCGGAGCGGGAGGACGTGTCAGGCTTTTGCTGACTAAAACCCACCCGTGTTCCTTCAGTTGCCCGTGCCAGGGCCACTATTGTGCAATTGTATTTTTTTCCCACCAGCCTGCAAATCAGTGGATTTAACTGTCTCTTTCACAACACCAGTGTGTCAACAAAAAAATACCACCGACTTCCAAAAACAACACTACAAAGTGAAAAATAACTTTAATTTCGAAAGTCGGTGTCTAGTTAAATGTATTTTCGTTTTTTGCCACCGACTTCCGAAATTAAAGTTATTTTTCACTTTGTAGTGTTGTTTTTGGAAGTCGGTTGTATTTTTTTGTAAAAAAGTTTTTATTTTTCACTTTTTAGTTGTGTACCTACCCCACACAAATTGTAATACCACTACCTGCAAAACAAACTAGAACATCATCCATATAAAAGTGAGGGAAAAATACGTATTATTGAAGCTAACTCAAAAACTACCAAAGCAAAGTTAATCAATTTTATATGGGACCAACTGTGATGTATACCCTCTCGAATAAAACAAAAAAAACTAAATCGGTCTAGCCATCTTCGAGTAATCGGGGAACATACATAAAAAAAAAAGAATAAAAATAAAAAAAAAAGGTTCCGACGAATTGAGAACCTCCTCCTTTTTGAAGTCGGTTAAAAAAAAAGGTTCCGACGAATTGAGAACCTCCTTCTTTTTGAAGTCGGTTAAAAAGAAGTAGATTATATCCGCGTAAGTTTATTTCGTAATGGTAAATAAACATGGTGTTGATTTCGTTTATTTTAATTAGCGATTATATTTATCTAATTTAAAAGCTAACCGTCTTAAAATAATAATAATAATAATAATAATCCATACTTCTTACTACTTATTGAGTGTGCAAGTCATCCTCTGCCATTTTATCTGTGTATTGTATACAAAACATTAGTCAGGCAGGGGCCATAGTGTTTCCATAGTTCTAGGTAACCAGTCCACAGCCACCCAAACCCATAGCCCGATATGTTTTGTTTCCATGTTCTGCAATAGTCCCGCACCAACCGGGGGTTGTCCTTGGGTGCACTTGCATAATGCATACAGGGATAATCGTCGGTTGGTGCCTCCTCATAATTTAAAATTGTCTAAGGGGCCTCTGTGAGTTGGCTTCGGCCCCTCGTAGGCCTTCCAAAGTTCCGGGACCCCAGGGTCCCGAGATATGTCAAATCCATACTTTCATACTAATAATATATTATCATGTCATCCTTTTATATATATATATATATAAAAGGAAGGGCAAGAATCATTAGGGCATCAAAGAATTCGTCAGCATTCGCTGTCAACAGGAAAAGTGGCATTCGTTCATTGGGGTGGAATCAGCATTGCCACGTTGCATGGCAATTCTGATTCTGGTGGTTTGAAATTCTTCATTAAGTTTTAATTGCACCAATTCAAACTGAATGAGGAATCTTCAGTTTCCTGAACTAGTTTACAACCGCGATGATATCTACATTTATAAGATTACGTACTGTTCTTAAATATAATGCGAGCATTCTCATTCACCACACTACCCTATACAAAGGGGGGTGTTAACGGGGATAACCCCTATCAATTCATTGGGATTATTGTCTATACTATGTTGATCTGAACAATGTGAGAATGGGGTATTGTGCTATATAATTACTTATTATCTCTATTATAGTTCATGTAACTTTAATGTAGTTTCTATGTGGTTATGTGCGCACCAGACCTCCTTCAACATCAAATTGTAGTATAAGTAAATAAGAAATTAAACACAGTTATAAAAAACCGGCCAAGTGCGTGTCGGTTCACGCACAATGAAGGGTTCCGTAGTTGGGATGAATTTATCTTAAGAACAAACTTAACATTGTAGTTGAAAAACATGTTCTCCCATACATTCCAGCTGTAAATGTAAGTTTGTACTCACATTATTGATAGATTTACCTTGTTATTTTAAGACCACAGACTTCTTATAAGTTTTTCTGTAATCTACAGGTAAAGATCTATTTTCTGTATTTTTTTCAAAAATTTAGGCTCAGTAGTTTCGGAGATAAGGGGGGGAATGGTCAATTTTCGTCTATTTTCTTAAATAACTTTAAAACAATTTATTTTAAAATTTAAAAAAAATATATTTGAGACCCTCATAGTAAGAGCCCTTTCATTTGATATGCCATATGGTGTAGTTTGCAAAACTTTATTTTTTAATTTTCTTATTTGCCCTCCAAAAGTGACCTCTATATTCAAATTTAATTTATTTACTTTACCCGTCCGTGTTTGGGTCACAGAAATTCATATGTGTACCAAATTTAAAATTAATCGTCCCATTAGATTCGGAGTAAATTGTCTGTGACAGACGGACAGACAGACAGACACACTAGTGATCCTATAAGGGTTCCGTTTTTTCCTTTTGAGGTACGCAACCCTAAAAACCGGCCAAAAGCGTGTCGGACCACGTACAATGAAGGGATGTTGGGATGAATATAACCCAAAAACAACAACATTGTAGTATAAATATTTAAATATTATTGGATGTTATGTTATCGAGCCGTTTGGGGTTGAAACACTAGGGCTATGGGGTCCGAGTGCCCACTTGGTTTTTCAAGACATCGCTAAGCGATTGGTCGACTCTTCACGTGACCAGAGGGCTGCAGCATAGCCAACCAGAGGGCAATGCTGATACATTGCGATACAACATGGCAATGCTGCCAGCCTTTTGGGCACTTTTCCTGTTGACAGCGATGCGGAAGAATTTTTTGATGCCCTATGATTCTTTCTCCTCCTTTTTTATATAGAATACCATGTACATATTATTATTTTAAATCTGTTGATTTATAAATCCTACTAATATTATAAATGTGAAAGTTTGTATGTTAGTATATTTGGATGTTTGTTACTCAATCACGCAAAAACGGCTAAACGGATTTGGATGAAATTTGGTATACAGACAGTTTATAACATGGATTAAGACATAGGATACTTTTCATCCCGGTAGAAGGTTCCCGTGGGATAATTTCCGACATACACGCGGGCGAAGCCGCTGGCAAAAGCTAGTTATCTATATATTATCATCATCATCTTCCTGCCCTTATCCCATATTACTTGGGGTCGGCGCAACACGTTTTCTTCTTCCATTCTCCCCTGTCAACAGTCACGCTATCATTGACTCCCTTCTCTTTCATATCATTCCTCACACAATCCATCCATCTTTTCTTTGGCCTTCCTCTGCCTCTCCATCCATCAACATGTATATTCATCACTCTTTTAGTCACATGCGTTTCGTCTCTCCTCATTACATGCCCATACCAAGACAAACGATTTCCTTTCAATTTTTCTGTCACTGGCGCCACTTTCAAACTTCCTCTTATATACTCATTTCTCACTTTATACATTCTCGTCACTCCACACATCCATCTCAACATTCTCATCTCCGCTGCATGCAATTTTTTTTCATCCGTCTTCTTCACTGCCCAGCATTCCGATCCATAAAGTACGACAGGCCTTATCACGGACTTGTAAATTTTCCCCTTCAACTTGAGGGGCACCCGTGGGTCGCAAGTTGTTCCTGTATCCTGTCGCCATTTCATCCATCCTGAGTTGATCAGGTGCGTTATGTCTCGGTCTACTTCGCCATCCCCTTGGACAAGCGACCCGAGGTACCGAAAGTCGGAAAAGATCGGTAAGGGCGTTCCAGCAAGAGATATGGGCACAGGACCGGAGAGACCGCCAAAATCACAAAACAAATACTCTGTTTTGGTCCGACTTACACTCCGGCCATCGGTCTCCAGTCTTTTCCACCACACCTCCAATCTGCTCTGGACCTCTAAGCCACTCTCGGCAACCAGCACAATGTCAACGGCGAACAGAGGTATATATATATTATCATTCAAATAAATAGTATGTTTGATTAAAAATAAAAAAAAAATTGTAGTTGAAAAAATGTTCTCTTATACATCGATTTACGTCATGGTAACGGTTCTTTAACTGCAAATGTAAGTTTGTAATCGCAAAAAAAATATATGTGATAAAACTACAAATTAACGATTTTCGGACTTTTTCCTTTACCCGTGTTGCTTCTTGTCAAATTTCATGATTCTAGGTCCACGGGAAGCACCCTAGAGGTTTTAATTTATTTGCGGGTAGGTATCAAAATATGTCGCATAAATGGCCGTATTTATTTTATTACGTTGACTTAGAAGTTTCATTTTTTAGAGATCCAAGGGACCATGGACATACGTCAATCAATCTGCCTAGCCTTTTCCCGAGTATGTTGTGGTCGGCTTCCAGTCTAACCGGATGCAGCAGAATACCAGTATTTTACATGGAGCGACTGCCTATCTGACCTCCACAACCCAGTGACTGGGTAATTGATACTCCTTGGGTAAGACTGGTTGTCAGACTTTCGGGCTTCTGACGATCCGTAACGACTGTCAAAGATCTACGAATGACAGCCGGGACCAACGGCTTAACGTGCTTTCCGAGGCACGGAGGAGTCTCGGTATGTAAAGATGGTCATCCATCCGCGGACCAACCCCGGACCATGGACATAGGTACGTATTTAATATAATATTAATTTCAAATTGACACTTCCACGCGTTCCTAAGAAAAAGGGTCTTGACAGACTGACAGACAGACAGACGGACAACGAAGTGATCCTACTAAGGTTCCGTTTGTCCTTTTGAGGTACGGAACCCTAAAAATAAAAAAAATTAGGTCCAGGAATGTGATGTATGTACCGTCACGGACATTTGCAGTGAACCACTTATCAACCTTATTACCTTAGCAATAAGCTTGATAAGTGGTTCTCTGCAAATGTCTGCGATGGTACCTATATGGTACAGTACAGTAACTTCAAGGAAATCCAGCAGATTTATCGGTTAGAGGCATTACATTAATATTATTAATAATTCAGACTCCGTAAACAGTGAAGCTCGTGGCTAAGTAATAACAGCCGCATGGGTCGATCGACCAGGTTAAGCTACGCTTGCCGGGGTTGGTCCGTGGATGGGTGACCATCTTTACATACCGAGACTCCTCCTTGCCTCGGAAAGCACGTTAAGCCGTTGGTCCCGGCTATCATTCGTGGATCTTTGACAGTCGTTACGGGTCGTCAGAAGCCCGAAAGTCTGACAACCAGTCTTACCAAGAGGTATCGTATTACCCAGTTACTGGGTTGTGGAGGTCAGATAGGCAGTCGCTCCATGTAAAATACTGGTATTCAGCTGCATCTGGTTGGACTGGAAGCCGACCCCAACGTAGTTGGGAAAAGGCTAGGCAGATGATGACTCCGTAAACAGTGAACCCAAATATTTACATATTTGTGAAAAATATGTGGTCAGTGAAATAGGTAGGTTCGTAGATAAATATAACATCTAACAACCAAATTCCTGGAATCCATTATTCCCGGCTCAAAGAATTAATTTAAAACGTGTCGGGCTTCAAAATTGTGTAAAAGTGTTATATTGAGTTTCTTACGTCACTGCGAGGAATTTAAACTTAGGTTCCTGGATTTCATCTCTAATAAAAATTAAAATGAACTACCGAATATTCGAATGTACGAGTACGACTATGTAAGTGCATCAAGATGCCTAATGCTGTCAAATCCCGTAAAGTTTGACAACAGTGACGTAAACGTGACGTAATTTCGAACGATTTTAAAATTGAAAAAAGTCGTTTCAGACATAATATTTGAATTTCTTCATATTATTCTATCAGTGGTTGCCCAGGAGTAGAGGCGGCTCGGCCCCGACTTACCTACGAATTGTAGGTCATGTGTTTGAACCCAGGCAGGCACTTTCGCGGGTTGTTCGAAAGAGTTACCGTGGCCCTGACACAGGCAACTGAAGGAACACGAGTGGAACACCCAGAGCAGGAGTAGTCATTTGATGATTACCCACAAAAAAAAAACAGGCATTTTGTGTGAATAATTTCATCACTACTGCTCTCAAAACGGTGAAGGAAAACATCGTGAGGAAACCGGCATGTTCTAGAACCAAAAATTCGAAGACATTGTGACATCACCGGTACTGGGCCCGCGTAGTAGATTACAGCCCACTCCCTCTCGAAGAGAGGAGGCCTGTGTCCCAACAGAGGGAACATTATAGGCTAATTATATTATTCATATCTATGAGTGATACTTATTGAAGTTCTAGCAACAATTTTAACCAAAATGCTATAGAATAGTTGTATTTTCGATTCAAAAATCGTTAGAATTTACGTTACGTTTATGTCGCGCGTTCGGTCTAGGACCTAAGGTTATATTGATCAGGGTTCTAACGGTACGCGTACACCTAAACCGTTATCGGCCGATCTTTACTCGGGCGTCATCGACCAAACTCGGCCGATCAAATTAAACGTATGTAAATGAAAGGGAGTGCGTAAATTACTACAACCGCCATCGTCCGATGACGCCCGAAAACGACCGATCAATCCGAACTTGTTGGGATTTCTCGCCAGTCTGCCAGTCTAAAGCGTAAATTGAGTGTATTTATAGTTTAATTCTGTCTTTATTCTGTTGTGTTTCTGCCAGTGTTGTTATCTACCTAAACGACTATGGATATTGAAAAATTCCGCTACGAAACAGACGGTATTAAATTGCGGTACGAATTTTTTAAAAGATACATTTCTTCGAATTCCTCCATTTTGAAATGCGTCTCCACTCTGTTAAGCCGCACAGTCAACTACAGAAGACCAGCAACGATGTCGTCACAACAGTGTCGGCCGACAAAATCGGTTTTGGTGTAACCGTACCGTGCACATGCACGTCCGAGTAGTTCTGTCCGCCATCGGCCGACAAAATCGGTTTTGGTGTAACCGTACCGTGCACATGCACGCCCGAGTAGTTCTGTCCGCCATCGGCCGACAAAATCGGTTTTGGTGTAACCGTACCGTGCACATGCACGTCCGAGTAGTTCTGTCCGCCATCGGCCGACAAAATCGGTTTTGGTGTAACCGTACCGTGCACATGCACGTCCGAGTAGTTCTGTCCGCCATCGGCCGACAAAATCGGTTTTGGTGTAATCGTACTGTAAGGCTTTCAGGAACATAAAACTTAATCATACAAAACAAAATTTCTGCCATATCTACCCTAAAACAGTTCGAGAAGACCCCTCCATTAAGCAATGTAACAATACGAGAAACATAGCTAAGTCTGGGCAATAATTCAGCAAATTTTCAAGTAGTGCTAACCATATTTCATTTTACAACATTTTATCTCGAGACGGTTGGCGCCTTACATCTCTGACTTAGTGTCGTCTGAGCTCAACAGCTCCTGTTTATAATCCGCACCTTAAAGTTTATTTCCTCTTACGACTTAAGAACTATTGCAACTCAGTATTAAAATGTAAGTTTAGGACTTGGTGTGAAGAAATAAAATGATTTTATGCACAAATAGGGAAACATCATCTGCCTTTTCTCAACTATGTTGGGATCGGCTTCCTGTATAACTGAATGCAGCTGGATATAGTACTATTTTATACGGAGCGACTGCCTAAAACTGACTTAAAACTAAGTAAATCTGACCTCCACAAACCAGTTACTGGGTTACACGATACTCCTTGGTAAGATTGATTGCCAGACTTTCGGGCTTTTTTCGGGCAACACGTAACGACTGTCAAAAATCCACGAATGACATCCTTTTATAAACTTCCTTTTTAGGGTTCCGTTCCCAAAGGGTAAAACAGGACCCTATTACTAAGACTCCGCTGTCCGTCCGTCTGTCCATCTGTCACCAGGCTGTATCTCATGAACCGCGACAGTTAGACAGTTGAAATTTTCACAGATGATGTATTTTTGTTGCCGCTATAACAACAAATACTAAAAAACAGAATAAAATAAATATTTAAGGGGGCTCCCATACAACAAACGTGATTTTTTTGCCATTTTTATAGATAATGGTACGGAACCCTTCGTGCGCGAGCCCTACTTGTACTTGGCCGGTTTTTTACTTTTCTTTTTTGCAATGCTCTAGTCTAGCTTTAGTTACGACTAAAGCTAGATCTAGCAAGAAAAAAAAATGTATATGGAGTTTATTTCGTGATTAATTAAGCCTTAATCTTAATCTTTTCCAAATATAAGCAAAAACTTTTAAACCACGGAGGGACCAACACAAGACCCACGTGACCGGTTTACCAGTCCGTAGATAAACAGCACGTTTAGCATGACGACCATAGAAACGGATTTTGTCGACGAAAGGATAGACAAAATGAAAGATTGTAGAAATATTTCTACGCATTTTATGCGTCTCAGCATGGCAATGTGACGCCTCCTGCCGGAGGCTTTACGCGGGGGTCGTGCGGTCCATGGCCCTTTACGGGGCACCGGTGTGGGCGCGTTCCCTGAGGCTGCGACCAGCCCGCCGGTTGAACGCGTCACAGAGGGTCATGGCCATCCGGCTAGTCCGGGGATACCGCACGGTCTCCTGTGAGGCGGCGAGCCTTCTTGCCGGATTACCGCCATGGGATCTGGAGGCAAAAGTCCTCGCGCACGTGTGGGAGTGGCGCGAGGAGGCAAAACGCCGGGGCGTAACTCCGCTGCCGCGAGAAATCACGGTACAGCGGACAGAGCTCCGGCGGGATCTCATGGCGACATGGAGAGTGCGATTGTCGCAACCCAGCGCTGGGCACGCCACAATTGCGGCGATAAGTCCCCTCTTTGAGGAGTGGTTGGAGAGGCGCCACGGCGTCCTCACCTTCCGCCTGACGCAGGTCCTCACTGGCCACTGTTGTTTCGGGAGGTTCCTGTTTCGGATAAGGCGGGAGAAATCGCCCGGGTGTCACCATTGTGTAGATCGCCCGGAGGATACGGTGGAGCATACAGTGGAGGTCTGCCCGGCTTGGGCGGAGCACCGCCGTGTTCTCACGGAGGCGATCGGCGGCGGCGATCTCTCGCGTCCAAACTTGGTCCAGGCCATGGTGCGGAGCGAGAGTGCATGGGAGGCCGTCACCTCCTTCTGCGAAGCAGTAATGCTCGCAAAGGAGGAGGCGGGACGCGAGAGGGAGAGGCAACAGCCGCGCCCTCGCGCCCCTAGCCGCCGCAGGAGACGCCCTGGGCGGCGGGAATCTATCGCCGATTCCCGGCCACCGTAGGCGCGGGCTTGCGGACGACGAGTAATGGGCAGCTCGCCGTCCGGTAAGGACCAGGCCCGGGTCGACGGCGCGTTGTGTTCCACGCGCGCCTCAAAGAGATGTCAGCAGTGACGGGGTCCAATAGGGCCGAAGCCGCCGGGGTCGCGGGTAGTTCGAAAGAGATACCGTGGCCCTGGCACGGGCAACTGAAGGAACACGGGTGGGTTTTAGTCAGTAAAAGTCTGACACACCCTCCCGCTCTGCCCGGAGCGGGAGAAGTCATTTGATGATTTCCCATCCACAAAAAAAAAAAAAAAAAAGCATGGCAATATGTCATTTTGTCCATTCTTCTGTCGACAAAACGTCCTCATGCTACGCGTGCTGAAACCCTAAGTAAGACTGGTTGCCAAGCAGTTCGGGCTTCTTAGTAGGTACAGTAATGTTATTCTGTAAACATCTCACCGTGATAACTTAGGTGAAGGTGAGTTGTCATTCCACCTGATGCTAGGGATTGACACTATTGACAGCTCATTTTATTTTAAGCTCACTTACATAGACGTATAAAAAAAGGCGGACAGATTTTCGCTAGCAAAAAACTGTGTCTATCGGAGTCAGCCAGCTCGCTGTACCTACAGGCTGGCACGTAAACATTTGACAAGACATGCTGTATTTTTACTTTGTATATATATATACCTTATCATATTACGAATGGTTGACTGATGTGTGAATGTGTGCGTGCCAGCCTGTAGGTACAGCGAGCTGGCTTACTCTTATAGACACAGTTTTTTGTTAGCGAGAATCTGTCCGCCTTTTTTTATACGTCTATGCTCACTTCACCTAAGTTTTCACGGTGAGATATTTACAGAATAGCATTACTGTAGTCCCGTATTAGCTAACGTCGCTATCGGCATGGCAACGAACACCAAAAATATAATTCAGTAACTAAATAACTACATCCCACTCACTGTTACATACAATAACTCAATAAACACAACTACATTACCAATATGCCAATACAATCACTTGCCAATACAACCAACAAAGTAAAAGAAACATTTGCAATCAATCACCAAATCAGTCTTTCTTTTCTTACGAACTTATCTTTAGGAAAATGTCAGGCCAATTTTACCCATTCATGAATTTACGACATAGAAACAAATCAAAACACGGTACAAACAATGGACTATAAATCTTGCTGGCAATTTCAGATGCGATCTTGTGAATCGGGGCAGGTACCGTGTTATCGCGCACAAGTGACGTATTATTTGTTTCAAATTGCCCTCTAATAAAATACACAGGCTCTATAGTTTTGATTTATAGAGGCTGTGTTAGGCAGAAGGAAGGTAGGAAGTCAGCTTAAAGTTATTGATTTGGATATGAATATTATGATTGGGCACCGAGTGAAGTACCGGCAGGGTGTAGGGAAGGCTTATTTACAAGAGAAGTTAACTGTCTTTTCCGTAGTTCCTGTCAAATGATAAGCTTCAGTTACATTGACCCATTACAGTACAAACAGTAGGGAACAGTGACAATATTTTAAGGGGTCATTGTACTCATCATTATGAACAAGTTTTACTGTAGGACCAAACCTGAAATCGCAAAAAAAAAAATCACGTCTTGTTCAGTACATTTATGTTCGCATAATTCGTCAAAATGTAGGGAACAGCCGTTTTGTTTTTCGTGATTTCAGGGTTGGTCCCATGCCGCCGGGGTCGCGGGTAGTTCGAAAGAGATACCGTGGCCCTGGCACGGGTAGCTGAAGGAGCATGGGTGGGTTTTAGTCAGTAAAAGTCTGACACGCCCCCTCCCGCTCTGCCCAGAGCGGGAGAAGTCATTTGATGATGTCCCATCCACAAAAAAAAAAAAAAAAAAAAGGGTTGGTCCCATAGTAAAAGTTGTTCGTAATAATGAGTGCAATGACCCCTTAAAATATTGTCACTGTTTACACTTACACCCTGTATATACTTAACCTACCGCCAGAGTTCGCTGTCGGAAAACTTCGTTCAATAACATATTGGATAAGACGAACTCAAACATACATATTATTATGTAAATTTCTCCCAGCACATCGTTTTATAAAGCACAGTAACCTATTTGGCAAACTGCTAGGTACACATATATAAAAACGTTCTTTGAACTCAAACCCCAAAGCGTAAAAGATTTCTCCTTATCGTAAAAATTAAAGTAGTAACACAATTTTTTGCGTACAAAGCTGTACACTTGCGGCCACATTAACGTCACACAAAAATAAAAATATATACAAAAGAATCAAGAACAATTCAGGTGGTGCATTTAAAGTGAACACAGCTAGATAGTGTCAGAGGCAATCGCGTTGCCCGGAGCGCTCAGCTCGCAGGTGCACGCCGAATTATACACATAGAAGGCGGAAAACAGCGAATTGAGGCGAGAATTTTGTGCGAATTTCGCCGCGATAACGCCCCGTCCGATTGTCCGCCGCTGACGTCTGGGAACAATTTTCGCTGTTTTATTTTTGTACATGTACATTGTTCTTTTGTAATGAAGTGTAGTGTGCAATCGCGTTTCATTTACTGAGGGAATATTGCTACGAATTTTGTCCTGTATTATTAAAATCTTTGTAAATTATCGAAGTTTAAGATAAGTTCTGCTGAACAGACTTCTTGGAAAGTAGCGCTTTTGGGACCGGTGTTTAAACTAGCGCAAAGTCTTTTCTTACGCCTATATTTATTTCTTAAATCGTTATTCGTAGAAATGTATCGGAAAATAGGCTCTATTGTGCTTAAGATACCTTTTGGAAGTCTGTCACGTCCACACAAACATATAAATATAAGAAACACCAAATACTATAACCAGTATGTGTAGTTTTATGTAATGTAAAGGACCTTTGGCCTTGCCCGCGGAAATATCAAATTATATAAAGAGAAAAATTGTGAAGAAACAGCAGAAAAGCGTTGGATAGGAAAGTAAAATGTTTGCGTATTTTACGCGTAGAAGCTACAATATGTTTGATATAGATCGGCGATATTGTTTGTGCGGTAAGATATGGTTTTTCTAACAATTTGATTGCGGGCGGTTTTCTAGCGGTGTGTTATAAAATGACTACAATGGCAGTAAATTTGTTATTTGATTGTCGAAGACCCAGAAAGCGAGTACTATCGTAGATAATTATTTTCTGCCTACACATTTCAGTTCACTAATGACGTGAAACATGAGTTTATTACTTTACTAGCTGCGCCCCGCGGTTTCATCCTCGTAGACCGGGATTAAAAGTAGCCTATGTGTTAATGCAGGGTATAAGCTATCTGCATACCAGATTGCATCTAAATTGGTCCAGCCGTTTGAGCGTGAAGAAGTAACAAACATAAAAACACACACACACACACACACTCACAAACTTTCGCCTTTATAATATCAGTGTGATACCAAGAAGCTTTATCTACATATCGTACAAAACAATTTTTTTGAAGCCTTATCTATAATACAACCATACTAGTAATAGGTACTCGTGTCTGTCTCCTACCTACCTACCTTTTTTTTTTTTTTTTTTTTTTTTTTTGTGGATGGGAAATCATCAAATGACTTCTCCCGCTCTGGGCAGAGCTGGAGGGCGTGTCAGACTTTTACTGACTAAAACCCACCCGTGTTCCTTCAGTTGCCCGTGCCAGGGCCACGGTATCTCTTTCGAACTACCCGCGACCCCGGCGGCTTCGGCCCTATTGGACCCCGTCACTGACATCTCTTTGAGGCGCGCGTGGAACACAACGCGCCGTCGACCCGGGCCTGGTCCTACCTACCTACCTGGTACGTCTTCACGTCTTAACGGCTGCATGGATTTCGATGACATTAAAATCGCACACAGACAGATCAAGACCTAGGTTACATAGGATACTTTTAATCCCGGTAGTACGTTCCCGAGGAGTAATTTCTGTCCTCCAAGCGAGAGAAGCCGCGGGCAAAAACTAGTATATTATAATACTAACTTTTGCCAGCGGCTTTGCCCGCGTGTATGTCGCAAATTATCCCACGGGAACCTTCTACCGGAATGAAAAGTATCCTATGTCTTAATCCAGGTTATAAACTATCTGTATATCAAATTTCATCCAAATCCGTTCAGCCGTTTTTGCGTGATTGAGTAACAAACATCCAAACATACAAACTTTCACATTTATAATATTAGTAGGATTGATTAGCAAACTTGTTTGTTCTATTTTCACACCTCAGCGAATCAAACAGTCGTGGAGTTTAGATTACTGGTAAGTAGTTTACCACTGTGAGTCCGCACACTTTTATAAACTTTTTCAGAATTTTTGGGCAAATTTTATTTATCACACTAATATTATAAAAGCGAAAGATTGTGTGTGTGTATGTGTGTGTTTATATGTTTGTTACTTCTTAACGCTCAAACGGCTGGACCGATTTAGATGAATTTTGGTATGTAGATAGCTTATACTCTGAATTAACTTAAAGGTTACTTTTTATCCCGGTCTACGCGGATGAAACCGCAGGGCGCAACTAGTTGGGCCTAAAACTGAAAACATAGTTGTACCTTGCGTTAACCCTCACACATGTCGTCAAAAGTTATTTCAACACAATCAATCAATCTGCCTAGCCTTTTCCCAACTATGTTGGGGTCGGCTTCCAGTCTAACCGGATGCAGCTGAATACCAGTATTTTACATGGAGCGACTGCCTATCAGACCTCCACAATCCATTAACTGGGTAATACGATACCCCTTGGTAAGACTGGATGTCAAACTTTCGGGCTTCTGACGACCCGTAGCGACTATCAAAGATCCACGAATGACAGCCGGGACCAACGGCTTAACGTGCTCTCTGAGGCACGGAGGAATCTCGGTATATAAAAATGGTCACCCATCCACGGACCGACCCCGGCAAGCGTAGCTTAACCTGATGGATCGACCCGTGCGGCTTTTATTACTTAGCCACGAGCTCCTCAACACAAATCTAACATAACTACTATGATAAATGGATACGAATAAACGGATATCCGGCCAAGGCCATACAAATATCATATCCATTAGGGAATCGAACCCTCTACACGTAGTGCAGCAGCCAATCGTACGTACTAAAGGTTAATTAAACAATTTTTAATTTAATTAATTTAATTAATCTTAAAATTATTGATTGCGTCTGATGACTTCACAAGAAGTCATGATAAAATTGTTGGCGCATAGGTTTTTATAACAATCAATAATAGAGATAAGGTTGATAACTTAGTTTTTCATAAATTGTGTTTATTTGGTTGAAGAAATTGTAGCTAAATATTTTTATTAAAATATTTATCACTCTTTTTAACCGACTTCTTAAAAAAGGAGGAGTCCTTTTTTAAGAAGTCTCTTAATTCTCTTCTCAATTCATCTGTATAATACATTTTTTAAGTATGTTCATCTATATTTTCAACAGTTGTGGGGAATATTTTTCATTTTTAAGACTGTTTTCTTAATTGCCTATGATTTATCAATTGTAATAATTGTTCTTCTAGATTCGGAAGGAGACTGTCAGGACAAGATATCAGTCACAATAAGAATGTCACTGCTAATACTCTTGACTCGCTTGTCAGTTACTACCAGTGACGTAGCACTCATGCGCGGAGTAAACGTAACGTAAATTGGTACGATTTTAAAATGGAAAATACTCGTTTCGTACATTTACTCTACTCATTACACATTACTACACTCATACTACTCATACTCTCTACTATACTCATACTCTATTTTTTGCTAATTAATCACCAAGTCGCTAATTTCACAAACACCAGAAAAGAACAAACTTTATCTTACCCCTTACCTGAAAGATGCACCCCATGTGTGCGTGAGGAAAAATTCTTTATATAATAGGTATATAAGCGTATATCATACGAGTATACATAAACGTAAAAAAAACATCATCCGATGGCGATCGCGGGCTTGCAGTAGTTGTGAACTTATGGGGTTCGCAACTACTGGGGGTACACATTGACATGAGCCTATGGGGTTCATAAATTAGTACATAATTTACAAATCAATCAATCTGCCTAGCCTTTTCCCAACTATGTTGGGGTCGGCTTCCAGTCTAACCGGATGCAGCTGAATACCATTATTTTACATGGAGCGACTGCCTATCTGACCTCCACAACCCATTAACCCGTCGCGCGCCAATTAGCAGACACAATTGAAATTCTATTGTTATCTGTACACATGGTGTACAATCGACATTTTAAGAGTTAACTGGGTAATACGATACCCCTTGGTAAGACTGATTGTCAGACTTTCGGGCTTCTGACGACCCGTAACGACTGTCAAAGATCCACGAATGACAGCCGGGACCAACGGCTTAACGTGCTTTCCGAGGCACGGAGGAGTCTCGGTATGTAAAGATGGTCACCCATCCACGGACCAACCCCGGCAAGCGTAGCTTAACCTGATGGATCGACCCGTGCGGCTGTTATTACTTGGCCACGAGCTCCTCTACATAATTTACAAATAAAGGGTTAAAAATAATATAAAAACATATTTGTTCATAAATCTATG
Source organism: Cosmia pyralina (assembly GCA_946251885.1). NCBI lineage: Eukaryota > Metazoa > Arthropoda > Insecta > Lepidoptera > Noctuidae > Cosmia > Cosmia pyralina. The sequence continues at coordinate 5,451,211 of OX276344.1, forward strand.
GGTCATACTATTTGTGCTTGTGGCAAAAAAATAAACAAAAATACTGAAATAAAATGCTTTAAGATGGTTGTATGTTACATTCAAAAATCGTTCGAATTTACGTTACGCGTTCGTGCTAGGGCCTCACTCGAAATAATGTCACTGCTAATACACTCCTACTAACTTATCTGTGAAATGGCGAAAATTGGAACTACGGCCGTCATGTTGAAATGTATTCGATTGTGCCGACTCATGTCATTCGATTGTGTCGACGCATCGACGGTGGCGTCCTCTTTCAGTTCACAGATAACTTGGTAGGACTGTACTTTTGACTCGCTTGTCAGTTACTGCCGTACTAAAATGTTCAAGTGTTACTGCTATCTTACTATCGTCAGTTTTAAAGGGGAGTACGTAAAATAAAAATGCTATAACATTACAATGTCGGATATATCTTGTTTTGTGTGAAAAGACATTTAGAGACATGACTTGGTTTATTACTGTGTTTGACAGTTTTAGTGTTCAATAAAAACAATGTAATTAAAATTTGACTTTTATTGTGAGACCATTTGCTTCGGAAATCACACAGTTATACTCACAGTCCATCAGTCTATTATGGAGAATATTTAACTCATCATCTGCCTGCCTTTTCCCAAATAAGTTGGGGTCGGCTTCCAGCCTAACCGTATGCAGGTGAATACCTGTATTTTACATGGAGTATCTGACCTCCTCAGTCCAATTACTGGGTAATACGTTACCCCTTGATAAGACTGGTTGTCAGACTTTCGGGCTTCTGATGACTTGTAACGACTCTCAAAGATCCACGAATGACAGCCGGGACCAATGGCTTAACATGCTTTCCGAGGCACGGAGGAGTCTCGTCTTGGTATGTAAAGATGGTCTCTCATCCACGGACTAACCCTGGTAAGCGTAACTTAACCTTATGGATTGACTCGTGCGGCTGTTAACTTAGCCACGAGTTCCTTCCTTTCGAGCAATGAAACAGGACGAAATCTTTAAATATTGGAAATAGTTAACTGTATGAACACTATTTAAGATGAATAATGCCAGTAGGTATGTGCGACCACACTCACACTTGGCTATTCAGTATTTCCAGGATCCTAAAAAATAATTATTAGAGGTTCACAAAAAGAGTCGCATTCATTATATTAGAATTTTCAATAATATTTTTGGAGGAGCTTGTGGCTAAGTAATAACAGCCGTACGAGTCGATCCATCAGGTTAAGCTACGCTTGCCGGGATCGGTCTGTGGATGGGTGACCATCTTTACATGCCGAGACTCTTCCGTGCCTCGGAAAGCACGTTAAGCCGTTGGTCCCGGCTGTCATTCGTGGATTTTTGACAGTCGTTATGGGTCGTCAGAAGCCTGAAAGTCTGACAACCAGTCTTAACAAGGGGTTTGGTATTACCCAGTTGTGTGGTTGTGAAGGTCAGATAGGCAGTCGCTCCATGTATAATACTGGTATTCAGCTGCATCCGGTAAGACTGGAAGCCAACTCCAACATAGTTGGGAAAAGGGTAGGCAGATTGATTGTTCAATAATATTTTTAGGAAGCAAAATGGGAATTATTTGAGGTTTGATTAACAAAATGCCAATTATTTTCATGTTTTCATTCATCAACTGCGGTAGAAAGCTCCGTGTTATTTTGATAGAAATATTAAAAAATATTTTCCACACTTATAGTAGGAACGGGTTTCATTTTGACAGTACAACAACATTCATTGCGTTATTTTCGTTGTTGAGCAGACAAATTTTGAAATGGATTAGCTTCAAAATCATTCAGATTCTGATTGATAGTGACACTTCACGATCACACTCATCTGTCACCTTCACAACCGCGACATCAACCATTTCAGTTTTTTAATTAAAACACCCCTTTCATTCAAACTACCCATCAAATGAAGTACCTCACGGTCTTTTTAAAAAGACTCAAAAGAGCAAGATGTAATGAAGTTCAGAAAAGAGTTGGTCAATAGGGGTGCGACATTCATGACCGCTCTATTCAGCTTTGTAAAACATAGAGGGGTGCTCTCTAGCAATTTACTCTAGTCAAGGAAGCTCTAAATGAAGTTGCATCAAAGCTTTAAAGGGTACGTGTTAAAAGGTCTTAAAAGTAGATCGCATTTTTTGGGATATTTGGGATACTCGAAAGTGGAAGAAAAAGAAGCAAGAGAGTCGGGAAATGGTTATTGCTTCTTCGTTAAATTGAGCATAGGATTTGGACATTTTAATTTTTCAGTACTCACATAACTTTTTGATTAAAAAAAACCCCTGAATTTAAGAAATCCGGATAAAAAACAAAGTACGGACGGGGGCTAAAAAGCTGGACCTTCTTTTTTTTTTTTTTTGTGGATGGGAAATCATCAAATGACTTCTCCCGCTCCGGGCAGAGCGGGAGGGCGTGTCAGACTTTTACTGACTAAAACCCACCCATGCTCCTTCAACTGCCCGTGCCAGGGCCACGGTATCTCTTTCGAACTACCCGCGACCCCGGCGGCATCGGCCCAATTGACCCCGTCACTGCTGACTTCTCTTTGAGGCGCGCGTGGAACACAACGCGCCGTCGACCCGGGCCTGGTCCTGACCGGACGGCGAGCTGTCCATTACTCGTCGTCCGCAAGCCCGCGCCTACGGTGGCCGGGAATCGGCAATCGATTCCCGCCGCCCAGGGCGTCTCCTATGGCGGCTAGGGGCGCGAGGGCGCGGCTGTTGCCTCTCCCTCACGCGTTTTGCTTCCTCCTTCGCGAGCATTACTGCTTCGCAGAAGGAGGTGACGGCTTCCCATACACTCTCGCTCCGTAAAGCAAAACAAAGCAAAACCAAAACTGCACCTGCGCAAACCTGGACCTGGGATGTCCGGACAGATCCAGACGAATGGTAACCTTTATTGAGCCTTTCCATTCCTATCTATGTTACCTTCTTTTTGGAGTCTTTCTAACACAGGTAAGTTAATCTATTTAAATAAAAAGAGGAGTCCTGATTGACTGGCTGACTGACTGATTGACTGACTCATCAACGCCCAGCCCAAACCCTTGGACCTAGAAAGGTGAAATTTTGCACGGAGGTTCCCTTTATAATGTAGACAAGGAATTCCCAGCAGTACGTTCCTGTGGGATATTTTCCGACATCCACATCAGAAAACAGGTAAGTAAACTTAGGAGTCCCACAAGGAAGTGTCTTGGGACCATTGTTATTTATTATTTATATCAACGATTTACCAAAAATTATAATACCACCGACATTTCTTTTTGCTGATGATTATGTTTCACGGTAGAGTCAGAATGACACTTGAAAAAGATATTAATGACGTTATCGAAAAAATTATAGAATGAACTACATCTAACATTATAAAATTAAATATCGATAAAACTAACTTAATGATATTTCGCAATAGAGTTGCACAGTTTAGTGACATTAACATCAAATACTCAAATAATAAAGTCACTCACGTAGACACTACAAAATTGTTGGGTCTAAACATTGACTGCAATTTAAATTTGAAAATACACATTGAGAATTTTAGAAAATGGCCGATATATCGCAGTCGATATATCGGCCATTTTGGAGATTTTGGAGAGCACAGTTACTCTCTGCTTACCATGGTTATATGGGATCTATAATAAGGTATAGAATAATATTCTGGTGACATTCTGTACGTTAAGATGATGATTTTAAGGCTCAGAAGAGATGTGATCGATCAATATGTAAGCTTAAACAAACAGATAGTTGCAAAGAATATTTAAAAATCTCAAACTACTGACACTTCCATGCATATACATTTATGAAATTATAAATTTTGTAAAATTTATCAATACTTTCTTTAAAAAATTTAAAAGTAAACGACACATTGATATAATTAGTTGTTGTGAAGATTAAGATGAGAGAAAACTTTCTTTGCATTGTTTAGATTCAATCTCTTAGTATTATATAATTGCATAGCACGTGTGAGCACTATGTAGCTACTATTAAGCTACCTTTTACTGGGTACGTCTTTCACTGACTTGAGTGTGCCCTGGCGGTTGAGAGTATGTCATGCTCACTCAAATGTCTCGCTGATGGTGGCGTGTGTGTTGGATCATTAAGTTCCCTTCAAAATGGTTGAGCTAAATGGTGCTGATCCATGCGTCATGTTCGTGAACGGGCGCCGTCAGTTGGGACTGGTCGTCTCTTAGCTGCCATGGCTTATTTTTAATTTTAATATTTAATTTAGTTGTTTTAGTTATTATCTTTTTATTACGGATGCTTTTTAACGTGCACGTCTTTCTACATTGTTCTCACATGTATATTTTCAACTTGAACGATGTAACCAATATTTTGTAAAAATATTATGATTTAAAAGAGTGTCCGTGGAGTTTCTTGCCCGTTCTTCTCCATAGGGATCTACTACGCTTTGGAATGGGCAACTAGCTTCATCTTTCTGACTGACCGACCCATTGACAATTCAAAAGTGCCTGTAATTGGTTTATTTGAAATAAATGCTTTGAGTTTTGAGTTTGAGTTTGTCCTAATATGAAAACAACTCTTTTAAATAATAATATATTTTGCATGTCCCGTGTGTATACACGGGACATGCAAATTACCTACCTAAACTTTAATGGAGGCATCATCGTCTAATATATTATGTAATAAAAATAAAACTAAACAGTTTTTTGTTAAATAAAGCCGTGTATTAGGTCTTTACCTATGAAATTGCCGTTCTGCAGTACTGGCCATTTCATATCAAAATAATTTTTGTTTGGCTAAGAATTCTAATTTCAAATTAATTTTATTTTAAAAACATGGATTTTTTTTTCCAAAAGTAGTCATTTGTTTATTGATTAGTGTTACATTTTCATCGCATTTCAATCTTTTTCGTCATCATGGATACGTTAAAAATTCGAGTAATTATGGAATATGAGTACCGTCGTGGCAGCAACGCGGCACAAGCGGCACGCAACATCAACGACGTTTACGGAGCTAACACTACAAACCAACGCACCACTTGTTATTGGTTTGCTCGCTTCCGTTCTGGAAATTTCGACCTGAAAAATGAACCTCGCGGTCGTCCGAAGACTTTGGTCGACAATGACGAATTAAAGGCGATTGTGGAAGCTGATGATACACAATCTACGGCTAAATTAGCAGCAGCTTTCGACGTTAGCGTCAAAACAATATTGGTCCATTTGCGTCAAATTGGCAAGGCAAAAAAGCTTGACAAATGGGTGCCCCACGAACTCAATGATCGCCAGCGTGAAGTACGCGTCGAGACGTGCCTTGCACTGCTCTACAGACACACAAATGAAGGAATTTTGAACCGCATTGTTACCTGCGATGAAAAATGGATTCTGTTTGATAACCGCAAGCGCTCAGAAAGTTGGTTGGATCCTGGTTCAGCACCTAAACAATGCCCTAAACGAAAACTTACCCCTAGAAAAGTGATGGTCACTGTTTGGTGGTCTAGCGCCGGTATGATTCATCACAGCTTCTTACCAAACGGGGTGAGCATTACTTCAGATGTGTACTGTGAAGAACTGAACACAATGATGGAGAAGCTGGCACATCTCCAACCAGCATTGGTCAATCGCTCGTCTCCGCTGCTCCTGCACGACAACGCGCGACCCCATACTGCACAGCAGACGGTCTCCAAGTTGCAAGAACTGGGGTTGGAAGCTCTCCGTCATCCGCCCTACTCACCAGAGCTTGCGCGTACAGACTACTACTTTTTCCAGAATTTGGATAACTTCTTGGCGGGAAAAAAATTCAATACCCGAGAGGCAGTACAAAATGCCTTTGAAGAATTTGTTGCCTCCCATCCAGCTGATTTCTTTAAGAAGGGCATCAATAAACTGCCACTGCGTTGGCAAAGATGCATTGATTGCATGGGTGATTACTTCGATTAATACAAATAAAAAATGCATGAAAAAAATTCGTTTAAATTTTTTCATAAAAAACGGCAATTTCATAGGTAAAGACCTATTATTTGCAGGATAAACTAATCAAAATAAGTACTTTAATTTGAAACTAGTTTTATTCATCTCATTTATTTGATTGTAAAAACATAACCTAAAAATAACAAACATATATCCTAATATAACTAAAACTATTCACACAAGGCGTCGAAACATTCTCAAAACTCAAAAAACTCAAAACTTAAAGCATTTATTTCAAATGAACCAATTACAGGAACTTTTGAATTGTCAATGGGTCAGTCAGTCAGAAAGATAAAGCTAGTTGCCCATTGCAAAGCGTAGTAGATCCCTATGGAGAAGAACGGGCATGAAACTCCACGGATACTCTTTGAAATCATAATATTTTACAAAATATTGGTTACATCGTTCATGTTGAAAATATACATGTGAGAACGATGTAGAAAGACGTGCACGTTAAAAAGCGTCCGTAAGAAAAAGATAAAAACTAAAACAACTAAATTAAAATTTAAAATAAGCCATGGCAGTTAAAAGACGACCAGTCCCAACTGATGGCGCGCCATGTTCACGAACATGACGCATGGATCAGCACCAATCAGCTTAACCATTTTGAAGGGAACTTAATGATCCACCACCAGCGAGACATTTGAGTGAGCATGATATACTCTCAACCGCCAGGGCACATTCAAGTCAGCGAAAGACGTACCCAGTAAAAGGTAACTTAATAGTAGCTACATAGTGCTCACACATGTGCTATGCAATTATATTTCATCCGCATTGTTAATTATATTCTGTTTAGTTTAAAATTTTCTTGTGTTTTCTTTTTATGTAAAAAACTAGTTTCAAAATAAAGTACTTATAAAAATAAAATCCTTTAGTTTATCCTGCAAATATTCAGATACACTGTAATAGGCTTTATTTCAACTTTTCATGCCGAAAGGTAAAATATTGTGATACCAAAGACTATGATATATTAGGTTGGGGAAAAAGTCTTTTCGCATTATAACTAGTATGTAATAGTATAATTAGTATGTATGAACTTAAAATAAAATCTCTTTGGCTATACTATTTGTATCTGGCTGGTTTTGGTATCATTGAAAGTTTAAATTTTAAAGAACATAATTCCAATTTCAAATTAGGAAAATGTGTGATTTTCATTTGTTTTTCGTACTGTCAAGATGAGTGAATCTAATGAAGAAATTCGATACATTTTAAAATTTTACTACAAAAAAGGTAAAAATGCAACGCAAGCCGCGAAAAAAATTTGCGATGTTTATGGACCCAGTGCAGTGTCTGTGAGAGTAGCACAAATTTGGTTTAAGCGTTTTCAATCCGGAAATTTTGATGTCAAAGATGCACGTCGCTCTGGTCGCCCTATTACGGATAAAATGGATGCCATTTTTGAAAAAGTGGAGCAAGCTCAGCATATCAGTAGTTACGACGTAGCTGAAGAACTGGGAATTGACCTAAAACAGTTTTGGCGCATTTGAAAAAAACTGGGTACACAAAAAAGCTCGATATTTGGGTACCTCACGAGCTCACTGAAAGAAACCTAATGAACCGTGTACTCATTTGTGATTCTTTATTACGACGTAACGAAACCGAACCATTTTTGAAGAAGCTGATAACTGGTGATGAAAAGTGGATCACGTACGACAAGAACGTGCGAAAAAGATCGTGGTCAAAGGCCGGTCAGGCTTCACAGACTGTGGCGAAACCCGGGTTAACTCGCAACAAGGTGATGCTGTGTGTGTGGTGGGATTGGAAGGGCATTATTAATTATGAGCTGTTACCACCAGGCAGGACCATCGATTCTGAACTCTACTACGAACAACTGATGAGATTAAAGCAAGAAGTTGAGAGAAAGCGGCCGGAATTAATCAACAGAAGGTATGTGGTTTTTCATCATGATAACGCTAGACCTCACACATCTTTAGCCACTCAGCAAAAATTAAGAGAGTTTGGCTGGGAGGTGTTAATGCATCCGCCGTATAGTCCTGACCTTGCACCTTCAGATTTCCACCTGTTTCGGTCTCTTCAGAATTCTTTAGGCAGTGTCAGGTTAACGTCGCGAGAGGACTGCCAAAATCACTTGCCGCGGTATTTTGAACAGAAGTCCCAAAATTTATATAGCAATGGGAGCATGTCCCTACCTACAAGATGGCAAAAAGTTATCGAACAAAATGGTACCTAAATACTTTAGATAAATGTAAATAATGTAAATTAAAAAATGTTTTGAATTTTCTTAAAAAATGCGAAGAAACTTTTTCCCCAACCTATTATATTTACATGAATGTAAAACATCTGCTCATTGTTTACCCAATCAATCTGCCTAGCCTTTTCCCAACTATGTTAGGGTCGACTTCCAGTCTAACCAGATGCAGCTGAATACCAGTATTTTACATGGAGCGACTGCCTTTCTGACCTCCACAACCCAGTAACTGGGTAATACGATACCCCTTGGTAAGACTGGTTGTCAGACTACATACAATACAATACACACAACAATACAATGACTGACTGATGATAACTGTGATACAATATTACATAAATGTAAAACATCTGCACATTGTTTATCCATATTTGCAAATAAATGATTTTGAATATGAAGTTAGTTGGTACTAGCAGCATCATAATTCGAATGTAACTTTTCCAATTTCTAACACAATTTGTATTGTTTACGGTACGTTTTCACGGTCAAATGGACTGAATTATTGTTCACGCCAGTGCTTCATTCCTGGAAAAGCAAACAAGGGACTTTTCACCAGGAAAATAAACTTTGCACAGAATATAACCTAATATCAGAACATGTTCCCATTATTAACATACGCGGAAATAATATCGGAATACAATTCATTATTATTTACACTTAAAACAAGTCAACAACTAAAAAACTTGTTTAAGTGTAAATAACAATCAGTTGTAAACCGATATTATTTTTTGGAACGAAGTTTCTTATCGCGCGTTGTGAAAGGGGGCTAGACGAAAAAAATTCTCACGAAAAGTTGTAACGACACTTTTTGCTTTAGTAAGCTATTGTAAGCTGTGCGACGTGCGCATGTTTCTCTGTCTGTCTCTCTCTCTCTCTTATAGAAAGATTAAGTTTATATTACATTATATTTGTTAATAATAAAAAAATATTATTATAACTTAAAAAAAAAATATTACAATTCCTTCACTAATTAATCGAAAGGAACTTCGTTCCATCCGGGTGTCCCTTGACACCTCTCAACTTTTCATGTAAGTTTTTGACTTTTAAAGCTTCATAATCTAAATAAAAAAAAACAATTGCCGTATGAAAGATCATCCCATGAGAACGGCTCGACCGATTTGGTTGTTTTCTTTTTGCTGCATTCGTAATTGTTAGTGCAGTCAGCGTCAATAATATCGGGACGAACAGACTGTTCAAAATGTTATTTACAACTATGAAAATAAAATATTAACTCAATGACACAAGGAATGTTTCAGAATAAAGACAGTACACGACAACTGTCATTCTGACAAGAACTTTATCCAATTGAGATAAAGTTTAATTTTCTTAGTTGCTGAGATCATTTTGAACAGTCTGTTCGTCCCACGCTGACTGTACAAGGATTGTATGAAATATTTTTTTTTTGGGAAATCCACCGGAAAAATGACCCGGGTGACGGTGACGCCGGGCACGAACAAAATCAATCAATCTGCCTAGCCTTATCTCAACTATGTTGAGGCAGGCACGAACAGCTAGTTATAACTATAAATAATTTGATAGTGACTTTCACATTAATTATGCACAAGCTAACAAATCTAAAACAAAAACCAGTACTTCGATTCTGTAAAATTCAAACAATAAATCGCATCTCACATCGCTATTCACTCTCACTCGTAAAATAGATGCTTTTTTTTGAATTGGGTTCGAGTGCGAAGTGAGCGTCGAAGTGACGGGGGAATTACCTTACTGAATGCCACTTCTTACGTCATCTCATACTTTATCTGTCAAAATCTTACGGTCAATTTAGTTCAACTCGCTGACACGCTCGCAATGGTAGCGCTAGTGTAAATTCGAATTATCAACCGAGTTTTTAGAATGCCAATCAAGAAACTCACAGCGGATTCAGATTCGAAGTTTAAAATGAGGTCTTACAGAATCACATGGCTGCACGGGATCATCATCATAAAGTTCTATCATATTTCTCTAACGAAAGTCTAACCGATCTACAAACCTCTACCTAAGAAATTAACAAAACATATAACATAGCTACTGTTATTAAAACTGCCCGATGTTGTTCGGTCAAACATGGGAGGGAACTGCTCTAAAGCTTTTAATCCACCCAATAAAGTTGAAGATTCCTTATAAAAAATATTATTGCTCTCATACTTCAGATGAGATCGGCCGAGCAAGCCCCCAGGCTTTAAGAGTCGATGTCAAATGGAATTTAATTATCTGTCCATTTGTGAGAGAAGTTAAAAGTTAAATTGTTGGTTGCTTTTTATTTTTTGTGGGTATTGTGAGTTGATTATTGAATCGTTATGATGATATACCTGAGCGAAGAAGAAGGTAATTCTATCAAGGTTGCACTGATACGGAATCGTCAAGTAAAATTATTTTCTCATGAGCTATGGTGTAGTTAGCCGTCTCATTTGTGGATTCTGTCTAGCCATTAAAATTCTAAGACCTGAAGCTGATATTGTTTCAGCACAGCCTGGGAGTACAGCACAGCCTGGTAATATAATTTGGGTGGGATGAAAATAAAGCTATTTTAAGAGGATACATCAAGCGTGATAATAGCTCGGTGTGTAAAAAAAATGACGTTATGGCTGCCTTGTTTGACGCGCGAGATAGAAGACTCTCACGTGCACCGGAACTAAACGCGCTTTGTTTAAATGTAGATTTATGACAAAATGCTACACTTAAATCAATTTTTAGCTTAGTAAATCCGTAACATATTTAAATACCTTTGATTTCAAGCAAATTTTATTGCACAATAAGCAACTGTTTACGTATAATCGTATAAAACAGAAAATAGATGGTGCTACTTTGGATTTTTTTTCTATGGAAAAAATTTCAAGTAATCATGTTCCAGTTTTAGTACTCGTACAGCACTAGACAAAATAACACATACGCAAAATCCAAATGATTTAACCACATACATTCGGTTTTATAGAAAATTTAAAAACAACATTTATCAATGTATCCCCTTAAAAACACCGAACTCAACCGTGTCCAATTATCTAAAGAAACCGCAGCGGTCCACAATCACACAGAATCGGCATTCAGGCATCACTCAGCGAACGATTGAAAAATGTCGTGCCAGCTAACCTATTTAATTAACTTTCCCGAGCATTATGACCGGTTTATACCCGGTTTTTATGCCCGTCCCGAGCATTGTGTGGACTCAATATCGGTTGCTTTATTGCCGTCAGTTCGAGTCGCAGGACTCTTTGTCAAGTAGCCGGTGGCTTGGCTACATTATATATAAGGTCGGGTAGCTCGCTATAACCGGAATGTAGATCCGGGTAGTCGTAAATGGTAGTTGTTGCCGTTTATTACCCGTTAACCGATCGATTTGGAGGTAAACAATAGGGTTTATGTATGCGATGAGACGGGTACGTTTTAGTAGTTATTATTATTATCTTTATTGAGAGATGAAAGTGATGTTGTCGTTAGGTTTCCTTAGTGTTTTGTTTGTCTTTGTGTGAGGATAAAATATTTGGATGTTTTAAGTAAATAAATTATGTTGTCTTTGCCTTAACAGCCCTCCATAACATTTTAATATCAAATTAACTTTCTGATGTACTATGAACAAAACTTAAGCATGCTCACTTAAGAAAATATTCCCGTGAGAGCGCAGCTAGTGACAAACGAACATTGTATGATCGAGTCGTGAGCCGTGCATGCGATTATCGCCTTTGAGGTGATCATGCGGAACTTTGGCCCATAGTACAGTAGAATCCGCTTATGACATCGAAGGGAAGTGACAAACACATCCATGCAAAGCATAGTCTTAAAATAAACAACTTCCTTTTTTTGTTTAATAGAGAGATAAACAACAAAGTATCAGCTATTAATAAAAAAAGAAAAAGAAACATGAGCTGACACAAAATTAAAGACACATTAAAAAACAGAATAAAAATAATTGTAATACATACATTACATCTTTTTAAATTTTTTTGCATGAGAAATCAATAATTTTTTATTGCTGTTGTTCATTTTTTCACTATAACCGGACATAATTTCTTAAAAAAAGGTCATATTAAGCGACATATCAATAAAAGCGAAGTCATTATATCCGAACTTTTTTATAAAGAATTTTATATGGAAACCAAACTTCACACTGCAATTACCTACTTCATATTAAGTGGTTGGTCAATAAAGGCGGAGTCATAATAAACGGATTCCATTGTATAGGTACCTATGCAACTTTACCTGAGAGTTGTAATGTAATAATTACGAAAATGATTAACTTCATAGTAGAATTATAGGAGAAAGCCATTTGGATTTAGAAAAAGAAACAGGTTTTTTAGGGTTCCGTACCTCTAAAGGAAAAAACGGAACCCTTATAGGATCACTCGTGTGTCTGTCTGTCTGTCTATCTGTCTGTCTGTCTGTCTGTCTGTCCGTCTGTCACAGCCAATTTGCTCCGAATCTAATGGACCGATTAAGTTGAAATTTGGTACACATATGAATTTCTGTGACCCAAACACGGACGGGTAAAGTCAATAAATGAATTTTGAATATAGAGGTCACTTTTGGGGGGCAAATAAGAAAATTAAAAAAAAAGTTTTGCAAACTACACCATGTGGGACGTCAAACGAAAGGACTTACTAGGAGGGTCTCAAATATATTTTTTTATAATTTTAAAATAAACTGTTTTAAAGTTATTTAAGAAAATAGACGGAAATTGACCATTCGCCCCCCCCCCCCCCCTTATCTCCGAAACTACTGAGCCTAAAATTTTGAAAAAATACAGAAAATAGATCTTTACCTGTAGATTACAGGAAAACCTATAAGAAGTCTGTGGTCTTAAAATAACATGGTAAATCTATCAATATTGTGAGTACAAACTTACATTTACAGTTGGAATGTATGGGAGAACATGTTTTTCAACTACAATGTTAAGTTTGTTCTTAAGATAAATTCATCCCAACTACGGAACCCTTCACTGTGCGTGGTCCGACACGCACTTGGCCGGTTTTTTGGATATACGGCAGGCAGAATAATTAATTAGGTAAGATATAAATAAATATTACGTAACTCAACACTTGGGTATTTTATTTCCATTCCATTTCATTTTTCGACGCCATATTTTAATTTTTTTTTAAAGTTTTAGGATATAATTTTGTTATTTTTAGGTTGTGTTTATATTACTTTGAAATAAACTCAATACTCACTCACTTTCATTCTCGGTTCGGCTCGACAAACTCGGCAAGGTCGCGAGATGAACTACCATTCTGAATGAAACCCACACCAACAATACTGAATGATTATCGTTCCCTTTACACCCGACATGTTTTAAGACGATAGATTAAATTACGCCTTAAAAATATCAACAAGAAGAAATACCTGATGTAACATTTTCTTTTTTTCAGCTGTCTTTAGACTTTATTTTTATTAAATTACCAACTTTTTAAGGACTAATTCCATACAATGAAAGTTGTAAAGGCAAGTCCTTACATGTAATGCTCAATCAATTAAACAACTCAGCCAATCGCAGTCCACTGCTGGACATATGCCTCTCTAAGGCCATAACATCCTATTCTCCGGCTTCCACATCCAGTCTGTCCCAGCCACTTTCTTCAGGTCGGCGGTCCATCCAGCTGGGGGACGTCCTACACTACGCTTACCGATACGCGGTCTCCACTCCAGAACCCGTCTGCTCCACCAGCCATCGGTTCTTCAAAAAACATGGCCAGCCCACTGCCACTTCAGTTTGCTTACTTTGAAAGCTATGTCGGTTATGTAATGCTCAATGTTAATATCTTATGCAGCGAACAAAAAGGCTTTCGAAAACATAAAAATATAAATATGGCCATCTTTGAGTTTTTAAAAAATATAATGACTGCGGTTGATAAAACTACCCCTGTGTGCTCAATCTTCTGCGATATGACACAAGCCTTCGATTATGTGGATCACAAAATATTGGCTAGTAAATTGGAGGCATACGGTATAAGAGGAAACGTTTTAGAACTATTTAGATCTTACTTAACTGATCGAAAACAAATCACGCAGATTACAAAATTTAACATAAAAACTAAAAAAGAAGAACAATATCAATCCAAAGTAAGATATGTTAGATATGGTGTTCCCCAGGGCAGCGTAGTGGGACCTACGCTATTTATTACCTACATCAACGACCTCCCTAATGCAACTGTGCAACCTATGACATTATTTGCAGACGACAGCACAGTAAATATTACATGTAATGATAAAAATCTATTTGAAAACGACATAAATAAAGCACTAGAATGTATAATAACATGGCTAATCAATAATAATCTGAAAATAAATATAAATAAAACAAATATAATGAACTACAGTCAAAGACCTCAAAATTCAATTAAATTTAAATTAACATATGATAATAATATAATAAATCAAGTAGAAACAGCTAAATTCCTCGGTTTAAAAATTGACAGTAGAGTCAATTGGAAATGTCACACAGAAGACCTTTGCACAAAAATTAGTAGTTTATCTTTTGCGATGTACAAACTGGCTCCAACAGTGAGTAGAAATGCATTATTCATGGCGTATTTTGGACTTGTTGAATCGGTGCTTAGATACGGTCTAATATTTTGGGGTAATTCGACAAACACTGACATGGTGTTTAAAAGGCAAAAGCGTTGTATTCGGGCTATGTTTAAGATGAAAAATACCGACAGCTGTCAACCAATGTTTATAAAATACCATATACTGACACTTCCGTCGCTATATATCTTGGAAATAGCTTTATTTGTTAGAAGCAATCCTCACTGGTTTCCTCTTTTGTCAGACAATGTCACTAGAAATAGACGTACTAAATATAAGAACTTCTTACAACCTCACTCTGCGAAAACAGCACTCCTTCATAAGAGCGTGTTTTGTATGGCACCACTAATATATAACAAGATTCCAGAGGTTATTAAAAATATAAACCAGCCAAACTTATTCAAAAGAGAACTTAAGAAGTTACTTACCGATAAATGTTATTATTGCGTTAAAGATTTTTTAAATGATAGCTTCTAATCTATTGTATTAAATTTCAAGTTGCTATAATTCATTTTGTACGCCAATGGTGGCAAAACATGTTGAAACTCATAGATTTTTACTTTTACATCCACATTTGCATTTATATGTATAATGAATGTCACACATGTTTACAAATAAATATATCTTTATCTTTATCTTTAATAAAATAAATGTTAATGTTCAAAAAGTATTTAATGAGAAACTTCACTAAATTAATGTAAACTAATAGAAAATGTTATAACAATGTTACAAAATGTTAGATGTTATGAGAGCTCGATATAAAACCGAAGACTGACGTACTTGCGTACGCGACGATACTGCATTTTATTAATTAACAATATTTGCAGTATTTTTAACTATGCCAAAGTACAATGTGCGGTTGCTGACCGTACAAAAGTTGTATTCTTTGCAAATCACGAGAGCAAATTTTCGGACTTCGAATGGACCTCCATCTTGAAAATCTTCAAAACATAGGCTACTAAATCCTAAAACAAAACAGCTTCCTAAAACATCTATTTCTCTTTCAACTCCACAAACATCGATTATATCACTAACCATTAAATTGATACCATTTCCTTCAATACTCCAACATTTTCTTCGGAAGGTTAGTGAGGGTACATTTTTTATCACTTGCTTGGGGCGTGGGTGATCAATCATTTATGTTAGAAGCGGCTACGCGGATGCCGATTTACGTCATAGCATGTTCAAATGTGTTACTGATTTTAATATGAAATTATGAGGGCAGTAACCTTTAGTACTAAGGGCCTGTTTCGCAATCTACGCTTTTATAAATACATACATAGTATACAGGGTGTTTCTTTTAAGGTGACAAGCCAGTGCGAGCTAATAGCAGAGTACCATACCTATCGATTTAACCCCCATGTATGTTCTAGTTTTCGAGTTATCATTTTTTTTTCGATATTTTTCCTGATTCAACGAGAATTATATCTTTTTTGGGTCAACTTTGAACAAGAATGTACTAAATAGGGCATTATTTGCTGAAATCGGTCGTTGAAAGTGGTGTTTCTGAAATCTTGTGATTTTCATATTTTATAATTTATTATCTTATCTTTACATATTTTTGTCAATCCTAATAATTTAGTATTCTTCTACGTTTAAGCAAAGCTCAGTTGAAAATAAAAACATAAGTTTTATACATAATACTATCCTTAACCACTACCAATCAATCAATCTGCCTAGCCTTTTCCCAACTATGTTGGAGACGGCTTCCAGTCTAACCGGATGCAGCTGAATACCAGTATTTTACATGGAGCGACTGCCTATCTGACCTCCAAAACCCAGTAACTGGGTAATACGATACCCCTTGGTAAGACTGGTTGTCAGACTTTCGGGCTTCTGATGACCCGTAACGACTGTCAAAGATCCACGAATGACAGCCGGGACCAACGGCTTAACGTGCTTTCCGAGGCACGGAGGAGCCTCGGTATGTAAGGAATGGTCACCCATTCACGGACAAATCCCGGCAAGCGTAGCTTAACCTGATGGATCGACCCGTGTGGCTGTTATTACTTAGCCACGAGCTCCTCATCCTTAACGACTACCATTGATATGAAATGAGGGATCCAAAATAACTCGAAAACTACAAAAAATCGTAGAACATACATGGGGGTTAAACCGATAGGTATGATACTCTGCTATCAGCTCGCACTGGCTTGTCACCTTAAAAGAAACACTCTGTATAAACTCACGCCTTCTTCCTATGAGGGTACGATCCTCCTTTTGCCTCGTTTAAGTTCATACGTCTAGTCATACACGCACGCCGGTTGCGAGTTCTATGCACCTGACCTTTCTGTAGAACATCACCAATAAGGTCACTATATGTCCTCCTAGGGTATCCCCTCTTGGAGTTTCCACTCATATCTGCCTTACCTTTACCATTTGATATATACGATCTATCTACGATTAATTTCCTTTAAATGACTTGGCTGATAATTTCATACCAATTCTGTTCCAGTTATGAAATTATTCGGTGAGTAGTGGTTAATCGGCAATTGAGAAACAGGCAGGAAGAGATGTCAGCAGTGACGGGGTCAATTGGACCTATGCCGCCGGGGTCGCGGGTAGTTCGAAAGAGATACCGTGGCGTTGGCACGGGCAACTGAAGGAACACGGGTGGGTTTTAGTCAGTAAAAGTCTGACACGCCATCCCGCTCTGCCCAGAGCGGGAGAAGTCATTTGATGGTTTCCCATCCACAAAAAAAAAAAAGGCCCTGTGTAACAATTTTATGGTTAATCTACCAAACAGTTTCTTTTTTATAAATTAATATAATATGCCACTATGTACCTACAGCTGTGGAGGACTTTCGGCGGATTTGATACCGGCCCGTGAACTTTCAATTAAATTATACGAATGGTAAAAACGTTGGTTTGGGAGTGCATACAAGCATCATATTTTTAAACCTAAACGAATAAAGAATATTCTCCTGCTTCTATCCCAATGTATTTGGGGTCGGCGCAACATGTCTTTTTCCATCGTACTTCTCTATTAGTCGTCATCTCGGTAGTCACCCCCTTTCTAGCCAAATCATCTTTCACACAGTCCATCCATCGTTTCTTTGGACTTCCCCTACTTGTATCCATCCACATTCATACTCAAAACTTTTCTAATGACATTTTCCTCATTCCTCCGCATCACACGACAACCGATTTTTGAAATTTCTGAATAAAGAATCTGAAACAAACCAATTATTTATCCGTATGCAATAAAATAATTTACTATACTACAATAATACAATACTACAATAATTTATATGGCACTTATAGATAAATCTCATTTAATAAACAGCGTGAACATAAGACGCGTAATAAACTCTTAAATTACTTAACGTTAATTTTCTGTTAACTTAATTTTCGACTCAATATTAATTTCACTTATCGAAGTTGCTAATTGTCTAAAGCAGTTTATTTTTGGATCTAAGCTCGAGTTGGGAACGACCGAACTTTAGTATTTCAACGGCGGAACTGTAATTTGTAGGCAAAAAGGCAGTTTAGTGGAGCTCATCTTGTCACAAGTACAGTCCTAACCAAATGGACTCCAAATCTGTATAATTTAGAATAATGGTGATTTTTTCTGATCATCGTCAGCCTTCAGAAGTCCACTGCTGGACATAGACCTCCCCAATTGCACGCCATTCAACTCGGTGCTTGGAACTCATATCTAGATGCTACTAGCCACCCTGCGAAGATCGTCGCTCCATCTAGCCTGAGGGCGTCCTACCTTACGTTTGCCGATTCGCGAGCACCCAACTAAGCAAAGAATATAAGCAAATTACTAAATTATGAATCGAAAAAAATTTAAGGTGTAGTTTAATACATTTTAACTTTGACATTGACATTCAGCGGCTACGTCGTAGCACATTCCACACCTTACTACGGCGTAGCCACCAAATATCGCCGGGTCTACGGAGCTACGTAGCTACGTCAGATTGCTACGCTACTCCTATCCGTTTTAATTTTATATCCACAAACTTACGTCTCGTTCTCAATGCTATTGAATATAACTAATGAAAGAAGATATCTTTAGAAGTTTGACATAGTTTTGTTGCTTCTCAAAATATCTTCATTGTTTTTGGCTTGATTCGTTAGGCTAGTTCCTTCCTACGAAAATATTCAGTGTATTTTAATCTTGATAATAATCGAATGACGTAATGATATCGGGTAACTTTTTAATAGGTTCCTACGTTTATATATTTAAGTTCGCAACCTTATTTTGAGAAATTTTGATTAAAAATGAAATATGTTGTTGATAATGACAGTATTCTTGGTCTACACAGAACGAAAACAGCATTAATGCACAATAGTGTTTTCTGTATGGCCCCTAAAATTTTCAATAAACTCCCAAATAGTTGGAAGGAGCTTAATGTCTGCCAATTAAAATATAAATTAAAGATGCTGTTAGAAGGGAAAGCATACTATAGTATTCTAGAATTTCTTAATGACGACATCTAATACCGTGTAGCGACCAATATTATCAATATATCTTTGACATAATCTGTACACAAAGCAACATTTATTATTGCTATGATGATAATTTTAATTGACATTTAATAATTGTTACGTAATTATGACTAAATATTTAATTGATTTGTTTTCAAAATTGACATTTACTATTTTGTCGTTGGGTACTATAATACTTTATCCAATAACTTTATTACTGAAATTTATTTGTGCGGCACTAAGGTCAAATATGACTGATCTTAAACTATAATGTAATTTAATAACTTGCATGCTGTGTATGTGTACTCATGTTTCCACAAATAAAGCATCTTGAATATTCATAAATTAATAATTGTAAACTACTCAGACAAAAAAAAAATAGGAGTAATTCGAGTATGTTATATTTCCTTAGCCCTGTCTATCCTTTTAACAATTAAATTAAATTACAAATTACTGCTTTCAAATAACATTTCATTTCCTTAAGAAAATTGCAACTCATCTCGTTCCAGAAAAAGAAGCGTTGCCGCATTATTACAATGTAATTACACTAGTCATTAGTGTTTCCATAATACCTACTAAGAATTATGCTAATACTGATCACTTAATATATTCCTAGTTCTACATGTTAATACGAATATAAACATGTAGATTAAGCGGCTAATAGCCAGACGGCTATTGTGAAAAATGAAGAACAAAATAGTCTTGTGTCTTGCATTTTTTTGCAAAGAGGTTGCAGTTATGGTGGCGGAAAACACTTTATTAATATTAAGCATTTAGTTGTGTGACTTTTAAATGCTGTATTTATGTACTTTTCAAGTACAAAAACAATACTGACTTTAAGTGAATCTTGAAGAAAATTTAATGGTCTAAAATCGCCAACACGTAGTGAATAAGCCTTTTTGTTCGCTTTATAGAAAAAAGCTCAAATCCATGATTGTTCAAAACGGGTAATTGTTAAACGCTCATAAAAAAATACTAATTTTTCCCAACAGAATACGTACATCAAAAATACTGTTTACGCATCAAAATTTGCATGTCATAAATAAACTAAACTCAACGTCACGTCGACGGAGCCCCGCAGCGCGGGGCTCCTATTTCTGTCTGCAGGGTGTAAAGGAACCTAACCCAGCCGAACCTCGGGGTGCCCAATAATTATAATTTGTACAAGTTTTGATATTCAATTGGTTAACTAGTAGTGCAATAATAAGTATGTTAGATGCGCAATTGTTATTTTTGATGGACAGTGTATTTATTCAACAAACTTATCAAAAAGTAGAAATATTTTTTAACGTAAATGACTAACTAACTAACTATACAAATAAATACAAAACAAAAGGACACTTAGGCGTCGAAGTACTCGTCCGCATCGATGTCATCCGGAAACGTGCCCAGAAGACTGGCAGCATTGCCACGTTGAATGGCAATGCTAATTCTTTGGCCAAAGAACGAGCCAGCCCTCTGGTCACGTGAAGCCTCGACCAGTCGGCGAGAAATTTCCTTAAAAAATAGACGCGCACTCGGGCCCCATGACCCGAGCGTTTCGACCCCAAACGGCTCAAAACTGTAACTGTAACTCAAAAATGGACAGTTAGTATTTTTGATATATATAATTAATATTTTTGTTGTGACTTTGGACACAAATTGATGTGTAAATAATGGTTGTTATTTGTACAAGTTTTGATATTCATCAGTTAATTGCAATCAATCAATCATGCAATCAGTGATTTGGTGTACATATAGATTATTAGATGTAAAGTATTTGATGTAAGAATATTTTTCTACTGTGCGATTAATAATTTCCCGTTCAAAACTGATATGAAAAGTTAATTAGAATTCTCAAAGACGACGCAGAGCCTAAAGCCGCAAAAAAATACTCGTAGCCAGTCATGGGGACTGTTGAAAAAAGTGAAAACATAAACGTATAAGCATGTCACGGTGTCGAGGTGTCGCGGTGACGCGGTAACGCGTACCCGTAGGATTACACCCTACCAAAAATCGCTCACAGCGTCTTAAAAAGTTTTCACTTCAAAAATAAAGGTTGCAGAATCCGAAAGCAATTTTCGTGTAAAGTGAGCATTAAACTGGGAAGTTTAATGCTCACTAATTTCAACTAGTAAATAACGCTTTGGACACTAAAACGAATCCCGACTAACCCACAACCTTGCCCGGTTATAAAATAAACATTTAAGGCCCCTTTTATAACTAATAAACTATTTCGAACAAACATTTTATGGCCCTAAAATATTTATCCGAAGTAGTTCCGGCTTTTCGAAAGATATTTCGTGTAATTTACGTAAACGAACCCTCCCTTAATTAAAATCTATGTTCTTTGTTCCAGGTGTTAAAACATTCTGGAAGCTGTGACGTCATGGAGGCTCCGTTCTAATGTGAGCGTGAAATTATTTGAATTTCGAAGTGTTGTGATGTCAAAGTAGTGATGAGACTTTTTATGTGAAGATGGGGACGTTGAGGTTCAGTGTTTCGTTGCTCATTTGTTGGATATCCGGTAAGTTTGCTTTTTAAATACTCGCTTTAAAAGACAGCACATTAATAAGTAGGTTTCTGGACCAAGAATTTGGGTCGCTCGTAATTTAGAACGCATTTAACTTCAAAGATGCTGTAGGTTGAATGTAATATAAGATTTTGGCTTACTCGTTTTGATATGAGGTGGATAAGTACGGTTTTGCTAAGTATTGCGAATTTGTACTCATGGCAGCAGTACATCCTGGTATTCTAATTCATTTTTTGTGAACCCGCGATAACTTGACCCAGTCAAGAGTAAAAAAAAAAAAAAATGGTTTTCCTTTTTAATAAATCAATCCCAAAGTCGTTTCCCAGAGCTCCCGATAAAAAAATACCGTTACACAATCCACAAATTGAATTCAGAACTCGAATTCCAAAATTCAACTCCGACTACCCTAATTAAGATATAAAAAAAAAACTTGTTCAAATCTCCATAAATTAACTGGTTTCTTAATTCAGGAATTAAAAGAAGGCTTTTAGTTGATTAACTTTTCAGCGGGCACTGGAGGTTCTACGGGAACATAAATCAAGCATAATACAATTTACAGTAATGTTTGATTAAATACGGCTGGTTGGTGCGTCGGGCTACGAAGTTCGCGGAATGTTGGTAGTACCGGTACGGCGCGCGGCGGTACCAACATTATCCCGAGCTATAGAGAAAATAGTTGAGATGATTATAACTGGTTAAGTAATTAGCTGATGCTGTCATGCGGTGCAGGTTTATACTTGCCGGAAAGTAGTGCTTGTTTTACATGATATTCCTTCAAGCGTTTTAGTATTTAATGGATGGTCGTGGCTCAAAGTAAATACCTCTTAGGGCTAGTGTATTGTCAAAAACGGTTCCAAGAAGGCATTGATTTTTTTTTCAATATTGCTTAAATGTACGGATCGGTCGATATTGCACTTATATTGCTTAAATGTACGGATCGGTCGATATTGCACTTATATTGCTTAAATGTACGGATCGGTCGATATTGCACTTATATTGCTTAAATGTACGGATCGCTCCATATTGCACTCATATTGTGAGTTTTTCGCAGAGTAATTCAAATCGGCCACGTCACCTCGCATGAAATGTCCGTGTCATGTAACGAATGAGTGTTCAAATTAATTGAATGTATCAAAACTATGAATGTTTATGGAATACTGCTCACCGAGTATACAAAATTAAATTTAAAAAAATCATTTTGATGCATTTTTAGATAAAATTTTAACTACCGCTGCTGAAATCAACACTAGTTCCTCTGGCGACATGTTGTCATTGACTATCCATGCATAGACAGACAACGTTGCTAAGCAAAGGTTCCGCGCTAACTTTCAACATGATGTGCAACATGTCGCGCGCCAAATGTTGCCTAGTGGACACGAAGCTGTAAACTCTCTTCTAAGTAGCTTGTCGTAATTTCTTCAAGTAAAAGTCAATGTATGTACTTACATACATTTTACGGAAGCAACTTACAAGTGTATCGACGGCCTTACCCTAATTGATTTCGGCCGTAGTTTTTTAATGATGAAATATAACTTTTATTGCTATATTATGTAGGTCAAAAACAAAATCAAAAGTAATTTATTCAAATTAGGCTGAGAATCAGCACTTTCTGAACGTCAAATTTACTTAGACATTCCCCACAAAACGCCCGCCCTTCACCACTTCCTAGTGTTTTAGCTGGGAAGAAGTAGCGCAACAAACTCCCCAGTAGCACAGCTGTCTGTTCAGTTAGAAGAACTTGATTATATACAATAGTAGATATGCAAAATAATTTACGCAACACAAAACATTAAAAAAAAACATTTTTACAAAAAAATACAACCGACTTCCAAAAACAACTACAAAGTGAAAAATAACTTTAATTTCGGAAGTCGGTGTCTAGTTAAAAGTATTTTCGTTTTTTGCCACCGACTTCCGAAATTAAAGTTATTTTTCACTTTGTAGTTGTTTTTGGAAGTCGGTTGTATTTTTTTGTAAAAATGTTTTTATTTTTCACTTTTTAGTTGTGTACCTACCCCACACAAATTCAAATACCACTACCTGCAAAACAAACTAGAACATCATCCATATAAAAGTGGGGAAAAAATACGTATTATTGAAGCTAACCCAAAAACTACCGAAGCAAAGTTAATCAATTTTATATGGGACCAACTGTGATGTATACACTCTCGAACAAAACAAAATAAATCCAAATCGGTCTAGCCATCTTCGAATAATCGGGGAACATACATAAAAAAAAAAAAGAAAAATAGGTTCCGACGAATTGAGAACCTCCTTATTGAAGTCGGTTAAAACATTATTTTACTAAAAGGTAACATAACTAAAACTATTAAAAAACTAAAATATTGCGTCGAAAAATTCCTCCGCATCGCTGTCGACTGGTAAAGTACCCAAGAGACTGGCGGCATTGCCACGTTGTATGGCAATGCTAAGCCGCTGGCCAAGGTAAAAGCCAGCCCTTGGGTCACGGGAAGTGTCAACCAGCCGTTTGGAGATTTGAACATTGTCTTGAGTTAATCACAGCGACCAATTCTTATCGTTTAAGTAATCGTTCATAGAATAGTATGCCTTTGGACAAAGGTTGGAAGTTAACTTTAATTTTAAACGCATTAAAAGGCAAATCTAGCAAAGAAGAGGGTAGCTTGTTATAAAAAGCTATACCCAGCCCAGCAAACGAGTTATGAACTTATGAAGCCGGTGAAATAGAGCAGGTTTTTATTACAAACAGTTTTACACGTCAATAATATTTGTAAAACTAGATTGAGGTCGATGTTCCCTATCCAACTACTCCAAGAAGAAATATCGATACAAACTTAGACGTCACAGCCTCTTTTAAAATCCAGACATTATCTTGGTCCGATCATGTGAGGACCATGTGTCTGTCTGTAATAATCTTTAATGACTAGCTGTATATTAGATAATTATTATTATCACATCGGAACCAGGTTTTTTATAAAATAAAATTCATTACAATAATTCAGACAAATTTTTGTCCATATTTGTACATTCATTATCTTAAAACTATGTTAGTCATGTCGCGATCAATTAGTGCATTAGGTAACATAAAATCTAAATAAATAATTGAAAATAAATTTAAATTAAATAACTGAAAACAAATAAAATAAAATTAAAAATAAATTAAATAATTGAAAACAAATAAAATAAAATGAAAAATAAATTTAAATTAAATAATTGAAAATAAATTAATATACCAATACACCCGGGTGTTATAACACAGCCTAGAGTATTAGAAAGAGTCTGTCATGCAGGTATAAGAGAGAGATTACAAAGCTGAGCTTTCATTAATTAAAACTCTTTGTGCCAAATTGAAGGCCGCGGACTGGTGTGCGGGATAGAGATGGAGTAATATGTGAAACATAATTCCATCTCTATTCCACACTAAAGTAAGATAATACCGCTCTATTAGGTGGTGGTAATACCTACATACGAACAATTGTTTGTGCCGGTATCGCTCAGTTTGTAGCCCGAACATAGTATTGTTTCAGTCCTCACAACGAGATTTCAACTTTCAGTATATTTATTGCTTTCAAACGTTCGAAGTTAATTATGAGCGTGTGACTTATGTGTGCGTGTGAGTTATGTCTATTACGAGTTCCAATTTAAAATGGCCGTTCAAGTACTTTGAAAATATTGACCTATAACCTACTGGGTAGTACTAATTGCTCCCTCCAGTTCACCATCATCTCCCTCGCCTTTTCCCAATGTATCAAAGGCCGGTCAGGCTTCACAGACTGTGGCGAAACCCGGGTTAGCTCGCAACAAGGTGATGCTGTGTGTGTGGTGGGATTGGAAGGGCATTATTCATTATGAGCTGTTACCACTAGGCAGGACCATCGATTCTGAACTCTACTGCGAACAACTGATGAGATTAAAGCAAGAAGTTGAGAGAAAGCGGCCGGAATTAATCAACAGAAGGGGTGTGGTTTTTCAACATGATAACGCTAGACCTCACACATATTTAGCCACTCAGCAAAAATTATGAGAGTTTGGCTGGGAGGTGTTAATGCATCCGCCGTATAGTCCTAACCTTGCACCTTCAGATTTCCACCTGTTTCGGACTCTTCAGAATTCTTTAGGCAGTGTCAGGTTAACATCACGAGAGGACTGCCAAAACCACTTGTCGCGGTATTTTGATCAGAAGTCCCAAAATTTCTATAGCAATGGGATCATGTCCCTACCTACAAGGTGGCAAAAAAGTTATCGAACAAAATGGTACCTACATACTTTAGATAAATGTAAATAATGTGTATTAAAAATGTTTTGAATTTCATAAAAAATGCGAAGAAACTTTTTCCCCAACCTATTAGCACATGAAAGCCCATATTTTTGTTGCTAGTAGCTAAGGATTTGGTATGTTACGTATTCAAAATAAATTAAAATTGTTATAAGAAGTACCAGCATCTACCGATAAGACGAGGCTATTAAATCTATTTGTCTATCTATATAGTTACTAATAATAAAGTTGAAGAGGTTGTTTTTATTTTTTTTTGTTTGTTTGTATGTTTGAACGCGCTAATCTCTGGAACTCTTAGTTGGATTTGAAAAATTCCTTTTGCATTTGTTAGCCCGATTCTTGAGGAAGGCTATAGGTTATTTAACATTACGCTACGACCCTTAGGAGCCGAGCAAAAAGAGAAGAAAGAAAAAAAGAACGCTACGCAAAAACGAAGTAATAGCGCGGGCAGGTGATGCGTTGCGTCCGGGTGGGTCGGGGGTCGGGGAACAAGAAATTTCACGCGGACGAAGTCGCGGGCGGAAGCTAGTACTAATCTAAAACTGAAGAAATTGTTTGTTTTTTTTTTTTGTATGTTTGAAGGCGCTAATCTCTGGAACCACCAGTCGGATTTGAAAAATTCTTTTTGCATTTGATAGCCCAATTCTTAAGGAAGGTTAAAGTTTATTTAACATACGATGTGACCTTTAAGAGCCCAGCAAAAAGAAAAAAAAAATCAGAAAGAACGCTAAGCGAGAACGAAGTAATAGGGCGGAAAGGCGATGCGATGTGACGAGCAGGGTACCCATCCTGCCCATCGCATCGCATCGCCAATCGAGGGGGAACATGAAATTTCACGTGGGCGAAGTTGCGGACAGAAGCTAGTCTGTAATAATTTGAAGATCAAAGTCACTTGAGCCGTGTCTTGCTTATAGAATAGAATAGAATAGAATACTCTTTCTCTTTCTTTTTCTTTCTTTTCTCTTTTCTTTTCTTTTTTTTTATTTATTTTTTTTAGTTTTTTTCTCTTTATTCTTTTCTCTTTTTCTCTTTATCTTTATCATTCTGGCCTTCCCGAAGCAGAGAGTAAATGAGTACTTATCAAAATATTATTGAGGTCTAATTTACCTAAACTATGTTTAGTTAACGTGCGTACGAAGAACGAACGCATTCACAAAGAGCTATCTGATACAATAATATCTGTTTAGTGTTACGTTTATGTGAATTATTTAGCAGTTAAATAAATTAAAGTTATGCCACGTAGCTAGCTAACAGGTACTTTGAACTAGTGGCAACCTAGTTTTCCTAATTTGACGCTGAGTAATTGCGCAGAAATATGGGCTGTTGACGTTCTAAGATATGTACGAGTATTAATGTACTTACACTGAATGCTTATTACTAGTTAGATATCGGAGTGACGGCGCGCTTAAAAAGAAGGTGTCGTGACCAACATTGAAAAGAGTATCCTTAGGTGCTTGGTCATGTTGAGAGGGTGAATGAAAGGTGTGTGACCTTATTGGTGATGTTCTTCAGAAAGGTCAGGAGCGTAGTACTCGCAACCAGCGTGCGTGTATTACCAGATGTATGAACGTAAACGAGGCAAAAGGAGTATGTAAGGATCGTACTCGTAGTAAGTGGCGTTCTGTAGTGCCTGCTTACTATCATGGGAAGAAGGTGTGAGTTTATGTATTAGGTTGGGGAAAAAGTCTTTTCGCATTATAGTATGTATGAACTTAAAATAAAATCTCTTTGGCTATACTATTTGTATCTGGCTGGTTTTGGTATCATTGAAAGTTCAAATTTTAAAGAACATAATTCCAAATTCAAATTAGGAAAATGTGTGATTTTCATTTGTTTTTCGTACTGTCAAGATGAGTGAATCTAATGAAGAAAATCGATACATTTTAAAATTTTACTACAAAAAAGGTAAAAATGCAACGCAAGCTACGAAAAAAATTTGCGATGTTTTTGGACCCAGTGCAGTGTCTGTGAGAGTAGCACAAATTTGGTTTAAGCGTTTTCAATCCGAAAATTTTGATGTCAAAGATACACGTCGCTCTGGTCGCCTTATTACGGATAAAATGGATGCCATTTTTGAAAAAGTGGAGCAAGATTGGCATATCAGTAGTTACGACATAGCTGAAGAACTGGGAATTGACCACAAAACAGTTTTGGCGCATTTGAAAAAAACTGGGTACACAAAAAAGCTCGATATTTGGGTACCTCACGAGCTCACTGAAAGAAACCTAATGAACCGTGTACTCATTTGTGATTCTTTATTACGACGTAATGAAACCGAACCATTTTTGAAGAAGCTGATAACTGGTGATGAAAAGTGGATCACGTACGACAAGAACGTGCGAAAAAAGTCGTGGTCAAAGGCCGGTCAGGCTTCTCAGACTGTGGCGAAACCCGGGTTAGCTCGCAACAAGGTGATGCTGTGTGTGTGGTGGGATTGGAAGGGCATTATTCATTATGAGCTGTTACCACCAGGCAGGACCATCGATTCTGAACTTTACTGCGAATAATTGATGAGATTTAAGCAAGAAGTTGAGAGAAAGCGGCCGGAATTAATCAACAGTAGGGGTGTGGTTTTTCATCATGATAACGTTATACCGTCACACATCTTTAGCCACTCAGCAAAAATTAAGAGAGTTTGGCTGGGAGGAGTTAATGCATCCGCCGTATAGTCCTGACCTTGTACCTTCAGATTTCCACCTGTTTCGGTCTCTTCAGAATTCTTTAGGCAGTGTCAGGTTAACATCACGAGAGGACTGCCAAAACCACTTGTCGCGGTATTTTGATCAGAAGTCCCAAAATTTCTATAGCAATGGGATCATGTTCCTACCTACAAGATCGCAAAAAGTTATTGAACAAAATGGTACCTACATACTTTAGATAAATGTCAATGATGTATATTAAAAAATGTTTTGAATTTTCTTAAAAAATGCGAAGAAACTTTTTCCCCAACCTATTATGTATGTACGAGTATGTATATCGGAGTGAGTACTAAGTTGTATTCAACATTAGTTTATCTATACCAACTTTTACAAGTAGAAATAGGATTGGATGAATACTTTCTGTAATCATAAAAAACATCAAAAAGGTACGGAGTTTAATCACAGCATGTTAGTTTCTGCAATTGTTGTCTGATTTGATTATTTTTTATCATTCCTTTTTCTGATCGCATCACCGATGATCCCTTTCCAAATTCCTTTCAAAATCATACCACAAAAAGATTACTAACAATGTCCTTTTTCAATAATACATAACTAACCAAAATTACGCAACGAAAATCACATTGTAACTGGAAGACGTTGAAAAATGCTCTCACGAGCATTCATATCAATCCAATATCTCAAGGACCACTGACCCAAAAATGCGTTCAGATGACAAAATGATAGATACATCGGTCAAATACATTTCAATGCGCATTAACATTATATACAAAGCATATCATTCAATTTGGACAAAAATCAAATCACACCGGAACAGAAATTTTCGGGACCCAAAAAATATATTCCGAGGAAGTACGATATGATTATTCGTCTTCGGAGAATCCAATAATTCGTTATATTGAAGAAAGTTTCCTTCTTACAAAGTTGCCAGTTCAATATGATTTTCTTTGACCCAGCTTCAGCCATTATTAGTATTATTCTTCGTTGCCAATATCACGATTGCTTTTCGTGCCTAAATGTCAATTCTATTAACTGTTTGTTTTGGCCGATGAAAAGGAATATTAAAGTTGGCAAATCAATGTGCATGGAGTCTATTTATATAAGGAAAAGTAAATAAAGTTGTGTGACTGTGTGGAAATGAGGAAACTACAAAGAAAAAATCTGTATATTATTTCTCGTAGGTAGTCAATCAATCTGCCTAGCCTTTTCCCAACTAGGTTGGGGTCGGCTTCCAGTCTAATCGGATGCAGCTGAATACCAGTATTTTACATGGAGCGACTGCCTATCTGACCACCACAACCCAGTATCTTGGTAATACGATACCCCATGGTAAGACTGGTTGTCAGACTTTCGGGCTTCTGACGACCCGTAACGACTGCCAAAGACCACGAATGACAGCCGGGACCAACGGCTTAACGTGCTTTCCGAGGCACGGAGGAATCTCAGTATGTAAAGATGGTCACCCATCCACTGACCAACCCCGGCAAGCGTAGCTTAACGTGATGGATCAACCCGTGTGATTTCTCGTAGATAATAAAAAGGTTTTAAAGGTGTTCAAAAAATTTAGCAAAAGCATCCCTGCTGTTTACGAAAACTGTTTAAACAAACGGGTTTAAAGAACTTTATTTCTCATAAGAACTTATTTATATAAAAAAAAACATGGTTATTACTTCCATTAATATTCTGGAGATTACTGTACTTCTGTAATGTATATTGGGAGTCGTTTATTTCAGTGGTTAGAATTATCATCTAACCTCATGCAAAATGAAAAGCTAAATGCACTCAGCATAAAAATGATATTGAAAATTGAAGAAAGAGGTGTAAACGCACGAGTGAACAGTGATCGGTCCAGTGAACGTACGATTGAACTAATGAACGAACTGAACATTCACTTAACTTGACTGAATGATTACTATAGGGACACTGATTTTTAACCGACTTCAAAAAGGAGGAGGTCCTCAATTCGTCGGAACCTTTTTTTTTTGTATGTTCCCCGATTACTCGAAGATGGCTGGACCGATTTGGATTTTTTTTTATTTTGTTCGAGAGTGTATACATCACAGTTGGTCCCATATAAAATTGATTAACTTTGCTTCAGTAGTTTCTGAGTTAGCTTCAATAATACGTATTTTTTCCCCACTTTTATATGGATGATGTTCTAGTTTGTTTTGCAGGTAGTGGTATTTGAATTTGTGTGGGGTAGGTACACAACTAAAAAGTGAAAAATAAAAACTTTTTTACATAAAAATACAACCGACTTCCAAAAACAACACTACAAAGTGAAAAATAACTTTAATTTCGGAAGTCGGTGGCAAAAAACGAAAATACATTTAACTAGATACCGACTTCCGAAATTAAAGTTATTTTTCACTTTGTAGTGTTGTTTTTGGAAGTCGGTTGTATTTTTTTGTAAAAAAGTTTTTTAATCGTTCATGTAGAAGTCATGTCTCGATGAAAGTGTTTGCTGTGAACTAAAATGTTTTTACAAGTCAGGTCGTACTTAAAATTGTTTTTTTCTTTAATTAACGTCATTTTACTTAATGCTCATTTACTTAATGTTCATGTAGATCTTGTATTAAATTAAATTTTCATAAGATTGTTATTGATATTGCAAATTAGCTCGATTTTTACCTGAGTTATGCCGGAAAATAATTATCAATCTTGACACAGATACATGGTACCTAATATTAAGTGATTTTGATTTAAAATAACTTTTTAACATTTAAGTGAAAAATAATAAACATGAAATCCCTTAATAATTAAGCTTTTATAATGTCTTGACAACTTGAAAAAACCGGCCAAGTGCGTGTCGGGCCACGCACAATGAAACGTTCCGTAGTTGAAAATAATTTATCCCATAAACAAACTTAACATTTTAATCCCAATTTTTCTTATGTGATTAAATTACAAATTAACAATTTTCGGACTTTTCCTCTACTTGTGCTGTAAGACCTTGCTTTTTGCCAAATTTCATGATTTCAGGACAACAGGAAGTACCCTATAGGTTTTGATTTATTTGCGAGTATCAAAATATGTCGCATAAATGGCCGTATTTTTTTATTGCGTTGACGTGGAAGCTTGATTTTTTTAAAGTCTTAGAGACCATAGATCTACGTATTTGATATTAATTTCAATTTGATACCTCCACGCGTTCCTGAGAAAAAGGGTCTGGCGCTGGGTCTGGGACAGATAGACAGACAGACAGACGGACAACGAAGTGATCCTACAAGTGTTCCATTTTTCCTTTTGAGTTACGTAACCCTAAAAAACCGGCCAAGTGCGTGTCGGACCACGCACAATGAAGGGTTCCGTAGTTGGGATGAATTTATCTTAAGAACAAACTTAATCTTAAGAAAAAACAAAAACGATGAAAAACATGTTCTCCCATACATTCCAACTGTAAATGTAAATATAAGTTTCTACTCACAATATTGATAGATTTACCATGTTATTTTAAGACCACAGACTTCTTTTAGGTTTTCCTGTAATCTACAGGTAAAGATCTATTTTCTGTATTTTTTCAAAATTTTAGGCTCAGTAGTTTCGGAGATAAGGGGGGGGGGGGAATGGTCAATTTTCGTCTATTTTCTTAAATAACTTTAAAACAATTTATTTTAAAATTATAAAATATATATATATTTGAAACCCTCATAGTAAGCCCTTTCGTTTGACGTCCCACATGGTGTAGTTTGCACAACTTTTTTTTTTATTTTCTTATTTGCCCCCCAAAAGTGACCTCTATATTCAAATTTCATTTATTAACTTTATCCGTCCGTGTTTGGGTCACAGAAATTCATATGTGTACCAAATTTCAACTTAATCGGTCTATTAGATTCTTAGCAATTTGGCTGTGACAGACGGGCAGACAGACAGACAGACACACGAGTGATCCTATAAGGGTTCCGTTTTTTCCTTTTGTGGTACGGAACCCTAAAAACAGAAATATTATGCTTTAAACTAGTCAAAGACCACATAGCCCTAAGTGAGCTTTATTTCGTCAAAACGCATAAAAGCATAAATAAATATTAACTATCCCCAAACATGCTTTCCACACAGACACAAGAATGAGGCCGTTCAAAAACTCCGCTGAGCCGTTTAGTTTAAACATTTCGAAGCTACTGTAGGAACAGATTGCCCGTAGGGACGGGGCAATTGTTTCACTTGCCTCCTGCAACTTCCCCTGCATAGTGA
Organism: Cosmia pyralina; assembly: GCA_946251885.1. NCBI lineage: Eukaryota > Metazoa > Arthropoda > Insecta > Lepidoptera > Noctuidae > Cosmia > Cosmia pyralina. The sequence goes on from OX276344.1 coordinate 5,483,892, forward strand.
ACAGTTGATGCACGGCTTTGCATTCACTCTTACAGTTTTATTTCACTTCCCTTTAACATGCAAAATGGGGATCACAGTTTGAGAGCCTATTTTAGTTTTTTGGGGCACGGAAAATGTTGCTTTGGTATTTCAATGCACGTTCTCGTTTTAAAAAGGTAGGATGGTCATGAATTTGAAGGTCATCATAAGTAGGTATGTGTAAATAAATTGACTTGTGTATGTTCACTAAAAATCGAGATCACTAAATAAGACTAGGGCTTTTAGTAGGTATACAAAAACCCTCAAAAGTGCTGAAAATTCATAAATATGATTGACAACTTCAAATCGGAACAGCCGTTTGAGTACTACCTTAAATGACTTGGCATGATCGTCCGTTATGTCGACAATACTGCAGCATTCATTTTATTGTTATTAGGAGGAGGATTAGGAGGATTAATGTTAAGTACTATGTTTGACGAAAACAATGATTCCATAAAATTTTCTCGATAGAAAAAAAATCCAAAGTTACCTCCAAACCGAACAATAAACCGCCGACATTAAAAAAAATACTTCAAAATAGATTATGAAGCTTTGCACACTAACTGAATTAACTATAAATCAGGTCTTATGTTTTTATTTTTTTTGAAATTACCATTATTTTCACCGTAAAAAGCCACACTCAGTCTCGCTGTCATTCAGTCCCCGAGCAGTATCGTGCGAGTAAGATAAAAAGGTGAGGTAGTATGGGCTCTTAAGATGTCACAAAGAGACACAGGCAGACATTGACTTCAAAAAATATGTAGATGTCCTCTTTTGTTCGAGTCGACAGGGGCTAAAAACAATTCGATCAGAAGTCTTTGTTATTAATATGAAACACTAAAAGTACATTTACTGTACCTATCAAGAAGCACTTTATATTTCCTTTCAGCAGATCTATATGTAAATCCACTTTTAAAACTACCGTCAATAATTTATACTGGGAAGAAAATATTATTCCGTTCAGTCCAATCGAGCTTTGAGCCACGTCTGGTATAAATTCGTCTCGAAGACGTCGCAATAAAAGACTACCTGATAACGGTTCTGTTATGTAGGTACATATTTGATGTTCTTTTTTATTTATTAATTTTAATGCTTTTTATCAGTGACTAGCTTTTGCCCGCGGCTTCTCCAGTGTGGATTTCCCATGGGAACTTACTAGCGGGATATCCTTCGTTATTCCTTGTTTACATTATAAAGGGAACCTCTGTGCAAAATTTCAGCTTTCTAGGTTCAAGGGTTTGGGCTGGGCGCTGATGAGTCAGTCAGTCAGGACTACTCTTTTTATATATAGGGTGACTGGTAATTAGTGACCGATACTTAAACACATGATTGTACTCATGATAACAAACAACTTTTGCTATGGGACCAAAGCAGAAGTCGCGAAAAAAAATCAGATCTTCCCTACATTTATGTTCGCATAATTCGTCAAAATATAGGAAACAGCTGATTTTTTTTTCGCGATTTCTGGTTTGGTCCCATAGTAAAAGTTGTTTATTATCATGAGTACAATCATGTGTTTGAGTATCGGTCACTAATTACCAGTCGCCTTATATGTAGATTCGTTTTACTTTCTTCAGTTTTTTTGGTTCTTTAAAGTTTTAAAGCGTTTTTTAAGGGGAAATATAAAATTAACTTGATATAGCTCATATTCCAATATCAATTAAATTCTGAGCAGAACTATGCATAATTGCGGGAAATAAAATTTGATACCCAAATCTGGATTTCAATAGTTGACTTTCATAATAGACAAGAAGTACCAATAAATAATAATGTGGGGCACATTATTATTTATTGCCACTTCCTGTAATAATATCATAACTTATTGTAATAATCATAATAATTGGTAGTTTAACTGCATTTTTTCAAGTTTTAAGTTAATATAATATATAATATATTTATTTTTGCCAAAACTGTGCTTTACACTTCCTTACAGTCTACATTAATAGCTAGGTTTACATTGTTTAAATTTAATAAGACGCAAGGGAAATACTTTCATGAACTCCACACTAGGTCAAGTCTGTCTCGTGGAGTTCTGCTTTAATATATCTCCATTTCTTTCAATCACTTCTAAGCCAAATTAAAAGTCAATATACAAACCAGTCTGATCGCTCACGATGTCCCACATAAATCTCCGACGATCTACTTCCGCGTCCAGTGTGTTGAAATAATGCCAGATTTACGTCCAATGCCTGCAACTTCTGTTCATGTATGTAATAAATTGAATATTTAGAATAGTTATATTATGGTGCCAAAAAACAAGTGATTGAAATATTGTTTTTCAAAACGACCCTGTCGCTCGAGCACATTTTTTCTTCTATGCTTCTCTGATAATTTTATGACAATGTGCTTAACCTCTGCGACGAATTCTGTTCATAGGCTCTAGGCACGAAATATAAAAAAGTTATTTTCGACGTTAAGAGGATATATCGTGGTTTAGCTCGGTGTGTAAGTGAAATGGCGTTATCGCTATCTAGTTTGACGAGTGAGATAGAAGACGCACAGCAGAATAGAAACGCGGTTCTTTTAAATGTAGATTTTGGCAATGCTATACTTAAATCAATTTTTAGGTTAGTAAGTTCTTACCATATTTAAATACCTTTGATTTCAAGCAAATTTTACTGCACATTATGGAACTGTTTATGTACGTATAATCGTATAAAATAGAAAATAGAAGATGCTATTTTAGATTTTTTTTTTTTATAAAAAAATTTCAAGTAATCGTATTTCGGTTTTAGTACAGCAGTAGGCAATATATTCAAATAACACATATGGAAAATCCAAATGATTTAAGCACATGCATTTGGTTTTATAGGAATTTAAAAAAACACAAAATTATCGGTATATCGCCTGTGGTAACGATCCTTGTTCACCATTTCTCTATCGATTCTGCACATATGGCTAGTATTTACCAGCCTCGCATCCATCTTGCATCTAACATAGTGAGAAAAACAGCCCATAAAATGACGGGATGTGTACTTATTATTTAATAGGGCATTAATCAATATAAAAAAAGCCAGCCTGTATAATAACCGTAATACAATATAAAAATAACTGATTCTAAATTTTCTTAAGTTGCGGGGACAGCTGACTTCGCATGTCGAGAACCGGCCACGTCTGGCCGAATCTACGTCATTACATTAGTCTCCACTGTGGAGCTGACTACAACAGAAAATGATACATGCAAATAGCCACAACACAGATAACCAATCCTACCGTTCACTTCGTACAGTCGTTCTCGAACAGCTCACTCACTCATTCGATTGCGTGTGGGATAGCGCTGCGCACATTCACGGTTTCACACACATGTAGATCTACCGCGTAAGTGTTGTATAGGTGTGCGTAGAGATAAAAGTACGTGTAGTGTTGTAGTTGTGTGCGCGATTGAGTGAAGTGTTTTTCTCCGTGGTGTGCGTCCAGCCAGCGTGACCCATATACGGTTCGTTGTGGCAACATAAATTATGGGACCAATTGTTTCATATATGCCTATTATGTCTTCCATTGCATTTATTTAGGGGCTATTTTGTTAAAATGACACTCGGCCATTCCTCTTTTTGTGCTCAAAACACAAGTGATTTTTATAGACTTAAAAATTTATTTATTAGGTACATTTAGGTAATTGGGAAGTTAAACTGTGTTCCGTAGGAATGTTTTTCTCAAATTAATATAGTGCTTTGATTTCTTTATGTGTAGGTTTATTTATGGGTGGTGAATTTATGGTTCAGATCCACCTAGATCAGATCTAATTAACTTGGATCCAAGGAATCAAATATTGAGCTACTTAGTAATACTAATACTATCAGTTTCATGATTATAAAGCAGCTCTAGCAAAAATAATCAAAATAAGAATATAAATAAGAAAAATACGTAACAAAATAATATTGTATACTCTTCCAAAGCATCTCCATAATTCGTTTTGGAAGCTAGTTCAGCGTCCATAAGAAAATAAAACCACACACGGTATATATTTGCTCGTTATTTATGTATGTAAATGGCAATTTCGCGACCTATTTGTCTCCCTTCACTATATTCCCGCGACGGATCGCCTGGCTCTGTTTCCGCCCGCTGCCCCATGATGGAGTTAAAAGTCATACTAGAAGGAACCCTATTAAAATTACCTTTAGGCTTCTTTTAATATATATACCTTACTTATTTTTGCAATCAGTGAACTTCAGAGCAGTCTTTAGCTAAGCAGAGAGCCTAAAAGGTGTGCCTTACAGCGCTGCATCCTAATTGCTTAACACACTATCGATCAGAATCTGAATCATTTTGAAGCATATTGCTAATCCATAGCTTCAAGTTCGAAAAATTCGTCTGCTCGACAACGTAAATAACGCAAATAATGTTATTGAACTGTCTAAATAAAACCTAATCCGATTGATGGTGTGTTATGCAATTGGGTGCCGGTGTATTGTTTGTAAAACATTCAGTAATTTTTTGCGGGTAAAATGCCTTAAAAGAGTTATACATTTTGTAGACTCCTACATGGACATGTAAAATTCCTTTGGTAACAGTAAAATCAAGTTTACGATGCCTCGGGAAAGAAAACTATTCTTCCCTCATTCTCGCTGTTGACAATGAAATAGACATAGAATACCATAAACAATCTTCAAGTTCAGTGACCGCCAAATTATCATTCACTATATAAAATTTATGTATACACCTCAGCTCAACAATACACCCACATTATCTGTGTTTTACGACAATCTATTACACAAATTTTGGGAACATAACATTGTCTGCGAAAACATCGTCCTTAGCGTACTTATTTGCCTCTTCCAGTATTTTCCGCGATCATACACGATTATTATCCTGTTGACGTGTTGTGACCAACAAAGTGATGCATGAGCATAGTCCGCGATTGTTTTCATACTAACAACCTCTTTTGTTCCCTATTTTGGTCGGTGTTTTTTGTGTTTTTTTGTCGTTATGCTGATGTAGGATATAATAGTGGTTTAGTGGTTTGAGTGTCAACTCTATTTCTTTTGTTTGATCGGTGTTGAAATCAAAATACTTTGGCACGATTTGTGAATATCAGTGTTTTGAAAAATATAATGATATTATATTAAATCTAGTAAACCAAATCTAGTAATCTAGTAAAATAAAATTGATCCTAGGTGCCCTTTCCAAAAAGTAGTTTCGTATGGAGAAGAATGGGCAAGAAACTCCATAGTTAGTCTTCTATCAATTCTCTATTTATTGGAACGAAGTTCTTGGATTGGGCTTGCGCTACGAGTAAACTGGTAGATATCTTCGTAACTGGAAACCGGCCGGCGGCATACGAAGATACGATACGATATATTATATGTTTAACAATCGCAAAGGTAACTTTGTATTTCAAAATGATACTGTGAATTACAAGGTTATTTTTTGCAGTTGCAGAAAATCGCCAATATTTAAACAAAATACCTTATAAATCGGCGTTTTTAGTAAGTATTGTTTTATTAAATACAGTATATGGTACATAATATACACACGTTTTAAATTCCTAACTAGTTTAATTGTTGCGATAGAGCTCGTAAAAAAATTGTCTAAAATTGACAACTTTTACGGCCCCTATTTGTTCATTTTGAAGATAAAAAAAGATTAAAAATATGTTTATACTCTATTTGAGGAGTTCTAGACAATGACACCCAACACGCTAGGAAAATTTTTTTTTTCTAAAAGTAAAGTTTTTTGTATGGGGACCTCCTTTAATTTTTAATTGAATTTTATTATTTGTTGTTATAGCCGTAATAGAAATAAACAATCTGTAAAAATTTCAACTGTCTACCTATTACGGTTCATTAGATACAGCCCTTGTGACATACAGACGGACGGACAGCGGAGGCTTAGTAATAGGGTTCCATCGGGTACGGAACGCGTTATGCCCGAAAAAGTTAGTTTCAAATGTCAAAAGTCTCTGTATTCAAAAACAAAAACGTTTGACACTTGAAACTTCAGACCATACAAGATGTCTCTGTATTAATACATAATATACAGCGTATGGAACTTCGTTCCAACCGGGGTCTCTCACGACACTTCCCGACTTTTTTTTTATGTGTACAATATCAATAAAGAATTAGAATTAGTTCAATGCATACTCAACTAACACTATTTTTGCGGTTTTGCGGCGACAAGTAATATCAATTAACTTTGACAAAGACACCTTCACTTATTAATAACGACTAAGGGCCTGTTTCGCCACCTACGATTAAGTTCCTATTAACTTACTCGGCTGATAATTTCATATAAATTCCATTCCATTTTTGAATTTATTCGGTGAGTAGTGGCTGTTTGGACATCGTGAAATAGGCCCTAGGGCCTGTTTCACCACCTACGATTAAGTTCCTATTAACTTACTCGGCTGATAATTTCATATAAATTCCATTCCATTTTTGAATTTATTCGGTGAGTAGTGGCTATTTGGACATCGTGGAATAGGCCCTTAGGGCCTATTCCACCACCTAAGATTAAGTTCCTATTAACTTACTCGGCTGATAATTTCATATAAATTCCATTCCATTTTTGAATTTATTCGGTGAGTAGTGGCTATTTGGACATCGTGGAATAGGCCCTTAGGGCCTGTTTCACCACCTAAGATTAAGTTCCTATTAACTTACTCGGCTGATAATTTCATACAAATTCCATTCCATTTTTGAATTTATTCAGTGAGTAGTGGCTATTTGGACATCGTGGAATAGGCCCTTAGGGCCTGTTTCACCACCTAAGATTAAGTTCCTATTAACTTACTCGGCTGATAATTTCATATAAATTCCATTCAATTTTTGAATTTATTCGGTGAGTAGTGGCTATTTGGACATCGTGGAATAGTCCCTTAGGGCCTGTTTCACCACCTACGATTAAGTTCCTATTAACTTACTCGGCTGATAATTTCATATAAATTCCATTCCATTTTTGAATTTATTCGGTGAGTAGTGGCTATTTGGACATCGTGGAATAGGCCCTTAGGGCCTGTTTCACCACCTAAGATTAAGTTCCTATTAACTTACTCGGCTGATAATTTCATATAAATTCCATTCCATTTTTGAATTTATTCGGTGAGTAGTGGCTATTTGGACATCGTGGAATAGGCCCTTAGGGCCTGTTTCACCACCTAAGATTAAGTTCCTATTAACTTACTCGGCTGATAATTTCATATAAATTCCATTCCATTTTTGAATTTATTCGGTGAGTAGTGGCTATTTGTATGTATATCGTGAAAGCTAAACAATAAGTAACACATGGAAAGGTCACGAAGGTATTAAAGTTATGATGAGTTGATCATAATCTACTGTTTGAAGTCGACTTGGGACTTACAACTCGGTTGGCTAGGAGGTAGATATAAGGATTGCTTCAGGTGAGTGATAGAGGGCTTATAATGTTCAAAGGTTCGTGATTATTTGCAGGTTTTAATTGTTTTTACCCAACTGCCCCAGAAGGACGGTAATGTTATTCGAAAGTATTTATGTATGTCTATTTCTTTGGCATGCTCTGTAGCCTAAAAGGCTTGATGGTTTTTAACATATGAGTGTCGTTAGATGCGCCTTAAATATGTGAGTAACGTCGACAAATAATAATATATTACCTATTTAATTTATTGCAACTGCTAAATTAAATTATTAAACAACTATTAAATTTAACAATAAAGACCTATTGCCTCCCACTGCATGAGATTGTTTATATTTAGTATTAAATTACATATTAATATTAATTATTTATTTGCGGTAGGTAAACATGACGCAAAGAAAAAAATACACAAAATAAAATAAAATAATTAAAGGAACAAATTGGGGGAAAAATGCAATATGTTTGCATCTTTTTTAATAAAGTTCACTTTTTACGCAGTCGGGTTTTTTGTTCTTTTTTTAATTTACTTTTTAAATTCATAGAAGTTGAGGTGGCAACTTGGAGTGTAGGAAACTATGTGACTCGTTATTGATTGTAAATGGTTCATCGTTCATGACCACTTGATACGAGTAATTCCAGGTAAACTTAACTGGCATATAATTTCGTTTATATTCTGATTCCTGTTTGTTTTTAGGGTTCCGTACCTCAAAAGGTAAAAACGGAACCTTTATAGGATCACTCGTGTGTCTGTCTGTCTGTCTGTCCGTCTGTTTGTCTGTCCGTCTGTCACAGCCAATTTGCTCCGAATCTAATGGAGCGATTAAGTTGAAATTTGGTACACCTATGAATTTCTGTGACCCAAACACGGACGGGTAAAGTAAATAAATGAATTTTGAACATAGAGGTCACTTTTGGGGGCAAATAAGAAAATTAAAAAAAAAAAGATTTGCAAACTACACCATGTGGCATGTCAAATGAAAGGACTTACTATGAGAGTCTCAAATATATTTTCTTATAATTTTAAAATAAACTGTTTTAAAGTTATTTAAGAAAATAGACGAAAATTGACCATTCCCCCCCATTATCTCCGAAACTACTGAGCCTAAAATTTTGAAAAAAATACAGAAATTAGATCTTTACCTGTAGATTACAGAAAAACCTATAATAAGTCTGTGGTCATAAAATAACATGGTAAATCTATCAATATTGTGAGTACAAACTTACATTTACAGTTGGAATGTATGGGAGAACATGTTTTTCAACTACAATGTTAAGTTTGTTCTTAAGATAGATTCATCCCAATTACGGAACCCTTCATTGTGCGTGGTCCGACACGCACTTGGCCGGTTTATTGATTATGTCTTACTAATGGTTTGAAATTACAATAGTAATACTCACAACTTATTCCTTCTCTACGTGAGAACTTACGTACAGTCCTTTGTTTTTTTAGAAGCAGTACGGACACGCTCTGGTGTATTAAATGAAGGTACGAAAAAACAAGAATTTTGCTAAATAAAAATTTCGTGGCACCAAACACTCCTTTTATGGAACAAAATTACTTTTTTTTTGCATTTGCGTCCGACAAAGATTCTCTTTGATGGCTGTGCTCGACGGAAATGTCGAAAAAGAACATTTTCATACAGTTTCCTTTATTATTTCGTATTTTGAGTAAAATGTTGACCTTTGGGGATGACGCGGATTAAAGCAATATTTAGTTGTGAAGCGAGGATTTTAAGGAAAGGCGTGAATAAAATAAAGTGACACGGTGGATTTAAAATAATAAAAAATATTTTTTAAAGGATTACCCTGTTTTTCGAAAATGTTTGCTTAAGTTTACTTAGGGCAAATTTCAATAAATAAATGTAAGTTTGTACTCACAATATTGATAGATTTACCATGTTATTTTAAGATCATGGACTTCTTATAGGTTTTCCTGTAATCCACAGGTAAAGATCTATTTTCTGTATTTTTTTTCAAAATTTTAGGCTCAGTAGTTTTGGAGATAAGGGGGGGGGGGGGGAATGGTCAATTTTCGTCTATTTTCTTAAATAACTTTCAAACAATTTATTTTAAAATTATAAAAAAAAATATGTTTGAGACCCTCATAGTAAGCCCTTTCATTTGACATGCCCACATAGTGTAGTTTACAAAACATTTTTTTAAATTTTCTTATTTGCCCCCCAAAAGTGACCTCTATCTATATTCAAAATTCATTTATTTACTTTACCCGTCCGTGTTTGGGTCACAGAAATTCATATGTGTACCAAATTTCAACATAATCGGTCCATTAGATTCGGAGCAAATTGGCTGTGATAGACGGACAGACGGACAGACAGACAGACAGACAGACAGACAGACAGACAGACAGACAGACAAATGGACAGACAGACAGACAGGCACACGAGTGATCCTATAAGGGTTCCGTTTTTTTCTTTTGAGGTACGGAACCCTAAAAATTAGTCCTTAGTTGATCAAATTGTCTATTTAAGGGAAGTTTAATGGACAGTTTTGGTCAATTATGAAATTCATGCTTTTATCACCTTCAATGGATTTCTATGTATGAAACGTGAGGCTCCAGGGGCTCGTGCAAATCTTTGGGTTCAATTGAGCAATCGAGTCTGGTCTTCTTTCATAATGAAGGCTATCACACAACGGCATTTAGCGGCCCAGTGCGTCATTGCATGTATTGCCTATACGTCAAAGAAATTGTGCGCTCTTAAAATTTCTAATGTTACAATATTTTCGTGGACGTTCTCATCACGGCATCACGATAACATAGGGAAGTAAAATGTATAGAAATATATAAGACGCTTCCAATTTCCGTTCACGATAACGTTTTACAATACAATACAATACTTTTATTTCAGAGTCAGAGGAGCTCGTGGCTAAGTAATAACAGCCGCACGGGTCGATCTATCAGGTTAAGCTACGCTTGCCGCGGTTGGTCCGTGGATGGGTGATCATCTTTACATACCGAGACTCCTCCGTGCCTCGGAAAGCACGTTAAGCCGTTGGTCCCGGCTGTCATTCGTGGATCTTTGACAGTCGTTACGGGTCGTCAGAAGCCCGAAAGTCTGACAACCAGTCTTACCAAGGGGTATCGTATTACCCAGTTACTGGGTTGTGGAGGTCAGATAGGCAGTCGCTCCATGTAAAATACTGGTATTCAGCTGCATCCGGTTAGACTGGAAGCCGAACCCAACATAGTTGGGAAAAGGCTAGGCAGATTGATTATTTCAGAGTTTCATAGGGTTAGTAACAATTTAACTTAATATCTAGTGTTAGCAGGTACAGGCACAGATTAACAAAAAATAAAATAAAATTAAAATTCAGCGTAGAGCTGCATCCACCTCCACTAAATCTGGGAATCCCACCGATCTGTTAACACACTGAGAAGACTGTACGTGCCGCTGTGGACACGCGACATCAGGGATGCACATTTTTTTCTAATGATGGTGGCAAAACAATCAATGGTATTATCTGCGAACATCCCGGACGCATTATAACGCCACGTCAGCCGCAGCAGTATCCTCAGTGCATTATTATATTGAACGCGTAGTACCCTGTCCCTTCCCCTCCCTTCTCCCCCTCCTCCTCCTGTCCCTGTCCCTGTGGTGGTGTGATACCGTGGCCCTGGCACAGGTAACTGAAGGAACACGGGTGGGTTTTAGACAGTAAAAGTCTGACACGTCCTCCCGCTCCGCCCAGAGCGGGAGAAGTCATTTGATGATTTCCCATCCACAAAAAAACAAAAGGCTGCACGGGTATACTCCATTTGCAATAAGATTAGTCATATAAACAAACCTTTTTTACAGTCCGTCCAACCGATTTTGACTTCTATTCCGTAGGCTTAAGGATGGCATTAAAGACAAAAAAAGTGGTTACAATACCAACTGTTTACTGCAGCTGCCATTTGTCATGCCACCAACGCAATAGAAGTCAAAATCGGTTGAACGGACTGTAAAAAAGGTTTGTTTAAATTTCTAATCTGGAAAATGGAGTATAGAAGGACTGTCAGTGAGCTTTGAAAAGCGTTACTTCGTTTTAACGTGCATATTTACATACAATTTATGGACATGGATGGGGACATCCACGATAATATCGTGACGATAGAATATTATAAAAGCACACAATGTGTTAACACGTTACCAGGGAACTCTACATCAGTAGGTTTAGTGAAAGGTAGAAAAATCCAGCGCCTACGCAATATCAATGCACCCAAGAAATAAGTGAGCGAATATTACTTGACCCCCATTAACTAATTACATGAAAAACGTTGTCTTAAAAGCTTTTATTACAAAGTCTGCTGAGTAAAAGACTTAATGACATTAATTTGCGGAAAAGAATGTTCTGATATTCTTAGTAACTATAAGAAGAATGTTAAATGATGCTTTAATAAAATATATGTTTTTTCTCGCTTGCACTTTTATTATAAAGCCATAAAAATAAAGTTATTTGACATATTCTAAGTTTATTGGGCTACGTGCCTCGGAAAGCACGTTAAACCGTTGGTTCCGGCTGTCATTCGTGGATCTTTGACAGTCGTTACGGGTCGTCAGAAGACCGAAAGTCTAACAACCAGTCTTACCAAGGGGTATCGTATTACCCGATTACTGGGTTGTAGAGGTCAGATAGGCAGGGCGCTCCATGTAAAATACTGCTATTCAGCTGCATCCGGATAGACTGGAAGCCGACCCCAACATAGTTGGGAAAAGGCTAGGCAGATTGATTTGTTTATTGGGCAACAATATATTTTTAACAGTAAAATAATTGTCCTATAATTTCAAAAAATTTTGAGCGTGAAACTTTTTTTCGATAGCGCGATAATAGGTGAGTATTTGTTACTTGAAGTGAATTATTGTAGAAGACTAGCTTTTGCCCGCGGTTTCACTCGCGTGGATGTCGGAAAATATCCCACGGGAAAGTTCTATCGAGATTAAAAATACTTTATGTCCAGGTAAAAAAAAAATATTAATTACGTAATACATTGTTTTCATATAACTCGGCGCACGCCAGTCCAGTTTCCAGTCGGCATGATTTTTTCCGACATCTTCAACAATCATCGTCATATTTCAGCTAATTTACACAAAACCTTAATGAATTATACACTTAAACCTTCCTCATTAATCATTCCGTCCAATAATGAAAACCGTATGAAAATCCATTTGGCAGTTTTTGAGTTTATCGCGTTCAGACAGACCGACCTATCCCTAGAACAGAGTCCGATGTGATCATGAATCAAAAACGAGTTAAATAGCTAGACGAGTTAAGGAATACGAACTCTACAGACGTACGTCTTTAGAATTTTCGTATCTTATTTAGTTTAGGAAATATAATAATAAAATAATAATAATAAAATAAATTTTTATTAAACCATGCGTATACAAAAATAGTATGAACTCTGGTATCCAAAAAAAGATTTAACTTGTGTTATGGATACCAGCATTCTCACATAAATGAAATTTCCATTGGTTGCAACAGACTTCGATGTCAAGAGTGGCACAGTATACAGGAGAGGAAGCCTTTAATAGAATGTGTGTAAGTGTAGTGTTAGTCACACTAATATTTTAAAGAAGAAAGTTTGTAAGTATGTGTGTGTGTGTGTGTGTGTGTGTGTGTGTGTGTGTGTGTGTGTTTGTGTGTGTATATGTGTTTGTGTTTGTATGTTTGTTTGTTACTTCTGCACGCTCAAACGTCGGGTCAACTTTGATAAAATTTGGTATAGAGGACACCCTGGATTAACACAGTCATCCCGGTCTACGCAGTTAAAACCGCAGGGCGCAGCTAGTGTGAAAATAAAACACATGAGTGAGGAAAGATTGTATGTTCCTGTCTAAAAAAAGTGATGCTTAACTTGATAATTTTATAAGATTTTCCGTTTCTTCATAGCTCTGCGCTTGTAACCACCTTTTGACCCTAACTTTCAATTCTTGCAAAGTAGTGGGATATATGGAGCAATGCTTGTTAATTCTATTATACAGTCGACTTGCGATACCATAGAAATGCCGCCGAGCAAGTGCCGTTTTGCACCGTTGAGTAGGGCATACCGAGTAATGCCGACGTTTGTCTCTGGCATCGGAATCATACTTCACCGTCAGATGCTTACGCATAACTGTGCGAAGCACAAACAGCTGCCTAACAGAAAGTACCTGAGTTTCTTTATACAGACAAGATGTAGGATGTCTAAACGGTTTGAAGGTCATAACCTTCAGGACAGCTCTTTGCGCTCGCTCAACTTGCAACATGTAAGTCTTTGAGGCCCCCCCCCATATAGAGATGCAATAAGAAAGTATAGATTGACTTAGAGCGTAGTAGACAGTTTTTAAGGTAGCAGTATCAGCCGAGTACCTCAATTTTTTAAATATATGTATAAGTTTTCTAACTCGTGCGGTGAGGTTATCAATATGACACTTCCAGTTCAAAAGGCTATCAATATGTACCCCAAGATATTTAATGGTAGCTGATCTTGTTAATTGTGGACAAGAGCATTGTGATATTGGAGTGTCTTGCAAACAAGAGTGGGCTCTTAAAATAATGGAGTCTGGGGAAGGTAATGAAACGGTCTGCAAGGCAAAGGGCAGAAAAACAGTCTTACTCAGATTTACAGTTAGAAGATTATTATATAGCCAGCTCATAACCGAAGCAAGGGCTTTTTCAGCATGTGCTGATGTCTCAACCCAATTATCTCCGTGTACGAGTAAGGCCGTGTCATCAGCATATGCGAAAATAGAGCAATTTGTCAGTGACAGCTTGCACAGGTTGTTCATATAGATGAGGAAGAGCGTAGGTCCCAGAATTGAACCCTGAGGCACACCAAAACTTATCGTCTCACTATCACTGACACACCCATCAATCTTGACACATTGTGTCCGATCAGCAAGATAATCTTGAAAGATATGGAGGGTATGACCCCTAATACCAATAGCCTCTAGCTTTGAAAGAAGGTGAGGAACAGACACAGTGTCGAAGGCCTTGGAGAGGTCTAGGAAAATACCTATACACCTCATCCTGCTGTCTAACTTAGCAATTGTGCTATCGATAAAAGAGCCAACAGCGTCTTCGGTCGATTTGGACTTTCTGAAGCCGTACTGGTTGTCAGCTATAAGATGGTTCGTTTCCAGAAAACTGATCAGTCTGTTGTTTAGAATTTTTTCTAATATCTTTGACAGAGCAGGTAATACAGATATAGGCCTGTAATTATTGACACTGTGTCTGTCACCACCCTTGAAAATTGATATAAAATCGAAGAAAGTTCAATCTGACAGTAGCTCCGCGTAAAAACGCACGAAGTAACTAAGGGACGGCGCGCGAGAACGGGGGCGGCGCGGGCGTCCCGTCCGTTCGTCAGTCCGGCCGCTGTTTGTTGGAAGGAGGGCGTTTTTGTGTCATGCGCTTAGCTTTTTTTCGGTTTTTATTCTACGGATGAGTTGAGACAGATGTGGCGGGGGGGACTTTGTTTTATAATATGTAAGGATAATACAAACACACACACCCATCTAATTACACGACCGACTTACTAAAGCAATAACGAGCGAAGAACCTTCCAGAGTGACTATACGAAGGCACAGTTAACCTCTCTATACAAAACTGCTTGTCACTCTTCAAAACGGAGAAGAAGAATTTACGTAACACGATGTACAACAATGGAAACCAAAATAACTGTGGTACAAAACCCAACCCAACTTTAAAATTAACATACAAGCCACGGCGCGCGGCGCTCACACAAGTACGCGTAGTAGGCTCGTTTCCTCGAAGCATAGCTATGAATGCTCGTCACTCGATACATCCTCCCGTCATCCGTCACGCCTCTAAAATTACGTTAAAGCGCGAGTCACATAGTAAGCGGGGTTGTCTGTATTTTTGTGATGTTTGTGGGGCGAAATAGTTTGTTTTATGTCGTACTAGTGCGCTGTAGCACAACACCGGGTCAGAGGTTTCACCTTCAATCACATATTTCGATCATCATAAAATATTCGCTATTATCTACAGCCCAGGGACTCGTGAGGCGATCGTGGCTGAGTAATAACAGCCGCACGGGTCGCTCGACCAGGTTAAGCAACGCTTGCCGGGGTTGGTCCGTGGATGGGTGACCATCTTTACATACCGAGACTCCTCCGTGCCTCGGAAAGCACGGTAACTCTTAAAATGTCGATTGCACACCATGTGTACAGATAACAATAGAATTTCAATTGTGTCTGCTAATTAGCGCGCGACGGGTTAAGCAGTTGGTCCCGGCTGTCATTCGTGGATCTTTGACAGTCGTTACGGGTCGTCAGAAGCCCGAAAGTCTGATAACCAGTCTTACCAAGGGATATCTTATTACCCAGTTAACCCCCGTTCGCACGGGCGTAATAATATCGCGATTTTATAGCGAATCGGATTTTCAACTATCGTTGTTGAGCCGAGCGTTGAGAATTCAACTTAACAATAACAGAGTACATTCTAACGCGTCGAAAAAACACTGTTGGATTTTGCACTCTCGGAACTAAGCAGTTGAAAATCCAGTGCGCTATAAAATCTCGCCGCGATTTTATTACGCCCGTGCGAACGGGGGTTTACTGGGTTGTGGAGGTCAGATAGGCAGTCGCTCCATGTAAAATACTGGTATTTAGCTGCATTCAGTTAGACTGGAAGCCGACCCTAACATAGTTGGGAAAAGGCTAGGCAGATGATGATGATCTATAGCCCAGGGACCTATGTCAATGGAACCCCTGGCTTGTGTGGTATTGTAAACATAAAAAAAATTAAATTAAAAATAGAGAGAGCCCAAAAGGAGTTTAACGTTTTTTGATATCCTTTGCGGTAAAAGTGGTGATAGCTTTCAATCAAAATCAAAATATTTTACTTTACATAAACCTACATGGGCACTTACGAAACGTCAGAAGCTAGGTGCACGGTTCCAAATTGGTCGTTTCCTATAGAGAAGAGCAGGAAACCCATGGTTTACTCTTTTAAAAATAATTGGCTTTTCAATATTTTGAAATAACAGTGTTAATAGTTATGGGAGGACAATGTAGGCCTTTCAACAACTACCAGGTACTTAACAAAATAGAAAATAGTCAACAAATGTACAGTCTACTAGGCCTGCAACGTTCTCACATTCACAAAATAGAAAAATAATCTATTAATTAATAAAGAATAAAAATAAAAATCTATGACATGACACAAATGACATGATTGCCATTACAACTACAGTAACAAATCTGAATAAATGTCATGTTCACAAATTGTTTGCCGAAGGCTATGCCGTCATCATGTTATCTGCATTTAATAAATTATGTATGTCCTTTCTTTGTGTTGTTGATTTTATGATTCCGTACCTCAAAAGGAAAAAACAGAACCTTTACAGGATCACTTCGTTGTCCGTCCGTCTGTCTGTCAGTCCGTCAAGATCCTTTTTCTCAGAAACGCGTGGAGGTGTCAAGTTGAAATTAATAACATATACAATACGCGCCACGAAAGATGAGACTTAACCGCGCCTCCCGCGCTCTTTCCGCCGCGCCGATGACGCCCCGGACCCGTCCCGCGCTAGACCTCTACCGCTAAAGAGATCTAAAATCGTCTACTGCGCAAGTCAGGCCACGTGGTGTGTCAAGTCTTATCTTTAGTGGCGTGTATTGTACGTAGGGTTAAGGTCCTTCGGAGATCTAAAAAAACTAAACTTCTAAATTAACGCATTAAAAAAATACGGCCATTTATGCGACATATTTTGAGACTCGCAAGTAAATCAAAACCTATAAAGTACTTACCGTTGACCTAGAATCATGAAATTTGGCAAGAAGCAAGGTCTCACAGCACAAGTAAAGGAAATAGTCGCAAATTACCAAATCTAGTCAAAATCAGTAACTCTAAAAGACAAGAGACGAAAACGTGCAATAATATCATTTAATATTATTAAATGAACCAGTTGAACAAGCCGATACCGCGGTCCGGTAAGTGTGAATCTCCTCAGAGCCGTTGAAACGTTTCGGCACCAGCAACTATCTAGTGTTTCCTCAATAGTTTGCGGAGCAATTTGAAAACGTTCTCTCGTTCGTTCGTAGGTACCTGTGCTGCGTGTCCCTGCTCTAGTTTGTCGGATAGAATTGATGTCGCTGTAGTTTTTAACCAACTTCAGAAAAGGTGGTTAGGAGCATTCGACCCGTATATATGTATGTTTGTATGCCCGCGATTTTCTCAAAAACTAATGAACTAATTTTTATGATTCTTTCACTAACGTGATCCATATAGTTTCAGCAAGGTTTTAGTATAGATACATTAGTTTTGATGATTCTTCTTTTCGTTCGTCTTGGGCTTGTGTAATTGTATATTCAACTAAAAATGGAAGAAATCAATTTACTTTAAAAAGTAAAAACCGATTTCAAAAACGTAAAACGAATAAAATAACTTTCATAAAAAAACTTAACAGCTACTGAATTCGGTGTTTACTTTTCTTCCATGCACCTTAGCTTGGCACCGACTTCAGAAGCTGTTAAGTTTTTTACGAATATGAAAGTTATTTTATTCGTTTTACGTTTTTGAAATCGGTTTTAAATTTTTTAAAGTAAATTTTTATGTGTGTAATGTTTCCGAGTTCCGTGGTCTCGATATAAATGCAAATAGTATACGGTACCTGTTTTTCTGAGATTTATGAGATTGGAAATATTGTTATAGACTTTAGGTAAAATTTAGTTTTTGTTTCATTAAAATCGGGCCACTCGGTCAAAAGTAAAATTACAATTTAAAGTCACAAAATAACTTGGCTGACACGTAAAACACATACTTACACTTGCGTCTTCAAAGGCGGCGCTAGAGTATTTCAAATTGCCGTTGCTAGTATTTAAATAATTAATAATGTTATATCACATATTTAGTATCATAAAAACCTAACTATTTAAAAAAAAAAACATAATATTGTGCAAAAAATCGTAAGCCACCGCTTACGATTTTTTGCCCGCTTACGATTTTTTGCAAAATATTATGTTTTTTTTTGGATGGCCCTCTTGAAGTACTGATATACTTTTCTTTCTTTAAATCTGAATCAGCAAAGATAAAGGAATTGCTGTTGCGTACTTAGCCTCCTCTCTTCTGCTAATGAGACCCGAATGGCACATTTGCACACATGAGGTAATGTCAGTTTGTAACATTAGTAAAAACAGCGATGGGGGACGAATCCTGTAGCAAT
This sequence comes from Cosmia pyralina, assembly GCA_946251885.1. Taxonomy (NCBI): domain Eukaryota; kingdom Metazoa; phylum Arthropoda; class Insecta; order Lepidoptera; family Noctuidae; genus Cosmia; species Cosmia pyralina. The sequence goes on from OX276344.1 coordinate 5,502,400, forward strand.
GTAAACTGTTGGTTTGGAATGAATGTACGGTGTCGTACAAAAGTGTAATCGAAACACTAAATCGAACTATCAAAGGTATCAAGAACAACCAAATTATAACGGAATATATGATAGTGGTACTGCTAGACGGCGATTTTAAACAGTCTCTGGGGATAATTTTTTACCTCCACGTGGGCGAAGCCGCGGGCTATAGCTAGTATTTTTATAAAACGAAAATGTGGAACCGTGTACGTGTGTCAAATTAATGTCGCCATTGCAGCAGCACGTTGTGTATAATTAGATATAGATTTAGGGGACGATTTGTAAACTAGAACATTGACGATACTGTTTGATAGAACCACTCTGACAATGACACTGATTTTGTACTGTCTATGTCATTTTCACAATGATTTTAAAAAGTGATTTTTGAGATTGCCGCACCTGTAGTTTTTAGCACAATGCACAACTCGCTGAAGTCCTGAATTATTCGTTTAGCAATAACGATGCTTAATATTTTTCTCGGTAGCAGTTAAGTTCGTCCAACTTATTCTTTAGCTCCCAAATGATAAATTATTTACTTTTACACTTTAAAATTTTAAAAATTAAATTATTATTAATAATTATATTTATTAAATTTTAAATATTAGTATTTTAAAACTAGATGAGGTGAAAATAGGCAGAACCCCGATCCACTTTTGGTTCCTTAATATTACTGAAGATTACTTGCATAATAATGAACCGCGATTTCTTCTAGTCAGCCTTCAATATGACACTTGCCTTACTCTATCCTCTCAGTTGACTCTTTCAAGTTGTGTGGGATAACAAGCAGCTGATATATGCCTTGTTTTTCTTTCATTACGCCAACTTAAAACAAATATACAGACGTTATAATCTTGCTTTTGACTTTACGACTAAATAATATTCTTTTAAGAATATTATAGGAGCTCTGTTTTAATTTTTCTTTTGGTAAGTACTATCAAATAGTCCTTTGATTTTTCATGGGTGTTAAATACGTTTTTTTTTTGTGTGGTAGCCCAGAATTTGTAATATTTAGTGATTAACAGACGGCACGGTAATAAGTTTATCTTATTAATTGGGGCTCTGGGGATTGGGTGTCCCTAAATTTTTATATTTATTTATGTAGCGTTGGAAGGCCTCGAACAGGAGGCCTCGGAGGAGCGCGTGGCTAAGTAATAACAGCCGCACGGGTCGATCCATCAGGTGAATCTACACTTCCCGGGGTCGGTCCGTGGAAGGGTGACCAGATGGTCAAATACCGAGACTCCTCCGTGCCTCGGAAAGCACGTTAAGCCGTTGGTCCCGGCTGTCATTCGTGGATCTTTGACAGTCGTTACGGGTCGTCAGAAGCCCAAAAGTCTGACAATCAGCCTTACCAAGAGGTATCGGATTACCCAGTTAATGGGTTGTGGAGGTCAGATAGGCAGTCGCTTCATGTAAAATACTGGTATTCAGCTGCATCTGGTTAGACTGGAAGCCGACCCCAACATAATTGGGAAAAGGCTAGGCAGATTGATTGGAAGGCCTCGAACAAAGTGGACCGATGACCTTGTTAAGGTCAAAGGAATCCGCTAGATAGGGAGAGCACAGAACCGGTCGAAATGACGGTGCTTGGGGGAGGCCTATGTCCAGCAGTGGACGTCTTTCGGCTGAATTGATGAAATATAAAATTTTTTTTTTGCTATTATTTTTCTCATATATCGCGATGACAGTATCGTTATTCCTGATATTCCAGAGATTAGTCGTGTTTCCTAGACTAAATATTATATGAAAAAACACATCTTATGAATTCTGGAACGTAGCGCAATAAACCGTACCTACAAGTGTACCTACGTGAAGAGGCAAAAAATATTTTGCGCTGAAAAAATAATGATTGTCACCTTCACTTGTTTTTGAGGCAAGAAGTTATTTTTTGATGTTTTTCATAACAGGACAGCTAGAAAAACAGAAAAGACGTTCATAACAAGCAGAGACAGGGCGTAGTATAGTATCGAGTGTCGTTGGATGGTGGAACAAGGTTTTCGAATATTTATGATGTCAATTTTGTTAAGAGTAAACTACATATTATTGTGCTATATATAAGGTGACTGGTAATTAGTGACCGATACTTAAACACATGTTTGTGCTCATGATAACAAACAACTTTTACTATGGGACCAAACATGAAATTGCGAAACAAAATCTGCTGTTCCCTACATTTGCCGAGTTATGAATGTATGGGGCACCTGATTTTTTTTTAGGGATTTCAGGTTTGGTCCCATAGTAAAAGTTGTTTGATAACATGAGTATAAGTATCGGTCACTAATTACCAGTCACCCTTTATACCATTTTCTCAAAAATGTTAACATGAAGATTTAATCAAAATCTTTTTTACAAAAAAATACAACTGACTTCCAAAAACAACACTACAAAGTGAAAAATAACTTTAATTTCGGAAGCCGGTGTCTAGTTAAATGTATTTTCGTTTTTTGCCACCGACTTTGGACGTTTTTGGAAGTCGGTTGTATTTTTTTGTAAAAAAGTTTTTATTTTTCACTTTTTAGTTGTGGTACCTACCCCACACAAATTCTAATATCACTACCTGCAAAAGAAACCAGAACATCATCCATATAAAAAGGGGAAAAATACGTATTATTGATACTCATTAGCTACCGAAGCAAAGTTAATCAATTGTATATGGGACTAACTGTGATGTACGAGTATACCCTCTCGAATAAAACAAAAATACCAAATCGGTCCAGCCATCTTCGAGTAATCGGAGAACATACACAAAAAAAAAAATAAAAGGTTCCGACGAATTGAGAACCTCCTCCTTTTTTAAGTCTGTTAATAAATTGGTTAATAGGTACTTATGTTTTCCCATTTTTATTTTATTTACTTTTAAAGAAGTTTCATGGTGCAGCACGCATTATCACACTAATATTATAAAGGCGAAAGTTTGTGAGTGTGTGTATGTGTGTGTGTTTGTATGTTTGTTACTTCTTCTCGATCAAACGGCTGGACCGACTTGAACGAAATTTGGCATGTAGATAGCTTATACCCTGGATTAACACATAGGCTATTTTTAATATGCGAGTGAAACCGGGGGTCACAGCTAGTGTGTTGATAAAATCAAGTAGGATCAAAGAAGTGACTAGAAAGGCCTTATATTTCCCGGTATAACCTTTTTCCCCGCACTCCCAACAATTAATTAATTAGTTACCCAATCAAGAACTCAAAAAGCCAATTATATTCGGCACCTAACGAATGCCCCGTAATTCCGCCTGATATTCCACCGGTAGTCCTATAGCCCATAAAGGGTTCCGGGCCATTGGGCAGGCCGCAACGATAAATCACTGATACATTACTCCTAGGCGAAGAGACATGTGACGTGTACAGGTAGAACGAGACAGACTTATAGGGACGAAAGAGAACGAGCGAGTAAATAATATTCTATTCGCTAATTGGGTTGGAGATTAGTTGAAAGCTTTATCGATGGGTATGGCTTTTGGGAGGTTGCTATGACAGTTAAATTATGGCGGAAATTATGGGAAAAGCTGTTACTTTAAAAATTATTAACTAGGAAATATAAGCCAAGTAGTCAAAATAATAGAATGAATTTTGAAAAAAACCGGTCAAGAGCGAGTCGGACACGCGCACCGAGTGTTCCGTTCCAATTTCTGAAAAGTGAGCTATTTAGATACATCGTTTTATTTTTCCTGTAATCTTTACATAAACTTCTAAGACATATAATAATTTCTGATTGTTCTCTATGCAAACTTCGGAGATAAGGGGGAACGGTATTTTCTTTACATTTTTCATCAAAAGTCGAAAACTATGCGGCTTAAAAAAAATTTTTGAGAATGTGCAAACAGCGTTCTTTCATATGCTACCCCACATGCCCTAGTAGCCCCACTTTGAATTTTTAAGACACCCTATCAGTCTCTGTTGCAAAAAAAAAACATTTTTATTACTTTCTGACATGCAAAATAGTTGGGCAAACGTCATCTAAAACTGTTCCAAATTTCAAGTTGATAGCAATAGTAGTTCTTGAGATATCCAGCTGTGACAGACGGACAGCCAGAGACCGAGTCGCACCATAAATAAGGGTTTCTTTTTTAACCGACTTCAAAAAAGGAGGTTATTTAGTCGACTTCAAAAAAAGGAGGTTACTCAATTCGACCGTATATATATATATATATATTTTTATGTGTGTTCGTGGATAACTTCGTCGTTTATGAACCGATATTTATGATTCTATTTCTGTTGGAAAGGAGATATCCCAAGGGTGGTACCATGATAAGGAAACTAGGATCTGATGATGGCATCCCAGAGAAATTGAGGGGAACCTTCAAATTTTATAGGCACACCTATAGCGATTTGGGTATTTTTTATAGTAACTCGTGCATTTTCTCCCGGAAAGCACCATTTAGTGAAGTAGAACTGATGAGGAAGACCAGAGATGGCCATAGAACTACTCAATAATACGTATTTCACGGGTTGCGATTCGATTATTGCTAAGCAATTTATGCTCGTCACAATACATAATATGTTCAAATGGAGCTGATGGTGACTTCACTATCAGTTCCAGTTCTCCTGGTTCCTTACTGAGAGATCTCCTCAATAATTAACGTCCTTGTATCGGGAAAAGCAACATTTTGTAAAAGGTGATGAGCAGTTGACATGAGGCTATTGTAACTGAAATGAATTACAGACTGACCCACTAAAAAGTGAAAAATAAAAAACTTTTTTACAAAAAAAAAAAAAAAGAAAAAAACAACCGACTTCCAAAAAAATACTACAAAGTGAAAAATAACTTTAATTTCGGAAGTCGGTGGCAAAAACTAAAATACAGATCTAAAGGCACCGACTTCCGAAATTAAAGTTATTTTTCACTTTGTAGTATTTTTTTGGAAGTCGGTTTTTTTTTTTTTAAGTTTTTACTATTCTGGTACGGAACCTTAATGACTGTACTACTGATGTATATATATGCCATCTTTCAAAACATAATATTATTGTTTCATCTCACCTTCTCCAGTTAACCAGCTTTAAAGACCAAGCACATACCTATTCCGAAGCCATTTGATAAAACCGTGAAAGCGAAAAATACAATAATATACCTATTCTTATTAACTCGCCCTGAATTGAACACAACCGAAGCGAAAATAACAAGAAAATCACCATTCCTTTTAATAAAAATACAGCCAGTCCACTTGACTTGCGCTATTGAAAACAATCGAAGCTGACTTGTTGGACGAGCATTGGCAAAGCGCAGCTTCAGGCAGACAATATGTCTTTTGTCGCTAACTGTACATAGTCGAGCGTTCCATTGTAATGGTAAACTGTGCTAGATTGCGATGCCGACCGACATTGCCCCCTGAGATTATACACCTACCGTGCTCGACTGTACCGCGTAGATAGCTGAAGTGTGCTGCGAGTGTACACCTAGGACCGTTTGATTGAGGTGTACAGATCCATTTACTGGTTTCCAGTTTTTGGTAGAGTGCTAGACTTAGTTATAGCAACCTGCCAATTATAACACTTAAGGCTACGATAGCTGACTTTTAATGATTTTAAACTGTAGATTACGTCTAAACGAGTAGTGTTAATGATTTGGAAAAAATATAATATGTTAAATTATAACATTTTCTTACTAACTTAATAAATGTGAATGTTTTAGATTATGTTTATATTACACAGTGTAATTAATTTGTAAAGTTATGTCTAACGCGGATAAAAAACTGAGAATCTCGCAAAACTTTGAAGCGTATTTTTATGAAACTTTCACCATTTTAAAAATAATATAATTATTTATCTATATAAATAACAAGAGAAGTCGTAACTTACTTACTCATCAGCACCCAGCCCAAACCCTTGAATCTAGAAAGCTGAAATTTTGCACAGATGTTCCCTTTATAATGTAGAGAAGGAAAAAGGAAGGATTTTCTGGTAGTACGTTCCCGTGGGATATTTTCCGACATCCAAGCGGGTGAAGCCGCGGGCAAAAGCTAGTGTACAATAAATGAATAATGGTTCTAATTAACAACGGTCCTTGATGGGCAAGTCCTATTACTGGGTGAACGTACGACGAGTTGTGTGAGCTCACTGTTGCGGCGGCCTAAAGCCTTGGGGTGAAAATCGAAATTTTCTTAGTGGACTGTATGAGGGGCGGTTCGGTGACACAAGTAGGTGTTTTGGTGGTGTGGGAAAATGATGATGGTACCTGCCTGGTGAGCTATGGCGACACGACGAGAAGGGTTTCCTTAGCCACGTGGCTGGCGCGTCCAGGATATCACGTACGGACGAGAATCTGCACTTTCCACAACACACATACACGCACTTGCACTGTTCAATAGCAATCTTCGTTCTTCGCGGTGAAAATATGAGTCCTTTTTCGACTTGGGATTAATTTTACCCAACAGGCGTCGATGTTGATTGAGAACTGACGGATCTTCTTGGCGGCAGCGTATGCGCGCCATTGCGGATCTTCCTTCTCGCTCTCACTTAGGCATTATAAGGGTTGTGGAAGGGAGAAGGAAAGCGGAAGGAACTTTATGTTACACAGATACTAATTAATTAGAGTTGCCAGTAATTAGGCATGAAATATAAAATAAAGAAAGTAATGGCGTTAACATTCCTCGCGGCCTTAAAGGGTCACCTATAAAGAGAATAATATAATAATATATACAGTGAAATTACACTTAAATCTAACTAAAGAGGGAATGGACTGAATAAGATATTACTGAGTAGGAATGGGGCATAAGCGGACCACAGGTCGCACAAGAATCCCATTAGAAGTGCGTACTGAAACGACTCGCGTGCTACCGTCTATAGACGTATGCAACTTCTCAATAACACCTAGAGGCCAGGATAGAGGAGGCGCATTATCATTAACTATCACTACTACAGTGCCTTCCTTAATCATGTCTCCATCAGGTTTATTCCATTTTAAGCGTGATTGTAAACTATGAAGATACTCGCTTCGCCATCTTTTCCAGTACGACTGGACTAATTTATCCATAAGAGAGTGTCTTTGAAGCAGGTGATCAGACAGTAAACCTACTTCCGCGGCGGGTAATGAGTTAAGCGGTACAGTATGTAAAAAATGCGAAGGGGTAAGAGCTTTAGGCTCTTCCGGATCAGCGCTAAGAACAGTAAGAGGTCTGGAGTTCAACAGGCACTCTATTTGAGAGAGAATTGTAACTAATTCTTCATAAGATAGAAGTTGTTGACCTATTGTCTTGAAAAGGTGAGTCTTCACGGCCTTCACCATGGACTCCCAACATCCACCAAAGTGCGGTGACGCGGGCGGAATAAAATGCCAATTAATGCGATGCTCAGCGAGCTCCTCTTCAAAGCGCGGGCGGTATTCTTTATTTATGAAAGTATACAAGTCGCGTAAAAACGAATTAGCTCCTCGAAAATTGGTCGCGTTGTCCGAATACAAGCATTGTACCGGTCCACGGCGGGATAAAAACCGTTTCAACGCGGCTATGAACGACACAGTCGTAAGATCTGTAGCTAATTCAATATGAACAGCGCGAGTAGTCATACAGGTAAAGATACATAAATAACCCTTGCGACTCTTCGCACCTCGAGTGCGTACGGGCACATACTGTATAGGGCCAGCGTAATCACACCCTGTATGAGAAAAAGCTTTGGTTGCAACATTTACTCTAGATTTAGGGAGATCGCCCATAATCGGCGGACCATGAGGTCGCGGTCTCCACCTGTGGCATGCGTTACACTTGTGGATTCTATGACGAATAGTGCGTCTAGCGGACAAAATCCAATACTTATGGCGCAATAACGACATAGTGAGTTCTGGACCTGCATGTAAATATTTTATATGATAATAGTCTACGAGGATTTCAACTATGCGATCATGCCGGGGTAACACTACCGGGTGTTTAGTACTATAGGCCTCAGCCGAATGAGTTAATCGACCCCCAACGTGGATTAAATCATCACCATCTACAAATGGCTTGAGTTTAATAAGAGCGGGTGAACAAATTTTATTATTTTTTAACTCGGAATAATCATCCATGAAGTGTTTTCTTTGAACATGACGCCACAAAATGGTTTCAGCGAACTCGAGGTCGCTAGCGGTAACGGCGTCAGTCCGACGCGGGAGTTTTTTCATGAAGCGGTATAGGAAAACAACAATACGCAGCAGTTTAGTCCACGACGACGTACGTTCTGCGAGTGCGAGTAGAAGCGAATTTTCCGAACTTGAATCCGCGACTATGGGATGCGCGTGGACCTTTTCTTCCGGAATGGGTTCCGAATTCAAGTCTGTAACCTTATGTATGGGCCATTCGGAAGGGTCGCGCTTAGCCCAAGCGGGTCCGTGCAACCATAATGGGTGCTCAATGAATTTGTCAGGTGTTAAACCACGTGACAAACAGTCCGCTGGGGTTTCAGTACCAGCTACGTGGTAGAAATGTTCCGCGGGGACGTTGTCTACGATGCGAACGACACGATTGGCCACAAACGTGTGCCAACGATGCGGAGAAGAATTTATCCAGCAAAGAGTCACCTTTGAATCGGTGAATGCGTAAATAGCGGTAACATTATAACGCGGATTATAAGTGTCATGAACACGGCGAAGAAGTTTAGCGAGGAGTTCGGCACCACAGAGCTCCAGTCGAGCGATAGTCAATGGTTTAACCGGCGATACCTTCGACTTGGCACAAACCAGCTGAACGACTACGTCATCGTTGCGAGTGACGTGCGCATAGATGACAGCGCCGTAGGCGCTTTCACTGGCGTCGGAAAATCCAATGAGGCGAAGAATACAATTTTCAAATTTAGGTATTTTTGAAAATTTCAAAAATACCTAAATGGCGCGGGATTTTAAAATCATTTAAAAGCGGCAGGGCAGAGCGAAAAGTTTGCCAAATATTTATGATGTGACGCGGGGGAGTGTCATCCCAATCGAGCTTCAGTAACCACAATTCTTTGATAAGTAGTTTAGCATAGAGAACTACAGGCGCGACAAGCCCCATGATGTCCCACAGTCTAGCTACGGCCGACAGAATAGCACGTTTAGTACACGTGTCTGGCGGTGCGGAAATAAGAAATTCAAAACAATCATTTGACCTACACCAGCGCAAGCCGAGAACCTTTTGTTCTACCGACTTGTCGAATTCTAGTTGTTCGGTCAACCTATGCGACGCGGGAATACTGTTTAGTACAGTTTGAGAGTTACTGGTCCACTTGACCAACTCGAACTGACCTCCTCTAAAGAGTTTAATCAGTTCGTGCGAAACCTGGACTGCACGTGATTCGGAGCTTACGCTGTAGACTACGTCATCCATATACAGCGAATCCGCGATGATAGCGCTGGCGCGCGGGAAGTGATGACCATCGTCTTGAACCAACTGTTGTACTGTGCGGATCGCATGGTAGGGACTTGACTTGAGACCAAAACAGACACGGTTAAACTGATATAGAACCAGAGGATCGTTTGGACTAAAACGATATAAGATGCGTTGAAAGCGACGATCGCTTTCTCTTACTTCAATCTGTAAGAACATTTGTCGGCAATCAGCCGAGAGCGCGAATGCGAACAATCGAAAATTCAGAATTATAGTAAACAAGTCACCCTGTAAATTTGGGCCACTGTGTAAAATATCGTTGAGAGATAATCCAGTACTCGTTTTAGCACTAGCGTCTAACACGGAGCGTAGTTTTGTTGTTGTCTTATCTAAACGTACAACTGCGTGATGCGGAATTACATAGTCAGGACAACTACTGTCTGAACTATCGAGCGGAGCAGGAGATAAATATCCATTATCAATATATTCGCGAATGACGTCATCATACGCAGTACGTAACTCGGGTGCGGATTCTAATTTCTTTTCTAGGCAGAAAAAACGTTTTTTCGCGATATCGAGTGAGTTCCCCAATGAGAACACATCGCTGCGAAACGGTAGGGCTACAGAGTATCTACCTGTGTCCCCATCGCGTTCCGTGGTCGAATTATAAAAGTACTCGCACTCAAGTTCGTCGAGCGATTTGCTCGTCGAAAGAGTGACGGGCGCTTCATCGACCTGCCAGAATTTTTTCAACGCCGATTCTAACGAGTCTTTGTCGGATGGTTGCGAAATATGTGAGTAACAAGACTGTGGAGGCTTATTACGACGTACAGGCAGCGCGGGCACAGTGCCCATGATGACGTAACCGAGTACCGTCTGCATGGCGGGCGGCGCGGAGGAGTTGCTGCTAACTACGCGGGGCAGCATAAGATGCGGGAAAAGCGAAGCCCCGATCAACACATCGATGCGACCGGGTTTGCCAAACGATTCGTCGGCGAGCGGTAAACCTTTTAAGTAAGGCAAGGCGGAAGTATCTACGGGAGCGGTGGGTAAATTATCGGTGATTGCATCGACAACTAGCGAATTAACGTTAAAAGTAACGTTCGGATTAAAACGGGAAAAGAAAGCGAACTGTACGGAACCCTTAACGGATTTTTCTGTACCACCGATACCCTTAACGGAAGGCGTATCAGATGAATGTCTAGTCAAACCTAATCGTTTGCAACATTCTGCGGTAATAAAATTAATTTGTGAGCCACTGTCTAATAGACAGCGAATAAAATGCTCCTTACCAAATGAATCTCGAACTATTACAGTAGCGGTTGACAACAAAATAGTAGTATTCGTATTACATTGCGGCTTTGATACGCGGGAGTTCGAGTCGTAAAAGATCGACGCAGCAATGGATGCATTACATTGCGGGGCGCTCTGAGCGGTGGCGGCGAGCGGCACGGCGGCGGCGTGAGCATCTTGCTCGCTCGAAGCCGTGGAGTTTGAACCCGATTGTGTACGTGCGGTATCATCAACACCGTTCGATAATACAGTCGCGTGCGATTCGCGATTAAAGTGTAAAAGCGTATGGTGTTTATTTTTACAAGATTTACATCTAGATTCAGACTGACAGACTCTGGCCTTATGTTTAATACTTAAACAGTTAGTACATGCATCGTTTTGTTTCACCGATTTGAAACGATCACTTGGTGTCATTTTAGAAAAGGCAGGACATTTAAATAAATGTTTATGAACAAAGCTATCACACAAACATTTTGCGAATTTATCAATTACAGTGTAAGATTGCGGTTGCGGAGTTTTAGACGTTTTTTTATTTACAGGATTGTTGTTAGACTGAGTGAAACTCAAGCTGTTTAAAGCTTTAGTATTTTGTAAAATGCGAGATTGATTTTTAATGAACTGTACTAAATTGTCGAATTTAGGAATTTCGTCTTTTGAGTTCATTTCAAAAAGTCGAGCGGTTTCAGAATCAACCTTTTTTATAGCGACATGGAAAAAAATCAAATCTGATAAATCATTTATTTTAAGGTTTTTTAATGCGTTTGCGGCGGAAACAAAATTATCAGAAAAGGATTCGAAATTTTGAATAGATGCGGTATTAAAAGATTTATGTTCAAACATCCGATTAAGGTAACTAGAAGCCAACATACGTTTGTCTTCGTACTTGTTTATGAGTGAATTAAAAATTAATTGGTAGTTATCGCCATTAGGGCAAACTCCTGAGAACGCGGTTTGAGCCTTATCTTTCAATTTCCCCATCAAATAATATAATTTCTCCGAATCAGTCAATGTATTATTTTCGTGTACCGTGCTTTTAAAATTAGCATAGAACAGGGGCCAGTTACGAATATCGCCATCGAATGACATAATTTCAATGGGAGGCAAGCGAACTGTTTGCTTATTGACACCACTACCACTAGAAGTAGGAGCCGATGTGGCTGATGATTTTGAGTAACTTGAATAATTATATTTAACGCAGCAATATAATTCCTCAAAACTAATCCACGACTGATCATCAATATTATTTTCCGGGTCTTGTCTTAGAAGAAGCGAGTTATATTTATTAAATGCCTCGAGGAACTCGGTGCGCAACGCATCAACATTGACACACGCACACAAGAACTTCTCTACCGGTTCCATACCGGACTTCATTTTTTCCATTAAATCGTAAATGATTTGCATGCGGGCAAAAATCATATTACGACATGACAGTGCTATTTGAATCGCGGATTCTATCTGATCATCCGAATCCATGGTCACTTTCTTAGGCATTTTCGATATTTTTGTAGGTTCTTATAATAGCTAAAATAAATCGCAAACTTCAACGAGTTGCGCGCGGTGCGGGATTGGTAGGTACCTACGAATATAGTACCGAACGATAGCGAAGCGAGCGAGCGGTAGATTTTGCTTCTACCTACGTATATTAAAATATTAAGTTGAGCGGGATGCGAAATACCTGTGAATGTACGCAATGACAAGTAGGTACTGTAATAAATGAATAAATGAAAGCGGTTTAGTATAAGAGTATAAGGAACGAAGATTGAAATGAAATATAGTTGCGGGATGATGATATACGGATATAATATTGATATCCGTTATCAAGAGGATAAAGAAAAATAGGTATCCGTGATCATGGGACCAAAACTGTTGGATATCTGTGATCGTAGGACCAAAAACTGTTGGATATCCGTGATCGTAGGACCAAAAAATGTCGGATATCCGGCTCGAAGGACCAAAAAATGTTGCGGCGGCCTAAAGCCTTGGGGTGAAAATCGAAATTTTCTTAGTGGACTGTATGAGGGGCGGTTCGGTGACACAAGTAGGTGTTTTGGTGGTGTGGGAAAATGATGATGGTACCTGCCTGGTGAGCTATGGCGACACGACGAGAAGGGTTTCCTTAGCCACGTGGCTGGCGCGTCCAGGATATCACGTACGGACGAGAATCTGCACTTTCCACAACACACATACACGCACTTGCACTGTTCAATAGCAATCTTCGTTCTTCGCGGTGAAAATATGAGTCCTTTTTCGACTTGGGATTAATTTTACCCAACAGGCGTCGATGTTGATTGAGAACTGACGGATCTTCTTGGCGGCAGCGTATGCGCGCCATTGCGGATCTTCCTTCTCGCTCTCACTTAGGCATTATAAGGGTTGTGGAAGGGAGAAGGAAAGCGGAAGGAACTTTATGTTACACAGATACTAATTAATTAGAGTTGCCAGTAATTAGGCATGAAATATAAAATAAAGAAAGTAATGGCGTTAACACTCACTAAGAACACGCAAGCTCTATTCAAGGTCGTTGGCATGTTGGCATGTATATATCTGCGTCATAATACGACATAAAGAGCATTTAAAAGAGACATCACAGAGACGACGCTCAAAAAATCCAAACTTTTTTAAATTCGATGCGCCTTATACTACTTCCACTACTACTTCTACTTCTACTCCTTCTCTCCTTTTCTCTCTTCTTTTTTCTTCTTCTTCTTCTCTTTCTTCTTCTACTTTTACTTCTACTTTTTCTTGCGTCCTACTGTTAATAGTCGGCTACTGTATATTAATGTACTCACCTATATTCCACGGGGGTAGGCAGAAACCACAGAACACTACAGAATCTACGATCCTTACATACTCCTTTTGCTTCGTTTACATTCATACACCTGGTCATACACGTTTACGTTCAGGTAAATGTACTTATACCTCCTTTTTAGAAAAAAATCTGACTGAAGCTATCTTAGGAGAGCTGTCACAGTTTGTCGCCTCTCTAGCTCACACGGGACCAAAGTTTCAAGAATTTTATATAAAAAGATGCTTTTTTTGAAAAATGTAATCAATGAGCGAACTAGTAAATAATATTAATTTAATAGGTTGTTAATTAAAAACACTTTTTTATTGGGCATTTATTTAACTCATCTCAAAAATAGCGATAATACTTTTTGAGCGGAGTTTATTAGATAACACAATACAAATGTGTTTTTAAAATTAGGTACCTAATAAATCAATATTATTTACTAGTTCGCTAATAATTGATTACATTTTTCAAAAAAGCATATTTTCATTTAACAATCTTAAAAATTTGGTCCCGTGTGAGCGAGAGAGGTGATACAATGCCGACAACCCTCTTAACTGTGTACTTCAGAAAAAACCGATCATCAACTGCAACAATTTATAGGTACTGTCACTAAATAAACAAAATAGGTGAGTGCTCAGTGTAGTAAACACAGAGAGTAGTAAACGTCTGTGCATTACTAATCAAGTATACGCACTCTCTAAGCACTGAAGACGTGTAAACGGAGCATAAGAATGTGCTGCCGATGTGTGTCTCGACTGTTAATACAGTTACGGAAAGCTTTGCCTGCAACATTGTTGGAAGCAAGAACGTTTTGCTTTACTCAAAGGGAAGATGAAGTGAATGTTTGTTTTGTGGCTTCTGCGAAATAGGCCACGCCCTTTAGTACTATCTGGGTGACGCAAAAGTGACTTATTTATTGCCAAGAGGATATGCAGAAGCAATGTTTTATTCTCTTGATCAACGTTATGTTCTTATCCAATTAAATTACGAAAAATTATACATAACTGGTGAAATGTGCGTGTACACACACAGCTAGACATCAAGCTATACATTTCTAGTTAACACTGACCTCTCATTGTAAGGAAATCCTATACAATGCGAGATCAGCTTATACTAGTTTATAGCTTCATCTGTAGCCGGGCGTACTATAGCTACACCTCCACCACCGTACGTACTTAGCCCTTCGGGGAATACAGGCTGATGTTATGTATGCATGTAAATCGAACTATTTGGTCTTCATCAAATGCTACGTATCTTATAATTTTCAACAATCACATTAATATTATAAAGGCGAAAGTTTGTGAGTGTGTTTGTTACTTCTTCACGCACAAACGGCTGGACCGATTTTAATTAAATTTGGAATGTAGATAGCACATACCCCGGATTAACACATATACTACTTTTTATCCCGGTCTACGCTGGTGTAACCGCGGGGCGCAGCTAGTTTTAAAGAAAACCTTGTGTAACCGAAAACTATGTTATAAAAATTAAGTACTGAAATAGTTTAAAAATCCAATCGCGCGAGCCTTTTGCTCTAACAAACAAACACGATAGCTGAAACCACAACAAAACATTATCAAATTTGAATGTACTTACAAACCAACCATTTTCATTATCGCATATTATCGAAGGGAAGGGGTTCAAAACTGTTTGTGTCAGAAACAATAGACCAGTCGGTAGTCGTGCGAACCAGTTTAATATGTGGTGTGGATGTGTAAATTTAATGGTTAAGAGATAGTTCGATAAATCTTCAATATTAGCAATTTGCATGCAGTATCGGATGGAGCGAGTGATGTAAGGATCATTTAAATAAAATGAATACAAAAACCTTTATTCTACCACAAATACTTACAGTACCTATAATACGCATTTAATTATCATTAATATTCAACATCTGCCTAGCCTTTTCCAACTATGTTGGCGTCGGCTTCAAGTCTAAACGGACGCAGCTGAATACCAGTATTTTACATGGAACGGCTGCCTATCTGACCTCCACAACCCAGTAACTGGGCATTGAAAAAAAAAAAAGTGTTTATTCACCGAAATACGATACCCCTTTTTAAGACTGCTTGTCACACTTTCGGGCTTCTGACGACCCGTTACGACTGTCAAAGATCCACGAATGACAGCCGGGACCAACGGCTAAACGTGCTTTCCGAGGCACGGAGGAGTCTCGGTATGTAAACATGGTCACCTATTATTGTTCATTATTTGATAATATATACGGGGCTCACTTACTCGCGAATTTTCTGATGGGTTTATGTTTAACAGATTTTGATAGTTTTCAGGTTTTGCTTTGACTCGTAAATGGTGAAGATTTTGTCAGAAAGCGAAATCTCGTGTTTATTTAAATATCTAAACACATCGTCAGTACGTTAAAACTTCTGTTTGGTGTTTTTGTATATTACTTTTCCTTTAACCAGGATTCATTTCGAATGATGTTTCATTAATATATTTTTCAATACACTTCCTCGAAAACTGGTACATATCGCACTTCGATTAGGTTCACAATGCAATGTATTTCACACACGTACGATTTTTCATTTTCCAACACGTGTGCGGGAATAAAAATTGCCACAGATAACTTATACCTATACTTAGTCCAAATTGGTTCAATGCCTCTATTCATAGTCCTCTCTATTCGGAGGTGTTTTTTTTATCTCGCCAAATAGATGCGTCTTTACGGAGTTAATATTTTTTGAATATTTAAATAATGTTTATAAATAGAATATCATTAATAACCATGATTATTACAATAAAAAAAAAAACGTTTATGAACAAATTAACATTTATTTGTATTCTAAACTCAGAAATATTTTAATTTTCTATTTTTCATATTAGGCTGTTTATCGGCTTTATACCTTTGCTTCTCCTTCAACCTGGCGAAAGCAAAGCGCGGAAAAAAAAAGAAAATTTAAATCATAGTTTCCTAATAATTCATGACAAATATATTTTTCGTTATTTTATTTCTTCAAAAGTGTATTGAAGAACGTCGTTTGATACACGTGGACATTTTTTATTGCAGTTCTCGGCTCAAAAACAAGCTCGCCTACGGCTCGGGTGTTAATTCCGCCTCGAATGCAATAACAAACGTTCTCCACTTGTATCAAAATGTACTTATTATCTATCATAAGAATAAACTATATACTTACTGAAGTTTGCTAAAATCTACTTTCATAATATTTAACCAATTTTATATAATTATTATTTTTATCTCAATTTGACTTAAAATTATGAGAGAAATCTAAAAGTATGTATGGGTAAGTTCAGACAACACAGTCCAGCAAATAATTATTATGTAAGAGCAATGAAGTGACAATGAAGCCATTGAGCTGAAAATGACATCTCCAGTAACACAAGTGTTCTCTTGTGCAAAGGACAGACGACAAATATACGGCCACAGAGTCAAAAAGACCGTAATTTTTGCGAGTTTTATGGGGAATAAAACTGTCAAATTAGTTCCGCGCAGATGGCGCTATGTGTTGTTACTTTAATTCAACTGTCAGTGGCTTTCATTTAGGTACCTTGTTAAAAACTTTGCCGCGAGATGGCTCTGAGTGTTTTTTCTTGTCGCCGATTGGTCACTTTGTCTTTAAGATGACTTTGACAAGTGTCAAACAATAGAGCTCTCTTGCGGCGAAGCTTCCGGAAAACAAACCGTTGTTTTAAGGTGAATTCGACCAACTTTTATACCGTTACGTCTTAATCTTCAAATAATTTATGAATTTTAATATAGTTTCTGCGTACAAAAACTGTCAAGCACTGTAAATATTTATGTAGATACTCGTATATGTCAAACCGCTATATTTATCCTTCTCTTGAACTTTCTTACACCCTGTTTCTGAATGGAATTTTGAAGTTGAGAACTTGATAAATTCAATTAAAAAACCGGGTTCTATATCGTATATCAGAAAGGTCTAGACTATCAAACTGCACAACTTTCTCCATGGGATCAGCAATAAAAAAAAATCGGGAGGTATCGGTGTGAACGAAATTCCATTCGCTGTATATTATAAATTATTAATACAGAGTCACCTTAAGGGCACACATTATACAATCCGCCCACAGAAAAGATAAAGAGGTCTCTATCTGATCTGTGAATCCGCCGGCAGTCCGTCCACTCATAAAAAGTGGCAGTCCATTTTTTATGAATGGACCGCCTGTTGGTGGACTGCCGGCGGACTGTAAATGTGTGGGACCCTGTATATGATTTCAAAGTTTTTTGCTTGCTAAAAACTTATCCTGTATTAAAAAGCAAAAACAAAACGTTTTCGAGCAAAACGCTTTTTCGTTACGTGATTATTTTTACCTGTTTACTCCTACTGCAAGCCGCGTTAAAGAACTTCGTTCCAATAATCAGCCGTTCCATATACATTTGGGTCGAGTAGGTAGAAGAAGTTTTGAATGGGACAGCTTTTTTTTTATTATTAAAAAGAGCTAAAGTTCTTAATAACTGATCAAGATCAATCTATCCTAATAGACTAATAAGCAATTTAAGACTAACTTATTATTTTACGTGTTAAATTTTGTTATAACTAAGAATAGTGTCAATTTGCACTTTTTCACAATTCCGTAGCACTTTCTTAGATTCTGATAAAAACACTTTGTTCATGTGTCACATGTATAGCACAGCATTACTATTATTCATTCACACTTTACACTAACTCAAATGGTTTAGTTCTCTTTAGCCTGCGCACTATGTTCGTGTTCTCTAGCAGCTGTATTGCCTCGACATACACATGTCGGTGAACACTGTGTTCGTGGGCTTCAGCAAATTTTTGGTGAAGGTTGTCATTTTTAATGTACATACCATGGTGCATTTACAGCATCCCTACGTACTTTATTTTGGAATTGTTGGATTATTTTAACGTTGCTTCGTTTAGAACAGCTCCAAAGTTGAATACCATACGTTCAAATTGGCATAAGAATATGCTTGTATAATATCATTTTATTAGGTATTGATGGTCAGGATTTCCTTCCAAGTAACCAATACATACTTTTATAATAATAATGGGACAGCTGATAATAATTTCGCGATTACGATGTTGGTCCCTTGGAGAAAGTTGTTCAATTTGATGGTCTGCACCACACCCTTAAAGACCACACCTTTATAATACATACTGTATAAGAAAGTGTGAGAGAATAATTTTTTGCAAGAGTAGTAAATGTAATAATGTTTTTGTACTTCGCCTCCATCGCATTGTTCTCTGCTCTGACTGAATCCAGATTCCACGAAGTTCGTTGTACCACGTTTACTGATAAGCATGTTTTTGATGAGTTTGACTTTCCAAAATAGATCGAGGTCGTATTGAAGAAAATACATGTAATAATATGATAGTTTAATGTTAGTAAACGGGTGGTTTTGTGTAAGAGGATTACAAGAAAGGATTATTCGATTGAAATCTTTTGTGTTCCCGGTTGGTAGGTACCTATAGTTCAATGATCTTAGTTAAAGGTGTTGGAATTAAATTAAAAGTATGTTTGTTCTAAAATAAATAATTGTTATGCCTACGCAGCTATATAAAACAAATAAAAGCAACGGTTTCTTGAAATGCAATAAGTTTTTTTTCTATAATAAAGATGAGATTCTGCCTAACTTCAATACCTAGGTACCATCGCGGAAAGCTGTGAACCACTTTTCGACCATATTGCCTTAGTAATAAGGTCGAACAGTGGTTCACCGCAAATGTCCGCGATGGTACATAATAAAAGACGATTTACGTACTCCTACGTAAACAATATTCAATCCAAATGTTCGTGCTCACATAAATTAGAATAAATTTCATAAAATCAGAATGAAATTGATTAAATTGAATTTTGTTCAATACTCTGAATTTTATTAGAAGGTTGGTAGGACCTAATCTGTATAGGTATTGACGATTGTGATGTAGTGTATTATGGATACTAACAGAAAACAGAACCCTTCTTTAGAGTCAGGTGTATTATACGGTATGAACTTCATGTAAAAAATAAGATCCTACTTAGATGTGCCTCCCCTCTCTCGTACTTAGCAGAAATTACTCAAACAATTAATTTTGTAGAACAAGGTATTAAAGCCCATACTACCTACGCTTTTTATCTCGCTCGCACGATACTGCTCACGGATTGGGTGAGAGCGAGAATGAGTGCGGTGCTGGGCGCCGATAGTTTAGGTAATTGCTTTTTACGGTGAAAATAATGGTGAATTGAAAAAAATAAAAAAAACATAAGACCTGCTTTATAGTTACTTCAGTTAATATGCAAAGTTTCATGATCTAATTTGAAGTATTTTTACAACCCGCGACTTCGGCGGCATCGGCCCTGTCGGACTCCATTATTGCTGACAGCTCTTTATCGACCCGGGCTTGGTCCTTACCGGACGGCGAGCTACCCATTACTCGCCGTCCGTAAGCCCGCGCCTACGGTGGCCGGGAATCAGTTATCGATTCCCGCCGCCCAGGGCGTCTCCTGCGGCGACTAAGGGCGTGAGGTTGCCTTAGGCGGGCCTCACGAGTTCCGCCTCCTCCTTCGCGAGCATGCAGATTACTGCATGCTCGCGAAGGAGGAGGCGGGAAATACAGGCCTATAAAGATCTCCTTCTGCGAGCATTAGCTCGCAGAAGGAGATCTTTATAGGCCTGTGTTCACAAACATTCAAAATACCGGTTAGGTATTTAAACAGTTGGAGTCATCAAATCTGTGACAGATTGTCTGCTGTCAAACAAGTAAAAACAAATAAATCAGTGTATCTACCCCTGCTTTTGGATTTCCCCTATGATGTTCGATATCGATATTTATTTGTAAGTTTTTATTTTACAAATTAATGAATACAAAAAAAATATTTGTCGAATTAAATCGATTAATTGCGGTTTCAAAATAAAGAAGTACAGACACTCAATAGCTCGTTTTTCAAGACGCATCTGACGTCTTCGTTTTGATATTTATTTTCTTAAAATTATACATTTCATTCGTATGTTTCTGAGTATTCCAACAAATGGTATTTACTTTTTTTTAAATATCCCTAGATTTAGGGGAAAATATCCTGAGGGTTCCCACAACCCTGAAACGATGTTATTTTGTCAAAGTGACATGACTAAAAGTGAGACGTGTCACGCTCTGATTGGAATTCAGTATCACGTGACCAATGGCTATATTTTTACGTAATTATTTCTCAAAAATATTAATTAATCTATGATCATTTACAAAACTAAGTTGAATTTTGATACTTTTAGCCGACAACCATTCTACATGATAAAATTCATAAGGTATTTTTCTTACTGTCAACTAGTCTATTATACAACATTAGTTTTAATATATGCGAAACCCGTAACACGTGTCTAGTATTTATATGTAAAGAATCTATGTACAAAATTCCAAAACTTTATCATGAAAAATCACAAAGTTAGTTAGTAGCTTGTTATGTTACCTAGTTGTCCATACAAAAACATGATCACCACGCAGCGCCCGCTGTGCGCCCGTGCCTAGTGCCGCAATGACCTTTTTTCAGACTTTTACTGACTAAAACCCACCCGTGTTCCTTCAGTTGCCCGTGCCAGGGCCACGGTATCTCTTTCGAACCACCCGCGACCCCGGCGGGTGCCGCTATGACCTGTCGTGACTTGTGTTCGTCGCTCGGTGTCCATATTGTAACATTTTTTAAAGATTTTTGGGGCAAAATATAACACGGTATAAAAATTATTGGAATCGATTCAGTTATTTATTCTGAACAAACTATATTCAGGTTTCGCATATACTAAAAATAATGTTGTATAAGATCACCTTAATCAATCAATCAGCATGCATCACTAAATAATCCACCCGTATCTATGCATAAAGGCACATCAAAAGTATTGCGTGTCACAAATAAAGTACCGAGCATACGAAAAACGACTTTAGGAGCAAACAAAATTCCATGCAGAGTTACAGGCCACTTTGTATTCCGGTGAAGGCAGGCAACGTCACACATTGGATAGTAGCTACGAGTATGTCAAACGTTGTAGACGGATTGGGAATACTAGTACCTAACAGTTCATGGCATAAAAGATTTTTTTCGTTGTCTGTTTTTTTTGTGCGTTGGGATGGTACACTCCTACCAACTTATTTGTGAAATGGCGAAAATTAGAACTACGGCCGTCATGTTGAAATATCTTCGATTGTGCCGACGCATCGACGGTGGCGTCCTCTTTCAGTTCACAGATAAGTTGGTAGGACTGTACATGTCAACTGCACATCAGCAATTTGACATTGACTGACAGCGGTAATGGCGTGCAACTTAAGGTACAAGTCCGAGATGGGCTGCAGACTGCAAACTGCAACTGCAAACTTTATCGTCATATAAACGGCAATATATAAATAGATAATCAGTCTATAATTTTCCCACTGCTGGGACACAGGCATCCTCTCTTCAAGAGGGAACGGGCTGTAATCCACCACGCGGGCCCAGTGCGGGTTGGTAGACGTCACATTTCTTCGATTTTTTGGTTCTAGGGCATGCCGGTTTCCTCACGATGTTTTCCTTCACCGTTTTGAGAGCCGTGGTGATGAAATTATTTACACAAAGTAAACCGCCTGTCTGGGTTCGAACCAACGACCTACAACTGGTAACTTGGGGCCGTTGCCACTGGGCCACCACTGCTCTCATATACATAGATATTTATATCGATTCATAGAAATCTAGTGTCGCTTGCAGTTTGCGGTTGCAGTATGCAGTCTGCAGCCCATCTCGGGCTTTTACCTTAATGGTTTTCATAGTGTTACCCACTGATGTGTGGTAGACTGTACTTCGGCTACATCGGCATAGGTAATTAAATAGACAAAAAAAAAAAAAAAACCACGTGTCTGGTTAACCCACTAAACACAGTCTGTTGTACTCTCCAATTTAGCTACTTTATAATTCGTTGTATAACGTTGCTAAATCGAAGAGTACAACTGTGTTGTAGCATGACAACTGAAGTGACAGGTATTACGTTTAGTCGGTTACGTTTAGATGTTGTTTGGATAAGTTATATTTTGTTGAATTAAATGTTTTAGGCTTTAACGTAAATGCAAGGAGACAAAATTATAATACAGTTTTACTTATAACATAACATCACCGCCCCTTGCTTCCCCGAGAGGTTGGGCAGAGGTTTATGTTTCAGTCCCATGTAATAGGGGGCGAGCCTTTTGCCATCAACCGGGCACAAATCCAGACTCCGGGCTGCCACTAGGAAATTCCAGATAAAAAAAAAACCAATAACACCTTGCGCGACCTGGGATTCGAACCCAGGACCTCATGCAGCAGTTGCGCTTGCGATTGCGACCACTAGATCAACGAGAAGGTACAGTTTAGTTTTAGTTTTGGAAATACAGTTTTAGTTATGTGAAAATTTTCTGTTGGTAGGTAAACGAAATAATGAACTGACAACATGTGCCCGAAACTCCATTTGTGAAATTAGTTTTTAATTTACCGAGATTAAAAGTACTTACGTGGTATTAAGCTGACTCCAACCAAAATTTCATTAAAGCTGGTTTTGTTGTTCAGTCGTGAAAACGTACTAGATAGAATCAGTTTCGTATCCATAAGTCGACATTCAGACGGACGTAAAAATATCGCAGCGATTTTTTTTCGCGCACTGAATTTTCAACGCTCTGCTTAGCGCCGAGAGTTGAAAATCTAACAGTGTATTTTTTCGACGCGCTGGGATGCACTCTGTTGTTGTTAGGTTGGATTTTCAATGCTCGGCTCAACACCGAGAGTTGAAAATTCAGTGCGCGATAAAATCCCGCCGCTATATTTTTACGTCCGTGCGAACGTCGGCTAAGTGTTACACGAATGTATAGAATAAGAAATGAGTAGAAAAGAGGAAGTCTGAAAGTGGCACCGGTGACTGAAAAGTTGTGCGGAAATCGGCTGTCATGGTATGGGCATGTGATGCGGAGGAGTGAGGAAAGTTTTGAGTATGAATGTCGATGGCTATAAGAGTAGGGGAAGACCAAAGAAACGATGGGTGGACTGTGTGAAAGATGACATGGCTAGAAAGGGGGTGACTACCGAGATGAAGAATAATAGAGAAGTATGGAAAAACCGGTCAAGTGCGAGTCGGACTCGCGCACGAAGGGTTCCGTACCACTATCTATAAAAACGGCAAAAAAATCACGTTTATTGTATCTCTCATACAAAACGTGATTTTTTTGCCGTTTGCCCCTTAAATATTTGTTTTATTTTAATTTAATTATTTATTTTTAAAGTGAATATCTAGCTAAATATTCTGTGAATATTTCAAGTGTCTACCTGTTGCCGTTATCAATATCGAGCAAAAATGAGCAAAAAAACCACATTTGTTGTAACGGAGCCCCCTTAAATACCTATTTATTTTATTCTGTTTTTTTAGTATTTGCTGTTATACTCATAGCGGCAACAGAAACACATCATCTGTGAAAATTTCACTGGTGACAGACGGACTGGCAGATGGACGGACAGCGGAGTCTTAGTAATAGGGTCCCGTTTTACCCTTTGGGTACGGAACCCTAAAAAGGGACATGTTGCACCAACCCCAAATAGATTGGGATAAGGGCAGGAGAATATTGATGATCCGTAAGTGAGGTAAAAATCACAGTGTAATTAAACCAAATTGTTGATATTTTTGCGTACACAGGGTACAGCCATCACTAAATCCTACCATCCAAATGAGTCCCCAAAACAGAAACACATACACAAAAAGTTTCCCGATTATTCATACCTCGATAAGGCCGCAATATCCACGGAGCTAACGCTTAAGATCCACGGGGGACGGACATTTAAACTTGCCGAATTCCTTCCCCCAAGCCCCCAACAAGGTCCAACGTTACTCTCCTTATCTCCAACGTTGTATATTTACAAAGGTTTTACATATAAAT
This sequence comes from Cosmia pyralina, assembly GCA_946251885.1. Lineage (NCBI taxonomy): Eukaryota > Metazoa > Arthropoda > Insecta > Lepidoptera > Noctuidae > Cosmia > Cosmia pyralina. The sequence continues at coordinate 5,526,633 of OX276344.1, forward strand.
TGCTTCCATAGAATGCACGGGAGAAAAACTGTGATAGCTCGCATGGGAGAGACCTTTTTGAAGGCTAGACAAAGACGCTGAGCGGCCAAGATATTTATCGCGAGGTTTTCAGTTATTTTATTGGAAGTTAGTTTTGGGGATTTTCGTGGGGTTCGCTCGTTATGCTAAATTGGGGCTGTTGAGTTAATTAAACTCGTTAATTGAAGGAGGTTGTGTTCTCAAATGAAAAATGGCAAGTAGAAGTATTTGGTATTTGAAATGTAATCTAAAAAATATACACCTCTTATGTCACATTTATTCAGGAAATATCAATCCGCCTAGCCTTTTCACAACTATGTTGGGGTCGGCTTCCAGTCTAATCGCATGCAGCTGAACACCAGTATTTTACATGGAGCGACTGCCTATCTGACCTCCACAACCCAGTTACTGGGTAACACGATACACCTTGGTAAGAATGGTTGTCAGACTTTCGGGCTTCTGACGACCCGTAACGAATGTCAAAGATCCAAGAATAACAGCCGGGACCAACGGCTTAACGTGCTTTCCGAAGCACGGAGGGGTCTCGGTATGATGTAAAGATAGCATCACCTGATCGATCGACCCGTGCGGCTTTTATTACTTAGCCACGAGCCCCTCTTATTCAGGAAATCACGTCGTAATTAAATTGAAACTGTCAGCAAGAGGCAAACTTGAAATTCTCATAGTTCCTGTAATTATACCCTTGAAACTGGTGACGCAGCTCGCAGGTCTTTAATGAAAGGACTTCTTTCTCCCTTTTATTAATAGAACACGGCAAAGGAATTTCAAATAACACAAGCCACCCTCCTAACGTCTTTAGGCACCTAAAAATTAGTCCAACGAACATTAAAATAAGGAATATTTTTTTATCAGAATTTGCTTGAGTGATTTCTTTACAATTCACGCTCGAAAAAAGGCAGTCAAAACCTTTGGTTAGCGTCAAAGACCACTTTATTTTGGTCACGTACCCTTCGTTAATGAAAATAATAAGTCCGTCATAGAATTAGGACGGAGCAATGTGCCTTTTTGCTAAGAAAGTAAGTGGTAGGTAGTATATTATTATCTGTTGTATGGCCTCGTGCTTATCTTTGAGGAAAAGAAAGGAGAGCTTCTGACTAAACAATACACTTTGTTTCCATTTGAGACGTGAATTGTGTTGATGTCAGAGTTCAATAAGACGTGCGTGTTAGCAATTTTCGCTAACAATCTAGAACACAATGCTTTAAACTTCAATAAATTTCCGTTTCTTTTTATGTGTGTTAGAGAAAAATCTACAAAATCGTGTCGAGTAATTTTGATCAGTATCGTCAATATTTAGGGTTCCGTACCAAAATGGTAAAAGGTTATGGTGCGACTCAGTCTGTCTGTCTGTCACAGCTGGATATCTCAAAAACTGCTCATGCTATCAACTTGAAATTTGGAACGGTTCTAGATGACGTTTGTCCAAGTATTTTGCGACTAAGAAAGACATATAAGTATGTATTTTTTTGCAACAGGGACTGAAAGGCGGTCTTCAAAATTTGAAGTGGGGCTACAAGGGCATGTGGGGTATCATATGAAAGAGCGCTGTTTGCACAATCTAAAACATTTTTTTTCTTTTTTTTAGGCCGTATAGTTTTCGACTTTTGATGAAAAATGTAAAAAAAAAAATACCGTTCCCCCCTTATCTCCGAAGTTTGCATAAAGAAAAAAATCTGAAATTATTCGATGTGATAGAAGTTTATGTAAAAATTACAGGAAAAATAAAACGATGTCTCTAAATAGCACACTTTTACAGAAATCGGAACGGAACCCTCGGTGCGCGAGTCCGACTCGCCCTTGACCGGTTTTTTTCATACGGCAAATGCAATGCCATGGTTCTAAGGAAGGCAGTAGGGCACTTGTTAACAGGCCTATACTGTCCTTCCATACCTATTAACAGCTAGTGTAATTTAAAAACATTGTATCAGTCAATTATTTTTAAAAGAGTAACCGTGGATTCTTGCCGGCTCTTTTCCATAGGAAACTACCAATGTGAACCGTGCACCTAGCTTCTGATGCATTATAAGTGCCCATGTAGGTTTATCTTTCTTTACAAAGTATAAAGTCGCCTCCGCTGTCTGTTCGCTTAGGTCTTTTAAACTGCTCAACGGATTTTAATGCAGTTTTCAGCAATAGATAAAGTGATTCAAGAGGAAGGTTCATAAGAAGAGAAAAATTGGAAAAGTTGCCGGAAAAATTGAAAATTTTGGAAAACTGAAAGTACTTTTTCTATGGGAATTTTGTTTGATTATTGAAATTTGGACCGGACAACGTCTGTGTGGTCTGCTAATGTGGAATAAAACATTTTGAATTTGACCTTGTCCCGCGGCGATACCAACTTGCTTAAGGTGAAATGATTGTGTCAAAATATCTTCATTGGTACCCCCAAAGATATTTTGACGCATTTCTGCTGCACGAAAAATCTATTTTTATCCTCAAAAAGTATAAATATCCCTTATTCTTTTTCATGATTATACAAATTGAAGATTTTCTTTAGTAAATTATGAGGCCCAAAACACGGTCGACACAATTTGGCTCGGTACAAAAAAAAACCGGCCAAGCGCGTGTCAGACCACGCACAATGAAGGGTTCCGTAGTTGAAAGAATGTATCCCAATAACAAACTTAACATTGTAATCCAAAAAAAACATTTTTTTTTATGTGATAATATTACAAATTAACAATTTTCGGACTTTTTTCTTTGTTTGTACAACACACATGTTGCTTCTTGCTAAATTTCATGAGTTTATAGCAGAAGCTAGCAGAAGATAGCAGAAGGACCCTATAGGTTTTGATTTACTTGCGAGTATCAAAATATGTCACATAATTATATGGCCGTATTTTTTTTGTCGTTGACTTAGAAGCTTGATTTTTTTAGAACTTCAAGAGACCATAGATCTACGTTATTTAATATTAATTTCAACTTGATACCTAAACGCGTTCCTGAGAAATAGGGTTTTGACAAAGTGACTGACAGACAGACGGATAACAAAGTGATCCTATAAGGGTTCCGTTTTCCCGTTATAAGGGGGTTTTTGTTTTTCGTGATTTCAGGGTTGGTCCCATGCCGCCGGGGTCGCGGGTAGTTTGAAAGAGATACCGTGGCCCTGGCACGGGCAACTGAAGGAACACGGGTGGGTTTTAGTCAGTAAAAGTCTGACACACCCTCCCGCTCTGCCCGGAGCGGGAGAAGTCATTTGATGATTTCCCATCCCCAAAAAAAAAAAAAAAAAAAAAAAGGGTTCCGTTTTTCCTTTTGAGGTACGGAACTCTAAAAATCGCAGTTTCCTCAAAATTTGCATTTTTTATGAGAAAAATCTGTTTTATTCGATTATAAGGCAATTTCAATAAAATTTCGTCTACCTTTCACCATTACAGAATATAAAGGCGAAAAAAATAAAATTTTAAAACGGAATATTTTTTAAATTCTATAAGCTCACCATACGATACCATTTCGCCTTAATGGCTGATCCTTCCTGCTTATATAGAGTTGATATTAGCTATATAGCTAATATCAACTCAAGATGTGGCACTTACGACCTTAAAAGGTGGCTGGGACATGTGACAGAGGTGGAATGGTTCACCAGAAGCTGTGTTAATTTGCAAATGGCCGTTTGACCGTTAAAAGTACACACACACACATACACACACACACACACCACACACACAAACACACACACTGTAGTTTTATTTTCTTTTTCTACTGAAGTAGTTTTTGTATCCGGGATTCTTTTTGTAGGTCTTTCGAAGGACTTCGATTAGGTACTTATCAAAATTGTAACTTTAGGAAATCCAGTAGATGCGTAGAAATGATGAACGAGAGAACTGGCGCAGCTTGGGAGAGGCCTATGTCCAGCAGTGGACTGATAGAAGCGGAGTTGGTTGGTGGATGACCAAAAAATTTGATTTAAAACAGTGTCCGTGGAGTTTTTTATACCCGTTCTTCTCCATAGGAACCTACTACGCTTTGGAATGGGCAACTAGCTTCATCTTTCTGACTGACTGACCCGTTGACCATTCAAAAGTGCCTGTGATTGGTTTGCTTTGTTTTTTTTTTTGATGAGGTAATTGAGATAACTTGGATGATGAGTAAATACAGCTCGAGCAGACAAGAGAGTTTCGCTTTTGATAGAGATGCTCAACTAAAACCTTTATACACATAACACCAACACAATACACACTTCTATAAAACACCCAACAAAACCACTTTAAGACAATTAACTTAGAAGGTGAATTGTAAAGAGAATTACACGTTCCTTTTGTGGGAGTTATAGTTTAATTATTGTAGCTTGTAAGGCTCAGTTTAACTATCCCATTAAGGTTAAAATATGCAACAAAGCATCTGTGTGCCGTAGTGGGAAGACTATCTTTTTTTTTGTGGATGGGAAATCATCAAATGACTTCTCCCGCTCTGGCCGGAGCGGGAGGGCGTGTCAGACTTTTACTGACTAAAACCCACCCGTGTTCCTTCAGTTGCCCGTGCCAGGGCCACGGTATCTCTTTCGAAGTACCCGTGACCCCGGCGGCATCGGCCCTATTGGACCCCGTCACTGCTGACATCTCTTTGAGGCGCGCGTGGAACACAACGCGCCGTCGACCCGGGCCTGGTCCTTACCGGACGGAGAGCTGCCCATTACTCGTCGTCCGCAAGCCCGCGGCTACGATGGCCGGGAATCGGCGATAGATTCCCGCCGCCCAGGGCGTCTCCTGCGGCGGCTAGGGGCGCGAGGGCGCGGCTGTTGCCTCTCCCTCACGCGTTCCGCCTCCTCCTTAGCGAGCATTATTACTGCTTCGCAGAAGGAGGTGACGGCTTCCCATGCACTCTCGCTCCGCACCATGGCCTGGACCTGGTTTGGACTTCTTTCAACAAACCTTTTTTACAGTCCGTTCAACAGATTTTGACTTCTATTACGTTGGTGGCACAACAAATAGCAGCTGCAGTAAACAGTTCGTATTGTAACTTATTCGTTCGTATTGTTCGTATTGTAATTTTTTTGCCTTTAATTCCATCCTTAAGCCTACGGAATAGAAGTCAAAATCGGTTGAACGGACTGTAAAAAAGGTTTGTTTAGATGTCTAATCGTATTGTAAATGAAGCATAGTGTTTGAGAACAATCCACAGAGCCTAAAGACTAAGGCCGTTTGTCCATTGCCACGTCAATGGGACGTCAATGAAGAACCGAGAACCTTTAATGAATGGCTCAGGAGTCTGTACTATGACGCAACTGAACATCTACTTACCATCCCAAAATAGTCACCGCATTTATCTTTACCACAAGCACATACTACTATGGCATTCAGCAAACAGTCTACACGCACCAACTTCTACTTCACTCACACTCTTACACACTTCACCCAGACTCTCCTTCCTATAAGTGAAATAGAAATTATTGTCTAGTTTTAGTTTACGGGAAACCATACTTTGTACTTGGGGCGGAGACCTGGTGGCCTGAAATACAGGCTTCGGCTTAGCTTAGGCACCAGTCTCCCACAATACTTTTCTTTAAGCCCATGACTGGACAATGTTGTTTTTTTGTTATTATTTTGTAAGGATATTAATAACAGCCGCACGGGTCGATCCATCAGGTTAAGCTACGCTTGCCGGGGTTGGTCAGTGGATGGGTGACCATTCTTTACATACCGAGACTCCTCCGTGCCTCGGAAAGCACGTTAAGCCGTTGGTCCCGGCTGTCATTCGTGGATCTTTGACAGTCGTTACGGGTCGTCAGAAGCCCGAAAGTCTGACAACCAGTCTTACCAAGGGGTATCGTATTATCCAGTAACTGGGTTGTGGAGGTCAGATAGGCAGTCGCTCCATGTAAAATACTGGTATTCAGCTGCATCCGGTTAGACTGGAAGCCGACCCCAACATAGTTGGGAAAAGGCTAAGCAGATGATGATGATTTTGTAAGGATATTGTGGTGAGAAAAATAAATAAAACTTACCCACCTACCTAGGTAGAGATAAACTACGATAACATGGCGCGCCCCTCCAAAATTCAAAACGTTTGAAAGTATTTGTGAAAGTATTTACAATGCACCACCAAGATTCACAACGCATGTGTGCGTAATGAGACGGCCGTCAAACAAAAACAAATCCACGGATTGCATTGTAAATACTTTCACAAATACTTTCAAACGTTTTGAATTTTGGAGGGGCGCGCCATGTTATCGTAGTTTATCTCTACCAATCTACATATTAAAAATTGCATAAGTATATCTAACGGGTCGTCAACGAGATCTAGATGACGGCGCCGAAGTAGAGATACATACATTTACTATGGCCGCGTGAACACCGCACACCACCAGCGGACGTCATGTTCAGTTCGAATAATCTCGTTTTTTATTGACGATGTGCGGTGGCCTGGCACAAGGTCTTCAATCAGTGCGTCCTGCCTGTTATGTCTTACGGAGCTGAAAGGTGGACACTCACGGTACGGCTGGCATCCTCATGGGAGGAGGGCGTGAGTTTATATGTATGCAGGTCATGTATTATTGTTATTTAATCTGTGATTTACTACAAGGGTTTGGTCGGGCCGGCGCGGGCGTGTTGCGGACACGACACACGGTGTTTGCGGCTCGTCCGCAGTCTGTCCGTGGCGATGTGGCTGATCCTTGGATGGAATAGTTCATGACTGGTAGTTTTAAGCTTGGTTTTTACTATTAGGTATAAATATTTGTATTTAACAAGCGCTTCTCGCCATCAAACTTAAAAGTTTGGCGAGTAAAATTGTTAATTTAAAAAGGGATATATACTGGAGAATAATAATAAAAAAAAAAATAAGGACGCTCAGCGAGCGATGGAACGGGCTATGCTTGGAATCTCTCTGAGGGATCGAATCCGTAACGAGATGATCCGGCAGAGACCAAAGTAGTCGACATAACTCACAGAATATGCAAGCTGAAGTGGAAATGGGCGGGTCATATTAGCTGTAGAACCGATGACCGTTTTGGGGTAATCGGGTTTTCGAGTGGAGACCGCGAATCGGCAAACGTAAGGTAAGACGCCCTCAGGCTAGGTGGAGCGACGATCTCGGCAGGGTAGCTGGTAGCAGCTGAATGAGAGTTGCCGAGAATCGAGCTGAATGCTGTGCAATAGGGATATTTATACTTACTCGATCACGTTACCGTAAACATCAATTTGTACTGAAACTGAATAAGCATCGTCTGATGACTATAATGGAAAACACAATTATTCTATACAAATTGACGGAAATTAACGTAAACGCGCACTAAGCTCTCTGTAGGCTGATGATGGTGTTAGTGTTTGGTGTAAAAATGAAAGAAATGAATTGTAAAGCAAATTGACTACGAACTTAAAGTGTCGGACGTACCTACTTACATTTAATCAAATTCTTTGACAGTTGTATGAAATAGCTACAACATGGCAAATTGACGTAGTGTGTCAATTTGCTTTACAATTAATTTACCTGAGAGTATTAACCCTGTTGTAATGACAAACGATATATAGAAATTAATTTAAAATAACTCATTTTAATGTAGAAATGAATAATGTACCTGAAAAAAGGTCCTTTTCTTCCTGGAAAATCCTATACTAATGAGCAATATTTTCTTCATATTCATTTATTCATGAAATATAAGCTTAACTGTTTACACCAAATCGCTTATATCTATACTCATTCTACAAAATTACATAAAACATTTTAATTAAAACTTCTTCGACTAAATAATTAACAACGGAGTAACATAAAAATTTGTAAACAAAAAACAACCTTATACATGAACTTAGAAACTAAACAATTATTTCTTCATATTTAAATAAATATACACATGTTTAGCGATTGTCCATTGAGAGTCAAAAAATAAACCTGTCTCAGGAATATATTTTAGTAAGTCATTTATTAACTTAATTGCTCTAGCAGTGGGAGTGTTGTTGGTTCGGGGAGCACGCCATGTAGGCGGGTATTAGCAGAGGAGTCTATGTTGTCGTCTTACAACGCCACGCATATACTGGTCAGGAACATAAAAATTGTTTAACTCTCGTAGAACGGGACTATCTATCTTATCTACTAATATTAAATAATAATAAATTATATGTGTGGATTCCCGCCTGAATTTGAGTGTGTCTAAACCCACCATTCCTGACACGAACAAAGAAGGATATAGAAAGGGGTAGTATCCATATTGACGTTTGTATAGGTATCTACAGAACTTACGTTGAATTTTTTCTATAATAATAGTGTACAATGACTCTTGAGGACTCCAAACTATTGCATTCTATTCTAATTTACTACGGACATAGGCATTGTATATTTGTTTTATAGCTTGAGTGTTCTTAAACTGAGATGATAATCTAACGATGAAACCAAGACATTTAATAGCGTCTTTGCATGTTTTAAGAATATGCTCGTGAAAACTTAATTTGTTATCCATTATTACTCCCAAATCCCGGATCGAGAAAACACGTTCCATTGACGCGCCAGCAAGATTATAATGATTTCTAATCGGATTACGGGACCGGGAAAAAGTTAGTGTTTTAACAATTATGTTTATTTGTAATCACGGTCTCGAAAACGGCTATATCGATTTCGAGATGAAAGTTGCAATATAGGGCTCTACGGGGTCAAAAATCGATCTATCTAGATCTCATTTCTGGGAAAATTTATTTTCTCTATATTCACCCGAGCGTGCTCGGTCGACCTGGTACTTATAATTATACAGTTACATAAAATAAATTAAAAAATACTGAGTATGAGTCGAGGGTAGTGAAAATATTTCATAAAGGTACGGTGTGTAATATTATGGCTGTACTATAATTAATGTCCCGGGAATTCAAAATTCTAGGAATTAAATAGGTTACCGTTTGTTTCCTAAAGTTAATTATAAAATAGGTACTAGCTTTTGCCAGCGGCTTCGTCCCCGTGGATTTGGAAATTATCCCACGGGAACCGTACATTTTTCCAGGATAAAAAGTAGCTTATGTGTTATTCCAGACTATAATCTATCTCTGTGCCAAATTTCATCCAGATCCGTTCAGCCGTTCTGGCGTGATTGAGTAACAAATATCCATCCAAACTTTCACATTTATAATAGTAGTAAGATGAATACTGAGAATTCTAGAAATGTCAAGTAATTCTACCTAATTATAAGTATTTTGGGAAGGCCAAAAGTTTATTTATAATTATAATAAGATTATAATTATAAGTGCCTTTTGCCAAGTGGGTCAAAACTGTTTTGTCGTCAACCCCTAACTCTTCAGCTATGTCGTAACGCCGAAATTGTTCCACTTTTAAAAAAACAGCATCGACATTATCCGTTACATTTTGACATCAAAATTCTCGGACTGTAAACGCTTGATCCAACTTCTGACACTGCGTTAAGTCCATAAACGTCACAATTTTTTTCCCTTTTTTGTAATAAAACATCAATTCTGCGTATATTCACTCATTTTGGTGGACAGAAAAACAGTTGAAAAATGGCTGGAAATCGTTTTTAATTTAATTTATTTTCTTAAATTTCATCTATTAAATGGTATCAAAGCCAGCTAGCTACAAACAGTACAGCCAAAGAGACTTTACTACAATTTTATACCTATAAAATACGAAAAAACTTTTCCACGACATATTTTAAAAATGATAAAATACACGCAGATGAAGTCGCGGGCAACAGCTAGCTTTAAAATAACCACGTTCCTTAAAATTCTCTAAAATCCTATCCGATCTAGTCGACCACAGCATCCATTGTCCTCGTGGTCAAAGGATGACATCGCTTTGTTTTCAACCAACAATAAAGCACCCACAGGGGCTCGCGTCACCAAACATTATTCTCTTTTTTGTCCACACAGAACGATGTGTTAACCACTGTGCTATTCGTGATGCACTGTGGTTGGTGTTTCTGGGTGACAGTGTTTAGAGTTTGACCTTATTGATGAGCTTTAATGGGGTTTTTGGGATATATGTTGAATGATTTAAATTGAAGGAATCAGTACCCGGGCGTAAATAAATGACACACAGGTGACAGAGAAATCGCTCTACAAAACCGACATGTTTGTATTATTATTCAATCTGCTGTATTTACTGTATAATATAAGGTGCCTTTTCTGGCCAACTAGCTTCTGCCCGCGGCTTCATTCGCGTGGAGGTCGCAAATTATCCCACGGAAACGTACCTACTAACGGGATAAAAAAGTGCCCTATGTCCTAACGCAGGTCATGATCTACCTGTGTCCCAAATTTTATCAAAATCCGTTCAGCCGTTAAGGTGTGAAAAGGTAACAGGCAGACAGAGTTACTTTTGCTTTTAAAAAATAAAAATAAGTAAGTAGAAGTATTCATGATTATTCAATCTGTATAGAAATATGAAAAACTATCCTCCCTTTTTGGAACGAAGTTCTTTAATGCGGCTTGTGGTAGGAGCAAACATTCAGAAATTGTGACGTCACGAAAAAGCCGTCAGTTTCAAGTGTCAAAAGTTTTTTTTTTAATACATAGATACTAGATGGCTGTATATTAATCACACTAATATTATAAAGGCGAAAGTTTGTGTGTGTTTGAATGTTTATTACTTCTTCACGCTGAAACTGCTCGACCAATTTAGATGAAATTTGGCATGTGGATAGCTTATACTATCACACTAATATTATAAAGGCGAAACATTGTGAGTGTGTGTGTTTGTATGTTTGTTATTTCTTCACGCCCAAACGGCTAGACTGATTTGGATGAAATTTGGCATGTAGATAGATTATACCCTGGATTAACACATAGGCTACTTTTTATCGTATCTACGCGGGTGAAACCGTGGGGCGCAGCTAGTACATACTATACAGCGAAAAGAACACCGTTCCAATCGGGTATCCCACTACTCCTGACTTTTTTTCCAAACGGTACATGTTTGTAGTGTTAGTTGGTTCATTGAAACGGTTTCATGTAAAACATTTTCTTCTCCTACTTCCCGGATCTATACAGAAGAAAACTTAGCCTTGCGGGCTCGGCAACTTTGTTTACAGTTTGTTTAGTCTTTTGTTTATCATCAAATTACTGAATTATAATTATTGCTTCAGAAGACACTTTAGATGGTTAGCTTTTAAAATGTTTAATATCAAAAAATACGTGGATTTTATAAATAGAAATAGCAGAAATGTATATTTGAGTACAGACTTAGTTTGAAATAAATTTTATATCAAATTTTCTGAATAAAATTTTAAATGAAAATTTTCTGAATAAAATCACTAATAATCCAGTCCCATATACATGAAAATTCAACCAATTTTCTTCCTTGAGAGCCGCATCAGCCTCGTCATTTTTCGGCGTGCTTTCGAAACAATATTAATTTTTCGTTTAAACTTCATCAATAATTAAGCTCCTTCTAATTTGAACCTTAACTCATAATGATAAGGTATGTATTGGATCTATCTAACTTATGCTGTCTTCTTCTGTGGAGGCGGCGGTGATGGAGGAATCAGCTGTGACGTCATCGTAGCGTGGGGGGAGAATAATTTGTAGTTCTTCGTTGAGTTGCACTTCCTTCATCGGGAACTGGATCATCGGGGACACGCAGAGGCGGATTAAATGTCGAGAGCGCCCTAGGCAAGCACCTCATCGGCGCCCCTCTGGTTTGGCGGCCGAATAATTATTATAAATTTTAACTTTTACATATAGGTATAAATAATTAGTTACGTCGCACGGTTTTACCCGTGGAAATTCCGGGATATAATGTGCAAATCTGGGTCTCCAGCTATCTACATACCAAGTTTCATCACAATCAGTTCAGTAGTTTTTCCACTGAAAAATCAGTGAAGTTCCACTGATTTATTTTAAGAGAGTACATCTCTATAGAATTATCTTATCTTTTATATTTTAATTTTATGTTAATTATTTTCTTGGTCTAAAAACATGCGTGCGCGCGCCCCCTTGTAACCTCGCGCCCCTAGGCACGTGCCTAGTTTGCCTTAGGGATAATACGCCACTGGGGACACGAGTATCGTAGTTTTCTTGATTCGATATGCCATCCGGCTAATCGCCAGTTTTAGCGCCGGCCCGGTATTTTATAGCGAAAAATTTACGCCAAGATTACGTCTTCACAAACTGAATTTACAACGATACAATTATAATACTGCCACAGAAAGACAGCTACATTGTCTCGACAAGTAAAACACGTACATTTTCACACCATTGCAGAAATATACAATGTAACATTATACATTGACGCTTAAAGGTAATTGTGCTCTGCATTGCAGGAAATAATACTGAACGATGTCGCCCGTTCCTCTTTCGAGCATTTCTTACAAATTGCCGTTAAGGAATTTTAACTCATTCTTTTCAGCTTTTTTTTTTATTAAAGTACAAATTACGTGAAAAGATCTTACTTTTCGTGTTTTTCAGAGCAATAAGATGCTTGTGTGGACAGGTGGTCTGTAATATGCATGTATGATGCGTGCCACGAAAGATGAGACTTGACGTGCCGCCCCGATGACGCTCGGTCCCTTTTCGTCTCGGACCTCATACCGCTAAAGAGACTTTTAAATCAGAATAATCAGAATCAGAGAAATTATAATCTAATGCGAAAGTCAAACTAGGTGTCTCAAGTCTCATCTTTTGTGGCACGCATAGTATTTGGTGGGGAAAAAAAAAATTGGTGGTGTACCTACTTATTTTTTGAAGTCAGAAACTTCTTTAGGCGCGTTGAGCGATATTTGGTAGGGGAAAATCTTATGAGTTCGCGTCACGTCACGCGACATGCTAATGTGACGTGTTGCGCTGTCAAATTTTCACTTCTGTCGGCATTCACCATGACTGACTATGTTTTTATAATATAAATTAAAATGACATATATACATATATCATGTCATTATATTCACGAGAAGCAAGTGTAAGTTAGAGTTTTAATCTAAGTTTGTGTTGAAGTATCTAATGAATGCAACTAGCATTCATTAGATACTCCAACACGCCGTGAAATCGCGATTCCTTTATGGAGTAAATGCTTGATTTGGGTTCAATTCACACGCGTGAGTAAAATCGCCTCTTTGCGAGAAAAACGTGACATTTCGGAAAAGGTGTTTTTTGTTATTATTCGATAATTTAATAATCGATTGTAGAATCTTTTCGTGTATTTTTTTAAAAGATTATTAGATAACTCATTTAAAGTAAAAGCAGATTGATTTTTTTGTCATCAATAAAGTTTACAGAGCGCTTCCTGTAAAATTGTATTTTTCGAGATAGCAAGTTTTTCTCGCAAAGAAGTGAAATGGTATGAAATAGGGATACCTACTTACTCTTAATTTAGTTAGGGATAATCGCTGCCCATTCTAAAAACTTCACATAACAGTATTTGGTAAAACTCCAAATATATATTTATTTTAGAAATAGAATGAAAATAAAACAAAAGAATTTAAAAATATTACTGTCCAAAAAGAAACGCGCGTTTAATCTATGGGGTGGATGACGTGTGATCGCATAATTTATATTATTGAGTTCGGGTGAGAACCAAACTCTACTACCTATAGCGAAAATCGTTTAGGAAAAAATTTACAGGAAACCAGCATACCTATATCGAAGAATCAAAAATTCGAAGCACCAACCCATATACCTACTAGTCCCGCAAGATTGATAAAGGCCCATTCCCCTTCACAGAGAGGAGGCCTGAGCTGCAGCACTGCGACCAGCAAAGCGCAGTAAAGCAAATACCCTAAAACCAACTTCACACAAGCTGAATAAAATATTTAAAAAATATTGTTCCTATTTTTAAAAATAGAATAGAAAAATATGACTGGCATAAAACAAACACGTTCAATGTATCTGATAGTCGCGCGGCATTCGAGGTGAGGATGTCGGTTACACCGTTTAATATTGAGTGCTGGTGAAAACTGTGCGGTGGCTGGTTTTCTTAGATGTTCCGGATTTTTGCTGTCGAATTGCATTGGGTACGAGGTTTTTATTGATAGTTCGTAAGTATAATCGAAACAAAATGGTTACTTAGTTACAAAACTACCAGCCAATCCTTATTATTTGGTTTCAGTCCTTAATCACCCTTTGGAAGACAGCTATGAGAAAAGAATGGGTTTATTCATCTCAGAAACTACAATGCTTAGATCTACTACAAAGATTTCCTTTGTCAATAACGGAATCCCTACTGAGAAGTAAAACGGAAAGAGGAACGAAAGATAGGAAGCCCACCATTTTAATTTGAGGACTTTTAAAGCGTCTTGCTCAAAATAAAGCAATAAGAATATTACTTAAAGTACACGTGAGATTAATCTAGTTCCTTTTACTTTTGTAATTGTCTAAATAGTTAGTCAGTTTAATTTAGTACCTACCTGGTTTTAAATAGTTACACTGTTTGCGGTGTAGTGAGGAGCTCGTGGCTAATTAATAAAGGCCGTACGTGTCGAACCATCAGGTTAAGCTACGCTTGCCGGGGTTGGTCCGTAGATGGGTGACCATCTTTACATACCGAGACTCCTCCGTGCCTCGGAAAGCACGTTAAGCCGTTGGTCCCGGCTGTCATTCGTGGCTCTTTGACAGTCGTTACGGGTCGTCAGAAACCCGAAAGTCTGACAACCAGTCTTACCAAGGGGTCTTACCCAGTAATTGGGTTGTGGAGGTCAGATAGGCAGTCGCTCCATATAAAATACTGGTATTCGGCTGCATCCGGTTAGACTGGAAGCTGACCCCAACATAGTTGGGAAAAGGCTAGGCAGATTGATTGTTTGTGGTGTAGCATGGTGCGGGTGACATTAGTCGAACTGTTCCTATTCAATCTTGAACGAAACCGTGACTTACAATCAAGGTTGAATATTTGAGCTGCACCCTAAATATCATAATCGTAAAATACGAAATCAGTTATAACTGTAGTAAAATAAATAAATTTACCCTGCCAAAAGGTCTACAAATAACATCAAATCAAAAGAAAAATTAAGGAAAGTGTTATACGTGTAACGTAACGCCATAGACATGTTTAGTGATGGGATGTATTGCTATTATGAAGGGTATTCGATATTTTTATAGAAAATAAGTTTACTTTACATTTATTTTAAAATTTTTGTTGTTAGACATGATACTCGTACTGATGCAAAATGGACACCGACATCGTAAAATAGTTACCACGAAAAAAAAATATTTTTTTCAATGTTTTGTAGGTATTGTAAATACATATTTTAAAATAAATTTCATAATAATAAGATATTATGTCAAAGACTTTTTAAAATTATAATCAAGAGAACGAGATTTTTGCTGTGAGAATTCGTTGTTGATAAAATTGAATTGCATAATGTCACTGACCCAGTCATGCGACACTGACATCTGTCACCCGCACCATGCTACACCGCAAACAGTTGTAGTTGTGTTATATTTTGTAATTTCACGATGTCCAAATAGCCACTACTCACCGAATAAATTCAAAAATGGAACAGAATTTGTATGAAATTATCTGTCAAGTATGTTAATAGGAACTTAATCGTAAGTAGTAAAACAGGCCCTAAGTAGATTGATAATAAAAAACCGCTATGAAATTAGTGTCTCATAATGCGTTTAGAATTTGACATGTAAATTCTTCATAACTCATAAAGTCATAAGGAAGATCAACGTTTCATTGAGCAAAGACAACAAAACGAACAAATTGAATAAAACAAATGAACGAAAGCCAATCGGCGTTCCCGCGGTTTTCACGGTAAACACTGGAGGCGAGCATGCAACCGCGGGTTCCGCAGCAAATTAACATAAAAATCAGACGGTAAATGCTGATTTAAACGAAAGAATGGAAGCCTGCTCGAGTGGAAATGATGTCGAATTTTTCGTGTGTTAAATGTACTTACACGTGCCGGCGATGTTTTTCTGTGTTCCGGGAAAAGGAATAATGTTTTGTTAAAGTTTTCAGTAAAAAAATATACGATGCCTGCAATACCTACCTCATTATTGGGAAAATGCTTCACAGAACAGGAACAACTTAGGCCTAGGTTAAGGCCTATTTTATGAAGTTGTTACACTTATTACACTGATGTTGGTGTTCAATAAATCAACTCGGCCTCTTGCAATCCACTGCTGGACGTGGGCCTCTCCCGGCGCCACAACGCCTCTAACCTCCACCTTCCGCATCTAGTCTGACCCAGCCACCTTCTTAGGGCCTTAGCTAGAACACCTCCGCCGTGAAACTACAGTAGTTCAATTCACCTGACTCGCATGATGTTCCGCTACTCAAATCGCGATTCTAGTAGCGGAACATCATGAGGTTCCGCGGCGGAGGTGTGCTAAGGGCCTAAGGTCATCGGTTCATCTAGCTGGGGGGCGTACCGAAGTTGCTGGTGTCTTAGATTAAATCACAAAGGCATTTCAAGTATCATACCAGTAAATACCAAGTACCTACTGAAAAGATGGCATAGTAAACCAGAGCCAATGAAACGAATGAATGATCGAATGATAAAAATGTTTAATACTATGCACTGTGCTTATTTACAATAAAAGCATTTTTATTTTATTAGATTGTTATACATGGGATGTAATTGATCGCTTACACCCAAGTTGATAACTCTACTTTTCATCTATTTAGAATTCCAAATTCAAATAAATTTTATAATATAGCATGATATTTAGAAAAAAATCTGTTGTTCATTTGTTTTCCCGCCGTTCGATTTTTCTTTGATATCTTTTTCTTTGATTTTTATTTGATTTCTGTAACCATGGAAAAATCGAAATAGTGCGCTATTTTCGAATACAAGGTTCGTTGTGGCACCAACGCAGCACAGACAGCACGCAATATTAACGACGTGTATGGACAAGGTATTTGGTTTGATCGCTTCCGTTCTGGAAATTTTGATCTCAACAATGTTCCCTGGGAAAAATTTTCAAATCTAATGAGGCGGCGAAAAACGCCTTTAAATAATCATCTTTCACACAGTCCATCCAGTTTATTTGGTCTTCCCCTTCTCTTATAGCCATCCACATTCATACACAAAACATTTTTTTTTCAAATTAATGGACTTCAATTAATCTTTTTCATATTTTTGACTTTTTTACTTTAAATTTATTCCGGTATTTTACTTTTCAGCAAAACATCATCGTTCAATTCTTAAAATATAAATTAAGTTTTCCTACATAATTCAAAATGTTCTCAGCTTGCGCCTTCGGGAACTTCGCGCGTTTACATTAGAATATTCATAGCTAAGACAGGACAACGTCTGTCTGGTCTAGTAGGAAATTATAATGTGTACGTATATATTATGTTATAGTAGCTTCCGCCCACAGCTTCGCCTGCACCGTATGTCGAAAAAAGTAGCCTGTGTCCTTCCTAGGGTACAAAGTATCACTATTCCAAATTTCATCAAAATCAGTTCCGCCGTTTAGCCATGAAAGCCTAACAAAGAAACATAGTTACAAAAAATCAAATATTTTCTCTTTATTATGTACCTACACGGTGTTGAAAAATGACCAGTGTGACAAACAGGAAAAAAAATCCTGTTAGTCACACTGCAACTAGTGTGATAATCTGGTGTGACTACGAGTCCGCATCACCCGTTTTTTTTATAGTACTCGGTGGTCATTACAGTGTTACAAGGATCTTTTGGCGCCTGAATGACAGCTACAGGGGGGCGCGTTGTTGGTAAACATTTTGTGAAATTGTCACAGAAATTGTACCGTTGTGCTACAGTCCGGACGTCGATAGATTGCGTCCTTGACACCTGTCATTTTCGTCATACTAACGAATATGTGTGTTGTAAATTTAATAATAATAATAATAAACCCGCAGGGCAGCATGTGGCGAGCTGTTGGGCAGTAGCGACCCCACGGACCCTATTTCCCGGGAGAAGTCTTGTTCTTCACCTCTGGCTTGCCTTTATTGGCCGGCTGGAGTGAACACTGACGGGAACAGAGCTCCCACCTCATTCTTGCCTTTATTGGCTGGCTTGAGTGGAGATTCGCAAGAGTAAACGTGCTCGGAGGAAGGAAGTATTCCAGTAAGTGCTTGTAGGGATCTTGACCATCTTCCGGGCTCTGGGATTGTTCTGAGAGCCGTGGAATACCTCTCCACTCCTCAAGCACCTCAGGACATGTTGCCCCTTGTCGCTACGTCACTATGTGCTAGCGACCGTTTCCGGGGGCCCACTATTGAGTGTGCAAGTCACCCCCTGCCAATTTTTCCGTGTAGATAAACATTGGTCAGGTAGGGGCCATAGTCCTTTCATAGTTCTAGGTAACCAATCCACTTTAGCCACCCAAATCCATAGTCCAAAATCTTTGTTTCCATATCCTGCAATAGTCCTACACCAACCGAGGGTTGTCCTTGGGTGCACTTGCATAGAGCGTATAGGGATA
Source organism: Cosmia pyralina (assembly GCA_946251885.1). Taxonomy (NCBI): domain Eukaryota; kingdom Metazoa; phylum Arthropoda; class Insecta; order Lepidoptera; family Noctuidae; genus Cosmia; species Cosmia pyralina. The sequence continues at coordinate 5,544,932 of OX276344.1, forward strand.
ATCGTCGGTTGGTGCCTCATTTCATTGAAAGCGCCTGACGGGCCTCTGCGAGTTGGCTTCGGCCCCTCGTACGCCTTCCAAAGGTCCGGGATCCCAGAGTCCCGAGATATGTAAACATAATAATAATAACCCCACCGCTGTATCTCCACGTTGACGTCGTGGTGGGGCTTGCGCGCTCCGAACTCTGGGTATGTGCCGGTAGACTTTACTTTGCCGAAACGGGTCTAGGGTGAGGAGCCAGACCAAAAGAGATACAGAAACCCGCAGGGCAGCATGTGGCAAGCTGTTGGGCAGTAGCGACCCCACGGACCCTATCTCCCGGGAGAAGTCTTGTTCCTCATCTCTGGCTTGCCTTTATTGACCGGCTGGAGTGAATACTGATGGGAACAGAGCTCCCACCTCATTCTTGCCTTTATTGGCTGGCTTGAGTGGAGATTCGCAAGAACAAACGTGCTCGGAGGAAGGAAGTATTCCAGTAAGTGCTTGTAGGGATCTTGACCATCTTCCGGGCTCTGGGATTGTTCTGAGAGCCGTGGAATACCTCTCCACTCCTCAAGCACCTCGTGACATGTTGCCCCCTTGTCGCTACGTCACTAAGTGCTAGCGACAGTTTCCGGGGGCCCATTATTGAGTGTGCAAGTCACCCCCTGTCAATTTTTCCGTGTAATAAAATATTGATCAGGCAGGGGCCATAGTCCTTTCATAGTTCTAGGCAACCAATCCACTTTAGCCACCCAAATCCATAGTCCAAAATCTTTGTTTCCATATCCTGCAATAGTCTTACACCAACGGGGGGTTGTCCTTGGGTGCACTGGCATAGAGCGTATAGGGATAATCGTCGGTTGGTGCCTCATTTCATTGAAAGCGCCTGACGGGCCTCTGCGAGTTGGCTTCGGCCCCTCGTACGCCTTCCAAAAGTCCGGGACCCCAGAGTCCCGAGATATGTAAACATATGAAAAATAATAATAAATAATAATAAAAACGTTTATTTTCTCCACCACATAATGAAACTAATAAAATCCATAAAATCCTTATCCATAATGAAATCCTTATTACTAATACAAATTGTCCAACTGACAGGTGATAAGAACGCATTCTCTCGATGTCCGGAGGACCTTGTGGCTAAGTAATAACAGCTCACGGGTCGATCCATCACGTTAAGCTACGCTTGCCGGGGTTGGTCAGTAGATTGGTGACCATCTTTACATACTGAGACTCCTCCGTGCCTCGGAAAGCACGTTAAGCCGTTGGTCCCGGCTGTCATTCGTGGATCTTTGACAGTCGTTACGGGTCGTCAGAAGCCCGAAAATCTGACAACCAGTCTTACCAAGGAGTATCGTATTACCCAGTTACTGGGTTGTGAAGGTCAGATAGGCAGTCGCTCCATGTAAAATATTGGTATTCAGCTGCATCCGGTTAAACTGGAAGCCGACCTCAACATAGTTGGGAAAAGGCTAGGCAGATTGATTTTTTTCTCGATGGCCGGATTCTAGTACTGCCTCCAGTTTCACAAGCTTTGCAACTAATCCCTTAATATGTTAAAACCATGCTCTTCAATCTATCCGCGGGGTACAGTTAAGGGCTGTAACACACTGTTAGCAACAACAAAAACACCGCGTACAACATTAACATACAAAGAGTGATTTTATAAACCGCGTGCGTGTTGTCTCACTGAACACGAGGGAATGTAGGGATGTCACGCTTGCAAATTAGCAGAGGGAGTTACGTTCGGAGCTGGAGAATCTGTAAGTAGGTACTTTTGATAGAAACAACACATATAAATATAATATTCATTTAATATAAGCACCTATGCACATCCTACATGTTATCGAAATACATCAGAATAAAGTTATTTTAACTTCCATATTATAGAATAGTGCACCACACTTTGATACGTTTGTTACCCTCCCACGAAAACTGTGGCGAACACTTGTGAACTCACTGAGAACCGTACGCCGACTGCCTCGATCCACTTGTCATTTGTCAAGTCATTTGACTTTTTTAACCGACTTCAAAAAGGAGGAGGTTCTCAATTCGTCGGAACCTTTTTTTCTTATTTTTTTTTTTGTTTTTTATGTATGTTCTCTGATTACTCGAAGATGGCTGGACCGATTTGGATTTTTTTTTTTTGTTTGAAAGGGTATACTTTCCAGGTGGTTCCATGATCATCGAGTCAGGATCTGATGATGGGATCCTGGAGAAATAGAGAGAACTCTTCGAATTTTATAGGCACACTTGAAGCGATTTGGATAGTTTTTGGAAGAGTACTTTCTTGGAGTGGTCCCATTTCAATTTGGTGAAGATCTGATGAAGAACTTCTGAGATAGGCAACGGAACTCCTCAATAAATGATAGCAAATGATTGCTGAAATCTCATGTCTGTTTGTTGTTCACACCAGTTCATAACATAACATCACGCCTGTAGGCTGTGAAGGGGTAAGCACATGTGAACCACTAAAAAGTGAAAAATAAAAACTTTTTTACAAAAAAATACAACCGACTTCCAAAAACAACACTACAAAGTGAAAAATAACTTTTATTTCGGAAGTCGGTGGCAAAAACGAAAATACATTTAATCAGACACCGACTTCCGAAATTAAAGTTATTTTTCACTTTGTAGTGTTGTTTTTGGAAGTCGGTTGTATTTTTTTGTAAAAAAGTTTTTTACGAACTCTCGTCCGGCGCCGCACGGCGGGCTGACAGACGGATGTGACGTCACGCAGACTACTTCAGCACCGCTGCAATCCACGGCGATAACAATTTCTATACTAATATATTATGAAGAGGTATTTGTGAGTTTATATGTAGTGAGTTATCTTCGAAACTGCTGATTAATTAATCTGCTGTTATTTCTTCATGGGAGCCCTGAAATCTCGAAATTAATCAGCTGTTCCATACGTTCGCATAACGCGACAAAACTTAGGGAGCAGCTGATTTGATTTTTCCCGTTTCCAGGTTTCCATAGTGACAGTTGTTCATAATGACGAGTAAAATGACTTCTTAAGAGGTTTTACTTCGTATACCTTGGACCGCTATGAGAACGAATGATTCCGTACTGGAGGAACTCGACATCACCAACCGGCTATCTACATTATGCCAGAAGCGTGCCCTTAGCTTTTTCGACCATATTATGCGTTCACGTAAGCATGGTCTTGAAAGGCTTATGTTACTGGGCAGGGTAAAAGGAAAACGCGCTCAAGATGCAGCACCGGCAAGATGGTAAGACGCGGTCAAGAAAGCTGTTGGAAGCTGTATTTACTGTGCGGTCTACGCTGCAGAAGACCGCATAGCTTGGAGACACGATGTATGTGGTCGTGATCCTCAGCATTGAGGGAACGTCGCCGAAGAAGAAGAGGTTTTCTATAAGTGCAATTACATCTCGTATCTCTGGTTACTCTAACTACGTACTTAGATCATGCCACAATGCCTTTATAAGAACACATTTCAAAAATTCGCAACCCGCGCCAACCCTAAAAAACATTTAGGTGACACTGATATCTATGTGTGTGTAGACCGTATATTTTTACGCGTTCTTTCGTAATATTACGTAAGCGTCTCTTTATGGAAAACTAGCTCTGTGACCCTTTCCCTACCGTTTCTGTCGTCAAATAGGACTCATACCATTCTCTTGATGTACACGGATTTGGGAAATGTTTTTCTTCCAATCATTGTCTAGCAAATAAGGCTGTGATAGTTTGTCTTTGATTGATAGACTGGTATATTGTTTGGCTATGCGTTTTATGATAGAAGTTATAGATGGATCAGGGAAGTTATTGTATTGTTTTGTTTGCGTTATATAAGAATTTGTTTCTTGTAATCTTTAACATCAGGAATGATGCAAAGCTTTGTGGCGTTCGATATTTGACCTGCTGTAGAACTTTTTGTAATCATTATTTAAGTGTTCTATTTATTTAGATTTCGGTCTTACTTATGATCGCTATAAATTGTGATTCGACATGATTTGACATTATTTCTAAACAGTAAAAAATTTGATTAGTTCTAGCACAATAAATAGCATAGTGTGACATGAAAAAATCACTGAAAAGTGTACCTAATTTGTAATCACTATTAAAATGGCTGTAGGCCGTCGCATTTTGTCACCTCTCTCGCTCATACGGGGCCAAATTTTTAAGAATGTTAAATAAAAAGATGCTTTTTAGGGTTCCGTAGCCAAATGGCAAAAAACAGAACCCTTATGGATCCGTCATGTCTGTCCGTCCGTATGTCACAGCCACTTTTTTTCCGAAACTGTAAGAACTATACTGTTGAAACTTGGTAAGTAGATGTATTCTGTGAACAGCATTAAGATTTTCACACAAATACAAAAAAAAAACAATACATTTTAGGGTTCCCCATACTTAGAACTGAAACTCAACATTTTTTTTTCATCAAACCCAAATGTTTTGATGAAAAAAAAAATATGGATAGGTATGGATAGGTCTTCAAAAATGATAGTGAGGTTTCTAATATATTTTTTTTCTAAACTGAATAGTTTGCGCGAGAGACACTTCCAAAGTGGTAAAATTCGTGTCCCCCCCTGTAACTTCTAAAATAAAAGCATGATAAAACTAAAAAAAATATATTATGTACATTACCATGTAAACTTTCACCGGAAATTGGTTTAAACGAGATCTCGTAAGTAGTTTTTTTTTAATACGTCATAAATCAGTCTATTATTAAAACATCGATCAAAGTTACAACGAACTGCAAGAACTTTTATATTATGTTACTTGCTGCTTGCCTTTCATGGGCGAGTCCGACTCGCACTTGGCCGCTTTTTTGAGAAATGTAATCAATTAGTGAACTAGTAAATAATATTAATGTAATAGGCAATTATTAAAAAAAAAAACACATTTTTATTGTAGCATAGTTTATAAGATAACACAACAGAATTATGTTTTTAATAATTAGGTATATATTAAATTAAGTGGTCCCGTGTGGGGGAGAGAGGTAATAAAATACGACAGCCCTCATAACTAAAACACAATTGTGGTAGACTTAAATAAGTCGCCCAAAGCGGAAATACAATAAATTAAAACAATTTACTTAAAATTTCACTACACAAACATCAATTACAATTACAGTCAGTCTAATTAGTACTAAGTACTTATAATTTCATTCACTTGGCTTATTCTGATACCCCGACCGTTTTCAAATAAGGAAGTTGAGTATAAGTCAAACGATTTAGAAAGTAAATTGAGCTCTTAGAACCCCGAAGGGAATATATGACTTCCAATTTTGTTGGATAATCACGAGTGTGTGTGGGCTGAAATGTTTCGCAGCCTTTATTGTTTCTTTTCCTCATGGTTCAATTATTTATTATTAGAATTCCGCTTTAATTCTGTGCTTTTCTTAGTCCGTAGCCATTCTTTGTGTATCTCAAACCATTTATTTCAATTAAATTAATTACAGGCACTTTTGAATTGTCAAAGAGTCGGTCAGTCAGAAAGTTGAAGCTAATTGCCCATTCCAAAACGTAGATCTCTATACAGGGTTAGTTTTCAATGAACAGCCAAATTTTCACAGGGCGTTCTACCCGTGAATATGAACAACTTTTACTATGGGACCAACTTTAAAATCGCGAAAAAAAAACAGCTGTTTCATTCAAAAGTTCAATACCTCGACCAAAATGAATGAAACAGCTGTTTTTTTTTCGTGATTTCAAAGTTGGTCCCATAGTGAAAGTTGTTCATAATCATGGGTAGAACACCCTGTGAAAATTTGGCTGGTCATTGAAAACTATCCCTGTATAGAAGAACAAGCAAGAAACTATAGGGACACTTTTTTAAATCAAGATAATATTACAAAATCCTGGGTTGCATACATATTTGAGAACAATGTAACAAAAACAATTCAAAATACAGGGTGTAATTTTAATAACCGTTAACCTCTTAAGGGGTCATTGTACCTAGGTACTCATCATTATGAACAAATTTACTTTGGGACCAAACCTGAAATCGCGAAAAAAAATCTGCTATTCCCTACATTTATGTTCGCATAGCTCGTCAAAATGTAGGGAACAGCTGATTTTTTATTCGCGATTTCTGGTTTGGTTCGTTAATAAAAGTTGTTCATAATGATGAATACAATAACCCCTTAAGAGGTTAGCAGTGATTGAAATTACTACGTGTATAAGATTTAAAATAAGCCCTTCTGAACTGTCGGCGCCCGTTCACGAACATGACGCGATCTCATTCGGTCATTCGTGTATTTTCTATTAATAAACGGATTTAACTTCATTCATTACTATGCTGTAAAGTCAGGAAAATTAATTGTTTCGCTAATTGACTACCATTTTAAATTGTCTGTATATTTAAATTACATCTGTCATTCTTAGACAGAGGGCTCGTGGCTGAATAATAACAGCCACACTGCTGGTCGATTGGTTCGTGGATGGTCATCCACTTCGCGCGCCGTGGTGTCAGCTGTCATTCGCAAATCGTTGACCGTCGCTACGGGTTGTCGGTAGCCCAAAAGTCTGACAACTATTTTTCTTAAGGGGTATCGTGTTACCCAGTAGGTAACTGGTTTGTGGAGGTCAGATAGGCTGTCACTCCATGTAAAATATTGGTATTCAGCTGCAGCTGGTTAGAGTGGAAGTCGACCCCAACATAGTTGGGAAAAGGAAGGCAGATTGATTGATTGAACTGTCATTCTTTGCCAGTTGTATGAAATTCCATACGACACAATGGTGTAAATTTGCTTAGCAATTAACTTCTCTGATTGTGTCTAATTAAGCCTTCTTTAAGGTTCAGTATATAATAAGTATTATTAGTTTCCAGTGTCGGTAAATTATTATTGCATAAGCTCCACGCATTCTAAGCTCTTGGTTTTAAGTTTAAAGCTTCTGTAGAACCTCTACACTAGAAACTACGAACGGAAACTTGGCACTGTTCAAGATGAAGCTCTATAGTTACACTCCTTCTATACTACCCGTAAAAAAATAACAAACAATGTCACAAAAGCGACGTCCATCTTTCCAACGTAAAATTTTATTATATTACGTCGCGAAAACATACTAAAATCAATGACCTCTTTTATCTGTTTGTCAAAAAATGAGCAACATTCGTTAAAAATACTCTTCACAATCCGTAATGACGTATTTCAACTACACAGTGCCGTGTCATGAAAGTTGTTGTAGTGTATTTGAAACTGTTTATAACCACGCCCTTAGGCCCCTCGTTACCCCACTGTGCATTGAAATAGAGTTGTCGAGTATTTTGAACAAAAAAGACTTTTGAAACGACGCTGTAAATATCAACAGATACCACAGTGGTTTAGGAAAATTCACCGGGGCAAAATGCGACACGGAGGAGAGTTTCGAAAAATGTTGCTAGATAAATTAAAATTTTCGTGCGCTTTTCCTGTCGTGCTTAGTTATTTTGTTTTTTAATGAAGTCGCTTATGTCACAGGGTGCAATAAGATAAATCTAAGTTGGCCACGATAGATTATGATTTTTTTGCAGTTTTTACTTACACTTTTGGAAAAAACTGAGGTTTTGAGGTATTTTAGGGCTCCGTATCTCAAAAGAAAAAAAACGGAATATAGGATCAGTTCGTTGCCCGTCTGTCTATTTGTCAGTCTGTCAAGACCCTTTTTCTCAGGAACGCGTGGAGGTATCAATTTCAAATTAATATCAAAAACGTAGATCTATGGTCCCTTGGAGATCTAAAAAAATCAAGCTTCAGTAAAAAATTACGGCCATTTATGCGACACATTTTGATACTCGCACGGGTACGTAGAATCATGAAATTTGGCAAGAAGCAAGGTCTGTCAGCACAATTATACTTAGTAAAAAGTCCAAAAATCGTTAATTTGTAATTTTATCGCTTTTTTTTATTTTATTTTTTTATGTATGTTCCCCGATTACTCGAAGATGGCTGGACCGATTTGGATTTTTTTTGTTTTATTTGAGAGAAAAAAAAGAGAAAATTGATTAACTTTGCTTCGGTAGTTTTTGAGTTAGCTTCAATAATACGTATTTTTTCCTCACTTTTATATGGATGATGTTCTAGTTTGTTTTGCAGGTAGTGATACGTACTAAGATGAGGTAGGTACCACAACTAAAAAGTGAAAAATAAAAACTTTTTTACAAAAAAATACAACCGACTTCCAAAAATAACACTACAAAGTGAAAAATAACTTTAATTTCGGAAGTCGGTGGCAAAAAACGTAAATACATTTAACTAGACACCGACTTCCGAAATTAAAGTTATTTTTCACTTTATAGTGTTGTTTTTGGAAGTCGGTTGTATTTTTTTGTAAAAAAGTTTTTATGGGATACATTCTTTTCAACTACGGAACGCTTCATTGTGCGTGGTCCGACATGCACTTGGCGAGTTTTTTTTTTCAATATGTAAGTAATTAGAAAGAGTAGAGAATGTTTTTCATCCCCTTGTTTGAAGTTCAGCAGACTGTTCAACATTGGCATCCTGGCAGTTCCGCTAACTCAGAAAGGGAATCCAGTGGCACAACATTATTACACACGCGTAACAACTATCTAACAATGACAGTTATGCAAGTTACACACTTCCTAGCAACTAGAACCAAACCTAATTTCCAAGCTAACGTTACGGTAATCTCATGTGTATTTAAAGCGAAACAAGAATAAACAAAAGATATATAAATTGTTTGCAAACAGCCCTTAGAATAACATAGAACCATTAAGAAAACGTTGTTCTTGCTTACTGCACCCATTAGGCGTATAAAACTATCGTTAATCTCGCCCTTGACCGAAACAAAACCAATTATGTTTTCAATAAATCTCCGAACGTATCCAGTGGTCAACCCACGTAGTTCAGCTGTTTGCTTACAATTTCCTCCTCCTCAAATTGCACCTTAAACAGTAAACCACAAGATTGAAAATTCGTTATTGTTAAAAACATAAATTATATTTTTATTGTTCTTTCAATTTTGGCTAAAAAAATTATGTTGCGTAAACACTGGGCGATGGAATTTCATTTATAATGGATTCTTTGAGTTTTTTTGTTATTCTTTAGTCCAAATTTTTTTCTGATAAGGTCGATGCTTCTTTGACGCTTTAAGTACATAAATACATATTTATTCGCGCTGCCAAGGGGAATCTGATGAAATGAAAAAGCGGCCAAGTGCTTGTCGGGCCACGCGCAGTAATAGGGTTCCGTAGTTGCACAATAATGCGGACTAAGAAGAGGGGTTTTTGTTGTTTCATGAATATTTGACTATTACTCGTAAACTTGAAAAGCCTATTTAGCTGTGATAGTTTTCCTTTTAACTTCGTTATATATATTATACTACTACCATGAATTTTTTCACCCATCCAAAACTAACCGTTTAGCTGGCAAGGGGGGGGGGGACACTTATAACTCTAACAAAACTTAGCACTTTAAAGCTTAATATTTCAGAAGCGGGTCCCTAAATCGAAAAATTGTTTTCAAAAACCCGCAATATTTTTGAAAGACCCATCCATCAACACTCCACACCAGGGGGTAGACGAGAAAAAAAAACATCCCCAATTTACGTGTAAGAATATACCCTAAAAAGATTTTTTTTACATTATTTTATTTAATATTTTACCACTTTGTTGGCGTGATGAATATGTATATCCATGCCAAATTATAGCTGTCTAGTACTAAGAGCCTCTGAACTAAGCTGCGGACGGACGGACAGACAGACGGACAGCCATAGCGAAACTATAAGGGAAAAAAAAAAAAAAACTCGAAACACAAAAGAAAGTAAAAATGATAAACATTTCCTGCCTCTGGAACCCCTCCGGTGTTGTGGTGATGTTTCAAATTAAAACTTGGGTATTTCGAACGTCAAGTCTTTCCCATAATGACAGACAGATGTGGCAATATATATTTAATGGCTTTTTGGACGTACTGTCTGGTAACATCAGTATCTGTGGCCACAATTTACGTTCGTTACTTCATTTAATAAACGGTTGTTAATAGTACGTAAAATGGTTGGCTGGTTATAAAGTTTCCAAAGCCCTTTTAAGCAGTAGTAGTTCTTTTTTTTTTTTCTTTTTTTTCACTATCTACTGTCATCGACAACTATTTACTGTGTCGGCGTGCGTGTATGACCAGCTGTTTGAACATAAACGAAGCAAAAGGAGTATAATGTTAGGATCGTAGCAGGTGGCGTCCTGTAGTTTTTGCCTGTCACCATGAGAAGGCCTGAGTTTATGTATTTATGTGTCTGCACTGTCATAATCACATTACATTTTGTAATCAAATGCCATGTTATTATTCTGTTAATACTTTTTCAAAAACAATCTAAGTACATCAGATCAAAGGAATCGCAAAAATAAATCTCGGGAAACCGTGTACTTGTTTGAAGATTAGGGGAAACAGGGAGGGGGGAGGAACAAAAACAAAGAGTTGCTTATCTTCCCCAGTGAGTTATAACCGTCAACTAATGGAAATTGATTATAGTGGGCTTTGCAGCTATTGGCTATCTTGTTGCTGGCCAGTAGGAAGAGAGTTCGGTAATTTGAATATGAATTAGATATTAATTTTGTGCTTATTGAAGGTTTGGTGGGTATAAATATTCTTTATTTGATTATATAAACATAACCTAAAAATTACAAAAATATATTTTAACCTTAAACTAAAACTATTCACAAACTAAAACAAGTCGTCAAAAAAATCATCCGCATCGCTGTCGACTGGTAAAGTACCCAAAAGACTGGCGGCATTGCCACGTTGTATGGTAATGCTTAGCCTCTGGCCAAGGTAAAAGCCAGCCCTTGGGTCACGGAAAGTGTCAACCAGATTATTAGGTATTAGTTTTTATTATTAGAATTTGGTAAAAATATGACAAACTAATTTAAAAGAAAAAGAAATAAAATACGTTTATTTGCGGTAAACATGACGCAAAGAACACACAAAATAAAATAATTATAGTAACAAGTTGGGGGAAAATATGCGTCACATCCGCGCAAAACGGCCATCGCTCAGCATAATGCTACGACCCTATGCGAGACTGAGCTCAGTTCAGCCAGTTCAGCAGAGGTGACTTTTCCCAAGTGTTAAAAAGAAAAAAAAAAAACCTTAAATTGGCATTAAAAAATTCAAATGTGCTTTATTCATTTTGCAAAAACGCCCTGAATTGTAAGTGTAGGTACTGTAAAGCATTGATGCTTTGATCAAGCCTAGTTAATATAATACTGGCTGACATTCAATCATTCAAATATGGAATATCTTCTGTCAAAAAAACTATCCCTGTAGTGCTATTCTGTAAATATCTCACCGTGAAAACATGAGTGAAGTGATCTTAAAGTGAGCTGTCAATAGTGTCAACCCCTAGCATCAGGTGGAATGACGGCTCACTTCACCTGAGTTATCACGGTGAGATGTTTACAGAATAGCACTACCGTTTTCTTGATAGGAGGACAGATATACAGGGTGTCCCGTAAATAATGGATCAAACGTAACGGGTAGGTAGCTTACCTAATTTCCAACAACTAATTTGAATATTAAAAAAAAAACCGTTACAGTAACCAGGATATTAATTTTTTTTCGAATTTTACGATTTTGTCTTCCAGAATTAAGCTTTTTTAATGCTGTCGCTGCAAATGATGACATTTTTAGGTATGATTTTTATTTAACATTTCTGAATAGCTTACTAATGTTATAAGATACCAATTTTTTTGAATACCGTTTTATTTGCCTTAGAAAAAAAATCTTGAGTTGAAAAGTTTTTTCTTTACGATGTTAGGACCAAAATTGAAAAAATTCTCCTGTAAAAAAAATGTATGACACCGAAGACCACCATTATTTTAAAAACTTGAACATTTAATAAGGTTTGCAAATTGGTATAAAACTTACGTCTAGTCCTTATCGTTACAAAGATATTGCTATGAATGTGATGAAGAAGACAGAAAATAAATTAAATTGGTACTATTCCATTTTTTCCTTTTCGTAATGGCTTATGCTTGAATGCTTGTAATCGAAGCAGGTAGTTAAGCGGATAGCATAATTCCGACCCGATGACGTCATCTGTCCGGAATTTGGGACCGCTACCTGTGGCGGAGTTGCACCTCAGTCAGTGTGAAAGGGATAGATAGCGCCGCTTTTTGGTAAATCGGTTAAATCGGTATGAAGTTGCGCAGGTTCTTTTGTTCTTTCCTGCGCCCTTCACTCGTACAGGCTTCATTGTTGCTTGATTTTATTAGTTTAGTTGTAACTAGTCTCTCTTCGAGTTGCTACGTCAGACAACTTTCGCTCCCGGTCAGTGGCTCGGTGTTTTCTTCTGTAAAATTTGACTTGTGCTGTGTTTTTGGACTTTGCTTTGCCTATCGATTTGGAACTCTTTGCGTATTGGACAAACGACTTGGCGATCCTACGGACTCCGAAAACATTCGTTTGTGTGTGCTTGTACGTGTGTGCAGTAGCGCTGAAACCTTATTCAGCCCAATGCCTCGTTATGAGTACACGCCACGGCAGTACGCCGAAATGCATTTTATCTACGGAGAAGCAAGAGGTAATGCCAGGGCGGCTGCAAGATTGTACCGTGAAAGATACCCGAACCTGGTTCGTTATCCCGATTATCGCGTCTTTATTAGAGTGCATAACGCGCTTCTTGAGGGAAGAATTCTTGGCACCGGAGTTGGTGGTACCCGTGAAGGACGACCGCGACAAGTTAATGACGAAGTCATTCTTCGAGAAATCGAGGAAGATCCGTCAGTCTCCGTTCGCGTCATAGCGCGACGCGTAGGAATTTCTAGATCGACGGTGCATCGAGTGCTACAACGGTGCCGATTGCACCCATATCACGTGCAACGTGTTCAAACGCTGACGTCGCGTGATTACCAGCCAAGAATAGAATTTTGCCAAAGGATGCTTAGAATGATTCGGGCGGACCCGCAGTTTTTTAACAAGATTTTATGGAGTGACGAGTCTTCATGCCGCCGAGATGGATATTTAAATTTGCATAATTTGCACAGTTGGCAGCTGATAAACCCATATTTGATGCGAGAGGACAGGAGCCAACATCAATTTAAAATAAATTCATGGGTGGGAATAATCAATGGGCAAATAATAGGGCCCTTTGAACTACCAGCTACTCTAAACGCCGAATATTATCTCCATTTTTTTAAGGAATGAGTTGCCAAGGTTATTAGAAAACGTTCCAGAAGACGTACGGCAAGTAATGTGGTTGCAAAATGATGGGTGCCCCGCTCACTATGCGACGGCAGTAAGGGCGCACCTTGATGAAAGTTATCCGGACAGATGGATCGGCCGATTAGGACCAATTTTGTGGCCTCCGCGATCTCCGGATTTAAATCGCCTAGATTTTTTTTACTGGGGATGTTTAAAAGACAGGGTCTACAAGAATCCAATAACGTCGGAAGAAGAATTACGACAGCGCATCCAATCTGCTGCATCAGAAATAAACCAAAGCCGTTTTGTCCGTCGGATAAGAGCTTCCTTTATTAGGAGATGCAGACTTTGCATTCTTGTAGAGGGAAGGCAATTCGAACATTTATTGTAAAAACCAAATAAAACGATTTATTTGAACTAACTGTTTTTTTTAGTACGGCCTCCTAATTCTTTTCATACGCCTCAATAATTCAATGAACATTGCCTCTGAAATACTACAGTTACACATTTTAAAGAAAAAGTTTAAATGTACACACTTTTTTTTTTTTTTTATTAACGTTGATTTGGAGCACCTCTCAGATTCATAGCAATTATCTTTGTAACGACAAGGACTAGAATGTACAACTTCATACCAATTTACCAAAAATACAAAAGCGGCGCTATCTATCCCCTTCACGCTGACTGAGGTGCAACTCCGCCACAGGTAGCGGTCCCAAATTCCGGACAGATGACGTCATCGGGTCGGAATATGCTAGCCGCTTAACTACCTGCTTCGATTACAAGCATTCAAGCATAAGCCATTACGAAAATGAAAAAATGGAATAGTACCAATTTAATTTATTTTCTGTCTTCATCACATTCATAGCAATATCTTTGTAACGATAAAGATTAGACGTAAGTTTTACACCAATTTGCAAACCTTATTAAATGTACAAGTTTTTAAAATAATGGTGGTTTTCGGTGTCATACATTTTTTTTACAGGAGAATTTTTTCAATTTTGGTCCTAACATCGTAAAGAAAAAACTTTTCAACTCAAGATTTTTTTTCTAAGGCAAATAAAACGGTATTCAAAAAAATGGTATCTTATAACATTAGTAAGCTATTCAGAAATGTTAAATAAAAATCATACCTAAAAATGTCATCATTTGCAGCGACAGCATTAAAAAAGCTTAATTCTGGAAGACAAAATCGTAAAATTCGAAAAAAAATTAATATCCTGGTTACTGTAACGGTTTTTTTTTTAATATTCAAATTAGTTGTTGGAAATTAGGTAAGCTACCTACCCGTTACGTTTGATCCATTATTTACGGGACACCCTGTAGAATCTGGTGAAGACTCGGCATAGAATTAATTTAGTAGGAGTGTTTTATAATTTATTCTGAAGCTTAAAATACAGAGGGCATCAGCCCCATATAACGAGAGTCCCACTCATGTTATTTAGTAGTTCAGTTAATCTCCTACTGTGAAGTTCGAAACCTCACAGTACTTACCAAGTTACCATGTTTTCATCTCAGAAATTCAAAAAATATAATATGAGATCAATTTATCAAAACGTAAAACCAGCGTAAAATAAAATAGAACCCTAAAACACCTGCACTTAACCATTCACATGTGTAACTTGCAAGAGACAATATCAAAACCATTGTATTGGCGCCAATGAGTCCATTCGAAACTATTGACACACCGAACAATCATCGCCTATGTAACTATGTCAAAGGCATTGACAGCTTGATATCCAATAAATTGGAGTGCCTCCGACTACCTCCGACTACTCTCGAATTCTCCCGAATGATTCCGATACACCGCTTTGATGTGCGCATCGCTTACCAACTGTCATTTTATTTGTTTCATGTTCAACTTTGTTTGTTTTCTAGTAGAAAATTGTGCGGACATGGGATGGCCATTTAAAATATTGGCTGCGGTTGGGATGTGTTGGTGACGTTGGTTTTGTTACTTATCTATAGACTTATTTTAGTAGTTTATGGTACTGTTACATAATAAGTATCACACGAGTGTTTTAATACCTAATTATGTGCAGTTTCATACACCTTTATCTACACTCATGCAATAGGCAGTTACCTACTTATATATAAAAAAAAAAAACCGACCAAGTGCGTGTCGGACCACGCACAATGTAGGGTTCCGTAGTTGAAAAGAATTTTTCGCAAAAACAAAGATAACATTGTAGGTAATTACAAAAAAAATGTGTTATAAAATTACAAATGAACAATTTTCGGACTTTTTCCTTTAATTGTGCTGTGAGACCTTGCTTCTTGCCAAATTTCATGATTCTAGGTCAACGAGAAATACCCTATAGGTTTTGATTTACTTGCGAGTATCAAAATATATCGCAAAAATGGCCTTAAAAGCATGATTTTTTTTAGATTTCCAAGGGAAATAGTTAGAATAGTAGGGATAGCTTGATATTTATTTCAACTTGATACCTCCACGCGTCCCTGAGAAAAAAGGTCTTGACAGACGGACAACAAAGTGATCCTGTAAGGGTTCTGTTTTTTTTCCTTTTGAGGTACGGAACCCTAAAAAACCAAAGTTAGCAAAAAGTAAACAAACACAATAATGGCTCCGAAACCATCACAGACTAAGAGATACGAAAAAGGCGAAAAAGGGAAAGAAAACCATCGTGACGTGGATTACGTTACTATGGTTACGGAGCTACTCGTATCATCGGTCAACCGCGCATGCACCCTAGCGCGGTTCCCATATACAATGATAAAAATCGGATTGAAACCCCTCTATAACTACTTGGTCGATCCAAAGTGTACTGTAATTGAAAAAAAGTTTTTATAGCATTATCTTGTTAAGAAATCTGTATCTTAATAAAACTTTTTAATTTTATTTCAGTTGTCATGCATAAAGTAGTTTATTATTTTTTAATTCATAATCAGAACGTTACGATAGGAGTGTAGATAAATGTGGTTTTCGAAACTTAAAAAATATTAGATAATTTCTTAGAAGGTTAATATCAAAAAGCCGTCGCATTTTATGGCATATTGGCACGCCATTCAACTGGATGATTATATAGGATACTAATGGCCTATTTCACGATGTCCAAGTACTTACCGAATAAATTCAAAATTGGAATAGAACTTGCTTGGCAGATAATTTCATATACAAATTCTGTTCCATTTTTGAATTTATTCGGTAAGTTGTGGCTATTCGGACATCGTGAATTAAGCCCTTAGACGGAAAAATAAATAAACGCAGATCGACACTGTTCTTTTTATTGACACGCTAACGTTTAGCGCCAAAAGGACAAAAAAAAAATATTTGTTATTTGTGCTACCAACTGCACACTTACAAAACAGGGTTTCAATTCTATATAGCGCTGGACGAATACAATCAAATCCGAACACACTTGTGTATCCAACCACTACATATTACGAAAACACTGCTGGCAAACGTACCGATCTGTGACTAAGGCGTGGTGTTTGAGATTAGCCCCAGTGACAAACGGTTATAACAAAGGAAGTAATGCGGCCGAACGTGTAAACCTAGCCTTAGTCCCCAGTGCGAACCCGGCCTTAGACTTTGGTCCAGGCTAAATTGAATTTACGGACGCCGCACTGCTCGTAATTAAGATTTGGGATTAAGAGTAATATTAGAACGTGATCGTTTATGAAATATAGAATGGAATACCGAGCTTGGGTATTAAGCCAGTTGTTATTTTAATAATTGTTTTCTGCTTTAATAATACTGATTGTAATCTGACGCAGATATATGCCAACTTGCGTGTTCTGTGCTGAGCTCACGCAGCCAGTAATAGCACTCGCCCATCAAGGAGCGCTGTCCCAAATTAGACGCATTATTAATTTATTTCACATAAAACAAAAGGTAATATATTAAAACACGTATACTAAAAGATAAATAATTAAATTATATTTAAAATGGTGAATGTTTCATAAAAATACGCTTAATAGTTTTTACGTGATTCTCAGTTTTTTATCCGCATTAGACATAACTTTGCAAATGCTATGTAATAATATAAACATAATCTAAAATATTTACGTATTGATAAATTAAATAAATAAATATGTTTGGACATATCACACAACGTCATCTAGCCCCAAGCTAAGCAACCTAATGCTTGTGTTATGGTAACGAGACGGCTGATAAACTACTTATATACATTTTTTTTTTTTTGTAAATACATACATATTATAGATAGAAAAACACCCAGACTCGATCCCCTTATTCATAAAAAACCAAAACACTAATATACCTATTTCAGTTATAGAAGTGTTTTGTCAATTTCTTTCGAATTATGATTTGAGTTTCAAAGAAGAAGACAAAACACTTCTATAACTAAAATAGTTTTATATAGCGTTTTAGTTTTTTATGAATAAGAATATTATTAAGAAAATGCTCTTATTTAACATATATTTTTTCCAAATCATTAATAGTACTCGTTTAAACGTGATCTTCAGTTTAAAATGATTAAAAGTCGGTTATCGTAGCCTTATAGGACTGGCCTCAGATGGGTATTGGGAAAAAGAGGAAGGCAGACCTTGCTTTTTAACAGGTAGTTATTAAATAATGTAATATTTCCTGGTGTCCTGAAATACAGGCCGTAAGGCCTAGCTTAGGCACCAGTCTCCCACAGTATAATTAAAAATATTATTATGTGTTTTTAATCATATTTTGAAATGTTGATTTATATTGTGGTGAGAAATAAACCATATCTTATCTTATCAATCTTAATAATTAAGTACCTGTGACTATCGTTGTTGAATCAATCTTACATATAATTAGAATTTCCTGATTCACCTAATACAACCAATATCTTGGAAACAAATAAAATAAATTTTATATATTATATAACTTTAATATTTATTGTCATTTATGAAATAAATATTAAAATTAAAATTTTAATAATTTACAATAAATTGAAAAATTACAGTTTCTTTATTTTAAGATAAAAATTATAATCGTACACCATGTTTTAAAACAAAAGGTTGAGAATAGATTTTATATATTATTATAGTTAGGGCATTATTCGAAAACTCAGCTGCCTTTTAAAGATGATGTAAGCGTGTTAATAATAAAAATACGAGTCGATGTTTAAAAAAGTACGTCTTAGGCTACGTACGCACTGAAAAGTGGCTTGCTTAGCGCCTAGAGCCTATTAGTGACTTAACATCATGTCAAGACTGGCGAAAGCGCCAAGCGCGCAGTACGACCGCGCCGGTTGTGAAAATTTTAGAACGTTCGTTTCACTTCGGTACTCCCAAGGTGACTCGCTAAGCTCTAGGCGCTAAGCAAGCCACCTGTCAGTGGGTACATAGCCTAAGTGAAATGAGTTTCAAAGTTAAGAGCACTACATGACATCCAGTGACCTTGACCTTGACGTTTGATCTTGAAAAAAGTGTTCAAGGTCAAATATATAAAAAAAAAACTTGGCGGAAACCGACACTTAAATCTGCCAACATGCACTGATTTTGCCAAATCTAACTGTAAGTTTACGCTAAGTTTCGTCTCTATATCTATATCGTTCACAGTAATGTGGAGACAAGGGTCTTTATGTGACTTATAATACATCTTATGCACCCAAGGCTGTAAGTCCCGTAACAAACATTGCAGAATTACTACTCTTTAATAAGCTTCGTAAAGGTAGCACATACCAACACGAAAGTGGAAGTACCTACAATAGTACAGTCCAACGCGCAATGTAGTGATTCGGTCTCCATCAAAAGCGTTTCAGACCAGTCGAAACTTTGTCATGATATCGTTGCATGTTCCCATCGATGTAGTTGCAACACAGAATCGATTAAAAACAAACGTAGTGCGAAAGAATTCCACTGAATGGCCGCGCGAGCTTTGACACAAATGCAATGGAATTTTCTGGGTGGACTTTGTACTGTGCCAGGTTTCTCAGTGCGAACAAAACGAAGTGTATCATCGTGTATGAAAAATGCGTGGTCATACCACCAAACCCTCAAACCACCATCATCTGCCTAGCCTTTTCCTAACTATGTTGGGGTCGCCTTCCAGTGTAACCTGATACAGCTGAATAAACCAGCAAATCATTACCACCACCACCAGACCATCGTTATCACAAAAAAATAATCAGCTGTCCCATTCATTCGGGTCGAGTAGGTATTGAAATTTTGTTTGGGACAATTGATAATTTTTTCGCAATTACGATGATGGTACTATGGAGAGTGTTTCAATGTGATGGTCACATTGAAACACTGGTCTGTATCACACCCTTAAATATGGACACGCCTTTCTGGTACATGCTGTTTATGTGTGATATTGGTTCTTATTTTAATTGGCCTAATTCCACAACTAACACACATTTGACCCTGCTTAGAAGGTGTAGGGTTTATTTTTTTCTCTTTTTTTGTTTGTAAACATAAGTCATGGGTTTAAGCTGAAAACCAGCGCTTAGTAACCCGCTAAGCGGACCTAAGCATAATAGGGTATTACTCCCATTTTTGAAAAGTGTCTCAATTAGATTTTATAGTGCTAATTAAATAGGCCACTAAAAAAACACAATTTTATTATTCAATCGGTAAGTGCCACAAAAATGCATTTAAATTTTACATTTTCTTTCGCGCGTAATTTGACGAAAACGCTGGACGCAGTGGACGCCATATTGCTCGGTGGTCATGACGTCAGTTGGTTGTGTAAACAAACACTTTTTATACGCTGATCAGTTGACAGTCGACATTGACACTTTTTAATTTACACAGCCGTGTGACGTAATAACATGGCGGCTACTTTCATGGTGTTAGAAAACAGATTAAAAAAACTGAAAACTTTGAATTGATTTTTAAAATTCATATTGTTATTTTATGAACTAAAACTAACATTTTCCGACTGCTTTTTGCGTAAGCTGTTATAATATATTTTTAGATTTTTTCTCATATAAAGTAAAATACCGTAATACGGTATATACCACTACTACTACCTGTAATACTGAAGACAATAAACGTTATTCTATTTTATTCAGATGGTGAGTATTTACGAGTATTTACTGCATGCAATAATCGGCATTGTAGCTAAGTATCAATACTTGGCCCAACAATTAATGGGTTGCACATTATTTGCATGATTACCGCCATATAATTAACTGGTATTCAAAAGACGTCATATCCTTTGGAATAAACCTGGACCAATCAATCTGTCTAGCCTTTTAGAAGCTGACCCCAACATAGTTGGAGGGTCGGCTTCCAGTCAATTCAGTTTAAATCAATATACTCATTAACAATTTACTTTGTGTTTGAAATAATTACACATAAAAAAAAATACACAATTATAATTTAAAAATTAACAATACAATTAGAGGGCTGGCCTGTTTTTAGCTCAAAGAATTAGCATTGCCATCCAACGTGGCAATGCTGCCAGCCTTTTGGGCACATTTCCCTGACAGCGATGCGGACGAATTTTTTCATGCCTTATTGAGCTCTCCCCTTTTTTATTATTATATACTTGTACATAGTTTACATAATTTAGTGTTAATAAATAAAAATGATAAAATGAAATATAGAAAAATACATTGAACAATACAACTCATATCAAAAAAAAAAAAAATATACCTATATAATTCAATGTCGACTTAAAAAAAAAAGTTGATTAATTTATTAAAGTCTAACCGGATGCACCAGTATTTAGGCTAGTTTATAGGCTAAACCTAAAACATTAACCTTTAAAAGATAAAAATGGCCTGAATAATACTATAACATTCACTTTATAAGGGCAAAGCCAACCTAGATATCTTCTAAACAGTTCAAACTTTTCCAGATAATTCTCAAGCCTTATCTCTAGCAACAGCTGTGTTGTTCGATACAGAGAGCAGTACCGTACGTCTCCGCTGTCCAATGTCGCAGGTGGCGCTAACTATCGCCTCTCCACCACTACGGGCGCAATTTATAGTTAATGTGTGGAGGCTTTAGTAAGTTGCTGTGTCTTCTTAGAATAGGCTGTGTTTCCTAAGGGTATCGTGAAATATGTCATAGTAGGTAAACATTATTTTAACTGTAAATTGAGCTCTTTAAGCCTTAAGGACGCTGTTACAAATGGGTAGTCAAATCATTACTTTTTTACACAAAAGTATGTTTATTAAATAAAATGCTTTGCATTCTTAAAATGTTGTTTGGCCAAATTGTTGATAGATGTGCATGTTACGATTCTGAACTATAAATATAATTTTAAATAGGTACATTTTCTCAATAAATGTACCGAAGTAAAAATTTTCAGTCCGGTACAATTATTGAGAAACAGTACCTATCTAAAATTATATTTATAGTTCAGAATCGTAACATGCACATCTATCAACAATTTGGCCAAAAAATATTTTAAGAATGCAAAGCATTTTATTTAATAAACAGACTTTTGTGTTAAAAAGTAATGATTTGACTACCCATTTGTAACAGCGTCCTTAAGCCTCTGTAAATGATAAATTATTTATTGCTGTAAGTAGGTTTGTACAAACACTTTTACACGTCAATCATAATTATTAAAAAAAATAGATGAGGTTGGCTACTCTGTGAAGAAAGGCCGAAACAAATTCAGAGGTCACAGTCTCTTTTAAAGTCCAGACATAATCTTGCTCAGATCATGTGAAGACCATGTAGATTGGTGTCTGAAATGGTCTTTTGAGGAAAGAACCACACAGATTGAGTGGACCTATCCAGTCAGTGCACGCATTTGTCAGTAATCGTGCAGCTCAACTCAAAACTTAAGGAGCTCAACGAGCGAACGATGTAAGCTCTGCCTAGACATTATCCAACTACGTTGGGTTCGGCTTCCAGTCTAACCGGATGCAGCTGAATACCAGTATCGACTGCCTATTTGAACTTCAAAACCCAGCTACTGGGTAATAAGATATCCCTTGGTAAGACTGATTGTCAGACTTTCGGGCTTCTGACGGCCCGTAACGACTGACAAAGATCCACGAATGCCAGCCAGGACCAAAGGCTTAACGTGCTTTCCGAGGCATGGAGGGGTCTTGGTATTTAGAGATGGTCACCCATCCATGAACCAATCTCGGCAAGCGTAGGTTAACCTGATGGATTGACGCACAGAACAGATAAAGAGATAGAGATAGAGAGAACAGATAGAGAGAGACCTCATTATCTTTTCTGTGGATTGACGCCACGAGCTCCTCAAATTGATCTCTGTAAATATCAAACATTAATGCTATTAGTAAAAAGTATGCTTTAGGTCTAGCAAATTCTTTATTGTTTTAGATTAGAACGATGCACCTCAAAGAGTTATTGTCAGTGTCTGATAGATAATATATTTCTGAGTTTTATTTGGTGTTGACTGGCTGTACTTACCCTTAAGATTCTGGGGAAGTTTTTCCGCAATTTATAAGAACAAAATAAAAGTGAGAGGTTACATGAGTTTATGAACTCAACCTATACCTACATTATAAGCAAAACATATAAATCTCTGTTTTGCTTATAATGTAGGTATAGGTACAGATAAGATGTAACTTAAGACGATGAGGGAGTAATAATTTTGTATTTATCTGTGGAGGCTTGTAAATAGCAATTTAGTTTTATATTATTGTTATTATAATGTTATTAGTCTGTAAGCCTTCCGAAAATAAAGAAAATAAACTAAATAAATAAAATATTGTTTATTTTATTATTTGACAAATAATTTAATTTAATGTTTTGTGTTGCGTAATGTAAATTATTTTAACTGAACAGACAGCTGTGTTGCTGGGGAGTTGGTTGCGCCACTTCTTCTTCAGCTAAAGCACTGGGACGTGGTGCTGGGCGGGCGTTTCCTGGGACTGTCTTATGTAATTTTGACGTTCGAAAATTGCTGATTCTCAGCCGAATTTGAATAAATGACTTTTGATTTTGATTGATTTGTAATTAAAGCCGCCGGGGTCGCGGGTAGTTCGAAAGAGATACCGTGATGGCCCTGGCACGGGCAACTGAAGGAACACGGGTGGGTTTTAGTTAGTAAAAGTCTGAAACGCCCTCCTGCTCCGCCCAGAGCGGGAGAAGTCATTTGATGATTTCCCATCCACAAAAAAAAAAAAAGAATACGAGTAAAATAAGTTGACATAGTCCAAAATGCTTGGAAGACTTCCTGGGCCCTTAAAGAACACATGAAAGGTAGTCTCCCTATAACACTTAAAAGGAAACTCATCGACATGTGCATCCTGCCCGTTCTAACCTATGGTGCACAAAGTTGGTCACTTACTGAACACCAAAAGTCCAAACTCAAGATTTGCCAACGGGCAATGGAGCGCAGCATAATGGGCGTCAAGCATACAGACCGAGTTAGAAACACCATCCTGCGCTCCATAACTCAAGTAGCAGATGTTGGAGAAAAAACAGCGAGGCTGAAGTGGGAGTGGGCCGGACACGTCGCGCGAATGCACCCGGAGAGATGGGCAAAGATCGTCACCCACTGGACGCCTGAGGGAGGACATCGCCGTCGAGGCAGGCCACGTCGAAGGTGGTGCGACGATCTGACAAGGTTTGCAGGGCAAACATGGCCAGAGACCGCACAAGACAGGGAGGTTTGGAAGGAAAAAGAGGAGGCCTTTGCCCAGCAGTGGGACACAATGTAGGCTAATAAAAAAAAAAAAAGTTGACATTGTAATTTTCCGTCACATTCTACTCGGTATCAGGCGTGTTAATCTGAATAGAAGATTATATGTAAAGTGATAAGCAGGTAGAACTTACAGTACTTAAGGTGAATGCGCAAAGGTAGCCCACGAAATTAAAATTTTCTTACGTTTTTTGCAGTACGCAGGTCAGTTGTACGTTGATCAAAATATGATTCGCGACCATAACAAATATGTATTTACATATTTATAACATAACTATGAACAATACATCTCTGTAAGGTAGATTTGTTCTAAAATGACACACTGTGACGGAAAAAAGTGATACTGACCTGCAAATTGCAAAAAAACCAAGAAAATTTGAATTTCGCGGGCTACCTTTGCGTATTCTGCTTAAACAAAAAAACTTTAAAGACAAGAATTACGAAGACAAGAATAAAAAAAAATAGAAAATCATAATATTTTATTTCACCTAAACCTACATGGGCACTTATGAATATTTGATAATCAGAAGCAGGTGCACGGTTCCAATTGGTCGTTTCCTATGGAGAAGGACTGGCAAGAAACTCCATAGTTACTCTTTTACGCGGACGGAGGATATGAAATTTGAAACAGTTAAAGTTTATAAGAAGCAGTGCATAAAGCCAATGTTTATAAATAATATACATTAGAAATAAATTAAATTATTAAAAAAAAAACATTACACACACTACCATGCGTTTGACACACATGTTCTTAATATTATATTTGGCATCTTTGATTCGGATTACATTTATTTAATTTCATAGCATCCTGTTTGTCACATGAATAAAACGATTGAAACTATAAAATGAATATAGTAGAATTTGGACCATTGGGCGACCATTAGTGATTGTCTAAAAAAAACATAACATCCTTTACCTCTCTTTCTTGTCTTTGTTGTCAAAGAGCTGATAAGGGTGTGTGGTCAAATAGAGAGAAGAGAGGCCTTCGTTGTTAGTAGAGGTTTATATTAGTTCTAATGAATAATTAACTATACAGGATTGCTGGAAACTAGAATTATTCCTTGCAGGAAGGACGTCATAGTAGGGTTAAAATTCAATAAATTAAGTCACCAAATGTTCAATAGTTTTTGAGTTCGTTAGATTTTAGTCTAACAAACTAAAATCTGCTACGGCATCAGAAATTCAATAGATTTTGAGTTCGTTAGATTTTAGTTTAAAAAACTAAAATCTAACTAACTCAAAAACTATTGAATTTTTGTGGAACATTTGGTGGCTTAATTTGTTGCATATATAAAAATACAATTAAAAAATGATTAACTTTACGACTTTATTGGAACTTAAGCTATTATCATAGCTGATGCCGCAGCAGATCTTTGTTAGTAATTTAAAGTTCAAAAATGTCTAAAACGTTGACAAAGATCACTAATTAAGCATTTTACTTTTCTTAATTTACATTTTTGTGAGACAAAAATTACAAAAAAAAAATACCGTACTTCGGTAGAAAATTTGGTGGCTTAATTTGTTGCATTTTAACCCTACTATGACGTCCTGCAAGGAACACGTCGAGTTACCAGTAACCCTGTATAGGGTAATAAATCCTTCTGATTAAAGCACCTGAAAACTAAACCAGATTAATGTTTATTAGGCCTAATATGATGTAATAGATATACGCAAAGCTTCTAACTAATTGCGTCAAATTGTCATTATCTCTATAATATCCTTTTAATTAGATTATGTCCATTCATATTAATGAAACAGGCGGATTACACAGAGGTAGATTTAAGCGTGTTAAAATTTCATTTCAGAGTTATGAAAGAACATTTCAGTGACAACCTAAATACATTTTAGTTGAAAATTAATTAAGACATTTTCTGTCATATTTTTGGGATAAAGCCATAAGTTAAGGTATTATTTTTTTGTAATTTCAAGAGGTCTAGTTAGATAGCTAAATAGAATACTCGTATGCTATAACGCACACTAAATTTATTACTATATTATACTTCATGCACAATAAAGGGTCTCGTAGTTGGGATGAATTTATCCCAAAAACACACTTAACATTGTAGTTGAAAAACATGTTCTCCCATACATCGATATCACGTCTCGGGCATTTCTCCAACTGCAAATGTAAGATTGTAATTGCAAAAAAATAATGTACAAATTAATGATTTTCGTACTTTTTATTTTACTTGTGCTGTGAGGAGAGGACCTTGCTTCTTGCCAAATTTCATGATTCTGCGTCAACGGCAAGATTTTTATTGCGTTGATGTAGAAGCTTGATATTTTTAGAGCTCCAAGAGACCGTAGATCTACGTATTTGATTTTAATTTCAACTTGATACCTCCACGCATTCTAGAGAAAAAGGATCTTGACGACTGACAGACAGACCGACGGACAACAAAGTGATCCTAAAAGGGTTTTGGTTTTCTTTTTGAGGTAGGTACGGAACTCTTAAAACAAACAAGTTCAGTTGCCACTTTCTGACCATTATCATTGACAACAAAAACAATTTCTTTATTAAAAATGCCACATTTAGACAATATCTCTCTAACAGCGAAAATACCTGACTTACTCGACCCTCACAATTCACTTCTCCGAAAATACATAAATCACATCCACAAACTTGTGACTCGACCACTTCAATTTCTCTGTAATTTACGTCTTTACTTGTATATTTACCTCGAGAGGAGCTCGTGGCTAAGTAATAACAGCCGCACGGATCGATCCATCAGGTTAAGCTACGCTTGCCGGGGTCGGTCCGTGAATGGGTGACCATCTTTACATACCGAGACTCCTCCGTGCCTCGGAAAGCACGTTAAGCCGTTGCTCCCGGCTGTCATTGACAGTCGTTACGGGTCGTCAGAAGCCCGAAAGTCTGACAATCAGTCTTACCAAGGGGTATCGTATTACCCAGTTAATGGGTTGTGGAGGTCAGATAGGCAGTCGCTCCGTGTAAAATAATGGTATTCAGCTGCATTCGGTTAGACTGGAAGCTGACCGCAACATGGTTGGGAAAAGGCTAACAGACAGACTGATTGCCTTGTATTTTTACCCGATTGCCCTAGGAGGGGTGTAGTGCTTTTCGGAAAATATGTACCTATGCATGTTTTTTTGTTGTCTCGTCTTGTGCTTGTCGATCCTGTTGCCCCAGAAGGACGGGTAATATTTGTTTTTGGGTTTTTTCTATGATCACTTCGTTGTCTGTCCGTCTGTCTGTCAAGACCCTTTTGCTCAGGAACGCGTTGGTCAAGTTGAAATTAATGTCAAATGCGTAGGTGTATGGTCCTTTGGAACTCTAAAAATCAAGCTTTTAAGTCAACGCAATAAAAAAATACGGCGAAAATAAATAAAAACCTATAATAGGGTAATATTATATAAATAAAAACCTATAATAGGGTAATAAATAAAAAACCTATAATAAATAAATAAAACCTATAATCGTTGACCTAGAATCATGAAATTTGGCAAAAAGCAAGGTCTCGTATCACAAGTAAAGGAAAAAGTCTGAACATTGTTAATTTGTAATTTTATCACTAACAAAAATTTTTTGGAATTATTATGTGTAGTTGGAGAAATGACCGTGACGTATATCAGTGTATTAGAATTTTGGAAAACATGTTTTTCAAGTACACTGTTAAGTTTGTTCTTGGGATAAATTCATCCCAACTACGGAACCCTTCATTGTGCGTGGTCTGACACGCACTTAGCTGGTTTTTAGGGTTCCGTACCTCAAAAGGAAAAACGGAACTCTTATAGGATTACTTCATTATCCGTCTGTCTATCTGTTAGTCTGTCAATACCGTTTTTCTCAGGAGCTGGTGGTGGTATCAAGTTGAAATTAATATTAAATAAGTAGGTCCGTAAATCGTTAATTTGTAATTTTATCGCATAAAAAGTATTTCTTTGGGATTTCTAGTCTTTCAACTAGGATGTTTAGTTTGTTATGGGTTGAATTATTTTCAGCTACGGACCCCTTCATTGTGTGTGGTCCGACTCGCACTTGGTCAGTTTTTTTAGTTGCTAGCTCTGCTTCTCATTAATGTCTAATCTAGTGGTGGGACAGGTGCCTTAAACAGTAATCAAATTATCGATTTTCGATATAAGTATCACAGCTCTAAAATATATATTTTATTTCTTACTGGGCCTGTTCTTGACCCCGATCACGCCTGATGAAAAGCGATGGATGAGGTATATGATGGAACGAGCGTGCCCAAACGATTCCTGTTCTAGGTTATATGTGGAAGGGAACACAGACGCGGGCAGAGAGTGTCATAATGTGGATGTGCGCATAATAAATGTGGGGAAAAGCGCTACAGCGCTGCAGTACGTCTGATCGGGATATCAACGAAGTGCGGATGGTACCCCTATAGAGGCATGCTGAACAGTGTAAAAAATTCACATATCCTCTATAGAAAAGACAGGATCCTCCGACCAGACGGGTGTCGTGTCTGGTGGGCAACTGCCCGACGGTTGATATCGGGACGTTGCATATATGCTAGTTGCGCGGTAAACTCTGACTGCGCGATGCAGGATGTTGCGTAATGTCAGTGTGATGCGTAGTTCGCATGTAGATGCCACCATAGCTCAATTCATCCAACCTGGTCGAATCTAACACCCGTTTGCAATCGTTGGCGGCGAAGAGAATTATACGCTCTATTCATTTAATTTCGTTTCGTTAAGCTTAAACATATGTTACGTCAGTCACCACAGTTAAACAGAGTATGTAGGAACTTACCTATATAAAGCATGACGTGGAATATTAACCTATTTCCCAAGTAATGTGAGGCTATTGTTTTCGAAGCCAAGCATCTAGCTCATCTAGTTTGTGACGATAACTGGAACAGCCGCCTGGAAATACTAATTAGCCAGCGACGAGATGTGTTGGCAGTTTTAGTTCAAGAGCAAGTTGAGAGGGTGTGGAAAAATGAAGCGTTTACGAGCTGTCTCTATTGAGGCGTGTTGGTGTTGACCTGGTTAATTAGTACCAAAGCAAATGGAGCAAAGTTATTTTTTTTTTTTTTTTTTTTTGTGACAGCCAATTGGAAGCTCGTAGGGTGACGTGATTCCAGTGATTGGCCAATTATGCGTGGAACCTGTGCGGTTTGTGAAGAAAAAAAACAAGTGTCATAATTACTTATACTTACTCTAAGCCGACGTTTGCAGGGACGTAAAAATGTCGCGGCGGGATTTTATCGCGCACTGGATTTTCAACTCTCGATGTTGAGCCGAGCTTCGAGAATCCAACAGAGTGCATCCCAGCGCGTCGAAAAAACACACTGTTGGATTTTCAACTCTCAGAGCTGAAAAGTAGAACGTTGAAAATACAGTGCGCGAAAAAAATCTAACTAGAGAACTACTAGTACTAATTAATTATACATACTAAGTTGACAGATATTCTGACAATAATTTTGTAATATTTTAGGAGATCTAGAGTCTAACCTAAGTCTATAAAGCCTGTATTTTAGAACTCCAACAAGATAAATACAAACACGTACTTTAGAGAATCCTATGCGTAAATCTGAACAGTACTTCAAGTCTTCACGTCATTAAAATAGAAAATGCAATACCCCAAACTATGAAGTAAACGTTTCATACCAATAAAATCGACAGCACTCCATCACATTGCTAGCAAAATATATTAACGGTGTTCATATAAAAAGGCTGAGGTCTTATCGGCACGAAGCAGCCGTTTGAGGCAGGGTCAGCCGTATAAATATGGATTAACCAGAGAAAATATGAGAGAACATAACAGGAATAAACCCTTGTTAGCCCTGCAGTACTGCGGTGGTAATATGCCAAGAGTCGGGCGGTTTTTTCTTTGGATAAAATGTGTTTAATTGTGATAACATGAACGATTAGCTTGATGCGATTTTGTATCGTTTTAGAACTGCCCAATACTGGAACTTAATAGAATACAAGCTGTAAAGAACCCAATTAATAAATAGGTGACCATCAAACAGTAGTCTCAAAGTACTGCTCTTCATGCTCTAACTCAGTGCACTAACCTCTAGAGACCTCTACAGTCAGATTTTTAATTCGACGGAATTTTGACAGCTGTAATTTTTTGACACTTCAGATATCATAAACCTTTTCTCTCTTGTCCTTTTTATAAGTTATAGAAATTACTAGAATTTTTTGGATATAAAATAACAAAAAAATATGAAAGAGAATGAGATCATAACAATGTAAATAGTGTTTGTTCTGTGCATTCAATAGCATTCAATGCACACTAACTAAAATATTAATTTTCTATGGCTAAATGGAAAAAAGAGTAAAAAATCATTTTTTTTTTTTTATTTAAATGTTTATTTAGGTATCATTATCACTAATATCATCATCGTTGTCTGTCTGTAGTAGAAGCGAAGATTTTACAAACAAATAGGTATTCCTAAACAAGGTTTGTAACATAAGGATTAGTGGACACTGTGGACAGGGATTCCTTTGAAAGAAAAATAA
This sequence comes from Cosmia pyralina, assembly GCA_946251885.1. NCBI lineage: Eukaryota > Metazoa > Arthropoda > Insecta > Lepidoptera > Noctuidae > Cosmia > Cosmia pyralina. Next base: position 5,575,013 of record OX276344.1, read on the forward strand.
GAACCTTACTAATTATTGTAACTTCAATAATTTGATAATAAAAAATCTGATTACCATTTTAAAATTATCAGACAATTTTCAAGTTTTAGTTTTTCTAATTGAAACCTTAAATTCAAGAAAGATTTTTTTTTTTAATTTCGCTTAAATGCGTTCCAGTTTTAGTAGAACCACTTTATTATTGGCAACACTTCTGAAATGTCACAATTCCGATGAATTAAAAATCAGACTGTAGTAACCTCATTTAAACAATAGATACAATGTTTGATACATACAGGGTGTCCCGTAAATAATGGATAACCTCTTAAGGGGTCATTGTACTCATCATTATGAACAACTTTTACTATGGGACCAAACCTGAAATCACGAAAAAAAAATCAGTTGTTCCCTACATTTATGTTCGCGTAACTCGTCTAAATGTAGGGAACAGCAGATTTTTTTTTCGCGATTTCAGGTTTGTCCTAAAGTAAAAGTTGTTTATAATGATGAGTACAACAACCCCTTAAAAGGTTATCCTTTATTTACGGGACACCCTGTATAGACTTAGGATACTTTTGAATGTTCTTGTTCATTCCACACCTTTACTGGCAGTATCTGCAGTCGAATTGCAATGTTTTTTCTCGTTATCTGTCACTTGTCTTTTAGGAAATTGTAATTCAACATAACATTTTCGTCACTACTTTATTTCCATTTCTTCATTTCATTCATGCCGTTAATTGACTACCACAGAACACTTTTATTGCATTATAAATTCACTATAATAATATTATCATTGTCGCAATGTTTTTGTATTTATTTTTACCGGAGTGGGGTGTCGGCGCCTGCGACTCTGCTTGTTAAACTGTCAAAATTAATAGTGATGCCACAGAGTGCCTCAGATACTTATGGCATAGACAAGTAATGAGTTTACGTCAGGGTATAGAGGTATCATCATTATCATTGCAGCACAGACATCAAAATAACCATTCCTCTCCTCAAACGAGTCTATAAAATTCTATTTTTGAGCGTCAAAATAACGAGTCATGAACTAGCACGCCACCATTTTGAAGCGCGAGTGCTTGTTCCACCTAGCTAGACGATAAACGCGACACAGAATTATTTGGTTTACTCAGAATCTCACTTGCAATTTGTACAAATGTCACTAACAAGGACTAAGTTTGAAAGTTGAATTTGTTGAATGTTGCCAAGAAGGGGAGGTAGGGTTAACAAAGTCAAGTTATGTTTTTGGATTATTATGTTTGCAGGTGTTTTTGGGAGTTAATAAATAACTAGATTATATTATAGTTAATTTGTTTTAGTTCGGTTCCTTTTACTTTGACAGAATATTGTTTGTGGCAGGCCTTAATTCGAGATCCTAAAAAATCATTGCCATTGCAAAGTCCCAACCCCATTTTTTGTAGCTACTACAAAAGCGTCCCTTAAATCAATCGTACCTTCATCACTACCAGTTGATACCCAAGAAAAAGGGATACCCAATAAAATAACTACCCATACATTCTACTTCCATTCACGACGAAAGCAACCCAGCCGGCGTAACAACCCGAAACCGACGCTAACGTGTATAAATAAGAGCCCCCAAATTCCCCAATTTATTTTGCGTCACCCCAAACCCCGGGTGAGTAAAATATTCTAGTTGATGCCCGTTGGAGCGGCACCGACCACTACAGACCGGATTAGCCTATGTACTCCTGGTACTAAAAGGATTTTTCTTTTGAATTTTCTGGTTTTTGTGTCCTTAGGTTTTGTGAATTTTTGACAGCGTCTGTAGCCAATGTGTCTTATTTGACAATGAAGGCTCTCAAGTCAGATTCCAAGTGTAGGCTTTTATATCAGTACCTTAAAAAGACGTTGTTACTAAGCCTGGTTCTTCTGAAAGGGTTATCCATCCCGAGCCCCACACTTTTATTGGCAGATTTGGCAAGCTCAATGTCAACTCGATCAAATTCGAAACCAGCCGGGTGTCACTGAAATATTCTCGTGAGTAGAACACATATATAAAGTATCAGATAAACGTATTCTGTTGGTCATGGAAAGTCTAAATTAAAATACAATACTTTCTTGTCTTTTCCCGTTGACATACAATCGAATGACATGATATTTCGAATGTCTTATTAATATAACCTACAACGAAATTTGAAGATGATCCAATTGGCGGTTAACATATTCTGCAGAGCCCCGAAAATTTATAATAAAATTAATAAATCAATTAGAGAGTTAGATTTGGCTAGATTTAAGAAGCAATTTAAAGAATTTTTATGTAATAAATGGTATTACAATTTGAATGACTACATAAATTACACTGACATATTAATTTAATTCAATTACTTTTTATATTATTTAATTTCTAATCTGACATCCCTTTTTGAATTTTAACTTAATTTATTAAAAATATTATTAGGTACTAATAATTTATCTCCAAGGTAATCTGTTTGATATTTGTACGCCTATGTGGTAGAATGTGATGAGACAATCTATGCTTAAGACCATGTAATATACATACCGACCATGTTCTGACAAATAAATGATTATGATTATGATTAGCTCTCGTTAAGGTAAGGTTCCAGCAACAGGAGAATATTTGTATAGTGTACTTTCAACCCATATTATTCTCCGTACGTATTATTTCGGATAAAAGCACCCACGTTGTAGATAATCCTACCATGGGTGTTATGAATGCAAAGCACTCTCATTGAAGAAGTTTTCCACCTCTGTAAGTAAGAATAGCTTTAATAGCTTTTGCTTCAACTAGATGGCGCTGATGATACGACGACGTTAAATGAGACCACGTATTCTATGATGCGTTTTAACTCGATTACTAGGCGGCGTTTTATATATTGTTTTTCTATAAAAGTTGATCAAGATTCGATCAAAAATTTGTTGTTAGGCACACATGCTGCGGATCTAAACTAGGATTCAATTTGCATTTTAAAATCCAAACTAGAAAACGATGACAGTATGAGTCCACGTCCAAAACCGGCCAGTTTACCTTGAGCCTTACATTGACCATTCCGTCTCCCTTTAAGTTCTGCGTTATACGGGTGGAGGAGGGAAGGGAAGGTCTGTTTATTCTGGATGTAGTTTAGGCACTTTTTACGGACGTTTATCTAGATATACACAGATAGGTCAGAGACATGTTTGGGATGGATTTCATATTGAACGTGCATTTTTAGGGTTTCGCGCCCATGGAGGCTGATGGGGTTCCATTCGCGCTGTTATGATGAAGGTTCCCAGTTTTTGAATAAAAACTTGGCTTCAATAATATGAACGAGGTTCTCTATTTTATAAAAGTCTTTTGTACTTTAAAATCGAAAGTATGAATCACAATTATTTAACCCAATACTTACTGCCTTCAAACAATTTAAGTTCTAAAAAAAGCGTATATAAAAATTTGTGTTTGTACTGTTGACCGTTGAGGAATCCTTGGGCTGGAGCCAATCCTTAGTGCAGCAGACAGGTCAAGGTCATGGTCGACTTTGAAAAACATTACCATCAAGTTGTCAGCTACTCTGAAAGTTTCAGCCAGACAGCTAATTGGGAAGTGCTCCTAATTTGATTTGCAAAATCCACCCGGAACGACAGACAGACAAACAAGAAAGTGACTTAATAAAAACTTGGTAAAATAAGCGACTACAAGTACCTACAATGTAATCTCCACTTTTATTAAGTACTTCATCAAGCTCAAAGGTCACATACAGCAGCTACCTACAGAACCCCCAATAGAGCAAAGTAAATAGCACTTGACCACTTTCATTTGATATTCTGAATTCATCAAAAACAGACATAAAAAAATCGGTGTGTATGATATTGATAGGTTGTTTTTGAAAACTCCGTTTCATGTCAGCTCTTTGTTTTCCAATATATGTAGCTGTTTGATTCTTTTGTAAATATTTCTAAAATTGACTTTTGGTTTGTTTTGTTCAATGAATTTTGTATTTGTGTTCATACTCAATTTAGGCGAGATGTGATTGAATATGGCAAACAAGTCAATGACCTTTCTGACGACAACTGTTAATTGACTAGGTTTACTTGTACTTTACATTAGGAACAATTAAAAAAAAACTTTTTTTAACCGACTTCAAAAAAAGGTGGAGATGCTTACTACGGTTGTATTTTTTTAAAATGTTTGTTTTTAATATAATAAGCTTTTTAGGGTTCCGTAGTCAACAAGGAACCCTTATAGTTTCGCTATGTCCGTCCGTCTGTCTGTCCAACCGTCCGCAGCTGCTTAGCTCAGAGACTTTTGGTCAAGAGAGAGTCAAGTGTGTCCCCCCTGCCAGCTAAACGGTTAGTTTTGGATGGGTGAAAAAATTCACGGTAGTAGTATAAATAACGAAATTAAAAGGAAAACTATCACAGCAAAGTAAGCTTTTCAAGTTTACTATAGTATAGTTAAAATTTCGCTGCAGACTCGGTCATAAATCATTCGAGTGTTTCGCTCTCTTTCCCACTCACGGGCCTTATGGGCCACGCTCACACGTAGTCCTGTGCATTACTGCAGTCGATGAGTGATATCGATAGTTTTATATATTTATAAATGGGTGATAGAAATAAATACACATTTTTTTTTTATTTTATTACCAAATTTACTACAAAGCATATTAATTATATAAACAAAAGAACGTATATATAAAACTAAAAATAGAAAATTAAAATTCTTCGTCTGATAACCTTAATGATTCTGTTATCGATAATGGCCTTGAGCGCGCGCAACTAGCGCACATCCCTACTCCGATTATGATTTATGACCAAGTCTGTAGCGAGATTTTAACTATACTATAGTAATAGTCAACCAACTTGTAAAATGTACATGTAACAGTAAAAATTTCGTACAAAATCCATTAAAAATAACTTCTATTACGTTGTTAGCTGTGTAAAACAGGTAGTACATATAAGTTTATGAACCATTTAAAAATATACAAAAATACAATCATAACATTCTTAATAATAATGATTTCTAAATGAATAATATTTTCGCTCGAATAACGACGGGCGGCGGTGTGCACTACGGAACCCTATTACTGCGCGTGGCCCGACACGCACTTGGCCGGTTTTTATATATTAAATTTTAGATTTACTCGAGAAAAGCGAACTATCTGTCTGTTTGTCAAAGCATAATCAGCATATAATGTTCCCACAGCTGGGACACAAGCCTCCTCTCTATCAGAGAGAGTGGGCTGTATTCCACCACGCGGACCCAGTGCGGGTTGGTCAGTCACAGAGCTCATATTTTTTCACCGCAATAGATAGAAAGTTGAATGAGGAGCTCGTGGCTAAGTAATAACAGCCGCACGGGCCGATCCATCAGGTGCGCTTGCCGGGGCTGGTCCGTGGATTGGTGACCATCTTATACCGAGACTACTCCGTGCCTCGGAAAGCACGCTAAGCCGTTGGTCCCGGCTGTCATTTGTGGATCCTTGACAGTCGTTACGGGTCGCCAGAAGACCGATAGTCTGATAACACTCTTACCAAGCTGAATACCAGTATTTTACATAGAGCGACTGCGTATCTGACCCCCACAACCCAGTTACTGGGTAATACTATACCCCTTGGTAAAACTGGTTGTCAGATCTTCTGACGACCCGTAACGACTGTCAAAGATGCACTTATGACAGCCGGGACTGACGGTTTAATGTGTTTTCCGAGGCAAGGAGGGGGCTTGATAAGTGACGATGGTTACCCATCCACGGACCAACCGCGGCAAGCCTAATCGATCTACCCGTGTGGCTGTTGTTACTTAGCCACGAGCAAATATGCAAATAGACCACTGAAAATCCAATCGTTACCAAATCATTATCCTTCCTCTATTCATCTTAACAATCCAATTCAACTCGACTCCAATTCCAGTTACATTGTTTTCCTTGGTTCACGTGATTGGGTAATTAAGTCTTTCCACTTGATTGCCAGTGGGTTGTCCAACATCAAGTCTTTAAGGGTCTTTGGGGATGAAGTACTCAAACCAGGACGTTAAGTTTAAGTGGAAATAAATAGGAGTTAGGTTTTATTGTGTACTTTGGTTTAGAGCTGATGTTAGTTTTGAGGGGTTTTAAATGAGTCATGTAAGGATATCGCTGAGTTAGGGTTCCGTACTAAAATGGTAAAAAGGAACCCTTTTAGTGCGACTCAGTCTGTCTGTCTATCTGTCACGTTTGCGCAACTATTTTACAAATATGAAAGAAATAAAAATATTCTTTTTTTTGCAACACGTACTGAAAAGGGGTCTCAAAAAATATAAAATCAGCCAAATTAATCTGATTGTTTTTCAGGATTCGTAAATTAATGAATGAAATGCACCAACCCCAACGAGGTTTTATTATACTCACTTACTCGAATGAACCCAAAGATTCACACCAGCCCCTTTGCCCTATGTTACATGGTGCAACAGAGACCATTGCATATCAAGGAGTAAACCACGGGGAGCGCGATAGTGGTAGGGAAGACGTGCTCATAGAATATGGAAGGATTATAGAGCCGTACCGAATATGCATCCTATAGTTAGGATTGGGATTTTGGAGAGACGGGTGATATATGTATGGGCTCTTTGAACGACGTCACCGCCAGGTTGCTTCAAGTCCAGCTTCACCGAAGTGAATCTTGAATAAAATACTGTTGTAACTCGTCGCTTTTATGTGAGCATTTATTGCAATACCTCCATGAAGGGGAACTTTACAAATCTCCACTGAGAAACAAAGGGATGGAAGATCCAGCTAAGCGTCCCACCCTGGGAAATTTGAAAGCCTTTGATCTTAGAGTTGTATAGCTTACGACTGTCTCTCACGATATATTGAAGACTTGTTCATCTAATCAAGAGAATTGTGAGCTTTCTTGGCCATTACTTAGTACTACTTAGATGTTAGGTCATGTTGAGAGGATGAATGAAAGGCGACTAACAAAACGAAAGAAAATACGTTTATTTGCACACAAAATAAAATAATTATAGGGACAAGTTGGGGGAAAATATGCGTCACATCCACGCAAAACGGCCATCGCTCAGCATAATGCTGCGACCCCATGCAAGACAGCCGCAGCGCTACAAGAACAACACACCAACACAACAAGAACAAGGCAGATGTGAGTGGAAACTCCGAGAGGGGACACCCTAGAAGGATCATTACCCTCATCATCAGTCTACAGCAGTCCACTGCTGGACATAGGCTTCTTTAATTGCACGCCATTCAGATCGATTCTCGGCAACTCTCATCCAGCTGCTTCCACCTACCCTGTGAGGATCCACATCCACACAGTGTGGCAAATTATAAAGAAGTCCTAGAAAGATATAATGACCTTATTGGTGATGTTCTCTAGAAAGGTCAGGTGCGTAGTACTCGCAACCGGCGTGCGTGTATGACCAGATGTATGAACGTAAACGAGGCAAAAAGAGTATGTAAGGATGACATCATCATCAGTAAGGATGTATGGGACGACAGGAGGCGTTTTGTAGTTTCTGACTATCCCCATGACAAGAAGGTGTGAGTTTATGTATGTACTGCCAATCTATTCTGTAAAGATCTCACCGTGAAATCTTAGGTGAAGTGAGCGTGAAGGGAGCGTGAAGTGAGCTGTCAATAGTTGCAAACACCTCTATCAGGTGGTGACAGCTCGCCTAAGTTTTTATGGTGAGATTTTTACAGAATAGAAAGGCTGTATTATTTTCACCGAATTAATATTGTTCTACTAGTCTTAACTTAATTATCGACAGATCTGCGAGGTTCATCAAAAAATCTCTTCAGCAATGTCTATGCAAATAAAATGCTAGCCTCGCAAAATAAATTTCATTTCAGGAATATTAAATGGCAAAGACTGTCACTGCTTTTAAATTAAAAATAGTTTTTATTAACCCTTTCAGTTTTTCGTTCAGATTAAAATTCTTGGCAGTTTTGCTTGATATTTTTTTTTCAGGACTCTCTTCGTCTCGTTACCATTAAAGCTCTGACAATACTGACACTGCCGCATGGGGAACGGGATGTCAAAGAGAAAAAGATGACGGCGCCGAAGTAGCAACATTTACTATGGCTGAATAATCTCGTTTCTCGTTGACGTCCCGTACCCGGTGCGGCGGACGAACAGTCTGAGGCAAATCCCGCGCGGGTTGCGGGACGCGACTGTGCGCGTAGATTGTTTTAACGATTAGGAAGTCACGCTACTATTTGCGCCTGTTTGAACACCTCCATACTCGTTATTGACGTTGTTCGTCCCGCATCCCGCGCGGAATTTGTGTCAGTTTGGCCAGAGGTTTACTAGTAGTGGTGGCCCAGTGGTAACGGCCGCGACTTACGAGTTGTAGGTGGTAGGTTCGAACCCCGGCAGGCGCTTTACTTTGTGTAAATTATTTCATCACAACTGCTCTCAAAACGTTGAAGGGAAACATCGTAAGGAAACCGGCATGTTCTAGAACCAAAAATTCGAAGACATGTGACATGTAACAACATGCACTGCGCCCGCGTGGTGGATTACGGCCTACTCCCTCTCACCGCGAGGAGGCTTGCGTCCGATCTGTGGGAATATTATAGGCTGATTATATTACTAGTAAGATTTTTTTTATTACACTTCTTCGTAATAAGATATCACTCGTCACTGGTCCTTTAAGACGCAGATATATGCCAATGCCTTACAAAACGGTTTTGCGGTACTTCATAAATTAAGATTTTTTGTAAAATTTAATTTTAAAAAAAAAATGAAAAAAATGGCCTTGCTTGCTTGAGTGAGTTGAGTGTTTTGTGCTGACCTCACGCAACACGTCGTACGTCCACTCAGTAATAGGACTCGCCCATCAAGGAGCGCTGTCCCAAATTAGACACATTATTAATTTATTACACTCAAAACAAAAGGTTAACATATTAAAACAGGTATACAAAAAGATAACTAATTAAATTATCTTTAAAATGGTGACGGTTTCATAAAAATACACTTGATAGTTTTTGTGATTCTCAGTTATTTATCTGCGTTAGACATAACTTTACAAATTAACACTCTCATTAATACTTCTACTATAAACTTACTGATAATTGATATACAATAAAAAATAATAGTTTGGGGGTCACCATCCAAACAATCTGATTAGTAAGAGGGCTGTCATTTTCTGTCACCTCTCTCGCTCACACGGGACCAAATTTTGTGAATGTTAAATGAAAAGATGGTTTTTTGAAAAATGTAATCAATTAGCAAACTAATAAATAATATTAATTTAATATGTAATTATTAAAAACACATTTATATTGTCTTATCTGATAAACTCAGATCAATAAGTATTATGATCTGTTTTTTTGAGATTATTGAAATAAATGCTACAGAAATTAAAATTTAAATGAATATTATTTATTAGTTCGCCTATTGATTACATTTAAAAAAAAAACATCTTTTCATTCTTAAAAAATCGGCCCCGTCTGAGCGAGAGAGGTGACAAAATCCGACAGCCCTCTTAAGAAAACGCTCTTATTTATCATATATTTATCATATATTTTTACAAATCATTAACACTAGTCGTTTAAACGTGATCTTCAGTTTAAAATCATTAAAAGCCGGTTATCGTCGCCTTAAGGTGCTGCGATCCGATACCGTCATGGATACCGTCATTTGCAAGCTAGGATATCGCTATCTAAAGAGACCCTTCCGGGAATTGCATGCTTAACGGCATGGGAAGATGGGGTAACACAAGAAGCCTGTAGCCGGATATATTAAGTTAATTAATTTTATGGAAATAAACTTGAATTTATATAGCAACTGCTTGAATAAGATAATGTTTTTAAGATGGCCACAGTCTATATTAATTGAGGTAAAATTTGTTTGGTAAGTTTAGGTGATCTTTGCAACAATCAGTCGGATTTTAAAAAAATATTTTTCATTTGATAGCCCAATTCTTGAGGAAGGTTATAGGCTATTCAACATCACGCTACGACCCTTAGTAGCCGAGCAAAAAGAAAAAAGGCAGAAAAAACGCTAAGCGAAAACGAAGTAATAGCACGGGAGGGCGATGCGATGGGACGGGGTGCGACAGGGAACAAGAAATTTCAGACGGCCGAAGTCGCGGACAGAAATTAGTGTGTAATATACAGAGTTGCAGGGACATCAACGCAAAATCTGTTATCATGGACTCGGTAGGTACACGATTCTGGACCTTTAAAAATTTCAATGCAAGGGACGTTGAAATTATTCGTCAGTTTAAAAAAAAAAAACCAGCCGTTTCCTACAAAAATTCAACACCTACGCGGTCAAAATGTATGAAACAGCAATTTTTTTTTAATAACCGACGAAAAACTTCAATGCAAGTGGGTCCAGAATCAAAGTTAATGTCAAATCAACGAACGTCAAAAATTATGTACTGAATCTATGGTAACAAGATGTGCGTCGATGTTCCTGCCTCCCTGTATAGATGACGACTAATAGAGAAGTTCAATCTGCCTAGCCCTTTCCCAACTATGTTGGGGTCGGCTTCCAGTCTAACCGGATGCAGCTGAATACCATTATTTTACATGGAGCGACTGCCTATCTGACCTCCACAACCCATTAACTGGGTAAAACGATACCCCTTGGTAAAACTGGTTGTCAGACTTTCGGGCTTCTGACGACCCGTAACAACTGTCAAAGATCCACGAGTGACAGCCGGGACCAAGCGGCTTAACGTGCTTTCCGAGGCACGGAGGAGTCTCGGTATGTAAAGATGGTCACCCATCCACGGACCAACCCCGGCAAGCGTAGCTTAACCTGATGGATCGACCCGTGCGGCTGTTATTACTTAGCCACGAGCTCCTCTCGACGACTAATAGAGAAGTATGGAATAAAAATAATGTTGTGCGGACCCCAAATAAATTGGGATAATGGCATTAGAATGATGAGGTTTATGTACCTTCGTAGAACACATAGGTATGTAGGCATGAATATTATACTTAATAGCTGATCCGACAGACGTTGTCGCCTGTCCAAATTTCAATAATTCATACAAAATTATCATAGAAAATGTACTTTAAATTTTCCGAAATTTTCCAATTTTCACGGCAACTTTTACAATTTTTCTCTTCTTAAGAACCTTCCTCTTAAATCACTCTATCTATTGCTGAAAACTGCATTAAAATTGTAGAGTAGTTTAATAGATCTAAGCGAACAGACAGCGGAAGCGACTTCATTTTATTATAGTATGTAAGGATGTGCCAGAAATCTCATCCACAGTCTCTGAAAGTAGAAATGAAAACACGTTTAATGTAAATAATGTAATTATATATCTACAGTTAGTTTAGTTCCCCTTTTTGACATAACTAAACAATAACTCGGAAAATTACTCCTTATTCGACAAAATAATGAAGACAAAGCCAGCCAAATAATAATAATACAAAATACTACAAACAATTAGACAAAACATTAATTTTATTAAAAGCCCCGTGGTTCAATTAACTGACATGGAAATTATAAAGCTTTATTGTCACATAAACTTGAAACAGAATTGGTAATTACAGCGTACCTTCCTCAATCTGAGTAAGACGTTCCGTTTCATTGTTTACCCGACTACTCGGCTGAAAAACAGGGTTATATTTTTCACGTATAAGTATAGAAAAGAGAGAGAGAAAGAAAATGTATTTAATGGAACACGCACATGAATATCACAAACTAAACTAAACACAATTATAGAAACATGAAAAACACTTATATCAAAAAAAAAAAACAAATAAAAAATGTATGTTTCTTTGTATACTTACACTACGGCCGAAATATCTTGGCGAATCTGAACTTCGCGCAGAAGGCTGCGAAGTAATATTTTTTTAGGAATCAAATGGTGTCATGAGGCGAGTGTGAGTGAGAGAACATGCTCGAAAGTTCATAGTGCCTATGTTCAGACTCGCCAAGATATTTCGGCCTACCATTGAAACACAGCTGGATGGATTTTAATTTTTGAGGGTTCCATCAACCTACGGCAGGATGGATACCCGAGGTCATTGACCATCGACTCGACTAGGTCGTACTATGGTTTGTAGGCTAGATTGTTCTTGTTTAAACAAAATTTTAGACGTCAATAAATAATGTTCTGGCTAAAAAAAAATTTAAGTACATGACCATGTAGAGTATCAAAATAAAATTCTTGAAGAGACGATTCAAAAAATCAATCTGTCTAGCCTTTTCCCAACTGTGTTGGGGTCGGCTTCCAGTCTAATCGGATTCAGCTAAATACTAATATTTTACATGGAGCGACTGCCTATTTGACCTCCACAACCCAGTAACTGGGTAATACGGTACCCCTGGGTGTACCTAGGGGTATCGTATTACTCTCACTATCACATCGTATTACACTCGACTGGTTGTCAGACTTTCGGGCTTCTGACGACTCGTAGCGACTGTCCAAGATCACGTTTGACAGCCGGGACCAACGGTTTAACGTGCTTTCCGAGGCACGGAGGAGTCTCGGTATATAAAGATGGTCACCCATCCACGGACCAACCCCGGCAAGCGTAGCTTAACGTGATGGATCGCCCCGTGCGGCTGTTATTACTTAGCCACGAGCTCCTACTTTTTTGATTAAAAAAATATGACACAGAAAAAAAAATACTGCAACTAAAACGTTCAAAACAAGATCACTTTGCAAGCAATTGGTAGTATCAAATCAAAGATTGAATAAAAATAACTAAAAAACTTTCTTCAAATTAATAAAATATTAAATGTTAATTAAATGGTACCTTGCTACAATTTGAATGAGGAACTTAAAGACGTTCCGTTCCACTTTTGAATTACATTAACTTGTAGGAAGATGTGCAATGCATGGCTTTGAGCTCGTTTTAATTGATAGAATGCATGCGATGCTGCTTCGTTAAGGTAATTTGCCTTTGAGATGGGTTGATGAAATCTAATTGTAGATGATTACGAATGTGAAACAAATGGGTATTGTTTTAGTATTATACAGTTAAGTTAAATAGTAATTAATACACGCTTCATTGATTATTTTTAACTGACTTCAAAAAATGAGGTTCTGTATTCACCCGTATATATGTATGGTTTGTTTGTCCGCGATTTGCTCAAAAACCAAATAACAACAATAATTAACAAATTTTGATGATTCTTTCACTAACGTGATTTTATTTATTTATTTAACCATTTTTTTTAAATACTTTTAGGAAGGTTGTAGTATATAATATATTATGTAATTATTTTTATGTACGAAGTTATGTGCAGAAATGCACTGTATCTCCGGAATTTCTAAGCGGATTTTGATGATTCTTCTTTTGGTTTGACTTGGGCTTACCTACTTATGTAATTGTATATTCAACTAAAAATGGAAAAATAAATTTACTTTAAAAAAAGAACGAAAGAAAAGAAAGAAAAAGTATTTATTGTGACTCGCACAGGAAGATCACCAACTAAACTAAAACACAATAATAAAAGTTTGAAAACAAAAAACAAAAAGAAATAAATAAAAAAAAAAAAAAAAACTGAAAGTCCTGTACGAGGCCAAAAGGCCCATATCTCAGCATGATGCTGCGACAAGAGTGAAAAAGTGAAAACCGTCTTCAAAATCAAAAATGATAAAACACTGAACAGCTTCTGAAGTCGTTGTCTTACATCACCGACGACGACGACGATGCTCCGGAAGTGACCGAGGTAGAGCTGAGAGTGGCGGTACGTAGGCTGAGTGCCAAAAATACCGCCCCAGGACCCGACGGCTTGCCAGGAAGAGCCTGGGTTCTGGCCTTTGGGGCTCTCGGGCCTCGACTAGGGGGGCTCCTAAGCGCATGCTTGGAGAGGGGCCAGTTCCCACTTCGTTGGAAGACAGGGAAACTGGTCCTCATTAAGAAGCCGGGGCGCCCTGCGGACTCTCCGTCCGCTTACCGGCCCATCGTGCTGCTCGACGAGGTGGGCAAGCTCTTTGAAAGAGTCATTGCAGACCGCCTCGTCGGGTGGCTGGCGCAGGAGGGGCCGGATTTGGCGGAGAGCCAGTTTGGTTTCCGCAGGGGGCGCTCTACGGTGGACGCCATCATGCGCGTGCAAGCCCTCACGACGGGGGATGCTGTGGCCCGGGGTGGGGTCGTCTTGGCGGTGTCTCTAGACATCGCCAATGCCTTCAATACCCTGCCCTGGAGTTGCATCAGGGAGGCACTCCGGTATCACCGGGTGCCAACCTACCTCCGTCGAGTGGTCGAGGCCTATTTGACGGACAGGACCGTCATCTACCCCGGTCATCAGGGAGAGTGGAACCGGCGAGAGATGTCGTGCGGTGTCCCACAGGGATCTGTCCTGGGGCCACATCTGTGGGACATCGGGTACGACTGGGTGCTGCGCGCCGACCTCCCTAGCGGCGTCAGCGTTGTATGTTACGCTGACGACACGCTGGTCCTGGCGCAAGGGAGGTCGCACCAGGCGGCGGCCGAACTAGCGACACGCGGGGTTGCGACAATCGTAGAGAGGATCCGGCAGTTGGGACTCGAGGTGGCCCTGCACAAGTCCGAGGTCATGTGTTTTCATGGTCCTCGGAACGCGCCACCGTCGGGTTCCCAAATAACGGTAGGAGGGGTTCACATCGCAGTCGAGTCGACGATGAAGTACCTGGGACTCGTCCTCGACAGCCGGTGGAACTTCGTGGAGCACTTCCGACGTTTGGCTCCCAGACTGGAGCGGGCTGGGGCTGCCTTGAAGCGGCTCCTGCCCAATCTGGGGGGTCCAAACGCCTCCTGCCGGAGGCTTTACGCGGGGGTCGTGCGGTCCATGGCCCTTTACGGGGCACCGGTGTGGGCGCGTTCCCTGAGGCTGCGACCAGCCCGCCGGTTGAACGCGTCCCAGAGGGTCATGGCCATCCGGCTAGTCCGGGGATACCGCACGGTCTCCTGTGAGGCGGCGAGCCTCCTTGCCGGATTACCGCCATGGGATCTGGAGGCAAAAGTCCTCGCGCACGTGGGAGTGGCGCGAGGAGGCAAAACGCCGGGGCGTAACTCCGCTGCCGCGAGAAATCACGGTACAGCGGACAGAGCTCCGGCGGGATCTCATGGCGACATGGAGAGTGCGATTGTCGCAACCCAGCGCTGGGCACGCCACAATTGCGGCGATAAGTCCCCTCTTTGAGGAGTGGTTGGAGAGGCGCCACGGCGTCCTCACCTTCCGCCTGACGCAGGTCCTCACCGGACACGGTTGTTTCGGGAGGTTCCTGTTTCGGATAAGGCGGGAGGAAACGCCCGGGTGTCACCATTGTGTAGATCGCCCGGAGGACACGGTGGAGCATACAGTGGAGGTCTGCCCGGCTTGGGCGGAGCACCGCCGTGTTCTCACGGAGGCGATCGGCGGCGGCGATCTCTCGCGTCCAAACTTGGTCCAGGCCATGGTGCGGAGCGAGAGTGCATGGGAGGCCGTCACCTCCTTCTGCGAAGCAGTAATGCTCGCAAAGGAGGAGGCGGGACGCGAGAGGGAGAGGCAACAGCCGCGCCCTCGCGCCCCTAGCCGCCGCAGGAGACGCCCTGGGCGGCGGGAATCTATCGCCGATTCCCGGCCACCGTAGGCGCGGGCTTGCGGACGACGAGTAATGGGCAGCTCGCCGTCCGGTAAGGACCAGGCCCGGGTCGACGGCGCGTTGTGTTCCACGCGCGCCTCAAAGAGATGTCAGCAGTGACGGGGTCCAATAGGGCCGAAGCCGCCGGGGTCGCGGGTAGTTCGAAAGAGATACCGTGGCCCTGGCACGGGCAACTGAAGGAACACGGGTGGGTTTTAGTCAGTAAAAGTCTGACACACCCTCCCGCTCTGCCCGGAGCGGGAGAAGTCATTTGATGATTTCCCATCCACAAAAAAAAAAAAAAAAAAAAGTCGTCTTCAATTCTTCAATGCACTTTAGCTTGACACCGACTTCAGAAGCTGGTAAGTGTTTTATGAAAGTTATTTTATTCGTTTTTGGTTTTGAAGTCGGTTTTCACTTTTTTTAAAGTAAATTTATTAAGTGTCCACTGTGTGTGACGTCGTGATAAAATTCTGTATGTATATTATAAAGTTGGATTTAATCACAAACAACACTAAGTACATGGACAAAACTTAAGCATGCTCATTTAAGAAAATATTCCTGTGAGAGCGCAGCTAGTGACAAACGAACATTGTGCGATCGAGACGTGAGCCGTGCATGCGATTATCGCCTTTGAAGTGATCATGCGGAACTTTGGCCCATAGTACAATTGACGGCTAAACATTTTTGAAGTCTCAAAGACCTATTGTTAAACCACGATTTATACTGAAGTGTGGTAAGTACAACTTTTCAACTAATATCAGACTTCCATTCAATTAAATCTCTATTAAGAACAGTCACTGAAGTCTTACTATCAGAGTACATTCTGACCTTTAAGGCACGGATCTCCTAAAACGATCAGCACTCTAACCGTGACCTTTAACACAATACAGGAAACAACACGTAAGTATATCATTTGTCCACATCGCACAAGAACACATTCGCATAGGTATCAAGACTAATGTAAGGCTGACCGTCCATTGGAGCGGAGCGAGTGAACCGAGAAGAGCGAGGAAGTAATACGAAGTAATACGCCGGGGTCGCGGGTGCCGCCGGGGTCGCGGTTGCCGCCGGGGTCGCGGGTAGTTCGAAAGAGCTACCGTGGCCCTGGCACGGGCAACTGAAGGAACATGGGTGGGTTATAGTCAGTAAAAGTCTGACACGAGAAGTCATTTGATGATTTCCCATCCACAAAAAAAAAAAAAACAAAATACGAAGAGCGTAGCGAAGTATCCCTGTCCAAATTTTTCACGACAGACCGCAGTGCCACTACTGGTTTCTATATAACTCTATGAAAACGCTTTCGTAAATAGCGACATTGCAGCCTCTGTTGCGGTCGAGCGGCGACTGCAGACGGCATATCATAAGCACGGTCAGTGGCTGTCACTTATTCTTTTGTTTGACAACTAAGACTTTTGCGAAACTGAAGAAGAGAAGTGCCCAATGCCACTGGCGTCGAAGTTGTGATATCGAGTTCGGAATTCAAACCGTAGCGGCACTGTCACTTGTGGTTATTGCCAACCGTAACGCCGATACCATCTACAGTCTGCGGTCGCACCGCTCCGCCTTAATGAAGTTCCCCTCAAGTGTCGCATGATACACCATTGGATCTTAAGGAAAAACTTTGCATAATTTATTTATTTATTTGATTTACTCGGTTTAAAAAACCAATTACGCCAAAGAAATAAAAATAAAATCAAATAATCAAATCAAAGTATATATGATAAGACAGTAATAACAACAATTAAATACTATTATTCTCACAAAAATGTAGGCACATAATAAAATTGGTGAATTTATTAGCGAACAGATTGAAGGATTGGTTGAGTTGGGTGGTTGGCTTACACGAGCTTATATAATGCGGTCAACACTCGCGGTATGGAAGACGCAGCACGGGCTGCAGTCCGACACGAAGACACGCCTATCAGTCGATATTTTCTGCTACGGAGATAATTATTCGGTGTGTAGAGTCGAATCAGCTCATTACGGATGACAGAAGCATCCGTCATACCCTTCCATACTTTAGGCCTACCTGGTCACATGCCCTTCTGGTCTCCAGGATATGATACCCCAGACATCCTAAGAGGAACTTGGTAGGATAGAGGTAAGGATAGTAACCGAGAGTTCCTCTGTAAAGAAAACGTAGGAATTCTTTTTGCACTTTTTCAAGAAGATGTGCATACTTTGCTTAGTGCAGATTCCATACATAAGAACTAGCTTCTAGCTTGGTTCGGACAAGTGTGCTGTATAAGAGCCTTATTACATGCTCGTTGCGAAAATCACGAGCATTCCGGAGAACAAACCCTTTTTTTTTTTTTTTTTTTGTGGATGGGAAATCATCAAATGACTTCTCCCGCTCCGGGCAGAGCGGGAGGGCGTGTCAGACTTTTACTGACTAAAACCCATCCGTGTTCCTTCAGTTGCCCGTGCCAGGGCCACGGTATCTCTTTCGAACTACCCGCGACCCCGGCGGCATCGGCGCAATTGACCCCGTCACTGCTGACATCTCTTTGAGGCGCGCGTGGAACACAACGCGCCGTCGACCCGGGCCTGTTCCTTACCGGACGGCGAGTTGCCCATTACTCGTCGTCCGCAAGCCCGCGCCTATGGTGGCCGGGAATCGGCAATCGATTCCCGCCGCCCAGGGCGTCTCCTACGGCGGCTAGGGGCGCGAGGGCGCGACTGTTGCCTCTCCCTCACGCGTTCCGCTTCATCCTTCGCGAGCATTACTGCTTCGCAGAAGGAGGTGACGATTTCCCATACACTCTCGCTCCGCACCATGGCCTGGACCAGGTTTGGACGCGAGATATCGCCGCCGCCGAACGCCTCCGTGAGAACACGGCGGTGCTCCGCCCATGCCGGGCATACCTCCACTGTATGCTCCACCGTGTCCTCCGGGTGATCCACACAATGGTGACACCCGGGCGTTTCCTCCCGCCTTATCCGAAACAGGAACCTCCCAAAACAACCGTGTCCGGTGAGGACCTGCGTCAGGCGGAAGGTGAGGACGCCGTGGCGCCTCTCCAACCACTCCTCAAAGAGGGGACTTATCGCCGCAATTGTGGCGTGCCCAGCGCTGGGTTGCGACAATCGCACTCTCCATGTCGCCATGAGATCCCGCCGGAGCTCTGTCCGCTGTACCGTGATTTCTCGCGGCAGCGGAGTTACGCCCCGGCGTTTCGCCTCCTGCGCCACTCCCACACGTGCGCGAGGACTTTTGCCTCCAGATCCCATGGCGGTAATCCGGCAAGGAGGCACGCCGCCTCACAGGAGAGGAGAACAAATCCTAGCCTTTTAAATGGTTGTTTGGCAACTGTAGAAATGTGATCATTAAAAGCAAGCTTCTGGTCAAATGTGACACCCAAGTCCTTCATGTTGATTGATCTAGTTATTTTAGTAGCATTTATTTTGTATTCGAAATTAATTGGGTGTCGCATTCGACCAAAGGTATTTGGAAGAATTGAACTCCATTTTATTTTGAACTCCTACTACATTTATTTTGAACTACAGCGGTGTTCTTTTTTAGAAATTCTTTTATTTTCCTAGCGACTCTCCGCTCCTTTTCGCTCCAATGGACAGGCAGCCTTACAACCCTGGCTTAATTGAAATCAGGGAAAACTTATAAGGAACTGTATTCGATCTGCCGTAGTGTCGCCAGCAAATAATATGGTGTCATTTTTATTTGTATCGTGGTTCGTATATTATTTGTACTGATGAAAAGCCTACTAGGTAATTTCCGGATATTGAGTTTAATGGTACATTTAGGGCGAAAGTTTTCACGAGTTACCTTGATATGCGAAAATATTTTTATGTAGGTAGTTTAATACTTGTTAGTTTTTACCCTAAAATTATTTGTACGCTTACAAGATCTAAGCGTAGTTTTGTAAGGTTTTATTGTAAGCAAAGAATTGCAGATGATTGGTACAAAAACTTTTTTCCAAAAAAAATACAACCGACTTCCAAAAACAACACTAAAAAGTGAAAAATAACTTTAATTTCGGAAATCGGTGTCTGGATGTATTTATTTTCGTTTTTTGCCACCGACTTCCGAAATTAAAGTTATTTTTCACTTTGTAGTGTTGTTTTTGGAAGGTGGTTGTAATATATTTTTTTGTAAAAAGTTTTATTTTTCACTTTTTAGTTGTGGTACCTACCCCACACAAATTCTAATACCACTACCTGCAAAACAAACTAGAACATCATCCATATAAAAGTGGGGAAAAAATACGTATTATTGAAGCTAACTCAAAAACTACCCAAGCAAAGTTAATCAATTTTATATGGGACCAACTTTGATGTATACCCTCTCGAATAAAATATTTTTTTTTCAAATCGAACGACTCTGTAAAAAGTTATGCGTGGTCATACATAAAAAAAAAAGAAATATACGTGTCGAATTGAGAACCTCCTCCTTTTTTTTTCGTCGGTTGAATAAAAAAGAAAAGAGATGTTCTTTTGTTTATTTAATAAAATGGACATGAAATTGCGGAGCGAATAATCGGCGCGCCATATCACACCGCGCCCTATATCCTTACTGTTATAATCTCAAATTATAAAATAACTCTTTAACCATTGATAATTGGTATTAAATAAGCGAATAAAACGTGCGGTTGGTACCTTGGTTTCCGTTAAAACAAACGCAACCACAGGGCGGTGCGGTCGCTGATATTTTGGCCAATAATCATCTGCCATGCTTTAATAACATGCCTAAATAATAAACCTATTAATATGTTGATTGCTTCTATCCATAGAGGATATATGTAAGTACTTGCTGAAATCAATAGGTACTTAAACATAGCTGGTGAATTGTGGTGGTTCTAGAGGTCACATCTGCCTAACCCACCTTGAAAATAAGGCGTGATGTTTTGTTATGTGTTGCTGAACGCAAAATAAGCCGATAATAATACGAATAATTATGTCAAAAAACGCGGATCAAATACTCGGTCGTTCAATCCGATTAGCCATAAGCCAGTGAGTGGAAAAATGAATGAGTAACACCTAGCATTACATTCCTATTACTATAATTTCAATATTTAATGATTGATTGATTGGATTGGCTGTGATGCCATTTCTATTCTGAAGGAGCCCAAAAAGTTCTGACAAACAGTGTTGGGTTGCGGAGGTCAGATAAGCATTCGCTCCTTGTAAAAAACTGGTATTCAGCTGCATCCTTTAACTGGAAGCCGACACCAGCATAGTTGGGAAAAGGCTACACAGATTAATTTGATGCCATTAATATTCCCAATCTAAATATAGTCTAATTGTTGACTCAACACAAACACCAGTCCAGTCTTAATTCAAGATTGTTTAGCGGCTAAATTATGACTGCAAGGTCCAGAGTTTGAATCCAGCACAAACTATTGCTTCACTTTGAGCATATTTAACTCAGTTCGCGGCTAACGAGAAAACTTTGTTATGCATCACTAATTTTAAAGCTTTTTAAAAAAGTGCATGTAAGTTACGTAAAAGCATTCATAAAATTTGTGGGAGCATTTTTATTTCCTAGGTATTTTAATAAATAAAATATTTTGTTAGCGTTGAGGTTGTTGGTGGAAGTTTAGAGTTTATTATGTTTTAAGAGCTCGCTGAAATGATGTTATCTTTTATCGTACCTAGTTTTCTTATACCTATGTATTTTTAAACGATCAACAGTTTTTTTTGTATTTTCTCCTTTCTTTTTTTTTGCTGACAACAGCACAACGCGGTCACTGTCGAACTATAAAAAAGAACATAGAAAAGAAAGAGAAGCGCGATGATACAACTCTAGTAATTTATTGCAAAATATGAAGCAATTACCTATTTACAAAAAAATATTGATTGGACTAAAAATTAAAACACTATTACAAAAAATCTGAATGATTACATGCATGTATGGTTTTTAACCATTAAAATCAATTTTTAAAGGTTTTTTGCGATTTATTTCTATCGTATCGAATTTGTTGTATTACGTTTGTAACACTCTTTAAAACTCGCATTTATCCAAAAGAATATCATATATTTTTCAGATTTTTTTTACTGCGTTAGATTTCATTTATGAAACTTGCGTTTATGTCCTGTAGACCTCTTAATAACATACCTTCTGCAATCACCAATCCATCTGCAGAGCGTTAATGAAACCTTTGTTGCCATGAATTCTGGCTGTTATTGAGAAACATCACGTTAGTTTTTCCCGAAGGGGCAGCAGAGATGTTTGGTAAGCCCACATTTCGCTAGTAATAAAGGGTGACCTCATTGCCTTTAAACTCAAACTCAAAGCATTTATTTCAAATAAACCAATTACAGGCACTTTTGAATTGTTAATGGGTCAGTCAGTCAGAAAGATGAAGCTAGTTGCCCATTCCAAAGCGTAGTAGATCCCTATGGAGAAGAACGGGCAAGTAACTCCACGGACACTCTTTTCAATCAAAATATTAAACGGGCACAAATCCTGATTCCAAGCTATTGAACATAAACTGCTGAAAAGAAATATGTATGCTTATGACTACCTCCGATTTAATCCCTCTTATATTTTTAACCCATACCATAACTCTCGAAGAAAATAACTCTCAAACCTATCTTGAAAAAACAAGGAATCAAATTCGAAAAAAAACCCATTACTCTTAAATAAGGCACTCGTAGTCTATATACCTTTCTTAATCCATAATTACTTTGTAAAGGAAACACATTTGACCCGGATAACCCAAAAAACTGTAAGTGGACGAAGGTCAGGTTACACTGGTTACTGTTGAGATCCGTCCATTACCTAAATAGCTTGCTCAGCCCGATACGAAACCAATTATGTTTTATATAAATCTTTACAGTACATACATTCGATTGAATTGTTCGGAAAATGTTTCCAAAGGATTTCCTTGTATGTTATGCTTTCGTTGATGGATATTTATTTATGGAATTCTTAAATATATGATTTTGTAGGACTGTTCTGAATGTCGGAATAAAAAGTTTAGGGAACTTTAGCTCAATCATTGTTAGCAGCGTGCGTGCGACACATTTTAAATGCAAATGAAAGTTTTGAAAGATGAAAAAACCGGCCAAGTGCATGTCGGACCATGCACAATGAAGGGTTCCTTAATTGCGATGAATAATTTATTCCAAAAACAAACTTAACATTGTAGTTCAAAAATATATTCTCCCATAAATCGACATACTTCACGGTCAATCTCCAACTGCAAATGTACGTTCGGACTTTTTGCTTTACTTCTGCTGAGAACTTGCTTCTTGCCAAAGTTCATGATTTGATTTGATTTCATGTCAAAGGTTTTCATTTATTTGCGAGTATCAAAATATGTCTGTATTTTCTTTAATTAAAAGCTCCAAGGGACCGTAGACCTACATATATTTGACCTATACAACCACCTGAAATCTTCAAGACACTTCAAAAAAAAAAAAAAAAAATTAAGCCCGAAATTAACTACACATAATTATTCCTTCTTCAAGAATTGTATTATCTACAACTACGCCCACGATCTTAAGAACTTTTATTCTCGTCATGTTTTCTTTAAAGACAAAAAAGAAAGTCTGTTTATCGCAAGTTTTATTCCAACAATCCTGGGAACTTCTATCAAGGCGAGTATTCTACTACTTAAAATAGACCTTTAAGCTCTGGTCAGACTGAAATGTATCCCGCGTGGAATGCGGGACCAAATTCGCTCACGCTGATTGTGACAACTAACTGATATGGAGGTGTTCCAACTGGTGCCAATAGTTGTGAGAACTTGTGATGGATAAATAAAGGATTCGTTTAATAACTATCAGTTTATTATATACAGCTTAATCCTAGCTAACCTCGACACAACAGACATCTTGTCAGGACGGAACAGGAAGTGCAGAACGTGTTTGACATTAGAAGTATCTATTGTCACAGATTATAAAATACTTTAACAATAGTCGCGTGACTTCCTAATCATTAAAAAAGTGTGTGTGTCAGCTCCGAGGCACGACGGAAGTTTACTCCTGTTTTTTTATTTATTTATTTATTAAAACTTTATGCACAATTTAAAAAAAATACTGTACAAAGGCGGACTTAATGCCTGAGGCATTTTCTATCAGTCAACCTTAGGGTGATGCAGAGAGAAGACATGGCAGGTGCAGCATAAGAGATAGATAACTCGAAAAAGAATAAATACTAATAAATAAATACAAACATACATATAAACAGAATAAACTTTGTCAGGAGAAATAACGATAGGTAGAGGAGAAAAAGAATCCAGCAAATCAGCGCTGAGATGATTCTGCCAACTTTATACGAATATGTTCACGCGCCTTCACTTTGAACGATAGCCGACTGGTTGCCATCCTGATGTTCAGATGTTTTTGTGCCGTTCCGACACCCTATTTTTGGACGAAAACAAAGGACTATAGTGGCAGAGTTTCTTAATTGCTATACAAAAAGCAACTTTAAGGTGTTCGTTTTGTTTTGCGTTACGCAAAAAAACGTAACAACGCTTTTGAGTTAACGTTTGCATTTTACTCCTCATAAAATTTTCGAACCGGGGGCCTTATAATAAAATCGATTCTTAAGGAGTAAGCCCCAAAAATCGACGCCTCAGTGTGGCCCAAACTTTATAAGGATTAACCTTGCGTACTATGCACTCTTTCTTTGAATCAAATGGATTGTATCGAATTCTATTAATTCGACAGAGAGCACTTGAAACGTAATTATTAGGATTATTTGATAAGTAACCTGATCTATTTATTGAGTGGAAATAATTATCGTTAAGGAAAAACTTTTTTACAAAAAAAATACAACCGACTTCCAAAACAACACTACAAAGTGAAAATTAACTTTAATTTCGGAAGTCGGTGTCTAGTTAAATGTATTTTCGTTTTTTGCCACCGACTTCCGAAATTAAAGTTATTTTTCACTTTGTAGTGTTGTTTTTGGAAGTCGATTGTATTTTTTTGTAAAAAAGTTTTTATTTTTCACTTTTTAGTTGTGTACCTACCCCACGCAAATTCTTAAACCACTATCTGCAAAACAAACTAGAACATCATCCATATAAAAGTGGGGAAAAAATACGTATTATTGAAGCTAACTCAAAAAATACCGTAGCAAAGTTAATCAATTTTATACGGGACCAACTGTGATGTATACCCTCTCGAATAAAACAAAAAAAATCCAAATCGCTCCAGCCATCTTCGAGTAATCGGGGAACAACATAAAAAAAAAAGAAAAATAATAAAAAAAAAAAGGTTCCGACGAATTGAGAACCTCCTCCTTTTTGAAGTTGGTTAAAAAGGGAAAGAGCTATGGACCTGCAGCCAGGAAAATTAACTGTTTAGGAATAACGCTTTGCAGGACAGTAAACGAGACACAATAGAAGTTTTATTCTTATTACCGCTATGGCATTATAGTGTCCTTCAAAGCGTTATAGAGCAAGATCCCAGGGCCGCCACACCTTACTTATTTTCTGGTTAACAAAATGTATGGGGTAGACTTATAGTATTAGTCATAATTTTTTACACGCTTTTATTAGCTTCACCTGTGTGTATGTTTGTATGTAACGGAATCTTTGAACTCGATTTTTACCCACTTTAAATGGTCAGATTAATTGGAAAATTTGCACATATAACAGGGCCCGATGACAATACAATAATTTAACATTTTTGTCCCATTATCCTGCTCAGGATCATCAGGATTACCGATTTATCTCAAAAAAATTGAAAAATAAATTATTGTTTAAAAAACTAAAAAATACGCTTTAATACCATTAAACTAAAAAGTGAAAAATATTTTTTTCAATATAAGAATAAAGTGATTAACGAGAACATTAATGTCATTGTAAAAAAAGCGTGGAGTGCTTTGTACGACATTCTTGCAGTAACTCTGTAATTCGAAAGCACCCCACGCTTTTTTTTACAATGAGATTATTTTTCTCGTAAATCACTATAAACTTATATAAAAAAAAAAAAAAAATTACTTTTTAGTTCAGTTTAATGGTATTAATTCGCGTTTATTACTTTTATAAACTATAATAATATAGTGATACTCGGAGAACTATTTCAATACTATTTGTAAGCAGCCAGACCCATCGTGCGTGGTCAAATATGGGGGATGTTTCCTTTACCTTCAAGTCATCGCAAAATGTTCCGGTTTCTCCCGCGATCCACAAGGGAAAAATCCATGATAATTCTCAGATCCAATTTCTCCGATATTCAACACAATTCACAAATTGTGACTGTCCCTACGAAAGATAAGAAAAGACATGGATATTTCCCGAAGTTACTATTCGGAGCAAGTCTCTTACTTAATTTATCACGAGGATTCAGGGATTCCGTACGACGGGGTAACGTTACGTCACAAATTAACTTTTTCCTGTTATGACTTATTAGCTGTTACTGTTTCCGACTATTGATTAATGTTTGGTGGTTGTTTGGGTTTCTTATGAAATGATAATTTGTTATTTCTAGTAATGGTTTTATAAATGTTTTGCAAGCAATCATTAGGTTTCCGTACCAAAATGGTAAAAAGAAACCCTTATGGTGCGACTCTGTCTGTCTCTCTGTCTGTCCGTCTGTCACAGCTGGATGTCTCAAAAACTATCCCAGTTTGCCCAACTATTTTGCAAATAAGAAAGAAATATTTTTTTTTTTTGCAACAGGGACTGACAGGGGTCTTAAAAATTCGAATTGGGGCTACATATGAAAGAGTGCTGTTGGCACATTCTCAATTTTTATTTTTTATTTTTAGGCCGCATAGTTTTCGACTTTTGATGAAAAATGTAAAAAAAAAACCATTCTCCCCTCCATCTCCGAAGTTTGCAAAGAGAAAAATCAGAAATTAGTCAGTATATTAGAAGTTTATGTAAAAATTGCCAACAGGAAAAATAAAACGATGTCTCTAAATACTTGAAGCACACTTTTTCAGAAAATGGAATGTCCGACTTGCTCTTGACCGGTTTTCTTTAGGGCTTATTCCTATTAGTCAGCCTGTCACATTATATAGCTGAAAGAAAGGCCTTCCTTGATTAAGCCAGTCTAGATTCTCTCGCTATCGAATCTAACCTACGTTGCCTTCGTTTAATAGTTTTTCCATATAATTATGGCCGTTCCAAATTTAGTTTTTTGACATTAAGTAATAATAAAAAAACAAAATAAAAAACTAATGAGAAGACAACATAAATGGAAGGGTATCCAATTTTAATTTTTATTCTTAATAAACAAGACTAGATACAAGATAGATGCCACAATATTTATGAGTTTAATAGTGAACTGAATTTGATAGGACCAACCACGATGTATTGTAGAGACGCATCGGTACGGTCAGCAACAGAAGTCGGTTAACTCTTAAAATGTCGATTGTACACCATGTGTACAGATAACAATAGAATTTCAATTGTGTCTGCTAATTAGCGCGCGACGGGTTAACACTGCTACTTTTTGACATCATCTAAATTGACGCAAAATGATACGATAACCTGCTTTTTACCATTTCATTTATTAGATAAGAGTTAATTTTCTTTAAAATTTACATGTGTTCCGATTTTAATGAAGTATTTTTCTCAATAGTGAATATTTAGAAAACTCAACTGTTAACTTTTGTCGACTTTTGTTGCTGACTGTACCACCATTGCGTCTCTGCAATACAGTCAACGGCACGTCAGTAGTAACTTTGGGCAGGCCTAGCGATAGAACAAGAGGCTAGCTTATACTGCACCCTAATTGCGTAACACATTTTCAATCACAATTTGAATGAATTTGCATCCAATCCATTGCTTCATATGTTCAAAAAATTTGTCGGCTCAGCAACGTAAATAACGCAATGAATGTTGTTGAACTGTCAAAATGAAAGCCATTTGCTATGTTAGTTACCACTTACTGGCGGCCTTTTTTTTTGTGGATGGGAAATCATCAAATGACTTCTCCCGCTCGGGGCGGAGCGGAAGGGCGTGTCAGACTTTTACTGACTAAAACCCACCCATGTTCCTTCAGTTGCCTGTGCCAGTTACCCATTATTCACTGTCTGCAAGCACGCGCCTACGGTGGTCGGGAATCGGCTATCGATTCCCGCCGCCCAGGGCGTCTCCTGCGGCGACTAAGGGCGTGAGTTTCCTCTCCCTCACGCGTTCCGCCTCTTCCCTCGCGAGCATTACTGCTTCGCAGAAGGAGGTGACGGCCTCCCATGCACTCTCGCGCCTTACCATGGCCTGGACCAGGTTTGGACGCGAGAGATCGCTGCCGCCGCTAATCGCCTCCACGAGAACACGGCGGTGCTCCGCCCAAGCCTGGCAGACCTCCACTGTATACTTACTTACTGGCGGCCTACTTTACTATTCTAACGTCTGCCTACATTTTCTCGAATCACAAGCCTAATAAACATAATATGACATATCTTACACGCACGATATACAGCCCAACAATATTTCCAAGAAAGCCAATATCATAGTAGTAGGTTCTTGACCGATTTTTTGCTAAAGTTTCCCCGACAGAAGTTGCGTGTTTTGATGAATTGCACCCCGACACGCGCATACGATCACTCATACCTTCTGTCAAATGTTTCTTTTTATGTTCCCCTGGTGTTAGTGTTTCTATATATTGGTTTTTCTTCGGTGTAAATATATTGCCGAAATAGAAGCCAGTCTCTGGAGTAAAATTTATCTAATGCCGAATTGTTTCAAGGTAAAAAGTTATCGTTATTTATTATTTATTTATACAATACACATTTCCTCCCTGAAAAGCTTCAAACTAATTTATTTTTTTATTGAGAGTACAGCATAGAAGAGGAGCTCGTGGCTAAGTAATAACAGCCGCACGGGTCGATCCATCAGGTTAAGCTACGCTTGCCGGGGTTGGTCAGTGGATGTGTCACCATCTATACATACCGAGACTCCTCCGTGCCTCGGAAAGCACGTTAAGCCGTTGGTCCCGGCTGTCATTCGTGGATCTTTGACAGTCGTTACGGGTCGTCAGAAGCCCGAAAGTCTGACAATCAGTCTTTCCAAGGGGTATCGTATTACCCAGTTACTGGGTTGTGGAGGTCAGATAGGCAGTCGCTCCATGTAAAATAATGGTATTCAGCTGCATCCGGTTAGACTGGAAGCCGACCCCAACATAGTTGGGAAAAAGCTAGGCAGATTGATTGAGGGTACAGCATAATCAGCGTACAATGTTCCCACTGCTGGGACTGAGGACTCCTTTCGGTGCATGAGAGGGAGTGGGCCGTAACACCACGGGGGTTCAGTGCGGGTTGGTAGTTATCATATATTATGTCTTCAAATTTTTGGTTTTAGGATATGCCGGTTTCTTCACGATGTTTTCCTTCATCGTTTTGAGAGCAGCGATGAGGAAATAATTTACACAAAGTAAAGAGCCAGTCTTGGTTCGAACCTATGACCACCACAACCCGTAAGTCGCGGTCGTTACCACTGAGCTCTCACTGCTCCATGTGAACCGTACTGGTTCAATACTCAGAAGTAAGGATTTTGAACATAAAAACACTATTTCGTAGACTTTTAAGATCAGCTTTATTACTTATAATCACAGCAGTACAGTGATACAGTTACAGAGTTTGATTTACTAACGATACAAGCAAGTGACTAGCACCGATGTCGAAGCACGAATGTCGAAGAGCCGGCGTGGCGAGCATATTACCAACATGCCCGCCGACTATTTTTTTTATCCCCACCATTGACTTGCTTATGATTGGTCGTTTAATAACTGTCAAAGTCTCGACCAATCACAAGAAGTCAATACAACTACGTACATATTAAAAAGAAACATAATTAATTGTAGGCATAATTTAGATATTTATAACATCCAGAGTAGAACAGCTGTACTTTACCTTGATAAGTGTAAGAATCATCAATCATCGAAAAAAATACCAAATTCAGATGTATTCTTTTTCGAAATAACGTAAATAATAGACTTTTATTTTGGACCAACCACAGCTTGACTATACACTATATTTACCTATGTAATGTATTCTAGCTATGATTCCATGTAGGAACAGTTTAACTGTTTAACCCCATTAATGAAACTACTACGTAATTAATTAAGTGCTTGTCCCAGCTAATCAGGAAAATTAGCTGCTCACCTGGTTACTGCAATTGGGTGTAATGTTAGATAAATCGGACATGTGTCTTTTAATTGCGTTAGGCGCAAGCGTCGCTTGATGTAATATAATTGTTTGCGGTCAAAGCGACCCACTGGTGCTTCGGGGTTGAAGTGAAAGCGTGTAGAGGGTTGAAAATTTAGTCTACTGAAAACGACAAAATTTTTTAAATAAAAATATAAATGCTTATACCGCGGCGTGTATAATGATTCCATGGATTTTATTCAATAAAAATAAAGCAACGTCCTCATGAATAAAACTGAAATGATTTTCTAAAAAAAACTCATTTACTTAACTCAACAAAATTCATTCGTAAAATTATGCGTATCATACTTCTATGTTGATACATCACACACTTAGAAAATATAACGAAATAAGACTAAAATATGGCGAACAAATGTTTTCATAATTTCATAAATAAACACTGGGATTTATTGGCTATCATAATTATGATAACGGTTCATTATTTCACGTCAAGAATTTATCAAAACTAAATCTTTTTAAAAATCCAAACTTTAAAAACCGGAAAACCAAGCTCGCTTATAAACCGCTACCCACTTTTTCTCGTACCACACATCTCGATACACACCGCATGATGGCGGCCACAAAAAAAGAAGAGAATGTGCCATTGGAACAAATGTTTCTGTATATTACTTCGCTAAATTGATTTACCGGTGGTATCAGTTGCTAGATTGGGACCGAGCACCAACATATTGAATCAAACGTTATTTACAGCGAAATGAGGGAAAATGTACTTTTTTGCTGATCTTTTATGAAAGTGTGTGAGTTGAGTTGGTTAGATTATTATTTTGTCGTGTGTGGTATTTTTGTTTTTTTTTTTTGAGTAAGTGATGATGTTTATCACAACTTCGTCAGCGGTCGTACAGGTGCCGATATATCTCCTTGTAAGACCACCACTGTTAAAGTTCCCATGTTGCAACGAAGGTCATCATTTCAGCCGAAAGACGTCCACTGATGGACATTGGCAACGGAGTTCGCTGACACCCAATTCACAGGAACATGCACTTGCTTTTAAGGAGTCAAGAGATGTATTCAAATATTAACCGAATAATGTCTTCCTTTTATCTTCTCATAAATCAAATATAAAATTCTAATTATGAAATCAAAAACAGTAGTGCTATTCTGTAAACATCTCACCGTGATAACTCAGGTGAAGTGAGCGTGAAGTGAGCCGTCATTCCACCTGATGCTAGGGGTTGACACTATTGACAGTTCACTTTAAGATCACTTCACTCATGTTTTCACGGTGAGATATTTACAGAATAGCACTACAGTACCTTAAGTGTTTTGAAAAGTTTATATGGGAAACTTAAAGTAGTAGCCTCGAAAGAAAAGTCTGGCTAGCTCAAGAGTTTCACCAGTAGTTAAGTAAAAAAATCGGTTTGAGGATAAACCTAGAGATGATTGTTAAAAAAAAATAATATCACTAAAAACATGCGAAAAGCACTGCCGTATTTTGATACGTGCATATTAGACTCGCCCAACTACTGTTTCTACATTAATCTGTGGAGTAAAATGGCGCATACGCCCGTGGTGGGATGTAGGATTTGAGCGTCACAATTCCGACATTAATTTAATGTGTTTTGATGAAATTGCACATCACTAGGTATTAAAACACTAGTGTGATGCTATTATAGACCTCGCCTGCGGCTCGGTTAAACTCACAGACGTGTTTTAATAACCGCTGATATGTAACAGTTTCATATATAATTAAGCAATTTGGATTGAAAAGCAAGCTTTTGGCAAAAACAAAGAATTATTATCATTAACTAAAACCTTGTATCAGACCTGTATTAACAACTTCTTCTCTTTGTTTCAGACGCCATAGCTCTCCGGGACGTCCAGCTGATAGCGCCATCGGCTGTCAAACTCGGTGACACAGTGCCACTAGGCTGTAAATGGACTCTAGAAGGAAACGAAACGTTATACAGTGTTAAGTGGTACAGAGGGAGACAGGAGTTCTTCAGCTATCTGCCTAAAGAGTACCCTTTTACGAGGATCTTTGCGCAGCCTGGGATTGATGTTGATGTGAGTAGATTTTCATTATACTTATGGGGTAATAGTTTTTCTATGATCCCCACTAAAGCACACCCTCATATAGACGGTTTTCACTGGTAGCAATTCTGGAAAACTGTACTATTTTCTCCCATACACCTTATGTTTGTACGTAATGTTTAATTGAACCTTCATGCATAGCCTAGCTGGCTTAAGGTGGTTGCGCTGTGGTATACCGAAAAAAATTTTCTAAATTTCAATTCAAATTATCTTGCATTTTTTACAATTTGCAGGTCAGTGTCAGGTTGTATCTTGATCAAACATATAAAATATGATTCGCAGCAATAAGCAATATGTATTTATATAATGTTACCCATAAAAATCATTAATAAATCTCTCTAAGTTAGATTTCCTCCGGATTGGTGTAACACCAGACGAATTCAGAGGAAATCTAACTCATAACATAACCTATGCTTTAAAATTATGTAATTTCATATATTTAGTACCGCGAATCATATTTTAATCAACACACAACCTGACACGGACCTGCAACTTGCAAAAAACGCAAGAAAATTTGAATTTCGCGGGCTACCTTAGCGCAAAAGGAAGCTGTTTTTTTTTAATTTATTTATTTATATCGAACACATGATTTATATTGTTGTTAATAACACTTATAAAACTATGTTAGTAAAATTTCTCATTAAAATAAATTAAAACTGCAACTAATTTAAAAACCTATAACTATGTCCGCTTCCCGCGGCACGAGACCTGCAGCAGTGCATACGGGTCCAGTGCCCCAAGAACGGGCAATCAGGCTTATTCACTATCACCTTTAAAATACTGTTGGTGCTCCCCGAATCCTTCGCATCAGGGATGCTGTTCTTTTTTGCATGATAGCTCGAAAGCTATCTATATCTGCTTCAGCAAACATGCCCGATGCGCTTTTGCTAGCAGTCGGTTTTCATCAATAGTAAAACAAATTTTCGGAGGCAAGAACTCTCTTTGTAAACGATTACATATTAATGAACCCAGTTCTAACAATGCTTACCTTTACCATAAGGAAAACTGTACAGAAAAATCCTAGCAACCACTCAAACAGTGTAAAAAACTTGTATTTACAAGGCTGTGAGTGGAAATGCCGGGAGGGGACGCCCTAGGAAGACATTTAGTGACCTTATTGGTGATGTTCTTCAGAAAGGTCAGGTGCGTAGAACACGCAACCGGCGTGCGTGTATGACCAGATGTATGAATGTAAACGAGGCCAAAGGAGTGTGTAAGGATCGTAGCAGGTGGCGTTCTGTAATTTCTGCCTATCCCCATGGGAAGAAGGTGTGAGTTGATGTATGTATGTAACACGGAACTGCAAAAATCAAACTAGGAACTTTCGAGCGAATCATAAATATCCGATGCTGCGTCCTTTAATCCGCACAGGCAAAAAAACACTTATCTGAGTTAACCTACGTACAAACCATAATTCGATGGCGTTACGGTATCTGCGCCCGACCAACTTTTAACTTAAAGTTAAGTTTCGACTTCAACGAGTTAAGCAATGGCGGTCGGGTATAATAATTTTTCAAATTGTGTTATTTCGCTGAGTCCACTCCTAGTTATTCTAATGAATAACTCGCCCGGATTTTTATGGGTCTGCTGAAAAACTTGGAAGTTTGTGATTTACTTCAAGTGGTTCGTCCGTATTTATAGTTGTTGTCTTAGTTTTCTTGTTTTGTTTAATTGTCAAAGGAATTCAGAAAAGATTAGGCGTAAGGTTATTTTTTTTTCATTTTCAAATATATTTGCTACTCTTTCAAACTCAAACGGCTCTACCGATTTTGATGAAATTTGGTGTGGAAGTAGCAGACACCCTGTATGCAAATAGCACATATAGGCTACTTTACATCCTGAAAAAATGTAGTGTTCCCATGGGATGAGCAATATTTTGTGAATACTTTTCTCACCGATTAAATAATACACGTTCTAGTGTATCTCATAAACCGCGGGTAACACCGCGGGGCGCAGCTAGTCTATCTATATAAATAAAAACTAACTGACTGATTGACTGACTCATCAACGCCCATCCTTGGACTTAGAAAGCTGAAACTTTGCATAGAGGTTCCTTTTTATAATGACAAGAAATAAGGAAGGAATTCCCGGCAATCCACAGGAGCGAAGCTGCGGGTAAAAGCTAGTCATTTTATATATGGGAAAATCAAGTAATTAGTTTTAGTTGATGTAAATAAATAATAAGTTTATTGTACAAGGAGATACTCGTACACATTAACAGATACACTAAACATGGTGGTACAAGTGGTAGTCAAAATCAGGTTGAACTGCTAATTTAACTAACTTTTATTATTAGTTAGCTGTTGTAGATATATAGTTTACATTAAGTGCTCAGGAAAGGTCAATGTGAAAGAACACAGCTCAGAAAGTTGCAAATCAGAAGCTGTCTCTCCATCATAATATCAATCTGCCTAGCCTTTTTCCCAAGTACGTTGTGGTCGGCCTTCAGTCTAACCAGACGCAGCTGAATTTTACATAGAGCGACTGCCTATCTGACCTCCACAACCCAGATACTGGGTAACACGATACCCCTTGGTAGGACTGGTTGTCAGACTTTTGGGTTTCAGACTACCCATAACGACTGTCAAAGATCTACGAATGTCAGTCAGGACCAACTGCTTTCCGAGGCATGGAGGGGTCTCGATATGTAATGAATGGTCACCCATCCACGCACCGACCGCGGCAAGTGTAGCTTAACCTTCGATCGACCCGTGCGGCTGTTATCACTTAGCTACGATCCCAAATACCATATAGGTAACAGAAACGTGCCAGCGGTGGAAAGTGTCATAGCAAATCAGAGTCCTTTACGTTTTTCCAACCTACCCCTTTGTATATTACAAGAGTGAAGTTACACAAATACAAAATTAATTTCAAAAAAGTGTGTGTGTTGTAGCTCCGACGCACGACGGGAGTTTAGTCCTGTTTTTTGTGCCGTTCCGACTTTCTATTGTTGGACGAAAACAAAGAACCATAAGGGCAGGGAATGACATATCAGTGCTAGTTTTACGTTGCGCAGAAAAATGCAACAACGCTTTTGAGTTAACGCTTGTATTTCACTACTCATAAAATTTCCATACGGGGGGGCTTATATTAAAATTCGATTCATAAGGAGTAAACACCAAAAAAAAAAAACAAAATTATTCCAAAATTGATACATGTCGATACAATTTATTATTGATATGTTGATTTATTCGACACCAAGAAAAATTGCGAGACCAATTCAGTAGTGCTATTCTGTAAACATCTCACCGTGATAACTTAAGTGAAGTGAGCGTGAAGTGAGCCGTCATTCCACCTGATGCTAGGGGTAGACACTATTGACAGTTCACTTTAAGATCACTTCACCTAAGTTTTCACTGTGAGATTTTTACAGAATAGACCGGCCGTACGGCCGCTCGTGCGTGGTTTTATAAAAATATAACCTAATTAAATTCCTTCGCTTTTCGGGTGAACCAAGGGTGGATTACATCATTAAGAAAATGTTCCGACTATGTTCAAAAAAAATCTTAATAAAGAAACCATATCGGTCGTAACACAAAAAATATGGAGAGAATTTTGGTTAAATTTCATCAAATGAAAAGATATGAAACAATAAAGACGATGTTATGTGTTTGATATTATCTTTTGTTTTTAATTAACTAAGCTTGAAAAAGAAAAAGGGTTTTGTGTTGTCTTCGGGGTCTAGAAACAAAAGGCGTGGAAGTAGATCATGAACACTGAAGGTAACATGGTCGGTTCCCTATTCTTTTTTAAAAACCGATAAATTAATATGAAAATTAAATCAACGAACCAATAATTACAACCAAATAATTATCAAGTAACGAGTAACTGAATCATGTGTGATTAAATCACACTATCACACTAATATTATTAAGGCGAAAGTTTGTGAGTGTGTGTTTGCATGTTTGTTACTTCTTCACGCTCAAACGGCGGGACCGATTTGGATGAAATTTGGTATGTAGATAGCTTATATTCTAGATTAACACATATGTTACTTTTTATCCCGGTCTACGCGGGTGAAACCGCGGGGCGCAGTTTGTACTATATATATCTCAAACGTCTTTTTAAGTTTACTTGATAGTCACTTAATCCCAAAGTTTTCTACTAGAAAAATTCGCCAGCACATTTTTAATGCTTACTAAACAACTTCTTCTCTCAAACTGCTATTCACAAAAGATTATAACCCTCTAACCGCGCCATAGTTTTTCTCTTCCAAGCCAATTTATTATGCAATCTCGGTCCGTTTACTTGGTTGAGCGGTACCAACGTACTTACCTTGTAGAGGAAACTTCGTGGTCGAATGTACACAAGTAAGGTTAAGAATACCTCGGGAGAGTTGCGGGGTAAGTGATGCTATGTATTAGATCAACGTTTGCTGGAAGACATGTTTGCTGAAACAAAATAGGGCTAGTGGAAATTTTTTGGTCCTGGTATTTTGTCTTTTTGAAATTTAGTCATTCGGTACTGGCCTTTGGAATTTATTTGTAAGAAAGAAAAAAGGATAATTAATTTATTCGACCCAGATTATATTTTGACGCATTTCGGCTGCACGCAAAATCTATTTTTGTTCTCAAAAACTACAAATTTGCCTTTCTTTTTCATGGTTATAAAAATTTAAGATTTTTTTTAGTAAATTATGAGTGCCAAAACACGATTGACACAATTTGGCATGATACAAAAAAGTTTCCTCAAAACTTGCATTTTTTGTGAGAAAAACTTTTATTCTATTGTAATTTAAGCAATTTCAATAAAATTTTGTCTACTCGTTCACAATTAAAGACATAAGGGGACTAAGGGTTTATTTTAATGTGACAGAGCAAATAGAATTTTAAAAATAAATAATTTTAAAATTCTATATGCTCCGTTTGGCTATACCAATGTTCCGAACCCCGTTACGATACTATTTCGTCTTAAGGCACACGATTTATGAACGGAAAAAAATCCACTATAATAACAGTACTGTGTATCTCACGGCTGCGCGTGAGATACACAGTACAATAGGCCCAGTTCAACAAAAAACTTTTTTACAAAAAAATACAACCGACTTCCAAAAACAACACTACAAAGTGAAAAATAACTTAAATTTCGGAAGTCGGTGTCGGTGTCGGTGTTAAATGTATTTTCGTTTTTTGCCACCGACTTCCGAAATTAAAGTTATTTTTTACTTTGTAGTGTTGTTTTTGGAAGTCGGTTGTATTTTTTTGTAAAAAAGTTTTTATTTTTCACTTTTTAGTTGTGTACCTACCCCACACAAATTCTAATACCACTATCTACAAAACAAACTAGAACATCATCCATATAAAAGTGGGGAAAAAATACGTATTATTGAAGCTAACTCAAAAACTACCTAAGCAAAGTTAATTAGTTTTATATGGGACCAACTGTGATGTATACCCTCTCGAATAAAACAAAAAAAATCTAGATCGGTCCAGCCATCTTTGAGTAATCGGGGAACAACGAATTGAGAACCTCCTCCTTTTTGAAGTCGGTTAATAAATGCCAGACAACTAGTGCCTGACGTTATGTTGCGAGAACATATATGTGGAAACGTGTCATATTTTATTTAAAAGTGAATTTATTTCTTCTATCCGCTAAAATTTCCATTCGACCGCACAAACTGTTTCGTAGCACTGTCCAAGCTGGCCCGTAGCACTCGTAGCACGGGTACGCCCTACAGATTTTCGTAGCAGCTTCCTACACTACGTGGCTAGCACACAGATTCTTATAAAAGCATGTAGAACGTAGATTGTTTCACGAATTTGCCAAGAATGTTAATTAAATACTTTGTAAATAATTTAGCCTCGTTGGTGTAGTGGTTAGAAGGGCGACTGTGTACTTTGAAGTTCCTAGTTCTATCCTAGTTTGAGATAAGAGTTTATTGAATATATTTTTTTGTTTTTGTTTTGTTTAGAAACATATTAATTACACGTTGGATTGTGCTGGCCTATGTTAATTTTTAGTCACGACTAGAGCCGTTAACTCAGAAGTATCATGCAACGATAACACTAGCCGTAATATTAGGTCTTTACCTATGAAATTGCCGTTCTGCAGTACTGGCCATTTCAAATCAAAATAATTTTTGTTTGGCTAAGAATTCTAATTTCAAATTAATTTTATTTTAAAAACATGGATTTTTTTTTTCCAAAAGTAGTCATTTGTTTATTGATTAGTGTTACATTTTCATCGCATTTCAATCTTTTTCGTCATCATGGATACGTTAAAAATTCGAGTAATTATGGAATATGAGTACCGTCGTGGCAGCAACGCGGCACAAGCGGCACGCAACATCAACGACGTTTACGGAGCTAACACTACAAACCAACGCACCACTTGTTATTGGTTTGCTCGCTTCCGTTCTGGAAATTTCAACCTGAAAAATGAACCTCGCGGACGTCCGAAGACTTTGGTCGACAATGACGAATTAAAGGCGATTGTGGAAGCTGATGATACACAATCTACGGCTGAATTAGCAACAGCTTTCGACGTTAGCGTCAAAACAATATTGGTCCATTTGCGTCAAATTGGCAAGGTAAAAAAGCTTGACAAATGGGTGCCCCACGAACTCAATGATCGCCAGCGCGAAGTACGCGTCGAAACGTGCCTTGCACTGCTCAACAGACACACAAATGAAGGAATTTTGAACCGCATTTTTACCTGCGATGAAAAATGGATTCTGTTTGATAACCGCAAGCGCTCAGCAAGTTGGTTGGATCCTGGTTCAGCACCTAAACAATGCCCTAAACGAAAACTTACCCCTAGAAAAGTGATGGTCACTGTTTGGTGGTCTAGCGCCGGTGTGATTCATCACAGCTTCTTACCAAATGGGGTGAGCATTACTTCAGATGTGTACTGTGAAGAACTGAACACAATGATGGAGAAGCTGGCACATCTCCAACCAGCATTGGTCAATCGCTCGTCTTCGCTGCTCCTGCACGACAACGCGCGACCTCATACTGCACAGCAGACGGTCTCCAAGTTGCAAGAACTGGGGTTGGAAGCTCTCCGTCATCCGCCCTACTCACCAGACCTTGCGCCTACAGACTACTACTTTTTCCAGAATTTGGATAACTTCTTGGCGGGAAAAAAATTCAATACGCGAGAGGCAGTACAAAATGCCTTTGAAGAATTTGTTGCCTCCCGTCCAGCTGATTTCTTTAAGAAGGGCATCAATAAACTGCCACTGCGTTGGAAAAGATGCATTGATTGCATGGGTGATTACTTCGATTAATACAATTAAAAAATGCATGAAAAAAATTCGTTTAAATTTTTTCATACAAAACGGCAATTTCATAGGTAAAGACCTATTATTTATAAAATCCCAAAACATCTGTAACTGAAATCGCACTAAAAATTCGTTTTTCTTGCTGCTATTAGTTACAATAAATAGGATTTACACGTAAAAAACGTAACGTTTAAACCATCCGATTATAAATCCACCACGTCTCTTTCGATCCATTGCATGATAAATATATTGGGAGATAGTTCGTAGAAACACGGCTAAATCCGAAAAACGAATACATATGTGTTCTAAAAATACGCACGCAATTTTTTCCCTAAGTCCAAATCTATTGGTTTCGGGAAACTACCTCGTGTATGCTGTAAAGGGTTACTAAAGGATTACCTTGAGAGGGTCTGTCCATCCCCTTGGTGATACTAATTATGTTTTTAGCTGTTGTGAATTGTGGCAATATTCAGTAGCTACAATTTTTAGGGTTCTGTACCTCAAAAGGAAAAACGGAACCCTTATAGGATCACTTCATTGTAGACGGACAATGAAGTCTGTCTGTCAGTCTGTCTAGACCCTTTTTCTCAGAAACGCGTGATGGTATCAAGTTGATGTTAATAAGCCCACTAGTACCTACACTTAGTAACCACAAGTAACGCGTCGCTTCGTGAGAAAAAAAATGTTTCTTTTTGCGAAAAATTACACAAGAAAGCTTACACATAAGCATTTATTTTCATACACAAGCTGTCTACTGCGTATTCAAATATTTTTAGTTACACATTTTGTATATATGTCAATAGATGACATTTTGTATAGATGTCAATAGATGACATTTTGTATAGATTTCAACAGATGACATTTTGTATAGATGTAAATAGATGACATTTTGTGTAGATGTCGTAATGAGTTCTGACGAGAAAGATGCGCTATCAGTTTGACAACAGATATGCGCGGCGCGCGCGGCAGTTCAAGTGAAACAAAACCTTCCCCTCTTACCCCGCGCGGGGAATGTTTTCCATGCAGCTCGGAAAACAAAAACATCGCGTTTGCTTACACAAATGTGTAAGGCCACGCCTCCTTGTTTCGACGTTTTTAACCGACTTAAAAAAAGGAGGTCCTGTATTCGACCAGTATGTATGTGTGTTTGCTTGTCCGCGATTTTCTCAAAAACTAATGAACCAATTTTGATGATTCTTCTTTTCGTTCGTCTTGGGCTTACTTATGTAATTGTATATTCAACTAAAAATGGAAAAATAAATTTACTTTAAAAAAAGTAAAAACCGACTTCAAAAACCAAAATCGAATGAAATAACTTTCATAAAAAACTTAACAGCTACTGAAGTCGTTGTCTTCAATTCTTCAATGCACCTTAGTTTAGCACCGACTTCAGAAGCTGTTAAGTTTTATGAAAGTAATTTTATTCGTTTTTGTGTTTTGAAGTCGGTTTTTACTTTTTTATAGTAAATTTTGTTTTTCAATTTTTAGTTGAATATACAATTACATAAGTGTTCGATGTTATTCGAACACCCTTTTGCTGATCTAGCGAATCAATAAGGCCGCGTTGAGCGCGCGCCGACAACAGTGCATATTCGGACAGCAACCGGGTGCATTCGCCTCATTGTCATTAGCCATCATTTTAGCGTAGCCTTTTAATCGTTACAAAATAAATTGTTTTTAGCAAGTTAAACTCAGTGTTTTTAGTAGCCATCCCGATAGTCAATACCACTTAGGTCGCGACCCGAACATTTTGGTCCTTCGAACTTTGGACTTCGCG
Source organism: Cosmia pyralina (assembly GCA_946251885.1). Lineage (NCBI taxonomy): Eukaryota > Metazoa > Arthropoda > Insecta > Lepidoptera > Noctuidae > Cosmia > Cosmia pyralina. The sequence continues at coordinate 5,615,583 of OX276344.1, forward strand.
TGTCAGTATATAGTGCGGTTTTTCTGGACTAACGGCAAGTGGAGTGAACTTTATCAGTGACTATAGAGTACAGCGTCCATTAGCTTAGCATAGCAGTGACTTTGTGGTAAAGGCTAGCAGCAGCGTACTGAGTACATATCGCACTCAGAGAGTTTTCATCACTCATCAGCAGAGCCAGCGAAACCTACTCAGTGAGGTTTCATTTAACAGCAGCGAGTGGTACTTATTGACTGAGGTACCAGTCAACAGCAGTGGGCATACAGCTCACACCTATAGCGTTGGCGGACGGAGGAGCAACTTCGTTAGTCAGCATCAGCAGCACAGCATTTGATCAAGTAAGAGCGTTCCATTTTAATTATAACTACAGCAGCAGGATGGAAAATTTATACATCAATCAAACTGAGATTGCAGAGAGTTTGAAGAAACTTCTCGTCAATTTTAAAAAAGATAGCGTAGAGCGTAAGACCATCGATTATTGTAAACGAAGGCTTGAATTACTGGAGTCTTATTGGAGAGATTATCAGGCAAACAATGAAAAGCTTTTGTCGTACGAAAACACTAATCATCAGTACTTTGTCAGTTCAGAGTTTGAGCGAACCCAAGAAGTATATTTAACGGTAAAAAGACTGATCAAGCAGTTTTATGACGATTTAGTACAGTGTAGCATACAAGCATCTCCCAAGCAGAGGGAGATTCCTCGAGCAGCACAGCAAGAGGCGGCCGGTGCTTCTGTCAGCCACTCGGAACCACGAGCTCCAACTCCAGCATCTTCTAAGTTAGAGTCAACAGGTTCCAACAGCAAGCTTGACGATATGCTACATAAGCAGTCGGTCAATTTTAAAGCATTTATGAGAGCAGTCGACAATATTGAGATAGATGCAATCGTCGACAAATGGGAGTTCGAAGATACTCTTCGAATTCTACAAAATCGTTGGACCGCAGTTGATAATCTTCATTGGGAAATCATCGGTGAGACAGAAGAAAACGTAGCGTATGAGTCCCCCTACAACAAATATGAGAAGATATTTAACGACATGAAAAAAGCCATCAACACAAAGATGTGGTCCACATCGTATCGTGAAAAATCAACTCCAAAAATAGACATACCTATTTTCACAGGAAATTATCATCAGTGGGTATCGTTTCAAGATTTGTTTAACGAAACCATCCATAAGAATTCCGCATTGTCAAACGCACAGAAGATGCAATTCTTAAAAAGCAAGGTAAAAGGTGAGGCTGAGCGCCTAATTCAGCACCTACCAATCAGCGCTGACAATTATATGGTATGTTGGGAGATCTTGAATCATCGGTTCGATAACAAAAAGTTAATTTTTTCATCACATGTGAATGTTTTTCTTAATCTTCCTAACATACAGCAGCAATCGTTTCAAGCAATCAAGAAGTTGCACGACGTTACAGTAGAGAGCCTTCACGCTATTAAAAACTTGGGTGTAGACACAACAACGTGGGACCCATTGCTAGTTCATATACTGTCGCAAAAGTTAGACAGTGAATCCTATTCAGAGTACATAGAGTCTTTAAAGAACTCAAGGGAGCTACCAGTACTAAAAGATTTCTTAGATTTCTTGGAGAATAAGTTCACTAGCTTAGAAGCATCTCGTCGGAGACAAGATATCACGCCTAAAGAGCATTCATCTCAACAGCAAAACGATTCATCAACATCATCCGCAAATAATAATCGTAAAGCAAATAATTATAAATCAAACTGGAAATCAGCAAAACCTGTAACAAAGTCCATGCACGCGTCAGCAGTTCAATGTCCGCTTTGTTTTGCAGAACATCGGTTATTAAATTGCGAAAAGTTTAAAGAAATGACGAGCGATTTGAAACTTAAAACCGTCAACCAATTTAATTATTGCAAAAATTGTATTTTCGATCATAATGGAAATAATTGTTTTTCAACAAAACGATGTCACAAGTGTTCCGGAAATCATCATACTTTATTGCATGAATGTTTTGAGCAGCAAAAACCTAATTACGCGTCCGGTCCTACAAAACAGAAATCACGTTATAATAAACAAGAAGAAAATGCATCGTCAAGCAATAATAATGGAGCTCACGCATCGCGGCAAGATTCAACGGAAATTTTATTAGCTACAGCGTTAGTGAAGGTGACGTCAGCGGACAGTACACAGCATGTTCTGAGAGCACTAATTGATCAAGGGTCACAAATATCACTAATTAGTGAAAAAGCAGCTCAACTGTTACAATTGAAACGCCAGCAATGTAAAGGAGTAGTTTTTGGAATTGGAGAAAAGGAAAGCAGCGTGAAGGGCATGTTGAGCATCACATGCCAGTCAATCTATACCGATTTCAAATTCACTTCCGAAGTTATGATAATGAATAGCCTCATGAAAAACTTACCCAATAGATCCTTTGAGAAGCCTACTTGGACACACCTAAAACACATTAGCTTAGCAGATCCCGACTTCAATACAAGTCGTCCAATAGATCTATTATTAGGAGCTGACGTCTATGCAATTATCATGCTAGATGGTATGATCAGAGATTCTGACTTGTCATCACCTTTAGCTCAGAACACCCATCTCGGGTGGCTACTATGTGGCAGTGTAAAGACGTTTCACTGCAACGTAGTGCTAAACAACACGGAAGATATGATCCATCAATTTTGGAAAATTGAGGACATTCATGAGCAAAACGAATTATCAGCAGAAGACCAAGAATGTGTCGAATATTATCATACTACAACAAAACGATCGGAAAGCGGACGATATGAGGTTAGATTACCAATGCGGCCACAAGCGAACGAAAAGTTAGGATCATCAAAGGAGATGGCGTTAGCATCAAAATTACAGTGGAGTGATGAAGTCTCAAACAACATCAAGAACGAATGGGCCAAATTAAAGGAAGATTTGAGCAGCATCAGCCAATGCAGAGTTCCTAGATGGTTGCAGAGCAAGCAAGGTGATACCATACAATTACATGGATTCTGTGACGCTTCTATAAAGGCAGATGCATGTGTGGTTTATGCCAGAATCGTGTCGAAAGGCAAAGCATCAGTGGTACTAATCGCAGCAAAAACTAGGTTAGTGCCAAACAGCAAAACTGTGTCTTTACCAAGACTAGAATTATGCGCAGCAGAGCTACTATCACGGCTCATGGCGAAAATTATAAGCAGTATAGACACAAATAGCATTGATTACAAAATATACGGCTGGTGTGACTCGAAAGTCACACTTAGCTGGATACAAGGTAACCCAGATCGCTGGAAGCCATTTGTATCCAATAGGGTAAAGAAAATTACCGTTTCAATGTCACCAGACACTTGGCATTACGTGTCAACTAAGGAAAATCCAGCTGACTCAGCAAGCAGAGGGTTGTCATCGTGTCAATTGATGGAACACTCGTTATGGTGGCAAGGGCCAGCCTGGTTATCAAACCCGAGCTTTGAACCTGAAAAGCAGCGTACTAAGTATCTTACTGAAGAGGAGGTCAGAAAACAAGTAGTTACCATCCAAACTAGCATTCCAGAAAACAGCATTATCACTGAGTTATTAAATCGTTACAGTTCATTCGAAAAGGTAACGCGTATAATGGCTTGGTTATTACGTGCATTTGCACCGACAAGAAAACAAATGCCTAGATATATCACGTTACACGAGCTCAAAAAAGCGAAATTGCGTATAATCAAAATCGTTCAAAGCACCGAGTTTACAGCGGAGATTGACAACTTATTACGTAAACAGCTTCCTTCAAATAACAAACTTTTAAAACTCAATCCATTTTTAGACAAAGATGGGATACTAAGAGTTGGAGGACGACTTGAAAATGCTAACATCAGCATGGATATGAAAAATCCAATCATAATTCCTTACAGCAGTCGTTTAACAGAACTCCTAATAAATCAAGCGCATGAATTAACCTTCCACGGAGGAGCACGACTTACCCTGTCATGGCTTCGACAGTATTACTGGATCATTAGCGGCAATCGAGCGACAACAAAGCAACTTCGTAAGTGCGTGACGTGCAAGAAACAAGAGCCTAGAAAACTACATCAGATCATGGGGAATCTACCTGATTGTCGGACTAACCCGGCACCGCCATTTTACCATACCGGAGTAGACTACACTGGATTTATTAAGGTAAAAGCCAATAAAGGTAGAGGAATAAAAACAACGAAAGGGTATATAGCCTTGTTTATTTGCATGGTCACCAAAGCAGTGCACATCGAATTAGTGCCTGACCTAAGCAGTTCTTCATTCTTAGCAGCATTACGCCGCATGGCGGCACGAAGAGGAACACCAAAGCATATCTATTCCGACAATGGCACGAATTTTGTAGGTGCGAATAGAAATCTCCAAGAGGAGTATGAACAATTACAGCAAACCTTTAGCGACACATTTCACAGAGAAATAACAGAAATGAGCATAGAGTGGCATTGGAATTGTCCTTCTTGGCCGAGCGCAGGAGGAATTTGGGAGCGATCCATTAGGAGTCTTAAGCAGCATTTAAGAAGAGTTGTTGGCGAGCAAGCGTTGACATTTGAAGAGTACAGCACGATATTAGCACAAATCGAAGCGAGTCTAAATTCAAGGCCATTGTGTTCTATATCAGAGGACATTAATGACATCGACTTTCTTACACCAGCTCACTTTTTAACGAGCCGTGCTGGTTTGACGGTCATAGAAACAGCACGGGATGCTAGAACAAGATGGTACATGACAAACAAAATATTCCAGGACATTTGGAAACGGTGGAAAACAGAATACTTAAGCCAGTTATCTGTACGCAACAAGTGGTTAAAAACCCAACAAAACATCGAGATCGGAGATATGGTGACCATTCAAGAGGATAACTTACCACCGGAAAAATGGCCAGTCGGCCGAGTGGTGGAAGTCCACCCAGGTACAGATGGAATTGTCAGAGTAGTAACGTTAAAGACAAAAAACGGCTACATTAAGCGTCCAATAGTGAAGCTATCTATCTTGCCTATCCAGGAAGAAAGAAGCAAGCAGCCAAGAAGTGGGGCGGCAATACAGAAGAGCACTGAAACCGCCCCAGAAACTAAACAAGCAGCAAAGAGCAAGCAGTCAAAGAGCAGCCCGCCACTTGCTAGCATGATACTCTCATTGTTGTTTTTTATGAGTATAATACTTTCCACTGAAGCGTCTTTTAGTTTTACAAGCTTCGACAGCAATCAAAGCTTGTATTTTGATCCACTCGGAAAAATGCATCTAGTTCGCAATGAGTGGAAAATTGTAACTTATTTCGATATGGCCCCATATTGGCAAGGAGACAAAGCAGTAACAGATTTTTCAAAATATCTCGAACAAACTTGCGAAAAAATAAAGAATTCAAGCCAGTGCCACATGATCCTATTACAAATACAACATGAGTACAATGAACTAAAATATAGCAACCAGCTGTTGCTAAATCAGCATTTCGGAGCGTCCTTGCGAACCCGACGCGGACTTATTAACGCAGTCGGCACAATTGCGAATACATTGTTCGGAGTGCTCGACCAGGACTTCGCAGAAAAATATAAGCGTGACATTGACCTCGTGCATAGGAACATAGATCACGTAAATCAACTATACAAGAACCAGACATCGATAATCGAGGCAGAGTACAATATTCTAAAAAGGACCGAGGCCACTATTGAAAAGCAACACAAAATAATCAACAAGCATTTGAACTTCTTAGACAGCGTTACCAACACCATGCAGCAGGAAATCGATGTAATGACCACTCAGCAAGACTTCACGTTAGCAGCGATGGCAACCATTAATATGGTCCATAACTTAAAGCGGATTCAAGATACGCTGACCGACACTATGACGGAAGTCTATAAAGGTCAAATTAACCTGCATCTTTTGACACCAAAACAACTGCGTTCAGAGTTACAAATAATTTCTGGACAAATAGGGAAAGAACTTGCTTTACCAGTGGACAACATTCAGTTTAACCTGTATAAAATCTACAAGCTATTAAATGTCAGAGCAAGGGTAACGGAAGAATATTTCATCTTTGAAATCACATTACCACTAATCAGCAGAGATACCTTTGAATTATATAAATTGATTCCGGTACCACATCAAATAAACAAGAGCATGATCAGGGTTAAAGCAATTTCGGAGTATCTAGCAATCAACCTAAGAAGAGACGCGTACTTATCAGCCAGCATCAATGATCTTCAAAGATGTCACCATCAGGAAGATACCTACCTTTGTCGACTGCAAGCTCCTATCAAGAATATTGGCACCGAAGAAAGATTCTGTGAAACCGAAAACCCACCGGCTTGTCAATTCGTCAAATCTAGCTGCAAAAATAGCTGGGTTCAATTAAACGACCATTCCACCTACCTGTACTTCTGTTGTGATACCTACTCTTTGAGAATCATATGTGACGATGAAATACAAGCGCGCCAAGTCAGCAAGGCCGGACTTCTACACCTTACTCAGCAATGTATGGTTAAAGGCAGTGACGTAACCCTTTATTCCTATCAGCAATTAGAGAATACGCTCACTCTGAAACCTAACATACTGGAAACTAAATTGACTCCAATACATCGTTTGGTCAACAATATTACGCTACCTATCCAAAACTTAGATGAATTTGATAATGAAAGGGCTCACATTAATAATTCATTAAAAAGACTAAATGATCAAATAAAATCCATGAAGGAATCAGCGCTACAAACTAACGACCTGACGTCACATGATGTCCACCAATATGCGGTATTATATGGACTATTATCAGCAGCAGTCGCCGTATTCCTGTGGTTCCTGTGGAGGCGAAGAAGGCGAGCGACCAGCTCGTCCAACCAACAGCGCAACGAAGGTGCACCCACCAATGTGAGGGTGTGCATCAACCAAGCCGAGCCTGAGCAACGACCTAAAGTGAGTGCGCGTAATCAGCTACTGCCCGAGCAGCGAGCTAGTGAGTGTAGTGATAATGTGCGTGAACCTGGTGCGCCCAAGCGCTGGGCAAGTTTGCATTTAAAAAAGCGAGACTGCTTGACGTCTCCTATCGCGAAAAGGCAATCGGTATTTACTATCGATGACACAATCGTTTGAGCCGATAAACTTTAGCTATTAAGTAACATTGTTTATCATCTTGTTAATCATCTCTCATCGAATATTGTACTAATCCTCACTAGTATTAAAATTCACTACTTCACGTAACTTATAGTTTTGTATCTCTTCTCATCTTATCTCTCTCCCTCGGGAGCATGTTCGATGTTATTCGAACACCCTTTTGCTGATCTAGCGAATCAATAAGGCCGCGTTGAGCGCGCGCCGACAACAGTGCATATTCGGACAGCAACCGGGTGCATTCGCCTCATTGTCATTAGCCATCATTTTAGCGTAGCCTTTTAATCGTTACAAAATAAATTGTTTTTAGCAAGTTAAACTCAGCGTTTTTAGTAGCCATCCCGATAGTCAATACCACTTAGGTCGCGACCCGAACAATAAGTAAGCCCAAGACGAACGAAAAGAAGACGTTTTTGGTATTCGAAGTCGGTTTTTACTATTTAAATTGTGTAATTTTTCGAAAAAACACGCGCAGGAGATATGGCTTAATATACATATTTATGAAGGGACTCTTTTGTATTTCGACAGTCGTTTGAAATGCATTTACTTCAGTTTAATACAAAATAACTAAAAACAAAACAATAATCACATTTATTGTTCCACGAAAGTGATCAAATTGCTCCAATACCATAGCCTGACCTATTCGCAGTCCGATTTTGTTTAACTACGTCCAATAAACAGACTTTATAGGCCGTTAACGCACTTTTCATGTTTTATTGTCAACCATTGTTAAGAACATCGCTTTACGACCGCCACTAAAAACCTTACCGTTTCATATAAATAAGTAACTGCTGATCTAACATATATTTATTTATTTATTGTATTTTTACGAAGATTTTACTACACCATTCTTGGAAAATGAACCTTAAGATCGAATAGTCCTTACGCCCTTTTTATATTGGTTCTTCATTCATTAGTAAGCAGATGTGAGGGTTGATACGTCGTAAGCGACGAGCGCGATTAAGCCCCATTTAGAATGGTATACAATATTTTATGCATGTGCAAGTATTGTGTTTCGTGTTCGGAATATAAATGTTACTGATTGTTGCGAATAAAGGGAGCTTTGTTCTCTATACTAGGGCTAGGTTTACATGAAGGCATGATTTTGCGCAATCTTGTGAACGGTTAATGAAGATTGTACCTAAGGTTTAAATGCGCGTAGAAAGGCCATTTAAACCTACAATTAATGTCTTGTGGTATGCCTCTGTGTGTGTGTACTTACGTTTATAAGTGCAACAATTACTTAAAGGCTGACACAACATGCACCATTTATGGTTTTAAATAATATAGAAAAAGCGAAAAAGGATATAAATTACAATTATTAAAGCTATTAATAATTTTGCTAATAATAATAACAAACATTTCATTGTAAATAATACAAATAAAATTTAAAACAAAAAACCGATTGATAACATTAATAAAATTTAATTAAAATAATATAAAAAATCTAATAAAATCACATAAGTTTGTTGCCTATTAGCCACAAGAGTTTTATGATACAGTAACACAGGATTATAGTGAAATTAACTCGTTTAAGCACGAGATTTCATCACCGGATATTTAACACCACTCGCTTAGCGCTATTAAAATCATACTGCATTAATACGACTCTGATAATTTGGACAAGATTCATATTGAAATCTGAATTTCTAATGATATGAAGTAATCTGAAGGCCAATTTATTCTTGTACCTAAACACGTTCAAATTCAAGTCGCAATCTCATGCCAGCGACAGTCAAATGTAGGTAAACGCTATATAATTTTTGACAGATTGAGACTGAGATTGCAAATTACCTCTCTGGTGATTTATAAAAAAAATAAATAAAAAAAAATTGTTTGTCTATTTTTACTGTTATTTGAGATATGTAGATATTTAGATTATCAATTACTGAAGCCATGTTCTTCATGTTCATTACAGTCGCCTTACATATGTGTCGTATTATATTTGTTGTGTGTCGGTATTATCAACCCTCATTGAAAATTCTTCGTTGAAAGTACCTCTGTAACAAGAGTTTACACAACCTATTCAATTAGGTACCTAACCTACCTCGCAATCAAACGCAATCAGTTCTTATGATTTTAACGAGGAGACCCGCGTCCTTTGCGGCATTAATAGCTCATTCCAAATAAAGACATCCCCAATAAAAAGCAATGTTAACGTAATTGCCAGATATTATCGTATCCAATCAGATAATCCCGTTCCGTTTTACGATATTATTTTTACGTACGGTCTTTGCGAAATTGAATTTTTTCGGTATCAATAGAGAAGGGAAATTTTTCGTGAAAGTAAAATTGGATGATTGATTGCTTTCTTGTGCAGGTGTTATTTTTTGCTAATTGACTTCTGAAAATAACGTTTTTTTCATTCTTTTAAGTAATTGTCCGGAGCTGAACGACTTAAAAACGTCAAAGAAGTAAATACTCGTAATAAAACATTGTTATTCATGGCTTTATTTATTTATTCACAAAATCCACAGATCTATAACATTTTTACTTAAAATAAATAAACTAATGTTATAGTCAATTAGTAGCTATACTTATTAGCATCATAAACAAACAGAATTATCAAAGTGTGTAGTGTGGCTTATCCCGCCTTTTTATTTATTATTGACTTATAGAGCTAACATTCACATCTGTATATAAAACGTGTGAAGACGCTGAAAAAGTTACTAAAACATATAATTAAAATAAACTTTCCTAAACCATAAAATTAAACATAAATGTATTGAAGTGCAAATGATAACTTTTCAGTTTAAATGCCAAAATGGCCTAAAAAAGAAAAGATAAACATAGAAGCAATAAAAGGATTTTATTATATTTTACACTCCATGATTTCATGTTCAAGATAAGTATTCCCTAAGTGAACCGTGATTTGATTTCAAATCCTCTGTTAGAAACGGCTTTTTTGTGTCCAGGGACTGAATAGGGACTGAGATAACGAATTCAATTTGTTTTGTAGTCCTTCTTAATCTAAATGTTATTTATAATGTTTCTTCGAGTTTATTTTATTAGTAAACGGGTGTTTATTTTGTTGTAAAGTAGGTTGTTAGGTTGATGGTATTAGGGAAAGAGATGATCATAATTTTATTGAGACTAGCTGACCTGCCAGACGTGGTTCTTTCAAAATTTAAATTTCGATTTTTCAGTTGCTTGTTCCTTTGGGTTTTCCTAATTTTCTTTTTTTTCTAAACCACTCCAGTAATGAGACGAACAAAACTAATAAATAATATTCAAATCGGTCGAGCCATTGATTTTTATATTTGAAATTTTAATCGTTTCTACCTTCTTAAGGGGTCATTGTACTCATCATTATGAACAACTTACAGTGGGACAAACCTGAAAACGCGAAAAAACCGAAAGAACTATTTGAATATTTTTTTTTTATTTGTTCATCTCATTACTGGGGTGGTTTAGAAATAAATGAGATTAGGTGGGTTGATATGTAGTTTTGTCGGTTTCTTAATAAGTATGAAGATTTACGTGCATGTTCGACATACTGATTAAGAAATTGACCAAACTATCACACGATAGAAAGTCGGTAGTCTTCGGGGGCCTAGTAGAATGACGAGTTTATTATTATAGCATAGTAAAGGCATTCGTGTATCAGCAGATGTACCTATGAATGTAAACGGAGCAAAAGGAGTATGTAAGGATTGTAGCAGGTAGCGTTCTGTAGTTTCTGCCTTCCCCCATGGGAAGAAGGCATAAGTTTATGTTTGTAACATAGGAACAAAGTTAAGCGTAAAATTATGAACAATTAATTACTGAATTATATGAGGATAGGATATTATGTTTTTAACTTAATTATACTCTTTATGTGTACATTTACGTAAATTGGAGGAGGCTTTCACCTATTCTGGGGTTCCGGTAGATTAAATAAAAATTAAGTAGCTATAAATACTATGATATAAGACATAGGATACACATAAAATTATATTAAGTAAGTGACAAATAAATAACATAGAATAAATTAAATAAAACTAAGGCATACAGATTTTAAGAAATGTAAATTTACTGGAAATCAAAGGCTTTTTATTTTATTTTTATTTGTTTATATTATACGTAAATTAAAAATTTAATAATTATTATTAAAACTAATGTTCGACACAAATGTAAATTTGTTTAAGAATAAATAAATAACTTAAATACGAAATAGTAGGAGGACACAATTTATTTATTATTTATTTATTTATACAATCTTACACTATCATACCAGCTTCACACCCAATGCGGTAATGTAATTAAATGATTTATTAAAATTTATTAGTTAATAAATCGAGAGTCACCCTCAAGAATTCCGCCAATGTACAGTTAAAAATGTCAAGCCTTTGTGAGGAATTTAGGAATACTGGGGCAATAAATGCTATTGTACAAATACAAATACAAATACAAAATACAAATAGTTTATTTTCATTAACATGGTATGTACTACATATCTAGTGATAGAAATGTCCTTTTAAGCAAATAAATGCCTGTATTAGGACACTCCGCTCTTCCAAAACTTAAATTTACGTAATGTACATTCACAAACAAAATTAAGCCAATGTTTACTATTTATACAATTTTGAAAAACTAAAGTAAAATAAAGTAAATTAAAATTATTCCAAACAAAAAATTGTAGAAGACTAAATTTTTATATCAGCTTATTACGAAATAATTGTTATAGTTATATGAGTTGGGAATGTATGATATATGAGTGTAGTGTGTATGGGTGTAGGGGCTGTATGTGTGTGTGGTGTGTGTGTGTGTGTTGTGTGTGTGTGTGAGGGATGTATGTGTGTATGAGGGGTGTATGTGTAGTGTGTACGTCAACATTTTGAACATATGAGTAAGTGTACGCTTGAATGAGTGTGTTATGATGTGTGCTGCAGGAGGGCCTCCGTGTCCTCATAATCAAGTGATTTTATCCAATTAGTTATAAGAATTTTACATTCATAATATTGTTTGGTGTATACATATATTTCCTTATTTATTTTATTGTAGAGTTGAGATGACCGTTTCTCGTATTGCCCACTACAAAACCTAGTTTTTGTTTGTGGAATTGGTGCTATAATGTCTTTCCTTCTTTTTGATAATATAGCGGTATCATAAGGCAGCTCTTTGTGTTTTTTCAACACAGTATGAATTATATACAGTTTTCTAACTGATAGCAAATCACTTATCTGATAAAGTCTCTCGGTGGGGTATCAAATTCTTTTAAAATACATTATTTTTATTAGGGCTCGTTGCACTCGTTCCACTGTAATAAATTTAGATTTCGCTGCACCTCCCCAAATAGGGATGCAGTACACTAAGACAGACTGCACCAAAGCGATATATATATCCTTTAATAGGTTTCTACATGGGTCTTCGGTATTGGTAGCATTTTTTGGAACAATATGTCTCAATGTTTTGAAGATCCAGCTTAGTTTCCGAACTCTGTTAGTGACCTGCTCAAGGTGAGGGTACCAGGACAATCTCTGGTCAATCACGACACCTAAATTTTTGATGTGTGTGACCTTATTAATGGTAGGGCACATACAGTTTTTGTTTTTAGAGTCACCACATTCGTGAACCTTAATTATGAAGTCCTTACTTGGCTGTGTACGATTACAGATACTAAAGCATATGTAATTTGTTTTTGAGGTGTTCAATGTCAGTAGATTATTATTTAGCCATTTAGCAATTTGGACCATGCCACTTGAAGCACTTTGCTGCACGTCATCCCAGGATCGTCCAGAGAAAACTACAGCCGTGTCGTCGGCATAAGAAAAGACTTTGGCATCACTAATTTTCAAATTACAGAGGTCATTGATGTAAATTAAGAAAAGTGTGGGACCCAAAACACTACCCTGAGGCACGCCGTACAATACCTCTGCATCGCCACTGACGTATTGCCCCAGCTTAACCCTTTGCTTCCTGTTTGAGAGATAATCTCTAAGAAGATTGAGTGAAGTTCCTCTAATACCAATTTTTTCCAGTTTGTTCACAAGGATGAAAACAGAGACGGTGTCAAATGCCTTTTTAAGATCCAGGAATAAAGTTAAACATTTATTGCCATTATCAAGTTGACTAGCTACAAGGGAGCTTAGAGCAGTAACTGCATCTTCGGTAGATATATTTTGCCTAAATCCAAATTGTGTTGGGGATAACGTTTTAAATTTATTTAAATATTTGAGAAGCCTAATATTAATTAATTTCTCCAAGATTTTCGATATAGCCGGAAGGACAGAAATCGGCCTGTAGTTGTTGACATCGTCTCTGTCCCCACTCTTGTGAACTGGTGTAATAATAGATTTTTTAAGTGGGGCTGGAAAGATACCGTCTCTAAAACAGAGATTTGCAAGATGGGTTATAACTGGGACAACCTCCGTTCTTATATACTTTAAAAATCTTGTTGATATATTGTCCCAGCCAGCGGCACTATCTGACTTTAGGTTCATCAAAATTTTATCCACTTCATTGAGGTCTGTGTCCAAGAGTACAAACGAGTTAACTTCTGTTGATAATTGATTAGGTACATAGTTAGGGTCATTATTTACGCTAGGTTGAATTTGTTGGGCCAGCTGTTTGCCAATATTTACAAAATAGTCATTAACAAAGTTTACTGATTCAATAGGGGTCGATTTAATATTTATTAGTTCAAGGTTTTGACTTTTAGAATTATTAGTGTAGGTTATAGTTTTAATATTTTTCCAAAGCAGTTTATTGTTTGATTTTGATTTAGAAAGTAACTCTCTATCATATTTTATTTTCAATTTTTTTATGAGCTTGTTGCAGTGATTTCTATATCGGTTGTATGTTATTTTATTGATTTCATTGTGTGGGTCACTCTTAAATGTCTTTTGCAGTTTGTTTCGATTTTTAATGCAACGAAGTATGCCTGGGGTTACCCATGGTTTAATAATACGTTTACTGTTTGGAATTTTTACTTTGGTTGTGTTGCGATTAATTGAGTCAGTCAGTTTATCAATGAGTACCTCTGTTAATAAATTAGGGTCATCACAAAAAAGTAATTCTGAAAAATTTTGTTCATGTATTTGTTTTAAAGCTTGTTCATAATTTATACTAGTAGAGGTTTTATTTGCAACTTGGGTATATTTTTGCTTACGTAGTGACATAAATGTAGTGTAGTGGTCAGTAATAGTGGAATGAAGGATAGCGATAAATGCCGTAGTCTTTTTTTTGTTAATTTTTATCATGAAGTGGTCCAAACAGTTCCTTTCCCTGGTGGGTAATGAATGTCCAGGGAGAATACCATGTAATGACAACATATTCAAATAGTTCACTCTATTTTTACATTCCTGTGACGTCTCTGTATCTTTATGTTTAATATTGATATTTATATCTCCCGCTATTACTATGCTTTTTTGCGATGTTATTGTATCAAGGTGAGTGCTAAGCGAGTCAATGAAACTGTCAGTGTTAGTGTTTGATGGAGAGCGGTAAATACACAAAATATGGTTATTCAGAATATCTAGCTGGAGACAGGATGCTTGGGCCAACTTTATTTCCTTTACTTTTGATTTTAATGTGTTTTTAACATAGACCACTACCCCATCATTTTGGTTTAAATGTCGAGTAGAGGCAAAACAGTGGTAATTATTGAGTTTAGGAATTGGTTTGTTATCATTTAACCTACACTCGGTTAAAATTATAATATCGGTTTCAAATTTCAAAGTAGACAGCAATAGTGAGAAATCGTCGAAATTACAGTATACGCTCCTTATATTTTGGGAGATAATAGTCAAGTCATTTTTATTAACTGAAATGTGCTTAGAGATCTCAGAGCAATCACATTCTATTGTACGCGCAACCTCAATATTGTCAATTTCATTCATGGTTTGTAGGTTTTCAGCCATTTATTATGTATCCGGTAGAAAAACCGTCACGAACAAGATTTACATAAGTTTTATAGACTAATAGTAGTCGGATGAGATTAAATTCAGTAGAAGTGGTTTTGTAAAAGGAGCATAGCTGTAATACAGTTTTTATGCATAGTTTTGTGTATCTGCGTATGTATAGTCGATTTATATTATGAATTTGCGTAATTATGTGTTGTGGTGTGTGTGTGTAAAGTGCTGAGAAACTGTTAGTATGTGTGACAAAATAACTTATAACGGAATCCAAGTAAACGTACTTAATTAATAAAATATAAGCTGTTACACAATATTAGAGAATAGGTAACAAAAAAACAATATAAGGCAATGTCCCCTCCCTATTACCTTTTAGAGTTAGGCATTGGAGGAACATAGAATTGTGGTCTAACAGTCATTGTTTTATTATTAGCTGATGTACCTGTTCTTCACTTTTAATAGCCAAAGTTGGTGACTATTCGTCCTTCTTGAGATAGACTTTGCCATAGGCAGTCCAGCAGAACTTGTATGCTCCTGATTTAGTTAAATCCCGAGCAAGGAAGTGTAGGCGGGACCCCTTAGGAGTAAGGTGTTCCGATAGGAATATAGGGGTGTCTTCCTGTGTTTTAAATCCCAGGTGCTTGCAGCATAACTTTGACTTGTGTTTTAAGTTAAAAGCTTTTCCCATTTTCATAATTTCACCCTTCAATAGTGTAGAGCCAGTTTCAACAATAATAGGCGAACTTTGAGCTTCCGTGTTCTTTCCACGTACTCTATAAATGTCCTTAATGTCATATTTGCTAATAGTACAGTCTATGTTTTGGGAGAGGCACATAACCATTTCTATGAGGTCTTCTTTGGATTCGCTGGTTTTTTTCGGGACGTTCTTTAATACGAAATTCGATTTGCGACTGCCCATTTGAAGTTCTTCTAGCTTGTTCTCTAACAGAGTGATGTAATTTTTATCTTTCTGGGCCTGATTTTCTAGCTTGTCAATTTTTTTTGGAGCTCTTCATTCTGCGCAGATACGAATGAGATTGAGTTTTCTATTTTTAGATTGGATTGTTGAATGTCTTTTAGAGTGAGAGTAATTTGTTGTATCTCACTTTCTTGTTTACCTGAGAACAGTGTCATCATTTCTCTCATTTCTTTTTTAAAATCATCCAGCTGCTCAATAAACCAGGTATCTTCCCTGTTTCTTTTTGCCCGTTGGAATACATAATTAGGCGGAGTCTTATTTTCCTTTCCCAGTAAATTAACCTCCACGTCTGATAGAGATTTATTCAGTGATGAGGCCATGATTACTAATTTACCAGGAATATGAGGAGCAGTAATGACGAGTACGCAAGTTATAATACCCGTCGATATGCGGATATGACGACAACCCTGTAAACTTCAACAATGACTTATGTTGATTTACTAGGAGCAGTGTTGGCGGTAACGACCCCGACTTAACCACCCAACCCAGAACCACCCACTCAGAACCCAGGCAGGCGCTTTACTTTGTGTAAATAATTTCATCACCACTGTTCTAAGGGTAAAGGAAAATATCGTGAGGAAACCGGCATGCCCTAGAACTAAAAATTCGAAGACATGTGACATCCACCAACCCGCACTGGGCCCACGTGCTGGATTACAGCCCACTCCCTCTCGAAGAGAGGAGACCCTTGTCCCAGCAGTGGGAACATTATAGGCTGATTATGCTATGCTAACTTGATTCACGATATTGTCAAATTGTAAGAACATTGATCGGTTTTGTCCATCAAGATCTAAGGTGCAAAAATCCCCAAAATACCATCGTTTTTAGGGTTCCGTTCCTCAAAAAGAAAAAACGGAACCCTTGTAGGATCACTTCGTTGTCCGTCTGTCTGTCTGTCTGTCAGTCTGTCAAGACCCTTTTTCTCAGGAACGCGTTGAGGTATCAAGTTGAAATTAATATCAAATACGTAAGTCTATGGTCTATTAGAGTACTAAAAAACTCAAGCTTCTAAGTCAACGCAATAAAAACATACGGCCATTTATGCGACATATTATGATACTCGCAAGTAAATCAAAACCTTTAGGGTACTTCCCGTTGACCTAGAATAATGAAATTTGGCAAGAAGCAGGGTCTAACCAGCAAAAGTAAAGGAAAAAGTCCGAAAATTTTTAATTTGTAGTTTTATGACATAAAACATTTTTTTTTGGATCCATTGTTAAGTTGGTTTTTGGGATAAATTCCTTTCAACTACGGAACCCTTCATTGTGCGTGTTCCGACACGCACTTGGCTGGTTTTTATTAACGTATACCATGACGTCACCATATCTGCCTAACATGCAAAACCAGTCAAGGTCGACCTTGACGTGACTTTCAAGTAAACTTTCCTACAATCAACTTTTACGACAAGATAAGTGGATAATGTATCATCCTTCCTTGTTTTCTTATCCCCTACCAGCATACCAAATCCGGGATAATCTTTAGTCCAAGTTTTCCTATTCAGGCCCAAGAGTGTACGTCAAAGTATTTTTTTAGTTATTGGGGCTCATAGACTATTCAAATAATATGTAATACAGTGTCGCTCAACTGACTGCCAAGTTTGTTTGAGAAAATCGCTTTGATTTTCTTTAGCACATAATTCAACATTATTTGTGCCAATTAACTCTTCATATGATGCACGCGAGACACAATGGCTTTTTAATTGTGTCTGTAATTACGGCATTTGACTCGTTAAGTAATACTGATTCCCATTTTCACTAACACTAAGTTACATCTAAATGTAGGTATGCGTCATATAAAATATCACTGACCGCTGGTCGAATAACACGAGTAATGATTCTTTGCAAAAAATGAGTTTAGAAGCTATGAATTTTATAAAAGTAAATAGGTATGTCGCATCTACACAGTAAATTACTATTGTTTTTGAAAAACTTTACACAACCATCCACTTTGAGACTACTCCAACTCCACATTAATTACGAGAAGTATAGTTTTATATCCATTTAGCAGATAAAGGCATGCACAGCGCAGCACATCGCAAGATAACTTTTGTCTAATAAGTCGATAAAGTTGCCAACTATCGTACAACTTTGCAAATTTAATATCGAAACTCATTGGCCCGAAAAACAGGCCGAGGGTTTACGCTATGGTCGAGCAAATGGGTAAGCAGAATACTTTTTACTTAAGTGGATACCAGGGACTTGGCTGTATCGATATTGGAGATTTTTACGGTGAAAAAGAATGGCTTGTTTTGTATTTTTTACAGAGTTCTAAGGGATGAAAAGAACCCCTGTATTTTGAAAATAGATAAGGATTTGCTAACAAAGTAAAAGTTGAGTGCAATAATTATTTAAAACCTAACCGTGAACTGGAATAAATACTTTTTTACAAAAAATAACAACTGGCTTCAAAAAAAAAAAACACTCCAAAGTGAAACATATTTTTAATTTCGGAAGTCAGTGACTTTGGTTTTGTAATATCGTTTTTTTGTCACCGACTTCCGAAATTAAAGTTATTTTTCACTTTGTAGCGTTTTTGGAAGTCGGTTGTTATTATTTGTAAAAAGTATTTATTTTTCACTTTTTAGTTCTGGTACTACCCCACACAAATTCTATACGACAACCTGCAAATGAAATCAGAACATCATCCACATAAAAGGTGGGAAAAAAAATACGTATTATTGAAGCTGACTCAAAAACTACCCCAGCAACGTTAATACATTTTACATGGGGTCAACCTCGAGGAAAAACCCTCCCGAATAAAACAAGAATCTTTCAAATCGGACAATTCTGTAAAAAGTTATGCGAGTTCATACATAAAAACAAAAAAAAAAACAATTATACGTGTCGACTTGAGAACCTCCTCCTTGTTTTTTCGTCGGTTAAAAAGAATTATAACTAAATACTCGATCGGGCAACCCTATGTATGAATCGATTAACATTTTGAATGGACCAGCTTATCGGCACATCTACCTTTTGCTGAATCAAAACTACGTCGAAACAGCAATAAATATCACGGCACAATACAACCGTTTACATTTCCATGCCATAAAAATGACATCCAAAAATATTCATGAATAAACATAAATTGCCGGTTAAACAAATGCCGCAAACAAAACGTATCAACATTCCACCAATCACACCCGAATGATCGAATGATCATATCGATAATATCGAATCCCGATTGTAAACATAATAGGCGTGCGTAACCGATTGTAAATCGGATTCGATTCGAATTGAAACGATTACTGTAACACCTTCATCGTTGTTATTGCGTGTTTATTAGATTCGGGTCAGTATTTGTCCGAAGCTGGAGGTAATAGGCCCGTTTTAATGGGTACCCCGTGTAGTGGACGTTGTCTTTGTAGTAATGTTGTGGTATCATCCAGAATGACACGGACGGTAAGTGGTGGAATGAGATTAAGTGCTTTCTTGTTGCCTTAATTTGAAAGAGGTTGTTGATACTTCTTTAGAGCGAAGTTGTGTACGAGGAAGGGATATTAAATAAATAATCTAGTCTATGTATGAAGAAAAATTTCTTTTTTGGGAAATAGTATCAAAAACAAAGTCAAAGTCTAATTATTTATTTCAAATAGGCTCATAAGGCACTTTTGATATTCAAAACTAAAAATTAAATGTCCATTTGAAGTGTTCTGAATGGTACACACAGCAGCAGGTCAAGTTACCACAATCTGTCAAATTTTCTCAATCGATTTTGAACTTAAGCATCAACACTATAAGGCTTAAAGTCATTTGCAGACATATGACAGTTTGGTATAACCTGATGTGCTGTTTGTCTGTACCTATATTTATCACAGTAAGGGCCGATTTTTCAAACATTAGATAACTTTTACCTGAAGAATAAATGTGAAGTTTTGACAGATTGTCTATACAAAAACTGTCAAAATGACAAACTTATTTGTCAGATAAAAGTTAACTGGCGATTGAAAAACCGGCACTTAATAAAACAAAAAGGTTCTATATTTAAAAGCTTTTATTTAATTACATACACCAGCTGAACAGTAATTGATCAGCTCCATAATTTTTGTACTTAAAATTTGAAAAGACTCATAGAACCAACTTTCCTTATAACGACAACCAAAATAATTAGACGGCAGTAAAGCTCAAACGTTTTTTTTTACTGATTTTAGTCTTTTCACTTTTTCAATAGCTGTTCAGAAGTTGGTCCTTTTGAATTAAAAATACTCAAAGGAACATTTTTTTCTTATAGAATGCTAATGATCAAAAAGTTTATAGAATAGAATAGAATAGAATAGAATAGAATATTTATTCATAAGTTCACATTAAATAAATAAATTACGTAGAAGTTACACATTACAATAATATGGTAAGAAAATCTTAAACTATGTTTAAAATCTAGTGTAAATCTTATATTTATTGGATAAAGGTCTAATGAATACAATAGCGAGCTGCCTGATGTAGGTTTATTCAAACCTGTGTTTCAGGCCATCACTTAACAGCGCTGCGAGCTGTAGTGGACAATATGTTACTGTACTAGAGCTTGCATTTATACATCATAATTATATTTTAAATAAAAATTGACTTAACACTAATAAACTTATTGCATTACATCTAACAATTTTTCAGTGTCTGAGTAATTAAATGTCGCCAAGTATTCATTCAACATGTCACTACATTTTTTACAATTTAAACTATATACTTAGAGACTTATTGATTTTATTATATAAAAACGGCCCTAAAAATACATAAAATCTATTTATAAAAGTATGTCTAGTTTGAGGCTTTATGCAAACCAAGTCTTTTCTTCTCTTATCTAAAGGTATTGGGATATAAGGAAGATTGCTATGTTGATATAATACTATATTCAATATAAATAATTGACGCACGGTTAAAACTTTACATGCCGTGTAAAGCTCGTGTGTGGGAAATCTAAATGGGCGAAAAGTGGCTACCTTAAGAATAGCTCTCTGTGCACGTTCTAATGGCAGTAGGATTGATTTAGCAGCCCCACCCCATGAAGTTATACAATAAGTGAGAATTGATTGACACAAAGCTAAATAAACCTCTTTAATTAATTTGTAATCTGATACATATCGTATGTTATCGTATGTTGGAAAAGTTGACAAATATCTTTTCTCATCCTAGGTATACCTATGGTGCTGCCGGGGTCGCGGGTTGTTCGAAAGAGATACCGTGGCCCTGGCACAGGCAACTGAAGGAACACGGGTGGGTTTTAGTCAGTAAAAGTCTGACACGCCCTCCTCCGCCCAGAGCGAGCGAGTCATTTGATGATTCCCAAACCACAAAATAAAAAAGTTATAACTATGGTGAGAAAAGATATTTTTCAGTTTATCATGTCATATTTTTTGGGAAGTGCTAGATATATCTAGCACAAAAAATATGACATACCTAACATACTCGTAACCAAGTAAATATCACTAACAACACTCATTCTCGTAGATACCTGAGCACTCAGCGCCAAAGATGCTATTTCATGGACCATAATCGGCTCAGGATGGCTCACTACACCTGACCACGGGCGTTAAACCAAATTAACAATGTATATACGTCCTAATTATACACAGGGTTGCCTAGAACCCGTTTTGGGTACGGCTTTATCTAAAGGTATAAGGGTTTGGTTGATGAAGCTGTTAGTATTGATGACCTTGCTTTGAAAGATGTGGATTCGTTTGAATTTGATATGTAATTTGAGCTGTAAGTATTTTACAGTTTCAACCAAACAATTCCCAATTACCCCCAGATAAAATAAAATTCTGCGAAACCATTTTCGATTAAATCACAGATAAATTCAATTATGACAGTATCCTCTTCAAAAGCGTTAACAATCTTATAAATCATAATGGCCAATGTCGATAAAAATAACTTTCTGCGCGATATTTTTAGGCTTCAAATACTATCTACGAATAGCCTAACTAACATAGAAAGAGAAGCTCGTGGCTATGTGTAACAGCCGCAAGGGTCGATCCATCAGGTTAAGCTACGCTTGCCGGGATTGGTTCGTGGATGGGTGACCATCTTTACATGACGAGACTCCTCCGTGCCTCGGAAAGCACGTTAAGCCGTTGGTCCCGGCTGTCATTCGTGGATCTTTGACAGTCGTTTCGGGTCGTCAGAAGCTCGAAAGTTGACAATACCCAGATACCCAAGGAGTATCGTATTACCCAGTTACTGGGTTGTGGAGGTCAGATAGGCAGTCGCTCCATGTAAAATACTTGTATTCAGCTGCATCCAGTTAGACTGGAAGCCGACCCCAACATAGTTAGGAAAAGGCTAGTCAGATTGACTATCTATAAATAGCCAGTGACGTAGGAACGTCACTGGCTATTTATAGATAGTCAATCTGCAAGTTTGCTATTAAGTAATAGGAATTACTTAATAGCAAACTTCGAAAAAGATAAAAATATATTGTTCTATACAAATTATTTAAAAATAGCTTGAAGAAGAAACTTCCACGCTTTGAAGGCCTCGAAAATATCTTATCTTTTTAAATCCTGTGCTCAATTTCTAAATTGTATCAGCCCTAACCGTGACCGTTATTGGGAAGACATCTGAAATATTTATATACGGTCCGTATCCCGGTATACGGGTCAACTAAACGCAATCTGTAAAGGTTACGATCACTTTATTGAAATGTAACTTTCTGAGAACTTATTGACGCACGATTGAACGCTTTTTTGGGTTCCGTAGTGAAATAGGAAGTTATTTAAATTTCTGGCTTCTTAGGAAAAGGTGTAAGACTTTTTATGTACAGTCAACAAAAGAGATATCTAGGCAGGGTATACTAACATATCTGTATGTGAATTGCTATTCTTTTTTTTTCGTCGTTTAAAAAGCGTGTTGTTTTTTTTACACTTTTGTACTGTTATCCTGCACGTTAGAAAAACAAGTCAATTCTCAAAAAGACACGCTCAAGTCGCATCGATCTTCTTACTTTACTAGCTTTTCTCGTGGCTTTGTTCGCTTGCCCTTTGGGATTACGCAAAATTTTATTGGCCAGACTAAAGACGTGGCGTGATAAGACGCGCCTTAATTGGTTACTGTACCCAAAGGACGGTGACATAGAATTCTTTTGTAACGCAGGAGATTTTAGAAGAATTTTTATTAAAACACATAAAAGGTTTTGAGTTTTTGAAGTCGATTATGCTATGTTGGTCAGATGTTGATCAATGCTGTTGTTCCATTATGTAAAGAAATGATTCGGAAGGTTTCTGTTTTCTGATTTATTATTAAACTTATACATATATAATATAGAAATCTCGATGTTTTGCTAAGTCGTGCGAAGCAGGGGTGGGTCTTTAGTATCTGCTAAAGAAACATTACCAGCATTGCTGGATTACTCTGACAGGTCAACCGCAAAGGATATCTTTTGGGGTTGAACTATCAGACAGTTTAATAACAGATTATTTTCGTAGAAGGTAGGTAGTTCAACTAAAAAAATCTTTGAGGACCAAAAAATGTAAATGAGCATCGATTTTTCTTTTGCTACGTTTCACATCATATTTCACAACAGCGAATGCACTTTGGATGGCAACCCGTCTGGTAGTGGCTTGCCAAATCACCTAATATTTGCAATGGCATCCGATTCAGTGTACTTTGGGACGTAGTAAAGTGTGAAATGTAAGTTCAGAAATAAATAGAAAAATAAGCAGAATAACAAATATATGGAGAGTTTGAGAGTAAATATTTATTTCTAAAGTGAGTTTATTAACGATTTACAGATGAGATTTTGGGTAATTTAAAGAAAAAATCATATCTCAATTGCCGTCACACTTAGGACATAGGGGTCTTTGGGTAAAACCTAGCAAATGACCCCCCAATCCTCCAAAAAATTGTGTCGGTCCATGCGCCGAATACCCTGTACACCTTTAGACGCGAATAGTTTGTAACTTTCCCGAGGCACACAGCAGCGCTAGTGCAGTGCAATGCGAAATTGCGTCAAATTGTACGAACGAGCAGACATAATTTACTTTAACGATTATTTTTAATGATACCACCGACACTCAACAGATAGAGCTGAATTATGATTTAAGATTTTTTTTTTTTTATTGATTGTAAGCAAGTACATAATCGTAGTTAAAATAATATTAGATATCAGAACAAGATTATAAATGTTTAACTGAGTTAGGTAGGATAGGCAGGGACTTTCTGTCTTTATGAAACGCACGCCGCTGCTTACTTGGGATTCCGTCTAACCCGAGTAACACAACATTCGCACGGGCGTAATAAAATCGCGGCGGGATTTTATAGCGCACTGGATTTTCAACGCTCTGCTTAGCGCCGAGAGTGCAAAATCCAACCGTGTGTTTTTTCGACGCTCTAGAATGTACTTTCTCTGTTATTGTTAAGTTGGATTCTCAACGCTCGGCTCATCAACGTGAGTTGAAAATCCAGTGCGATATAAAATCCCGCCGCGATTTTATTACGCCCGTGCTAACGGGGGTTTAGAGAAGGAAAATTGCGATTGTGGTTTAATTCGTCAACAAACTTGTGTATTATGTTCACTTTATTTCTCCACAACGAGTGTAAAACACCCACGTAACATTGAACAAAGAATTTTAAGATCATTATTCTTAAAAAAGACAAAAGTTTTGTTTTGGCAAATACGTCAAGTAAAACAAAGTTAAAAATAAGAACATATACTTGAAGCGTTTTAAAAGTTTCCTACTGTTGTTCTGGTTCTGGTAAGGTAGGGTGTCGGCGATACAAAGGACTTTTCTCAACTCCAGCTTAAATAACAACCTAAATGGAATCGTGAAACTTCCAACATAAAGTTTGAAATCGCTTAAAAGTATATTTTATGGATTTATATTGCACTATTTTTTTTATATTTTAGTATGCATATAGTTTGATTATTTTTGGATGCTCGTGTGAATTTCATAAAAAATGTTATTGATTATTAGGGTTTCGTATTTCAAAAATAAAAAATGGAGCCCATAAAGGATCACTTCGTTTTCTGTTTGTCAAGACCCTTTTTCTCAGGGACCCCATCAAGTTGAAATTAATATCAAATACGTATCTACGGTCCCTTGGAGCTCTAAAAATCAAGCTTGTAGTCAACGCAATAAAAAATATGGCCATTTATGAGAATATTTTGATACTCGTACATAAATCAAAACCTATAGGTAGGGTACTTCCCGTTGACCTAGAACCATGAAATTTGGCAAGAAGCAAGGTCTCACAGCACGAGTAAAGGAAAAAGTCCGAAAAAAGTTTATTTCTAGTTTCATCACAAAAAAATGCGATTACATACTTCCATTTTGCAGTTGGAGAATTGACCGTGACGTAATATCGATGTATGGCACATTTTTTCAACTACAAAGTTAAGTTTGTTCTTGGGATAGATAAATTCATCCCAACTCGGAACCCTTCATTGTGCGTGGGCATTTGGCCGATTTTTTTTCTAACGGTACGGTTACACCTAAACCGATTTTGTCGGCCGATGGCGGACCGAACTACTCGGACGAGGAACTCGGACGTGCATGTGCACGGTACGGTTACACCAAAACCGATTTTGTCGGCCGACACTGTTGTGCCGATATCGTTGCTGGTCTTCTGTAGTTGACTTTGTGGCTTAACAGAGTGTAGACGCGTTTTTAAAATGGAGGAATTCGAAGAAATTTATCTTTTAGAAAATTCTTACCGTCCGTTTCGTACCGGAATTTTTCAATATCTATAGTCGTTTAGGTAGATAACAATACTGGCAGAAGGATCAGAATAAAGACAGAATAATCATTCTGTTTGCCAGCATCTAAAGCGCAAATTGAGTGTATTTATAGTTTAATCTAATCAGATTAAACTATAAATACACTCAATTTGCGCTTTAGACGATGGCAGACCGGCAGACTGGCGAGAAATCTCAACAAGTTTGGATTGATCGGCCGTTTTCGCGCGTCATCGGACGATGGCGGTTGTAGTAGTGTAAGCGCTCCCTTTCATTTACATACGTTTGATTTGATCGGCCGAGTTCGGTCGAAGACGTCCGAGTAAAGATCGGCCGATATCGGGTTTGGTATACGCGTACCGCATCTGTGACCACAAAAACCTGTTTATTCCGATTTCGTTATACGTGTCGTTTTGCATCCTCGTCAAATTTCAGGGTGTGATACAGAAAACCGAAGAACTTTCTCCTTGGGACCAATATCGTAATCGCGAAAAAAATTTCAACTGTCCCATAAAAAACTTCAATACCTACTCGACGCAAATGTATGGGACGGCTGATTATTTTTTCGCGATTAAAATGTTGGTGCCATGGAAAAAGTTGTTCGGTTTGATTGTCTATACCACATCCTTAAATTTGACGAGGATGCAAAACGACATGTTGTATTTGGTTTGCTGTGTGGTTTTAGTGGAAGAAGTCGTACTTGACTTCTTCCGATCCCAAGACACTGTCGTACGGCTAACTTACACTTACACCTACATCTAACGCTTAACGCTTAACCTATATTATAAATAAATAAACTAAGACAAGTTTGAACTTTTACACATTACACACTCCACACCCTCACACTAGCACACTCACCCATACTCGCACACACCACATTAATATGCGCATTGTTGCCTTTTCCTTTTTCTTTGTAAACGATGGAAGAGTCAAACTATAAATTAAGGATATTTATAGTTTGCCTATTCTATAACTTCATTTACACTTAATTTTTTATGGTTAAAATTATGTAAATACATATTTTTTTACTGTCGCGAATCATATTTTGATCAAGATACAACCTGACTTTAAAATCTGAGTAACTTTAAATACTTTGGAGAAGGTGGAATGCATGGATTCCATTTTCATGTCACCAAAAATGTATATCATCATTTAATTACTAATGCTTACCATTTTTTGCGTAGAGCACTGACACATGTGGCGAGTCTAATTTAACAGCTTGTCAATCTGAAAAAAAAAAGAAAACACTATTCATTTAATAAAAATACTACCTACTTATTTTTAATTTTATTTTCTTTTTATATTGTTACTAGCTGACCCGACAGACGTTGTCCTGTCTTAGCTATGAATATTATGTCTATGTCTTAGTTATAAACCCGAAATAAATTTAAAGAAAAAAGTCAAAAATATGAAAAAGAATAATTTAAAAAAAAAAAATGTTTTGAGTATGAATGTCGGCAAATTCTAGAATACTAGCTGACCCGCCAGACGTCCTGTCAAAATTTCAACTAATCGAACGGCAAGACAACAAATGAACAACTGATTATAAAATTAATTTGAATACAACAAATCAAAAGCCATGAAAATCAGTCCAGCCGTTCTCGAGTTATGTTCGAACAAACCCAACTTCTTTTATCATTATTAAGATACTCAATTACACTTTATTTGGTTAATGATGAGTGGACGAGCGGAGTCACCTTGCACAATCAACTTTGTGCTTAAAAGGTGTTCTCCAAATCGTGCTTGTTGTCAATCGTTGTAATTGAAAAAAACTTTTTTTTATTATTATTTCAATGTGAAAATCACGTGAATAACTTGCAAAATACATTAAAAGTCATGGCATAATACTTGTATACTTTTATGTACCTGTAAAGTTATTTTCTGGCGTATTAAAGTAAACAGCCTGAGGTTACTTTTAGCAAATTACCTACGTTGGGCTCAGGAATTTAATAATGTTTGTTTTGGGTCATCGGGGGAATGAATGAAAAATGTACTAAAGCGTATTATTAGCTTAGGCTTCTGTAAGTTATTTACTTATCTTTTTCAGTATTTTATCATCACATATTTTTAAAACTTTTATCTTAAAGGTGGTATTTAATTGGTTTTTTAATCGAACTAAATTCCAAATTATTTGTGAATTTAAGAAAAGGTTCGACAATTTTCTTCAACATAGCGCGCGGGTTGGCAACGTCGCATTTCTAGAGGTTTTTCGTGATTATTTTAATATAATTAAATCAAAGTACAATTTTTTTTCGGCCAAGCACCAGATCGTTCGTATTTTTAAGTATGTGTGCTATTTTTTACAGTTATTTTGATATTTTACTCATAAAAAATTACATATTGTCAATTATTTTCTATTTGCAGTACCTATTACAATTAAATATTTTTATTTACTATAAAGTAAATGTTAAAAATAATTACAAAATACAGCGATCTAGTGCTAGGCCGAAATAAAATACTACTTTGTAAAATAATCACGAAAAACTCTAGAAATGTGACGTTGCAAGCCCGCGCGATGTGTGACTACCACAGTATACAGATTTTATTGATTTCATAGTATACGTATTTTTTCTCCAAAAAGTAATCCTATTATTTCTATGGCAACATACAATTATCCCAATAAGAATATTTCCCAATAAAAATCAGTATTCCGAACTAGCCTAGTAAAATTTTATCGCGTAATAAAAATGGAGTGTTCGCGTTTAGTACGAATATCGACAATCTAAGAAACGAAGGTCTTGGTCCCAACCCTAGCCGGAACAACTGACAAAATAAAACGCGACTGAAATCGTAGTAATCTCACTGATTCCGATACAAAAGAAATTTTTATTCCGCCTTTCGTTCGGAAGGGGAGATTATGAAGCGAGCATCGTTCGAACAATGGGCCGTTCAACTCTTCCTGTCATCAGAGATAATAAAGGGAAAAATATCGTGAGAAATTAAAATGAGCTCTGAGCGTGGTCAGTAAACAAGAGGAGGTGGGGGGTTCGCAATTTTATTTTCCAATGTCGGATCAATAAGGAGAAGTGGGACACAGGATATTGCTGGACATAGAAATGGAAAAAAGAAAGTGTTTTAATTACGCCCCCGTCGCTTTGAGGCGTACTAGACGTTGGACTTGTGTTGTGGCCATTCAACCGTTTATTGGACACTGATTTTTTAAATGATTCTGCTGCACTTGTTTTTAGTGATTTTTCTTTTGTTTTGTACTCGTAGTGACTTGGAGTTTATTGAGTCGCTGGTAATTTAAGCCTTATTTAAATGATGCAAGTTTCTTGCCCGTGCCATACAATATCCTTGGAGCAACAAATGACTTGCATCGTCGAAACAATTGAGAAGGTGCAACTTTTATGCCAAAATTGTGTAAATCAGGCTTAAAAGATGTTGGGTCAGTGAAATTATATACAGGTTGTATCAGAAAGGTGTGATGGACAAACTTAAAGTTGTGGACCATCAAACTGAACAACTTTCTCTATGGGACGACCATCTTAATCGAGAAAAAATTATCAGCTGTCCCGTACAAAACTTCAATACCTACTCGACCCAAATGTATGGGGCAGCTGATAATTTTATCTTGATTACGATGTTGGTCCCATGGAAAAAATTGTGCAGTTTGATGGTCTGTACCACAAGCTTAAGTTTGACCAAACCTTTCTGGTAAGTACATCACAAAAAAATAAAACTAAAAAAAATATACAGATATTGCAGTATTTTTCAGACTAGGCTTTATTAGTTTTATTTTTTTGTATTGTAATCTCTATTCCATTGAAAAATTGTATTGAAAAACAGCACCATTAATTTCAGTTAGAATCACGAAATAAATGTCTAAATTCCATACACGTGTATCGGTGCAGGCCGAGCCAATTTATGAATAGCACTTAAAATATAGAATACATGCATACTTTTATGCATGTATTCTATATTTTAAGTTGGATTATGTACCCAATATTTAAAGTTTACAGTTCGCCGATTCAAATCATGCAAATGGGCTTTGCGATTTTATTTTAATAAATTGATCAAAATTTAGGCTGTATTTACAACAAAGAGGAAAAAAATGACAGTTAAAGCTACGCTTGCCGCGGTTGGTCCGTGGATGGGTGACGATCTTTACATACCAAGACCCCTCTGTGCCTCGGAAAGCACGTTAAGCCATTGGTCCCGGCTGTCATTCGTGGATCTATGACAGTCTTTACGGGTCGTCAGAAGGTCGTAAGTCTGACAAGTAGTCTTACCAAGTGGGTTACCACTTGGTATTACCCATTAACAGGATTGTGGAGGTCAGATAGGCAGTCGCTCCATGTAAAATACTGGTATTCAGCTGCATTCGGTTAGACTGGAAGCCAACCTGAACATAGTTGGGAAAAGGCTAGGCAGATGATGAAGAAAATAATGACAGTGAGGAAATTGGCGAGATTATGAGGTCTTCATTTATGGTTAGCAGATAACTAGCTGAAGAATAAAGAAAACCTTTCTATACTGAGTCGAAGATTCCTTAAATATATAAATAGGGTGTAATTTTAATCGGGTCATTGAACTCATCATTATGAACAACTTTTACTATGGGACCTGAAATCTCGAAAAAAATACCTGCTGTACATTTATGTTCGCGAACTCGTCAAAATGTACGGAACAGCAGATTTCTTTTTCCCGATTTCGGTTTGGTCCCATACTAAAAGTTGTTCATAATTATGAGTACAATGACCCCTAAAGAGGTTAACGGTGATTAAAATTACACCCTGTATAGGTAAGGAATCGTAGACACTAGTTAGACGATCTCGGGAAAGCGTCATTTCTTAAATGTGGTCCTTTGATCCGCCTTTCTGGAAACATGTAAGTATGGAGTTTCTCTCTATACCAGTAGCGCAGAGTAATGTAACACAATCCATATTAAATACCTAATCGTGGGATGATCCCAGAGTCTGCAGCGCTGGAGAGATTTATCCAGCTACATGTGACCAGATGATGACATTATGATATTTTTTGTCACGAGTGATTTTATTATTTGTATTTTTTTTTGAGTGTGCAATACTAACATGGTTTTAAGATCTTTGTAACTAACAAATATGTACAAATTAATAAGCCTTAAATAAATAAATTAATTTATTCACTAGCTAGCTTCGCCCGCGTGGTTGTCGGAAAATATCCCACGGGAACGTACTATCGGGAATTCCTTCTTTAATCTTTACATTATAAAGGGAACCTCTATATAAAATTTCAGCTTTCTAGGTCCAAGGGTTTGGGCTGGGCGTTGATGAGTCAGTCAGTCAGTCCTTCAGTTAGTCAGGACTTCTCTTTTTATTGATATAGATTACTAGCTGACCCGACAGATGTTGCCCAGAGGGGCAATTCCCGAATTTTTTAACAACGTTCGCAATCTCATCTCAGTCTCAATCTGTCAAAAATGGTATGGCTATTTGATTGTCGCTGGCTTGAGATTTCGACTTGAATTTGAACATATTTAAGTACGAGAATTGGCCTTCTGTCCATATTTCAATAGGTAATTCATATGTACAAAATTCCCATAGAAAATGTGCTTTCAGTTTTTCCGAATTTTCCAATTTTCGCGGCATCTTTTCCATTTTATATCTTCATAAAAACCTTCCTCGGATTTCAAAAAATATTTGGAAAAAAAATCCGCGTTGGTCTAGCAGTTCTCGAGTTTTGCTCTTAGCAACCACTATAGCTTATTTTGCCATTCGTTTTTACATATATACGAGTAAGTAGATAAATTAATAGTAGATATTCCTGCTAACCACTGTAAAAATGTGGTGTGGGTGTGGTCAGTTCGACGCCCTAGCTTTATTGATTTTGACTTCAAGACATATAAATAGGAAAGTCCTGATGCTCTCATTCACTTACTGACTTATTAACGCCCAGTCCAAACGGTGCACTTAGAAAACTGGAATTTTGCAGAGAGGTTCCTTTATGTAGACAAGGAATAATACGGAGTTTTCAAAATTCGCACGGATTCGAAAATTTAGGGCGGACGAAGTCACTGGCCTACTAGTTGGTAGTACGTACTGAAATCAGTACCATACATTTTCACATATTTTGGTCTATCTTCTTCTTTCGAGTCGATGGTGCTTTTTAAATCAGTTGTGCCCAGCCCAGTAGGTGCCCATGTTTATAGCAGCGTCACTGGCGTTTAATCTCAATCGCTTTAGATCCTCAAAAGTGTAAGAGCACTTGGGGCATTCCAGCAAGTACTCGTAGGTCATGTTCTTGACAGCATTGCACTCACATTTAAATTTTGGATTGTAAAATGGGCTCATTATACTCAGAAATCATACAGCGCCCTTCGCGTTCAATATAATAACACATTCAGGGTGTTGATGGGGTTGCCTTGATACTGCAGCGCATCAGGGATGTTTGCTGAAGCTCGCGTTGATTGCTTCTACACTGTGATGCGGTAGGGTGCGGGGCAGCACCAACAGCATCCTGTCTATGGTAGCCAGCAGGCTAGATTGCGCGCTTGTGAACCACTGCTGCAAGGTATCGGCTGGACGTGTCACCTTGCAGCAATGATGTCACAAATTGTTTCTGTGTTAACGTTTTACTAACATAGTTTGGAAGTATGTTGTTAGTAATAATATGAGTCTTGTTACTTATAATAAATGATTAAATTAAATTAAAAATAACAGTAATTTTGTTCCTAGGTGTCGAGATCAACGTCCCAGCAAGTGGTACTCCGCGAGGCCACGCGCGCGTTAGCCGGCAGGTACCGATGTGAGGTGTCCGCGGACGCGCCCTCATTCCACACACAAGTGCGGTCAGCATACATACATGTTGTTGGTAAGTGATAGTGTCTAGTCTTAAATTTAAGCTATGAATTTAAGAATTATTTCGACGTTGTTCGGGTAGAATTTATCTTCATTCATAGGATTTTTTTAACTAGGTAAGTATTGAAATGAGAAGCCTTTTCAGTACGAATAGTTCTATATTTATATTCATACACATATACAAACTTGGTTTAGTATAGCAATATTTAACACACTATTTAGTACTTAATATATATCATTATAGACTTTAGATTTCTTAAAGATAACCTTTACGTTTCGATGCTCGAAGAGAACTAACTTGGCAACTAGAAGTTGCTCCAAACATCATAATATATTTTCATTCCATTCAATTAGAAAAAATCAGTACTCTGTCAGTTACTGTCAACTGAGATACTTTTTAACTTCATGAATGACACAGATCGGCAAACGTAGTGGGACGCCTCCCCGCTAGATGGACCGACGACCTGAACAAGGTGGCTGGGACAGACTGGATGCGGAAGGCTGAGGACAGGGTGTTGTGGCGCAGCCTGAGAGAGGCTTATGTCCAGCAGTGGACTGCGGTGGGCTGATTTGATTAAATGACATAGATACAAAAAAGATTTGAGAGAAAACACATACTTTAAATTTTATATTTAGTATTTAAAATCAACAAAACTTATTAGTACCTATTTGGAAATCATGACAGTATTACGGTTGTCAATCGAATCTTAACGTGTCATTAACCTGAATATGTATTTATCAACAACCTAAAAACCTAGTATTATACTTTCAGCGTTCATAATATCTAAAGTAGTTTAGTCAGAGGCACTATCAAGGAATAGGGTCATAACCCTTTTAACTATTTCCCTTGTATAAAAATCCCTCAGTTTTATATTTTCATTCCACCCGCTTACTTAATAGTCATTTAGAATTTTCTTTTCACGCAAATAACACTTTCTTCTGTTTTCCTTTTTAATTAACAGCGTTCCGTGCAAATTTTAAGATGCTTTGTTATTCCCAAGGGGCACTCCAGAGTTGTCCATTTTATCGTGTTATTGACAGGTATTATGAAAGTTTTAAATAATCATTTCTGCGTATACCAAACTTGTAAGGATGAGTGAATAGGGATGATGACAAAAAAAAAAATTGTGTCCGTCGTATTTTTTCTTTTTTCCGTAATCAAAAGATTACGGCGATACATTGAATTAAAATGTGGCATGACGTCACTCCTTGCTATATTTTATACGTGGTTTGTTATAGTTGTGACCATGTGACGTGGGTAGTGAGCCCCTCCCCAACTATTTAATATTGTTTTATTAAAATGATATAGTGAAAAATACGTGTCTAATATTTTTTTATTATCTGACTGACGGACTAAATAGAATTTATTTTTTTACTTGTACAATGAACTTTAAACTGGATAAAATAAGTGATGAAGCAATTCTTTGTACAGTAAGTATTTTTTTACTTGTACAATGAACTTTAAACTGGATAAAATAAGTGATGAAGCAATTCTTTGTACAGTAAGTATTTTTTTACTTGTACAATGAACTTTAAACTGGATAAAATAAGTGATGAAGCAATTCTTTGTACAGTAAGTATTTTTTTACTTGTACAATGAACTTTAAACTGGATAAAATAAGTGATGAAGCAATTCTTTGTACAGTAAGTATTTTTTTACTTGTACAATGAACTTTAAACTGGATAAAATAAGTGATGAAGCAATTCTTTGTACAGTAAGTATTTTTTTACTTGTACAATGAACTTTAAACTGGATAAAATAAGTGATGAAGCAATTCTTTGTACAGTAAGTATTTTTTTACTTGTACAATGAACTTTAAACTGGATAAAATAAGTGATGAAGCAATTCTTTGTACAGTAAGTATTTTTTTACTTGTACAATGAACTTTAAACTGGATAAAATAAGTGATGAAGCAATTCTTTGTACAGTAAGTATTTTTTTACTTGTACAATGAACTTTAAACTGGATAAAATAAGTGATGAAGCAATTCTTTGTACAGTAAGTATTTTTTTACTTGTACAATGAACTTTAAACTGGATAAAATAAGTGATGAAGCAATTCTTTGTACAGTAAGTATTTTTTTACTTGTACAATGAACTTTAAACTGGATAAAATAAGTGATGAAGCAATTCTTTGTACAGTAAGTATTTTTTTACTTGTACAATGAACTTTAAACTGGATAAAATAAGTGATGAAGCAATTCTTTGTACAGTAAGTATTTTTTTACTTGTACAATGAACTTTAAACTGGATAAAATAAGTGATGAAGCAATTCTTTGTACAGTAAGTATTTTTTTACTTGTACAATGAACTTTAAACTGGATAAAATAAGTGATGAAGCAATTCTTTGTACAGTAAGTATTTTTTTACTTGTACAATGAACTTTAAACTGGATAAAATAAGTGATGAAGCAATTCTTTGTACAGTAAGTATTTTTTTACTTGTACAATGAACTTTAAACTGGATAAAATAAGTGATGAAGCAATTCTTTGTACAGTAAGTATTTTTTTACTTGTACAATGAACTTTAAACTGGATAAAATAAGTGATGAAGCAATTCTTTGTACAGTAAGTATTTTTTTACTTGTACAATGAACTTTAAACTGGATAAAATAAGTGATGAAGCAATTCTTTGTACAGTAAGTATTTTTTTACTTGTACAATGAACTTTAAACTGGATAAAATAAGTGATGAAGCAATTCTTTGTACAGTAAGTATTTTTTTACTTGTACAATGAACTTTAAACTGGATAAAATAAGTGATGAAGCAATTCTTTGTACAGTAAGTATTTTTTTACTTGTACAATGAACTTTAAACTGGATAAAATAAGTGATGAAGCAATTCTTTGTACAGTAAGTATTTTTTTACTTGTACAATGAACTTTAAACTGGATAAAATAAGTGATGAAGCAATTCTTTGTACAGTAAGTATTTTTTTACTTGTACAATGAACTTTAAACTGGATAAAATAAGTGATGAAGCAATTCTTTGTACAGTAAGTATTTTTTTACTTGTACAATGAACTTTAAACTGGATAAAATAAGTGATGAAGCAATTCTTTGTACAGTAAGTATTTTTTTACTTGTACAATGAACTTTAAACTGGATAAAATAAGTGATGAAGCAATTCTTTGTACAGTAAGTATTTTTTTACTTGTACAATGAACTTTAAACTGGATAAAATAAGTGATGAAGCAATTCTTTGTACAGTAAGTATTTTTTTACTTGTACAATGAACTTTAAACTGGATAAAATAAGTGATGAAGCAATTCTTTGTACAGTAAGTATTTTGCAAAAACAAAAATATCTACTCGGCCAGCTAAAACTATTGCTTTTCCAAGAATACTACCAAAACTTTTGAAAATTCTTGCTTGAGAGAATGTTATGAAAACCTGATCCAGTATACCTTTTTACCCGACTACGGCAAAGTCAAAAGGAAGGGTTGTGATTTTAGCAGTCTATGTATGTATGTAAGTATGTATATAAGTATGTATTTACGTGTGTTCCACCGTAGCACCTAAATTACTGAACTATTTTATTAACATAGGCTATATAAATTCTCCCGAAATTTAATATGGTGGACTTTACACGTAAATTTCTGACCTCGAAAAAAACTAAACTGAGATAATGATGACATGTATCAGACCATTCTGTCTTGACAAGCACATTACAAATATGTCATAAATAATGATGTTTAAATTGTTAAAAATAAGTAAAAGTAAATAATATTAATTTAATAACTTACAGACCGACCGCGGCGAGCGTGATTTTTAAGTAGTCGGGTTTTAGTTTTTCAACATACTTTTTATTCGTCTAGTAAATAAATATTTTATCCGTGAATCAGGCCAGAAAATAGAACAAATCTCGATGACAAATGCGTAAATAAAGCCTACTTATTCTCGTACAGTCAAGCTTCTATATCTGTACACATTACAAAGTAACATCACTTTTCGTGTGTCTTTGTGTGACTGCGTTGTTCTTCTAAACTACTCATCGGATTTTGATGAGGTGTTCACAATCATTTAGAGAATGTATTCCGGAAGGTATAAGTGGTTTGTGATTTGTGTGGTTTATGTTGTGTATCAGTATTAAACTTATCGTAACTAATATTATAAAATGCAAAGTAAGTTTGTTACCTTTTCACGCCCAAACCACTGAACCGATCATCGGAAACGGACATAGGGTAGGTACCGTTTATCCCGAAAAAAAATACTGTTCCCGAGGAAACCAACAATAACGTTCTTATAATAATAGATGGCGCCACGTGTCTTTCGAATTATTATTGAATTATATTATTACAAGCAGAGTACAACCCGAATTGTTTGTCAAATTCTAAATTAACGCGAGCGAAGCCGCGGGCAAAAGCTAGTATATAATAAAGAAATCTCGATGTTATGTCAAATCGTAAAAGCCGTGTAAAGCAGGGGCGGGTCGCTAGTAAGGAATCACACTAATAATATAATATAATATATTATAAAGGCGAAAGTTTGTGAGTGTGTGTGTGTGTGTATGTTTGTTACTTCTTCACGCTCAAACGGCTAAACCGATTTGGATGAAATTCGACATGTTGACAGCTTATACTCTGAATTAACACATAGGCTACTTTTTATTCCGAAAAAATGTAGTGCTCCTGTGGGATGAGCAAGGAATTCAAATATTATATTTGTTACTCTTTCAAATTCAAACGGCTCGACCGATTTTGAT
The DNA here is from genome assembly GCA_946251885.1 of Cosmia pyralina. Classification (NCBI taxonomy): domain Eukaryota; kingdom Metazoa; phylum Arthropoda; class Insecta; order Lepidoptera; family Noctuidae; genus Cosmia; species Cosmia pyralina. The sequence goes on from OX276344.1 coordinate 5,652,613, forward strand.
ATAATTTGGTGTGGAAATAGCAGACATCCTGTGTACACATAGCACACATAGGCTACTTTACATCCTGAAAAAATGTAGTGTTCCCGTGGGATGAGCATTTTTTTTGTGAATACTTTTCTCACCGATTAAATAATACACGTTTTAGTGTATCTCATAAACCGCGGGTAACACCGCGGGGCACAGCTAGTAAATTATATAAATCTAAACTTATTTTTTAGGTAATCCTAGGTATATATTTGTGAGTAAATCACGTGGTGCCTTAAAAATCTTCATCATCTGCCTAGCCTTTTCCCAACTATGTTGGGGTCGGCCAGAGGGTCGGCTTCCAGTCTAACCATATGCAGCTGAATACAAATGATACAAACAACCCAAAAAGTAGCGATCATAATCATATACACAACGCCTATAACCTATTGTTTGGGACCTATTTGCATGGTGGGATGGATAGTCATCGATCCAGCTTCCTTAGGCCCTTAGCACACCTCCACCGCGAAACCATAGCAGCGAATCAGCAGTAGTTCAATTCAACTGACTCCCTGTGATGTTCCGCTACTCGAGTAGCGAAACATCAGCGGAACAACAGCGAAAAATCATGCTGTTTCACTTTTTTATATAGTAATGGCATAAAGAAAATTTTACTTCAATATGACTAGTTAATTAATTTAACTGTCAAATAGACATAAAATAAAAAATTCATAAAATAAAAAAAGTAATTAAAAAAATTAAAAAACCCGACTGCGGTAAAAAAAACTTAAGTTAAAAAAACTGAATAGCTAAAAACAAGCCCATTTTAAATTAAATAAATGTTGGAAGCAGACGGGACCCATTTAAAAATATAATAAAAATGGTATGCGTATGCGGCGTTTTTAGCTTTTCAGTTTTTTTAACTTAAGTTTTTTACCGCAGTCGGGTTTTTTATTTTTTTTAATTACTTTTTTGTATTTATTAATTGATTAAACATAAGATTGCGTGGTTTAACGAGTACATCGTCCTACACAAGGACCTTTGTGTGGATTTATTTAAATATTCAAATATGTTACCAACCCGTCTTGAGCAAGCGTGGTGATCAATGTTCACGCCTTCTTATGAGAAGATGCCTTCCCTGCAGGAAGACTAATAGACTGATATTATAATTATTATAATGTTATGAAGGACATGTCAAGGTCACATTGTTGACGAATTGCATTATTTGCAATGTTGTTGTTTGTTTTGTTTGTCCGTAATAAATAATGGTGTTTACTTTCACTTTCCTGAATCAAATTAGCTGTAGGTACAATCTACAATCCTCAGAGATGTGCCCTAACAGGCGTTGCACAGAGGGAGGTCCGGATTAGTCTTTTGAGAGGTAACGGTGCCCCTTCCATGTGCAGATGATGACCACCGGGGTGGTTTTAGTGAGGTAAAAATCCCACACTCCCCGGTCTTATCCCAATGCCCGGGCGCTATTTGAACGTTTCCCCCGAAAACAGAAAAATAAATAAAAAACTTTTTACACAAAAAATACAACCGACTTCCAACCAAAAACAACACTACAAAGTGAAAAATAACTAATTTCAGAAGTCGGTGTCTGGTGAAATGTATTTTCGTTTTTTGCCACCGACTTCCGAAATTAAAGTTATTTTTCACTTTATAGTGTTGTTTTTGGAAGTCGGTTGTATTTTTTTTTATTTTTCACTTTTTATTTGTAGTGCCTTCCCTACACAAATTCTAATACCACTACCGCGAAATAAATTAGAACATCATCCACATAAAAAATGGGGAAACAATACGTATTATTGAAGCTAAACTACCCAAGCAACGTTAATAAATTTTATATGGGACCAACTTTGAAGTACTCTCGAATAAAACAAAAAAAATTCAAGTCGGACTTCTCTGTAAAATGTTATGTTTAAAAAAAATAATACGTGTCAACTTGAGAACCTCCCCATTTTTTTCGTCGGTTAAATAAAAGTAACAATTTACGATACCGTAATAACGCTGTTATCATCAGAATTGTATCCAACATTTCTTTTGAATCGAAGTACGCGGCGGACAGCAGTAGAAAAATCGATCACAATGATTTGACTAAGTGGGTAAAAGAAACCAAACAACAATAATAATAATAAACAAGTGATCGTTCAGTGTTCCTTCCAAACATGTCTGCTCTCATAGTACAACGTAAACATGTTGGTTTAACGTTTTATCCGCAGCCGACGTCCGATACTAACACACAAACTCTTCAATATTCAAAGTATATATTGGGAATGAGGGGAAGCAAAAAATAGTATAAGAAAGTTTTCGAAGTTCAAAACGCGGTCAGGTGTTCAAAGCGAAATGATTTTTGTGTCGAAAATTGCTGTGTATAATAATGGTATGTTCTGTAGAAGTTTTTTGTGGAGCCGTATAGAGCACGTAGAAAAATAAATGTTGATAGGTATTGATTGCGATTGGTTTTATGAATTACCTAATTACAATGATTAAAACTAAAAAATAATAATTGTGTTATTGCAACGTGAGAAGAAGTTTGTTGTAATCGGATCTGGAACAGTTTCTAAGATTAGTAAAATAAATAATAAATAAAATTCTTTATTGGCATAAAAAACCGGCCAAGTGCGAGTTGGACTCGCGCACGAAGGGTTCTGTACCACTATCTATAAAAACGGCAAAAAATCACATTTGTTATATGGGAGCCCCCTTAAATATTTATTTTATTCTGTTTTTTTAATATTTGTTGTTATACAGTCGCTCCATGTAAAACACTGGTATTCAGCTGCATCCGGTTAGACTGGAAGCCGACCCCAACATAGTTGGGAAAAGGCTAGGCAGATTTTATTGTTGTTATAGCGGCAACAGAAATACAGCATATGTGAAAACTTCAACTGTCTAACTATCACGGTTCATGAGATACAGCCTGGTGACAGACGAACAGACAGCGGAGTCTTAGTAATAGGGTCCCGTTTTACCCTTTGGGTACGGAACCCTAAAAATGTCTACAAAAAAAAAGTGAAACCCTGATTCCTGCGCTAGGTAACAACACCTGTGTTACAGGAGAAAAATAACATCCACATTGCAGCATCTATCTAGTTAACTATCTGTTTAGCCCATAATGTCCCTTTGCTGGGCTAATGCCTCCATCTTCCATTTCCACACGTCTGCCCACTGCCATTGAGGGCCAGTCATGTTGGTAGCACTCAAGTTCGTCGCTCCATTTTCGTCTTGTTCTAGCGCGATGTCTTGGGACCCAATCTACATTTGCAATTGAATTGTATAATACTATCAATTGAACAGTATAATTCTATCAATTGAACAGTATAATACTATCAATTGATCAGTATAATTCTATCAATTCTGGAACTGGGTGTTACTCACAGCCCGCAATCAAAACCAGTCCTGCAAGTAGAAAGCAAAATCAATCAATACTAAGATGTTGTTCCATTAACACTGTAGGCTTAGGAGGTTCTAAATAGCAGTCCGGAGTCTAGATTTGTGGCCGATTAAAGGCTACGGGCTTGCCCCCATTACATGGGTCTTATAACACAACTGGCGAAATGTATCTTGTTCATACTATACGCGTTCGCTTACCCCTTAGGAGAATAGACGCTTTATGTGAAATTAACGTTTTATGCTTCGATCAATAATAGCACTATTTAGTACTATTATTGATCGAAGATTTTATGTCAATCTTTTCCATCAGGGATTATCTAAAAACAGTATTCGGGTGCTGGCAATAGGCCGTCGCATTTTATCACCTCTCTCGCTCATACGGAACCAAATTTTTAAGAAATTTGATTTGTTATTTTTTATTTTTTTTTTCATTAAACATTAATGAAAAGATGCTTTTATGAAGATGTGGTCTTTTGGCGCACTAATAAATAATATTAGTTTAATAAGTAATTAATAAAAACTCAATTTTATTCTGGCATTTATTTAACTCATCTCAAAAACAGATACTTATTGAGCTGAGTATAATAATTATATAACACAATATAAATGTCTTTTTAATAATTAAGTACTTATTAAATTAACATTTTATACTAGTTCGCCAATTGATTACATTTTTCAAAAAAACATCGTTTCATACCAAACGTTCGTTCGTTCGGTCGTTCGTTCTTTTCGTTTGTTTCTTAAAAAATTGATCCCGTGTGAGCGAGAGAGGTGACGAAATGCGACAGCTCTCTATAACATAATTGGCAAAATGTGGGTGCACTATTAGTAGGTAGGTACATCTCTGCCAAACCTTTTAGGAGTAAATAGGCTTGATATTATGTTATAACAACGGTAACCCTATATTAAGAGAGAGAAAGAGTACTAAGAAAGTATGGATTTTTTAGTTTTTATTCTCATGATTTAACTCCCCACGACACCCAGCGGAAATCTGACATAATCTTGGCCAGAGTCTACAAGAACAATTCATTTTCCTATTACAATAAAAAATTTTACCACAGTATACGATAGGATTTCAGATAAACGTTCATGTTTAAGTTTACACGATCATGAAATCTCTCGAGCAGTATATTCAATGAAGACGGAAAAACATTTGTAATTTATCCGGGATTCGAGTTCTTGGCACAAGATGCAGGTACACGAAATGCCAGGAAACACGAAAGCTTTAAGTGACATTAAAGTGCTTTTATCTATGTATAGTATATGTAAGAATATAATATAGTTTACGATGAAATTGGGGGTTAAGACTCTTAGAGATAAGATTAAACTTCTGCGGTTGTGAGACTTAGCTTGTACATGGCTACTTTTAGTGTAACCATGTAGAATTAAAAATTAAAAGATGTTCAATTAAAAATGAGGGTGGTTTAAATCATTTTATTTATCAATTCGAGCGTCATGAAAGTATTTTTTTCTATTCTATTCAATCAGAGATCATAAACGAGGCTCTGAAAGAAATATCAATAACAACGGATCGTTTATGAACCATTTATCAAAACGTCACGAACAAAATGATTATTACAGCAACTTATATAGGTCCTTTTATAACATGAAGGTCGCAAAATCCTTTATCACTTTTTCGTCCGGCGCGGCGGTCAGCCATTCCCCCTATTTTTTACTGACGAGACTCGCTGCGTACAAATTGAAACGTCTTCTTTTGAATATGGTTAATTTAGTGGACTCCGAGGACGAATTTTTTCCTAAAGTTTTACGTATAAAGTTAGGGAAATAAAATGGTATGGTTGTGCGAGAGAGTGGCCTTATATGTAAATGTTAGGTGTTCCAGCGACGAGATGAATCGTGGTCCTAATATACGGAAAAAGATGAGTGAGGTTTGTATACTGGTCATGTTTCAGCATGGAAATGAAAGAGCGAACAGGCGGCGCGTTTTGATTTGTAAAGGAATTAGATTAGTACGTTTCAGATTTTTAATTTTTTTTTTCGCTTTGGTAGTAACTGGATTCTAGTCGTATAAGTCCTAAATAATTGTTTTGACATTCTTTAACATGCCACGTTTATGCATATCAAAAATTACATGACATAGCAGATGCGATACTATAATAATGTAGTTCACAGTTATTTTCACTCAAAAAGGACCAGAATCTTGCCAAAGAGAAATAAATAATAAAAAGTAATAATCAGAGGCCCATTTCATAAAAAGACCGCGAAAAAGAAAAAAAAAAAAAAGAAAGGAAGGAAGGAAGGAGTAAAATGATCGTCCAATGTACGAGTATGTATGTCAACCAATCCAAAAAATGTATGGTTGTATGTCAATGTATGGATGTCCTTACTTAAAAATTAAATCATCATTTTTTCTACCAAAATACATCACTGGCAAATACAAAACCATTATTCAGTCAAATCCAACTGAATATAATGAAATCAAAACAACAGTCTAAAAACAAAATGGCAACTGTTAAACGTCAATATTGTTATTGTGTATTAGTCCAGTTTTATTTTTAAAACTTTCATCCTTTTCAAAGAGAATTTTATTAGTCATTTTTCGTTTACAGCCTTTTAAAAAAGCCGGGATTGATGTAGCTATAAATTTTGTGGCTACTTTTTAAAGCAGATTTTTATAAGTCCGTTATTCAGGCTAGCTTTTAATGAAATAAGGATTTTTAGCATCAACCTGTGGTATTCGAGGCAATGGGTTATTAGTGACTTATTTACCTACATGTGGAGTGTTGTATTACGTATGTTTTATTAATCCTAAGCTCTATACTGACATGAAATATTATTAAGAATAATTTAGTTTAATTCACTTAAAGGATAGCTAGATAGGTAGGACAGGATATTTAGGTCGGCTGTCTAACAGTTGTAATGTATCCAGAGAAACTACGAAATGCTAAAATTGCAGTAAATGCGCTCAGTTGTGATTGCACCGTGTTCCAGACGATGCTTTTTTTAAAAGAAACAAAATATAATAATAAAAAAAAATCTAAAACTTTCAATATTCAGTTCGGCCGGTAACATAACTATTTATCGAGATTCCATTTATAATAATTCACATATTAATTATAAACACAAAATCCAAAAAAATACTCCGGTATACACAAAAATTTACGCTTGTAAAAATATATTATGAACCAATTTTTGAACGACGACGTTTATGAATATTTGACCGCGAAGTGTATACTCGATTACTGTAGGAGTAAAAGAGAGCCCGAGGGCGTAATCACGTATAGGTATTTTACGTTATTTGACCGACCGTGGATGGAAAAGTAAATTAGTTTGTTGCTCTGTGATGCGGGGGATGTGAGAAGGAAAACTTAACCTTTTCATGGTATTTTTTGTATTGTTTTAGAATCAGAACTACACTTCTGGACACATCTATTGGCCCACCTTAGAGTTTAGGTTTCGATGGCCCCTACCGAAATATGATTGCTAGATTGAACAAAAACTGTAGATGCAGTTTTAAACCTGATACATTTTACCATCTTTTTCGATCGTATTGTTTTAAATTTGAATTCAGAATACCATACGACATGGAGCTACGCCTAACAAGTCGGATATGCGCCTTGTTAAAGGCAATTGATTTTTGAATAAAAAACATGTTTTATCAAATAAAGGTTTAATTTAATAACGCGTGTTGCCTCCATGGGCATCTACCACAGCTCTCATACGATTAGGCATAGAGTTTATCAACCGCTCTATGAAATTTTGAGGGATCATCTCCCATTCCTCTTCTATGGCAGTTTTCAACTCCTGCATCGTCTGGGCAACTGGCTGACGAGCCCTAACACGTCTTTTTAGCTCGTCCCACATGTGCTCAATGGGGTTCATGTCTGGGCTTCTGGCTGGCCAGTCCATAACTGTGATGTTCACATCCCGAAGATATTCCCTGACGATGCCGGCCGCATGGGCTCTTGCATTATCATGCATAAAAAGGATATTTGGGCCCACATAGTCCGCGTATGGTATCACGTGAGGTTCTAAGCACTCACGAATGTACCTTTCAGCATTTAATGTTGGCAGCCGTGGTCCTGTAACAACCTCAAGTTGAGTTTTGCCGCTCGCGGATATACCGCCCCAGACAGTCCATGAGCCACCGCCATAAGCAACCCTCTCTTCAAAGCAGCATTGTGCGAAACGCTCTCCCTTACGTCGGTAGACCTTCTTCCTTCCATCATTACCATGTAACACAATTTTAGACTCATCAGAAAAGAGTACACGGCTCCAATCTTGCTGTGTCCAATTTAAATGACTGCGTGCGAAATGAAGGCGCGCTGTTCGGTGGGCTCGCGTTAGTTTGGGTCCATTAGCTGGCTTGTGTGGTACCATATCGCGTTCTTTTAACCTTCTCCGAACAGTTCGAGCACTCACAGATACTCCGTGGAAGTCGCGAAGTTGGTTTTGTATCTCAATGGAGGTAAGGTGACGATTTCTCAAGCTGGTCGTCACGATGAATCGATCCTGCCTTTCAGTTGTGACCCGAGATCGTGGCCTTCCTTGGCGACGAACAAAGCCGCCAGTCTCTAGGTACCTCCGATAAGCATTTCGGACCGCAGATCGACTTAAATTAAGTTGAGCACTCACGTTTCTTTGGCTGTGTCCGGCCTGAATAAGTGCCACAGCTTGGGCGGCGACTTCAGGTGAAGTATCCATAGATTATTGATAGAACCTCACCTTAATGTTAAGAATAAGTAATGTTTGTTGCAAAACCAAAGATATCAATCACTTTTTCAAGAATTAAATCCAAGTAAACCAATAAAACCAAGTTTTCTTAGTATTCGATTGTTTGATATCAACAAACAGGCTCCAAATTGTCTTTTGTTTCTTTAAATTCTGTGTTCGAAATTCAAAAAAAGACTATTGAATGAAATTGTGAATGTGCCAGGTTCAAAACTGCATAAAAACTTTTTGCTCGACCTAATATAAAATTTTGGCTAGGACCAAACGAAACTGAAAATACAAGGTGGGCCAAAAGATGTGTCCAGAAGTGTATATGTAAGTTTAAATACAGAGAGTTTAGCGTACCTAATAATAGGGGTTAAAGTATGAAGTTGCCGTTTATTCTATTAGGAACTTCGAATTGACATAGAATCTTCATGGTTTGAGATTTTTGAGTGAAACTTTTTTCACATGGTACCTATGAAGTTCTTCTTTTAAAAATGTGCAACATTCGATTATCGACTTTCAGTTGTTTTTTTATTCAGCATATGCAAAAAAGATAGATACTTCGAAAATTCGAGTTATTTTTGAATACGAGTTCCGACGCGGAACTAACGCGGTAGAAACAGCTCTCAATATCAATGTTGCGTTTGGAGAGGGGACTGCTAATGAACGCACCGTGCGATTTTGGTTTAAACGCTTTCGTGATGGAAAGTTTGATTTGAAGAACGAACCACGTGGAAGACCGCCCACACAGGTGAATAACAATGAATTGAAACAGATGGTGGAAGCCTATCCGAGCCAAACTACCCAGGAATTAGCGGCATGGTTTAACGTTACCTTACCAACAATATTGACTCATTAGCGTCAAATCAATAAAATAAAAAAATTATGAGAAATGGGTGCCTCATGATTTGACTGATCTGCAGAAAGAAACGCGTGTTGAAACTTGGGTTGCCTTGTTGAATTGATACAGAAATGAAGGAATATTGGATCGGCCGCCGGGGTCGCGGGTAGTTCGAAAGAGATACCGTGGCCCTGGCACGGGCAACTGAAGGAACACGGGTGGGTTTTAGTCAGTAGAAGTCTGACACGCCCTCCGGCTCTGCCCAGAGCGGGAGGTCATTTGATGATTTCCCATCCACAAGAAAAAAAAAAAAGGAATATTGGATCGAATTGTGACATGTGATGAAAAGTGGATTCTTAACGATAACCGTAAGCGATAAATGCAATTGCTGACCCCAGGTCAAACGCCGCAACAGTGTCCTAAAGCAAAGTTTACCAATAAAAAGGTAATGGTAACTGTTTCGTGGTCTCAGCATGGTGTTATTCACTATAGCTTTCTCCGATCTGGTCAAGCAATAACGGCAGATGTCTACTGTGCCGAACTCCGAACAATGATAGCAAAACTAGGAGTGAAACCGCCCCGACTCATGAATCGATCTTCACCATTATTGCTCCAAGATAACGCGAGATCTGATACAGCACGAGAAACCGTTTTAACTCTACAGGAACTGCAATTAGAAACCATTCGTCACCCTCCATATTCGCCATACCTTGCTCCAACGGACTACCATTTTTTTCGTGATTTGGACAATTTTCTACGTGATAAAAAGTTTTTTTCTCAGGAGGCAGTACAAAATGCTTTCACAGAGTTTGTTGAATCTATATCACGAGAGATCTATCGCAAAGGCTTATATGACCTTCCTATTAGATGGCAGCAATGTATAGATAATAATGGTAATTATTTTGATTAAATGAATTTTGAAAAAATGTTAAATTAAAAAAAATGAATTTCAATTTTTCAGTACAAATCGGCAATTTCATACTTTAACCCCTAATACATTCGATATTGTAGCTAAATATTAGCTTTGTTAATTTTTAAAACCCTCACTAGTAATAATTTACTAATAAATCTGGGAATAGCTAAATTTCTCTTCAATAAAACTGCTGATTGTTCCATAACTTCTGTATTTTATTCTCCGCCTTTATCTCCAACGTCTTACAACTTTTCTTCGTTCGTTCTCAATTACTGTTTCCACATAATCCACATTTTAATCATTCATTCAATATCTCTTTACTCCTTGACTATTTCGTACATTCATCTCTGTCACTCGTTTATGCTTCACATCTGTCATTCATCATCACGTCTCATTTCACTATCATGTCATAACGTTCCGTTCCTACATTAATGTTATAAAAAACCTAATTATTTACATAAGATTTTTCCGATGTAATAGGTATTAAGCACTGTAAGTAATAACATTAACTATTAATTTAAATCACGAAATAGTCTGGGGATAGTCTCCCCTAGTAAAATTGAAACCCTCAAAACTCGACCCTTCCCACCGATCAACTCGGTACCCACCCAATTCTCTTCATTACAAACTATGCAAGTACCAAAACCAATATTAAAAACAATAAATAAAAGCTAGCACACAATTTTGGCTTCAATAGAACCCTAAAAATTTACCGACAGCCCTTTTCCATCAGTGATACAATTTTACGTCGTATGGGTTATGAAAATTTTCACCCACAGCCGGAATTGACAATGGTCGTACGAAAGTAATGTTCAGGATTATTTTAGACCTATTTTTAACCGACGAAAAAAAAGGAGGAGGTTCTCAAGTCGAGGCGTATATTTTTTTTATATATGACCACGCATTTACAGAGTTTTTACAGAGTAGCCCGATTTTAACGATTCTTATTTTATTCGGGAGGATACATCTTGAAGTTGGTCCCATGTATAATTTATTAACTTTGCTCGGGTAGCTTCAATAATACCTATTTTTCCCAGTTAGTCTATATGGATGATGTTCTTATTTATTTTGCAGGTAGTGGTATTCGAATTTGTATGGGGTAGGTATCACAACTAAAAAGGGAAAAATAAAAACATTAACAAAAAAAAAAAACAACCGACTTCCAAAAAAAACACTACATAGTGAAAAATAACCTTTAATTTCGGAAGTCGGTGTCTGGTTAAATGTATTACTCTACACAAATTCTAATACCACTATCTGCAAAAAAAACTAGAACATCATCCACATAAAAAGTGGGAAAAAATACATATAGAGCCATTTCTTTGAAATCTGAAGCTAAATTGTCTTTGTTCGTCTTTTTAACCATTTCTAGAAATGTAAACAATAACAAATTCAAACGAAACACACACCATAATAGAGGTCTAGACAAAAGCTTTCCAAGAAATGAACAGGAGCTACAGAATTCCTAGAAACTGTGCCACTATCGCAGTTTGTAAACAAACGCGCGCAGCGGGCCGAATGACGTCAGCGGGTGGTACAATCGACTAGTTTTTTTAAGCGGCTGCTCCTGCTCGGGTGAGCGGTTAAAAGTCATGCGTGGTCATACATAAATAAATATATATATATAAGTACTTGTCGAATTGAGAACCTCCTCCTTTTTTTCATCGGATAAAAACCAGTGTTTTTTTTTTTTGGAAGCGGTTGTTTTTTTGTATTTTTTTTTTATTGTCTTGGTTTGTCTGTCTTTTTTGAGTCGTGTGAAAAGAATGTGCTGCTTTTGTTCTGGTTTAAGTAATTTACTCAAGATATTTTTGAAGAGCCATTTGCTCCAAAATGCAAATAGTGCAAGATATATTACTTATTACAAGAATTATGGTGGATAAAAACAAATGCCCAATGCATTTCTGAAAAATGGACTAAAGTCAATATTCCGGAAAAACAATTCAATTCAACTCTTCCACTACAAAGAATGCAGAAAAAACTCAATCCCTTCTCCTCAACTAGTGACATAAAATGCACCAAAAGGATCACAGTGGGGGGTCACGTTTTTATAAAGAAAGAACCTCTCTTCAACTGAAAACCACTACTCCGCCCCTATATTTTCTCCTTCAACAAAAAGCCACACAATTAAGTCACTGTTATTTCCTTATTTTATTTATTTTGCTAGCTATGTTGGACGTCTAGTTCATGCAAAAATAAGCTGGAAGCGAGGAAAATAAGCCGCTTGGTTGCCCGTGAACTGTTCACAATCGAGACAGCTTTGTTTGTTCGTGTTACGGACGCTGTGTGGTAGCTGACTGTTATGTAAACATTTATTATATAACAGCAGTATTTTACTGTTTTGTGTAAGTTTACGCCAATGTCATTTTGACAACTCTGAATGTTAGGAAGTTTTTGTGGATTTTGAATGAGCCAGTAGCCCTGGCGTGCTTATATAATATTATTCAGTAGAGTAAGATTTGACGAGTTTTTAAATCAATTTTTAAATAGAATGACTTTGGTGATAAAAAATTTAATACTAATATAATAAATTGTATCATATAATAATAGTTATTTATTTACAATTTTCCGGGCCCTACATGGACCTGATGTAGATTTGCTAGCGTCCGTAGCCTGGCTGCGTTCCGGTGACCTCTTTGGGGAAACTGAAGGTTTTGTCTGTGCAATTATGGACGAAGTTATCATGACGAACAATTACCGGAGATTTATTGTGAAAGACGGAACGGTTGACATCTGTCGGGCATGCCACCGACCGGGAGAATCAATTCGACACATTATTTCCGGGTGTTCTCGTCTAGCTAACGAAGAGTACTTGCATAGACACAACCTTGTAGCCAGGATTATTCATCAGCAACTTGCTCTGAAATACAGCCTTGTGGAATCGGAAGTACCGTACTACAGGTACGTGCCCGACCCAGTTCTTGAAAATGGAAATATCACATTGTACTGGGATCGATCCATCATCACTGACAGGACTATTGTTGCTAATAAGCCTGGTGGATCGAATAGAGCGGCGCGCAATGATTATTGACATAACAGTCCCGCATGACGGGAACCTCGTGAAAGCCGAGAAAGATAAACAAATCAAGTATCTTGACTTGGCTCGCGAGGCTGTCGACATGTGGGATGTGGACTCAGCAATCATTGTGCCGATAGTCGTATCAGCCAATGGCTTAATTGCCAAGAGCCTCAACCAACACCTAAGGAGGCTCTCGTTGGGAAGCTGGATCAAGGGCTTGATTCAGAAAGCAGTACTTCTGGACACGGCCCGCATTGTTAGGAGGTTCCTCTCTCTAGAGCCCTGACCGCTGGTAGCTTGGACCCTGTTCCTGATACCGGTGGGCTACTATTTTTTATATTTTTAAATGTTTTTTATATATTTTTTAAGAAATATTTAAAAATGTATTTTATAAGAACAAAAATGAATAAACGAAGTTACAATAATCATCATATCAGCAGAAGACATCCATTGCTAGATAGAAACCATCCCCAATACCTGCGCCACAGCAAACTGTCTCGTGCTGCCTGGATCTAGCGAATTCCCGCTATAGTTAACATACTAATAGTAAACATTATTTGTACTAACTTTTTTACATACGTATTGATATATTTTTTTTTGTATATGATATATCTTAATAACAATATACAAGCTAACATTAAAAATATATAGGTATTATATATGTAATAAAAATTATAAAGGAGAAGATATTGAATCCAAATTCTCAGAACTTACTACTCTAAAACTAATAATGGAAATACATCAAAATATCATAAAATTCTCGATGAATATTACTTATCGGAAGATCGCAGTGAAATCTTATTGGTTCAAGAGAGCGTAAGATTCTTTATGCAAGACGGATTTTTATCGGAACCATTCCTAAAATGTGTTTATCCAGGTGGAAAAAAATTATGGGGTCTTCCTTCATTTTATGGGGTTATCTTTTCATACTTAAATGGTAATTTAATAAAGTATTTTCACGCTTTTTGTTTTTAAATAAGGATGATTTAGAGCAGACGTAAAAATGTTGAATGGATGGTTTTCGTAGTTACGATATTTTTTTTACCGTTTCAGTTGCTCCTTTTTTATGAAACACACAATAAATACACGTCTGCAATCATTTGAGAGTTCATACCTATACCTTCCTTTGTGTACCTACTTTGCCGAGGCTAACCTCGACAAAGTTCGCAAAGATACGCAACGCTACGTAGGCTACGCTACGTACGCCTATGATATTTCAATTTAGTTATATTTCTATTTAATTAACATCCTAACTAATATTAAAAATGCAAAAGTGGGTTCGTTTTTTTTTTGTTACGCTTTCACGCTAAAACGGCTGAACAGATTTGAATAAAATTTGGCACATGGGTAGACCATATCTTGGATTAAGACAAAGTACTTTTTATCCCAATGCTCCCACGGGATCGAGACATATGCGGTTGAAACCGCGGGGAGCAGCTAGTAACAAATAAAATGTTGTAAGTTTTCCAATAAACAGCTACTGACCACAACCCGGCCATCCTTTGCTCAGCTTGAGCCTTTTATTCTTTAGTTTGTTTTTTACTCTCCATTCTTACTGTACATGCAAGCGGTCGCAAATCCGATTTGTGTATCTCCAGGCTTGAATCGGACCACTGGCATTTTAGTTTTAGATAACTTTTGTTCTGTTAAATGTTCGATCAATATACGATACCTGATTTAATCAGACCTAAGTAGGATTTATTTGGTTCGTATGGATTTAAAAGCCAATTAATTTGGTTGCCTTCTGTTTTTTTCCTTTGATTTTATAATTATGAACGGACCACGGACAGAGGTGGAAGGAGCATTTCAAAATGTTCAGGTTTAATTCCAGAAGATAATATCATAACAACTAATAATGATATTGCGGCACAAGCAGAACAATGCCTAGCTATTATAGTGTTAGTTTGATGACATAAAGGATTAAACATTGAGAATAGTAAAGATCAGGCAGCGTGGAGTGGTCCCTACTTTGCCCGTGATTAATAACACTAAACAAAAAAAAGACAGCAAGACGCAGACCACTTATGTAGGCACAAATAATATTATCATAATATGTACAAGACAGGCTAATGCTCTGCTCCAGACAGCTCAAGCTAACAGAGCCTAATAATTCAGCGGATGATATCACAACGCACAGAAACCCAACGATATTATAGAGGTCACTGAGCAAACTGCATGCTTGTCCACGTCCCACATTATGAGTCAACAAATGGCGGACCGCGGTTCGGATGCGGACCCCGACCTACTTTGTGCAGACCTTAAGTAATCAGTAAAGTTAATAACTAAAACTTAACCTAAAAATTAATCTAATATTTTTTTTTACTAGTACAAAAGTACAAAGTAAATAAAAAATATAAATGATACTTATGTAGGTACTTGGAGGAGCTCGTGGCTAAGTAATAACAGCCGCACGGGTCGATCCATCAGGTTAAGCTACGCTTGCCGGGGTTGGTCAGTGGATGGGTGACCATTCTTTACATACCGAGACTCCTCCGTGCCTCGGAAAGCACGTTAAGCCGTTGGTTCCGGCTGTCATTCGTGGATCTTTGACAGTCGTTACGGGTCGTCAGAAGCCCGAAAGTCTGACAACCAGTCTTACCAAGGGGTATCGTATTACCCAGTAACTGGGTTGTGGAGGTCAGATAGGCAGTCGCTCCATGTAAAATACTGGTATTCAGCTGCATCCGGTAAGACTGGAAGCCGACCCCAACATAGTTGGGAAAAGGCTAAGCAGGTGATGATGACTTACTCGTATGTAGGTACTTTGTTATTTTTGTTCATTACATGATAATATTATCTCTTTAGACATAATAAAAAATGTTACTTTTTGTTTTATTTCTGATTGCTGTAATCGTCTAACAAACGGACCGCGACAATCTTAATATCTTAAAAAAACCGGCCAAGCGCGTGTCGGACCACGCACAATGAAGGATTCCATAGTTAAAAAGAATTCATTCCAAAAACAAACTTAATATTGTAATCCTAAACAAATATTTTTTTATGTGATAAAATTATAAATTAACAATTTTCGGACTTGTTCCTTTACTTATGCTGGGAAACCTTGCTTCTTGCCAAATTTCATTATTCTAGATCTAGGTTAACGGGAAGTACCCTATAGGTTTTGATTTACTTCCAAGTATCAAAATATCTATATAAATAAAAAGAGAAGTCCTAACTAACTAACTGATTGAAAGCTGAAATTTGGCACAAAGGTGCTTTTATAATATTTACAAGAAATAAGGAAGGAATTTCCGGTATTACGTACCCGTGGGGTATTTTCCGACATTCACACGGGCGAAGCTGCTGGCAAAAGCTAGTGTCGCTTAAATGGCCGTATTTTTTTATTGCGTTGAGGTACAAGCTTGATTTTTTAGTACTCCAAGGGACCATAGACCGTATGCGATATTAATTTCAACGTGATACTTCCACGCGTTCCTGAGAAAAAGGGTCTTGACAACGAAGTGATCCTATAAGGGTTCCGTTTTTTCCTATTGAGGTACGGAACCCTAAAAATTAACCCCCAATAAAACTAATTGGTGACCCCTGTCCTACATATTTAATTCAAGCAAACATTCTCAAAACAGTCTGAGTAAACCTCATCAGTGCAAACTTACCCAATTATAGAAGTATGAAATATGTTTATGAGCGTGCACGGCTGCACGTGTGTATTTCGTAAATACGCGACTAGTTTCGTACTTGGACGTGGTCCTTGCTTCCTCACTTTGCTCTTTGCTTTGAGGACCAGTTTTTTTATGTATATATACGGTAAAGAGTTGTTAAGTCCTTACACTTAATTCAAAAGCTTTTTTCTCCTAAATGATTGATGGATATTTTATGGTCTTATAAACATCTTTAAGTCGAAAACGCTAGCAGGTGGCGTTCTATAGTTTCTGCGCACCCACATAACTGGCGCCTTCTTCCAAAAAAGCGTCAGTTTATTTACGAGTATGTAAGAAAAACCCTTTTGAAAAGGAGACGGAAACGATTACGTACAATCTTGGGCCTGAATGTAACGAGATGAAAATGGTGTAAATTAATAGATGACAACTGTCAAGTGTCAATGTCAGTCAGCTGTCATGCCAGTGACATAGAGTAAAAATTTAAGACTAATTTTATTCGTTACGAAATCGTTAATCATTATATTAGTTTTCAGTCATCAATTGATATTTTATTTATTAGTATGACTATAATTAAATGCACTTTAATGTATATAAGAATATATTTATATTTGATCACTTTGAGTCAATTACCTATAGTGCTACCTAGTGCGAAGGTTGTCTATTTATGGTTTTGTATTCGATTACTGAATTAATCGATAATCTCTCGAAAACTATCTTTCTCATATTTCTCCGCTTCCAGATTGAGAATTGAGCTGATTTTTGATTTAAGTATTCTAAGATAAAAAAATATGACTAATTTTTTTAGATCATTATTATCTCAACTTATTACGTACAGACAACATCACATCAGGTTAAACCAATCTGTAAACTTTCGCCAAATGATTTTAAACCTTAAACTGTTGAAGGTTAGGTTCAAAATCGAATGAGAAAATTTTACAGTTTGTAGTAACTTGACCTGCTGCTATGTGTGAATTTGGGCCCACAGTTTACCATCTCCTTTGCGTTACTGCAAGATATTTATGCTTGTGACTTTATGTAGGTCTGTTGGTACCTGGTACAATGTTATATTAGTATTTCGACTTTCGTTACCCTTTAACAAAGGAAAACCATACTTTAAAGCTAAAGATCTCATTGTTATTATTACAATTAATATTTTTTATAAGGAGCATGTACAGTCAACAAAAGAGATATCTAGGCAGGGTATACTAACATATTTGTATGTGAATTGCTTCATGTTCAATTTTATATTATATTATATATATATATAATATTATATTTTGTTTTTTCAATACTTCTACATTGTAATACACCAACACAAAATTGTATATTTTCACGAAATTGAACATGAAGCAATTGACATACAAATATGTTAGTATACCCTTTTTTTTTTTTTTTGTGGATGGGAAATCATCAAATGACTTCTCCCGCTCTAGGCGGGAGGGCGTGTCAGACTTTTACTGACTAAAACCCACCCATGTTCCTTCAGTGGCCCGTGCCAGGGCCACGGTATCTCTTTCGAACTACCCGCGACCCCGGCGGCATCGGCCCAATTATCCGTCACTGCTGACATCTCTTTGAGGCGCGCGTGGAACACAACGTGCCGTCGACCCGGGCCTGGTCCTTACCGGACGGCGAGCTGCCCATACCCTGCCTATATATCTCTTTTGTTGACTGTACATACGGCTAGGCAAAGACTTCCCCACTTTCATTAAAATTATTTCTGTTTTAATCGGATAAAAACCAGTCTGAAGGATCGTTTTCCCATTAATCTTCTTCAACAGAGCTACCTTTTGTCAGTAACCACCTTCTACCTTTATCTATTAAGAGCCAGTTCCTTGAACTACAGTATAATATCCCTCAATTCCTGTTTACAACGTTTAAAACAATCAAATTAGGGATAAAATATTAGTCTAAAAGAAACTGTTGTTGCAATTTATTTAGAGTGAGGATCAGTATTGATACAACAGAAATGATGCCACCTATGTGACATTTTCCTAAGGTGAGCAATGTATATCACAAATTTATAGTATACAGGTTATTTACCTAAAGATATAAAAACTAAATGATGGGTTATGGAAGTAATTTTCCTACTTTACAGTGAAAATTATGACTTACTTTAAAGTTATATTACCTATGCCGTTTTGATTAACTTTTTATGCGAACGTAATTATTCAGTTTTCATGTACAGTTTTATTTTAATTTAGTTTCTACGATTTAGATTTTTTAACTTTAAGTAATAGCTATGTATCACATAATAATAGTTGCTGTGCCCTGACAGGGTCTACAACGGCTCTTAGCTCTAAGCCATTTGTTAACATCTTATTTTACCTTGTGGGACGCAAATAAATGATTATGAATATGAACTTAGAACTCACTTCTTTCATACGTCGTATTCATTACTAGTAGTTCTGCGAACATTATGAACTATGGTATATTTTGCATCATGTCATAACCAATTTTTTAGGAGACAAACTTAAAGTACAGTATGTCACCACATAGATGTAGCATAGATTTGAAAATTTGCATTCATTCATTTCAATTTTACGAATGTATTTGGTTATATGACTTTACAAGCTATTGCGTATGCGTAAAGATCATTTCCGCCTAAAACAGTAATAAAGATTGGTGATATTGAAGGCGCACTCAGTTCGGATCGAGATCGGTTTTATGAATTTTGCCGATGCTTCATCTAAGTTGTGTCGTACTGTAACTATCTTTGAAATGAAAACAAAATAACCATCGAAATCGGATCTCTTGGGAGATATCCAGTAGCCCCCTTTTTGCCCCTTTTTGGAGGAAGGACCACTCCAATCAGAAATCTCCGTCGGCAAAAAAATCTATAAAGTCATAAAACCTGTATACCAGGTTTAGCCCAGATCGATTATATAATACGACCCGTAGAGGAGTAGCACCAAACTGACAGACGAAAGCAAAAGACGCTTCGCTCGCTACGCTCGCTCGATCAATGAAACTTTTAGTGACGTCAAATTTTACTGTTCATATTCTACGGTTGTTAAACTCTCAAGTCCCATTCTTATATTCATCTCAAATCATATTCGTAGATTACGTGACGAATGTCCACACGAGTTTCGCCACAAATAAACCACCGTTGGTAAAAAATGTTCCCACTTTTCCAATAAAACAGCGAAACTTTTGTTACTGGTTGTCTGTCATCACAAATCCACGGTGGAATCTACATGGATTCTTTTGTAGGGGATTTCTTTTACCCCTTGATTTATGTTGGTATGCGTTTTCCCCTACCGTTTATATGGGGAAGTAGGGTTGTAAGCCTTATTATTAACTCATTTTATTTGTTCAATTTCCATTTACGAGTCTGATTATAAGGGATGACTGCTGTAGTGTTGTGTTTGTGATTTCCTCTAGGAACAAAGTTTTTGTGTCGGCTACATGATGAATGTTCTTTTGCAAGTTGTCGGGATAATTCCTCTCTTGGGAACTGAAATAGTGTATTAGAAGGCTTTGATGCCTCCGTCTGCGTAGATGAATGGAATTAGGCGTTCGTTTATAAGATATTGAGGATGTTCTTGGATTAAGACGAAAACGGAATTCTTTTAATAGTAGCTATATAAATTCGTTGGATCAGTCAGTTTCATACGTGAATACCTGATGTTAATTCTGACGACTACTAAAGTATCATTTTGGTATTTATGTAATTGCACCACTTATGACTTCAAAATCAATCTGCCTAGCCTTTTCCCAACTATGTTGGGGTCGGCTTTCAGTCTAACCGGATGCAGCTGAATACCATTATTTTACATGGAGCGACTGCCTATTTGACCTCTACAACCCATTAACTGGGTAATACGATACCCCTTGGTAAGACTGATTGTCAGACTTTCGGGCTTCTGACGACCCGTAACGACTGTCAAAGATCCACGAATGACAGCCGGGACCAACTGCTTAACGTGCTTTCCGAGGCACGGAGGAGTCTCGGTATGTAAAGATGGTCACCCATCCACGGACCAACCCCGGCAAGCGTAGCTTAACCTGATGGATCGACTCGTGCGGCTGTTATTACTTAGCCACGAGCTCCTCGCACCACTTATGACTTATTATTAATGGAATTTATTGATCAGTGTTAGTTGTCAGTGTCTATATTGCTATTTAGTTGGTAATTTATATTGAACGAATTTTCTTTAATCACACAGGCTTTTACCTGTCTTGCGACTTAGCTGGAAAATGCCACACGATGTACGTTTATGAAATAGTAATAGTTGTGTTGTGTTGTGTGTTGTGTAGCTTGTCCACTGTGAAATGACGCGCCCCACTACCGCAGTTACCGCAGTGAACTTATACAAATTTAAGTAGTGGGGAGCGTCATTTCAGAGTGGACAAGCTATACTGAAGGACCAATGAATCCAATCATGCATCATTTTGTCTGGGCATGTTTGTACGATGATAAGTATTTAACGTACTTAACCCTTAATTGGGCGCGCCTAAAAAGTTTTTATGTGGTCGCGTGGGGTGTGTAGTACCCCAAATATTTTTATTAAAATAAAATACGAAATAAATGCAAAATGAAACTATTATTAATGAGAACATTTGAACTTACTCTTTTTAATATAATTAATAAACAAAAATAACAAGATCTATAAATTTTATGAATATGTTTTCTTCGTTGCAGTGTTGGCAGGCTATAATGATTATGGTCATTGCCTACATTTTCATGGCATTTAGAGCATATCTTTGTTTTAAGTCCAACCGTTCACGACCGAGCGCCGCTCGCAACTGAATTGTGAATGTCACACGCGTTTACGAAGCTACCTAGAAGACCAGCATGCAATTTTGTTTTTATTTATTAGCCTGGAAACATGCGTTGGGGTGTATGACCCCACGCGACCAACTTAGGATTAATTACCATTCTTATTTCGCTTTTTATGACAAAACAATGAGGTAACATGAGAATAAGAGGAGTGTCCTCCACTGTAGTGTTTAGCAAAGTCAACACGGAACATCTTACATTCCTCCTACAATGTTGGATATATTTATTTATCTTAAGTTAATTATGTTTTCCTTCCCCTAGATACCAAAACACTCCAGGAGATAAAAATACTTCCATTGTGTTAGAGTGGAGGAAAACAGAAGCCAAATAGAACACAATAGGTAAACAGATACAGAATTTGATCCTACGCAAAGTTGAATTAACTGGAAGGTTGAAAGTCATCAATTCCATCAATATTTGACAGAGAACAGGTCAATATTTGAGAAAAAGTGAAGTGTCAAGCGATTTTGAACCATAAGTGGTACAAATATTTTACTGACTAACTTTAACTGCCTTGCAAATGATTATGGTATGAGTCTTTGTCCAGTAACCACCTACGTATTGTCTGCAGCCAGTATCAAAATAATTTCATAATAATATGGTTAGATGTTTCATTTAGAAAAATATCTAGAATGAGCTATCAAAGTAAATTAAAATCATCTTTAAGGAAATCTCGAAACAGCTGTTTGACACTTCTCATGACCCAAGGGCTGGCTTTTACCTTGGCTAGAGGTTAAGCATTTCCATACAACGTGGCAATGCCGGCAGTCTCTTGGATATTACCAGTCGACAGCGATGTGGTTGAATTTTTCGACGCCATATTTTAGTTTGTGAATAGTTTTAGTTAAATTACCATAAGATATAATTTTGTAATTTTTATTAATTATTTACTTAGGTAGATATGTTGTTAATTGATTGAAATAAATTATATCTACAGGATATAAAGGACAGCCCTCCGCAAACTAACAGGGTGCATTCAGCTCCTTATTTTGAATCATATTCCACTGGAAAATTTCTCAGGTATTTTAATTTTTTTTTTATCGTTTTTTCAGTTACTATTCCTTTATTTAAATGTAAAATTACATTCTCTGTACGCAGCACTCCATTTATGTAAATAAAACAGCTAAAATAAAAAAATCAGCAATGGATGTTGAAATACTCTAACGAACGAAACTCCATACAATTATTTCATATCAAAAATTTTACAGCGTATATCTACACTTCCCATTTTCCACTGTTACCATAGCAAAAGGATACGAACCCTTTGGCTATGGAGCCTTAAAAAACGCTTGTTAAATTCAAATATAAATTGTCCAATTTAAATCCGATGTACGAGTGAATGCGGCATCCCTTTTGATTGGATATAAATGACCTCTCGATGTCAAATTGCCTCGAGGACATCCATTAAATTCGCGCAAAAGGTATTTTATGTTGTACATTATATTCCTACGAATGTTAAATGAATATAATACATATAAGTATGTAGATGTACACATGAATAAATTGAAAAGTACGTGATATTCGCTTATAATTCTTTATATTATTATATTGACTTATGGCCGATTCCTATAATTTACGGATCGTTATTGGTTAAAATTATGACTCTTGTACCTTTACCTAAAATACAACCGACTTCCAAAAACAACACTACAAAGTGAAAAATAACTTTAATTTCGGAAGTCGGTGTCTAGTTAAATGTATTTTCGTTTTTTGCCACCGACTTCCGAAATTAAAGTTATTTTTCACTTTGTAGTGTTGTTTTTGGAAGTCGGTTGTATTTTTTTGTAAAAAAGTTTTTATTTTTCACTTCTTAGTTGTGTACCTACCCCACACAAATTCAAATACACACATCAAAAGTGTCTAGGGATCAACATATATTTTTGCAATAACTTTTCTCCTGATTGATATTAATTAAAATTTTCTTTAAGGATTCATCAAATAAAGTGTTTTCGTTTGTCACAGTAACGATAAACCAAGTCACCTTTGCATTAATAAAGAAATTTGCCATTTTCCTAATAAAGGGATTTTTGACATTTGAACCACTAACATTAAAGTTCGAAAAAAAGACTGAAATAACAGTTTTTTTTAAAATTTTATTGGGTAACTTAAACAATTAATAATCCGTGTTTCTACCGCGAACACTAACAACACAAGAACATCGGTTTGGCATACTCAAAATGAGTTCATCCAAATCACGCTGTGGAATGGCCGCCCATGTTCGTTGCAACAACAAAAAAAGGTCTTCTTGCGACTGGATACCCTCCATATTCGGCAGAGCTCTTCTCTGTAGCATATCCCATGCATGCTCAATCGGGTTCAAGTCTGGCGACTGAGCAGGCCAGGGCAGGACATTGATGTTAGCTGCGGCGAGAGTCTGTCTTACAACTCTTGCGGTGTGCGGTCGTGCATTATCATGCATTAACTGAAATAAGGGACCGATTTGCACTTGTAGAGGAACGATGACGTCTGATACAATCGTCTCAGCATAAATTTGAGCGTTGAGGTTGCCTCTGATCCAAATCAACTCAGTTCTTCCGCCGATCCAAATACCCGCCCATACCATGATGGTTCCACCACTATAAGGATGGACTTCCTGGCAGGATTTTAATCGCTGTTGGCGTCCAGGGGTTCTCCAGTGTCGTATACGTCTTGTATCCGGTCTCATACCAAAACGAGACTCATCAGAAAAGCACACGAAACGCCATTGTTCTTCTGCCCAATTTCTGTGTTCAAGAGCCCATTGATATCGAATCCTACGATTGTGCATTGCTATAGGTGGTACCCGTAGCGGTCTTCGGGAATGAAGGTTCACTTCATGCAAGCGGTTTCTGACTGTTTGGTCGCTAATTAAGTTCCCTGAAGAGTGATGAAGCCTCACGGCTAACATCATGGCGGTTATAGTTGGAGCTCTTCGAGTTAAGATTTGAATGTATCGGTCTTGTCTCCGTGTGGTGCAGCGATACCGTCCTCCATGGCGCTCAGCCACGGTACCAGTGCTTCGGTAACGTGTCCAAAGTCGACTGATAACACTCTGACTTGTATTCAGAGCTAAAGCCACAGTACGTTGCCGGGAACCAGCTTCTATCATTCCCACGGCTCTGAGCATTTCTTCCCTGCTTAAATGACGTCGCCGCTCCATAATAACGTTGGTTTTAATCAGTAGTAGGGAAACAGTAGCACTAATAATGTCTTCAATGCGTTGTATGTTTTTATAGGGAAAATATTGACAGCTGATTTTCATCTTTTACTCGAATTTGATTCACAGTTCCTGATTCAAATTATGAAATGCACCAAAAAGGATCCATATAAATTTATAAAATCATAAATTTATTACAAAGCCACATCTCAATCTCAAGAAATCCGCATAAAAATGCTTGATCCCTAGACACTTTTGATGTGTGTACCACTACCTGCAAAACAAACTAGAACTTCATCCATATAAAAGTGGGGAAAAAATAAGTATTATTGAAGCTAACTCAAAAACAACCTAAGCAAAGTTAATCAATTTTATATGGGACCAACTGTGATGTATACCCTCTTGAACAGAAGAAAAAAAATCCAAATCGGTCCAGCCATCTTCGAGTAATCGGGGAACATACATAAAAAAAAAAGGTTCCGACGAATTGAGAACCTCCTCCTTTTTGAAGTCGGTTAATAATGAAGCAAAGACCTCATAGCTTTGCATAGTAGACCCTCTCATATGGAAATAGCTATCACAGGTAAAATTAGCTTACGAATCTGTTTATATGCCCAGTTTGGCAATAAAAAATGTTATCATTGGTAAGCAAAACGATTCGGTTTTGTTTATAGGTACCGAGCATTAGACAACAACTTGGCTTTATATGGACTTAAAAAAAAAAAATTGTGTCTCATAGCATGACTGATATGGGACACAATTAAATTTATATTGTTACGGACGCCGACGCTGACGTCTAGGACGCCAATCAACTGTTGAGAGGGCAAACGGAGGAGGAGGGATGATGGGCAAAATGTGGAAGCCCTTATGGGATTACAGGCGTGATGTTATATTATGACATTTGACATATCTCGGGTCCCTGGGGTCCCGGACCTTTGGAAGGCGTACGACGGGCCGAAGCCAACTTGCAGAGGCCTCTTAGACAATTTTAAATGACGAAGAGGCACCAGCCGACTATTATCCCTGTATGTACTATGCAAGTGCACCCAAGGACAACCCCCGGTTGGTGCGGGACTATTGCAGAACATGGAAACATTATGTTATGTTATTAAACTTTTTAAAGTTTCGCGATTTGTACACATTATAAACAAACTGAGAACGGGTCTTCTCGCGATATTCGTTTTTACCAGGTAAACAGGTAGCCACTTGTTTCCCGACGTTTCGACCGCCTTGCAGCGATCGTGGTCACGGGAGGACTGGTGACAGCTCAGCGACGTCTTCGTAAAGTGCGGGTATGGGTCGAAACGTCGGGAAACAAGTAGGTACCTGTTTACCCCGTAAAATTATTTTCGCAAAATTAAATATTCACCATTTCAAATTTAGTAATAGAGCCAGACATAAAGACAAAATGACACGTGAACCCCACAAAACTGCTCTTTTCCACAAAAGTGTTTTTTATCTAATACCTGACATATATAATAAATTGCCAAAGACAATTAGAGATTTAGATTTGCATAATTATAAAAAGAAATTATTTCAATTGCTTTCAGACAAATGTTACTATACTTTAAAAGATTATCTCGATGATGTTATTTAATTTTAATTGTTCCCCTGATAAGTAAAATGTGTATATTTCTTAATTTGTATTATTTAATTCTAACTGAATTTATAATTTATGTCTCGTTATTTTAATTGTTGCCTTGACATGTAAAAATATTCGTTAATTCTAAAGTGCTGCATATTTAAATTGTTATTATTTTAATTTTCTATCTGATTGTGCTGTTAAAATATTACCTACTTTAAAATTATTGTATGCCATTATGGTGGGTCATAGCTGTGTACAATTTCGGAACATGTAACAACTTATTGCTTACCTATGTACCACAATAAAGAATATTTGTATTTGTATTTATTTGTAAAAAGGAATATCGCGAGAAGACCCGTTTTCAATTTGTTTATAATATGTTATGTCTTTGGTTTATCTCGGGACCCTGGGCTCCCGGACCTTTGGAAGGCGTACGAGGGGCCGAAGCCAACTCGCAGAGGCCCCTTAGACAATTTTAAATGACGAGGAGGCACCAGCCGACGATTATCCCTGTATGCACTATGCAAGTGCACCCAAGGACAACCCCCGGTTGGTGCAGGACTATTGCAGAACATGGAAACAAAACACATTGGGCCTATGGGTTTGGGTGGCTACATGGATTGGGTACCTTGAACTATGGAAGAACTATGTCCCCTGCCTGACCAATGTTATATAATATACACAGATAAATTGGCATGGGGTGACTTGCACACTCAATAATGGGCCCCCGGAAACGGTCGCTAGCACATAGTGACGTAGCGACAAGGGGCAACATGTCCTGAGGTGCTTGAGGAGTGGAGAGGTATTCCACGGCTCTCAGAACAATCCCAGAGCCCGGAAGATGGTCAAGATCCCTACAAGCACTTACTGGAATATATAAATATTATTATGATAACTGGAACTCTGAAACCAAGCAAACTTAATTTTGTTAACACAAAAAGCTTCTGTAGGTAGATTCTTTCCGGACTCAAACAGAGACTACTTAGATTATTTTTATAAAGACCTACTCTGAAGTGTTTTCAGTATTCATACAACATATTTGTTATGAAGCATCCAATCAAAAATGTACATCATAGAACACGAACTCAATACGACAAAATTGGCTTATTATTTATTAAATGACACAAACCACTTGCGAAATTATGCTAATTGGCAGCCATTACGAAAATTAAATCCGAATATGGAATCAGCGAAGGCGCGAGTGCGCTAATCGTTATTAAATCGATATTAATGATCACTCGAGTCGATGTCAATTCATCGATTCTCGAGGGAGCTCGTGCACGCATATAGAAAATGCACGACGAAAAACTGAAACCATTTATTATTCGACGACGTGTGAAATACGTATGCGACTAGTGATGTGAGTTTTCACATTTTTTTTTTGTGTTATTCGATTTTGCGAAATTTTGTAAACTTGCCAATGTTAGAAATGCGTTGTTGTTACAAAAATAACTGAAAAACTTGTTTTTATATCAGTTTCGCATTGTTCTGAAAAGCTAAAAGCCATGTGCAGTGTGAACAAAAATGCTTGTTCAATACCACAATTTGTGCAAAAACTTTTGGTTTTATTTGCGGTTCCGCCGTTTTGCATGTATCATTATTATTCATGAT
Source organism: Cosmia pyralina (assembly GCA_946251885.1). Lineage (NCBI taxonomy): Eukaryota > Metazoa > Arthropoda > Insecta > Lepidoptera > Noctuidae > Cosmia > Cosmia pyralina. The sequence goes on from OX276344.1 coordinate 5,680,161, forward strand.
ATTTATATTATCATTATGAAAAAAATGTTTTATAATTACGTTTACTTAATGAAAAGCTCGTAGCTAAGAGCTCTTCATTAAGTGAACAACTTTAAATATGGAAACAAACCTGAAATCGCAAAAAAAAAACCAGCTGTTCCTTATATTTTCACAAGTTAAGCGATAACAACAGTCGCACGAGTCGATCCATCAGGTTAAGCTACGCTTGCCAAGGTCGGTCCGTGGATGGGACCATCTTTACAAACCAAGACTCCTCCGTGCCTCGGAAAGCACGTTAAGCCATTGGTCCCGGTTGTCATTCGTGGATCTTTGACAGTCGCTACGGGTCGTCAAAAGCCCGAAAGTCTGACAACCAACCTTACCAAGGGGTATCGTATTACCCAGTTAATGGATTGTGGAGGTCAGATAGGCAGTCGCTCCATGTAAAATACTGGTATTCAGCTGCATCTGGTTAGACAGGAAGCTGACTCCAACATAATTGGGAAAAGGCTAGGCAGATTGAATAACGTTTACTTAATCACCTACTAAGTGTACTTAGATCTTTATTATTTTGTTTTATTTAACTAAAACTAAGTACCTACTTAATTCTACGGAAATTGCACCTATCAATAATTCGTACTTTACCGAACATTTTCGCAATCGTGAAACCACCAACCACAATAATTCATCTGCAAAGTCGAAAAATATGTTAAATGATAGTAATTTAGTAATTTAACATTCGAATTATAAGTAAATTATGCGAAATAAGCCCGACCATAGGTTCGCGGGTCGTGAAAATCCAATTGACTCGCGACCCGCGATTGAAATCTATTATTGATAGCGAATTCAAAATGGCGACTATTCATTAGTCCCTCGATACGTGAGCTTTGTACGTATACGATTCGAATCGATTCCGATGACACGAATATTCGATTTCATGTTTAATGAGAAACGAGTGATGTTTACATTATCGTTTTTGAAATTACTCGATAATGTAGTGTGTAGTGTTCTTTAATATAGTTGTAGATACAATGTACATTTGTTTGATTAGTTCGTTGGTTATCAAAATGCACGCGGTTTCCATGAGCACGAGTTTATTATCACCAGCTTAAAGGATTACGTAGTTTTAATATTTCAACGGAATTAATCCGTTCATCATCATAATGTAACGTGTTTGTTATCAAATACAAACATGATTATAATATTATTCGGAAACGATGGGTTCTAATTGGTTGATTGTTTAATATGCTCAAGTTTCCTAGAAAGCTCTGAGTAAAGACTGATCAATAATAAGCCACACAATAGATGTACACATATAAACTCTACATTAAGTAACTGTGTTACATAAAGCTCCGTATACACTTTGCAAGTTTCTGAAACGTTCAAGAGCAATAATTGCATGCCATAAAACACGTTAAATTTTATTGCTGTTCAAGAATTGCGTACAAGTGTTTACACTAAATTGGCATACAAAATATTTGAATGCAAGTTTTGCCATTCAATAAAATCGTATGCGACATGTTGTTTAGACGGTGCCAGTTAATTGGCCTTAAATTTTATGGCATGCCACAGGCAATAAACTTGTACCGTGTAAATGGAGCTTAAAGAATTAAGAACCTCTTTTCAGTAGTCGGTAAAAATAAAAACTTTTTACAAAAAAATACAACCGACTTCCAAAAACAACACTACAAAGTGAAAAATAACTTTAATTTCGGAAGTCGGTGTCTAGTTAAATGTATTTTCGTTTTTTGCCACCGACTTCCGAAATTAAAGTTATTTTTCACTTTGTAGTGTTGTTTTTGGAAGTCGGTTGTATTTTTTTGTAAAAAAGATTTTATTTTTCACATTTTAGTTGTGTACCTATCCCACACAAATTCTAATACAATCTGCAAAACAAACTTGAACATCGTCCATATAAAAGTGGGGAAAAAATACGTATTATTGAAGCTAACTCAAAAACTACCTAAGCAAAGTTAATCAATTTTATATGGGACCAACTGTGATGTATACCCTCTTGAATAAAACAAAAAAATCCAAATCGGTCCAGCCATCTTCGAGTAATCGGGGAACATACATAAAAAAAAAAATAAAAAAAAAAAAAAAAGGTTCCGACGAATTGAGAACCTCCTCCTTTTTGAAGTTGGTTAATAAAGATCTGAAACAGAGTTAGAGGTCCGGAGTTGAAAAGTCATTTAACAATAGTTTAAGTAAAGTAGCAAACATTATTATTATTATATAAGAAGTAACTTAAACAGTAAGCTCATTTAACTTAAAACCCTGTCTTCATTTAATAGCATCAGCTTCGTTATAAAGAATTAAGAGGGCTGCCGCATTTTGTCACCTTTCACCAATTAGGTTATACACGCTCCGCAAGTGGCACGTCAAAATATGGCTAATTGGCCACATTTTCGTCGTGTTGTCACTTTTTTGCTCCCGATAAATACGACATGCCACCCTACTTTCACTTGTCATATAATAGTTTGTTTTGCAGGTAGTGGTATTAGAATTTGTGTGGGGTAGGTACCACAACTAAAAAGTGAAAAATAAAAACTTTTTTACAAAAAAACACAACCGACTTCCAAAAACAACACTACGAAGTGAAAAATAACTTTAATTTCGGAAGTCGGTGGCAAAAAACGAAAATACATTTAACCAGACACCGACTTCCGAAATTAAAGTTATTTTTCACTTTGTAGTGTTGTTTTTGGAAGTCGGTTGTATTTTTTTGTAAAAAAGTTTTTAAACATCGAATTTTGGGTAGGTAACCTATCTACGACTTTCTTACTTATAATATCATTGCCTCTCGCTCACACGGGACCAAATTTTTAAGATTTAAAATGAAAATATGCTTTTTTTTTAAATGTAATCAATTAGCGAATTAGTCTAGTAATAATAGGATAGGTACCTAATGATTAAAAGCACATTTCTATTGTGGTATCTAATAAATTCAGCTCAAAAAGTATTACCTGTTTTGAAGGTGAAAAAATACGACAGACCTCTTAAGAAAAACTTGCTAAATAACGTAAACTATAAGCTCTTAAATTCAAGCAAAAATTAGAATCAAACATTTCCAGAAAAACTATTTTCAGGCGGAAAACAAGCTCATATATTTTCAAACAATGTACAAATCTTTCAGTTCCGACAAACTGGCGCTTAAACTCGACAAGTTTCAGGCAGGTGGCACCACCGGCGTCGCCGGAAGTGGCGGTAACGGCCTACTTCCGGCACGTCGACGCCTCGGGCCTACACACCTTGTTATGTTGGTACTACATGGGAATTATACCTCTTTTGTTTTGCTTTCAAATGATGGTAATTCTATTAGTGTTGAGTTGATAAGGTTGTTAGTGAATTTGAATATGGATCGTGATGTTTGTTATGATTAGCGAGGTGCAATATTCTGACTACTTTTCTAGAACAAGTGAACGTCGGATTCCATTTTAAAGACTACAGAAGAAAAGTGTTTGTGTTAAGAGGGTTGTTGCGTATTGTCACCTCTCTCGCTCACACGGGACCAAATGTTTAAGAATGTTAAATAAAAAGATGCTTTTTTGAAAAACGTAATCAATAAAAAAAAAACTATATTTGTCAAATAAAATACATCAAACAACCTTGCACAATTCAGTTTAGTTACAAATAAGCATTGATTAGTATGTTCCGGTACTTATTAACTTATTATGGTTGTTACAATGGAACTGACAGTCTGTGACAGTCGTTACGGGTCGTCAGAAGCCCGAAAGTCTGACAACCAGTCTTACCAAGGGGTATGGTATTACCCAGTTAATGGGTTGTGGAGGTCAGATAGGCTGTCGCTCTATGTAAAATACTGGTATTTCGCTGCATCAGGTTAGACTGGAAGCCGACCCCAACATAGTTGGGAAAAGGCTGGGCAGATTGATTGATGTCATTTGAAAAGGTTACAGCATGAAAGTGGATGGTTAAGCAAAGAGTAAGATCAAAACGACAGATAGATTGTGTGATGAAACGTGATGAGGACTCCTTATCACGTTTCATCCTCCAGGATGATGACTTACAAGTTGCCTATTCTCCTAAAGCAAATACGTACGTTCAACGAAACGTCATTAATAACAATCTTGTACTTCGAAAACTTCAAGCCCTTACTTGCACGTAATAAAAGTGCCGTCTATGTAACGTAACTTCATCGTACAGTTGACAGTGCAGAGTATTCTACAGGTAGGAAAATGCTATAAATATTGATGCATCTTCAGTGATAAAATTTATTATGGCTAGATGTGAATTCACTTTCGAATAATATTTTTATTACTTTCAAATTTAAATCATGTGTGTGAATGCGCTTTCGACATTTATGTACCGTACGGTTTATTTGTTACTAGCTTTTTCCCACGGCTTCGCCCGCGTGGATGTCGGAAAATAACCCGCGGAAACGTAATGACTACCGGGATTAATAATATTCTAACTGATAATCCAGGTAAATACTCGTAAAATAAAAAATAAAAAGCCTTTTATTCCGGAACTATAAGACAGCAAAATTTACAATAATACAGTTTGTAAGTGTAAACAGTGACAATATGAACAACGAACAACTTTTACTATGGGACCAAACCTGAAATTACCTGGAACATTTTGACGAATTATGCGAACATAAATGTACTGCACAGCTGATTTTTTTTCGCGATTTCAGGTTTGGTCCCATAGTAAAAGATGTTCATAATGATGAGTTCAATGACTCCTTAAAATATTACCACTGTTTACACTTACACCCTGTATTTGACAAAAATCACCAAATGTCTCTAATTTCAGTGTGCCTCATGGCATAGAACTTTTTTTTTTTGTGGATGGAAAATCATCAAATGACTTCTCGCGCTCTGGGCGGAGTGGGAGAGCGTGTCAGACTTTTGCTGACTAAAACCCACCTTCAGTTGCCCGTGCCAGGGCCACGGTAACTCTTTCGAACTACCCATCGGCCCTATTGGACCCCATCACTGCTGACATCTCTTTGAGGCGCGCGTGGAATGTGTTCCACGCCGTCGACCTGAGCCTGGTCCTTACCGGACGGCGAGCTGTGGCATAGGCCTCCTCTAGCAATTTCCATTGTCGGCTATCCCTAGGCACCCTCCTCCAGTTTGGATTTGCTGTCAGCTTTATTTCTTCCTCCCATCGGGTAAGCTGTCTTCCCCGATTTCTTTTGCCATCGCTTGGATAATACTCTGTCACTACTCTGCTCCACTTTTCTTTAGTGTCTCGCATCATGTGGCCTGTCGACCTCCACTTTTGTTGGTCTATTCTTGTTAGAATAGCGGTTAGTTTTGTTTAGGACCAGAGATCTGTGTTTCTTAATAATCCAGGTAAACATCTTCCTGCCCTTATCCCATATTACTTGGGGTCGGCGCAACACGTTTTCTTCTTCCATTCTCCCCTGTCAACCGTCACGCTATCATTCACTCCCTTCTCTTTCATATCATTCCTCACACAATCCATCTTTTCTTTGGCCTTCCTCTGCCTCTCCATCCATCAACATGTATATTCATCTCTCTTTTAGTCACATGCGTTTCATCTCTCCTCATTACATGCCCCCAGCAAGACAAACGATTTCCTTTCAACTTTTCTGTCACTGGCGCCACTTTCAAACTTCCTCTTATATAGGTACTCATTTCTCACTTTATCCATTCTCGTCACTCTACACATCCATCTCAACATTCTCATCTCCGCTGCATGCAATTTTTTTTCATCCGTTTTCTTCACTGCCCAGCATTCCGATCCATAAAGTACGACAGGCCTTATCACGGACTTGTTATAATAATCCAGGTAAACAATGTATTAATTATGTAAGACATAGTTTTCATATAACTCGGCGCACGCCAGTCCAGTTTCCAGTCGGCATGATTTTTTCCGACATCTTCAACAATCATCGTCATATTTCTCCCAATTTACACAAAACCATAATGGATTATACACTTAAATATTCCGCATAAATCACTCCGTCCATATGGGAAAAACGTTTGAAAATCCGTTTGCTATAGTTTTGAGTTTACCGAGTTCAGACAAACAGAGATGCGGCGGGAGGACTTTAATTATGCCGGTCACTCTCTAATAACAAATAACTTTTGACCAAGTGGACCGATTTTAAAGAAAAGACTAAATGTAAACCTCAAGATACGAACTATGACTACATTTCCAATCCCTTAAATCTCATAAAAAGAGGTACACAATTTTTAAATATTATTTGTGAATTTTTAAATCAACCCCTATTGTACCCCCTTAGGGGATGATTTTTCAAAAATGCAGAACCACATGACCCTTTGTTTCCTATCATAAGCATAAATTTGAATTTTCATATATCTAACTTAAGAAATGCTGGGTTTCCCATACAACTTTTCATCCCTTATATCACCCCCTGTAAGATTATTTTTGAGACAAAAAGCCTTTGTCCTTCTCCAGGACGTCATCTATCGCCTTGCCAAATTTAATTGAAATCCGTTCAATGGTTTCGGCGTGAAAAGGTAATAGACAAACAGACAGACAGAGTTACTTTCGAATTTATAATATTATATGAATTAGCTACACATGTTTCATTATCTGTTTACCGTTACATTGATAACGTTCCAAGAAATCGTTTTTATCAATGAATTTCTACGACCACATAAGAACATCCTACTATCCTACTTATATTATAAATGTGAAAGTTTGTATGTTTGGATGTTTGTTACTCAATCACGCAAAAACGGCTGAACGGATTTGGATGAAATTTTGCACAAAGATAGTTTATAACCTGAATCAACACACTGAATAGCTTCTATCCCGGTAGTAAGACCACGTGGAATGACTTTCGACCTCCACGCGGGCGCAGCCGCGGGCAGAAGCTTGTTGCCTATATTCGTGCAACGATTTTACCCCATCATCGACAAGTTTTATTCAGAATTTAAAGTGAAATGTACATAAATAACAACTTTTACCTAATTATTAAATAAAATAAAAATATAATATCCTAACCTATATAAAACTATTCACAATTCACAAACGGCGTCGAAACATTCCTTCCTATATTCCTTTTACTACTTTCTCGAAAAATTCAAAGGTTTAAAACTTTACACACATAATAGTACTACAGTTTTATTCATATTATGTGTGAATAGAAATTATGCACACTTGGGAGCATTTACGTACGAACAATAGACTCAGTAAGTTATAATTCTCAAATAAATCAATAGAACTGAGTCCTAACTAAATTAAGACCCCTATTCACAGCGCCGTCAGCATATGAGATACCGCACAGCCTGGAACATAGGTCAAAGTTGAAGCCGAATCTTGACCAGTGAGAGAGGACATTTATAATTAATACGTGGATATAACCAGTGATTTATAATAGGTAAAGTTGTAAGAGGTTAATGACCTTTTGACAGCGTGAATGTTCCATTGTATTCAGCAAAGTTACGATGTTCTTTTAAGTTCAAAGACTATTTTGAAGGCTTTAGGACTAACTTTGGGTCGACTTAAGTAATAGTTGTTTGGCAACAATATTGACTGGAAATAAATTGTTAATAGGCTGTCACTGGATATTCGGGGATTATTTTGAAGTGATGAGCAGTAGATTCCGTTTTTTTGGTTTGTTAATAACAACAAGCGACGATCATGAATCATTTTGGTAATCATAGTTACCAGAATGATTCATGATTGCCATTTATAGAAAAGAATCAAAGAATATTATTTGTCCTAGTTTATGGTTATGAGTAGGAGAGACCGGATATGGTTGTCTCACGGGTTGGTTGTCACAGCGGTCATAACAGAAAACTTAACGAACGAATACGAACATTGATCGGCGTCGAAGAATCGCGAAGGCAACACCTCCGTCCCCAGGTGTTGTCTGAGAGACGCAACCATGAGACAACCATACCCGGTCTCTCTAAATAACACACAATAAGAACAAAAAAAAAGGCAGTCATGGGGACTGCTGGCAAAAGCGAAAACATGCGTAGCACCATGTCGCGGTGTCGCGGTATCGCAGTGACGCGGTGACTCGAACCCGTAAGATTTTCTCCTACCAAAAATCGACGTGTCTAAAAGGAGTTTTCACTTAAAAAAACAGAAGATATAATAGGTTGGGGAAAAAGTTTCTTCGCATTTTTTAAGAAAATTCAAAACATTTTTTAATATACATTATTTACATTTATCTAAAGTATGTAGGTACCATTTTGTTTGATAACTTTTTGCCATCTTGTAGGTAGGGACATGATCCCATTGCTATAGAAATTTTGGGACTTCTGATCAAAATACCGCGACAAGTGGTTTTGGCAGTCCTCTCGTGATGTTAACCTGACACTGCCTAAAGAATTCTGAAGAGACCGAAACAGGTGGAAATCTGAAGGTGCAAGGTCAGGACTATACGGCGGATGCATTAACACTTCCCAGCCAAACTCTCTTAATTTTTGCTGAGTGGCTAAAAATGTGTGAGGTCTAGCGTTATCATGATGAAAAACCACATCCCTTCTGTTGATTAATTCCGGCCGCTTTCTCTTAACTTCTTACTTTAATCTCATTAGTTGTTCGCAGTAGAGTTCAGAATCGATGGTCCTGCGTGGTGGTAACAGCTCATAATGAATAATGCCCTTCCAATCCCACCACACACACAGCATCACCTTGTTGCGAGTTAACCCGGGTTTCGCCACAGTCTGTGAAGCCTGACCGGCCTTTGACCACGACCTTTTTCGCACGTTCTTGTCGTACGTGATCCACTTTTCATCACCAGTTATCAGCTTCTTCAAAAATGGTTCGGTTTCATTACGTCGTAATAAAGAATCACAAATGAGTACACGGTTCATTAGGTTTCTTTCTTTAGTGAGCTCGTGAGGTACCCAAATATCGAGTTTTTTTGTGTACCCAGTTTTTTCAAATGCGTCAAAACTGTTTTGTGGTCAATTCCCAGTTCTTCAGCTACGTCGTAACTACTGATATGCCGATCTTGCTCCACTTTTTCAAAAATGGCATCCATTTTATCCGTAATAGGGCGACCAGAGCGACGTGCATCTTTGACATCAAAATTTCCGGATTGAAAACGCTTAAACCAAATTTGTGCTACTCTCACAGACACTGCACTGGGTCCATAAACATCGCAAAATTTTTTCGCGGCTTGCGTTGCATTTTTACCTTTTTTGTAGTAAAATTTTAAAATGTATCGAATTTCTTCATTAGATTTACTCATCTTGACAGTACGAAAAACAAATGAAAATCACACGTTTTCCAAATTTGAATTTGGAATTATGTTCTTTAAAATTTAAACTTTCAATGATACCAAAACCAGCCAGATACAAATAGAACAGCCAAAGAGATTTTATTTTAAGTTCATACATACTATAATGCGAAAAGACTTTTTCCCCAACCTAATATTATCAGTATTGTGTGCCTCACGGTTGCGCCAAATAGGACGTCTACTTTGTCATTTCTACTGTGTAATCAATTTTTCATCGTCAACTCGAGAAAATCCATAAAATCCAAGTTTTATGGGTCAGAAACAATCGATTTTTAAAAACGTGCGCTTTCCGTGATTTCTCGCAATATGCAAAATTTCAATCGGGAATTCTTTGAAAAGTTTCAAATAAGCGTTTCTCGACTTGCCACGCTTTCCGCCCACAGTCCGTCAATTTGAGTACGTGGTGTGAAGTTTAGTTCGAAAAGTTTCACAAAGAATAACTTTTCACACAGTATTCTTAAAAGCTTTCTATTGATTCGTTTTCTAGACATTTTTGCTACGGGAAATAACATACTTTTAGTTGCTAAAAGAAAACCAACCGAATTTTTTTTTTTTTATATCAGCTAGTTTTTCTGTTATATAAGGCATTTTAGGCACCTCCCAAAATTATTTACCAGCATGACTGATTAAAGATAACATTTTACCGCTTTCAAGACATCTCTTCATTATTTTGTATACACTGATTTTAAATAGTCCAAGAATAATCTATTGTGACGTCGACAACATTGAATAAAGACTTCAACATAAAAAGGAGTCTACGGAAAACGATTACAATACCTAGGTAGGTACCTATTTTCAACGGCAAGCAATTTACTACTTCACAATGCAATTCCTTTCCTCTTGAACGAGCTGATGGACAAGATGCTTTTTATAAAACAGGAACAATCTGAAACGGTTGTAGTTTTGTAGAATACTAGCATTTCCCGCGCGGCTTCGCCCGCGTGGATGTCGGAAAATATCCCACGGGAACGTACTACCGGGAATTCCTTCCTTATTCCTTGTCTACATTATAAAGGGAACCTCTTTGCAAAATTTCAGCTTTTGAGGTCAAAGGGTTTGGGCTAAGCGTTGATGAGTAAGTCAGTCAGTCAAGACTTTTCTTTTTTTTATTTATATAGATAGATAAAGAATTTGAAATCGGTGTAAAGCGATAACTGTTGGTGTACCAAACCATTTTTAGAAAATTATTGTATTAAGCATAAAAGAAAAAATAATAATTTATTAATTTATTTAGCTCAAACCATCATCATCTGCCTAGCCTTTTCCCAACTATATTGGGGTCGGCTTCCAGTCTAATCGGATGCAGCTGAATACCTATATTTTACATGGAGTGACTACCTATCAGACCTCCACAACCCAGTTACTGGGTTATACGAAACCCCTTGTTAAGACTGGTTGTCAGACTTTCGGACTTCTGAGGACCCGTAATGACTGACAAAGATCCACGAATGACAGCCGGGACCAACGGCTTAACGTGTTTTCCGAAGCACGGAGGGGTCTCGTTATGTAAAGATGGTCACCCATCCACGGACCAACCGCGGCAGCTTAAACCATCTCAAACATTATCATGATTTCGAGTTAGGATAGATAAATACACTATATTTATATTTTATTTATAAATACTTCAACACATTATACAAGTTGAGAAAATATCACTGCGTTCAAAAGAGTTACCATACCACAATCATATGCCATGACGAAACAAAAAAACATCATAATAAGGTGCCCCGGGGCAATTGCAACTAGAAAAAATATGGTTCCAACTTTGATTTCGTGCAGTTTCTTTTTTATTGTAAGTTTTCTTTATTTGATAATTCTACTTGATTAACAATTTCATTAATATCCTAAATAACCTAGTTCTGAAAAGAAAGTCCGTAAGGAATTGAAATAATAAAACGGTTTTCTACTAGAGGTAGAGAAAGTTGCATTTACCCCCGATAAGGGGCAAATGCAACTAATGACAATCTTAGTGTATCTGTTGGTCTTAAAATTATTATAAATAGAGGTTTTCAACGCAATGTGTTATCGTAGGCGAATTTGAAACGTAAGTTCACGTATCTAAGCTCAGTTTGGAGTAATATAAATATTTCTTAACTTCAGGGGCAATTGCAACTATTTCGCTAATAGTTAGTGCAGTGAATTTACTTTTCACGTTTGTCCATAATCGAATTTTATTGAATGTTTGTTAAGAGGAAAATACAAATAAAAGCAGGATATATGACACAGTGTTTTAATAAGAAAGAAAAGAAACTTACGAGTTGTCAGTCTTAATGAGAAGTAACATTAAACAATCAGAGTAACAATTAAAAAATCAAACAAACATAGGAATTTCTTGTTCCTAAGAAAGAAACTTCAGTCTCTAAGAGAAGAAATATTTAACAAACACAGTAAAAATATAAAAAAAATAATACAAACATAAAAATTTCTTTTTCCTAAGAACACAAAAACACTACTTACGAGTCAGTCTATAAGAGAAGTAACATTCGTCAATCACAGTAAAAAATCAAACAAATATAGGAATTTATTGTTCCTAAGGAACATTATGTTACATTTTATTTTACTAAGTACAAAAAAAAAACTAACTTCTTGTACCGTTAAAGGAAAACCAGTTTTTTCTAGTACGTGAATATAGCCGGCTATTTTTGTTTCAGAATCTTTGGTGAAAACAGTAGGCCTACCACGATATGATTTTTTCACTCCTCGTGATCCGCGTAATCGGTGGACCAAAGTAGACCTGGGAATTCCGTAAACGTCAACCGCTTGATAGGTGTTCAATTCATTGGTCCTAACAGCTTCCAATGCTTTTAACAAATTGTCTTGGGAATATTCTATTTCTGTTCTCCGTTTATAATTCCGAACCATCTATAACAAAAGATTAATTTTATTTTATCTTCATGCCAAATTTCACAAGGATCGGTGCAAAAAAGTTGTGAAAGCGTACTTTAACATACAGAAAAAAATACACCTTTAAATACTGAAGATGGATTATGTTCAATGTAGTACTGTACTGTAAGTACACATATCTAGTCTATATCATATCAATATCTAATCCAGTAATGTACCTACACAATATCAATAAAAAAATACAGAATTAAAACATCGACATGGCACAACACTATTGATTCATGGTTTCATACAAACCGACACGGGGCGAATGCAACTAACCTCAAAATTACAATTACCCCATGTTACGTTATTATCAGGGAAAATGTAACCATACACATATCTTGTTGTAGCTTTAACCAATCCTTAAGCAAAAAATAATTATAGCTACTTACGGTTGTCAACTATGCACTCCACTTGAAACACCAGCAATAAAACACTTTAAAACATATTTTTTGTAGATTTTTTTCACCACGTGCGTTCGTACAAAATTGCTTCAAAACGGCAGTTTGACAGATCAACCTGTTTTACCATCATTTTTAGCTGCAGTGCTTCCATCTATTTTTTTCATGTAACAATATGTTATGCTCCGTAATTTATAGATGGCGGTGTATTTAAAAATCCTATCATAACGGAGATATTTAATTTAGTTACAATTGCCCCGTAGTTGCTTTAGCCCCGGGGCACCTTATCTCGACAAATTTATCGATGCATTTTGAAAAGAGAACGAAAAAACAAAAATAGACAAGAAGCAAGCGATACATATTGAATGCGTGTGTCCCAATACTCACCAAAACGAGATCGCACTCAGGTTTAAGCCGCGACGTAGTTAGTATTGGAACGTTTGTGAAGCCGCAGCGACCGAGCGTTGACTGGTGATATTCGCTAGAGGGGTAGGCAGAGGTGTAGGCTACACTTCACCGTCGGCCCCAGTTTGACTTAAGCAAGCTAGACAAGAGGATCATACATTATTTCTAACTGAAACTCTTTCTAGTGTTAGTTTTTTTTCTAAATGATAGATACAAAATCTTTAAAAAAATCATCAGTATTCAGTAAGCTCAAACTAAAAATAACATTTTGATAGATATTGAATGCGTGTGTCGTAATGTTCGCCAAAACGAGATCACGCTCAGTTTAAAGTGTTGAAAAAGAAGTATATGGCCATAGTGGGGCATTTTGTAATTGTTTGACGGTGTTTCGACTTTGACAGTCAGTGATACTGATGATATTTCGTGGCGTTGCAACTGACAAGGATTTGTACCGGAGTTCCGACATTTGTATACATATATGAATTAATTCTGACAGCATAAAACGTAGGGTCGAAGTAGACGGATATGTGTTGCAATATGTCGATGAGTATATAATTGGGCCAGATAGTGTCTTTTAAGAATAGACAAGACCAGGAATCGAAAGACGAGTTCAAAATGCTTGGAAGACCTCCTGGGCCCTTCAAGAACACATGAAAGCTAGTCTTCCTATAACACTTAAAAGGAAACTCGTCGACTCATGGTGCACAAAGGTGGTCCTTATTGAATAACAATAGTCCAAACTCAAGATTTGACATCGGGTAATGGAGCGCAGCATAATAGGCGTCAAGCGTACATACCAAGATAGAAACACCATCCTGTGCTCCATAACTGAAGTAGCAGATGTTGGAAAAAAAACAGCCAGGCTGAAGTGGGAGTGGGCCGGACACGTCGCACAAATGCACCCGGAGAGATGTGCAAAGATCGTCACTCACTGGACGCCTGAGGGAGGACATCGCCATCGAGGCAGGCCACGGCGAAGGTGGTGTGACGATCTGATAAGATTTGCAGGGCCAACATGGCCAGAGATCGCACAAGACAGAGAAGTTTTGAAGGAAAAAGGGGAGCCCTTTGCCCAGCAGAAGGACACAATGTAGGCTAATAAAAAATTTAAAAAAAACTCCTAATTGACATATTTATTATATATCGTCTGATTTAAACCATATTTTTTTTTCACCACTGTTTCACCCCTTCAGGGGGTGAATTTTGAAAAATCCTTTCTTAGTGCATTCTTAGAGCTCTTAAGGAACCTACGTGCCAAATTTCTATCAACGCACAGCCCAAACCCCTGGGTTTGGGCTGTGCGTTGATATATCACCCAGTCAGTCAGTTTATCATTTTATATATTATATATAGATGACGCTTTTCCCTGTGATTGTACAAGAATATTTATTGGAAGGTAAGTCGACAAAAACTGTCGTTATAATAAAGTTAATATCTCACTCACGTTTGAAACTTATTAACTGCTACATGCCAAGTGATAATGATGTTCCTTTAAGTGCAGTAAGAAAAGTATTAACTATAACGGTAGTTGGTTAGATTGTTAATATTTACCGGGTTTTCTGTTTGGTGATATAGTTACTTATGTCTTAAATATAAATTATAGAGCAAGATTCCAGGGCTGCCAGACCTTACTTATTTTCTGCATAACAAAATGTATGGGATAGAGTAGTGTTAGTAAGTACTATCGAAAGACGTTGTGCCTCACCCTTTTCAAAACTTTTTCGGTTGAACGTTGAAATAGTAGTTTGCAACGCCCTTTTTTAGTTTGACCAATGAATGAAGCACGAGTCTTTTTTTTTAAAGTTAATTGTTTTTGTTTGACTAATGAACGAAGAATGTCGCCTAAGAATGATATCCCTAAAATAAACAATGTCCCTTTTGTTAAACGTTAATTGCTGTTTTTTTCTTAATTTGGCAAAAAAAAGGTTCTAACCTTTTTTTTATAATGTGCGTCGAAGCGCTATTGGTGGACGAAAACAATGCCACCACTGGCCCGTGCATACGAAAATCGCCTTTATGGGGGTGACGGACAAGTCGTTGATGGTACTTTAAACGCATACCTGCTAGCTTGGGCCGACGACCAATTTTCAGGTATCAGGTTGATACCAGAATTTAAAAAATGTTAACAATGTTAAAAGACTAACATTGTTAATAGTTACAATACAATTAATTGTGTCTGGAGGTTGTTTGACCGCTACGATTGATCTGGCTGCTTACAAATAGTATTGAAATAGTTCCCCGAGTATCATTACATAAAAATTAAAACTCCAACTATAAGTAAGTATCACCTTTGTACTTATTTTTATGTTTCTTTCTATTTGCCTGTTTATTTGTGTGTACATAAATGGTTAAATATATAAAATTAATAAATAAGATGACGTAATTTTTTGCGAGCTTTAAAGGGTCTGGCGGAAAAAACCGCCGACGGGAAGTGTCTAACAGTATAGATTATTAATTATTATTAACAATATTCTGTAAAACATACATAAAAATCAGCAGTCAGACTTTAAAAAAAGTGTGTGATATTTTTTCGTAACTTTAGTACCTAATAAAAAAAAAAAAAAAATTGGCCGTCGGTCCAAGCTAGCAAGTATGCGTACGTTCAAAGTACATACTGACACTATACTCTATCCCATACATTTTGTTAATCAGAAAATAAGTAAGGTCTGGCGGCTCTGGGATCTTGGACTATTACGTTTACCTTAGTTTCTCTTGGTTAGGTTTTAATAGGTTTTCATAAAATTTTACTGTTTTATTCACAACACGTGTATCAAAGTACTCGTATCATGTTTACTTTGATACACGTGTATTAAATTATTTTATATAATTTGATACACGTGTTGTCGTGTTGTCCATCTATTTTTAACCGACTTAAAAAAGGAGGAGGTTCTCAATTCGTCGGAACCTTTTTTATTTTTTTTTTTATTTTTATGTATGTTCCCCGATTACTCGAAGATGGCTGGACCGATTTCGATTTTTTTTGTTTTATTCGAGAGAGTATACATCACAGTTGGTCCCATATAAAAGTGATTTACTTTGTTAAGGTAGTTTTTGAGTTAGCTTCAATAAAACTTATTTTTTCCCCACTTTTATATGGATGATGTTCTAATTTGTTTTGCAGGTAGTGGTATTAGAATTTGTGTGGGGTAGGTACACAACTAAAAAGTGAAAAATAAAAACTTTTTTACAAAAAAATACAACCGACTTCCAAAAACAACACTACAAAGTGAAAAAAACTTTTTACAAAAAAATACAACCGACTTCCAATAACAACTACAAAGTGAAAAATAACTTTAATTTCGGAAGTCGGTGTCTAGTTAAATGTATTTTCGTTTTTTGCCACCGACTTCCGAAATTAAAGTTATTTTTCACTTTGTAGTTGTTATTGGAAGTCGGTTGTATTTTTTTGTAAAAAGTTTTTATTTTTCACTTTTTAGTTGTGGAACCTACCCCACACAAATTCTAATACCACTACCTGCAAAACAACCTAGAACATCATCCATATAAAACTGGGGAAAAAATACGTATTATTGAAGCTAACTCAAAAACTACCGAAGCAAAGTTAATCAATTTTATATGGGACCAACTGTGATGTATACCCTCTCGAATAAAACAAAAACAATCCAAATCGGTCCAGCCATCTTCGAGTAATCGGGGAACATACATAAAAAAAAAAAAATAATAAAAAAAATAAAAAAAAAAGGTTCCGACGAATTGATAACCTCCTCCTTTTTGAAGTCGGTTAAAAATAACTTTAATTTCGGAAGTCGGTGGCAAAAAACGAAAATACATTTAACTAGACACCGACTTCCGAAATTAAAGTTATTTTTCACTTTGTAGTGTTGTTTTTGGAAGTCGGTTGTATTTTTTTGTAAAAAAGTTTTATTTTATGAAGAAGTTGGTGTGTGATGTATCGGTATAAATGTGCCCTGAAGTTGTGTTCACTCGTGATTTTCTAAGCTTTTTAAGTTAATAATGCTACTTAATATATGTTGCTTTAAATAGTCAGTTTTCAATGCGTATCTGCTACATTAGCAGATTGTTGTAACTAGTTTTTAGGGTTCGAAATCAGTTTAAAATTAAACAAAGAATAAAATCATTTCATATCTCAGATTCAAAGCAAAACGTGGCAACACCAGCCGGCACGCAACACAGTCCGCAGTATATGTGTAACATAAGTTGCAACTTGAAACATTTCACCTAAGTTTAAGGCGACGAATTGTTAAACAATAATTCCAAAAGCGGGCACGCGCGCCCCGCACCCCGCACACACCCCGATAAGTAACGTAAGTATTGCGAGACGCGACGCGATGCCGTGGCGGCGGCGAAACATAGACGTCTTGGAGTTGTCTTTACATTTTATATCTTCTTTTTTTTTTTTTTTTTTTTTTTTTATATTTTCTTTTCTCACACAAACACACCCCCTCATAGAACAAACACACCCCCACATACACATACACACGCAACATACACACGCACACATATAAATCTCGCACACACTCGTATAAATTGATCGCATTTTTTCCTTGTTTTGTTTCTTTATACATATACCTATTTGTACCTACTCGTAAGTTTCTAATGTAAGGGAAGAGCGGAGCCTTCAACTACAGGCATATTATAATATGCCTAAATGGAGACTCCTCGACAGGCATTGTAAGCCAAATATGCTATATGAAATAAATTTATTATTTATTTTATTTATTTTTTATTTTATTTTTTTTATGAGTTACCTATTAATGAATTATAATTATTAACATTTTTTACTTAGTTAAATATTTACAAATGTTCATGATTTTTTTTCACAATATTTAACATGATGATTCTGGTTTTTGATTATTTATTTTTACATTGGACATATTTTTATTTATTTTGACATTATGTGCAATAAAACACTTATTATTTATAGTTACATATAATAATTATTTACACAATAATTACAATTAATAAAATAATAAGATACAATTAAAAAAGGGAAGTGTTTAAAAAAATATATCTATTTGATACAATTATCTATTTACATTTTATACCTATTTTACAATTTTAATTTAATTTATTTACAACTACTAACAAAATGCCTTTTGTTAGTAGTTGTAAATAAATTAATTAGCAAAGCTTGTTGTCGCTTAGTCTTACTAAAGTAATTAAAATTCTGAAAATGATACAACGTGGCTGAAATTTTCAATATTATTATCAACCGCATATTCAATGTTAGCTTCTGATTGTTCGTAACAAGTTGAATTTGGCACAGTATTTTCCTTTTGTTCGATTTTTTGCAAAATAGTTAGATTGTCTAAGTGATCGTCGCAAGTATCTGGCACAGACTTTTTATTGTTACGAACAATCACGTAATCTGGATCACGAATTGGCTTATTCCTGGTGTGCCTTGGGTCGACAAGTTCGGGAAGAAGACAGTCGTAATAGAATTTCAACAACTTTGGTTCCATCTCTTTTTCCCAGAACGCATCATCCTTTTCAATAAGCTCAGTTTTTATTTTATTATTGCCATACCATATACCCAACAAACAGCTATTTTTTTTGCAGATGTGAAGTTGGCCTTGTATCTGGAAAAACCAATCGGATTTTTGGTTTATAATCACCTCACCATTTTTGTTTTTATAAAAATGCATTTGATTATTTTGTATTGCGTCTTCTATGCCCTTTTTAAATGGTGCAATTGGACATTTGATTTCCACAAGCATATCACTTGTGGTTATCCCATCAGGTGTAGCACCCAAAAAAGGATGTTTTTCGTCTATAAACAAGCCGCAATTTTTTATTTTGATATTATGCATTGAAGACAGTTGCTCGAGTGCTATTTTTTCATATTTTTTTCCATGACTTATAGATTGAACATGGTCGATGCTGGGTTTATAAAGCAAATTTTTCACAATATTTTGGCAAGAATTCGTCTGCTTTCTCTTTATAACCTTGCCAAAATTTGATGCGGTTAACATATTGCGACGTAGCTCAAGCCATTACCCAGATTCACTTTGTAGGATGGTCCTTTTTTCAATTTCTTTTCGTTCTTTATCCGTTTTGGATAAATTTTGTACAAAAGTCTTTTTTGCTTTTTCAAAAGTGTCTTTGTCCAAGTCCGGTTTGTCTACTACTTCGCCATAATCCAAATTAAGCGTTCTTGGTACCAACCTACGATTTTTTTTTCTAGTGTTAAGTTTGGCCTTGAGTCGTTTTTTATCTATTGCATTTTCATGCTTTTTTATGGACTGTCTGGGACTTGTCCCATAAACATTTCTCTGCACAGTTGACAATAATTTGCCAGTATTGAATGAAATCAAAGCTCCTGCGCATCTTGCTTGATAGGAACGTCTTTGAGCATAATTAACTCGTTTACCCCCGACCAGTTTTGCTATTACTCCATTAAATCTTTCAACAACGTTGCTGTCTACGTCTTCAATTAAACTGTGTGCTTTATCAGCTAATTGTGCAACAACTGTTTTAATTTTTTGCCAAAGAAGACTGCCAAAAAATGGGTTTGGGGCATCTGGACCCATATGTTTGCATAATTGCCGGTTACAATTTTCATGAATATTAAAGGCATGGAAAACAGACGCATTGATGTCTTTGTATAAACCATCTTCATTTTTTGTTTCTTTGTGAAGTTTTATAGCATCACAAATATATTTTCTTGATCGCAATATCTTTTCTTGTGTTAAATTTTTCCTGTCTGCTGCAATATATTGCGTATTGGAGGCCAGTTGTTGTAGTTTATTACAGTAGTTTCTCAGCAAATGATTGCGACAGTAAATTTTTGCAACTGTAATGCCTGGATATGGGCGAGCATTTATTATTTTTGCATATGTACTACTGTCGCCATCGGCAATAAATCTTGAATAAATCAATCCATGCATGTCAATTGATTGTTTGAATCCTTCGGTTATTATTGTGGACTCCATGGCAGTAGACGCACCATTGAAATTTTTGTAACAAGTGTGCTCTTTTGGTGTTTCTTTCTTTTTCTCAGCTCGAGCGCAAATGCAACAATATTTATTTTTAACGCACATATATAGCACTTGACCGAAACGTCTACCAATTATGGCTGCAGCCCCTGAC
This sequence comes from Cosmia pyralina, assembly GCA_946251885.1. Taxonomy (NCBI): domain Eukaryota; kingdom Metazoa; phylum Arthropoda; class Insecta; order Lepidoptera; family Noctuidae; genus Cosmia; species Cosmia pyralina. The sequence goes on from OX276344.1 coordinate 5,700,126, forward strand.
AATGCCGCATAATTAGTCCGGTAAGATCGTTTACACCAGCAGCCATCTACAATGACATCTACTAGCGGTATACCGTCTTTATTGACTCTCCCTTCCTTTATTGCAGCTTCTTTTTCTCTTTCGCCAGCCTTTTTCATCTCATCCCATGCAGTCTCTTCCCAGTCATCACAGATATCGTTTTGCATTTTATTGTATGTGAAATCAGACATATTGGGTAAACCTACTCCAGCCAAGAATTGGTTGAGCTGTGCTTGACCACAACCAGCAGCCATAACTCCCGCAACGGCGTCTTTGTTTACATCAGCCATTGACGATTTTATTTTATTTTTGTACCCACACAATGTACAAACATATGTAAATTCAGATTGCAAGCCTACGTGATGTTCAGACTCCAATTTCAATGTAGCTAATCCACAATTAAACAAAGACTTGTGTTCAGAGAATTTTACCAGTTCTGTTACAAAATGGCTCACATCTATTATTCTATGCTCTATATCTTGCTGCACCTCCGGCTCAATCTGAAACAAAAATGAAAAATAAATATCGTTTAACGTATAAGTATCAGTTATTCAAAAACTGTTTTTATACATATAAACTGAGTACTTACTAGCGCCTCAGTAGTGCGTTCAACTGTCATTTCTGTAGAAACGTCATCACTTGAACACTGCCTCCCTATCTGAAAAATATATATATTAGTTATATAATTTTATTTAGAGCCTAGTAGATACTTCAGGGATAAACATAACACTTACGACTAGTGCCTCGGTTATGTATGAAGAAGCGCTAATTTTTTCACAGTGTTTATCCGTCTGAAACAAATATATGTATGAATATCTGCATAAAAATGAGTTATGCAGCAAATTTTAGGTTAGTCTTTTAAAAGTTACAAAAAATAAATAGTACTGCTTTTTGTGTAGCAAACAAAATTGACTACCCACTATGGCTACAGGAATGTCTTCGTTATGTGAGATATGCGACATTTCTTGATTTTTATTGCAACCCGATGACGACTCCATTGTTTTGTTCTCTGAACATTGTTCCAACGATTGTTTCCTTAAAAATATAACGAATATAATATTTAATTACCACTAAACACTTTTCATAACATATTGTAATACAAAAGGTGAAAAACGAGACATAATTTTTTTAATCACAAAAATAAATACTATGATGTAAACTTACCTCTTTTTCGTCATATTTGCACATTTTTCTAATAAACAAGCTCTTCTTTTCCTTTTGGAACATCTTTCTTTCTTTTTTCCCATTTTTATTTTAATAAAACCGCCAAATAAATTAGCGCAATTCTTAATGTCGCCCGGAAGCCGACTAGCACAGACCCATCGCTGACAATGGTCAAGAGGGGACTGAGCGTCTGAGCGGGGCGAGGATTGCATACGCGCGCTAGCTTATAACTAAAGGACGTAAACGACAAAATGGTTTTTGTTATTTTATTTAGTTAGAAACGATAATTTGAGAAATTCCTTCTAGAATTTTAAAAAGTATGTATAGACTCATCTACATAGAAAGTTAAGAAACTTAAATCGGTCCCGTTTGCCCATAAGATGTGAATCTCTTTTTAAAAAGAGGTATGTTTGATATATTTTTCTCTGTTAAAAAAGTTACCTAATCATGTATTGAAAACTAACAAAATAAGGTTCTTATCATGAACTTTCAGGTCACCAACTTATATTTTGATCCGTTTTGTATTTACTGAGAAAAATTGAGATCATTGGCGCCAAAATTTCCAATGCGTCCTCTTAATGCGTGTGTCGCAAAACTGGCAACACTGCAAGCTGCTGTAATGAGCCAAATGTACGTGCTAGTTTTACTTAATATTTGTTTGTTGAATTTGAACTAATTGTTGTTATTTGTAAAGTAATTAGCGAAAATAAAAACACAAACAAAACAATTGTAACATCAGTTGTTTGAAATCAGACAGTGTTAAAGCAATTTAAAAATAAAAATAAAAACAAAAATAAGCTGTATTAAAATCAGAAGCATTTGTTTTCGTTTCTCTTTTGTTTCAATCAAATACGTTATTATAATCTAAAGGCCCATTTGATGGAATAATTTATTTTCCCGTATTCCATGGAAAATTATATAATTTTCTCTGTAAGTAAACCCTCCGTGTGCCTGAAATTATGTTTATGTTTACATGCTTATTCAGAGACTCGTTCAACCTCTTTAGAGGTATACGTATACGAGTATCTATTGCTTTTCACCACGATGGGTCGCTTGAACGGAATAGGACAAACGAAGCGTTGATTTAGAATTCTGCGTGTCTTTTTGAGTACTGACCTGTTCCTAATGACCACTACTACTACTCAGTGATCTATCTATAAGGTGTATCTATTCATACACGAAATCTCTTAAGGGGTCATTGTACTTGTTTGTATTATTTATATGTAATGGTTTTGTTAATGAACTTGCTTTGTTAATGAACTTATTATATGCTTGGTAATTGTGATAATTATGACAATGTAATGATTTTATTTATATTAGAATTTAAATTAATCTAGTTCTAAGGATATATTTATAATTATCTATCTGTTCGACACAATTACTACTACTACTACTCATCATTATGAACAACTTTTACTATGGGGACCAAACCTGAAATCGCGAAAAAAAAATCTGTTGTTCTCTTCATTTTGACGAGTTATGCGAACATAGATATGGGGAACAGTTGAATATTTTTTTCGTGATTTCAGGTTTTGGCCCATAGTAAAAGTTGTTCATAATGATGAGTACAATGACCCCTTAAGAGATTTCGTGTATGAATAGATACACCTTATAATAATAACACCACGCCTGCATTCCCTGCCTGTATACCTATTATAGTAAACCCACTTTTCGCCAGTTCGATCTGTTCAGTTTCTTCAGCATACCTTTGTCAATTACTATAGCTTTTGCCCGCTTGGATGTCGGAAAATATCCCATGGGAATCTACTACCGGGAAATCCTTCCTTATTCCTTGTCTACATTGTAAAGGGAACCTCTGTGCAAAATTTCAGATTTCTAGGTTCAAACGTTTGGGCTCGGCGTTGATGAGTCAGTCAGCTGACTGAGAAGTCCTGAGACTTCTCTAAATAAATACAAGGTGTAACATAAATAACGCACAACCTCTTAAGGGGTCATTGTACTCATCACTATGAACAACTTTTACTATGGGATCAAACCTGAAATCGCGAAAAAAAATCAGCTGCTCCCTACATTTTGATGAGTTTGATGTTGATGATTAATGTACTGAACAGCAGATTTTTTTTCGCCATTTCTGGTTTGGTCCCATAGTAAAAGTTATTCATAATGAAGAGTATAATGACCCCTTAAGAGGTTGTGCGTTTATTTATGTTACACCTTGTATAAGAAGATTCAACTATAGTATAGTTAAAATCTCGCTGCAGACTCGGTCATAAATCATTCGAGTGTTTCGCTCTCTTTCCCACTCACGGGCCTTATGGGCAGGCCACGCCCACACGTAGTCCTGTGCATTGCTGCAGTCGATGAGTGATATCGATAGTTTTATATATTTATAAATGGGTGATAGAAATAAATACACTTTTTTTTATTTTATTACCAAATTTACTACAAAGCATATTAAATATATAAACAAAAGAACGTATATATAAAACTAAAAATAGAAAATTAAAATTATTCGTCTGAGTCATCGTCATCATCATCCACATGAATGATGAACTCTTCGCATTAATGTGCTTTTCTTAAGTCTTCATCTTATATTTCGATAATGGCCTTGAGCGCGCGCAACTAACGGACATCCCTACTCCGATTATGATTTATGACCAAGTCTGCAGCGAGATTTTAACTATACTATAACGATATCTTGTGCGTACTGTTAATCTCTCTGTTAGTGCTGTACTTCATTTCTCTGTAAGCGACAAGTTCACAATTCCTAAAACTATATGTGATTTTTGTTTATGTATATTTAGTGAATAAGTCGTTGAAGTGCCATATCAATAAATAAACCTAGATCGAGTCTCATCATCTGCCTAGCCTTTTCCAAACTATGTTGGGGTCGGCTTCCAGTCTAACCGGATGCAGCTGAATACCAGTATTTTACATGGAGCGACTGCCTATCTGACCTTAACAAGTAACTGGGTAATACGATACCCCTTGCTTGGTAAGACTGGTTGTCAGACTTTCGGGCTTCTGACGACCCGTAACGACTATCAAAGACCCACGAATGACAGCCGGGACCAACGGCATAACGTGCTTTCCGAGGCACAGAAACTCTCGGTATGTAAAAATGGTCACCCATCCACGGACCAACCCCGGCAAGCGTAGCTTAACCTGAGGGATCGACCCGTGCGGCTGTTATTACTTAGCCGCGAGCTCCACGAAACCTAGAACGAATCTATTCAAGCAAAAAAGCCTCGACTTCTTAACTCTCGTATGGTCAACAAAAAATGTTAGGCCTATGTGCGAATCATGTCTCCTGTAATTAGACGATACATTTTCTGTGGAACACATTAACCTAAATGGCCGCATTTTTTGTCCCTCTCCTACGGCCGAGCGAAAAAATAAAGGATGCTCATATAGTGATGGAGAAAGCGATTTGTGGTGTTTTAAGATGTGTGAAAAAGGCATTTAGGCTCATTTAATTCTGAGTCCTTACTTAATGAATATTTTAATCGGTTGACGGACACGGAAGGAATAGAAGTTTCATTCTTATTAAACCTGTGAGCATTTTCTCAGTGTTAATTTACGTTATAAAAAAAAAACTTTGTTTCGGAACTTGATCCATATGATGTTAATAACACACAATACATATAAGCTATGTTAGTAAAAAAAAAACCGGTCAAGAGCGAGTCGGACTCGCGCACAGAGGATTCCGTTCCGATTTCTGAAAAAGTGCGCTATTTAGAGACATCGTTTTATTTCCCTATAATCTTTATAAAATTCTATCACTTATAATCATTTCTGATTTTTCTTTATGCAAACTTTGGAGACAAGGGAAGGCCCCCCCCCCCCTTCCCTTGTCTCCAAAACTTTTGATGAAAAATTTTAAAACTACAGCCCCCCGGCTGTATTTTTAAAATTTTTCATCAAAAGTCGAAAACTATGCAGCCTTAAAAAAAATCTAAAATGTTTGAGAATGTACGGTCAACAACAGAAGTCTTTTAACACTGCTACTTTTAACATCATCTAAATTAACACAAAATGATTCGATAAACTACTTTTTTTCCGTTTAACTGTTAAGGGTACAGAAGTACTTAAAATTTTAAGAATATTATCTTAAAAAAGGTCTGTAAAAGATCGCTTTTAGCGATAAGACCGCCCATTGTGTCACCCTATGTAAAATTTCAACATTCATACCTGTATTTTAAATGGTGTGCATAATAAAGAGTATTCTATTCTATTCTATTCTTAAATTAAATTTAAAATTATATAATATTTCAATTAAATATTTCGCTTAATAATTAGTATTAAAAACTGCAAGTTTTAATCGATTTTTGTTGCTGACTGTACAAACAGCGCTCTATCGTAATGAGCCCCACCTAGACTTTTTAAGACTTTTCAGTCCCTGATGCAAAAAAAAAATCTTTTTTTCTTAATTTCAAAATATTTAAGCAAAGGTCATCTAAAACTGTTCCAAATTTCAAGTTGATAGCATTAGTAATTCTTGAGATATCCAGCTGTGACAGACGGACCAAGACCACTCCGGACTGAGTCGCACCCTATGGGTTCCTTTTTACCATTTTAGTACGGAACCCTAAAATCAATGACTTGATGACTTCTTTATCGATATACTTTTTTTTTTTAACACAAAAGTATTCACAGTTGTGAATTCTAAAAATCGTGGCAAATTTTTTTTTTCAGGTCACCTTTTCATATAGTCGATAATATGGTTTCTGCTTTGAAATTCTTTAAAAGTTCATAACATTAATATGTTATGAACTTTTTAATTAATATGTTAAGAATTTTAGCCACGCCTGAAAAAATTTTTAGTTTTCATGATTGTATTGACGTGTCATTGATTGAGTTTTGTTGAAACTAAGCGAGATGATGCATTGAATATCTGATGATAAATTTAAAACGCTTCCTACACTATGTACTCACCCCGTCTGCCTTAGCTAATGGTAATTAAATTGAATTTTTGCGGTACAGTGTGTACGCAATGAAATGATAACAATCATGTTTTTGTTTCTACAAAAAACAGATATACATAGGGTGAAAGTGTTTTAGCTGTGCGTTTTAATTATATAAAAATAAGCGGAATTAACCCTTGGTAATTAAATTTATTTAATGCCCGTGTGGTGGATTACTGCCCACTCCCTCTCGCAGAGAGGAGGCCTCAGTACTGGGACACAGGCCTCCTCTCTAATAATGCATAATCAGCCTATAATGTTCCCAGGAACATTCTAGGCTGATTATGCATTTTGCAATTAAATGTTTTTATACCGCTAAGAAAATACTTTTACTTGTTGTTGTGATCTTGTTCTCGTAGCCTGTAATAATTTGTAGTCGTCATTTATTTTCGTTGCACTTATATATCATATTCATAAATATATATTTCAGTAGGTATATATGTATTTTTCAACTCCATTTATAAGTCCATGCACTTTCCATTCCAAGGTTGCCTGGAAGAGATCGCAGACAGCGATAAGGCTGCCCATTGTGTTTTTTAGTGTAATTTTTTGTTTTTTTTTTTTGCTATTTATTTTCTGGTGTACAATAAAGGACCTATATACTGACTTGTTTTACGGTCTTGAAAAAAATAGGCTTAATAGGAAGAAGCCTATGGCATACCTAGTTTTTTTTATTAAAATAAAAATCGAAATTCACATCATATGCAGGTTGCTAATTTTATTTGTTTTAAAGACGGTAAAAAAAGTCATCCGGTATAAATAAACATAAATATTAAAATAGTACAAAACATAGAAAGCTTAAGCTTATGAGAAACAAAAGGGTCATTCAACCAACTTTTAAAGGAGGTACCCATTCATTTACGCTTATTGCTCACACACACTAGGTAAGTCGAAGTAATACCTGTGGTAATACCATTATAACATGCTGGGAGAGTTGATTGGTAGCTGAAAACCGTCTTTCTCTGTACGCACGGCTACAGGTCAAGCTATAAATTTCCAGTATAAGCTGATCTCGCATTGTATAGGATTTCTTTACAATGAGAGGTCAGTATAAAATGGAAATGTATAGCTTGATGTATAGCCGTGTGTACCAGTTATTCACTCGTATATTTTCACTATCTTTCAATATATATATTTTCTACACCTCTCAGCACTTTCAGTAACGGACTAACTTGTCTTCAACTAAATAAATCGCATTTCAATTAATCAGTAAAATCTTATATATTATTTTAACTCTTACGAAGAGCAAGAAAATGCTAATAAAAATAACCCCAACACATTTTTGCTTAACAACGCGCAACGTTCTGAATGCCCAAAGTTTAACCTATCCATCCCTCCTATCTCCATCCTACACCTAAATACGTACGTACGTACCCTCAAATAGTTCCGACGCACGGCTCACAAACGCAACACAAATTAAATCGGCTACTTGGATTACCAGGGTAAATGGTCCAATTAGTGTTTCGGTGGGTCGACGCTTCGGAGTCAAGACAAACGAGATTGCCTGCTACGGCCACCTGCTTCGCTGTTTACGAAATGGAATTTTGTTCCGTCTTGATTGTGGTCCGCTCTATTTAGGTTGTGACCGGCCGACAATTGGGCGTCGCGCCCTAAAATCGGGAACGAATAGAGTCGAATTATTCTGTTGTTTTAGTACTTACTTAGTTGCTAAAGAAATTCTTTGGGATTACTGTTTTTGTAATGGTACAGAATTCTTATGGAAACGTTGCAATGTTGAAGCTGTAATATTTTTTATTATGTTGCCATAAAACAGCAATTGTATAATAAAAATTGGGGTGACAGCATATTAAGTCAATAAACATGAAAAATGTAAGGCTGAAGCAACGAAAACCAGAATGTCAGTTGGTCCACTGCTCGCTAAACACATGCTTTTATAGGAAAACATAAGTACGTTAAACTAACAACGTATGTACCGTTCGAAAACCATCAAACGAACAAAGCACAAATTTAATGCTCCTGGCTTTATCACAATGCAATGAAATGACATAATTGAAAAGCCTATTTGGCGGAAAATTCAGAATATATGCAATGGTAATTTGCATCGAACATTTAGTTCATAGTGGAGGCATCCAAAACGGTGTAATTCCCGCATTATAATCAACCGCAATTTTGATACTTTAGGTAATTTTACTGGATATTATCTGGTTTATATGTCAAGCTATAAATTTCCAGTTTAAACTGACCTCTCATTGTAAGGAAATGTTATACAATGCGAGATCAGCTTATACTGATAGTGTATAGCTTGATCTGTAGCCGTGCGTACCAGGAAATAGTTTAACGGTGGTATGGATCAATACTGAATAATATAAATTGAACCAGAATATCTGGACAAACTTTCACAGGTCATAGTACCTACCTAGGTAATCGGAGAAACGAACATCTATACACCGTAAGGACTATTTTTGCTTGTAGCGCTTGGTCGCTATAACAACTCTTGTTATCAGATGTGGTCAACGTGTGCATGGTTTTTTTTTCATGGTGTTCGTTTCTCCCATGGTACGTATAGTCATAAAACTTTTTTACAAAAAAATACAACCGACTTCTAAAAACAACACTACAAAGTGAAAAATAATTTTAATTTCGGAAGTCGGTGTCTAGTTAAATGTATTTTCGTTTTTTGCCACCGACTTCCGAAATTAAAGTTATTTTTCAGTTTGTAGTGTTGTTTTTGGAAGTCGGTTGTATTTTTTTGTAAAAAAGTTTTTTATTTTTCACTTTTTAGTTGTGTACCTACCCCACACAAATTCTAATACCACTACCTGCAAAACAAACTAGAACATCATCCATATAAAAGTGGGGAAAAAATACATATTATTGAAGCTAACTCAAAAACTACCAAAGCAAAGTTAATCAATTTTATATGGAACCAACTACACACATCAAAAGTGTCTAGGGATCAAGCATTTTTATGCGGATTTCTTGAGATTGAGATGTGGCTTTGTAATAAATTTATGATTTTATAAATTTATATGGATCCTTTTTGGTGCATTTCATAATTTGAATCAGGAACTGTGAATCAAATTCGAGTAAAAGATGAAAATCAGCTGTCAATATTTTCCCTATAAAAACATACAACGCATTGAAGACATTATTAGTGCTACTGTTTCCCTACTACTGATTAAAACCAACGTTATTATGGAGCGGCGACGTCATTTAAGCAGGGAAGAAATGCTCAGAGCCGTGGGAATGATAGAAGCTGGTTCCCGGCAACGTACTGTGGCTTTAGCTCTGAATACAAGTCAGAGTGTTATCAGTCGACTTTGGACACGTTACCGAAGCACTGGTACCGTGGCTGAGCGCCATGGAGGACGGTATCGCTGCACCACACGGAGACAAGACCGATACATTCAAATCTTAACTCGAAGAGCTCCAACTATAACCGCCATGATGTTAGCCGTGAGGCTTCATCACTCTTCAGGGAACTTAATTAGCGACCAAACAGTCAGAAACCGCTTGCATGAAGTGAACCTTCATTCCCGAAGACCGCTACGGGTACCACCTATAGCAATGCACAATCGTAGGATTCGATATCAATGGGCTCTTGAACACAGAAATTGGGCAGAAGAACAATGGCGTTTCGTGTGCTTTTCTGATGAGTCTCGTTTTGGTATGAGACCGGATACAAGACGTATACGACACTGGAGAACCCCTGGACGCCAACAGCGATTAAAATCCTGCCAGGAAGTCCATCCTTATAGTGGTGGAACCATCATGGTATGGGCGGGTATTTGGATCGGCGGAAGAACTGAGTTGATTTGGATCAGAGGCAACCTCAACGCTCAAATTTATGCTGAGACGATTGTATCAGACGTCATCGTTCCTCTACAAGTGCAAATCGGTCCCTTATTTCAGTTAATGCATGATAATGCACGACCGCACACCGCAAGAGTTGTAAGACAGACTCTCGCCGCAGCTAACATCAATGTCCTGCCCTGGCCTGCTCAGTCGCCAGACTTGAACCCGATTGAGCATGCATGGGATATGCTACAGAGAAGAGCTCTGCCGAATATGGAGGGTATCCAGTCGCAAGAAGACCTTTTTTTGTTGTTGCAACGAACATGGGCGGCCATTCCACAGCGTGATTTGGATGAACTCATTTTGAGTATGCCAAACCGATGTTCTTGTGTTGTTAGTGTTCGCGGTAGAAACACGGATTATTAATTGTTTAAGTTACCCAATAAAATTTTAAAGAAAACTGTTATTTCAGTCTTTTTTTCGAACTTTAATGTTAGTGGTTCAAATGTCAAAAATCCCTTTATTAGGAAAATGGCAAATTTCTTTATTAATGCAAAGGTGACTTGGTTTATCGTTACTGTGACAAACGAAAACACTTTATTTGATGAATCCTTAAAGAAAATTTTAATTAATATCAATCAGGAGAAAAGTTATTGCAAAAATATATGTTGATCCCTAGACACTTTTGATGTGTGTATTATGTATACACTCTCTAACAAAACAAAAAAAATACAAATCGGTCCAGCCATCTTCGAGTAATCGGGGAACATACATAAAAAAAAAAAATTTAAAAAAAAGAAAAAGGTTCCGACGAATTGAGAACCTCCTCCTTTTTGAAGTCGGTTAAAAATAAATGCTACATGCACAATGCATTTTTTATTATGGACTGACTCTGCATTTTTGTTTGAAAAATATATTTTTTTTTTCATATTTACGATTTAGTCATTGGAATGGCCGCCTTTTAGTTTACTTTTTTTCTGCTTCTTGCATTTCCTCACCATTTTTTTCTTCTTGTTATTCAATATGGATAATGACAAACATTTTTTCCGTCTTGTAGGTTATTATAAAATATTGGACACGTATTTTTTATTTTTTGACGTAATCAAAAGATTACGGCGATACATTGAGTTAAAATATGGCATGACGTCACGCCTAGCTAGATTTTATACGTAGAAGTGACGTACCGAGCCCCCAACTTTAATGCGTATTATCTAAGTAATTTATTATTAATGAGATAAAACAAAAAATACGAGTCTAATATTTCTTTATTGTCTGTCTGACGGACTAAATAGAATTTCTTTTTTTTTACCCAGGCGTCATCCCTAGTGAAAAGTCTTATCTTTAGATAACACTTTCAATCTTTAGATTAGAACTAAATTATGTACTGCAAAAATAAATAACAAAATCTAGGTATTTCTTAGCATGTCATGGTGAACGCATAAGGTAATCTAATTGTACATTTGGAATAACACAACAACAATTAAGAAACTTTATGAACATGAAAATAATATCAAGCGAGACCTCTCCGTGTCTTTTCGGTAAATGTAATGTTCTGGTTTAAGGGCACAATTTCCTTTCCTTGTAATTGGGTACTTAAAAACGTTAATGTAACACTAGAATAAGATACTTTGAAGACAATGAGGAAATAGAGTAGAGATTTTGTGAACATATTTTTTATTACGAGGTGCTCGTGGCTAAGTAATAACAGCCGCATGGGTCGATTGATCAGGTTAAGCTACGCTTGCTGCGGTCGGTACGGTCGATGAGTGACCATTTTTAGGGTTCCGTACCTCAAAAGGAAAAAAAACGGAGCCCTTATAGGATCACTTCGTTGTCCGTCTGTCTATTTGTCTGTCAGTCAAGACACATTTTCTCAGGAACGTGTGGAGGTATCAAGTTGAAATTAATATCAAATACGTAGGTCTATGGTCTCGTTGACCTAGAATCAAGAAATTTTGCAAATAGCAAGGTCTCACAGCACAAGTAAAGGAAAAAGTGCGAAAATCGTTAATTTGTAATACTATCACAAAAAAAAAAGAATTTTTCGGGAACACATTCTTAACTTTGTAAGTAGGTACTCAACTTCATTGATTTTCAAGAAGTAGGTCCTTATTTTGAATGAATGTATTGGAGTATAATATTTTAAATCCATCCATTTTGAGAGGCAGACATGATGGAGTAGGTGTCTATATGTTCGTTAATTTTAGCTCTCAAAATGGATGTAATAACTTTATAGACCGTCGGTAGACAAGTGATCGGTCTATAATTTTTGGGCTCCGCAGTACTCCCTGTCTTATGGAGCAGGTGGGTTATTCCTGTCGTTAGGAACTGGAGCAGCGACCCTGACTGTAAGGCTGACTGGAACTGGGATGCCAAGCGGGCGTGCGACCTTTGGAACCACTTAATCCAAAAGTTGTGCAGCCCGTCCGGCCCTGGAGATTTCCAGTTAAGTAACGGACGGACTGCACGAGCTACATCTTGGGGGCTGATGGTAAGTGCCCCCATTTGTGGTATTTGATCGCACGTTCGCTCGAAAATTAGAGAAAGATTATCGTAATTAAAAGCTTTTAAAGTAGATTTTATTCAGTATTAGGTAAACATGGTAGGTAGGTAGTACATAGATGTATTAAAGATTAGAAAATTTGCATTAATTCATTTTAATTTTATGAATGTATTTGGTTATATGACTTTACAAGTTATTGCGTATACGTAAATATCATTGTCGCCTAAAGCAGTAATAAAGATTGATGATGTTAAAGGCGCACTCAGTCGGATCGAGATCGGTTTTACGAATTTTGCCGATGCTACATCTAAGTTGTGTCGTACTGTTCTAATCTGGGATGATGAAGCCAATCCTTTTTCAAATCAAAGTTTTGCTAGATATAGCAGCTAGAAATCCGACCAATGAAAGAAGGAATAGTGACCTAACATACATTACGATTTTGAAACGATTTATCTGACGATTCCGACTAACGATCTTTTAGACTTTGTAGGCGATTTGGGGCGTCACATTTTTCACAAAATGTTCGTATGTGAAGGATGAATATTCATCATGCAGAAGGCAAAGAATAAAATGTAGGTAACAGGCGAAAAAGCTTTAGAATACTCTGCGCTACATAACCACGAACTATCACTGCCTTTCGTCAAAACAACAAGATAGCAATAGAGAAATTTGCGGTGTATATTTTACGTGGTGGCAATGCAAGTTGCAAATAAAAACTCAAAACTCAATGCATTTATTTCAATAAAAAAAAAAAACTATTTTATATAAAAACCATTTACAGGCACTTTTGAACTATCAAGGAGTCGGTCAGTCAGAAAGATGAAGCTAGCTGTTGTTCCTATGAAGAAGAACTTTCAAGACGCACCATGGACATGGATGTTTTTTTTTTATAACAAGCTAGCTGCACCCCGTGGTTTCACCCGCATAAGTCTCGATCCTATAGGAATATCGGGATAAAAAGTATCCTATTTCCTAACCCAAGTCATGGTCTACCCATGTGCCAAATTCCATCTAAATCCGTTTAGCCGTTTTAGCGTCAAAGCGTAATAAACAAAGTCACTTTCGCATTTATAATATTAGTTAGGATTGGATGATGCAGTGGATAAGCTTCGTTACTTCATCTTTTCTTATCTGCTAACTCCTAATTTTTCTCCACATTTTCGCACGATCACCCATTTACCTGCATCGGAAAAATGTCTACCTACACCAAAAAACACACGTACACGCAAGCCCAGTAATTACACTCGAACCTAAATTACTAACGACATCTGTCGGCAAGTTGGCAGTGTCACACACATTTCTTTGCCGTCTAAACCGTCGACAATTGGCAAGTTCGGGCTTGTTCAAAGATTAGCTTAGCTGGCATAATGCCATTGTGACGGTTGACCTGCACATATTGAGCAGTATATAGTGCTTAGGACCGGATCGTTGGCCTAGATCTAGATACACCTAGAGTGGGGTTTGTGAAGTTTGATAGTGAAGGATTGAGGGATGTTTGTTTGAATTTGGAAAAGATTTGGCTGGTTAAGTGGAGTGGGAGAGATACGTCATGGCTTATGCAATGGTTTTGCCACCACATTTGTTATATAAAATAACTAGCATCTGTGTTTCTCCAATGTTCAGATGTTAGGGCCTAAAAACTTAAATTTGCAGTTGGAGAATTGTTCGTGACGTATATCAATGTCCTAGCTGCGCCCCGCAGTGTTACCCGCGGTTTATGATATACACTAAAACGTGTATTATTTAATCGGTGAGAAAAGTATTCACGAAAAATTGCTCATCCCACGGGAACACTATCCAGGGTGTCAGCTACTCCCACACCAAATTTCATCAAAATCGGTCAAGCCATTTGAGTTTGAAAGAGTAGCAAATATATTAATTTGAATTCCTTGCTCATCCCACGGGAACACTACATTTTGTAGGGGATGTAAAGTGGCTTATGTGTTAATCCAGGGTTTCAGCTACTTCCACACTAAATTTCATCAAAATCGGTAAAGCCGTTTGAGTTTGAAAGAGTAGCAAATATATTTTAATTCTTTGCTCATCCCACGAGAACACTACATTTTTTCGGGATATAAAGTGGCTTATGTATTAATCTAGGGTGTCAGCTACTTTCACACCAAATTTCATCAAAATTGGTTGAGCCGTTTGAGTTTGAAAGAGTAGCAAGTATATTTGAATTCCTTGCTCATCCCACGAGAACGCTACACTTTTTCGGGATACAAAGTGGCCTATGTGTTAATCCAAGGTGTCAGCTACTTATCTGGGGGGTCCAAACGCCTCCTGCCGGAGGCTTTACGCGGTGGTCGTGCGGTCCATGGCCCTTTATGGGGCACCGGTGTGGGCGCGTTCCCTGAGGCTGCGATCAGTCCGCCGGTTGAACGCGTTCCAGAGGGTCATGGCCATCCAGCTAGTCCGGGGATACCACACGGTCTCCTGTGAGGCGGCGAGCCTCCTTGCCGGATTACCGCCATGGGATCTGGAGGCAAAAGTCCTCGCGCACGTGTGGGAGTGGCGCGAGGAGGCGAAACGCTTGAGCGTAACTCCGCTGCCGCGAGAAATCACGGTACAGCGGACAAAGCTCCGGCGGGATCTCATGGCGACATGGAGAGTGCGATTGTCGCAACCCAGCACAACATTTTAAAAATGAAAGCTAGACGTAAACTCCACTTGGCAAGCCTACTCTTTGGTGTTATTAAGTCTCATTCCCCTTGTTACTTATATGACAAACTATCGTGGACAAGAAGACACAGAATCGGTGAGGGAAGAAAATGTTCTCAACAGCTTTCTATCCCACGGCACAAGTCGGCAGCTTTTAGAGGCAGTTTTCACTACGCAGCTACTAAATGCTGGAACAACATCCCTCCTCCCATAAAGTACAGTAAAAGTTACGTGACTTTCAAATTGAAACTCAAAGAATTTTTATTAAACCAGCAAAAAGATTTTGATAATGTTCGAGCCGACATATCCGCCATATAATGCAATTTATTATTTTATCATTTTTATAATACCAATTTTATCAGTTTTATTTTTATTATAATGAATTATTATTGTCTTGTGTTCATAATTTTAATAAAACCACATCAAAATACTTTTGGTAGTTTATAAAGTGTAATGCAATCTCATGATTTTGCTATGTAGGTGATATTTATTAGATATAGTTTTATTATTATTTTATTATTTTAATGTGGTAATATTGATATTGGGTATTTATTTTTAGTGTTTTAATTAATCACAATACAACACACACACGCATGCATGTCATATCATTTCATTTTAATTAATTCTCTTAAATCTATTCTCTCCTTGTGTTAATTATTTAGATTATTCTAACCTTAGATTCTAGCGTATGGCACTCGTGGGTTGCAGCTGAAAATCAGCGTCAGGTGGTACACCTTGTGTTGTCATCTGACAATATGCTGAGCTGAGGCCCTTTTGGCATTACAATCTTTGTTTTATGTTTTTTTATAATTTTAAGGTGTATTTATGTTTTTTATAATTTTAAGGTGTATTTATTTATTTTTTTGCTGTAATGCCAATTAAACGCATTTTTCTTTCTTTCTTCTTTCAGCGCTGGGCACGCTACAATTGCGGCGATAAGTCCCCTCTTTGAGGAGTGGTTGGAGAGGCGCCACGGCGTCCTCACCTTCCGCCTGTCGCAGGTCCTCACCGGACACGGTTGTTTCGGGAGATTCCTATTTCGCATAAGGCGGGAGGAAACGCCCGGGTGTCACCATTGTGTGGATCGCCCGGAGGACACGGTGGAGCATAAAGTGGAGGTCTACTCGGCTTGGGCGGAGCACCGCCGTATTCTCACGGAGGCGATCGGCGGCGGCCATCTCTCGCATCCAAACCTGGGTCCAGGCCATGGCGCGGAGCGAGAGTGCATGGGAGGCCGTCACCTCCTTCTGCGAAGCAGTAATGCTCGCGATGGAGGAAGCGGAACGCATGAAAGAGAGGCAACAGCCGCGCCCTCGCGCCCCAAGCCGCCGTAGGTGACGCCTTGGGCGGCGGGAATCGATCGCCGATTCCCAGCCACCGTAGGCGCGGGCGTGCGGACGACGAGTAATGGGCAGCTCGCCGTCCGGTAAGGACCAGGCCCGGGTCGATGGCGCGTTGTGTTCCACGCGCGCCTCAAAGAAATATCAGCCGTGACGGGGTCAATTGGGACGATGCCGCCGGGGTCGCGGGTAGTTCGAAAGAGATTCCGTGGCCCTGGCACGGGCAACTGAAGGAACACGGGTGGGTTTTAGTCTGTAAAAGTCTGACACGCCCTCCCGCTCTGGGCAGAGCAGTCATTTGATGATTTCCCATCCACAAAAAAAAAGGTGTCAGCTACTTCCACACCAAATTTCATCAACATCGGTTGAGCTGTTTGAGTTTGACAGAGTAGCAAATATATTCGAATTCCTTGCTCATCCCACGGGAACACTACATTTTTTCGGGATAAAAAGTAGCCTTTGTGTTAATTCAGGGTATAAGCTGTCTACATACCAAATTTCATCCAAATAGGTCTCGCCGTTTGACCGTGAAGATGTAACAAACATACACTCAACACACACTCACAAACTTTCGCCTTTATAAATAAATAAATAATAAATTAGTATAATAATAAAAATTATAATATTAGTGTGATGGGAGAACATGTTTTTCAACTATAATGTTAAGTTTGTTTTTGAGATAAATTCTTTTGAGTACGGAACCCTTCATTGTGCGTGGTCCGACACGCACTTGGCCGGTTTTTGGTAAGATAAAAAAGGTTGTTCATTCCTGTGGTACCAGTATGTTATTTTATCGTAACTATTTCAATATTTACCTATTATCAATATTTCCCTTTCTTTTCTTTATAAAAACTTCTTTGAATTTCATCAAACACGAATGAAATGTCTGAAGAAAGGTACGTTCAACTTTTATAAAAATATTCGTCAAAGAAAAACCTTAGCTCAAAGTAATATTTCTGCTAAAGATGAAATAAATGAACGCAGAATATTCCATGATTCTTTCTGTCAGGGGCATACAAATCAAGATTACAGGTCCAAACCTGGAGTTAGTCTGAAATCGTTAAGTAAGCATGTTCTGAATATCATTGGTCGTTCCTTCTGTTTATGTTTTAGAAAAACTCTTTGCCTCACAAATGAGGTTAATGCGATACACAGCTTTAGCTGTAAACATAATTATGCATAATTGGATCGTTTTCAAAATTAATGTACCTACATTTTGATGTCCACAGTATTTAAAAAATGCAGCAAATAATAAATAATGCACGCAATAAGTAACATGATTCAACAATGTTTTGTCAGGTGAACGGGTAAGTTATATGGATTAGTACTAAAAACAATGTAATTATAATAAACCATTTATTTATTTGCCCATAAATACGTGTCTCATATCCTATTCCTTTGTGTTATTCTTTCTTGTAACTTTGATATTTTATTATGATATAAGTAAATTCCAAATTCAGTATGACAATTCTATGCGTCAAAATAGTTACAACGAGAGGGCGCTAGTTTTTTCCAGCTGCGCTATTTTGTTTTGTAACTGTTGGTTTCACGTCGTAAAAAAGACATTAAGAATTTGTTTTGAAGTGCCAAATTACGAGGATTCAGTAAGTTCTATACTTTACTTTACAATGCAGCATGTCAGTGTAGTTGATGGTAAATTGTAGTTAAATGCATGTTTCATGAGTAACTTAAGGGTGAAATTACAAGATTATTATTATTTGTAGGTTAAGGACACGTTCATTTTGTTCCTGTGTGACCATTGTGCTATTATTTTTGTGTCACGGCTTCATTACAGTATATTCGCTTATTTGAATAGTAATCCCATTTTCCGTTTTAGGAAAGTTTCCGTTGACGCCTGCTGAACGGCATAGACGTTACCGAGAGCATTTAAAATTAAATCATCTACAGAAATGGAAGGAAATACATGAAAACAAATTGATTAGAACTAAAATTAGAGATTAAGCTAATTTACTACTACCAAATTGGTTTTTAAATACTTCTTTGTGACTCTGCCCTAACTCTTCATTGGTGTTTCTTTTGTGTCACGATAACACAAAATAAACACAAAAGAAATTTACATTAATTTTGTAACGACCCAATTATATTTAATTATTAATTGTATGGCATAATATGATATTAGTTGATAATTATTTCGCCTTATTTGGGAGGGGTACTTTGTATTAATGAAAACACTAGAAGTAGCTTCAACTAGGTATGTGTAATGGTATACCTATGGTTTTCACATTGCAATCAAAATCAAATCAAATCAAATAATTTATTTCAGATAAATCAGTATCCCTAAAAAAGTAAAATTAAAATAAAATAAAATTAAAATTAATGTCAAAATTAAAATCAAAATTAAAACAAAATTACAAATTAACATCAAAATTAATAAACAAAATTAAAATCAAAAATCAAAATTAAAAATATTAAAATTAAAAATAAAAATAAATACACATATTACATTACATAATAAACGCAGGCGCTGGCATGCAGCTGCAGCCACCTCCGCAAAAAAGGCGAGTCCCACCGCTCGGACAACACACTGAGGAGCCCGTTCGAGCCGCCACGGCTACGGCGCAGAAGCAATGAGTGCAATGAATTTTGCTAATAATTTTAACAATTAGATCACAAATTCAGAATAAACTAATGCTATTTCTTTAGCTACAGAAAATTAGATAAATTACGTATAACAACCCTTAAATAACATATCACCAAACCACACCAAACTCCCACAAGCATAATATATTATATTAAGGGGTTTAGTTCAATTGTCGCGAACTCTGACCACATTTGGTCTGTGGTCGCCTGGGACAATTATCGAGTCTAAATCCAGGGCATTAATAACCTAGATAGCCATGCACTTGACTTGTGGTTAAGCGATTGCATAATACTGTCCTCGGCAGCGGTCTAGATTTGTGGGGTTTTAGAAAAATGGATATGCTTATATTCAGTTTGGAGCTGGGCAGTTTTTAGGGTTCCGTTCCGGGCATGTGGAGTATCATATGAAAGAACACTGTTTGCACAGTCTCAAACATTTTAATTTTTTTAGGCCGCATAATTTTCGACTTTTGAAGAAAAATTAAAAAAAAAATAACGTGCCCCCCTTATCTCCGAAGTTTGCATAGAGAAAAATCTGAAATTATTCCATGTGAGAGAAGTTTATATAAAGATTACAGGAAAAATAAAACGGTGACTCTAAATAGCACACTTTTTCAGAAATCGGACCGGCACCCTCGGTGCACGAGCCCGACTCGCTCTTGACCGGTTTTTTGTTTTCAGTTCGACTTTTTAGGGCCTTCTTATTTATCATTCCAGATTTTATGTTTTGCCGGCCCCTCTCATGCACGAGGTTGTGTTGTGGCATGTACCAATGTGACTTTTTCAATTCATATGTACTTTCTGAATTTATCTCAGACATTACTGACATCGGAGAAGGAAAACATCGTGAGGAAACCTGGACTCATAGTAAATATAAGTACGAAATCGCCACCCCATCATAAGCAAGCGTGGTGATCAATGATCGTTTCTTCTTTGTATGAGAAGAGGCATTTGCCCAGCAGTGGGACAATAATAGGCTGGTATTATATTATTATTAATAATTCTGCTTTACCTATCTTCTAGCAAAAATAGTGAACCCACTAGTATAACCTTGAAGAATGACCTTTTAAAGACTAACCTTGAAAATCAATAATTATACACAAACCTTTATTCTTTTAAATCAACTGATATTAAAAATAAGCTTTTACAAAATTTAAGTAAGGAATAAGTAGGTTAATCCCACTTCTGAAATAAAATAAAACTTACGTCAAGTACTGGAAGGTAGATATATAATAGGTCTTTACCTATGAAATTGCCGTTTTGTATGAAAAAATTTAAACGAATTTTTTTCATGCATTTTTTATTTGTATTAATCGAAGTAATCACCCATGCTATCAATGCATCTTTGCCAACGCAGTGGCAGTTTATTGATGCCCTTCTTAAAGAAATCAGCTGGACGGGAGGCAACAAATTCTTCAAAGGCATTTTGTACTGCCTCTCGGGTATTGAATTTTTTTCCCGCCAAAAAGTTATCCAAATTCTGGAAAAAGTAGTAGTCTGTAGGCGCAAGGTCTGGTGAGTAGGGCGGATGACGGAGAGCTTCCAACCCCAGTTCTTGCAACTTGGAGACCGTCTGCTGTGCAGTATGAGGTCGCGCGTTGTCGTGCAGGAGCAGCGGAGACGAGCGATTGACCAATGCTGGTTGGAGATGTGCCAGCTTCTCCATCATTCTGTTCAGTTCTTCACAGTACACATCTGAAGTAATGCTCACTCCGTTTGGTAAGAAGCTGTGATGAATCACACCGGCGCTAGACCACCAAACAGTGACCATCACTTTTCTAGGGGTAAGTTTTCGTTTAGGGCATTGTTTAGGTGCTGAACCAGGATCCAACCAACTTGCTGAGCGCTTGCGATTATTAAACAGAATCCATTTTTCATCGCAGGTAACAATGCGGTTCAAAATTCCTTCATTTGTGTGTCTGTTGAGCAGTGCAAGGCACGTCTCGACGCGTTCTTCGCGCTGGCGATCATTGAGTTCGTGGGGCACCCATTTGTCAAGCTTTTTTACCTTGCCAATTTGACGCAAATGGACCAATATTGTTTTGACGCTAACGTCGAAAGCTGCTGCTAATTCAGCCGTAGATCGTGTATCATCAGCTTCCACAATCGCCTTTAATTCGTCATTGTCGACCAAAGTCTTCGGACGACCGCGAGGTTCATTTTTCAGGTCGAAATTTCCAGAACGGAAGCGAGCAAACCAATAACAAGTGGTGCGTTGGTTTGTAGTGTTAGCTCCGTAAACGTCGTTGATGTTGCGTGCCGCTTGTGCCGCGTTGCTGCCACGACGGTACTCATATTCCATAATTACTCGAATTTTTAACGTATCCATGATGACGAAAAAGATTGAAATGCGATGAAAATGTAACACTAATCAATAAACAAATGACTACTTTTGGAAAAAAAAATCCATGTTTTTAAAATAAAATTAATTTGAAATTAGAATTCTTAGCCAAACAAAAATTATTTTGATTTGAAATGGCCAGTACTGCAGAACGGCAATTTCATAGGTAAAGACCTAATATTTCTTCTTCTCCAGATAACACTTCTAGAACACGTCCGCATTCAATGCTGTCCCGAGCCCAAGAGGCCGAGTCCTTTCCCGTCATTGCAAACAATCATTCGTTCTTATCAGTGTTGCCAGTGTAACAAATAAAATATTCCAATAATCGACTAAGATGATTTAACGATTTATTAAAATTATTTAAAACCTAACATACCCTATAGGTTTTGATTTACTTGCGAGTATCAAAATAATGTCGTATAAATGGTCGTATTTTTTACTGCGTTGACTTAGAATCGTGATTTTTTTAGAGCTCCAAGGGACTATAGACCTACGTATGTGATATTAATTTCAACTTGATAACTCCACGCGTTCCTGAGAAAAAGGGTCTTGACAGACGGACAGACGGACAACGAAGTGATCCTCACGGGTTCCGTTTTTTTCTTTTTGAGGTACGGAACCCTAAATCAATCTGCCTAGCCTTTTCCAAACTATGTTGGAGTCGGTTTCTAGTCTAACCGGATGCAGCCAGTATTTTACATGGAGCGACTGCCTATCTGACCTCCACCGAAGCAACTAGCTGCGCCCCGCGGTTTGTGAGATATACTAAAACGATTCACATTTTTAGAGGCAAACAATTGATCATTCCACGGGAACACTACATTTTTTCAGGATATAAAGTAGCCTATGTATAAATCTAGGGTGTCAGCAACTTCCACACCAAATTTCATCAAATCAGTCAAGCCATTTGAGTTTGAAAGCGTAGCAAATATATTTTAATTCCTTGCTCATCCCACGGGAACACTACATTTTTTCCGCATAAGAACTAGCATATGAGTTAAACCAGGGTATAAGCTATCTGCATACCAAATTTCATCCAAATCTGTGTAGCCGTTAGAGCGTGAAGAAGTAACAAACATAAAAACTCACACATACACTCACAAACTTTTGCCTTTTTAATATTAGTGTGATTTATAGTAAAATCTTTTATCATCCTGAGTTTTATAGCGATAGTTACTTCTTTACTGCATCACCCAGCTCGGTTCAGGTGACCCGGATAGCACAATATTGTTTTATGTTAGAAGTAAACGGCCGGTGCATATCAATTCAATTTATCGGCGGCTTTTGAAGACATTATTTACGTCATAACATAAGTAAATAACATAGTGTGCAGAATAGTGTCGGCTAACATAAAACAAATACGAAGCGACTCTTTTATGCGTTTTCTGTGAATTTGTTGTGAGATAATCCAGACAATCAATCTGCCCAGCCTTTGCCCAACTATGTCGGGGTTGGCTTCCAGTCTGACCGGATGCAGCTGAATACCAGTATTTTACATGGAGCGACTGCCTATCTGACCTCCACAACCCATTAACTGGGATGTAATACGATACCCCTTGGTAAGACTGATTGTCAGACTTTCGGGCTTCTGATGACCCGTAACGACTGTCAAAGATCCACGAATGACAGCCGGGACCAACGGCTTAACGTGCTTTCCGAGGCACGGAGGAGTCTCGGTATGTAAAGATGGTCACCCATCCACGGACCTACCCCGGCAAGCGTAGCTTAACCTGATGGATCGACCCGTGCGGCTGTTATTACTTAGTCACGAGCTCCGCCAGTGAGATAATCCAGACAGTGTTGTTTTTAAAAACAACATAAATAGAAGTTAAATTTTTAATTTCAAAAACTCACGACACAAATTTACTCTCATTTCTTTTTGCTTCGTCATCAGAGCCTGATCACCATCTATCTTCAACCTATTTGAGACTATTCCAATGAGCCCAAACACGATCCCTCTGCTGTAAGTAGGTGAGGGAGCTGGGTATCCTGTCAATTCCAGGTAATGCTGCAGCATCAGTTCAAGGTTACTATGTTATTCTAATATCATTGAAGTAACAGAATACTAAATTTTGACTCGATCAGACCTGTGGAAGATGTGGAAGATCCATTCATCAACTAGAAAAAACTTTTTTACAAAAAAAAAACAACCGACTTCCAAAAAAAGACTACAAAGTGAAAAATAACTTTCATTTCGGAAGTCGGTGTCTGATTATTTATCTGTATTTTAGCTTTTTGCCTCCGACTTCCGAAATTAAAGTTATTTTTCACTTTGTAGTATTTTTTTTGGAAGTCAGTTGTTTTTTTTTTTTTTTTTTTTTTGTAAAAAAGTTTTTTATTTTTCACTTTTTAGTGGGTCAGTCTGTAATTCATTTAAGTTACAATAGCCTAATGTCAACTGCTCATCACCTTTTAAAAAATATTGCTTTTCCCGATACAAGGACGTTAGTTGTTGAGGAGTTCTCCCGGTAAGGAACCAGGAGAACTGGAACTGATGGTGAAGTCACCATCAGCTCCATTTCAACATATGTATTGTGACGAGCATAAATTGCTTAGCAATATTCGAATCGCAACCCGTGAAATACGTAATATTGAGTAGTTCCGATGGCCATCTCTGGTCTTTCTCATCAGTTCCACTTCACTAAATGGTGCTTTCCGAGAGCAAATCACACGAGTTACTATAAAAAATACCCAAATCGCTATAGATGTGCCTATAAAATTTGAAGGTTCCCCTCGATTTTTCTGGGATGCCATCATCAGATCCTGATTTTCTTATCATGTTACCACCCTTGGGATATCTCCTTGCCAACTAAAGAATAATCGTAAAAATCGGTTCAAAAACGACGAAGTTATCCGCGAACACATATAAAAAAAAATATATACCGGACGACTTTTTTTACCGTCTCGAAAAAAATAGGGCGTATTAGGTGAACGGAGTAGAAGCGTATGGCATAACTAGTTTTTATTTTTTAATAGGTTAGTCAGAAAAAAATATCTAAGTATCAATAAATACTACAAATTCGATGTAAACTTTTCATTTTAGAACAATAAAAACATACATTTTGAAAAAAAATAATAAATTCTTTAAAAATACCGAAATTCAAATCATATGCAATCTGCATTATGATTTGAATTTTGATTTTATTAAATAAAAAAAAAATAAAACAAAAAAAAAACTAGATATGCCATAGGCTTCTACTCCGTTCACCGAATATACCCTATTTTTTTCGAGACGGTAAAAAAAGTCATCCGGTATATACGGTCGAATTGAGTAACATCCGTTTTTTGAAGTCGGTTAAAAAGAGCTGATAATCTTCAAACGGCTGAATAGATTTTCTTTAATCATATGGCTAAGAACTGTCTCGATCAACCTTTTAACAAAACAAAAAAATCTAAATCGGCTCAGTTGTTAGGGAGCTACGATGCCACAGACCATAGATATATGAAAGAAGGAGATATGCCCGGTAGTTGAAAATGTATCAGAACCCGATGTCGCTAGGTTGGCCCCACCACCGCGCCACTACTACACATGTAGTT
This sequence comes from Cosmia pyralina, assembly GCA_946251885.1. Lineage (NCBI taxonomy): Eukaryota > Metazoa > Arthropoda > Insecta > Lepidoptera > Noctuidae > Cosmia > Cosmia pyralina. The sequence continues at coordinate 5,724,972 of OX276344.1, forward strand.
CACTAAAAGCAATAGATACAAAGTCGCGCACACACTTGCAATTCATAAATCAGAACATACTACACAATCAATTATAAACCTTAACTCGTCACACACAGCGTGCATTTACCATGCACCGTACAACTTACTCACACAAAAACATCTGGCGCTATTATTGTGTTGTGCAAAAAGCAATTTATTTTACATATACGCTAGTGATTGACTAAATCGGAAAGTTATCGATACTTCCATTTATTACTGTACAAGAAAAATTTGGGGTCCTGAAAATAAAATAAAAAATGATATGTCCAGAAAGTATTATATATTTTAAATTAAAAAAAAAATGTATATTAAAAAAAAAAACACGAATCAATAAATTAAAACAATCCGGTTAAGTTGGTTTAGGCTGTGAAACCATAGGAATTGTTGAACCCTGTTATGATGTGTTTACTCACTGACCTGTAAAGTGGAGGTATTTGTTCAGTACTTGACGTACTCTTAATTTTGGGATTGCCCATTCAAAAAGCCTGCGAGTTTTCTTTAGAGGCTGGAACATTTCTGCCTTCAAGTGAATTGAGCATATGGTGCTACATTTTGTTGGGAACCAGTTAGGTGGCCTTCCTGTGGCATCAATCCATTATTTTTTTGTATTTGTATCTTTTGGGAAGCTAAAAAGGTACTTTATGAACTTATTTATCATTTACATAATAAGTATCTTAAGCTATAGTCTATATAGTCTATAGGAACTAGTTGGCCGCTGAGACAGGGGTGAGGCGGCGGTTCGCAACGCACGTACTGAGTAATGCGCCCCCGCTCCTCCATCCCACCGCTCACATACCTAAGGCGCGATCAACTAGTTCCGCGCGGTCTATACTTCTTAACCTCACGATGAGTAAGCAGGTAGCAGGCAACAGGCGAATAGGCTTTTGTTATTAAAAAAAAAACCCTTAGTTAAGAAATAGTTAAATATATGAAAACAAACACATGCCATACTCATGCATAACAAATAAATAGCATGAATATGTTGACTTATTTTAAGCAAAAATCACTAATATTTTATCTGAACCATACCGATTACTACAACGCATTCGAATCTTGTGGTGCATAGTTAAAGACTTTAGCGGAAGTAAAATACCAAAACCAAAAAAAAGTAAGGAAATAGCACGAAGATGCGATAATTTAAACCCTAAAACACTCCACCTAAACATTAATAAACTTACTTTACGACCGTTGGTTATGCATTTCTCAACTAGGTAAAATAATCAAAAACAGTAAAAAAGATTATTTTACATTCTCAAAGGTTTTCCAACCGTACTTAAACGTCATCTTTTCAAGTGTTCCAACCGGGCTAAAACGGTTGACAAATTGAAAAATAAACTATAATAGCAATATAATATTCGCTGGGCAATCGACATTATTATCGATAGCCTACTTTAGTGGATCTTAACCTCATCACTATCTCGCCGCAAGACACAGCGGCTGTACTATGCGACGCTCCGCGTAAATAAAGTATCGTTTTGTTATTTTTACATTGCTTGTCCAGTCGCTTAGCGACATACTTAAGGTAGTGGTTAAGGAGCAATGTATTTGCTGCAAAAATAGTACAGCCGCTGCGATATTTGAAAACAAAAATAACGTAGTAAAAGCAAGAAATATTTTACGATTTGTTGTTTTTTATGATTTTAAAGATAAATACAGTAAAATACTTTTAATTACATATGGTAAGTGATTCCGTGAGATACGAAGTTTTTAATATCACTTCGGTTTTTGCAGGAAACCACTGAAGAACACGGCATTTTTATAATTTATCGTGACCACGGTCGAAAGCGTACTAGTTCGCGGAGACGGCCATTTGGCGAGTAAAGGCACAGCGTGCGCATAACGCGTGGACACAAACACGCCCCCATGCCACTTCTCCTGTTTTTTATATTTCTATGCCACAGACTAATACACAGATACACACGTTAAACATAATATATTTTTTTTTTTTTATAATTAAATCGTTGGATTAAAATGAGGAAGTGTGGAATTAAGCTTAGCCAGCAAGTGAAATCAATCGTTTATTCATTCATAAATCTTTAGGAAACAGACATGCAGCCTACTTTAATTATGAACAAAAAAAAATATACCTAAACGACTACCTTTTTTTTTGCCTACGGATTCGCCCGCGTGGCAATTATCCCACGGGAACGTACTGCCGGAATAAAAGTATTCTAAGTCCTAACCCAGGTCATGACCTGGGTTAGGACTACTTTTATTAGAATAATTTTTATTCCGGCAGTACGTTCCCGGACCATGGTCCGGGACCATGACCTGGATGGTTGGTAGATGGATGGATGGCCTACCTGTGTGCCAAATTTCATCGAAATCCGTTCAGTCCTGAAAAGGCTGCTACCTTTTCAGGCAGAGTTACTCTCATATTTATAACTAGCTTTTGCCCGCGGCTTCGCCCGCGTGGATGTCGTGAAGTATCCCACGGGAACGTACTACCGGGAATTCCTCCCTTATTCCTTGTCTACTTGTTAAAATTTCAGCTTTCTAGGTCCAAGGATTAAGGCTGGGCGTTGATGAGTCAGTCAGGACTTCTCTTTTTATTTTAGATAGATAGCTTCAGCCAAAATTCTGAAACTCCTTGCTGCTGATGCATTGCCTGCCCACGCTATTATTTCGTTTTTGCTTAGCGTTCTTTCTGACTTTTTTTCTTTTTGCTCGGCACCTAAGAGTCCTAGAGTGATGTTAAATATGCCTATAGCCATCTTTAAAAATTGAGCTATCAAATGCAAAAATAATTATTAAAGTCCGCCTGGTAGTTCCAGAGATTAGCGCGTTCAAACAGACAAAAAAAGTGTGTGTGTCAGCTCCGACGCAAACTTTTTTTCTTTTTTATTCTTGTGGATGGGAAATCATCAAATGACTTCTCCCGCTCTGAGCAGAGCGGGAGGTCGTGTCAGACTTTTACTGACTAACACCCACCCATGTTCCTTCAGTTGCCCGTGCCAGGGCCACGGTATCTCTTTCGAACTACCCGCGCCCCCGGCGGCATCGGCCCAATTGACCCCGTCACTGCTGACATCTCTTTGAGGCGCGCGTGGAACACAACGCGCCGTCGACCCGGGCCTGGTCCTTACCGGACGGCGAGCTGCCCATTACTCGTCGTCCGCAAGCCCGCACCTACGGTGGCCGGGAATCGGCGATCGATTCCCGCCGCCCAGGGCGTCACGCGTTCCGCTTCCTCCTTTGCGAGCATTACTGCTTCGCAGAAGGAGTTGACGGCCTCCCATGCACTCTCGCTCCGCACCATGGCCTGGACCAGGTTTGGACACGAGAGATCGCCGCCGCCGATCGCCTCCGTGAGAACACGGCGGTGCTCCGCCCAAGCCGAGCAGACCTCCACTGTATGCTCCACCGTGTCCTCCGGGCGATCCATACAATGGTGAAACCCGGGCGTTTCCTCCCGCCTTATCTGAAACAGGAACCTTCCGAAACAACCGTGTCCGGTGAGGACCTGCGTCAGGCGGAAGGTGAGGATGCCGTGGCGCCTCTCCAACCCCTCCTCAAAGAGGGGACTTATCGCCGCAATTGTGGCGTGCCCAGCGCTAGGTTGCGACAATCGCACTCTCCATGTCGCCATGAGATCCCGCCGGAGCTCTGTCCGCTGTACCGTGATTTCTCGCGGCAGCAGAGTTACGCCCCGGCGTTTCGCCTCCTCGCGCCACTCCCACACGTGCACGAGGACTTTTGCCTCCAGATCCCATGGCGGTAATCCGGTAAGGAGGCTCGCCGCCTCACGGGAGACCGTGCGGTATCCCCGGTCTAGCCGGATGGCCATGGCCCTCTGGGACGCGTTCAACCGGCGGGCCGGTCGCAGCCTCAGGGAACGCGCCCACACCGGTGCTCCGTAAAGGGCCATGGACCGCACGACTCCCGCGTAAAACCTCCGTCAGGAGGCGTTTGGACCCCCCAGATTGGGCAGGAGCCGCTTCAAGGCAGCCCCGGCCCGCTCCAGTCTGGGAGCCAAACGTCGGAAATGCTCCACGAAGTTCCACCAGCTGTCGAGGAAGAGTCCCAGGTACTTCATCGTCGACTCGACTCCGATGTGAACCACTCCTACCGTTATTTGGGAACCCGACGGTGGCGCGTTTCGAGGACCATGAAAACACATGACCTCGGACTTGTGCAGGGCCACCTCGAGTCCCAACTGCTGGATCCTCTCTACTATTGTCGCAACCCCGCGTGTCGCTAGTTCGGCCGCCGCCTGGTGCGACCTCCCTTGCGCCAGGACCAGCGTGTTGTCAGCGTAACATACAACGCTGACGCTGCTAGGGAGGTCGGCGTGCAGCACCCAGTAGTACCCGATGTCCCACAGATGTGGCCCCAGGACGGATCCCTGTGGGACACCACACGACATCTCTCGCCGGTTCCACTCTCCTTGATGACCGGGGTGGATGACGGATGATAGGCCTCGACCACTCGACGGAGGTAGGTTGGCACTCGGTGATACCGGAGTGCCTCCCTGATGCAACCCCAGGGCAGGGTATTGAAGGCGTTGGCGATGTCTAGAGACACCGCCAAGACGACCTCACCCCGGGCCACAGCATCCCCCATCGTGAGGGCTCGCACGCGCATGATGGCGGCCACCGTAGAGCGCCCCCTGCAAACTGGAGTTTACTCCTGTTTTTTGTGGCGACTTTCTATTTTTCGGTCATTTCTGTCGGGCAGGGTTTCTTCAATGCATCAATGCTATACAAAAACCAACTTTAAGGTATAAATGCACTCATCATCCCTCCCTGTCTCCCTCTAAGCCTCCTCTCACCCCTCCTCATCTCCCTCTAATTCTCCTCTCACCATCCCCTTCAAAAAGCAACTTTAAGGTGTAAAAGCACCCGTCGTCCCCCTCACATCCCATCTCTCAACCCTCCCCATCTCCCTCTAAACCCCCTCTCACCCTTCCTTCTCTCCCTCTAACCCCCTCTCACCCATCTCTCCTTCCCACCTCTCACCCCTTTCAACCCCCTCACCCTCCCCATCCCCATCCCCTTTCCCTCTTACCCCCCTTACCACATCCCCTTCCCGCTTACCTTCCCCTTCACCGATTTCCCCTCTTCCTTTACCCTCAACAACTCCTCTTCTACCCCTCTCCACCTCTTTCTCCCTCACACCCTCCTATCCCTCTCCCCCTCCCTTGATCATTTTCCCCTTCTCCATCCTCACCACAACCTCCTATTCCTCCTTGCCCTCTTCAGTACCCCCTCCCCTTCCCACCCTGCTCCCCTCACCCTCTACCCTTCCTTCTGGAGGAAAAACTAGGAATGACAAATTTTATTACTTGCTTAGGCAAGTATTTGTGCCAAGTTTCAAGTTAATTAACTAAATTAATAAGATATTTCTTAAAAACCATAATCGTTGTTTTAACCCCCACAAGGGTGGAATTTAAAAAAACCGGCCAAGTGCGTGTCGAACCACGCACAATGAAGGGTTCCGTAGTTGGGATGAATTTATCTTAAGAACAAACTTAACATTGTAGTTGAAAAACATGTTCTCCCATACATTCCTACTGTAAATGTAAGTTTGTACTCACAATATTGATAGATTTACCATGTTATTTTAAGACCACAGACTTCTTATAGGTTTTCCTGTAATCTACGGATAAAGATCTATTTTCTGTATTTTTTTTTAAATTTTAGGCTCAGTAGTTTCGGAGATAAGGGGGGGAATGGTCAATTTTCGTCTAATTTTTTAAATAACTTTTAAACAATTTATTTCAAAATTATAAAAAAAATATATTTGAGACCCTCATAGAAAGCCCTTTCATTTGACATGCCACATGGTGTAGTTTGCAAAACTGTTTTTTAAATTTTCTTATTTGCCGCCCAAAAATGACGTCTATATTCAAAATTCATTTATTTACTTTACCCGTCGGTGTTTGGGTCACAGAAATTCATATGTGCATCAAATTTCAACTTAATCGCTTTATTAGATTCGGAGCAAATTGGCTGTAACCGACGGACAGACAGACAGACAGACGGATAGACAGACAGATAGACACACGAGTGATCCTATAAAGGTTCTGTATTTTCCTTTTGAGGTACGGAACCCTAAAAACCGCTTGGGATATTTCCGTAACTTGACTGAAAGATATATACATACCACCAATTTTCGAGTTAATCAAGTCCCACAGTAAAACTTGCCCTGTAAAATTGACTACCCCTCTTCACCCCCTTAGGGGTATAGATTTTCGAAAAAGCCTGATACACGTTATTCTTCATTTTTGATTTCAAGTATAAATACTGAATTTCGAGTTAATCGGAACGCGCGTTAATATTACTCAATACAAACTTTGGCACCCCTTATATCCCTTTTTAGAGGGTAGTTTAGGAAAACTAAAAATGTCAAACAATTTAATTTATTTATATAAATATTCGTGCTAAGTTTCAAGTCTATTAACCCAAGGAATAAGATTTTTCATACAAACTTTGGACCCCCGTTTCACCCCCTTAGAGGGTGAATTTTGTGAAATTCTTTCGTAGTGCACCCTAGACCTTACCTCACTAGACCTTATAAGGAACCTACGTGCCAAATTTGGAATCTCTAGATCCAGCGGTTTGGGCTGTGCGTTGATATGTCAGTCAGTCAGTCAGTCAGTTTCTTCTTTTATATATTATTTAGATATTAGTAAGGAAGTAAGGATTTTAAAAATAATAGACCTAAATTCAAATTTAAACCCACAATCACAGCCCACAATAATTCCCTAATTCGCCCACATACCCCAACACGTCAGACACAGCGTGCATTTTTCACCGAATTTTCATAAAACTCAGTAACAATATGCGAGGCACGAACTTACCGAATGTTATGCTCGGTCAAATAAATTAAAATTCCCATTGCAAGTGGCGAGTGGAATCGTGAGGAAACTGCCGTCACCATGTTTTTCTGCACAGAAATAACATTCAAAACAAAACAGCATTATTGTTTCGTGAATGTTTGCAAATTATTTTTGTGAGGGCAGTTGTTTGTTTTTTTGGATTGTGTTAAAGGTTTGATGAATTGTGTTATTATATTAGATTAACAATCTCTTGTTTATTTTAGTTTTGGGAGCACTTGAAATAGCTGTTCAATAATAAAATTACAGCGGTGCATTTATATCCAAATGGTATATATTAAACTACGTAGTTCAAAAATGTACTTATATACTCTTTATTTTATAAGAATATAAGTATACAATATGTATATTTAAGGATTGTATTCGCAAAAACCAAAGGGCACGAGATACAAATGTCAAATGTGGGCGTAATTTCGGATTCGGGAGCCTACGGTATACATGACTGTTATTGCGTAGCCTTTTCGTAGCACGGTGCTACGCTGTGCTACGAAATGTCTACGAACGCCTACGAAGACCACTTACTAAGGGACATACAAATATAAAAATAACAAAGCCACAGCAAGGCAGTAAACCTAAGTTAATACGACCTAAAGTTGCGAAATTCTTTGATAAAAGAGTCATACCATCGTATCCAGTGAATATATGGAATAAGAATGACTTATTATCGCTGAGAAATCCGTACGTTTTATGACAGCAAAGCTACGCTTCACTTAATACGTACGTAATCTCCTTATGTATAATAAAATATACGTCACAAGATAATAAGTCAGGTCATCATAAAGTTTTATAGCACAAATTATTAATGTGAGGCAATGAAAAAGTTTTGATTCGATTTTATGAGAAACCGATCGTGTTTGTTGGTCGGTATAACGTGGTATAAGCATTCGAGATCCGATCAACAGATAAGATGTTGTAAAAACTTTGTTAATCAGTGTTGTTGTATTAAGCAGACGATTTTTGAAGAGATTTCAACTTAGGAATAGTCGAAAGTTTCTCTAGTATAGTTGTTTGTATTTTCAGAAGGTGTATAGTTTTATTATCTGTGGCTTAACCGGAACTTCACCCGCGCGCCACCGAATGCGATGGCGCAACACACTGTCTTTCGAAAAGGGCGACCGTTCACATTGTCGCGCGTTGCTACTGGCAAAATATTTAGATTCCTCGAGAATTTCCGTATAAGTGGTTCCTAGAATACTCTGTGAAGGTGGAACTGGTGCTGTGCATGAGGAAAATTGTGTCCCGGGACAGGAACAGGGGGATCCAGAGTCGGTGAGTTCATTTTGTTAAGCCACCATTTTTTTGTCTTTTAAAATTGTTAAAAAACGGGGGCCAACATTTTGGTCAATCGAGCCAGGATTTACCGGTTGCGAAGTCAATCCAACTACATATCTATTTATTTACATAATATTTCAATTTAAATATCTAATTCACTTCGTATTTTGTGTAAAAGCACGCGGCAGCTACTCACACACGCATACATACTCCGTAGTGAAATTCATTTATATCTCGGTTATTAACAAACACACAGATTTAAAACATATTCTAAACCTATTTCTATACACATTGAGTCCTGATCCAACGTTTATTTCAATTACGAGAGTAAAAGTAAAAGTTTTCGTTTTGCAAAATTATTTACGAGTAATTTACCGACGCCGGCCGGCCGCCATTAGTAGGTACTTGTTACATTGTAAGCGATAACGTAGTTTGTTGCAAGATGCCGAACATCAAATTGGATGACGAATATTATGCGTTGGCGCAGCCACATATTACAATAAAAGAAATGTGTTTTGCTAGATTACAGGCCTTATACGATGTTTCCAAAAAAGTTGCGGACAAACCTGAGTTTGCTAGTGAATTTCGGGCACGTTATCAAGACGTACCGCAATGGCGTGAAAAGTTCGAAAATAGTGTTAGTGCTATTACAGTTATAAAGAAGCAATTATATCCCGAATATGTGCCATCTTATAAAGAGCTTGACAGCTTTGATACTATGTACTATCATGTTAGCGCTATTTATAGCAGTCTTTGTAGTACAGATGATAAGTCGGAAAAGTTAGATAAACCGGTTAAAGTCGAAGATAGCTATGTAAAGCCTAGGTTACCTAAATTAGAACTATTTCCGTTTGATAGTAAACTTGAAAACTGGCCTACATTTCGCGATACATTTCTCAGTTTAATACATAATAATAGTCAAATTGCGAACATTGAAAAGTTTTATTATTTACTCTCGGCAGTAAGCGGGTCTGCTTTGACTATCGTGAAGTCTATGCCAGTCACATCAGACAATTATAAGATTGTATGGTCCGCGTTAGAACAACGATATGATAATAAGCGTGCATTAGCAACTAATTACCTTGATAAATTATTCAACTTTAAACCATTATTAAACGAATCTGTATCGGGACTTAACGATTTTTTACAGACATATCAAGAAAACGTTAGGGCCCTACAGATGTTAAAGGTCAATGACCTTGCAGGGTTTATGTTGTTTTACATCGCTTTGCGTAATTTGGATCCCATAACGAGGCGTGAATTGGAAAAGGCGTTAGGACATACAGATATACCTACTTATGAGGAATTGATAAAATTTGTGGAAAAATACGTGCGTGTTCTTGAAATGGCGGAGTGTACTGCTGATTCTACGAGAGACAGTCAACCCTCTACTTCAAAGTCAAAAAAGACACAGCGACTGACCTTGTCATCAGCTGTTAGTACAAGTACAGACCAAACTGTTAAGTCAACGAAGTCCAGTGAATGTTTGTATTGTAAAAAGATGCATTCTATTTATCGATGCACCGACTATATCGACCTGACACCGGCACAGCGTCTCGATAAAATTAAACAATTAAAGTTGTGTGGAAATTGTTTACGCGAACATTCGGTCGACGACTGTCCGTCCAAGGTACGATGTACGGTCTGCAAAAAAAAGCATCATCACACACTGCACATAGATTCTGTTGTAAATTCGAATCCTAGTGCAGTAACATTGACGTGCTCAGCTAATGTGACAGTGTTGCTCGGCACCGCTATTGTACACGTCGCAGATTGTTGGGGCCAGTACCACACCGTACGTGTTTTAATTGATAGCGGAGCCATGACGAGCTACATAACTCAAGACTGTGCAAAACGCTTAAACCTGCCACGTCGACAATGTAATTTTGAGCCTATCGGGTTAGGTGGGAATTTAGTTAAGGAGTTCGGGGTGACCACCTGTAACGTTAAACCGCGACACCTACCTGGTCCTATACTGCCTACTGATGCGGTCATTGTTTCTAAAATAGTTGGGTGTTTGCCCACAGTGCCATTGCCTGATAAAGTAATAACCGAGTTTCAACATCTGAAGTTGGCAGACCCAGAATTCTATAGGCCCGCGCCGATTGACATGTTGATAGCAGGTGATCTGTTTCCGTACATATTCGACAGTCAAAAGATTCTTCCACGAGATCACGGGTTACCTGTTGCAATGAGCTCAATATTCGGATATGTCCTAGTCGGTCAAACAGAACTTGGTGCCTGTACCGCGTCAACCGCTACCAGCACTACTCGCGATGAGTCATTCTGTGTATTTTCTGTGAATCTGGAGCAAGTAATGCAGTCTTTTTGGGAAATAGAGGATGTACCGTGTAGTGTGCCACCGCGTAACCCAGACGAGGAGCGAGCAGAGGATTTGTTTGCCAAAGAACATAGGCGCGATGATACAGGCAGGTATGTGGTTAAGTATCCATTCCGGCAATGTGCAGAACTCGGTGATTCAAGTCAGATGGCTACTCGTCGGCTTCTTAACTTAGAGTCAAAATTAGAAAGAGACCCTGTGCTCAAAACTGAATATCATAAATTTATGCGCGAATATGAAGATCTCGGCCATATGACGCAGCTTAGTGATGTCCAGAACGTGAACTCAAAATATATTATCCCGCATTTCTGCATTATTAAGCCGACGAGTACCACTACGTCGCATCGTGTGGTATTTGACGCGTCAGGTAAAACCACAAATAATATGTCACTTAACTCAGTCGTGTTACCAGGGCCCAAGCTTCAAGCTGATATCAACCAGCTTTTAATAAATTTTCGACTACATGAAATTTGTCTGTCTGCTGATATATGTAAAATGTATCGGCAGATACTGGTCGACCCTAGTCAACGACCGTATCAACATATTTTATGGCGTTACTCCCTGGATCAACCAATTCAAATATTCTCTTTGAACACCCTTACATATGGTATAGCCAGCTGCCCTTATTTGGCTATTAAAGTCTTACACACTTTGGCGGATAATGAAATTGCTAACTTTCCTAAGGCTGCTCCACTGTTAAAAACTGCATTTTTTATGGACGATTTTCTCTGGTCTGTAACAACTGTGGACGAAGCTGTAACTCTGCAAAAAGAATTAATGAAACTATTAAAGTCAGGTGGTTTTATACTCCGCAAATGGTCCAGTAACTGCACACAGGTTCTAGACAGTTTAGATGAGGATCATCGTGAAACGCCGGTTTCGTTTAATGATGAAAAGAATTTAGCTATTAAGGTGCTGGGGCTTCAGTGGCTACCCACTTTTGATGCATTTTCGTTTACCATTTCTCCGCCAAACCCTGTCATTTCAAAGAGAACAGTGTTATCACAAATTGGTCGTCAGTTCGATCCTCTTGGCTTTGTTGCGCCATGCACATTTTATGCCAAATGTCTAATGCAGGAGCTTTGGGCTCGCCAGCTTGACTGGGACCAAAGTCTACCATCAGAGCTTGCGTCTCAATGGCAGTCATATGTTGATGAACTTCCCTTGTTGTCAGATATACGTCATAGCCGTCACGTAAAAGTGACTTCTCATTCTTTTTGTCAACTTATAGGTTTTTGTGATGCCTCAACACTCGGCTATGCGGCAGTTGTATATCTGAGAACAAAAGGCCTTGCAGGTGAAGTTAAGGCCAGTCTACTCATCGCAAAATCCAAAGTGGCTCCTCTGAAGACCGTCACCATTCCGCGACTGGAGCTCATGGCAGCCCACTTGCTCGCAAAGCTTATAAAATACGTTCAATCTATATTGCATGACCGGCTTAACATAGATGAGACATTGCTATTCACGGATTCGTCGGTGGTGCTAGCCTGGCTAAATACACCCAGCTATACACTCAAAACATTTGTATCCAATAGGGTTTCCAAAATCAATGACAGTGTTCCTAGTGAATGCTGGTACCATGTAAGCGGTGTGTCAAATCCGGCTGATATATGTTCTCGCGGCGCTTTACCTTCGGTCTTGTTAGCAACGACAGAGTGGTTCACGGGCCCGGACTGGCTCAAGCAAGATCAGTTTCAGTGGCCGATTAAGACCATGGACGAGTTTCGTGACTGTAATCCTCCCGATCTCAAGTGTCCCAAGACAGCTCTTGTATCCACTGAGTCTGATTCATCCAGTTTTCTTTATAGTTTAACTGAGAAATATTCTAGTTTTAGTAAATTGCTCAATGTCGTAGCTCGATGCTATCAATTCATACGTAACTGTAGACTACCTGCTTATGAACGCAGATCCCTCACGGTGTCGGACATAAGAAACGCGCATGACGTATTAGTGAAAACCGTTCAAAATCATCATTTTTCTAATGACATCATGTCACTAGCAAAAAATGGTAGCGGTAGTCAATCATTGCGGAAACTCAACCCTTTCATGGACTCCAACTGTTTCCTCAGGGTGGGGGGTAGACTTTCCCAATCAGATCTAACTTATGAAAAGAAACATCCGTTATTACTCCCTAAAAAGTCTCATTTTACAGAAATCTTAATCGATCACTATCACAAAATTTATTTGCATGTGGGCCCGCGCACACTTCAAAGTTTGATAATACAAAAATATTGGATCATTTCAGCGCGATGTGCGATTCGATCCCGCACTAGGAAATGTATTTCTTGTTTTAGGGTGTCTCCTACAAATCGACAGCCCCTAATAAAAATAAAATAAAATAAAAATAAAATAAAAATGTTTTAATATCAGACACAAAGGCCCATAGCATGTTAGTAACAAAAATGACTTAAAAACTATGTTAGTAGATACAAATTAAAATTTTATTTAGAAAATGGTAGGTAGGTAAGTCTATCAAGCTGAATGTATAACATGCAGCTTGACAAATCTACCTAGCGCAGGCCCATCCAGTCTATCCGCAAATACCTTAAGGATACTGTTGGTGCTTCCCCTAACTCTGCATAGTAGCGACGCAACTTTCTTACGCATTATCGCGAAGTAATCATCTGTGCGCGCATCCGCGAACATGCCTGACGCACTACAATAAGGTGGAAGCTTCAACATCACCCTGAAGGCATTGTTGTATTGGATGAATGGTGAACTACCTAAGTACCGTTCTCAAGATATTCATGTGTTTCACACAGTTGGCGTTGACATAGGCGGACCTTTTCCTACTAAAGAATCAACTCGTAGAAATGCCCATATTTCAAAATCTTATCTTTGCGTATTTGTGTGCTGCGCGACACGGGCTGTGCAATTGGAAGTCTTGTCATCTTTAAGCACCGAGTGTTTTTTAGCGTGTTTCGACCGATTCACTGCGAGGAGAGGTCTGTGTCATTCTGTCGTATCTGACAATGGTACCAATTTTGTGTCTGCGGGCAAACAGTTAACTGAAATAACCAAATTTCTAAATTCGGAATCGAATAATATAAATAATGGCTTCATATCTCGCGGAGTAAAATGGCGACTAAATCCACCAGCCGGCAGTAATTTTGGCGGACTTTATGAGGCTGTTATAAAATCGGCAAAATTACATTTAAAACGCACCATTGGGACTAGAGCTTTATCATTTGAAGAACTGGGAACACTGTTTGCTCGTGTTGAAGCTGTACTAAACTCAAGGCCTTTGTGTGCTCTATCGGACGATCCGAATGAGTTTCAAGTTCTAACCCCTGGTCATTTTCTCATAGGTAGGGAGCTGCTGTCAGTACCAGAATCTGATATCACGGACGTATCTGGGTATAGACTAAGCCGATGGCAGGCTGTCCAACAGCTGTCGCAGCACTTTTGGAAACATTGGAGGCAGGATTACTTACACACCTTGCAACAAAGACAGAAATGGCATCACACTTGTCAAAATCTGAATATTGGTGACCTTGTGCTAGTTAATTCGGACGCGCCACCCCTTAAGTGGGCGCTAGGAAGAATCTCAAAGCTCCATACTGGTCCGGACGGTGTTGTTCGCGTAGTTCATGTAAAGACTGCAAACGGTCACGAGTTGACACGTCCCGTTTCTAAAGTCAGCCCTTTGCCCCTCGATCAGGACTCATAAAGATCTAGTTATTGTCCCAAACTAGTTATAAGTAATATTATTAATTTAAGTTTATTTCCATTCTAGTATAATACAGTCCACTCTCTCTAGTAAGTTTTTAATTTTTAATTATCTACACAAGCACATTCATTGCCTCATATCACATCAAAATACATATATTTTCTACCACATGTTGGCATCGTAACTGTGAAATCCTTGCGGATTTCGGTGGGGGGAAATGTATAGTTTTATTATCTGTGGCTTAACCGGAACTTCACCCGCGCGCCACCGAATGCGATGGCGCGACACACTGTCTTTCGAAAAGGGCGACCGTTCACATAGTCGCGCGTTGCTACTGGCAAAATATTTAGATTCCTCGAGAATTTCCGTATAAGTGGTTCCTAGAATACTCTGTGAAGGTGGAACTGGTGCTGTGCATGAGGAAAATTGTGTCCCGGGACAGGAACAGGGGGATCCAGAGTCGGTGAGTTCATTTTGTTAAGCCACCATTTTTTTGTCTTTTAAAATTGTTAAAAAACGGGGGCTATCGAAGCCAACAGAAGGATTTGAAGTTTGGTTTAGGGTTTTCTATATTTCCTTCGGCTGAATTACGTCTATGAGAATATTATTTTTGACAGAAATTACTGTTATAGATAACAACTTCCATTTAATTTTCGAATAGAAAACACGGCTCATAACCAAGGCTTTATTATCCATCAAACAAACCTGTTATAAAACATATCACACAAATATTATAAGCTGAAAGTTTGTGTGTGTTTGTATGTATGTTATTTCTTTACGCTCAAACGGCTGCTGGACTGATTTGGTATGAAGATAGCTTATACCCTGGATTAACATATAGGCTACTTTTTATTCCGGTATACGCGGGTGAAACCGCGGGACACAGCTAGTCCTACTAATATTATAAATGTGAAAGTTTATTGTTTAGATGTTTGGATGTTTGTTACTCAATTACGCAAAAACGGCTAAACGGATTTAGATGAAATTTGGCACACATATAGTTTATAACTTGGACTAACACATAGGATATTTTAAACTAGGTAGTAGGTTCCCGTGGGATAATTTCCGACATCCACGCGGGCGAAGCCGAGGGTAAAAACTATTAAAACATAAACCTCGTTAAGTTCCAACGCGACGTCCTGGCACCCCACTTCAATTTTCTCTTCCAACATATTTTTTAATTTCCTTACAATTATGACGGTAATAAAACAGTTAAACAGTGCACCGTTATTATACTGACGTGTTAATTGGCCGCACTAATCACCTGTTATATCCGAATATCCGCACGGCGGTATATCCGCGGGTATCCGCACGACTAACTGTTATTGCTGCTTTGAATGGTTTATTTGCTATGTGCAACAGAATTTATGTGTTCCCCAGCACTAGTTGGTTAATTCTTTTTTTAATATACGCGTTTTTGGTTCACAAAGATATTTTTGTACGCGGTTACTAAAAGACTGCGTTAGGAAAAACATTGAAGGCTTGTGGCTAAGTAATAACAGCCGTACGGGTTCGCTCTGCTACGCTTGCCGCAGTTGATCCGTGGATGGGTGACCATCTTTACATACCAAGACACCGTTGGTCTCGGCTGTTATTCGTAGATCTTTGGCAGTAGTTACGGGCTGTCAGAAGCACGAAAGTCTGACAATCAGTCTTACCAAGGGGTATCGTATTACCCAGTAACTGGGTTGTGGAGGTCAGATAGGCAGTCGTTCCATGTAAAATACTGGTAATCAGCTGGAAGCCGACCCCAACATAGTTGGGAAAAGGCTAGGCAGATGATGTTAGTAAAACAGTTTTATTTGCGTTGTGAGTAACGGAGTGCGTAAAAACTTACAATTATTATTGTTCTCTTTCCTTTGATTATATAATTACATTTTGTAGGTAGGTATTAAAAGATCAACAGCACGAAAATAAGGTATATTAAAATTACTTATAACGTTCATAAACAAATAAAAACATCACTCGACAATCCTTGACAGACGTGGGTCTGCAGATAGACAACGACCACTTAAGCTTCATAGATTCGCGTTCTATATTCCGGCACATAAATATTCGTAAAGAAAGAGGAGTAAGTATTTTTAGAGGAGAGAAAAATACACGAAATAATGTACCGCTTTACGCGCAAGAAAGCTTTGGGGAAGAGGGGTCGAAGTGGCACCGTCACGATACAATTACCTCCTACGTGCCGATGGGAACTCCCTGCGCCTGACAACACCCTAATAATATTCCCCACCAAACAAAAAACATTTAAAGAAACCCATTAAAAACTATCCAACCGATTCTCATCTAACTTTTTGTGATTTTCCTGATTTACTTGATAGACCAATAAATCATACTTTACTACGAAAAATATGAATAAAATTGAGTGAATCGGAATAAAGTGAACCGTAAGAAATAATATTTCATTCGAACGCCGATCAGTAGGTACATTTAAATGAGACAGAATAAGTCGTGAGAATAAAAGAGAGAATACTGAATTTATGAATGCGATGAACCGTGAGAGTAGTGACGATGAGCAGGAGGGGGGAGGGGGGGGGTACATGCTTATTTGATTCCGTCATAAACTCAATTTACAGCTAATCTCATCTCAGATTGTCGAAAAAATAAAATTTCACACGTCGTTGGTTCTCTCGTGAATGTAAATAGGGTAGGCGCGAGGATGTGAGTGGAGCACGTCAGTGGCGAGGCGGCAGGGGAGGGGGGGCGCTAATAAAATATACTCGGCAGAGTTCACGGCTCATTTACTACGAGGCGCCCGCGCCGGCAAGAAGCTCGGCGACAATTTAATATTTCGCCTTTAATTCCGAGCACTAAATTAAGTACCGGCTCGTAATCTCGAGCTGCGCCGTTAAATTTTTGTCCCTGTGATCAGTATCGGTGGGTGATCGATTTTACGGGCCTACCGGTCTCGCGTTTCGTACGGTTGTAACTTTTTAGTGCTCCTTTTATTACGACAAACGATTTTAATCAAGCGAGTTTTTGTTCAGAGCGGACGCCATTAGCGCCCCGGAGTCGGAATAAAATTCGAAGTTAAGTCGCATTCGAGACTCGAGAATTTGCTTTTAACTTCGTTTGATAGGTCGCTTCGGCAGCGTTTAGTGACCTTTACTTTACTCTATAAAATAAATCTATACAAACTGCTATTTGAATTTTCAATAAAGAATCCAGAGCTCAGTGATTCCGCAGTCAATCGTGGTCTTATTCTGAGAGACTTTTTGCTTTGAGAAGGTCGTGAAAGTCCGATGTGCTGCCAAAGCATCTTTGGAAAGTTTTAAATTCAAGGAAATCACTCGTGAAACTCTCATTCGTGTCTAACTATCCTCAAAAACCACTGTAAGAACAAAGTTGAGTGAGCTCGGGGCTCCCGCAACTAGTTCTAAACTAGACTTGTCTCAGAAAAATTCTCGTAAACCTTTAAAAACAACATCGTTTGGCAAAACTTTCAGGCAATGCTCAATAATAAGAACAGCCTAACAAGCTCCCTTGTATTAAAGTAAACGTGGATGAGCTCGTGGCTAAGTAATAACAGCCGTACGGGTCGATCCATCAGGTTGAGCTACGCTTGCCGGGGTAGGACAGTGACCATCTTTACATATCGAGACTCCTCCGTGCCTCGGAAAGCACGTTAAGCCGTTGGTCCCGGCTGTCATTCGTGGATCTATGACAGTCGTTACGGGTCGTCAGAAGCGCGAAAGCCTGACAACTAGTCTTACCAAGAGGTATCGTATTACCCAGTTATTGGGTTGTGGAGGTCAGATAGGCAGTCGCTCCATGTAAAATACTGGTATTCAGCTGCATTCGGTTAGACTGGAAGCCGACCGCAACACAGTTGGGAAAAGGCTAGGCAGATTGATTGTATTAAAATAAACGACGAATAAAACTAGAATATTTTTAAAATAACCAACATCTCTTAAAGCTATGAATTATTAAAAGTATACCTTATTTGAAGTTAATTACGTAACTTATTTAAATTTTTTATTGAATTCCAAAGGTTTTATTGAACTGGAAGTGGAGAATTTGAATATTAATGTTTTTTTTTTTCTACATTATCCATTACGCTTACACTGAGGAGACTTCCAGATAAGAAATTTCTTTACTAACATTTTGATTAGCAGAATTTTTACATAAAGACATTGATTTCAATGACCTCACGAACAACACCGCAGTTATCATTTTATCACTTCAATAACTGGTTTTTCGCAAAGCTTAGAATACTAACACAGTTTCACATAAAAAACAAAGTAAATCAGTTTGGTGTACAGTCAACAAAAGAGATATCTAGGCAGTGTAGAGTAACATAATATATTTGTATGTGAATCGCTTCATGTTCAATTTTATATATATTACTTTGTTTTTGCAATACTCCTACATTGTAACAAACCAACACAAAATTGTATATTGTCACGAAATTGAACATGAAGCAATTCCCATACAAATATGTTAGTATACCCTGCCTAGATATCTCTTTTGTTGACTGTACATACAAAACTTAACAATGCACGTAATTTTATCTAATGTGATTTAACATTCACGCCGGAAATCTAACAAAAGCATGCTCGCATTGCCAACTTTGTAGTACTTACAGCAGTGGATCTGATTATGATAAAGTATCTAACGTCCAAAACTCCTAATTTTAGCTAATTAACATTCCAATTTTCTGGAGACCTGTAACACAGGTATTCCTAGTACAGGCTCCAGTCTCCACAACATCAATGTATTTTTGTATACACAAATTATGTATTTTGTAGCAAGTTTCATTATGTGGTGGAGAAAATAAACGTTTTTATTATTATTATTATTATTCCAAAACCCCTCTGTAATCCTAACAAGGATAATGGCAACTTTATCTGACGTTCGATTCTGGGAAAATTTTCCAATTTTCTCAAACTTTTTAGTTTTCTTCAAGGGCTGAGTTCGTTTTCAAAACTTTTCATGGTCTAAGTTCGTTTTCTTAGTTCCTTTACAACTGTTTCCTCCGATTCGTAATGCTCCTCTAAATTCGTACAAGCCACATATTGTCGGTATTTCGAAAGAATGGTTGTTCGAACTTTCTTTTCTTAAAGTTTAGAATGAAAACAGAAGATAGAAGCTTGGTGGATAGATTTTGTAGTGAGTTTTCTAACGTAGAAGCAGTTTTATGATTTTGGTGAATGTTTAGTTTGATTGTAGAATATTTTTTCAGCGGTGTCTTTAGAGTTCATAAGAAGGCCTACTTTTCAACATTTTATGTCAGATTGGCTACCTATATGGTCGACTCTCGGCGATTTAGCAAGAGCTAAAAGTCAACCTGACTCTACAAAAAACATTTTTTTAAACTAAAATAAAGGCAAAGAAGATATTCAAAATCCTGAAGGCGGAGTTTTGGCTGCAAGTAGGTACGCATAATATGACACAATTCCTTAATCAGAGTCAGATAATATCTTTTTATTCGCGGAATAAAATTGACGTCTGACAGTTTTTGTATGGGCAAACTGTCAAAAATTAAAAAAATATTTGCTGGATAAGGCTAAAAAGTTAGCTATAAAAGTTTGGTCGAATTCGCCCCTAACAAGCAAACATTATGCACTAAAAAATAGCTTTATGATACGGGATCATAAATAAAAAAAACGTGCAAGAAAAATAGTGGCATAGATAAAAACAATTTAGGCGTGTACGTTTCGTATTATGAACAAAAGCGAGCTTCAGAACGTACAATTTAATTTATAAAACCGCACAGAGATGAACCTACATTTATTTATGGAACAAAAACTGTGGCATGGGTTTAAAACTCAGTTTTTTATACAAATTAGTGCTCTGCTAACCAAAACCAATTGGATTGGAAATTCTGATCGTATCTACCCAATAATCGGTAACGTAAATACTGATCCGAATGTATACCAGTAGTAAAACAATAATTATGGACTCTTCGGTTTCATCAATACATCGTTATTCAGATGGAAGACGTCCTCTGGTGGACATGGACGAGGACATAGGCCTTGCCCAAGCATCGCTACAATCATGTTGTGGTTGGTCTGTCCGAAATGCCTATATCAATCACGATATACAAAAAAAAAAAAAAAACTGACCAATAGCTGTCGGACCACGCAAAATAAAGGATTTTGTAGTTGGGATGAATTTATCCCAAACACAAACTTAACACTGTAGTTAAAAAACATGTTCTTTCATACATCGACATACGTTAAGATCAATCATCCAACTGCAAATGTATGTTTTGTATTCGCAAAAAAAAAAAAATGTGATAAAACTATAAATTATCGATTTGCTTCATGCCAAATTTCAATATTCTAGGTCAACGGGAAGTAGCTAGGTACCCATAGGTTTTGATTTATTTGCGAGTAGCAAAACATGTCGCATAAATGGCCGTATTTTTTTATTGCGTTAACCTAGAAGCTTGATTTTTTTAAAAGCTTCAAGGGACCGTAAACTTACGTATTTGATATTAATTTCAGCTTGATGCCTCCACGTGTTCCTGAGAAAAAAGGTATTGACAGATTGACAGCCAGACAGACAGACAGACCGTCAGCAAAGTGATCCTATAATTCCGTTTTTTCCATTTGAGATACGGAACCCTGAAAAGGGTTAATCATTGGTCGAAAGCGTATAGTATTCGTGCTGTTTCCATTTTAGCGACAAACCCTGTGAAACCCCTTGAAGGTCCGTTTTCATTCAGGAACCTGATGCTGCTTGATTTAAGAAAAAACTCGTGTGTATAAAATACCAAAAATGGCACACCTCAAAGAAGTGTTGTGTGGAGTATAAACATATTACCTCTGCCAGTGTCAGCTCATACAAATTATGCTGTCGCATTCAAAGAGCTTCTGGCAAATTGTTAGCATACCCAGCTTACGTTGCCAACATAACTAATACTTGCATAACAAAGAACATTGTCGCTGCATATTTTGACGCTGTGAGGTTTCATGAAAAATCCCTATACCAAATTATTTGGGCTTTTTCGATGGTATTTTTTTAATTTATTTGAGCAGTAATGGACCAGTGGTAACGGTCGCGACTTATGAGTTGTGAGTTCGAACCCAAGCAGGCATTTTACTTTGTGTAAATTATTTCATCACCACTGCTCTCAAAACGGTGAAGGAACACGTCGTCGTCGTCGAAAACGTCGCATGTCCTAGAACTAAAAATTCGTCTGTGACAACCCGCACTGGGCCCGCGTGGTGGATTACGACCCGCTCTCTCTCACCTTGTGTCCCATCTGTGGGAACATTAGAGACTAATTGTGATAGGTAGGTTTGTTATGTATTTGGGAAATAAACAGATGCAATAACAAACTTAGTATAAGTTACATAGCAAGTACAACAGAATCCAGATGCAGTTTTTTAGATTACTATACAACTAGATATATCTATACTTAAACAGAGTATTTTATACAGCAACGAATCTGAAGAAAAGATGCCCGGGATGGGTTAATTTCTCTTATATACAGGATGTAAGTTTAAACAATGGCAATCTTTTAAGTGGTCATTGTACTCGTCATTATGAACAACTTTTACTATGGGACCAAACATGAATCGCGAAAAAAAAATGCATTTATGTTCGCATAATTCGTCGAAATGTAGGGAACAGCTAATTTTTTTTTCGCGATTTCAGGTTTGGTCCCATAGTAAAAGTAGTTCATATTGATGAGTATAATGACCCCTTAGAAGATTGCCACTGTTTACACTTACACCCTGTATTGATATGAATTCATAAACGATAAAGTAGGGGGAAATGTTAATTTATGATGATGTTGGTCGAATTTATCACTATTTATTGGGTAAAACAGTAATTGGTAAAACAGCCTCTTTTTTTCATTTCACATACCCACTTTTGTCAGTTTAATTGCGATGCCAACCTACTATTTCTTTAAACTATTGGCGAGAAGAGAACAGAGTCGCGCTTGGCAATCGTGCTTTAAAATACCAGCCCTCATTTATTAATAGTCTTGGAGCTCGTGGCTAAATAATAACAGCCGCACAGGTCGATCCATCAAGTTCAGCTGCGCTTGCTTGGGGTTGGTCCGTGGATAGGTGACCATGTTTACATACCGAGACTCCTCTGTGCCTCGGAAATCACGCTAAGCCGTTGCTCCCGGCTGTCATTCGTGGATCTTTGACAGTCGTTACGGGTCATCAGAAGCCCGAAAGTCTGACAACCAGTCTTACCAAGGGGTATCGTATTACCCAGTAATTGGGTGGAGGTCAGATAGGCAGTCGCTCCATATAAAATACTGGTATTCAGCTGCATCCGGTTATACTGGAAGCCGACCCCAACATAGTTGGGAAAAGGCTAAGCAGATTGATTGATTTATTAATAGTCGTAGTCAATAAAAAACAAAGTGGCGAAAGCCCAGAAAAATTACATAACATCAAGGCTGAAATCCACGAAGGATAGGCTGAGTTGTACCTTTTGACACCCACATTACGTTAAACTCCTATAAATTAGGGGGCAAGCCTCCACAGTCTATACATCATAAAGTCATCCGAAGAAACCCGAGCTGCTTACGATGTTTGGCGAACTACGTAAGCAGCTCGGACTCTCGTCGGACGACTGTATGCCATCAACCTGCCAAAAATCTCTGCGATAAATCTGAAACAATATCAAAATGCCTCCTTGGTTAGTGGTCGCAAGTGCTACTGCTGAGTATTATATCCTGGGTTTGTTACCAGGAATTTCTCAGTAATAGTCCTGAGTCAAGATTTGTCCCGTTTGATGACAATCCCCTTGCTGACAAAATGCGGTGTAATATGTGAACACCTCTGCCCTCACCCTTTGGGGATTACAAGAGTGATGTTATGTTCATCATCTGCCTAGTTTCTTCCCAACTATATTGGGGTTGGCTTCCAGTCTAACCTAATGCAGCTGAATATCAGTATTTTTTATAGAGCGACTGCCTATCTGACCTCCACAATCCAGTAACTGGATAATACGATATCCCTTGGTAAGACTTTCGGTCTTCTGACTACCCGTAAAGACAAAGATGTACAAATGACAGCCGGGACTAACGGCTTAACGTGCTTTCCGAGGGACGAAGGGGTCTCAATAATGAACGGTCACCCATCCACGGACCGACCTCGGCAAGCGTAGCTTAACCTTCGATGGATTCGTGTGGTGGTTTTTATTCAGCTATGAGCCCCTCTGCCAGAATTATGTTATGTTAAGAAAATATGAGCTTGAAGCACAGTTAATTGCGCATTACGTGAGGGTTCATAAACTATTGCAGTGCTGATCTGGAGCCGCGTATCAAATTGGCCACGTAATCCCTCTGGCGTGGAGCCCGACACAAATAGGTGGACGGAATTCGATATGGTACGGATTATGAGGAAGGTGGCAAAACGGTATGGAAACGACGTGAGGTTGCCACCTCACACATCGTTTCAATACCGAAAAAAAAACAACTAAAGCAGTCCTGCTTTAATTTTAAGAGATAACTTGAGATACGGCATCATCTTTTGGGGAAATTCTACCGATTTCAACATCGCATTCAAGGCCCAAAAGAGATACATTAGGTCAATGTGTAGGCTAAGGATTGTTGATACTTGTAAACCTTATTTTATAGGATACAAAATATTAACTTTACCTTGTCTGTATATCCTTGAAACTGTAATGTTTGTTAAAGCGAATCCCAAATTATTTCCACGCTTACAGGTCACTGTCCCACGTAATAGACGGGATATGAGCATAATTCTCGTAAAAAACCCCGTATCCTGCTAAAACTGCACTCATGCGCAAAAGTATCATCTGCATGGCTCCAACTCTATTTAATAAGCTACCTAAACGTTGGAAGGAACTAAATATCAATGCGTTCAAACGTAGTTGATAGAGTTTTTATCGCAAAAAGCATATTATAGTATGTCTGAATTTTTAGTCGAAAAACTTGTCTGACATTAATTTTATTATGCAATAAATAGTTGTAAGTTTGATATAGCAGTTTCGTTAATTTCTTTGATGTACTTATGCAAATAGTTGTAATTTAATATTTTTTTTTATTGATTGATTAAAAGTATTAATGTGACAAAAATATTTGTACGCCAATATATAAGGCTAAACATGATTGGACTATTTACTATTACTATTTGACTATATAATTTGTTATCATCTTGCATGCTCTTGTATGTATATACCATGTTTAAACAAATAAATAAATCTAATATAATCTAATCTAAAAAAATAATAATAACGTCACTGCGACCAGTTCGGCTCGCGCGCGGTTGGTCACGGTTCTAACCTAACTTATATCATGCAAGCCGCTAGTTGAACGGCACCGTTTAATTCAAAGGTTAAAGAATGTCCAACAGTAGTTTTTTGTGTTAAAACTCTTTGTGACTAAAACAATCACCTTTCTATTTTCCAGCGAGGCCTAACGAAAATTACATTTTACCGTCCTTTGAAGCGGTTCAGGATTTCGTTTCTAGAAAAGCGGTGACGACCGAGATGACGCCTAATAGAGAAGTATGCAAGAAAAAGACTAAGATTAAATTTATTTGTGGTCGGTGCAAGTTGCGCCGCCAAATTATTTGGGTTAAGAACAGGAAAATGATGAAGTTTTCCGTATAAAATTAGTCCACAATTATACAAGATGAAATTGAATTCATGTGCATCCCTTTAAGGGGTCATTGTTCTTATCATTAAGAACAATTTTTACTATGGGACCAAACTTGAATTCGCGAAAAAAATCTGCTGTTCCCTACATTTATGTCCGCATCAAAATCAATCAATCTGCCTAGCCTTTACCCAACTATGTTGGGGTCAACTTCCAGTCTAACCGGATGCAGCTGAATACCAGTATTTTACATGGAGCTACTGCCTATCTGACCTCCACAGCCCAGTGACCGGGTAAGACTGGTTGTCAGACTTTTGGGCTTCTGACGACCCGTAACGACTGTCAAAGATCCGCGAATGACAGCCGGGACCAACGACTTGTCGTGATTTCCGAGGCACGGAGGAGTCTCGGTATGTAAAGATGGTCACCCATCCACAGACCAACTCCGGCAAGCGTAGCTTAACCTGACGCACGTAGCTTAACTCGTGAAAATGTAGGGAACAGCTGATTTTTTTTGCGATTTCAGGTTTGGTCCCATAGTAAAAATTGTTCATAATGATAAGTGCAATGACTTCTCATAAAGATGCCCATGAATTCAATTTCATTCTTTATATTTTAATATAGCGTGGGTTGGAATGTCTGGAAATGAAACGAGGAATTGCCTAGACTAGATTAAAAACAACCCACGCCCTAAGTTAATAATTAAATGATAAAACAAAGAAAAGTTAAAATAATACACGTCACTTCCAGCCGTAACGAAGTTTTCAATCATTCTTTCTATCAAGTCGCAAAAACTTTTGATAAAACATTTCAATCGAAAAACTGCCACTGGTTGACCAAAAATAGGTCTAAACAAAAAATAACTCGCGCACACACGTATATTTTTTTTAAAGAGTATTTTACCTCGTCCAAAAATATTCCAAGTTGATCGACTTTCGACCGGTTCTCAAAATATGTCCCTTCAAATAGCAATCCAGTGCGGCATCGCAGGTTTACCGGCCTGAATAACATCCTCTGCTTTGGCCGAAATGTAGCTGAATACCTCGCAATTGAGCTGTAAGTGACTGTTTTGCGTACTTGCATTGATTTCTACTTACTTTTTAGTTGGCATGTCCTTTTGAAAAGTTAGTGACTTTTTGTCAGATGGATATTTCACTCGATGTGGTGGTTGTACGGGACTTTAAAGTTAAAGAAGTTTTCTCTCTCTGCTAGCACTGACTTCCAGTTTTTCTATAACTTAGGTTCTTTCGTATTGTAACTGTTCGTGAACAGACGTGTGACGTGTGTGTGTTTTCGTGTTGTAAATTTAGTTTTTTCTAAATCCTAACTAATATAAATGCGAAAGTAAGTTAGTTTGTTACCTTTTCACGCCTAAACCGCTGAACCGATCATCCTAAAATTTTGCATATACGTTGTCAGGTGTACAGAAACGGACATAGGGTACTTATTATCCCGAAAAAGTACTGTTCCCGAGGAAAACAACAATAACGTTCTTATGATAATACTAGATAACGCCACTTGTCTTTCGAATCATGATTGAATTTATTACAAGCAGACTACAACCCGAATTGATTGCCAAATTCTAAATTAACGCGAGCGAAGCCGCGGGCAAAAGCTAGTAAGTCAATTTTAGTATATAAGTCGGTTCCCCTCGGCCTTGTAGAGCTCGTCTCAGCACGTTACCATCTGCAGGTTTAAAAAAAAAAATATAATACCCTTCTATCAAATTGACGTCACAGTATCTTTTGTGTTATTCATGCTGTTTCATGACCAACTTCCGATACAATACTCTACTCGCCACACCTCTTCATTCTCATTGGAAAATGTATGACCAAAAATATAGATAGTCACTACTGTGATCTCCTCTTTTCCATTTTACTGCATTACCAAATTTCTCACCCGACCAACCCCCAAATTGTTTCTTTTTTAAACTCACATACCCAAAAATAATCCGTAATCATCCCAACCGCCTCATCATAACCCAATCAGCTAATGCGATCCCTTTTCCATTCCCAAAAATTTTGCATGCCACCCCACGACCTCTAATCCGAGGCAAAATAAACCAGACATTGAAATAGCTAAAAGATTGCAACGCGAAATCGTTTCTTAAACCCAAAACGCACGATTTAACACCAAAGCTTTGGTAAGACGAGTATTTCGGCAGCCGATTGCCCATTACGGAGCGACGATACACGAAATTTCAATAAAACGCAATAGACGATGGTATACCAACGTAGGGTGCGAGGGATCGCTAAAGCAAGTTTGCTGGTTATCTGTGATAGTTCGACTGGTTCAACGAGCTGAAGTTTGTACGTTTTTATGGTTCTGTACCAAAATGGAGTCTGTCTAGATATCTCAAGAACTACTAATGCTATTAACTTGAAATTTGGAACAGTTTTAGATGACGTTTGCCCTGTTGTTTTGCAAATAAGAAGTAATTATTTTTTTTGCAACAAGGTCTGAAAGGGTGTCTTAAAAGTTCAAAGTGGGGCTACTAGGGCATGTGAAGTATCATTATGAAAGAGAGCTGTTTGCACATTCTCAAACATTTTTCGACTTTTGATTAAAAATGTAAAAAAAATATCACCCCCCCTTATCTCCGAAGTTTGCATAAAAATAATTAAAAAGTCTGAAATTATTCTATGTGATAGAAGTATAAGTAAAGATTACAAGAAAAATTAAAAACGATGTCTTTAAATAGCACTATTTTTCAGAAATCAAAAATTTCATAATATAAACGGAACCCTCGGTGCGCGAGTCCGACTCGCTCTTGACCGTTTTTTTTTTCTTTTATACGATATTTTGTTTATATCTCTGTTTATTCGGTCCTTTCTTTTTACGTTACTGCGGTGTGCAATGCTTGACAGAACTTTCAGTAACGTCATAAAAACTTACATCCAACAAATGATGAACTCATATTTAGGTACAGTTTTCTGATGAATAGTATCAGTGTTATCTATTGCTTAACCATTTGCAACCCATAGTTGATGAACTATCATATAATATAACATCCTCTATGGACACCGTCAAAAACCATACTCAGCTCCAAAGCATCTTGTTCCTTAGCAAGTAATCACCAGAAAAATCCGGTAGCAACTTCAAATTCAAAAAGTTGCTTTTAAAAGAGGGGAGTTATAACACGGAATAAAGTGAGGGGGCTCCGATCTAGGGTTACCCTAATGTCCTGAGGGTTGTGCTTTGATGTACTGAACACATTATTGAATTCCGTGATCATCGTTAGGGGGCGATTTTCCGAATTGCTTATTTAGTCTAATAGGGTATTATTTTACCCTATTAGACTAAATAAGCAATTCGGAAAACTGACTATTCATTTATAGTCGATAATTGTTGTCACATTACAGCAAACTTGTGCTTATTAAAAAGTCGGGAAGTGTAGTGAGAGATCCGGTTGGAGCGAAGTTCCTTTTGCTGTATATTATGTATAATATTAATACAGAGCCATCTAGTATGATATCAAGTTTCAAATGTTAAAAGTTTTTACCATCTAAACTACTAGATGGCTCTGTTTTAAAAACAAAAATAAAATCTTTTGACACTTGAAACTGACGGCCATAATGCTTTTTCGTGACGTCACAATTTCTGCCAGTTTACTCCTACATAGCCGCGTTAGAGAACTTCGGTCCAAAAAGTACAGAGTTACTGGTATTGAATAATATATTACAACAAGATATTATTTAAAAAAATATCTTGATTTTTTTGGTATACAAATATACAAAATACAAATACAAAATCTTTATTGCAAAAACAAGTATTTACATTTCATGTGCAAGCCCTGTTTCCCAAACTAGCGTGAGCTGTATGTTGGGAATCAGTTCCTTCCAGATAAATATGTCGAGCTAAAGTGTTACAATCATAACTTATAATAATTTATCTACTAATTAAGTTTATAACCAAAAGTTTACAATCTGCGAACTAAAAATAGTGTGTGTGTGTGTGTGTGTGTGTGTGTGTGTGAGTGTGTGTGTGTGTGTGAGTGTGTGTGTGGGTGAGTGTGAATTTTAAATTATTTATATTATTCACGGATGATTTATCGCCTTGGCCAATTAAAAAAAAAGGTTAATTATTTAGTAAAACGTAAACAATAACGTTATGCCAACCTGGGAATTAGTGAAATGCGGCCTTGATTTGACCTCCTCACCCGAACCAAAGCTCAGTGACACATACGTATTACATGAATGCTGATCAATACGCCCGTCTTCACTACCACAGTTCCTTCTGCATCATAATAATATAGCAATACTAACTTTTACCGGTGGCTTCGCTCGCGTAGAGTTTGGAAATTATCCTCCGGGAACGTACTACCGGGTAGAAAGTATCCTATGTCCTAACTTAGGTCATCTACCTGTGTATCTTTCATCGCAATCTTTCTATATTTATGGCGTGTAAATGTAACAGAAAAACAAATTTACTTTCACATTTATAACAATAATTATGATATGTGTATGTGTAGGTACATATATATATAAAGTATAGAACACACACTACACAGTTAGTCGCATAGATACATTCACTGCATAGATAAATATTATAATCTGATTATATTTTATTGACCTTAACAAATAATTATTATGTACACACGGCTACACATCAAGCTATAAATTTCCAGTTTACACTGAACTCTCACTGTGAGGAAATCCTATACAATGCGAGATCAGCTTATACTGGAACTGTATAGCTTGATCTGTCTTAGCCACGTCAGGACACAGAACAAGAGATAACAGCTTTCCAAAACTTTATATAATAAGCCTCTTTCCACATGTTCCGGCCGCCAGATAACCGGGTACCCTTCACGCTGACGAATATAACATACATTGTTACCAGGTACCCGGAACCGAGTAACCTGAGCGTGTGAAAAGGCACTCACCGTCTACCTAATGAATACTTCAAAAAACTCATTCTCATTTTTTTCCACTGCAATTCAGTAATTCACATAGCAAAGTTAACCATTACAGTAGCAAAATTCGCGTGTTTATAGTTTACTAAACTTGTTTAAAAAGGACAAAGGACTAACAAAACGGTTCGCGTGTGTATAAATCATAAGAGTACTGTCGTTCAGTCGCAGTTCGGGACTGAGATATATGTGGCCCGTTATATTTATAGCCCGACTATCGCCGAAGAAAATTGTCTTTTTCGATCAAAAATGTATAGATAATGTATTGATAGATTGTTTCGTATTGGGTTTTCGTTTTTTATTAGGTGAATATGTATCATGTGTGACGTATGTGTGTGGATGCCGATTTTCGAAGGCTCTTTTACCTATTTGCCATGCTTGTTATTTACAATTTAACTTCAACACCTGCACCTCGTTTTATCTGCAAAATAACACATACTCGTAAAATACATAACATGACTTCTGTAATCCGTGAAGGGTTAGGCCAAGGATGGTGAACCAATTGCCATTGCCATTGATGGCACGAATTATTACTAAGCCATGAGGAGCTCGTGGCTTAGTAATAACAGCCGCACGGGTCGATCCATCTGGTTAAGCCACGCTTGCTGGGGTCGGTCCGTGGATGGGTGACCATCTTTACATACCGAGACTCCTCCGTGCCTCGGACAGCACATTAAGCCGTTGGTCCCGGCTGTCGATCGTGGATCTACGACAGTCGTTACGGGTCGTCAGAAGCCCGAAAGTCTGACAACCAGTCTTACCAAGGGGTATCGTATTACCCAGTTAATGGGTTGTGGACGTCAGATAGGCAGTCGCTCCATGTAAAATACTGGTATTCAGCTGCATCCGGTTAGATTGGATGCCGACCCCGACATAGTTGGGCAAAGGCTAGGCAGATTGATTGATGGCACGATTTATGATTTTAGGGGCAATCGGTGTATAATATAAAGTTTTTGTATTACTTTTTAGAATTTATTTTATAAAAGATCATGTATGTAGCTATCCAGCTTAAGGTTAGAACGAGAGTGTGTCCGTCTCTGCACTCACTTCCCTACGACACAGCACACATACCTAACTACACTTTGCACTCACACTAACGAGGCTATAACACACGCAGCAAAATAATTTGGGCACGGCATCAATTGAGAAATTTAGGAACCTAATGCCCGTTTTCACCAATCCTAAGTGACACTTAAGTGAATCCCTAAATATTATTGCACTGTTGGATTTTAAACTCTCAGCGCTGTTATGCCTAGCGTTGAAAATCCAACAGTACATTATTATTTAGGGATTCATTTAAGTGTCACTTAGGGTTGGTGAAAAAGGGTATTAGTGCCAGCGGCTTCGCCCGCGTGGATGTCGGGACATATCCCACGGGAACGTACTACCGGGAATTCCTTCCTTATTTCTTGTCAACATTATAAAGGGAACTTCTGTGCAAAATTTCAGCTTTCTAGGTCCAAGGGTTTGGGCTGGGCGCTGATGAGTCAGTCAATCAGTCAGTCAGTCAGAACTTCTCTTTATATTTATATAGATTGATAGACAGATAACTGGGAGCCATTCGATAAATACCATTACGTAGGAGGGCTGTTTTACTGCGATCAACACAAAGAGTGTTCGAATCCCTTTTTCTTAACCGTGGATCAGCTGGAGCTCTTATTTTGAAAAGCTGTGGGTTTGTATTAACAAACACTGCCACCTCAAAGATGTATAATGACGGCAATGTTAGAAGCTTCAAGCAATGTATATCTTCTAAAAAAGTTTCATCTAATTAACTAAACCCTTTTACAATCGCACTGGAAGCTATGATTTTCACTCACATACACATAAAACTAAAAAGTCTTATTTCAAAAGCTGTATTTTCCACTGCAATTGCTTAATTCTCTTCATTCACATAGCAGATCAGCCATTTCTTCCATCACTCACGTATACAAAAGCCTCTTATTAACAAGGAAGCTTCACCTTTAATATTACTGGTACCTTAATTAGGTTTGTTTTCTTTGTAATATGAGTGTAAAAGACTCGCTGCTATATTTTTCGGGATTTTGGAATACGCAACGAAGATGAATGACTCTTCTGAATTATTAGATACGTCGTCTTTTGGAATTTTGTTTATGTCTGTTTATTTGCTTATTCTTCGGTTTGAAGTATTGAAGGGTGTGTCGTTTTTAAAATGTAAATAAACTTATGATTGCTTCTATGGTGATTTTTAATCAATAGTTATTTTTTTTTATTAATGCATGCTACGGGGAAAGCTAGTGTTACAAACAAAAGATTTTCTTTTTATTATATTTATGAAGGAAACAAACAATGACAGTATCTACAATATTGTAGGAAAAAAATACAAAAAAGATACGGCCAAATGTATAACCACAACAACATTTTTTTAGAAATATAGGTACATAAATAAATAATCTTTACAAGCCATCCCATTTAACCCTAAACCTTTGTTTTTCTAACATCTGAAGTCCTAGTGCGACTTTTTATGTTTATTCAATGACATTAACGTAAACTTCAATTTGAAACTGAATAAGCGCCGTCTGGTGACTATAATGGGAAACACAATTATTCCATACAAATCGACGTAGGTTAACGTTAACGTAAACGCGATTGTGTAGGGTGAACTCATCCAATTTCGTGACAAAACAAAATATGTAATAAAACTTCGATACTTTAGTAAAATCTTCTTTTTTATTTCTATTAGGAACATGAAGTAGTCTTTCATAATAATAATAAATAATATAAAACTACTATGATTAAACTTATAGGTAATAATCGAAACCTTCGTTAAAACCTAACGAAACGGACTATCACGAAATTAGGACTATCACTTATTTACGAGCGTTTACTCTAAGTATAAAAACTCGCAGTTAAGGCCACTGGGCATTATGTTAGACAGTGTGTTATGTGTAAGCTAATTACTGTCAAAAATAACAAAAGCAAACAAAACATTTGCTTACAAACACAATCCTCGCTAGATAACTCCTCTAATAAATCATCAATTTCTTCTTTTGTATCATTTCTGTATTTGCTAGAAGTTTCCGGGAATATTACTGTAATCAAAGAAACTTGGCCACTTTATCATGTCAGTTTCTGATATAACAGATCAATCCTGATAAACGGAATGAACGTAAGAGAAGCAGTGGTAGGTAAGTGTAGGGTTTTTGATGTTTGAATGTTATCGTATCAACTTGTAAACGGCGACTGCTAAACATACTAATAATAACAATCTAATCAGTCTAGTCGGTGCTAATCTGCCGTGAAAATCTTATATGGATACCAATTGAAGTATGGGTGAAGTTTGACGTCTACACTAGCTAAAAGTAATCGGTGACATTGTTTCTCCACCGCACCGGGAACGAGACGTCAACGAAAGAACAGATGACGGCGCAATAGTAAATGTACTGTCGCTACTTCTGCGCTGTCATCTGTTTTCTCGTTGACGTCCCGTTCCCGGCGAGGTGGACAAACAGTCTTACTCTAAGATGTACTCGTATGTTAGAACACAACCGGTGTCTCTTCTAGATAAAAAAAAACTGGCCAAGTGCGTGTCGGAGCACGTACAAAGAAGGGTTCCGTCCCAAAAACAAACTTAACATTTTAGTTGAAAAACATGTGCCCCATACATTGATATACATACGTCACAGTCAATTCTCCAACTGAAAATTTAAGGTTGTATTTCCCAAAAAAAATTTTTTTTTCATGTGATAAAATTACAAATTAACAATTTTCGGACTTTTTCCTTTACTTGTACTGTAAGACCTTGCTTCTTGCCAAGTTTCATGATTCTAGGTCAACGGGAAGTACCCTAGAGGTTTTGATTTACTTGCGAGTATCAAAATAATTATGTAGCATAAATGACCGTATTTTTTATTGCGTTGATTTAGAAGCTTGATTTTTTTAGAGCTTCAAGTTACCATAGATTTACGTCTTTGATATTAATTTCAACTTGATACCTCTACGCGTTCTTGAGAAAACGAGTCTTGACAGATTGACAGACAGACAGACGGACAACGAAGTGATCCTCTAAGTGTTCCGTTTTTTCCTTTTGAGGTACGAAACCCTAATAAGTACGGGGCACCTGAAATACAGACATTCTAACCTAGCTCTAGAGTCAGCTTTTCAAAATTTTTTGTAAACTATCATGTAGTATGAAACTCATTCAAAAAACTATCACACGATTTTCACAACAACATGGAGCGTATGTCATTGTGATAATGGCATGATAGTTTTTCAAATGAGTTATGCTATGAAACAAGCGCATGTGAGCTGACAGTGTATCGCCACCCTAACAGTCGGCCAAGCAAAATGAATTGTTGTGGTGCTGCAGGGGATAAGCCGGCAATCTGTCACCGCTTATACGCCATTTACTCTTATCTTTATCCCTTTAACGTTATGGTGAAATGTCTCGTGACATGTCAAGCATAGCGTTTAGTTTCCTGTGTTGTTGAAATAAAAATCAGAGAAAAGTTGTAAAATTTTTTGATGAGCAAAGTGTTAGTCTATTGTATGAAAAGTTAGACACCACCTAAAACGGTTATCTTTCTATTATGCTAATCTGTGTGCTAATTTAATGATCAAAACCATACCTTAGCGTTAGTTCAAAGACCAAATAGAACTCATCAGGAAACATTCAAAATATGAACTGAACATATTTTTAAATCTACAAATTTGTCGTGAACATTTTTAATTTATAATTTTAATATGTCATGAAAATGTTCTATAAGTTCGCCCCCAATTTCACTAGCGAAATGTGGATGGTATAAGCTGATATGAAAACATTCTTTGTGTGTAGACTCAATGACATATAATAATAATAATGTCCCCATAATGTATATTATGGGGACTGCGCTAGGGCCCATGAGCGATTGACTAATGATAGCTCTGTAACCATAGTAACGTAATCCACGTCACGAAGGTTTTCTTTCCCTTTTACGTATCTATAGTCTGTGATTTATTTATTTATTTTAAATAGAACGGCCGAAACCAATTACACTATTTAAATACTTACACTACATAATATATAGTTTGTTTAACACAGTCATGCATTCTTCTCACAAAAATGTGATGTCAGCTGTATCCGAATAGACTGGAAGCCGACCCCAACATAGTTGGGAAAAGGCTAGGCAGATTGATTTTTGGTTTCGAAGCCATTATTGTGTGTCTTTAATTTTTTCTAACTTTGTTTTTTTTATAAATAGGTACCTATTGCATGAGTGTAGATAAAGTAGTGTATGAAACTCGTGTATTAATACCCCTCATTAATGTAACAGTATCATAAACTACTATTAGTCAACTAAAAGACGAGACTTAATAATAATCCCGTACAAAAACAGAACACAAACCACGATCATACAAACCACAACAAGCGCAAAGAGTTAAACCCATACCTAATTTTACTTAACTTTTTCATTATAAATCCTTCCTTTCAATTCCACTTCCTCGTTTTGGGCGGAAATTAAACTGGGTATAACAAAAAGTCTGCAAACTTTCTTTGTCTCAAAACAATCCTATAAAATGTTTGAGCTGTTCGTTTCTTGTAGCCCTAAAAAAGTTTCTACTATGCAAATGTTTTTATGTCGGGATCGATTGTGATGAGTTCCGTGTCAGGGTACAGTTAGTGTGCTATTTTATTATGGCCTGCGACGATAAGAATCGGGTTAAATGTACTGCGTCGCTTGCATAGGTTTGAATTTTGTGTTTGGCATGTTGCAAGTTTGTTTTGTATTGATTGGAGTACTAGGTGAGCTTTTAAGTCTAATTTTATGACGCGATCCACTGCGACATAATCTGACTATACTTGTTCATTTATTTTTAAACCGTTTCATTTGCGAGAACGCTTAAAATAAGTAAGTTGTTGCAACAATAATCGGTCACCAGTATTAACAAAACATTTTAGAGGACTACAAAGGTACTTGTGTTGATTGATCTGTCTTGCTGTCACGTCAGCTGTCGTGAATACTGCGTATCGCACCTTCAATGTTTCCTACTATATTTTATGGGCAAAAAAACATTTGTCGCCAATACCTATTTACAAGAGACAGCCCATGCTTCTGCCTACGTCGGGAGCCGATAGGACCGCTGGGGTCCGATTCACAGACAGGAACGATTTGAACATCAGACCTTCGTGGTCCCTCTCGCGGTTAGGTGGCTATTTAAGGTCTCTTTAAAATAGATGGACAAATTTTAACACAGCGTTAAGTAAATCTAACCAAAGATATCCAAGCAAAAAAAACACTGATTAAAGTGATTTTATTTTGACCTAAAATAATAAAAACAACGCGGCGGGCGCGGGCGGTGACGTGTCACGTGCGCCTGTACATTTGTAGTATCAGAATTATGAGATAACAAATACAACTATGTTTGTGCATTGCATAACCAACATTTTTAGTGTTATTCGTTGGTTTTTTTTTTTTGTAAGTATCTAATGCGTTTTTCTTATTTTTTTTTACCATTTTTTTTTTACCATATTTTGGTGGTCTGAAGGATTTCTAAAAGTTTGCCTATCTATTTTAATGGGACCCTATATACACCAAACGCCATAGCAACAGTAGCAACAAGCTGGATCGCCTCATACAAAACTGCACGCCCCTCCACTAAAATTTCTAAATACAAACATTTGAAATGACATGTACGAGTATATGCAACAAGCAGTAAAGGGGCGTGTACTTTTAAATTAGACAATCGCTACCTACTTTCTTTCTTTTGATAATCTCGTAAAATTATGACAGAAGGAAGAGCCTTACTAACATAATCAATCTGCCTAGCCTTTTCCCAACTATGTTGGGGTCGGCTTCCAGTCTAAACGGATCCAGCTGAATACCAGTATTTTACATGGAGCGACTGCCTATCTGACCCAGTAACTGGGTAATACGATACCCCTTGGTAAGGCTGGTTGTCAGACTTTCGGGCTACTGACGACCCGTAACGACTGTCAAAGATCCACGAAAGACAACCGGGACCAACGACTTAACGTGCTTTCCGAGGCACGGTCCAACCCCGGCAAGCGTAGCTTAACCTGATGGATCGACCCATGCGGCTGTTATTACTTAGCCACGGGCACGAGCCTTACTAATACAAGCCATCATAATAATTGAACAATACATCGACAATCAGTAATTGCTGCAAACCATGCCGCAGAGCTAAACCTTCGGAGAAGTATTGCGTCGCAATGGATTCTGACGCTCACTTCCAATCAGTCTTTGAGGCTTTAGCTGCGAGGAAATTGATTATCTACCTTCAAGTTTGATGAAATCCCAGCGAAGGCAATCAATAACTGGGGGCTTTAAGTCGAAAGCGTAGGTTTTATGTGTCACTGAGTTTAGGCGTATGTGGGGAGTTTTTTGTATTGACTTAAAGGGAATTAAATCGTACCATGTTACGTTGGATTTTTTTTTAATTCATCAGCTACTTTTGGGTAACGTGACTTGTATATCGCAGCTAGTATAACGAGGCTTGTTTGGTGTTCAAAGATGATAATTATACTTGATTGATGCTCGGTTTCTGAAGTTTTTAAACTGTGTTTATGCATTCGATAGTGATTATTGGTTCAATACCGTTTTTCTGAACACGTCGTTAAGGAAGAATTTAGCTTGAAAGTCGAGTGTAGTTGTGTATCGAGGGTTTATCTGAGGACCTCAAAAACCGAGCATAAGGAAGGGATTCGCTTAAATAGATATTTTTTTCGAATCAATAGCCCCTTAAAATTAAGGGGAAGATATATAAAACAATGGTTAGACCTGCTGTCTTGTATAGATCAGAATGTTGGGCCACAAAAGGGATGAATTAAAAGCAAATTGCATGCAGCTGAGATGAGAATGCTAAGAGGGATATGTGGTGTTACACGAATGGATAGAATAAGAAATGAGTACATAAGAGGAAGTTTGAAAGTGGCACCGGTGACTGAAAAGTTGTGCGGAAACCGATTGTCATGGTATGGGCATGTGATGCGGAGGAGTGAGGAAAATGTCATGAGGAAAGTTTTGAGTATGAATGTCGATGGCTATAAGAGTAGGGGAAGACCAAAGAAACGATGGATGGATTGTGTGAAAGATGACATGGTGACTACCGAGATGACGAATAATAGAGAAGTATGGATATAAAGGACATGTTGCGCCGACCCCAAATAGAATGGGATAAGGGCAGGAGAATGATGAATAGCCATTGGGAGTTTAAACTCTATTTAAAAATTCTTCAGAAACCGTGAATAAGGTAATTTTTATTCCACTTAGTGCAAACCTAGGTAATTTCTACTTATTTTTAGTGAAAAATATCTTTCTTGTTCTAATGTGAGGACCACCAGAATTCAGGCAAGGTAGATATATTTTAAAGGCTTAATTCCTATGTAGGTACCTTTAATTTGCTAGAGACGCTTTTTCATTTATATTTGATTTCGAAAAGCTCGATATTTCTTCTTTCACTTCACCGTAAACCAGCAAACTACACCAATTATTAAAACCTGTATTCCACCATATACTTATGGCCCACTATTACTCTTACAAAATTAACCACAAAGTAACACTAATGTATTCTGTTTCCTTTGTTTCAGGTAAGCAGCTGGCACACTTTATCATCTTCGTGTTCGTTTTCAAGATAAGTTATACGAGTAACAGCTATAAAGCACCTATTTTTAGTAGAAACTATGTATTAAAACATCACAATGTTACAGCTTGAAGATAGGTATATATTGACCGTGGGCTCGTCATGTCAGGCATGATAAATTTACGAGGCATTATCAAATATAGATGAAACAAACGAACAACGTGTAACATGTGTAGCAACTTATAAGGTTCCGAGGCTAGCGGCTGCAGCGTCAGATACGTGCGTCTGACGCATGCGGCCATGCTAGGTAACAAACGCGCGCGTCAGACGCGCGCGGCCGATGACAGTCAGTGTTGTTCGTACATCACTTGCAGTCGTGTCGTTACTTAAAAAATAGCTTTATCTAACCAAGCATATCTGGACATCCTTGAAGAAAAGGAGGAGGATGATGAGCTGTTGATAGTGCTTTATTATGATAGCTTAACCTGAAAATCACTTCATCCGATGTTCAAAAGCAGAAATGACGAAGGATTTTATCGCATTTTAATTGAAATACTTGAAACCAAATAAAATAGGCTTCTGAAAAATCAAATTTATAAATTGCTCATCCTCTCGAAGAGAAAAGTTCTTCCCAGACATCTTGTATCCGTGCGGCTCGCGACAATACAAGACATGTCGAGGAACGGCCGCTCGTGGCTAACGACGGACCCTACAGCCGTCGGCCGCGCGCGGCTGTCGTGGTAAAGGTATCCTATGTCTATTTTTGTACACCTTTTTTTTTTTTTGTGGATGGGAAATCATCAAATGACTTCTCCCGCTCCGGGCAGAGCGGGAGGGCGTGTCAGACTTTTACTGACTAAAACCCACCCGTGTTCCTTCAGTTGCCCGTGCCAGGGCCACGGTATCTCTTTCGAACTACCCGCGACCCCGGCGGCTTCGGCCCTATTGGACCCCGTCACTGCTGACATCTCTTTGAGGCGCGCGTGGAACACAACGCGCCGTCGACCCGGGCCTGGTCCTTACCGGACGGCGAGCTGCCCATTACTCGTCGTCCGCAAGCCCGCGCCTACGGTGGCCGGGAATCGGCAATCGATTCCCGCCGCCCAGGGCGTCTCCTACGGCGGCTAGGGGCGCGAGGGCGCGGCTGTTGCCTCTCCCTCTCGCGTTCCGCCTCCTCCTTTGCGAGCATTACTGCTTCGCAGAAGGAGGTGACGGCCTCCCATGCACTCTCGCTCCGCACCATGGCCTGGACCAGGTTTGGACGCGAGAGATCGCCGCCGCCGATCGCCTGCGTGAGAACACGGCGGTGCTCCGCCCAAGCTGGGCAGACCTCCACTGTATGCTCCACCGTGTCCTCCGGGCGATCTACACAATGGTGACACCCGGGCGTTTCCTCCCGCCTTATCCGAAACAGGAACCTCCCGAAACAACCGTGTCCGGTGAGGACCTGCGTTAGGCGGAAGGTGAGGACGCCGTGGCGCCTCTCCAACCACTCCTCAAAGAGGGGACTTATCGCCGCAATTGTGGCGTTTCCAGCGCTGGGTTGCGACAATCGCACTCTCCATGTCGCCATGAGATCCCGCCGGAGCTCTGTCCGCTGTACCGTGATTTCTCGCGGCAGCGGAGTTACGCCCCGGCGTTTCGCCTCCTCGCGCCACTCCCACACGTGCGCGAGAACTTTTGCCTCCAGATCCCATGGCGGTAATCCGGCAAGGAGGCTCGCCGCCTCACAGGAGACCGTGCGGTATCCCCGGACTAGCCGGATGGCCATGACCCTCTGGGACGCGTTCAACCGGCGGGCTGGTCGCAGCCTCAGGGAACGCGCCCACACCGGTGCCCCGTAAAGGGCCATGGACCGCACGACCCCCGCGTAAAGCCTCCGGCAGGAGGCGTTTGGACCCCCCAGATTGGGCAGGAGCCGCTTCAAGGCAGCCCCGGCCCGCTCCAGTCTGGGAGCCAAACGTCGGAAGTGCTCCACGAAGTTCCACCGGCTGTCGAGGACGAGTCCCAGGTACTTCATCGTCGACTCGACTCCGATGTGAACCCCTCCTACCGTTATTTGGGAACCCGACGGTGGCGCGTTCCGAGGACCATGAAAACACATGACCTCGGACTTGTGCAGGGCCACCTCGAGTCCCAACTGCCGGATTCTCTCTACGATTGTCGCAACCCCGCGTGTCGCTAGTTCAGCCGCCGCCTGGTGCGACCTCCCTTGCGCCAGGACCAGCGTGTCGTCAGCGTAACATACAACGCTGACGCCGCTAGGGAGGTCGGCGCGCAGCACCCAGTCGTACCCGATGTCCCACAGATGTGGCCCCAGGACAGATCCCTGTGGGACACCGCACGACATCTCTCGCCGGTTCCACTCTCCCTGATGACCGGGGTAGATGACGGCCCTGTCCGTCAAATAGGCCTCGACCACTCGACGGAGGTAGGTTGGCACCCGGTGATACCGGAGTGCCTCCCTGATGCAACTCCAGGGCAGGGTATTGAAGGCATTAGCGATGTCTAGAGACACCGCCAAGACGACCCCACCCCGGGCCACAGCATCCCCCGTTGTGAGGGCTTGCACGCGCATGATGGCGTCCACCGTAGAGCGCCCCCTGCGGAAACCAAACTGGCTCTCCGCCAAATCCGGCCCCTCCTGCACCAGCCACCCGACGAGGCGGTCTGCAATGACTCTTTCAAAGAGCTTGCCCACCTCGTCGAGCAGCACGATGGGCCGGTAAGCGGACGGAGAGTCCGCAGGGCGCCCCGGCTTCTTAATGAGATTTTTGTACACCTGACAACGTATATGCAAAACTTCAGGATGATGATCGTTTCACGGGTTTAGGCGTGAAAATGAAACAAACAAACTTAATTTCGCATTTATAATATTAGTTAAGATTGTAAAGTAATGGAATGATTACCCATCAACGAACCGACCTTAACCTTCGGCTCGTGGCTGTTATCCTTATCACTTAGCCACGAGCCCCTGGGTGCGAGACAGCATAGATGATGTTAAACATTGTTATTCTGGGCCGACTCAATTTAGATCGCCATACACACGCTAAAAAGAACAAAATTATTAATCCGTCAACCAAGAAGCAATCGCGATTACAGCTATTAAGAGATTTTGCTGCGGATTTATAATCATCATCATCAATTAAGGCTTTACAACCACGAGTAGGCTTTAGCCTGGTCAAGTATATTTCTCCAACGTGACCTATTTCCGGCTTTTTCAGTCCAACAGTTCTTAAATCTTAGTCTATGCCATCCAACCATCTGAGTTTGGGCCCCCCCTCAACTTCTCCGGCCATCTGGTTTACTATCCAGTAAACGTTTGGGTGCTCTGAAAGCCAATTCTCGTAAGTAAAAACGTTCAAATTCAAGTCGCAATCTCATGCCAGCGACAATGAAATGTCAAAAATGATAAACGCTATACAATTTTTGACAAATTGAGACTGAGATGAGATTGCCAACGTTGTTAAAAAAACGGGAATTGCCCTCTGGTCTCGTCAATTCTTGCGACATATCCTGTCCATTGAAGACATCCTATTTTAATGGTTTTAATTACAGAACATGGTTGACCGAGCTCTGCTCGGGTGAAAATAGACAAAACGATTTTTTTTTAATTTTCGAAATATGAGACCTAGCTAGATCGATTTTTCGCCCCCGTAAACCCATCTATTGCAAGTTTCATCGAAATCGTTACAGCCGTTTTCGATAACGTGATTACAATATATATAAATATATATATTAAAAGGTATATATATACAAATATTGCTCATTCAATAGTATATAGGATTAGGCTCGTCGTATATCTCGTAGAGGTCAGGTTTTACCGCGTACGCGGATTTATAATGCTTGAGGTAAATAATTTAATAAATACTAGACACAAATAACTATATCAACAAAACACACCCTCTAAAAAATCATATAAAAAACACACTTTCGCCTTCCAACTTTCCTAAGGTGAGACCGCCATTGTCCGTTATACGTTAAGCTACGTGTGAAAATGGCCTTATACATAAAAGATCGACCGATTTGAGTGCGGTCGAGAGTTCGATGGTACCGAGTTAGTTTCTCTTAAGACGAGCTCCGCAAATAGCGTCTTCACCTAGTAATCTCAGTTGGGCAAAGATCTGAAATGATAGTATACTTTGTTGGAATATTTTTGGTGAGGCAGTAAATATGGGTTGTTTAGAGGGTTTGGGGCGAGAGTGGGGTTTAGTTAAGGCGATGCTGATGCGAAACCTAAATAGAATGGACGTTAGCTCATAGGACAGTAAAAAACTATTTCTACTGTTGGGGTAATAGTAAGCTTCTTTTTCTTTACGAGTCGGTCACTACATTTTATAAAACAAAGTCTCCCCGCCGCGTCTCTGTCTGTCTGAACGCGATAAATTGTATAACTACCGAACAGATTTTCATACGGGTTTCATTAATGGACGGAGTAATTCATAAGGATAGTTTGAGTGCATTTAAGTTTTGTGTAAATTGGCTGCAATATGACGATGATTGTTGAAGGGGTCGGAAAAAATCACTCCGACTGGGAACTTTACTGGTTTGCGCTGCGCAAACCAATAGTGTTATATGAAAACAATGTATTACGGAATTAATACATTGTTTACTTGGATTTATTTGGATATCACAGAGGGTACTTTTGATCCCGGCAGATTGTTCCTGTGGGATAATTTCCGACCTCTTCGCGGGAATGGGAATATGGAAGCATTCAAAAGAAGGTGTAAGAATGAACATTAAAAAGTTTACCAGTAGATACTATTGAAATATTCACAATACCTTTACATTTTCTACGCCCGTCAAAATGTACAAACTTATTATTCTAGAGGTCGTTTTAACCCCTATAAAGGGCCAAAATTACCCTATCCATTGATATCTTCTACCACCCTTCACCATGTCTTGTAGGTATAGTTAAAATATATCTATCAATTTTCTACTCATGAACAGGGCACTATTTCATAAACATGGCAATCTGTATCGCCAAACTTGGTACCCGGCTTCCAAAACAGCAACTTTTTTGGAAGCCCAACAGACATAAATGCCCAACTTTGTTTTATGGCTGCATTTTATTCAATCCTATGGTGTCATTCGAAAGTATGTATCTTATAGTTTTGAGGCAGTAGGGTAATATGGTGTAGAGAACGTCGTTGGTTAGTAGAACACGTTTGAAGATCGATTTGTGAGGTTAAGCTGTACTTGCCGCTGTGAGATCGTTGAATGGTGGCAATTCATTACAGTTTGTTCCGTAAGACAATGAGCAAATTAAACATTATCCTAACAGGGTCCATAATTTGTACCTTGTTTCATCTTTTATACATTATGGTACGCAATAAATTAATATGAATCATGCCATTTGCGAATATATCAATAGTAACAAGAAGTTGATAATCATACAGTCGTTGTGTATCTAATTTAATTTTATAAATGCGAAAGTAAGTTAGTTTGTTACCTTTTCACGCCTAAACCACTGAACCAATCATCCTGAAATTTTGCATATTATACGTTGTCAGCAAAGGGTACCTTTCATCCCACAAAAAACCCCGAGGAGTACAACAACGTTCTTATTATAATAGATGGCGCCACGTTTCTTTCGAAACATGATTTAATTATATTCTTACAAGCAGAGTACAACCCGGATTGATTGTCAAATTCTAAATTAACGCGAGCGAAGTCGCGGGCAAAAGCTAATATTGTTATAAAATAAAAAGCTATCTTCCTTTACCATTCTTGCTCCATGAATAATTAAATCCCATTATAATTTTCATTTATTTTTGTTAACGAGTGCAGGTACATTCTTTATTTTCACATAACAAATTCCTTATTAGATAATATGCTGTACCTACGATAAACACCAAGCAATATGAAGTAGCCACCGTTATAGTGTCACCATTAACAACTTTTTACCGTTTGAATGAATGAATGAAATGCACAGACTCGATTACTCGAATGAACCCAGGGAGACTAGCCCCTGTTGCCTCCTGTTACATGTTGCTACAGAGACAATTGTATTTGTTGTATTTGTTTGTATTTGCTTTTTTTTTGTTTTTATTTTTTTTTGTGTTGTGTTTAAGTCTTAAACAAATATTTTTATTTTTTGTTTTTTTTTTTTATTTTATTTATATCAATGAGTAGACTGGGGGCGTGATAATCGTAGGGAAGACATGCCCTTAAAATATGGAAGGGAAAAAGAGCATACGCAGTATGCACCGTATAGTAAGCAATGGAATTGCATGCCCTTAAGATATGGAAGGGATAAAGAGCATACGCAGTATGCACCGTATAGTAAGCAATGGAATTGCATGCCCTTAAGATATGGAAGGGATAAAGAGCCTACCCAGTTTGCACCG
Source organism: Cosmia pyralina (assembly GCA_946251885.1). Lineage (NCBI taxonomy): Eukaryota > Metazoa > Arthropoda > Insecta > Lepidoptera > Noctuidae > Cosmia > Cosmia pyralina. Next base: position 5,769,457 of record OX276344.1, read on the forward strand.
TATAGTAAACAATGGAATTGCATGCCCTTAAGATATGGAAGGGAAAAAGAGCATACGCAGTATGCACCGTATAGTAAGCAATGGAATTGCATGCCCTTAAGATATGGAAGGGATAAAGAGCCTACCCAGTTTGCACCGTATAGTAAGCAATGGAATTGCATGCCCTTAAGATATGGAAGGGATAAAAAGCATACGCAGTATGCACCGCATAGTAAGCAATGGAATTGTATGCCCTTAAGATATGGAAGGGAAAAAGAGCATACGCAGTATGCACCGTATAGTAAGCAATGGAATTGTGGAGAGACGGGTGATATAATTATGGACGGACATTTTTTTTACAAAATCACTGCCATGATGCTTCTAGTATACCGGGTACCGGTTACCAGTGAATCTTTTGGCAGTTAAACTGCGTTTTCGACTCTTTTTATGTCCCTGCTTTGCTGTATTACAGGTTGCTGTTTCCAAAATCATCGTCTGAGGTCTCGCTGCTATCCGTTTCTATGTTTCTTTTAAATCTCGCTAGCAGCCTTCTTAATCTTATCTCATTATTACAGAATAAATTGCCCATCTTTATCCATAAGAAAATTTAGTTTACAAAGACGTAACTCCACCATTTGGTAGATTCAAATAGGTAGCAGTACCGCTGCCAAGAGTGACGCTGCAAAGGGAGGGGTAACGAAGGGATTCGGCCGTGTACATAAATCCTCTGATTGACGCACTTAAGCATGGGTTGACCTAGATGGTTCTTGGGCAACGTACGAGCATGTGGAGGAAATTCTCTAAACAGAGATAGTGAAGTTAGCTATTTATTTATTTATTTATTGAGCAAACGATTTTTGATTTTGTATTTTATTTTTTTTTATTTAACGACATAATGTACAATGGTAATAACAATAGGTAATTCAGTCTTCAGTAGGTACTATGTAAATACATCACTTATAGACATGCACAACATTCATAATAATTTTAAAAGTGAGCAACTATTGAATTAATTTTTTAAATCAAAAATCCCTCAGACACAGTTAATTTAGTCTGGAGGATGCTTGACAGACACAATTAATTATAGTATATTTTACTGTAATAGATATTTGCACACTTATTAAGGTTTAAAGAACTGTTGTAATTATTATGAATCACCTCATGTACCTACCCATATTCAAGCAAATAAATGATTTGATTTAATTTATATAAATACTTCCACTTAAAAATCAAGACTTAAAAATGTTTGTATTAACATGAACTTTAGAAACAGACTGTTCTTGACATTTCAGATTTTAAATCTACTACATTAGATAGTATATATAGGTTAGGTTTCGTTGTATTCCCTCGATAATTGGCGCTAGAATTCTAGACCAAATTACTTTTAGTCTAGAACTTCTTTCAGAAAACACGTTAACGCATGATTGAAAAAAAAAAACACGTTAAATATAAATATTTTCCAATCATTATTGTTTCGTCATTTAGAGAGTTTATTTATTTCAATTGAGGAAGCCTTTGTCGAACGATTAACTTTTGAAAAAGAGTGCACCGAACGTCGATATTTAAAGAATATAATTTTGAGTAGTAATAATAATATAGAATAAATGTGCAAGCCATCCCTTGCCATTTTATTCACGAATATTATATAGCATTGGTTAACAGTTTTTCCATAGTTCAAGGTACGCAATCCATTGTAGCCACCCACATCCATACCCCAATATGTTTTGTTGCTATGTTCTGCAACAGTCCTGCACCAATCAGGGGTTGTCCTTGGGTGCTCTTGCAAAGTGCGTACAAGTGTAATCGTCGGTTGGTGCCTCCTCATCATTTAAAATTGCCTAAGGATCCTCTGCGAGTTGGCATCGGCCCATCGTACGTCTTCCAAAGGTCCGGAACCCCAAGACCTCGAGAAAAAAACAAAAACCTTTTAAAAACTTTGTAGAACCTTTTCCTACGCCCGTCCTTCTGATGTGCCTTGCAGGTCGCATCTGAGAAACCTCCTTAAATCTTCTTCCCACTCCACTGACTTCTACTCCTACTCCTTCACTGTCCACGCGGTTCGGTTGTGGAATTCACTTCCGCCTGACATTAGGGACTGCCAAACAATTGCAGTATTTAAAAGAAGAGTGAAAGAACACTATCTTTCCACTTCGTCATAGTTGTTAGTTATTTTAGTGGTATTTATTTTAGTAGTATGTATGTATTTAAATATTTATTATATGTTTTATTTAATGAGTTAATTGTTTTGGATTTTATGTATTTTATTTTCTCTTCTACTCTTACACACGTTGTCTACATCTCTTTTTATCATCTGTCCTATCGCAGGTATGCTGGAAGAGATTTCTTTTGAAATAAGCATCACCTTTGTACGTATTTTTCTGTTCCTTTCTGTTTGTCTGTTTATTTGTGTGTACATAAATGGTTAAATAAATAAATAAATAAATAGAACCAGCAATAAAGGCTTATTTTATTTATTGTTTCGACATTTAACTAAATAATTGATACCAAAACCTCCGACCAAGCCTTTAGACGGCATCTCACGGTTTACAAAACAGAAAACAACGAATCCGACAGCACTTCAAAACAAAATTCTTTCCCTTTGAATGTCTTTTACAACTCTGTACACCTTTTAAAAGAGCAAGAACCATTGTACTCAAGATCACAAACAAACGTATCTGTTGTCTCACTTATGAATATTAATACAAGGGAAAAAATTCCATTATCTTTCACGATGAGGGACCCTCTTGAATATATTATGGAGAGTTCTAAGTGATATATACTTATTATGGTGAGGTGATAGATATTTTCTTTGTACTTATGACATTGGTTTTGATGGTTTTAGTTGATGGGTAGTTTTGTTACTTTAGCTAGACGCTCTCTTGCATTGCTTAAGCAGAGACTGAAAATGCTGGCTTTATAAGTTTGAAGTAAGAAAAATACAAGTGTATTATTTTTGGATATTTATATTTGGATATCGCCTAGGACCAGAGTCCTTGTCAAGACGAATCAAACGAGCCCAAACTCGGGTGCGTCGCTTTATAACTGAGTTCCTATGGTCACCTTCCGGCTTCATCATCAGATCAGCCCCGTGTTATATTAATACTGCATTGTCATCCAATTTACATATGCATGTAAAGTTTTAGCTCAATGGGAAATCGGGAAGTGGGTTAAATTTAACTTGCAAGATTGGATTACAAGCAGACAGACAGACAGACAAACAGGAGAAACTAAATAAAAGCTTGTAATAATAGTAAACGAGGTTTTCAGCAGATAGGTTCATACAATGTTTATGTAAAACTGTTTAACAATATTTGCGACAAGGTGCCCTCAGCAATTTATGTTGTCAAAACAGGACTCTCTTCAGCCGAAAGAAGGCGAATATTAAAATATCATCATAGAACACAAGTAATTCAAATAAAATAAACCACCAATTCATTCAATCTCAAATTTAGAACGAAAATAACTGACCCTGACAACCCTCACTGAAATTTCAACCTTACCACTTCCTACCAAAGTCCACTTTTCCATACCACTTAAACTAATAAGCAATAAGTGGGTTCGCCCTGGATTACAACTTAATATCAAGTGCCTTATCTTTAGAGAATTTACTTTGTTGTCGCTTATATACCACTAGGGTCCCACTTTATCCTTTTCAAGCCGTTTCACCTTCTGGGTCTTGAAGTGCTTAACCTTACTTATCTAGGTGAAGTCGGTCATAACGACCCTCAGATTATATTTAATTTGGCTGTCGGTGAACCTGTGTGAATATTTTGGCAATAATTGAATAATTTGGTGAACAATTTGTGCATGGTACGGTCAGCATCAGAAGTTGGTTAACACTGCTACTTTTTGACATCAACTAAATTAACACAAAATGATACGATAACCTGCTTTGCATTTCATTTATTAGATAAGAGTTAATTTTCTTTAAAATTTACTTCTGTACCGATTTTAATGAAGTATTTTTCTCAATAATTAAGATTTAGAAAAAACAAGTGTTACACGACTTTTGTTACTGACTGTACACACAAAAAACATTTTGTAATTTATTTATTTAAACTTTTCGCACTAAAAATGTACAAAGGCGGACTTAATGCCTTAGGCATTCTCTACCAGTCAACCAAGGGTGGTGAAGAGGTTGATGGCAGGTACTCAGTATGAGAGGAATAATTATAAAAAGAACACTAAAAATATATCTTAATTAATTATAAATAAATAGATTAGATTATTTTAGATTATTTTTATTTTGATTAGTAAATAGGTCGCTGCAGGTATCGTAAATGACTTGTTGGAATTAAACTGGAAGCTATAAGATTTACTGGTAGTTCGTCTGCTCTTGATAAAGAAAGATAGATTACACGGGAGCGCGGGCGGCAGGGAGGCTCCGTCCGCTGATCATTGACTGGTCGCGCGGTTGCTTGTATTTACATACGTAAATACATACACCGCGCGATCAGAAAATTACTTACTTAGATAGTTTTTGTTAATATACCTACAGTATGCAATTAGCAAAATTATAATTTACTAAATAATTTTCATTATTATAATCATGTTCCCATTGTAATGATTGAGTGGATTGTCAAGTGTAAGTTGTAAACAGTTGTTATGATCAAGTCTCGAAAACTTTGAAAGGCGAATCGTTAGCCTCATAAAGTACATCAATGTATGTGTTAATGTAGCTTAGGTTAAGTGCATTTTGTTATGATTTTGATGAATTAAAGATACACACATCAAAAGTGTCTAGGGATCAAGCATTTTTATGCGGATTTCTTGAGATTGAGATGTGGCTTTGTAATAAATTTATGATTTTATAAATTTATATGGATCCTTTTTGGTGCATTTCATAATTTGAATCAGGAACTGTGAATCCAATTCGAGTAAAAGATGAAAATCAGCTGTCAATATTTTCCCTATAAAAACATACAACGCATTGAAGACATTATTAGTGCTACTGTTTCCCTACTACTGATTAAAACCAACGTTATTATGGAGCGGCGACGTCATTTAAGCAGGGAAGAAATGCTCAGAGCCGTGGGAATGATAGAAGCTGGTTCCCGGCAACGTACTGTGGCTTTAGCTCTGAATACAAGTCAGAGTGTTATCAGTCGACTTTGGACACGTTACCGAAGCACTGGTACCGTGGCTGAGCGCCATGGAGGACGGTATCGCTGCACCACACGGAGACAAGACCGATACATTCAAATCTTAACTCGAAGAGCTCCAACTATAACCGCCATGATGTTAGCCGTGAGGCTTCATCACTCTTCAGGGAACTTAATTAGCGACCAAACAGTCAGAAACCGCTTGCATGAAGTGAACCTTCATTCCCGAAGACCGCTACGGGTACCACCTATAGCAATGCATAATCGTAGGATTCGATATCAATGGGCTCTTGAACACAGAAATTGGGCAGAAGAACAATGGCGTTTCGTGTGCTTTTCTGATGAGTCTCGTTTTGGTATGAGACCGGATACAAGACGTATACGACACTGGAGAACCCCTGGACGCCAACAGCGATTAAAATCCTGCCAGGAAGTCCATCCTTATAGTGGTGGAACCATCATGGTATGGGCGGGTATTTGGATCGGCGGAAGAACTGAGTTGATTTGGATCAGAGGCAACCTCAACGCTCAAATTTATGCTGAGACGATTGTATCAGACGTCATCGTTCCTCTACAAGTGCAAATCGGTCCCTTATTTCAGTTAATGCATGATAATGCACGACCGCACACCGCAAGAGTTGTAAGACAGACTCTCGCCGCAGCTAACATCAATGTCCTGCCCTGGCCTGCTCAGTCGCCAGACTTGAACCCGATTGAGCATGCATGGGATATGCTACAGAGAAGAGCTCTGCCGAATATGGAGGGTATCCAGTCGCAAGAAGACCTTTTTTTGTTGTTGCAACGAACATGGGCGGCCATTCCACAGCGTGATTTGGATGAACTCATTTTGAGTATGCCAAACCGATGTTCTTGTGTTGTTAGTGTTCGCGGTAGAAACACGGATTATTAATTGTTTAAGTTACCCAATAAAATTTTAAAGAAAACTGTTATTTCAGTCTTTTTTTCGAACTTTAATGTTAGTGGTTCAAATGTCAAAAATCCCTTTATTAGGAAAATGGCAAATTTCTTTATTAATGCAAAGGTGACTTGGTTTATCGTTACTGTGACAAACGAAAACACTTTATTTGATGAATCCTTAAAGAAAATTTTAATTAATATCAATCAGGAGAAAAGTTATTGCAAAAATATATGTTGATCCCTAGACACTTTTGATGTGTGTATTTGAAAATTAATTGAATGATGATAATGATAAAGAAAGAAAATACGTTTATTTACGGTAAATATGACGCAAAGAAAGAACACAACCAAGAAAAGAACACGTTGGGGGAAATATACGTCAAATCCACGCAAAATGAAGGTCGAAATATTTTTTACAAAATGCTGCCTTATGCTATACCTGCATATATGGTCTTCTTTCTTTATGCTTCCATTACTAAGGTACTAAGGAGAAAGTACTAAGGGGCTCGTGGCTAAGTAATAACAGCCGCACGGGTCGATCCATCAGGTTAAGCTACGCTTGCCGGGGTCGGTCCGTGGATGGGTGACCATCTTTACATACCGAGACTCCTCCGTGCCTCGGAAAGCACGTTAAGCCGTTGGTCCCGGCTGTCATTCGTGGATCTTTGACAGTAGTTACGGGTCGTCAGAAGCCCGAAAGTCTAAAAACCAGTCTTACCAAGGTGTATAGTATTACCCAGTTAATGGGTTGTGGAGGTCAGATAGGCAGTCGCTCCATGTAGAATACTAGTTTCAGCTGCACTCGGTTAGACTGGAAGCCGACCCTAACATAGTTGGGAAAAGGCTAGGCAGATTGATAATTGCATGTTTGATGTCCTACAAAATAAAATCGATACCTTGATAGACACCTCTTCCTTTCAAGTCCTCTAAGATTCTGTGTTTGTACCACAGAAATTTATCTGTTCTGTGGCTTGTACTATGGAAGATTCCCATCAGCTTACAGATACCAATAACTGGAAGCCGACCCCAACATAGTTAGGAAAAGGCTAGGCAGATTCACTAAGGTACCAGCCAATTCTTATACCATTGCACTGATCCAAGGCGGAATGGTGATTTCAAAGTAATATTAATCCAAAAGTCCAAGTAACGACAATACGATGTTTTCGCTCATCGATGTCAGCGATATCCAAGGACACCTCATAAAATGATTAAATTACCAACATAATGTGACCTCTCACTGTACGCCTATTAATCGACGAAATACATTTTTGTTTATCGTTATAATCCTGGAAATAGTAAATTATACCATTATTATTAAAATATAATAGTACATAAAACATTTTTCGCAGAAAAGACTCCATCAAAGGTTATATGAAAAATTTACTTTGAGGAAAACAGGGCTTAAATTATGAATGAATAAAATGAAAGAATCAACTTTCCGCGGAAAAGGTTTTATGTTTTACAGTTATTTCTCATAATACTATTTATTTATTTATTTATCCTCCAACTGGAACGCCATACAGCAATTACACCAACAGAGCAAAAAATTACTTCATGTGCTGCTTTCCATCCATCCTGTGCGCGCTGGACATCGAACGGGCGGCCATGGCTCATCCACACTTACGCTGTCACGCAGCGTCAAGACACTTCTCCATAGTTCCATATCTCCATCCATATTGCGCACATTCTTTGCGATATTATTGAGACTCAATGAATTTTTCAAAATAAATACAATAATACTATGCAATTAATAAAGTATGTTAAAATTAAATGTTTAAAAAATAAGTCGCTCTTTCCATTCCTGACTTTCGCTTTCCGTTTCGAAAACAAAAAAAATAAATAAAAAGTGTTTATTCACGGAAATAGGAAAAAAAAAAAAATAAAAAAATAAAGAAGATTTTGAAACGTTTGCCACTTGTGACCTTTAGATAACATAACACATAACATCACGCCTACAATCCTCAAAGAGTTAAGCAGAGGTGCACCTATTATATAGTACAGCCACATTTCGGCAGTTATGTTTAAGCCCCATGTGCGAGCCCGGCGACCCAGGGGGCGAGCCTATTGCCTTTAGACCACCTTACCCCCCCTCCCGCCTTAACTTCACCATATGCCTCATTTACAAGAACAACAACTAATTTCAACATCAAACATTTCATCAACAACTTGATACTCACAGTATTTTCACACAAACATCCTTAACCTGTAAACGAATCGAATCCCTCGAGACAGAAGTGTGCAACTAACAATTCTTTCGACTTTTACCTCGTAAATAAAGTTACCAACTTGGTCAGACGCGGCAAATTTATTAAAAGGAACAAATATACGAGTAGCTAAGAAGTACAGTAATAAGATTTAGTAGTTCACTGTTAACATCTCAGCTAACTTGGCCTTCATTTTTGTCCCCTCTATCTAGTTAATGGGTTCTTTTATAGAATAAAGTACGTGAGATCACGTCTTTGTTTAGTTAATGGGTCCTTTTATAGAATAAAGTACGTGAGATCACGTCTTTGTTTAGTTAATGAGTCCTTTTATAGAATAAAGTACGTGAGATCACGTCTTTGTTTAGTTAATGGGTCCTTTTATAGAATAAAGTACGTGAGATCACGTCTTTGTTTAGTTAATGGGTCCTTTTATAGAATAAAGTACGTGAGATCACGTCTTTGTTTAGTTAATGGGTCCTTTTATAGAATAAAGTACGTGAGATCACGTCTTTGTTTAGTTAATGGGTCCTTTTATAGAATAAAGTACGTGAGATCACGTCTTTGTTTAGTTAATGGGTCCTTTTATAGAATAAAGTACGTGAGATCACGTCTTTGTTTAGTTAAGGGAAAAATTATTCATAGATGTGTATCGACGGCTTATATTTTGGGGAATTATGCTGGTAATATAAGTTATACCTAAGCTTACTTCTCGCACAGAATATATAATAAGACAAGTACTTTTAGTCAAGTTGTTTTCAGTTTGTTAAAGGCAGTTGATAAAATAAAAAAAATAAAAATAATAAAAAAAAATTTAAATATCTGTTAACTTCTACAGTATTTTAGGAAATATAGGAATGTAATTTATGGAGATAAATAAACATTTTTTTTTTATATTTGCTTATAAATAAAAAAAGTGAATAAATTAATTCTTAATTTCACCAACAGCGCATACAATATTCATATGAAAGGCTTAATGCAATGGTCAATAAATACTCAGACTCTTATACTAGGTGTAAGTTCCTTTGACTTGGCAGTCAACCTCAATACCTCAATACTCGTACCTACAACCTACCCATACCTGCCTACCATACCTTACTCCATTTACAATAAGATTAGACATTTAAACAAAACTTTTTAACAGTCCGTTCAACCGATTTTGACTTCTATTGCGTTGGTAGCATGACAAATGGCAGTTGCAGTAAACAGTTGGTATTGTAACCAGTTTTTTGCCTTTAATGCTATCCTTAAGCCTACGGAATAGAAGTCAAAATCGGTTGAACGGCTGTAAAAAAGGTTTGCTTTAATGTCTCATATTGTAAAAGCATGGAGTATATATAGCTCAATGTTGCTGCCACGTTGGTCTAGTCACCACTAGGTCTAGCTCGCAAGCGCTACAGCTGAGCATGTCGACTTCGACATTCGATTCCCAGGTCGGGGAGTGTTATTGAGTTTTTCATTAGAATTTCTCAATAGCGACACAGATTAATACAGATGGGACACTCCGCAGTTTATAGTATAGTTAAAATCTCGCTGCAGACTTGGTCATAAATAATAATCGGAGTAGGGATGTGCGCTAGTTGCGCGCGCTCAAGGCTATTATCGATAACAGAATCATTAAGGTTATAAGGTCTCCATTGAAAATTGGCAAAAATGTGTGGATTATGCAGAATTGCTGCAAGATAAAGACTTAAGAAAAGCACATTAATGCTCAGTTCATCATTCATGTGGATGATGATGACGATGACTCAGACGAAGAATTTTAATTTTCTATTTTTAGTTTTATATATACGTTCTCTTGTTTAAATATTTAATATGCTTTGTAGTAAATTTGGTAATAAAATAAAAAAAAAATGTGTATTTATTTCTATCACCCATTTATAAATATATAAAACTATCGATATCACTCATCGACTGCAGTAATGCACAGGACTACGTGTGGGCGTGGCCTGCCCATAAGGCCCGTGAGTGGGAAAGAGAGCGAAACACTCGAATGATTTATGACCGAGTCTGCAGCGAGATTTTAACTATACTATAGGTATGAAGCTACAAGTACGCGGCGGGCTCATCTCACTGGGTCAATTCAGTGTGGGCTGCCGCGCACCGGCCGGCTCGCACGCACGCAGTTCGGTACTCACTCACGCGCCGCGTCGTAAAAGAAGACAAACCTGACGAGTCGGAAGGTATAAGAGTTATGCGATAGAAAGAGAGGCAACTTATAGGTGAATATAACTTACTGTAGGTAATGAAGCGTTGTGCGACCTGAATTGTACTTTATTGTGTCGTAGCAAGAGTCACTTTTTATTTAAATGATTTTGCGGAGTGTCCCATCTGTATTCTTCTGTGGTAGCGACCCAGAGTCTGGATTTGTGCCCGGCGATGACAATATGCTCGCCCCCTGTTACGACTTAAACATAACTGGTGAAATATGGGTGTTTGATGACAGGCGTGATTTTATGTTTATGTTATGTTATGTAGCTCATTATATTGCAAACAAAAAGCTATCTTTCTATAAAAATAAAAAAACCGGCCAAAAGCGTGTCGGACCACGCAAAATGAAGAGGTTCGTAGTTGAAAAGAATTAATCCCAAAAACATACTTGGCATTGTAGTTGAAGAACATGTTCTCCCTATATTTTTTTTTTTTTGATTTATTTTACATGTCTGGCAATGGGTGTAATTTACCTGAAATAAATGAATTTATTATTATTATTATAAATACGTCACCGTCACGGTCTATTCTCTAACTGTAAATTTAAGTTTCTAATCCGTCCCAAAAAAATATTTTGTTAAGTGATAAAATTACAAATCAACTATTTTCGGACTTGTTCTTTTACTTGTGCTGTGAGACCTTGCTTCTTGCCAAATTTCATGGTTCTAGGTTAACGAGAAGTACCCTATAGGTTTTGATTTACTTGCGAGTATCAGGATAATTATGTCGCATAGCCCGTATTTTTTTATTGCGTTGAGAAAGCTTGATTTTTCTAGAACTCCAAGGGACTAGACCTACGTATTTGATATTAATTTCAATTTGGTACCTACACTCGTTTTTGAGAAAAATGGTATTGACAGACTGACAGACGGACAACGAAGTGATCCTATAAGGGTTCCGTTTTTTTAATTTTTAGGTACGCAACCCTAAAAGAAGTACTTCTGACTGATTGACTCATTACCGCCCAACCCTTGAACCTAAAAAGCTGAAATTTTGCACAGAGGTCCCCTTTATTATGTAGATAAAGAAGGATTTCCCGGTAATATGTTCCGTGGGATATTTTCCGACATGCACGCGGGCGAAGCCGCTGGCAAAAGCTAGTATAAAATATTTCTTTATCAGCATTTTGTCCAGCCGTTGTGATAAAAGAAACTGATTGCGCTTGACTCAGTTTTTTTTGCAAGGGATCGTCGTAATATTGTTGACACTGCTTCTCATCTCAATTTACAATTAACAGCCGCACTAGTCGATCCATCAGGTTAAGCTACGCTTGCCGGGGTTGGTCCGTGGATGGTTTGTACCGCCTGTCATTCGTGGATCTTTGACAGTCGTTACGGGTCGTCAGAAGCCCAAAAGTCTGACAACCAGTCTTACCAAGGGGTCTCGTATTAACAAGTTAATGGGTTGTGGAGGTCAGATAGGCAGTCGCTCCATGTAAAATACTGGTATTCAGCCGCATTCAGTTAGACTGGAAGCCGACCCCAACATACTCGTAGTTGGGAAAAGGCTAAGCAGATTTATAGTTGCATGTTTGATGTCCTACAAAATAAAATCGAAACCTTGGTATACACCTCTTCTTTTCAAGTCCTCTCTAAGATTCTGTGCTTTTACTACAGAAGATTCCCATCAGCTTGCAGACATCAATATCCAAATCTGCATAAATCTTCCTCAATAAAGACAAGATGTTCTCGCCATAAAAAGTACTCATTAAGAATAGATGTTAAAAACGTTTAAATCATCCCAAACGTTTGACGTAATCAAATAAAATCGCAGTCTGGATTAAAGGGGCTCCTTGGCTCTTGATTTAACATAATTTGTTCCAAGGAGATTTCGTTTTATTCTTTTCACTGCGTCACACTGATTTGTGACGTCAGTCTTTTAAAGTTAAGTCATTAAGCTTAATTGGATTTCGGATATTGTGGATGTGGTTTCTTTTTATACTGGATCAAATTTAATTAACAGGCAAACCTTTACAGTCATGATTTGTACAGTTTCGCTAGTTAATTTAATGTTTCCTTGATCACTTCAGCCAAATACGTCCACTGCTGGACACAGGCCTTCCCCAAGGATTGTCACTACGACCGGTTCAGTGCTTCTCGCACCCAACGGATTCTTGCGGTCAATGCCACGTCTCCAGGTAAACGGCCTCGATTCCAGAAAGTTTCGGTGCCAACGGCCACCTGTTCTGCGAGCAATGAAGATTTTCCAAACTTAGTGGCAGTGGACAGGATTGGAAGTGCAAGTTTGGCAATTCTTTGGGCTATGACGGTTACCTTGAATCTCCTACGGATCTCTTTATTTCTGATTCTATCATCAATTTGTCATATTTGATAAACTCGCGTTTGATCACCGCTTACCTTCAATATTTGAAGACTCTCGTAGTTTGTTAATGCAATTTTGGTTTCAGCTGTCTTAATAATTAACGTGATGATGAGATTTTAATCGGGCTTTCGGAATTGCATATCGGTTCCTTATATCGATTTCATTATACGTATTGAAATTCTATATCGTGACAATGTTGCGGCTATTTTGGAATTGTGTTTTGAGTGCGAACATTTAGGTAATATATAGCGTGTATCAGAAATGCGTGGTCATATTTAGGCTTCATGTACACGACGCCAGAGCCGCACCGGAACGCATGCTCGCTGTTTTACCATATAACTCGGTTGCGGCACGGCGCGGCGGCGCGGGCGGCGCGGCGGTACAGCTCTTGGGCGCTGTTCATTCGAATACACAAATATGCGGTCCGCCAGTGCGGTTTCGGCGTAGTGTACATGAAGCCTCAAGGTTGCGGTATAGACTGTCAAACTGTACAACTGTCTCCATGGGACCAATTTCGTAATCCGGGCAAAATTATCAACTGTCCCATACAAAACTTCAATACCTACTCGAAACAAATGTATGGGATAGATGATTATTTGTCGAGATTACGATGTTGGTCGTAGGGCTAAATAATCAGGTCGATCCATCAGGTTAAGCTACGCTTGCCGGAGTTAGACTGTAGATATATGGGTGACCATCTTTACATACCGAGACTCACCTCGGAAAGCACATTAAGCCGTTGCGTTGGTCCCGGCTGTCATTCGTGGATCTTTGACAGTCGTTACGGGTTGTCAGAAGCCCGAAAGTCTGACAACCAGTATTACCCAGTTACTGGGTTGTGGAGCCCAGATAGGCAGTCTCTCCATGTAAAATACTAGTATTCAGCTGCATCCGGTTAGACTGGAAGCCGACTCCAACATAGTTGGGAAAGGCTAGGCAGATTGATTGCTGTATAAAAAAAAATGCACAGTAAATTGTTAAAAAAAAACCATGTTTCTCTGGAACAATTTTATTTACATTTCGAGTTGCTTTCATAACAAAAGGTGGTGCTTTCCATGACTGTGGGTTCCCAAAGAAGATCACTATTTAGGTACCTACATAAAAAATCAGTTAAAACTGGTTCTTCTCAAACCGAAAACTACATTATAAAGCTTTGTTTTAATCAAAGGACGATCGAATATATTACTTTGAAATATTATTCAAGTAGAAACAGCTCCATCACTGTGGTTACAAGTGATTAATTAATCGATTGATTTATAGCTCTAGCCGTGAGTTTCTCGGATACAAATCAGACCAGAATAAAACTGTTTTTTGGTGAGAAATAGAATAGATCTAATAAAGGTAATTTCGTGGAAGGTTAATTAAAGGAGTGACAATTGGACGTACGAAATTAGGAAAGGTGGGTAGAATTTTCTTTTTCTACTAAAAATCTCGGTAAAATAGGACTTGGAATAGTACTAGTAAAAGTGATTCCGATATCCTTTTTACAGAATAAACGATTTCATTTCATTTAATTTCGCTAATATTGAACGGGATTAAATATAATGACTACCAAAAAACTTAAATGCTCAGCAAAATGGATAAATGCTCACCAAATTTGCGTCGACTTGCTGACGAAAACCCTAACCCTAGACAGTCGACGTCAGGGGCACCCCGAGGTTTGGTTGGTTAGGTTCCTTTAAACCCTGCAGACAGAAATAGGAGCCCCGCGAAGCGGGGCTCTGTCGACCTGCTGTCAGTTTTCTAAAGTTTAATTTCAGAATAAAATAGTTTTAATTTTGGTGAGCATTTATCGATTCTGGCAGGTATTTCGAATTTTTTGGTAGTAAAGTAGGTACTTTACTGGTAGGCGTTTAAACAAGCCATATTGAACCACGCTATAATAGATGGGATAGTGGAAAAGTACTGGTTATTGAAGGAGGTCGTAAAAGCAACCGATCTAAGTACGAGTATTGGATTAAAACAGAAGGTCTTCAATACATGTATACTGCCTTGCATTACATATAGAAGTGAAACTTAGTCTCTTGCAAAACACCACAGAGAAATGTTTGTACATTGCCAAAGATCAATGGAAAGGAGTATAAGTGGTACTAAAAAAAACCGGAAGTGCGTGTCGGACCACGGACAGTGAAGGGTTCCGCAGTTGAAAATAATTTATCCCAAAAGAAATCCTAAAAAATACTTTTTTATGCGATAAAAATACTAATTAAATATTTTCAGTCTTTTTCTTCTTTTTATGCTGTGAGACCTTGCTTTTTGTCAAATTTCATGAGTCTCGGTCGAGACCGATCAAAACATATAGGCCGAGGCCTATAGGTTTTGATTTACTTGCGAGTATCAAAATATATCACATAAATAGCCGTACTATTTTAATGCGTTCACTTTAAACCTACGTATTTGGTATTAATTTCATTTTGATACTTTTACCCGTTCCTGAGAAGAAGAGTCTTGACAGACTAACACCCAATAACACTGCCCGACCCGGGAATTGAACCCAGGACTTCATGCTCAGCAGTAGCGCTTGCATCTCCTAGACCAACAATCCATCACTAGCTAGGCCAATCAATACGTTGCAAGAAAATCCTTTTTGATTTTCTCTAGGTAGCTACCTACCTACCCTTTCCACACGTGAATATTCTATCGCTTATCCTTATCTCGCAAGCTAACCACGTAACTACTACAGCTTGAGTTTAAGTTAAAGTAACAAAGTAAAATGTATTAAGGCGAATAGCTCCCGTGCATTAGCGGTGAAGGCGATAAATGTACACTTGCCATCAGGGTGCATAGTGAGCGATGCTGTACTGTAGTCAGCAGAGTTTCAAGTGGATGGTACCTACTTTTTGTGTTGCAATATAGTTGATATATTGGTCTAAATTTTCTCTAAAAAGTTAAAATGTTAAATGTGAAATCATCTGTTCAAATTTTTATGGGATGAATGGTTTATTGTGCGCAAAAAAATAATATGTATTTTCTACGATAATTTTGATAAGAATATATTTTATTTTGTGTTGTGAGCTTGTGGCTAAGTAATAACAGCCGCACGGGTCGATCTATCAGGTTAAGCTACGCTTGCCGGGGTTGTCCGTTGATGGGTGACCATCTTTATATACCAAGACTCCTCCGTGCCTCAGAAAGCACGTAAAACCGTTGGTCCCGGCTTTCATTCGTGGATATTTGACAGTCGTTACGGGTCGTCAGAAGCCCGAAAGTTTGACAACCAGTCTTATCAAAGGGTATCGTATTACCCAGTTACTGGGTTGTGGAGGTCAGAGGCAGTCGCTCCATGTAAAATGCTGGTATTTAGCTGCATCCGGTTAGACTGGAAGCCGACCCCAACATAGTTGGGAAAAGGCTAGGCAGATTTATTTTGTTAGTATACTGACTTCACATTATTTTCTACTTATGTATATCATGTATATTTTGACGTGACTGTGCTGAATAAAAAAGCTGAACAGCAAGATTAGATATTATGTCGAGTACTCCAGGTATAATTGAGAAAAAAACTTACCTAATTGCTCTTTTCAAAAACGGGATAATCCGTACTTATTCTGGAACAAATAATTTACATAGGTACACCAACCAACAATTCATGTCCTCCAACAAAATCGATAAATCTCGAAACTTGTAAAGAAAAGATCGCCAATAAGTGATAGGGCCGTCACCTGTCACTGAGGGTCGGAACTCGGGCCAATGCGGGCGGACCCTAGTGTAATCCCCGCGATTTAACCGCCGGTTTCATCCCCTGATTCCGACTGCGGGGGGGGGGGGGGGGGTCGGTAATTAGTTCTTTGTTTGAGTGATGAAATTCTTCAGTGTTAAGGAAGGTGAGGGAGATAGCGAGAAGTTGGAGTGTTTCGTATTTATAACTAGGCTTTAGGGTTGAAAGAAAATGTTTGGTACAGTGTTGTTATTTCAACCGTCAGTAACCGGGCTTTCTTTTATATTCTATTTTTCTCTGTGGCAATGGTGCTGATATCGACAATTCTGCCAATGTCAGATGTGTTGTGAGTAAACGTGCCGAAAGAGAAAAAAAAAAACCTAAATTCAAAACCGGGCTTTAATAATAACGCATTGAATTTTTGAAAGAGACTGTCCCATATGTTTTGTACGGTCAGCAACAGAAGTCGGTTAACACTGCTACTTTTTGACATCATCTAAATTAACACAAAATGATACGATAACCTGCTTTTTAGCATTTCATTTATTGGATAAGAGATAATTTTCTCTTAACACTCTTTTCGGAACAGATGTAAATTTTTCTCAATAATTAAGATTTAGAAAACAAAAGTGTTAATGGACTTTTGTTGCTGACTGTACCTATGATTGACAGAGCCGACGCTCTACGAAGCCCAAATTTTTCTATAAGCCGATGAGCCATATTTTATTATCCGTAGGTTTCTGAATTTAGATTAGGTTACATATACTATTACTATCTTCCACCCGCGGCATTGCCCACCTGGTATAGCGATAAAAAGTAGCCTACGTCCTTACCCAGGATTCAAATGTCATCAAAAGTGGTTCAGCCATTTAGCGGTGAAAGCATAACAAAAAGTCAAATATTTTCGCTTTGTAGGTAATATTAGTTTAGAGATTTAGATGTAATATTAGTTTAGATTATGGATAATATGGATTTAATTGATATATATCCCTTTTTTTTCCGTCGTATTGGTACCGACTAATATTGTCATCCCTACGATGTAACCGCCGATTTTTTCCCCTGATTCCGACCGCGGAAGGTTGCTAATTAGTTCCTTGTTTGACTGACGAAATTCTTGGAAGGTGAGGGAGATAGTGGCAAGCGTTTTATTTAATGCCCCGTTGGTTTAGGGTCCAGGAAGATGTGTGACTGGGAACTATTTTTAGCTGGCATTTGTTTATTATTACCTTCGTGTAACTTTTACCTACGTATTTATTTTCCCATCATCAAAATTGCTTCGTCTTTTCTCATATCGACAGAAACTACTTTGATATGAGGCTCATGGTGTAGTAAAATGTATAGCAAATAAGACCAACTTACTAAGAAAATAAATATAAATAAAAAAAAAGTCCTGGCTGACTGACTCATCAATGCCCAGCCCTAGGACCTAGAAAGCTGAAATTTTACACAGAGGTTCCCTTTATAATGTAGACAAGGAATTGTTGGTACTATTGTGCTATTCTGTAAATATCTCACCGTGAAAACATGAGTGAAGTGATCTTAAAGTGAGCTGTCAATACTGTCAACTCCTAGCATCAGTAGTGCTATTCTGTAAATATCTCACCGTGAAAACATGAGTGAAGTGATCGTAAAGTGAGCTGTCAACAGTGTCAACCCCTAGCATCAGGTGGGATGGCGGCTCACTTCACGCTCACATCACCTGAGTTTATCACGGTGAGATGTTTACAGAATAGCACTACAGGTGCAGGAATGACGGCTCGCTTCACGCTCACTTCACCTGAGTTATCACGGTGAGATGTTTACAGAATAGTACGACTACGTTCCCGTGAGATATTTTCCGACATTCACGCGGGCGAAGCCGCTGGCAAAAGCTAGTGAGTTAATAAAATACCTCCAGACAGTTCTTAACAATAAATCACAATTTACACAAACACTTTCTATTTTAAGCAGTTGTTAAACAAAGCATTTACTTCGCACTCCGCCAAGGCATAATTACTATACTATGAAATCCAGCCCCTAAATACACCGCTAACATAATTAATATTCACAGAGACATAAACGTGACAGGAGCCATCACTCACAAGTACGCAGACTGTTGTAGCTTTTACACTGATGACACAGAGTAACAACTGACAGAGAACCCACTTTTGACATCGAATGAAAATAGAGTAGCTTTGTATGTAAGGCACTGAAGTTTTGTTTATTGGAATACATTGAAAGAGACTCTATGAGTGACAGGATTTAAAGCGTGTCAGTCAGCTACCAATCTTCTTGATTAGTCATCCTTTTACTTCTGCCTGTTAGCTCATTGTTACGTGGTTTCATGTATAGTTTTTATGGATGCCAGAGAAATGGACTCTATCGTAATGTATGTTTCGTTTGAATGTATGATCGTATAAAATTCACAAAAATAGGTATGTAAAGAGCAAACACAGTTAGTTTCAGATTTCTAGATTCTAGATTTCTAGATTTTCTACAAAGAAAAAATAAGCGATGACCTATATTTTTTATGGTTTAAAATGCATGCTATGTTACATAAATAAAACTCTTAACGTGAAACATAAATAAAACCACTTACCATAGTACAATATTCATTATTTACAAGCTTTCGAAGTTGAGACAAAAACTTGTTATTGTTTACTTTAGATTCTATGACAGCGAAAATAATATTTTTTTAATGTCAAAGACTAGTTCAGTGAGTGTTGTCGTATCTCAAAAGGTTCGGAAACAGATAATCTGGAATTAGATATTCCTACTTAATAGTGGTGGAACAAGGTTAAAAGTACAAAAAGATTGTCTTGGGAACTTTGTTTCCACGGACAACCTACTGTTAGGGAACAAAGTTCCCGCGGTCGCGCAATTGGATACTAGAACACTGAGTAATCTATATTTAGGAAATTTCACATTAACAAAACCGATAAACTTCCTCACAAACTTGTATCTCCTATTTAACCCCTTTAGGGGATCAATTTTCAAAAATCCTTCGTTTATACTCCCTTTCGCTATTTAAAGGATTCTTGTGCATAATTTGCAGTGATTTATTATATTATAGAGGCATGAGGAACAGGGTGTAAAGTTCACTCATCCTCCATAGAAAAGGGAGGATCCTCCGACCAGACGGGTGTTGTGTCTGGTGGGCAACTGCCCGACGGTTGATGTCGGGACGTTGTATATATGCTAGTCGCGCGGTAAACTCTAATTGCGCGATGCAGGATTGCGTGACGTCATGTCATTGTGATGCGTAGTTCGTATGTGGCGATATAGATGCCGCCACAATATTAATTTAAGACTTTATTTAGTAGAAGATGTAGAGTGAGCAGAGTTAACAGTTCTTATCGTTACAGTAACAATATAAAGTAACAAAAAATACTCGCAGTCGTAAATTGCAAGTGACATTTTTTCTGTTCAGCGTCTTATTTGTGCTGACGGTCGAATGGAGCTTCTGTATCCATTATACTCTGCGTAAATAAGATTACTTAGTGCTAGAAACCAGAACTATTCACCAAACTATTGCTAGGTAATACGGCCATATTGCATCCTCATTGTTAGTGATAGAGCGAGATAACAATTTACATAGTATTACAATACGTGCACGATAGAATGAGATAGCACTATTAAATTTGAATAGTGAATTCTCGATGATGTTTACAGTTCCCCAGGTATTTGCGTTTCAAGATGAAGGATGTCATAATAAACTTTTCTAATTAACTATTTAGATGGTTTGTTATCAGTTCTTGAGATATTTTATGAACCACCTTCGCGTGTGAATCGTAAATAATTTATTACAGTAATTTCAAATTTTCATGATCGTATAATAAAACCAACCTTTTACTTTGATGGTTAAAATTCTTGTTTTAAACAAATACCTAGTTTTATAATATAATCATAATTTTTCAATTGGTTGATATTTTACTACGAACTTTATTTATAGGGCAATCCACACTATAGAAAGAAAGAAAAGAAAGAAAAATATTTTATTTGGGACACGCACAGGAAATACAGTTAAAAAGGAGCATATAAAAGTAACAAAATAAACATTAAAAAACAAAAAAAAAGATATTAAATTAAATAAAAATTCAGACTAAAAAAAAGAGACCTGTGCGAGGCCAAAAAGGCTCCCATCTGCTGAGATGGGAGCCTTTATGCATGATGGGTGCCTTTTTTTTTTTTGGTAGGTTTATGCTGATAAAGCTGCGATATTTAAAAAAATAAATACCGCAACGCTGGTATTCTGATAGAATTCATTAGGACGAATTTTACCCATGAAACTGAACGCGGGCTCTACGAAAACAACTAATTATCTGACCGCATTCAAGAGCTGTTAGTGCACACTAACAGCTCTTGAATGCGGTTTAGATGTGGTGTTCATGTTCAGTTTCATTGGTGAAATTGGACCTAATTAGTTGTTTTCGTAGAGCCCGCGTTCAGTTTCATGGGTAAAATTCGTCCTAATGAATTCTATCAGTATTAGTAATTGTGGAATATTGACACTGACAGCTTTTGAACGCGGTTTTGACGAGCTGATCGTATTCAGTTTCATTGGTTAAATTCGCCCTTATACTACAGTACCTAATCGTATCCAGCGTAAAAATCATCGTCACTCGTCATAACCATCCTGTCTTATTTAATTTTCTTGGGGTACGCACAGCACTGCAAGTCTTCTTCATCCATACATCTCTATCAGAGGTCTTCTCTCGTTTTATATTTATCTTTTTCATTATTGATAATTATACATGTATTTTTAACCGACTTCAAAAAGGAGGAGGTTCTCAATTCGTCGGAACCTTTTTTTTTATTTTTTATTTTATGTACGAGTATGTTCCCCGATTACTCGAAGATGGCTGGACCGATTTGGATTATTTTTTTTTTGTTTGAAAGGGTATACTTCCCAGGTGGTCCCATGATCATCAAGTCAGGATCTGATGATGGGATCCTGGAGAAATAGAGAGAACTCTTCCAATTTTATAGGCACACTTGAAGCGATTTGGATAGTTTTTGGAAGAGTACTTTCTTGGAGTGGTCCCATTTCAATTTGGTGAAGATCTGATGAAGAACTTCTGAGATAGGCAACGGAACTCCTCAATAAATGATAGCAAATGGACTGGGATTGCTGAAATCTCATGTCTGTTTGTTGTTCACACCAGTTCATAACATAACATCACGCCAGTACGCTGTGAAGGGGTAAGCACATGTGAACCACTAAAAAGTGAAAAATAAAAACTTTTTTACAAAAAAATACTACCGACTTCCAAAAACAACACTACAAAGTGAAAAATAACTTTAATTTCGGAAGTCGGTGTCAAAAACGAAAATACATTTAATCAGACACCGACTTCCGAAATTAAAGTTATTTTTCACTTTGTAGTGTTGTTTTTGGAAGTCGGTTGTATTTTTTTGTAAAAAAGTTTTTGTAAGTATATCTGCCCGTGACATCACAGCGGGCTCTATCAGAATACCAGCGCTGCGACACTTATTTTAAATGTCGCAGCATCATGCTGAGATATGGGCCTTTTGGCCTCGTACAGGACTTTCAGTTTTTTTATTATTATTTTTTTTTTGTTTTTTGTTTTCAAACTTTTATTATTGTGTTTTAGTTTAGTTGGTGATCTTCCTGTGCGAGTCACAATAAATAATTTTTCTTTCTTTCATTCTTTTCTTTCTATAAAATCATCAAGTCAATTACTATAAAACAACATTAATTACCTCAACAGCTAATTTATTTAAACGCCCATACGTCAATGTTACCAACAATGCACCTCCCACACAGGAACGTGGGGCTGCAATACACTATAATCTAGTGCGACGGACTTAGAAGAAGCTCCGTCATTAAGCCAGCTCGCTTGCCTGACAAACTGTTTGTTTCAACGCTAAGATATAGGATAAAGAATATATTTTACAGAGGGAAAGTGGGTTTAAATGTTGTAAAGAAGAGAATAAAAATAACATTACTTTATATCTGAATTCCCTGAGGGCAGAAGTGTAGTATACCTACATTTCGCCAGTTATTGTATCTTTAGTCCCATGTAATAAGGGCACTTATCTATCTGGTCTCAGAAAATATAGGGTGACTGGTAATTAGTGACCGATACTTAAACACATGATTGTACTCATGATAACAAACAACTTTTACTATGGGACCAAACCTGAAATTGCAAAAAAAAACAATCAGATCTTCCCTACATTTATGTTCGCAAAAATCGTCAAAATCATCAGGAGCTTGTGGCTAAGTAACAACACGCACGGGGTGATCGATCAGGGGGTAATACCAAGACACTCCGTGCCTGTCATTCGTGGATCTTTAACAGTCGTTAGGGGTCGTCAGAAGCCCAAAAGTCTGTTAACCAGTCTTACCAAGGCGTATCGTACTACCGAGTAACTGGGTTGTGGAGATCAGATAGGCAGTCGCTCCATGTAAAATACTGGTATTCAACTGCATCTGGCTAGACTGGAAGCCGACCCCAACATAGTTGGGAAAAGGCTAGGCAGACGATGTACTTGTTAAATGTAGGGAACAGTTGTTTTTTTTGCGACTTCAGGTTTGGTCCCATAGTAAAAGTTGTTTGTAATCATGGGTACAATCATGTGTTGAAGTATCGGTCACTAATTATCAGTCACCCTATATAATAATAGTTTTCCCCTCCTGAAAATTAAACACATGACCACATGCTCGGCAGTTCTGCTTCTTTTTTCTATTTGAGTCGATGATGCTCCGGAAAAGCACTTCTTTTTGAGTCGGTGAAAAAATGTGCAGCCAGAGAAATGCAAACTCTACTCTCTACTCAAGCCACACAATTTGCCGTGTTTTAGACATTTCATACAACTAGGTATCAAAGAATGACTTAAATATATTGAACAATTTAAGTTGTCCTCATAAGTCGCTTAGAACTACTCGACCCTCGAGACAGACGAAACAGATTATACCTACTAAGGAATCAGAATTTAGGATTTATACCTATTTTTAGGGTTCCGTACCAAAATGGCACAAAAGGAACCCTTATGGTGCGACTCTGTCTGTCCGTCTGTCACAGCTGGATATCTCAAGAACTACTAATGTTCTCAATTTCAAATTTGGAACAGTTTTAGATACCCAAATATTTTGCAAATAAGAAAGAAATAAACAAAATATAGGTTTTTTTTTGCAACAGGGACTGGAAGGGGGTCTTAAACTTCAAAGTGGGGCTACTGGGGCACGTGGGGCATCATATGAAAGAACGCAGTTTGCACATTCTCAAACATTTTTTTGGAACGAAGTTCCTTATGGCGCGTTGTGAAAGGGGGCTAGACGGAAAAAATTCTCACGAAAAGTTTTATCGACACTTTTTGCTATAGTAAGCTATTGTAAGCTGTGCGACGTGCGCATGTTTCTCTGTCTGTCTCTCTTATAGAAAGATTAAGTTTATATTACTTAATAATAAAAAAAATATATTATAACTTATAAAAAAAAAAATATTACAATTCCTTCACTAATTAATCGAAAGGAACTTCGTTCCATCCGGGTGTCCCTTGACACCTTTCAACTTTTTTTCTTTTTTTAGGCCGCATAGTTTTCGAATTTTGATAAAAAATGTAAAAAAAATACTCTTCGAAGTTTGCAAAATCTGAAATTATTCTATGTTATAAAAATTTATGCAAAGATTAATAATTAAGGAAAAATAACACAATTTTTAAGAAATCTATATTTATATAATATTATGATGGTACGGATCCCTCGTTGCGCGAGTCCGACTTGCTCTTGACCGGTTTTTCCAAAGCATTTTAGTCCAGCTACAAATCATTACCAACATAATCGCACAACTGTTGAGTCACTAAATGAAATCATATAAAACCACTAATTCGGGATTTTGTGGATTTGCGGCTTTAATGCCCTGGCTGAAATGGAAAGTGAAATAAAACAGAGAGGATTATGCTGTTAATGTAGATGACTATCAAAATCTGGCAACAGCATTGTAGTATTTTGAAATAATTGAATGCTGAGCTATGTAGATGACAATAAAGCACAGTTCGGAGTTAA
This sequence comes from Cosmia pyralina, assembly GCA_946251885.1. Classification (NCBI taxonomy): domain Eukaryota; kingdom Metazoa; phylum Arthropoda; class Insecta; order Lepidoptera; family Noctuidae; genus Cosmia; species Cosmia pyralina. The sequence goes on from OX276344.1 coordinate 5,793,859, forward strand.
TAAATAATAATAATCATTTTATTATCAGGCAACTAGGCCCATAGATAAAATACACAAAATTATCCAAAATATACCCAGTATATATGTGTGTGTGTAATGTGTGTTAATGTACCCAGTACAATCTGTGGCAATATTGCAGTATTTATTTATTTGAATAAGGATCTTTTAAAAATAAAAATAAATAAGTTTTAAGAACCATTTACTAGCACTTTATACCATAAATTTGAAGTTGGTTAATGAGAGCCGTTGGTCCCGGCTGTCATTCGTGGATCTTTGACAGTCGTTACGGGTCGTCAGAAGCCCGAAAGTCTGACAACCAGTCTTACCAAGGGGTATCGTATTACCCAGTAACTGGGTTCTGGAAGTCAGATAAAATACTGGTATTCAGCTGCATTCAGTTAGACTGGAAGCCGACCTTACATAGTTGGGAAAAAGATAGGCAGGTAATGATTATGACCATAGATTTGAAGTAGAAATGGCAAGAATAAATCATTTTAAAACAAGTCACGTAGCTTTTGCTACGACGTAGCTGAAGCATGACGTCACGACTACGCCAGCTACGGTGTCGTAACAAATAATCATACTCATCATTGTTTTAAGAACAAGTTCAGTGGGACTTTATCCCACTCTGTATTCTAAGAGCCACCTTTATACTCTGTCATATTCCATAAAACCGTGAAAATTCTAATAAAATGTTGTTTTCGTATTCACCGTAGACACTACGCCTAAAGACGTAACAAAAATAAAAACAGTTTTCTCTACTCTCTAATAAATATTCTGGGTGTTGTCTGCTTCTATTCAATAAAACGAGCGAACGACTTTCGAGTAAATTCACTTTTACTTTATTTATTTCTTGAGATACATTTATTTTTATACCTATGCTACTTTGATTTGTATAATGAAGTCAATTTAACATCATTGTACAATGTACATATTAAATTGACTTGACTGTCAGATCTTGACAGAAGAACTTTTCAATAAAATGTAATTTCAAAATAACAAGATGAGTTATCGAGAAGATACTTTTATAAGTCTCAAATTATTTACATAGTAATCATTTCTCAGAAATATCTACATAGGTACTCGTACATTCAATAAAGTAATAGGCATAAAAAAAAATCATTCTACCAATTTAGGTACCTACCCTGTTACGCCCACAGGCATAACTATTATACACAGCAAAATTCCACCAAAATTGTGTAGCAGATAGGTAGGTATTATTATTATTAATAATAATATCAGGCTGTAAAATTGGTCTATATTTTAGGGCAAAGTTATGAGCATGATTGCTGTTTTAAATTTTAGAACATTCAATTTTGGTAGGAGGAGCAGGGTAGCCTAGTGGTAATAGCCCCGACTTACGAGTCGAGTCGTGGGTTCGAACCCAGGCAGGCGCTTTACTTTGTATAATTTATTTCATCACCACCGCTTTCAAGACGGTGAAGGAAAACATCGTGAGGAAACCGGCATGACTTAGAACCAAAAGTTCGAAGACATGTGACATCTACCAATCCGCTTTGGGCCCGCGTGGTGGATTATGGCCCACTCTTTCACATAGAGAGGAGGCCTGTGCCCCAGGCTGATTACCCTAAATCTAGGTTCATATCACTGGTCACCACAAGCACCTATAATTTCAAATAAATGATTAGAATTTTGGATTTGAATTTCTTTTAAATTTTTTCTTGTAAGCGGGGAGACCTTCCCCTCGCGATTTTTGCTCGATTGTCCTTAACATTTTTTGTCGGCGCGCGACGGGGCGCTTAGCCTAGCCTAGCCTAGCCTAACACTGCTTGTATACAAAATATTTCTATGAACCGATACTAAACTAATGACTGTTTCTTAAAGTAAATAGAGTAGGCTATATTTCGAATTTTTTTTTTGAACAATAGATGATATAGCTTTTTGTCAATACCCTAAAAAATCAATTTGTTTATATTACCGCCAATAAAAAACAATGAAAAATTATTTCAAAATCTAAAGCGATAACCCTATTTTTAAGAGCGTTACACTGGAAAATGGTCTGACATACATAACAAAATCGCCTAAGAGGACCATACTGTTGCCATATCACCAATAAGAGTAACTTAATCCGAAATAAATACTGTAATCGAACTGTTGTCACTCAATAACAATAACATATGAGTACATTCAATTATCGCCTTGTCAACGCTGTATAAAATGAAAGAAGTAACTACACATATAAGAGACGGGTATAATTTTGCAAGCACGACTCAGTGACTATATTGGGACAAAATATCAGTCGTAGAAAATATTGCCATAAGAAAATACAAACAGCTCTAAGAAAGGGTGGTTTTTATTAGCTGCATTATTCGGAATCAGTGATGAGTGTGGTTCAGATGTCTCCTCTATTTACGAATAAATTTTCTATTTTCGTGGTATATTTGTATGCTTTGATACTTTGCTTTCTTTGATGTTGCTATCGAATAATGTACCTAGTTGGTTTTTGTTCAGTGGATTTAGGTTTAAAAGCTTTGTCGTTGGCTAGCTTTTGTTTTTATGCTAAAAGATTTAGTATTTATTCTATAAACTATGTTTTCTCGCTTTTCTTGTCAGTCACTTTCGTGTCTTTGCGTGTCGTATGAACCCCATAGGAAAAGACAATAGCTTTTTAATTTGTTTCTGTAATCACAACATGCGATGAGTTAAGGCGCTATGACCCAACAGGGACCACGCTTACTAGTTTTTTGATTCCATGGGAAACATAAAAAAGTGAGTTATAAATTTCTGACAAAAAAAGGTATATTTTATTTAAGGATCTGGCGGATGGAAAATCGCAAATTAAAAATATTATTTTCTGTAGTAGGTAATTATTATTTTCATTTTTGCATCCTAGCAGAACGTAACCAATTGATACTGCAGCATATTAAAAAAAAAAAAAACAAAATAGTTAAAATAATTGCTGCATTGCTCAATTTGCGATTTTCCGTATCTAACTTATCTCAGCTTCTTTAGTTTATCTGTCTTGCTTCAAGACGCTGCTGTTTTATTCAATAAACATTCTTTTATTAAATAATTTTTGACATTTCATTGTAGCTGGCATGAGATTGCGACTTGAATTTGAACGTTTTTAGGTACGAGAATAGGCCTTCTCGTCTACCTTTATGTCGGTTGAATTATATGGCATAGATTTATATAAATAAATCATGCAAATTATTTTTTTTGTGACGTCTTATGACCTTCTGGGTTATAGTGACCTTATTGGTGAGGTTCTTCAGAAAGGTCAAGTGCGTACAGTACTCGCAATCGGGCGTGGGTGTATGACCAGAGGGCCAATTCTCGTAATTAAAAACGTTCAAATTCCAAGTCGCAATGTCAGCCAGCGACAATCAAATGTCAAAAATGTAGGCAAACTCTATACAATTTTGACAGATTGAGACTGAGATGAGATTGCGAACGTTGTTATAAAAATACGGGAATTGCCCCTCAGATATATGAACGAGACAAAAGGAGTATCTAAGCATCGTAGCAAGTGGCGTTCTGTAGTTTCTGCCTTCCCATGGGGTAAGAAGGCGTAAGTTTATGTACCAATATGTATGAGTGTATTTTTATGTGGATGCTTTTTATCATTTTTAAAACAAAACATGAAACTGTTTATAAATAAGGCACCGATGTCTTAACTGCTGTCAAGCAAATATTCATCATTCTAATATTTTATACAACGTGTCGTTTTGCATCTTCGTCAAATTTAAGGGTATTTAGACCATCAAACCGAACAACTTTTTCCATGGCACCAACATCGTAAAAGCAAAAAAAAATAATCAGCCCTCCCATACATTTACGTCGAGTAGGTATTGAAGTTTTCTATGGGACAGTTGTAAATTTTTTCGCGATTACGATATTGGTCCCATGGAGAAAGTTGTTCGGTTTGATGTTCTGTATCACACCCTGAACTTCGAAAAGGATGCAACACGACACGTTGTATAATTCAATCTATCAATTAGGTATTCGAATTTCAAAAATATAATTTTATCATGAAAGTGTTGCGACCTCGGAATAATACAGACGTCCATATTATTTCACATGGCAACATTATAGTACGACAGTATAATTTGCAGCAGCATGATGATTGATGTCGCTCATAATACGTCGCCCGAACATTTTATGTAGCAAACGATGATTTACGATGTACCCTTAATTGTAGCTTAATCAACCAATTTTATAACATTAGCAGGGAAATAACCGATCGTCAGTTAATGTATTAAACTAAACTGAAATCAATCAAAATAAAAAACCATGTTGGGATCAGCTTCCAGTCTAACCGGATGCAGCTAAATACCAGTATTTTACATGGAGCGACTGCCTATCTGACCTCCACAACCCAGTAACTGGGTAATATGATACCCCTTGGTAAGACTAGTTGTCAGACTCTCGGGCTTCTTACGATCCGTAACGACTGTCAAAGATCCACGAATGACAACCGAGACCAACGGTTTAACGTGCTTTCCGAGGCACGGAGGAGCCTGGGTATGTAAAAATGGTCACGAATCCACGGACCGACCGCGGCAAGCGTGGCTTAACCTGATCAATCGACTCATGCGGCTTTTATTACTTAGCCGCGAGCCCCGCGTAGGTAAATCTGCTTTTGAATATAAAACCTTTTAGTCGACCTCTACAATAAATCGTGTGAACATCTTAAGTTCACTAAGCATTCTTCGCCGATATTCACTGTTAGCGCCCCGATTTGATACATTATATTATTATGTAGTAATTCTCTTGAAATTTCAGCTACAATGTGAAGCTTTGATGTAACTTGAACCATGTAGGTACATGTACAATGACTTATGTCGTATCAGTGTTCAATGTGACTTAATGTATTCTGTCGTGCGTGTGAAATTGATCTTTAATGTATGTGAACTTTGCTGTTCGTGTCAATGAACTTGTGACCTTCTTTAAATTAGATGCAGAGATTATTTTTAGTTATGGTTTCCAAGTTAATAGTCCGTAATGGATTGGAAATTCAGGTTAGTTCAATTTGCATTGGGATTCTTTTACTAATAAATATTATTTGTACGCAAGCATTGACCTCCAATTTCTTAGATCAAATGCTCTTCAATGAGAAATTCACAAAAATATTGGTATCTAGAAGAAATAAACGTTTATTCACATCGTTTGATACAACACCACAAATATACACAGGTAATGACACCAATTTCCCGTGCACACAAAGGAAATTTTCCATGAAAAACACGAAAACAGCCATTCATAAACAAAAATAACTTAAAAAAAAAAACAAAAAAAATACTACGATTTGTATCACACAAACAAAAACGATCGCTAAACCCTAGGAGAGCCGATGAATCAGTGAGCCGAAAAATACTTATTCCCCTTACATTAGCATCGAAAATTGTTGCTACCATAAAAAAACGACCGCCATAACGTGTGAGGGTAGAATTATTATAAATCTTCATGATATTACCATAGACCAACTTAGGGAACTTTGCTCTCTCCCGAAATTCGCTTGGTAAGTGGGCTGTAAGTCATCCTGCCCTATATGGTAGCTGTTGGATAGTACTTCTTGTTTACGATTCCGTAACGCACGTTAATATTGCCAATGTTTTTGGAGAGTTCCGAGTTACTTAGAAACTTCGGGAATGTATGCACAGGGTTGAGCGTACGGTATGAGAAATATTGTAGGAACATAGGATAATCGTGATACTAAATTAGCTTACAGATATTTTTAGGATTCCGTACTCAACAAAGAACCCTTATAGTTTCGCTATGTCCGTCCGTCTGTCCGTCCACACCTTAGATCAGAGACTCTTAGTACTAGAAAGCTATAATTTGGCATGGATATACATATTCATCACGCCGACAAAGTGGTAAAGTGGGGATGTTTTTTTTTTCTCGTCTACCCCATAGTGTGGGGTGTTGTTGGATGGGTCTTTCCAAAAATATTGCGGGTTTGCGAAAACAATTTTTCGACTAAGAGGGATCCGTTTCTGAAATATTAACCCCCCCCCCCCCTGACAGCTAAAAGGTGAGTTTTGGATGGGTGAAAAAATTCACGGTTGAAACTATCACAGCTAAGTAGGCTTTTCAAGTTCACAAGTAATAGTCAAATATTCATAAAACAACAAAAAGCCCTCTTCTTAGTCCACATTATTGTGCAACTACGGAACTCTATTACTGCGCGTGGCCCGATACGCACTTAGCTGGTTTTTTTTACTAACGGGGTGGATAGTTGAATGGAAGTATTTATGATTTCATGAACCGTAGATACTTTTACATGATGAAGACATGAGGCTGAGATTATCTTGGTTGTTCTTAAAGCTGTATAACAGGCTGTTAGGTTAAACGAGGCACATACTCTAACGGAGTGTAGTACCTACTCATGAAAATTAACAACTTTTTCTAAGGAACTAACCCTGAAATATGAAAAAAGAAAATCAGCTGTCTCGTACATTTTGATCGCGTAGGTTTTGCACTTCGTAGAGAAAAGCTGATTTTCTTTTTCATATTTCAGGGTTACTTCCGTGTTAAAAGTTGTTCATTTTCATGAGTACTACACTCCGTTAAAGTATGTCCCTCGTTTAACCTAACACCCTGTATACTTTGTTCTAGCTTAGCTAAACTTAAGTCATACAAAGTATAAAGAGCAATACTAAAAGTATCGTCTTTTCGACCATACCGCTACGTAACGCCACAACCGACCTATACCGGGGGACCTAAGTGGGGTTCTCACCGTTCGCCAACTGTTCATACTTCAGAACAGCCTGACACAACACGCACTTCTTCCTTATAGTCTCACACCTATGGTCGGCAAAAGGCGCTACGACCCCGTCGACCGGTCCGTTGGTAGACTTACAACTTGTTTCTCCGAATGATTCTTTTGTTTTCTAGGAGGCTACCTCTATATAAAAATAAATAAAGCTCACAACATCTTCCCACTCACTAAACACCTGTGTAAGAACAAACCTAATGGATGGCTCATGAGTCTGGACTATGACGCAACTGAACATCTACTTACCATCCCAAAATAGCCACCGCATTCGTCTATGTTTATCTTTACCACAAGCACATACTACTATGACATTCAGCAAACAGTCTACACGCACCAACTTCTACTTCACTCACACTCCCACGCACTCCACACAAACTCTCCTTCCTATAAGTAAAATAGAAATTATTGTCTAGTTTTAGTTTTACTTTGTACTTGGGGTGGAGACCTGGTGGCCTGAAATACAGGCTTCGGCTTAGCTTAGGCACCAGTCTCCCACAATATTTTTCTTTAAGCCCATGACTGGACAATGTTGTTTTTTTGTTATTATTTTGTAAGGATATTGTGGTGAGAAAAATAAATAAATAATATTATTAAAAATATTATTATTATAGCTATAAAAAGCTATACTTTGTTCCAATTAAGTTTTGTTTCAATTACACTCTTCATAAGTCTTATTTATGCATATTATAATAAGTCTCTTTTCGTGTCGGTCTACGCAATGGATTTTGTTACGGTTTTCAGCATCATTTAGAGAATTTATTCCAGAAGTGTTAAATAACATAACTCGATGTTTTGTCAAGTCATAAAATCCAGGGCGGATCACTAGTGAATAATAATGCTTTTTATAGCAATTAATTAATATAAACCTTTGCAACGGCAGATAGGCAAAATGTTATTCTAACAATGCGAAAGTGAGTTCGTTTATTGCTTTGTTTGTTACGATTTCACGCTAAAACGGCTGAACGGATTTGGATGAAATTTACCACATGGGCAGACCATGACCTAGATTAGGACTTAGGATACTTTTATACCAGTTGCGCGTTCCCGTGGGATAATTTCCAACCTCCACGCTAGCGAAGCCGTGAGCAAAAGCTAGTAATTCATATAGTCATGACACAACTAAACGTTAAGTCGACGTTCGCACGGACGTAAAAATATCGCGGCGATATTTTTACGTCGCGCACTGGATTTTCAACGCTCTGCTTAGCGCCGAGAGTGCAAAATCCAACAATATGTTTTTTCGACTCGCTAGAATGTACTCTGTTATTGTTAAGTTGGATTCTCAACGCTCGGCTCAACAACGAGAGTTGAAAATCCAGTGCGCGATAAAATCCCGCCGCGATTTTATTACGCCCGTGGAAACGGGGGCTACCCTACACTTTCACAAAGCAATAGGTACATAGATTGGTGAGTTTCCTCAGTAGGGGTTGTGAAACGTTCGTCGCCAACTATTTTTCTGGGGTTACAACTGAGTTATAACGCGAATGTCCCCGCTGAAAGGTAACGACAAGGTAAAAGTATGTTATTTCTATATTTACACCAAAATAACCCTTATTACTTTGTGTTGCTACGTATTTTACCCACAAATGTTTTAGTTTACTATGTTTTGGGATTTTATCCTGTTAAGGCTTGATTACAATTTGCGCAAAGTCGATTGCATAGGAGTTCCTAACATATAACGAAATATATAGACTGTTCGCTAGAGCTTTTGAAAAAAAACCTGTCCCAATTTTGATGTTGCCATTTGTTGATAGACAACATCAAAATTGTGACAGGAATTTATACAGCACCAATGATATTGTAAAGGAAAGATACGCTACGTTCATACTGAGCGGCGTTCGGATATTGTTGCGTTGTTATTACAAATGTACTTACATATTATAGGTGTGTAGTAGTTTTCAACTACGACTGCGATAGATAAGACGGAACGTATGATACAGACAGAGATAGCTTGGCATTTTGGATATATTGTCACGCCACGGACATGCTTTGTTCCGCTCGCTGCTATTAGCCGACTAAATAAAATTACAACAACTGTCTGAATTAGTCTTTAGCAATTTGCGCGCGCTAGTGCCTTATCTATACAGCACTGGTTAAATAATATCCGTCTTTCGTGAGCAAGGTTTTCCCCTGGTTTAGTTGTCAATAATATAAAGCATAACATTTCGTAGGGGAAAATGGCTTATTCTTATTTACTTATTTAACAGTTTACGTACGCATATACAGGTTGTTCAATAAGGAATGGACAACCACGAAATAGCCAATCTTAAAAAATATCCTTTTTTACCTTTATTTTTGTGGTTTATAAACAATAAACAAGTTAACACTATTTACACTAGGTACTAAATTAAATAACTAACTATCTATACAAATAAATAAAAAAACAAAAGGACACTTAGGCGTCGAAGTACTCGTCCGCATCGATGTCATCCGGAAACGTGCCCAGAAGACTGGCAGCATTGCCACGTTGAATGGCAATGCTAATTCTTTGGCCAAAGAACGAGTATTTTTTACCTTATTTTACATTCCTTTTCACCACGGCCTCAAATGAATGAAATCCATCGGTTGTTTGTTGTTATGATATTGTACTTGGACTGTACCAACAGAGAGGCAGTAAATACGAGTAGTGAAAACTAGAAATTGTACAGTAAATTTTGATAAAAAATTTACTTGGCATATTATTATTTTTTATTTATTTTTAAAACGGCCGTAAGTTCTGTTATATGCTATTTCAAGGTAATCTATTGATTACCAGACACCCTGTATAAACGGAGACGAAGAAAGAAACAGAAAAAGTATGTTCAAAAACTAAAACCCGACTACTGAAAAATCACGCTCGCCGCGGTCGGTCCGTAACCTATTATTAATATTATTTAGGTACTTCCAGTTTTACTTATTTTTCACAATTTTAGCATATTTACTTAAACAATATGACATGTATACATATTTGTAATGTGCTCTTCAAGACCTTTCTTTTGATACCAAACATATCATTATTATCTCAATTTAATTTTTTTACGAGGTCGAAAATTTACGTGTGAAGTCCACCATATTAAATTTATAGAGAATTTATATAGCCTATGTCACCCGGACTATTATTACAAATCTATTGATACCCCATTCATTAAAATCGTTCAGTATTTTAGGCGCTACGGTGGAACACACGTAAATACATACTTATATACATACATACTTATAATCATACATAGACTGCTAAAATCATAACCCTTCCGTTTAGCTTTGCCGTAGTCGGGTATAAATACGTACCTTACAAAGGTGACACTTCAGTCCCCTAACAATTTTTTCCAGCTTAAAACCCCAGCTTTGCACAAACCATAAACACTGCACTAATCTTTTTAATCGCCAAAAAACTGAACTAAACCTCGCCACACATTGCTCACGTCAAGACACGAGGTAACAAAAAACCTTCCCCGGTTAGGAAGCCAATGATTAGCATTGCAAATGCAAGGACAGTCCCCCAGAAAGATCCGGTCCCCGCATGTAAAGTATCTAAGTGATATTTCGGATTTAAATTGCAAAAACGTGTTGGGAATCACTTAAAAAAGGCACCCATATGTTATTTTGTAGAAATAAGTTTGAGTGCAAATGTTCGGTCTAAAGTATGTACGTGTTATGGGTTTGAAGGGGAATTGATTGATTTTTATGACTGCGCCTCAGAGTGCACGTTTAATAACGCTGTAATACATGGTACCGTTGCTACAGGAGTCAAAAGGCCGAAGTCAAATCAATCTGCCTAGCCTTTGCCCAATTATTTTGGGGTTGTCTTCTAGTCTAACCAGATGCAGCTGAATACCAGTATTTTACATAGGGCGACTGCCTTCCTGACTTCCACAACTGAGTTACTGGGTAACTCGATACCCCTTGATAAGAATGGTTGTCAGACTTTCAGGCTTCTGACGACCGGTAATGACTGTCAAAAATCCAAGAACGACAGCCGGGTCCAACGGCTTAACGTGCTTTCCGAAGCACGAAGGGGTCTCGGTATGTAAAGATCATCCACAGACCGACCACGGCAAGCGTAGCTTAATCTGATCTAACTTAGCCACGAGCCCCTCTTTAGACTTCGGCTTTAAAACGCCGAAGTCTGAGATAGAATGTTGGAATTGCAGTATTATATGGTTATGGAGGTCAGATCACCCATTTTTTTTACTTATCAATATCCCACAGCTGGGCAAAGGCTAAATACTAAGGCCAGCTAGCGACGTTTCTTGTTTTATTTTAACAAACATACTCTATGGCATTTTGAAATAGTGTCACTTTCTATCATAAATAGCACAATTAGCCTATAATTTTCCCACTGCTGGGACACAGGCCTTCTCTTGTGCGATGGAGTGGCACGCGGGCCCAATGCGGGTTGGTAGATGTCACAATGTCTTCGAATCAGTGAAATAATTTTCGTAATCAGATCAATAGTTCCAAAGATTACTTTTTACATACTCGTACATAATAAAACTAATTTACCTCTTCTATACTTATTACTCGTAAGTTATTATAAAATAAAGTCGCTTTTCAGTCTGTCTGTGTGGTTGCGTTGTTCTTCTAAACTACGCAACGGATTTTGATGCGGTTTTCACTATCATTTAGAGAATTTATTCCGAAATAAATTCGTAGGTTTACATGTGTTAATATTTAACTTATATTTATTAAAGATTAAACCTTCATATTTTGTCAAGTCGTAAAAAACTTGCGAAGTAGGGCCGGGTCGCTAGTATGTAAATAAACAAACAATTTTACCTCTTTATATTATAATATAAGTTTTTAAATTCTTATTTTTTTTTTCAATTATTTTATACAGTTTATTTAAATGTAATATAAACGTAACTAGAGGGGCTTGTGGCTAAGTAATAACAGCCGAACGGGTCGATCGATCAGGTTAAGCTGCGCTTGCCGCGGTTGTTCCGTGGATGGGTGACCATCTTTACATACCAAGACCCTTCCGTGCCTCGGAAAGCACGTTGAGCCGTTGGTTCCGGCTGTCATCCTTGGATTTTTGACAGTCGTTACGGGTCGTCAGAAGCCCGAAAGTCTGACAACCAGTCTTACCAAGGGGTATCGTATTACCCAGTACTGGGTTATGGAGGTCACATAGGCTCCATGTAAAATACTGGTATTTAGCTGCATCCGGTTACACTGGAAGCCGACCCCAACGTAGTTGGGAAAAGGCTAGGCAGATGATGATAAACATTACCTAAAAATAACAAAATTATATCCCAACATAATTAAAACTATTTACAAAAACGTAATAAATAGACATATATAAATTGCTATATAAGTTTAGATAAATCAATAAACACCGGTCACAATTGATTACATTGCAAACCAACGTCCGCAGAAAAACTAGGTAAAAATATAGACAGATATGTAATTGTTATGTTTTTCTTTGACTCTGCTCTGTAATAGTACATTTTGATACAAGTGGAGAATTTTTGTTATTGCGTTCGAGGCGGAATTAACACTCGAGCCATAGGCGAGGTTGTTTTTGAGCAGAGAACTGCAATAACAAAATGTCCACGTGTATCAAACGACGTTTTTCAATACACTTTTGAAGAAATAAAATAAAATAACGAAAAATATATTTTGTCATGAATTATTAGGAAACTATGATTTAAATTTTCTTTCTTTTCCATGCTTTGCTTTCGCCAGGTTGAAAGAGAAGCAAAGACATAAAGCCGATAAACAGCCTAATGTGAAAAATAGAAAATTCAAATATTTTTGAGTTTAGAACACAAATAAATGTAATTTTTTTTTTAATTGTAATAATGATTTGGTTTTTGATGATATTCTATTTATAAACATTATTTTAATATTCAAAAAATATTAACGCCGTAAAGACGCGTATCTCATTGCCGAGATTAAAAAATAACATTCACCTCCGAAAAGAGAATGTGAATAGAGGCATAGAACCAATTTGGACTAAGTTATCTGTGGCAATTTATTCTTGCACACGTGTTGGAAAATGAAAAATCGCACGCGTGTGAAATACATTGCATTGTGAACCTAATAATAGTGCGATATGAACTAGTTTTCGAGGAAGTGTATTGAAAAATGATTTGTTGCTTGTTTATACATAGCACAAAGTCAAGCTAGTGCAAAGTGAAGTGCTACTAACATAGTCTTAAGCCTTATTTATTAACACAAGTTTTGTTTATATTCAAATATGTATGTTTAGGTTATGGTATTTATCTATGGACCTGTGTCGCCTGAAATAAATGGTTTATTTATTTTTAGGAGTCCTACATTTATCGTGTTTTAATAGCAGAAGTTGTATAGGATCTGCTTTAATTTTACTTCCTGTAATAATGCTAAACATCCCCCTTTGTAGGTATTAAACTCTTCTCATAAATAATATAACAAGATAACAAAGAGCATAAAATGAAACATATTTTGTTTACCAAAACCGTGTAAGCATAGAGATAAAGCGAACATTTCTCCTGAATTATAGAAAAATACAGGCCATTATATTGTACTAGCCTTCCTGCAGTTTCCTAGCTCGAAAAGAAACAGACTTGCATGAGATAAATTCCCAAGGAATTTTCTTGTAGGTACCTAAATTCAAAATAAACCTGTGATTCCATTTTACACTTTACACAGTCTACGTAAGGTTCAATTTGAGAAATGGACTAAATGATGGAAGCGAACATTTGTCAGTGCGAGGGTAATCTGTTTGTCTGTCAGTGCGTCAACACATCACCCGCTTGACGCAAAGTCGGTGATTCTTCTTTGTGATACTGATTGACTGGTTGATAAGCTAAATTCTACTTTGATTCGAAAGGCTTACGGTTAGGAATCGCTTGATTGATGTACAGAGAAACGAAGGACGACAAATTAGAAGTTCGAACAGAGATAAGTGGGTGGGTCTTATTTTAATACGTATTTAAATAAGAACTTGTAATAATGATAATGGCGGCTGGTTTATTTTTGAAAGCAAGGATGTTAAGTGATATCTATTTTGTTGAAGATTAAGTCGTATTTCGAATGGCACAAAGAATAAACTTTAAAAAAAAAGGGAAATAAAGATAAGACTGAAAGAGTAAATCAGGGATGCATACACTCGGCAGTGGATGAATGAGGACACGTAGAACAAAATAAAGAACCGTATCTTTTTAATTAATGTTTTTAATAAAATTTTAAGGAAAAACAAAACCCTTTTGAATTTATTTCAAAAGTTTTTTGAAATTATTTTAAGGAAATCCTTTAACAAAATTTCTCGTATATGCATAGGAATGAACAATGCGATGTTTTATTTTGAAATTGTAGAGCGTGTCTTGTCTTTGTGAAATATTTTAGGATAGAAAAGTGTTTATGATTTATATTCGGAAAACTTTCATGCTTCTGTTTATCTCATGACTTTATTAATAATAATAACGCAATTAAATTAATTTTCGCAAACTCGCAAACACAAAATCGGAAACACTAATCGTCTATACTCGCCTTTATACCCTCACAAAAATTGCAAGTAAGTGGCGTAAAGACAAAATGCTATTAATCTTATAAGACAGGGTGCACACACGCGTCAAAAGGATCGCGCGTGATTTTAGCAAATATTTCGTACGCGAAACTCGTATCGAGAAGAGAATTCCGCGGATACAATCGACGAATTTATTGGATAGGTATGCGAAAACTGACAAATGTAGTTCGGATATTTTATTTGTTCCTAGAGTACAATGTGTGTTGTATTTTATTGATATCGTACGGCTGATAACTGAAACAAAGCTTGTGTACTTAAATTCTAGGGAATATTCCTGTGGGAAGTTGCGTTTGAGAAGATCACGTCTAAACGAGAAGTGTTAATGATTTGTAAAAAATATATGTTAAATGAAAGCATTTTTTTAATAACTTTTTATGTGAATATTTTAGATTATGTTTATATTACATATTGTGACTAATTTGTAAAGATATGTGTAACGTGGATAAAAAACTGAAAATCACGTAAAAACTATCAAGCGTATTTTTATGAAACTTTCACCATTTTAAAGACAATTTAATTATTTATCCTTAAGTATACGTATTTCAATATAATGCCTTTTGTTTTATGTACTCGTATAAGTAGCTTTTGCCAGCGGCTTCACCCGCCTGGATGTCGGAAAATACGAGTATCCCACGGGAACGTACTACCGGGAATTCCTTCCTTATGCCTTGCCTACATAATAAAGGGAACTTCCGTGCAAAATTTCAGATTTCTAGGTCCAAGGGTTTGGGCTGGGCGTTGATGAGTCAGTCAGTCAGTCAGGACTTTTCTTTTAATAAATTAATAATGCGTCTAATTTGAGACAGCGCTCCTCGATGGGCGAGTCCTATTACTGGGTGGACGTGACGCGTAAACAAAATTCGTAAATGATGAGCGAAAATAATCTGAGAAATAAAATGAAAACCTACCTGTGATTTCAGGTGATGCGTGGACATAAAAAAAATTAGCTACATATTAATGACCATGAAAATAACATACCTAAATCACGTTTCTTATTTTGTTTTTTTTTTTAACAAACAAGTACTGAGTTATGTCTCTCACACATTTACGATAGTGACAGAGTGAGATGGGTCATTGGTCGGGGTGGGGCCAACGCCTTTGTTTTGTTTTGAAATTGTTAAGGCCCGTTCATAATAGAAGTATTCACTTCTATAATTTACTATACAGGAGACATGTCCGCCATGACTCACGCACAAACAATATCGTCTGGTTCACTCACTAAAACACGTGCGACGCGCAGGTAGTCGATGACTCAACTGAATGTACATGTAACTACAGCGTTTGGTTTGTGTGGAACGAACTTTATGTTGATTACGTGGATCAATAGCAACGCAGTCAAAATTTTCGGTACTCATTTGTTAAAAAAAACAGACTATATTAAGATACTGCTCCCGAAAATATTATACTGTAAAGCCTTCATACTCAAAACAGTTTAGGTTATTGTTTGTTTCATTACTGGATATAGTATTATTGAACAAGTATATATAATATTTTAAACTTGCGTCTGGCCGCGACTGCGTCTGCGTGGACTTCAGAATTGATAACAGAAGTTAAGCCATGTATCGGGATAAAAGGTCAAGTCAAGAAATCCTATGTCTTAATTTATAAACTATCTGTGTGCCAAATTTAATCTATATCCACTCAGCCGTTTTTGCGTAAATGAGTTACAAAGGTCGAGTCACAAAAACTTTCACATTATTAATATTAGTATGATATGTGCCATAGATCTTTCTTTAGTAACCCACAAATAAATACAAACAAACAGAAATCCTTAGAAACTTGATTACTATACCCTACCCAAAACTTTTCTGCCAACGTTACAAAAAAAGTGAACGAAATTGCATGACAATATTTGCCCCTCAACCGCGGTACAGCCAGCAAAACAATATCAATTATTAAAACGAACAACGGCAACTTCATCGGTGTTATTTCCCGGGAGTTCGGTTCTCGCGCTCCATTTCACTAGAACTAACCGGTTCTGGGTACCAGTACGGTTCGTATTGCGGTACAAATTAGACTCATCACTGGTTTTAAATATAGAACGTTGTTTATGAATATGGATGTAGGTACCCTCTTATTTATAAATGGGAATTATTTTACCCTGCAGCCGACGAGCGTTATATCCAAGTTGGTCGCAATAACTTGGCTATTTTGTATTTCTAGGACCCCAAAACAAGAATTATTTGACGTTTACAAAAAGAGGTGCATTAAAGTGTTCAATATTGTTTTAAGGAGTGAAAAAATGGGAATTATTAAAGGTTCGAATATACATATTTAGGTTGGGGAAAAAGTCTTTTCGCATTATAGTATGTATGAACTTAAAATAAAATCTCTTTGGCTATACTATTTGTATCTGGCTGGTTTTGGTATCATTGAAAGTTTAAATTTTAAAGGACATAATTCTAAATTCAAATTAGGAAAATGTGTGATTTTCATTTGTTTTTCGTACTGTCAAGATGAGTGAATCTAATGAAGAAATTCGATACATTTTAAAATTTTACTACAAAAAAGGTAAAAATGCAACGCAAGCCGCGAAAAAAATTTGCGATGTTTATGGACCCAGAGCAGTGTCTGTGAGAGTAGCACAAATTTGTTTTAAGCGTTTTCAATCCGGAAATTTTGATGTCAAAGATGCACGTCGCTCTGGTCGCCCTATTACGGATAAAATGGATGCCATTTTTGAAAAAGTGGAACAAGATCGGCATATCAGTAGTTACGACGTAGCTGAAGAACTGGGAATTGACCACAAAACAGTTTTGGCGCATTTGAAAAAAACTGGGTACACAAAAAGCTCGATATTTGGGTACCTCACGAGCTCACTGAAAGAAACCTAATGAACCGTGTACTCATTTGCGTTTCTTTATTACGACGTAATGAAACCGAACCATTTTTGAAGAAGCTGATAACTGGTGATGAAAAGTGGATCACGTACGACAAGAACGTGCGAAAAAGGTCGTGGTCAAAGGCCGGTCAGGCTTCACAGACTGTGGCGAAACCCGGGTTAACTCGCAACAAGGTGATGCTGTGTGTGTGGTGGGATTGGAAGGGCATTATTCGTTATGAGCTGTTACCACCAGGCAGGACCATCGATTCTGAACTCTACTGCGAACAACTGATGAGATTAAAGCAAGAAGTTGAGAGAAAGTGGCTGGAATTAATCAACAGAAGGGGTGTGGTTTTTCATCATGATAACGCTAGACCTCACACATCTTTAGCCACTCAGCAAAAATTAAGAGAGTTTGGCTGGGAGGTGTTAATGCATCCGCCGTATAGTCCTGACCTTGGACCTTCAGATTTCCACCTGTTTCGGTCGCTTCAGAATTCTTTAGGCAGTGTCAGGTTAACATCACGAGAGGACTGCCAAAACCACTTGTCGCGGTATTTTGATCAGAAGTCCCAAAATTTCTATAGCAATGGGATCATGTCCCTACCTACAAGATGGCAAAAAGTTATCGAACAAAATGGTACCTACATACTTTAGATAAATATAAATAATGTATATTAAAAAATGTTTTGAATTTTCTTAAAAAATGCGAAGAAACTTTTTCCCCAACCTATTATACATGGCTTTATAAACGTTGCGTTAAGTGACGTTTAAACGTCAAAAATGTATAGTTAAACAGACGCTAATCATTATTTCACTTTAAGTAACCGTTAATTGGTAGTGTTTTGATTGTTAATAGATAAAAAGAAAGTTCAAAAAATAAAACCCGACTGAAAAATCACGCTCGCCGCGGTCGGTCTGTAACAAATTAAATTAATTATTTACCTCAACCTTTACTTGTTTTTAACAATGTAAACATATTTATTTACTTAATATGGCATATTATACGTATTTGTAATGTGCTCGTCAAGACCTTTCTTTTGACACCAAACATGTCATTATTATCTCAATTTAATTTTTTTCGTGGGAAGAAATTTACGTGTAAATTCCACCATATTAAATTTAGGGAGAATTTATATTGCCTATGTCACCCGGACCATTAATTACGAATCTATTGATATCTCATTCATTAAAATCGGTTCAGTAATTTAGGCGCTACGGTGGAACACACGTAAATACATACTTATATACATACATACTTACATACATACATAGACTACTAAAATCATAACCCTTCCTTTTGGCTTTGCCGTCGGGTAAAAACAGAGTTGTGTTATCTATGCTTGCATTGGCTGATTTAAAACCTAGTCACACAATAAAACAGTGCAATTTCAGGGTCCAATTAAATTAGCTAGTGAAACTCCGCAAACGTGATGAGTATGATATCTAAACTTGATAAAACAAAAAATAAATTAATTTGATGATACTTATGTTTTTTGGGGTCATCAACCGCCGGTAGTGTAGTCACTTAAAATATCAGTTTAATAATCAGTTTTGTTTGTGTAAACTTCACAGATGTGATGGGTAACGATATCTCAACACGATAACACAGAGTTTATCAACTCACACTTCAAGTAACACCACTAAACATTCAAGGGTCACTGACCCCCCAAAAAAAATCATCAAATCTTTTTTATTTTGTCGTGTCTAGATATCGATACACATAACGCCTGCGGAGTTTCACTAGCTAATTTAATTTAACCCTGTGTATCCAATCTTTTAAAATCCTTTTATCTTTGAATAGAGTTACGTGCAGTGATGGTGTTCCGTTCCCAGAAGAGACACATTAGAAAGTTTGTTACTGACGTTTGCAACTTAGTATAATTCCTGATTATGCTTGTAACTTATAATAGACAAATTCTAAAAATCTCTGGAACGGAACTCATAGCCTATATTTTGTAATTTTAATTGCTTAGTTTGACTAAGCACTACAATACCTACAGTATAACTGAAACCAGTAGAACTGAAATCGTGAAAAAAAATCTGCAGATTGCTACATTTTTTTAGGAAAAGTTGTTCATAATTACGAGTTCAAAGACCCCTCAAAAGGATAACGGTGTTTGCAATTGTTATCTCATCTTCATCAGTTCTTCCAGGCTAAAGTTTAATATTTTACTAATTTCATCATCATCTCTCTCCTGCTCATATCACAATTTATTTCTGATCGGCGCAACATATCGTTTTCTTCCATACTTCTCTTTATTAGTCGTGAGGAGCTCGTGGCTAAGTAATAACAGCCGCACGGGTCCATCCATCAGGTTAAGCTACGCTTTCCGGGGTTGGTCCGTGGATGGGTGACCATCTTTACATACCGAGACTCCTCCGTGCCTCTGAATGCACGTTAAGCCGTTGGTCCCGGCTGTCATTCGTGGATCTTTGACAGTCGTTACGGGTCGTCAGAAGCCCGAAAGTCTTACCAAGGGGTATCGTATTACCCAGTTACTGGATTCTGGAGGTCAGATAGGCAGTCGCTCCATGTAAAATACTGGTATTCAGCTGCATCCGGTTAGACTGGAAGCCGACCCCAACATAGTTGGGAAAAGGCGAGGCAGATTGACTTCTCTCTATTAGTCGTCATCTCAGTAGTCACACCCTTTCTAGACATATCACCAACACAGTCCATCCATCGTTTCGTTGGTCTTAAATTTTACTCAATTAATTTCTCTCCGTAAATTACTGTTGTGTCATAAATTACCTATCCCAGTAAACCAAAATGTCATGACATCATAATATATTTTGTCTGTCGTCATGATAGTGAACGTGAACGTGTCATTAAACGTGATAGGCTAACCCTTGTAAATGGTAGAAATTGGGAAAAACCATAAACACGCTGGTTATCTATAATAAATGGTCATAGGAGAATCACGGAAGTTGACCCTTCATAAATATTAGTTTATGACTGCCATACCGGTTTTTTTTATCGCTTGTAACTTTTCTGTAGTAAACTATCAGTTCGCTACACCATTTTTAACCGACTTCAAAAAGGAGGAGGTTCTCAATTCATCGGAACCTTTTTTTTTTTTTATTTTTTTTTTTTTATGTATGTTCCCCGATTACTCGAAGATGGCTTGACCGATTTGGATTTTTTTTTGTTTTGTTCGAGAGTGTATACATCACAGTTGGTCCTATATAAAATTGATTAACTTTAACTTCGGTAGTTTTTGAGTTAGCTTCAATAATAAGTATTTTTTCCCCACTTTTATATGGATGATGTTCCAGTTTGTTTTGCAGGTAGTGGTATTTGAATTTGTGTGAGGTAGGTACACAACTAAAAAGTGAAAAATAAAAACTTTTTTACCAAAAAATGCAACCGACTTCCAAAAACAACACTACAAAGTGAAAAATAACTTTAATTTCGGAAGTCGGTGGCAAAAAACGAAAACACATTTAACCAGACACCGACTTCCGAAATTAAAGTTATTTTTCACTTTGTAGTGTTGTTTTTGGAAGTCGGTTGTATTTTTTGGTAAAAAAGTTTTTTTATAGAATATGTTTAGTCTATCTATACTAAAATTTCAAGGATGTCAAGGAAATAGAGTGCTCTGTTTAGGGTTCCGTAACCGAAGGGTGCCAAACGGAAGCCTATTATTAAGCCTCCGCTGTCCGTCCGTCCATCTGTCTGGCTGTCAGCAGGCTCATGAGCCACCATGTCTACCATAAGTAGACAGTTAAAATGTTCACAGATTGCGTATTTCTATTGCCGCTAGATATCAACAAATAATAAAAATAAAAATTAAAGAGGGTCCCCAATCCCCATACCCGCTCACACGGGCAGGTACGCCCGCTTAAAAAACTAGTCGAGTGTACCACCCGCTGACGTCATTCGGCCCGCGGCGCGCGTTTGTTTACATAATGCGCTGGCGGCATAGTTTCTAAGAATTCTGTAGCTGCAGTTCAATTCTTAGAACTCTTTTAACTAAAACACCATTATAGTGTGTATTTTGTTTCAATTTGTTATTGTTTACATTTCTAGAAATGGTTAAAAAGACGAACAAAGACAATTTAGCTTCAGATTTCAAAGAAATGGCTCTAGTAAGAAAAAACAAGCGATGACCTATATGTTTTAAGGTTTAAAATGCATGGTGTGTTAATTCTTAACATGAAACATAAATAAACCCACTTACCACAGTACAATTAAACTATTAACTGAGTAAAACACTTTCACAGTCGACGGACCGAACAATGACATGTCAGAGAAAAAAATATTTTTTAATGTCATAGACAAGTCTCAGTCAGTGTTGACGTATCTTGAATCGTTCGGAAATAGATAACGCATCAAATTAAATGCATAGAATTCGATATTAGTACTTAATAGTGATGAAACAACGTTAATAATAAAAAAATATTAAAATTAATATATTTTCTTGGTATAGAACTCATACCACGTACAATATTAGGTAAAATAACTCCACGGACCCGATTCACACCGCGTTCGTGTGAGCGCATACAAGAAACGTGTTTTTTTAAACTGAAGTATTTTTTTTAAATATGTAGTGTTATTAAATATTGTATATAGGGTGACTGGTAATTAGTGACCGATACCTAAACACATGATTGCGCTCATGATAACAAACAAATTTTACTATGGGACCAAACCTGAAATCGCAAAAAAAAAAAAAACTATCTCCCCATACAATGTTCGCATAACTCGTCAGAATGTAGGGAGCAGCTAAATTTTTTTAGCGATTTCAGGTTTGGTCCCATACTAAAAGTTGTTTGTTATCATGAGCACAATCATGTGTTTAAGTATCGGTCACTAATTACCAGTCACCTTATATAGTCCAACTCACACTTGGCCGGTTTTTTTTGTTCTGGATCTACGTTAATTTCAAAGATCAAAACTAAATCTCATTTATCCAAACTAGGCTGAGAATCAGCACTTTTTGAAGGTCAAAATTACATAAGACCGTCCCACAAAACGCCCGCCCTTCAGCACTTCCTACTGCTGTAATTAGGTTTTTTTTTATAGGTTCACAAATCGGGCAATACAATATAACTTTCATACTAGATAAAGACACTCATAACGCTTCATGCCCTAAAATAGTGAACACAGCATGCACAATGTACGACTAGCTCATACACTGCACGAAGTGTTCACTATTTAAAATTGATTAAAGATAAGTTTATAAATAACATGCTCTGCCAATGGACTAATCATTCCTTTATTTCATTTACTATCACATACTATCACATATATCACATAGACCTGCTATCTTGTATGGATCAGAATGTTGGGCCACAACAGGGATGAATGAAAAGCAGTTGCATGCAGCTGAGATGAGAATGCTAAGAGGGATGTGTGGTGTTACACGAATGGATAGAATAAGAAATGAGTACATAAGAGGAAGTCTGAAAGTGGCACCGGTGACTGAAAAGTTGTGCGGAAATCGGCTGTCATGGTATGGGCATGTGATGCGGAGGAGTGAGGAAAATGTCGTGAGGAAAGTTTTGAGTATGAATGTCGATGGCTATAAGAGTAGGGGAAGACCAAACAAACGATGGATGGATTGTGTGAAAGATGACACGGCTAGAAAGGGGGTGACTACCAAGATGACGAATAATAGAGAAGTATGGAAAAAAAGGACATGTTGCGCCGACCCCAAATAGATTGGGATAAGGGCAGGAGAATGATGAAAAAATGATATAATTTATATTTTTAAATATTTTTATAAAAACATAAAATATAAAAAAATAGTAGCCCACCGATATCGGGAGCAGGGTCAAAGCTACCGGTGGTCAAGGCTCTAGAGACCTCCTCACTATGCGTGCCGTGTCCAGGAGTACTGCTTTCTGAATCCAGCCAGCCACGCAATGAGAGCCTCCTGAGGTGTTAGTCGAGGCTCTCCGCTATTAGGCTACTAATCGTAACGATTATCGGTACAATAATTGCAGAGTCCACGTCCCACATGTTGACAACTTCGTGTGCTAAGTCAATTAAGATACTTGATTTTTTTTTATCTTTCTCGGCTTTCACGAGAATCTCGTCATGAGGGACAGCGATATCACCAATCATTGCACGGAGCTCTCGTCGATCTATCACCACAATATCAGGCTTATTGGCTACAATGGACTAGTTATTATTATTAGTCAAACAGTTGCACAGGCTCTTCTTAATTTTAATTTTGGCTGATGCTAAAGTCCTGGAGAAAATATCAAAATGCTGACTCGCACCGTTGTAGCTGGAAAACATTCTATAAAACGGAGCATGTTGTTTTATATTTGTTCTGCAATGAGGCATCACAAATGTGTGCCTATTGCATAAACGACTGGTCTGGCGTGGAATAGCAAGTTGAATTCTCTCCAGCAAATCGTCACAATCAACGTGGACATTGATTAACATAGACTCGTACACGATAGCCGCAGCTTTCCTTCGAGAACATGAAGTGGTCATACTGAAGTATTCTAAAATTGATTCATAGGATTTGATAGAGTGAACATCATAAGTAGGATTCCACGGATATCGATTCTGTACTTGACTTCCATACTCCAACAAACTGCGAACTATGCAGTTAAAAACTCGTATTGTGACTTTTGGATCTCTAAATTCCTTTAGTTGTCGCGCTACAAAACCCGACAGACGCGAGGATTTCTGAGGTATATTATTCATCTTTAGCTGGGAAGAAGAAGTGGCGCAACTAACTCCCCAGTAGCACGGCTATATGTTACATAAGTGGACGTGGCGTTTGGTTTACTAAACCTTATACACTCTACTCCCCGATGATAATAATTACGTGAGAATACCGTATACCTACACTTTTGCTTACCCATTTGGGGAATACAAACGATATTATGTTTAAAACAAAAGACGCAACCGCTAAGGCCTTGAAAAGTAGACATCATTAGTATAGTAAACTCACGCAAATAAGTGATAGTCCTAATTTCGTGATAGTCTGTTTCGTTAGGTACAAAGGTTTCGATTATTAGCTACAAGTCTTAAAATAGCAGTCCTAAGTAAATTTACTATACTAATTATTGTAAAAGAAATACTGCTTTTTTATTTTTTTATTTATTCATTGTTTGCTACATGTGAAGACAGTTCTTACAATTAGCATTTTTGTATCACTGAAATATACCCATGGGGTGTACAATATATATATGTATGTCAATATAATTGGCTATGTTAAAAATAATTTATAAAAATACAATTACACTTTTAATTTTTGGTGCTTATCCCATTGCATTGGTTATTTTAGTCAACCTCGTTTTACATTATCATTACTGTCATCGAATTTATGTTTGATTGGGCTTTATGTTCGTAATTGAAATAAAAAAGAAGATTTTACTAAAGTATCGAAGTTTTATTACGTATTTTGTTTTATCACGAAATTGGATGAGTTGACCCTGACGCAACCAACCAACCAATGACGCTACTATTACACTCCCATATTAGTACACTTCATTTTTAATTTCACCGCGAATCAAAAGCGTTCAATAAAAAAATAATCCCCAAAGAAATTCATATCGCGAAAAGTTGCAACGCAATCGTCACGGCCCGCCACAAGCCTTAATAAAAGTGAAGCGGTCTACATATCGATTATCGCAATCGTCGAACCGAAGCGATCGTTCGAATCGGTCCGATAAATCACACGGCTCATACCGAATCGAATCTGCTCGCGAGTCGCGATAAATGATCGCGTGCTGATGCGCTCGTGTGTCCACGGACTTAGGAAGATTGATGGAGTTTATTGGTAAATATTTTTATTAAAATAATATGTAGATGGTTGGGGGTGGTGTGATGACACATCTTGAGATTTAATAAGGGTGCATTTTTGTGAGTTTATTGCTAAAGGCTTGGTAAACACCTATGATGCTATATTAACTTAGGTACCAGTAATACTTTAATAGTAAGCAAAAAATAGGAGAACTCTCTGTTAGTATTCGCTCGGAAAATCGGTGCAGTGTTGGAAAACGAGCAATGGCGAACACGATACAACCGTGAGCTCTACGAGATGTGCGACGAGCTATTAGGCGTCCTATTTTGATGGTTATAATTACACTAGCTTTTGCCAGTGGCTTCGCCCGTGTGGATGTCGGAAAATAACCCGCGGGAATGTTCAACCGAGAATTCCTTCCTTACTCCAAAAATTTCAAGTGCAAAATTTCAGCTTTCAGCAAAGGTTTGGGCTGTGCGTTGATCAATCAGTCAGTCAGTCAGGAGTTCTCTTTCTATTTATATAGATATAGTAATCTATACTTCTCTTTTTATAAAAAGAGAAGTCCTGACTGACTGACTGATTGATCAACGCCCAGCCCAAACCCTTCGACCTAGAAAGCTGAAATTTTGCACAGAAGTTTACTTTATAATGTAGACAAGGAATTCTCGGTTGAACGTTCCCGTGCGTTATTTTCCGACATCCACGCGGGCGAAGCCGCTGGTAAAAGCTAGTGTAATTATAACCATCAAAATAGGATGTATTCGATGGGTAGGACATGTCGCAAGATTAGACGACACCAGAGCACTGAATTTTTTACTGGATAGTAAGCCGGATGGCCATGTGGGCTGGCCATGTTTATCGAAGGACTGATGTCCGGTGGAGCAGACGAGTTCTGGAGTGGAGATCGCATATCGGCAAACGTAATGTGGGACGATGGACCGATGACGTGAAGAAAGTGGCTGGGACAGGCTGGATGCGGAAGGCTGAGGACAAGGTGTTGTGGTGCAGCCTGGGAGAGGCCTATGTCCAGCGGTGGACTGCGATAGGCTGAGTTGATTGCAGCCGGATGGCCAGAGAAGTCGAGGGGTCAAGCTCAAATGGTTGGATGGCTTAGACCAAGATTTAGGACTTGTTGGCGTGAGGAATTGTAGAGAAAAAGGCGGAAATAGGTCACCTGCGGCTTTAAAGCCTAAGATGATGGTAATGGCTAGTAATACCACAGTCGTCAGACGATAGCCCGAGCTGCTTACGTAGTTTGCTAAATTTCGTAAGCAGCTCGGGCTTCGTCGGACGACTGTGTGATGTGTAGACTGTGGTGTAACGATGTATATGTATTTAGCAATATTAATAACAAAGTAAATGCTTGCAAAGCGGTTAGTTTCTTATAAAAAAAAATAATAATAATCATCATTCTTTTTATTGATGAGCTTGATGCGTATGCTTATATTCGCAGTAGTGTTACACAAATCTAACAGCTCATACACAATATTTCTTAAATTACTTACTGACCACCGACTGGCTGCTCTCCTTGAAATTAATTAAAAACCACCATTCTTCAAACAGAGCTAACAACCTCCTATGCGTTTGCTTATGCATGGCTATAAGCTATGGCGTTACCCTTTGGGGTAATAGCACAGAGGCACCAACACTCTTCATCCTGAAAGGATCCCAGTAAACACCGATCAACTGACAGCTGCAAACCTCACTTCCAAAATTATAATATTTTAACCCTCCCCAGTATATACATAACTGAGACCTCCAAATTTGTTCGTAAGCATCAAGAATTTTATACAAAACGCGAAGACATACAGTCACATTACACACTCAAACATAAATCAAGATTAAACATTCCAACTTCTCGGCTAAAAATATATAACAAACTACCTGAATTAATAAAAAGAAGACATAATAAAAAAAAACTAAAACGATTTTTAATAAGAAAAAACTAAACGAAATTTTATACAATAAACATATATAAATTGCCAACATGTCTAGTAAATATATTAGTACAGTAATCTATATTACTTATGTATAAAAAAATCTGAACAATATCACAGTTTGACATCACACTTCACACTATATGTAATATATAATAATATAATACAAACGGCTGGACCAATTTGGATGAAATTTGGTATGTAGACAGTTTATACCCTGGATTAAGACATAGGCTACTTTTTATCCCGTAAAAATGTAGTATTCCCGTGAGATGAGCAAGGAACTCAAATATATTATAAGCCACTTTATATCGCGAAAAAATGTAGTGTTCTCGGGGGATGAGCAAGAAATTCAAATTAATATATTTGCTACTCTTTCAAACTCAAATGGCTGGACAGGTTTTGATAAAATTTGGTGTGGGATTAGCTGACACCCTGGATAGTGTTCCCGTGGGATGAGCAATTTTTTGTGAATACTTTTCTCACCGATTAAATAATACACGTTTTAGTGTGTTTAGTGTGTTTCATAAACCGCGGGTAACACCGCGGGGCGCAGCTAGTATTTTATATAGAAAACAGCTGTAAAACCGCCATATTTATTCCATAATTAAAAGTTATCTGACTATTGAAAAATTGGCCCTTAGTTCAAAAGACTGATAATTAAGACAACCCGTTTTTCAAAGCTTCCTCTCTCCTACTATTTTGCTGTGCCCGACAGGGTCCATAATGATCACATATACGTATGTGTCGTGGATTCTCAAGTCAAGTTGTACCGACTTGGGTGTGTTCGGAAATGGGGATTGGCATCACTGTGCGAGCTGTCAATGTCATTTTGAGTTTGCGGGGGAAAATAACGGTGACAGATGACGGCTGTCATTCAAGTTTCCTGTACTTGACGAGAACTTCGTGATTAGACACAGAACTGAATGGGCATGTGCCCTCGCCCCGACCTCGCCGCGTTCCGATACGAATCCAGTTCCATCCGATTCATGTGTGCTGCTTTTTAACTGATTGTTTGTTAAATCGATCTAATTACAACTGTTGAGTGCATATTGATTCTTATTTCGGT
The DNA here is from genome assembly GCA_946251885.1 of Cosmia pyralina. Lineage (NCBI taxonomy): Eukaryota > Metazoa > Arthropoda > Insecta > Lepidoptera > Noctuidae > Cosmia > Cosmia pyralina. The sequence goes on from OX276344.1 coordinate 5,821,635, forward strand.
TACAACAATGTTCGACGACCAGTCCGGCAACGAACGCTGACATTCTCCTCCGACATAATAATATATAATTTTAAGTTACCACCTAAGTACACATTGTGGAATGTAAATAAATTATTGAGTATTGAGAATTGACTAAGTAAAACGACACTACCAATCACAAATCCTGAACACCAAAACTATCCCACCAATAGCCAACAGTAACCAAACTTCGACCACACACAAAGGTACGAACTACAAGACTATCGGTTAGATAAAGCCAGTCCGACCAGCTATCGCCATGACAGTTAAGTGACATAATCACAACTGTCATCGACTCAACACGGTTTGAAATCGGATCCCACTCAAGTTAAATCGAATCGTTTGATACTGTAACTGGGACGAACATATCAAATTACGACGGTTGTAATTGGTTCGATTGATGTACTTACATTTATTTAAAATATGCTTATTGGATGGATCTGTTATCAATCAGTAAGTAATTAAAAAGAAGATAAGTTATGATAAAAAGTTATAGGAAGATTATAGTATTACAGAATTTTTAAACGACTCATGGTGATTATTATAAATAAATAGAACAAATATTGTAGTAATTATGGTCATGTAGTAGTGGAGAACTTAAATATGCTTATATTATAAATATTGAATGTCTATTAAAAGTGATGTAAATCGGAAAATAAATAATAAATAATTGGATAATGTAAATGATTGAATATAATGAAATTTGTTTAACTGTGACTGATATTTAATGTATAAGTGGTGAAGTAAAAAATAAATTATTAAATAATAATATTTGTACATGTGATATTTGCACGCCATGAGAAATGGCAGGCATGTCGTGACCCACTCTTATTTTAAGATCTTGGATGCATGTATTATTTGAATTCTGAATGTATACATACCATAGAAATATAAAAAACTTTCATATATCTATGATACATACACATGTTCGAGCAAATAAAATTTCTTTCTTTCTATAAAAAAGAAGATAAAAAGTAGAAAGAGTCACTAAGACATAATATTAGTTATTAACATTGTGGTCAACCCGCAATGTTAATAACTATATAATAACTATATAATATAGCATAATAATACTTTTTTATTTTACACCATATGGATTTAAGAAGCGGAAAGCGGAGGACAGGGTGTTGTGGCGCAGCCTGGGAGAGGCTTATGTTCAGCAGTGGACTGTGATTGGCTGAGTTGACTGTTGATTGATTGATTGATCGATTTAAGATATAAATGTAGAATTGAATAAATGAAAAGAATGTGTAGACTCTGTACTTTAACAGATAATCTAGTAATAGTTTATATATGAAGAATTAATTATTATTCAGGTCCATGGCTTTTAAAAATAAGGTTTTAGAAATAATAGACACATGTTAATGTACTTACTTATTGTATTTCCCAAACACACAAAATCAAATATACTTTTACAATTACCACTGGGTATCCTTAAAACACAGCTAGAGATTAGCACTCGTTTTTCGACGACTTATGCACGACTAAGTTTGCAGGATGGGCACGACAACCAAGATGGCGTTTTCCCGCCATTATCATTCCCGCCTTTTGGCGATACGCTGTGATTGGTTAGTCGTGCCATCTACAAACTCAGTCGGTACTAAAATAGTCAATACAATACTTTTAATATTAGAACAGATATAATTTAACATAGCTAATTGAATAAAATACGATATTATTTATTATTGATAACAAATGACTGAATGAATGATGATGATGCAATAAATGTGATCTAGTTTTTAGAATAGATTTCTAGTGTAGTACCTATCCGTCTTCTGGGTTGCGTTAAGAAAAAAGAATGGTGCTATAGGTCGTTTAAAACTCCGTCTCTCTCTCACACTGGACTGACATATGTTGTGAATAAATAAGTTATAGGTTTTGCCTTTGACTGCTCAATACACAATGAAACTTCTATTGGGAGATCCGCATATCCGGAAATGGAAATTTACCATGATCAGCCTAAAATAAGAGATGGAATATGACAAATTGTACTGGATGGATTTTTGTTTTATCTTATACCTATTTGGTACAAGTAATTTTCGCCTTTGAAAATGACGACGTAATAGGAGTAAACTCGATTGGTATAATAAGACGCCTCAAAATCTGGACATGAAAACTTTCCAACTAATATCTTAATATATAAAACAAAGTCAGGTATGTTCGAACACTTATAACTCGAGAACAGCTGTACCGATTTTCATGGTTTTTGATCGGTAGTATTTGTCTTCATCCCGAATAGCAGAATAACTATTTAAAACATTGGAAAATTGACGGAAAAAAAATATGAAGAAAATTCATTTTCTCATGTTTCTCATATATGAAATTTGGGCAGGGCAATGCTTGTTGGGAATTTTTCATTCTATTTAGAATTTCAAATTCAAATTAACTTTATAATCAGTGGTTCATTTGTTTTCCTGCCGTTCGATTTATTGAAATTTTGACAGAACGTCTGGCGGGTCAGCTTATTCTAAAATAAAAATCAATTGCCGACATTCATACTCAAAACAATTTTTTTTTTCAAATCAATTGGCTCCAATTAATCTTTTTCATATTTTTGACTTTTTTACTTTAAAATTTCGGGTTATTTACTTTTGAGCAAAAAATCATAGTTCAATTCTTAAAATATAAATTAAGTTTTCCTACACAATTCAAAATGTTCTCAGCTTGCGCCTTCGGGAACTTCGTGCGTTTACATTAGATTATTCATAGCTAAGACGAGACAGAGTCTGTCGGGTCAGCTATTTATTACATATTTCAATGTATAAATGTGAAAGTTTGTATGTTTGGATATTAGTTAGGTACTTTATCACGCAAAAACGGCTGAACGGATTTAGATGCACATGGATAGACCATGACTGACTTAAGGACATAGGATACCTTTGACCTCGGTAATACGTTCCCGGGGGAAAATTTCCAACCTTCATGCGGGCAAAGCCGCGGGCAAAAGCGGGTTCGATTAAGTTTATCAATATGGAGCCACGATTCGATATTATTAATTGAATGTCCATCACCCTGACGAGTGACGGTAGTAACAATAATGGCTTCCGCACGCAATAGCGTTATATGCTTTACTCAAACACACAGCAACATCTGAAAGTTCTATAGGTACTACATTTACAATAACATTAGAAATTTAAAGAAACCTTTTTTACAGTCCGTTCAACCGATTTTGACTTCTATTGCGTTGGTGGCATGACAAATGGCAGCTCCAGTAAACAGTTGGTATTGTAACCACTTTTTTGCCTTTAGTGCCATCCTTAAACCAATGGAATAGAAGTCAAAATTGGTTGAACGGACTGTAAAAAAGGTTTGTTTAAATGTCTAATCTTATTGTGAATGGAGTATAAACATATGAAAGTTCGTAGTTTATTAATATTAAGCTATAATTGGTTTCAAACAATGAGTTTTAATCGTACCCATTCAATTTTAAATATACCTACAGGATGAGATTGCCATCTAATTGCCTCTTAAAGGGTCATTGTACTCATCATTATGAACAACTTTTACTATGGGACCAAACCTGAATTACTACATTTATGTTCGCATAACTCGTCAAAATGTAGGGAAAAGCTGATTATTTTTCACGATTTCAGGTTTGGTTCCCTAGTAAAAGTTGTTCATAATGATGAGTACAATGACCCCTTCAGAGGATGCCCATAAATTCAATTACATCCTGTAGTGTGCTTATGATGAACGGAAAATCGTTTATCTATCTATAATGAACGTAGGAAAGATATCTATTTCTGCCTCTCAGCATTGTTGCTCTTCTCTGGTTCCACAAACAAAAGCTAACATAGTTCTAAAGGTCAACCAAGTATAAAAAATCCCCTCAGATCTGGAGTCTAATAAAACCGGCCAAGTGCGAGTCGGACTCGTGCACGAAGCTTTCCGTACCATCGAAATATATAAAAGAAGAAACTCACTGAGTGAGTGACTGACTGACATATCAACGCACAGCCCAAACCGCTGGGTCTAGAACTTCCAAATTTGGCACGTAGGTTCCTTATAAGATTTAAGGGTGCACTTAGAAAGGATTTTTCAAAATTCTCTCCTTAAAAGGGGTGAAACGGGGGTCCAAAGTTTGTATGAAAAATCTTATTCGTTGAGTTAATAAACTTGAAACTTAGCATGAATATTTATCTAAGTAAATTATAAAGTTTGTAATTTTTAGTTTTCAGGAACTACCCCAAGGAAGAATTGGGGGGTGTTAATTCTGTTTGTGTTTATTCTGTTTTTTAAACTGTCTAAACTGTCACGGTTCATGAGATACAGCCTGGTGACAGACGGAGAGACGGTCAGACAGCGGAGTCTTAGTAATAGGGTCTCGTTTTACCCTTTGCGTACGGTACCTTAAAAATGGAGGTAAAAACATATTTTTACGGGTAAGTATGCTCAAAATTCGATTAGTTTTCGAGGCCAGGTAGTTAGGACAGTAGTTCCAGATAAAATTCTGATAATCCAAAGTCTAATAAAAACTGAAGAGGAACTGCGAATCACTTAAGCTTTTCAATTTCACCCGTAACATGGCACCTGTCCCAAAGAGTCCAATGTAAAATTTTATTTCATTTTCGACAACAGATTTCTTAATAACCTTCCGACCCTTGCATTGTACGCCAACTTTCAAATTAAATTAATCCAGGGCCGGATTCAATATCGTCGCAGATCGGGCCATCAAAGTCGGGCCATAAACCTCTGAGATCACTGGGCCATTGAATTCTCCGGCCGAGGCGAAAGTTTTCACTTGCCACAAATGTGTTTTTCTTGTTAGTTCTAAGTGTATGGTTATGATTTTAGCGATTTATTGTTAGCTTGCTAGTGTGATAGATTAGTAGTGCTACTTACCAACTAATGGTGTTTATTTATTGATATGAAAAAGGTTCTGACTAAGAGTAAGATCTGTATAAACTTTTTTGGTAAAGAAACCCTTCTCAAGGACCGCAGTGTCTCGCTTCCCAGCGTGTTGGTACCTGCTGCTATAAAACATAGTTTTTACAGCAGAAACTAAGAAAAATCATACTGAATTATATTACAACATAACACCACGCCTGCTCTAGCCCTAGGAAGACATATAGAGACCTTATTGGTGATATTCTTCAGAAAGGTTATCAAGTCCGTAGTACTCGCAACCAGCGTGCGTGTATAACCTGTGGCCTTAGTGTGAGTTTTTCTACTTACTCAATCGAATTTACGTTAAAGTAAACATACGTTATATGGTCATACGGTGCAAAATGCAATGTTCCTCGCGCATTAAGTTTAGCGGCCAGTCGTTTTCCCCGCGCCGTGGCAATCTTGTGTACCGTCACAGATTAATACAGATGGGACACCGCAAAATCATTTAAATAAAAAGCGACTCTTGCTACTCCACAATAACACTTTATTGTGGAGTAGCAAGAGTCGCTTTAATTTCGGAAGTCGGTGTCTAGTTAAATGTATTTTCGTTTTTTGCCACCGACTTCCGAAATTAAAGTTATTTTTCACTTTGTAGTGTTGTTTTTGGAAGTCGGTTGTAGTTTTTTGTAAAAAAGTTTTTATTTTTCACTTTTTAGTTGTGTACCTACCCCACACAAATTCTAATACCACTATCTGCAAAACAAACTAGAACATCATCCATATAAAAGTGGGGAAAAAATACGTATTATTGAAGCTAACTCAAAAACTACCGAAGCAAAGTTAATCAATCTTATATGGGACCAACTGTGATATATACACTCTCGAACAAAACAAAAAAAATCCAAATCGGTCCAGCCATCTTCGAGTAATCGGGGAACATACATAAAAAAAAAAAAATAAAAAAAAAGGGTTCCGACGAATTGAGAACCTCCTCCTTTTTGAAGTCGGTTAATAAAAGAGTCAGAAAGAACGCTAAGCAAAAACGAAGCGAGCAGGCGATGCAATGTGACGGGCAGGGTGGATCGGGGGAACAAGAAATTTCACTCGGACGAAGTCGTGGGCAGGAGCTAGTGTTTTATACTTTTAAAGATTGTACATAATGATAGTAAAAGCACTATCTTCCGATGCCTCAAATCAGCCGCTATGGTTCTGCTAACCTTCTCAAAATGATTTAAGGCTGATTAGTCTTCTTCAATAAGTCTTTTCTCAAATTCCTATTACTCAGGTGATTTTACACTGTCATGACAATAATTTACTTAATTTCGATCCTGACCAAAATCAGAAACAATGATGGACTATATTTTGACTCTCCACGTCGCTATTCTGTGTTAAAATGTCGTGTTGCAGTGCTTGTCTGTTGTCACCTCATACATACATCGCACAAGCGAATATTACGTGACTTATGAGTATGTGCGGGTTTCCGCGTCAACCATTCCTACGGCGTTTTAAGCTACTTGATTTGCATAAGTGAGTTTGGGAAGTATGTAGCCGTCAGTTGGTAGAGTATTGTGATTTAACGCGGGAAGCCGTGCTGTTACGGAATATGGTTTTTGACCTATTGAATTCTGCTGTAACATTTTTGCTTTTCATCTTAAAAGCTTTTATTATGATTTGTGTACTTCTGATATTGGCTCATCATGACTTATTAGCATGACATATTATAGCAATATTGTTGTTATTATTAACAACAATAATGGGAAAAACTATCAGTTGACTCATTTCATATTTTTTTTTTTTGCAAAACGTTAGTAGGTAAGTATACAAGTACAAACTAACAAACAAACACCATTACAAACATTGATTGTCAATACAAACTTTCATCCTCATTTAACAAAGGATTTTTAAAAAACCGGCCACGTGCGTGTCGGACCACGCACAATGAAGGGTTCCGTAGTTGGATGAATTTATCCCAAGAACAAACTTAACATTGTAGTATTTGTATGTATGTGTAGTAGTAGTTGTAGTATTGTAGACAAAATTTTAGGCTCAGTAAGTGCGGAGATAAAGGGGGGGGGGGGGGGGGGTAACGGTGAATTGTCATCTATTTTCTTAAATAACTTTAAACCACTTTATTTTAAAATTATAAAAAAAATATATATATTTGAGACCCTCATAGTAAGCACATCATATGATATGTCACATGGTATAGTTTGCAAAACGTTTTTTTTTTTAATTTTCTTATTTGCCCCCCAAAAGTGACCCCCATATTCAATATTCATTTATTTACTTTACCCGTCCGTGTTTGGGTCACACAAATTCATAAGTGTACCAAATTTCAGCTTAATCGGTCCATTAGGTTCGGAGCGCATTGGCTGGGACAGACGGACAGACAGACAGACGAGTGATCTTATAAGGGTTCTGTTTTTTCCTTTTGAGGTAAAGAGCCCTAAAAACATCCCTTTTTTTTTTTTTTTTTTTTTGTGGATGGGAATACATCAAATGACTTCTCCCGCTCTGGGCAGAGCGGGAGGGCGTGTCAGACTTTTACTGACTAAAACCCACCCATGCTCCTTCAATTGCCCGTGCCAGGGCCACGGTATCTCTTTCGAACTACCCGCGACCCCGGCGGCATCGGCCCAATTAACCCCGTCACTGCTGACATCTCTTTGAGGCGCGCGTGGTACACAACGCGCTGTCGACCCGGGCCTGTTCCTTACCGGACGGCGAGCTGCCCATTACTCGTCGTCCGCAAGCCCGCGCCTACGGTGGCCGGGAATCGGCAATCGATTCCCGCCGCCCAGGGCGTCTCCTACGGCGGCTAGGGGCGCGAGGGCGCGGCTGTTGCCTCTCCCTCACGCGTTCCGCTTCCTCCTTCGCGAGCATTACTGCTTCGCAGAAGGAGGTGACGGCTTCCCATGCACTCTCGCTCCGCACCATGGCCTGGACCAGGTTTGGACGCGAGAGATGGCCGCCGCCGATCGCCTCCGTGAGAACACGAACATCCCCTAAAGGGGCTTTGGGGATGTTTATTTAAAGATCCTTTCTTAGTGCTCATTTTCGTCATAAAATAAACTTTTGTGCAGAATTTCATGCTTCTAGCCCCCGCGGTTTAGGCTGTCCGTTATCTATCAGCAAATGAATTGGAGATTTTATTAAGTACAAGATTATTATTTTTATTTTGTTATTATTTTATTATATCTGGTTGGATTGGAAGCCGACCCCAACATATATGGGAAAAGGCAGTCAGGCAGGCATTAAGTAGAAGATTATTTAATATTACATCTATTATGGCATGTACTGCACCTTACCTTATCGCATTTCCCGGATTTGGCGCTCTTCCAAAATATGAAGGTAAACGCGTTTAATATTTTCTTACAGCACTAAACGTAATAAGGCAGGTATTTCGCATAGTTTTTATTTAGTATCGAAACGGGTACTAGTAAGCTTATTTTGGTACCGAAACCGGGGTCGGTGTAGTTTACCGGTACGCTCATTTCATCGCCACATATTAAGTTTGGTATTTCACTCTATTTTACATTCAAGCAAGGCCCGCTGTAAAATGTCGGCCAGACGCCAATTCTAGGTAATATTACAATATCGCCACATGGGTTTGACATGATTTTTATGTAAAAAATGGGTGAAAAGTTTTACATACTTATTATGGTTCCGTACCAAAATGTTAAAAAGGAAACCTTATGGTGCGGTGCCTGCACAAGTCCGAGGTCATGTGTTTTCATGGTCCTCGGAACGTGCCACCGTCGGGTTCCCAAATAACGGTAGGAGGGGTTCACATCGGGGTTGAGTCGACGATGAAGTACCTGGGACTCGTCCTCGACAGCCGGTGGAACTTCGTGGAGCACTTCCGACGTTTGGCTCCCAGACTGGAGCGGGCTGGGGCTGCCTTGAAGCGGCTCCTGCCCAATCTGGGGGGTCCAAACGCCTCCTGCCGGAGGCTTTACGCGGGGGTCGTGCGGTCCATGGCCCTTTACGGAGCGCCGGTGTGGGCGCGTTCCCTGAGGCTGCGACCGGCCCGCCGGTTGAACGCGTCCCAGAGGGTCATGGCCATCCGGCTAGTCCGGGGATACCGCACTGTCTCCTGTGAGGCGGCGAGCCTCCTTGCCGGATTACCGCCATGGAACCTGGAGGCAAAAGTCCTCGCGCACGTGTGGGAGTGGCGCGAGGAGACGAAACGCCGGGGCGTAACTCCGCTGCCGCGAGAAATCACGGTACAGCGGACAGAGCTCCGGCGGGATCTCATGGCGGCATGGAGAGTGCGATTGTCGCAACCCAGCGCTGGGCACGCCACAATTGCGGCGATAAGTCCCCTCTTTGAGGAGTGGTTGGAGAGGCGCCACGGCGTCCTCACCTTCCGCCTGACGCAGGTCCTCACCGGACACGGTTGTTTCGGGAGGTTCCTGTTTCGGATAAGGCGGGAGGAAACGCCCGGGTGTCACCATTGTGTGGATCGCCCGGAGGACACGGTGGAGCATACAGTGGAGGTCTGCCCGGCTTGGGCGGAGCACCGCCGTGTTCTCACGGAGGCGATCGGCGGCGGCGATCTCTCGCGTCCAAACCTGGTCCAGGCCATGGTGCGGAGCGAGAGTGCATGGGAGGCTGTCACCTCCTTCTGCGAAGCAGTAATGCTCGCGAAGGAGGAAGCGGAACGCGTGAGGGAGAGGCAACAGCCGCGCCCTCGCGCCCCTAGCCGCCGTAGGAGACGCCCTGGGCGGCGGGAATCGATAGCCGATTCCCGGCCACCGTAGGCGCGGGCTTGCGGACGACGAGTAATGGGCAGCTCGCCGTTCGGTAAGGACCAGGCCCGGGTCGACGGCGCGTTGTGTTCCACGCGCGCCTCAAAGAGATGTCAGCAGTGACGGGGTCAATTGGGCCGATGCCGCCGGGGTCGCGGGTAGTTCGAAAGAGATACCGTGGCCCTGGCACGGGCAACTGAAGGAACATGGGTGGGTTTTAGTCAGTAAAAGTCTGACACGCCCTCCCGCTCTGCCCAGAGCGGGAGAAGTCATTTGATGATTTCCCATCCACAAAAAAAAAAAAAAAAAAAAAAAAATGGTGCGACTCAGTTTGTCTGTCTGTCACATTTGGATATCTCAAGAATTACTAATACTATCAACTTGAAATTTGGATCAGTTTTAGATGACGTTTACCCATTTTGTAAATAAGAAAGAAATAAAAATCAGTTTTTTTTCTTTTTGCAACAGGGACATGAAACCCGGGGTTCTTAAAAATTCGAAGTGGGGCTACTAGAGCATGGGGGTATCATGTGAAAGAGCGCTGTTTGCACATTCTCAAACATTTTTTTTTCGACTTTTGATGAAAAATGTAAAAAAAAAATACAGCTCCCCCCTTATCTCCGAAGTTTGCATAGAGAAAAATCTGAAATAATTCTATGTGATAGAATATTTTATAAGATTACAGAAAAAATAAAACGATGTCTCTAAATCGACAAAAAAAAAAGGTTCCGACGAACTGAGAACCTCCTCCTTTTTGAAGTCGGTTAAAAAGTGTACTACTAAAGAATTTTTGTGGTGTAGGTACACAACTAAAAAGTGGAAAATGAAAACTTTTTTACAAAAAAATACAACCGACTTCCAAAAACAACACTACAAAGTGAAAAGTAACTTTAATTTCGGAAATCGGTGGCAAAAAACGAAAATACATTTAACTAGACACCGACTTCCGAAATTAAAGTTATTTTTCACTTTTTAGTGTTGTTTTTGGAAGTCGGTTGTATTTTTTTGTAAAAAAGTTTTTCAGAAATCGGAATGGAACACTCGGTGCGCGAGTCCGACTCGCTCTGACCGGTTTTTTTTATGAGGCGAGAATAACTGATTGTACTCTAAATTTGTATCGAGACTTTTCCGTTCCAAGCAAATTACTTTATTGGCATAAAGTAAATGTACTCGTATATTCTGTGAATATTCCTTTGTAAAACTGTCGCAGGACCCAGTTTCTTGTGCTACGAAACTCTGTCTACTAACTTAAGTCGCTAATCAGGCAATCCAAACTTTATTTAAAGGATAATTATATAAGTAGTAGGTATGTACAGACAGCGGCACATCGGGTTGTGCCGAGCTGTCGAATTTCTCCAAATGATTTTAAACCTTAAAATGTTGATAGTTAAATTCAAAGTCGAATGAGAAAATTTGATAGTTTGTAGTAGCTTGACCTGCTGCTGTGTGTACGTAAGGTGGTTCATTGTTTTCTTTTTTATTAATGTAAAAGAGCGCGTCTCGCCATCAAACGTAAAAGTTTGGCGAGTTTATATTTAAGAAACATCGCTGTATTTTTATTTGAGTAAATAAATAAAAAAAAAAAAAAAAAAATATGCATTGGAAAAGTATTTTCACACATTCAGCAGTAGCCCAACAGCCATTCAATACCAACCTTATTGAAACGAGAATAAAGATCACTGTGATTTTGACAAACTTGCCAGTGGCAGCAACCTTATTGTAACGATCATAAAGATCAATATAATTTTGACAGTGACGTGAAGTCAGAGTTGGGATAATTGTGCAAAAGCTGTACTGGCGTCAATAACACACATAACATAACGCCACTATTCCCCGGTGTTCGGCAGAGACGCACCTCAATCAAACTGCCCGCCTTTTCCCAACTATATTGGGGTCGGCTTCCAGTCTAACCGAATGCAGCTGAATACCAGTATTTTACATGGAGCGACAGCCTATCTGATCTCCACAACCCAGTTACTGGGTAATACGATACCCTTTAGTAAGGCTGGTTGTCAGATTTTCGGGCTTCTGACGACCCGTAACGACTGTCAAAGATCCACGAATGACAGCCGGGACTAACGGCTTAACGTGCTTTCCAAGGTATGGAGGAGTCTCGGACTGTAAATATGGTCACCCATCTACGGACCAACCCCGGCAAGCAAGGCTTAACCTGATGGATCGACCCGTGCGGCTGTTATTACTTAACCACGAGCTCCTGACAGTGCAATTGTCATTACAGATAAAAAAATGCAATTCGAATTTACCTCTTGACTGTCTAAGGGGTATCGTATTACCCAGTTACTGGGTAATACTATCGTATTACCCAGTAACTGGATAAGTATAGTAAGGGGTATCCCCCTTAGTAAGGCTGGTTGTCAGATTTTCGGGCTTCTGACGACGCGTAACGACTCGACGTGCTTTCCGAGACACGGAGGAGTCTCGTTATGTAAAGATGGTCACCCATCCATGGACAACCCCGGCAAGCTTAACCTGATGGATCGACCCGTGCGGCTGTTATTACTTAGCCACGAGCTCCTCTAGGCAGAGACGCACCTGTAGTAAATAATAATATCTATAATTTCCAAAGTAACGTCCCTATCTCAAAACGTACACCCGGACTAAAAATAACCTTGCCACTTAAGGCGGTACTTCAAAATAATTCCCCATACGCTAATCGTAACATGATCTCGTTTCGTAACATCATATACGAGCAGGCTAACGAGGGTTCACCTGCCAAGTGATTTTCTTGTAAAATTTTGACATCGCACATTATAGAGATTACCTCCGTGTAATTATATTTGCGTAATCATTTCTTCCGGCAAATTACTTTACTCTGATATTCATACCAGGTGCGAAGGGATGTTTTATTGAAATTATTATGTTGGAAAATTTTCTTTGTGAAGGTACTTTTTTTTTATGGGGAAGATAACGTTTTTCTTCGGAGATGTTGTATCGGTTTGGAAAATTAAAAGAAGAAAGCCCTTAATATTATTATTATTGCTATTACAATAACTGAAAGTTAGGTTCAAAGTATAACTTTTTGAACTGACTTCATTAACCGACTTCAGGTTCTGTATTCGACCCGTATGTATGTACGTATGTTTGTTTGGCCGCGATTTTTTCAAAAACTGATGAACCAATTTTGATGATTCTTTCACTATCGTGATTTGTATACTTTTAGGAAGGTTTTAGTTAATAATAAATTATGTAATTATTGTTATATACAAAGTTATATGCATAAATGCACTGTGTCTCCGGCATTTCTAAGCGGAATTTAATTATTCTTCTTTCCGTTCGACTTGGGCTTACCTACTTATGTAATTGTGTATTCAACTTAAAATGGAAACAATAAATTAACTTTAAAAAAAGTAAAAACCGACATCAAAAAAAAAAAGAAAGTTAAAAAAAAAAAAGTTTTATGAAAGTTATTTTATTCATTTTTGGTTATGAAGTCGGTTTTTACTTTTTTAAAACTAATTGAATAGAGAATGTTTCTATTACACCTTGGTCTCAAGCAGATCCAGCGCAAGTTACAATTAAATAGTTTATAACCTTATGTAGGGAACACCAACAGGAACGGTCGTAGTCACACAATGATACAAAGATTATACTTAAAGGTCTTATATTTGACTTGAGTTGCACATACAAAAACCAATACTCACCAAGTACAAGTATTTAATAACTATAACACCAGGTATTTAATAACTATAAGTAATATTACAACCTATCGCGTCGAGTCCCAAATCTCAAGTGAAACCATGCAGCCGGCCACGCGTTCGGCTAACCCACGTTGGCCCCTCCATTTTAGCGGGAAGAAACTAGTTCTCTGATTGGTTCCCGCCATTTTGCGTCAACCAATCACAGAACGAACACGAATATCATAAAAGGGTAAAGTTGCCAGCGTAAAATATTAAAATAAAAGCACTATAAATACGAATATCGACTAAAATAATCGATTAGCAAAATCAAAATTCACAAACCCTAACAATCGCCCGTCCTGACAACGTGTGCGTCCCCGCACACGACCCCAGGTGGGACCCTAACAATTGGAACGCTGGCAGGCTGCTCGGTTTTTACATATTTATTGTTTGAATATCAAATTACAATAGTAGATAACCACCTACTTCCCTAAGACTGATGTACAAAGTATGACTCGTTAATCAGTTACCAGAAATTAAAAGTATAATACGACATTTACAAATTAATAATAATTTTCATAAGAATTTACTAAGCTAAATAATAGGTTTAATTTAAATTAGGTATAAGTTCAATAATGTATAAAAGTAATAGTTAATAGTTCATTAGGTTGAAGTAAATATCTGATGTATTAAACTCAATTACATACATAGGATTGATTCAACTGTCAAGGAACGTATAGTACAAATCAACTCATTAACCATGTAACACATTTTAAACTATTAAATTGCATCCATCGGATCAGTAATATCTTGTATAATTTCTATTAATAAATTTCTCTTTGAATTTGATCAGAAAACAACGATCGATTTATGTTCTCTGTCACTTACAATTAAGCTTTGCTTTGGGGTCCGACGATCGATTAATCGGTTCCCATCATCAAACTACTAACCCGAACGATCGATTTTTCGGGGGCCTAACTGATGCCTACAAGACGATCGATTCACTTGTGGCAGCCAGTAGGACATTTGTTGAATCAAATCACGATCCGATCGATTCTCGTGCCTGATCCGAACGATCGATTTTTCGGGGGCCTAACTGATGCCTACAAGACGATCGATTCACTTGTGGCAGCCAGTAGGACATTTGTTGAATCAAGTCACGATCCGATCGATTCTCGTGCCTGATCTGAAACAATGAATGACACGCATCTGTAGTTAAGTGTCTCTAAAACCTAATGAGATACACATATAACTTGGGAAAATTACAATAAAATGGTCAAATTATGGTTCAGTATGGTCCTCGTCGTCGGTGCTACTGGTATCCGAACTATTGACCTCTAGGGCCGCAATGTGTATCCATGGCATCATACGGTCTGCTGCCACAGTTGTGGGCCGTTTGTTTTGCATGCTGGCCAAACCCGGAACCGGTGCTACCTCATATCTGTCCCTACCTAATACTTTGGTTACACGATACGGCCCTATATATGAGGGCATAAGCTTTTTACTTTGTCCGTCATTATTGAAACAAGTCTCGGTGATTTTGACGAGATCACCTTCGACATAGATCCGAGCTGGCACCCTATCCCTATCATAAGCCTGCTTTTGCTTAACCTGCTCGCTATCAATCCTTTTCTTAACCTCCTCTCGAATAGCGGTAATTTCGCAGTTTTCGCGAGAGTCTTCGGTAACTTTGTTAAGAATGGGATTTATTTCGCTATTCATACTAGTTCCAAATAGTACCTCTGCCGGCGTCCTACCAGTGGTTTTCTGAAAGGTATTATTTAGACCCCACTGAATTTTCCCTAGATGACTATCCCAATCTTTTTCACCGTATTTAACCGTCATCGCTTTTAAAGAGTCCAGAATTGTACGGTTGTAACGTTCAACCTGGCCATTTGACCTCGGACTGGCTACTGCATTAAGAATATGCTTAATTCCCTTGTCTAGGCAGAATCGATTAAAAGCATGAGATGTAAAACAGGTACCACGATCGCTTACAAGGCGATCAGGGACCCTGAATGTAAAAAATATATCTTCAAGAACTCTAATTGCATTCAAACTATTGGTATTTCTAACGGGTTTGATAAAACAGAATTTGGTGAAGGCTTCTACAACTACAAGTAAGTACGTATAGCCTCTCTTTGACTTGACAAAAGGCCCGAGGTGATCAACATGTACCGTATGAAATGGTACTTCTATTTTGGCGATGGGATGGAGCAGACCCTCGTGAGTTTTAGTCTTGTTCTTTGCATACGCACATTCAATGCATGAACTAACATATTTTTTGACAAACTTGGACATTTTACTAAACCAATAGTGTTTCTTTATTCTTTCGAGAGTCTTTTCCACCCCAAAATGGCCTATATCATCATGGTTCATCCGGCACACTTGCCACCTCGCACCTTTTGGCACCACCCAACGGACGTTATTTTTATCATTACCTATACAATAAAACAATTTGTTGTCCTTGACCACAAAATTATCTTTTATGTATCGGAGTTCCTTCTGATTAAGACTATCACTTAAAATGTTTTTAATCCTGCAGAGTTCGGTATCTCCAAGCTGAAGCGTATGCAACCAATCCTCACTACTGATCGACATAACTGAAATTTTATCGATGGGACTCTCTGAGCTCTCGATTGGATTGCGGGACAGCGCATCTACATGGCCCATCTTTACGCCTGCTCTATACTCAACTGAACATTGAAACTCTTGTAGTAAGAGCCACCAGCGTGCTATCCTCGGGATTAGGTCTCGTTTTGAGAAGGTAGATCGTAGAGCACTACAGTCTGTAATGACCTTGATTAGCTGCTAGGGAAATCATTCAAGGTCATTACAGACGACCTTGAATGATTTCCCTAGCAGCTAAACCCTAAACTTTCTCAAAGAGCAGACTACTGCTAGAGTTTCAAGTTCGTACGAATGGAAATTTTTCTCCTCAGGAGAGGTTTGTCAACTGTAGTAAGCTACTGGACGGAAAGCGTCATTTCCTTCGGAGCGCTGCAACAATATCCCTCCAACACCTAATTTGCTTGCGTCGGTGTGAAGCTCTGTCTCTGCTGTAGGATCATATATTGCAAGGATGGGCCTGTCAACTAACTTAGATTTCAAGACTTCAAAAGCCTCCTCTTGACTATCACCCCATATCCATGAGGTGTCCTTTTTTAGCAACTTACTGAGAGGCAAGGCGATTCGGGCAAAATCTTGGATGAATTTACGGAAATAACTAGCCAGACCAAGGAACTGGCGTACATTGTGGACATTCTCAGGTCGTGGAAAATTCAGGACACTAACGATTTTTTTATCACCTGGCCTAACCCCAGCTGCACTGATTTCGTAACCAAGATAATCGATTTTGTCCCGTAAGAAGTCGCACTTGGAAAGATTCAAAGTTAAATTTGATTTCTCCAAAACTTGCAATACCTCCTCAAGCCGTACCAGACATTCATTACAGTCTTTACCAAAAATAAGGACGTCATCTAAATAAGCAGTTGCTTTGTTGAACCGAGCTGACCCTAATATCGAATTCATCATCCGCTGGAACACAGCCGGTGCGTTAGCCAAACCAAACGGCATGCGATTAAATTCATACTGTCCGTCTGGCGTGACGAACGAGGTGAGGTGTCTGCTCTGTTCTGACATCGGTACCTGGTAATAACCTGATGCAAGATCGAGCGTAATGAAATAAGCCTGGCCAGTAAGACGTGCTATCTCGTCTTCGATAATGGGCATAGGATAACGCTCTTTCACCGTGATAGAATTAAGCATACGGTAATCGATACACATTCGAAACGACCCATCCTTTTTGCGGACGAGTAGAATTGGACTAGCGTATCCTGAGATCGACTCCCTTACTATCCCTGCATCCAGCATCTCCTTCACCATTGAGCGTACCTTTTCACGTTCATGATGCGACAACCTATATGGGCGATAGACAACAGGGCGTTCACTATTTAACTCTATATTCATTTTGGTCACGTTGGTACAACCTAGGTCCATAAGGGAGGATGCGAAGCAACGATGATATTTTCTGAGCAACTCGAACAACCTTTGTTTCACGTCTTCTGGCACCTTATCACCGACACGAATCAAATTCTCATCGAGGTCACCCTCAATCGCCATAGGGATTTCTGGTGGTTCGACAATTACCCTACTGACAACCTCTACTCGCTTTGCACGACATAAGACTAAATTATTTGTGATACAGCAGGAACTCGAACATGGGAACACTGTTATATAGACACGACTACTTTCAGAGCGATAGAGACCTCCACAAACAAAGTACTGTTTATTTGGTTTCCCAGCGACAACATTTTTCAAGAGAATGCTGCCACATGTGGAGGGTTCAATCCATGCCTTCACTGATGCTGGACCGTAGAGTTCTACCAACTCTCCTGTTGCCCTAATTTTAAGACAGGACTCTGTTAAATCCGTATCTGGATGTGGCATTTCATTGCCAATATCGATAAATTGTAGCCTAGTTACATCCTTATAAACTATGATGTGAGGTTGTTCGGTGTAGGACTGCCCTATGAGCGCGGATTTCTCTAACAAATTATCACACACAACCTTGCATGGAACCTGAGCATTGACGCCATCCACCCCAAAATTAAGTAACAACCCACCTAGTGACTCCACTATACCGTTTCCAAACCCTTTCAATAATGATGGTATGTGATCGTGGGTCAAGCCTAACTCATTAACTACAGACTCCTTTATAAGCGTGACTTCGCTCCCAAAATCTACAAAGGCTTGCTGTAACGTACCGTTAATTTTTACATCCTTCATAAATTTCGAGTTCGAGTGAGAGTTGCGTCCTTGACTGGCTACATCAATACACATGGCTTTTGGAATATTACCACTGGGTTTTACGACGCTATTTTCTATCTGCGTGTTACAGTTATTAACTGTATGCCCTATTTTGTTGCATTTTGTGCATTTTATAAGCGGTTTCGGACAATGTAAGAAGCTGTGACCCCTTTCTTTACAATTATAACATCCAGGAAATGAACCCGATTTAGTACCCGACTTCTGACCGGGCTGACTAGGGTTATTAGTGTGATCGTTTTTGTTCTTGTTATGGTTTCGTTCGAAATGCTGATAAGAATCTCTGCTGCTCATCAAAAATTGCAAGAGCTGATCGGGGTGAGAAGACCGTAAAGCTAAAGCACCTGATTTGAGAGTCCTATCACTGATCCCATGAATGATACAATCTACCGCACGTTTTTCAACTATGTCGCATTGATTAAGTAAAGCCAATTTTTCATAAAAATAAACCTCTATAGGTTCATTATACCTACTCCTTCTTTTAAGCATTTCCTCCAAGGCCTGACCGTAATTTTGTTCGCAAGGGAAGGCGTTTATTAGTTTTTCCTGCCATTCTTGCCAATTGAACAAAACCGAGTTTAAACCTTCATACCATGTTTTGGCGAGGCCTTGAAGTTTCTGCATAGCAAAGTGAACGATAGTTTTGTCATCCCAACCGTACACACTAGCACACTCATTGACTTTCTTGAGCCACACATCAATTCGTTGGTTTTTTGTAGATGGATCAAAATTAGGTAGTATGTTCATGTGATCAATTTTTTGAAATGGCCGTGAGTCTCGGGCGGGTTGAGATGCCAAACTATCTTTCAAACATTTGAAAACATCAACAATATATTTTTTTAGATACAGATGGGCTACGTGACCTTTTAAAATATCCTGCGACGTTACGATGCTCTGCATGCGGGCCATCACCGCCGTGCTGATTGGCTTCCGCTCGTTGCCGTTGATGGTCGTGTGTCCCACTGCGATGGCTGCGACTGCGGTTGCTACGCTGGCTGGCGTGCCGCGAAGATGTGCGCCGCGCACTGCATCGGCTGCGACTCCGGTTGCGAGTCTTGACATGTCGAAGACGCTCCCGTTCTTGTAGCAGCTGCCCCTCCAGGAGTTTGATTCGTTCATGGCTCAAACCCAGTTCTTGATCCCGGTTGCGACACGGGCTACGAGTTCGCAACCGACTATGACTGTGGTTTCTCACCCGGCTCCGACTTCGATGCTCCATCGCATAGGGCGTCTCAAGACGTCGATGACCGGATTCCATGCTTGGGCGCCGAGATGTCCCATCCATGATGCGAGAGCTCGAGAGGAAAACAAAAACAACATTAGCTTTTGATCTAAGCGATTTAAGGATTTTCAAAAATATCCATGATTTTGTAAATTCTTTTTCTACAGTGAAACTAATACTCTGTATGCGTATGCAATTCAAAGCTGGCAATCGACATAATACCTAACCATTAGTAAATTGTGACTGCATTCCATTAACTAGTTAACGTATGCCGAATATCAAAATCAAAAAAATCAAATTAATATGAAGTGAATATGAAGCGGTAAAATGTTGCTCCCATTTTGTAAAAAATCTAAGCATACCATGTGCGAAACATAAATTTTAATAAAGGGTATCCTTAAATCATTTACGTTTCCCGAAGGTAACAAAATATTACTGTTCACAGGACTACGATTTTGGGGAGTATAACGTAAAAACAATTCACACTACTTAACTGAGATTAAATGCAAGAAAAACAGTAACACAACATAGTTAATCACAGAACAATCAAAGCCTTTACTTGGTAACAGATCGGTATATTGTAAAATTTGTGTGGGTAGGTACATAATCATGATTACCTAACATAATTATAAAATAAACTTTGAATCCTTTATCTCTGATATGTAGTTACCAAGCAGTGGCTATCGACAAAGAAAGATAATTGAAAATTAATGGGCGTGTACTTACGTTGCTATCCCACTTCTGAAATGTAGGGAACACCAACAGGAACGGTCGTAGTCACACAATGATACAAAGATTATACTTAAAGGTCTTATATTTGACTTGAGTTGCACATACAAAAACCAATACTCACCAAGTACAAGTATTTAATAACTATAACACCAGGTATTTAATAACTATAAGTAATATTACAACCTATCGCGTCGAGTCCCAAATCTCAAGTGAAACCATGCAGCCGGCCACGCGTTCGGCTAACCCACGTTGGCCCCTCCATTTTAGCGGGAAGAAACTAGTTCTCTGATTGGTTCCCGCCATTTTGCGTCAACCAATCACAGAACGAACACGAATATCATAAAAGGGTAAAGTTGCCAGCGTAAAATATTAAAATAAAAGCACTATAAATACGAATATCGACTAAAATAATCGATTAGCAAAATCAAAATTCACAAACCCTAACACTTAATTATCTAACAAGTTCATAGGTACTTCAAAAAAAAAAAAACCTAACAACATTAAAAACAGCTAAACGATTCGATTAACATTTATTTGTGTTATAAACTGAAAAACATTTGAATTTAAACGATTCTCCTAACACATACAAATAACTCACGCCTTCTTCCTATGGGGGTAGGCAGAAACTACAAAACGCCACCTGCTACGATTCTTACATACTCCTTTTGCCTCGTTTACGTTCATATATCTGGTCATACACGCACGTCGGTTGCGAGTACTACGTGCCTGACCTTTCTGAAGAACATCACCAATAAGGTCACTATAATTATGCCCGGCGTTTCCACTCACATCTGCCTTGTAAATACCTTTTGTTACTCTCCTAATATCTAATTGTATTCTTGTATAACCGACTTTAAACTACCAAAACACGAAAGAAAAACGGTACACGTAAAAAAAAACGTTAGAAAATTTACAACAATGGCTCGTTCAAGTCAAAAGCATTACTTCAATCTAATATTCCGCAATTTAAATATCGCATCGCCTTAACGCCCGTAGTCCCGTACTAGTCGCGTATTATCAAATACCTCAAGCGCGTATTACCAAATACTTCGTGATAGCCCGTGGCTAACATGAAGTGAGATGAGTTAGACCCCTCTGCAAAAAGATATTCTGGTTCTGATGGTATTTGCAACCTGTACGTAATATACTCGTACTTATTTGATTGTATTATCTATGTCGCAATATGATGACTGTAGCATTGATATATTATGTAGTTATATCCCTAGGGGTATAGCTATCTACTGTAATAATGATAGTTATATGAAAACTGTTGGAGTGCCCTAATTTTGCTTCTGCGACCTATTTTGACGTAGCGCTCGCTCGGCTCGCGCGTAGTTGGTCACAGTTCTAAATTAACCTAACCTATTTGGTTGAAATGACCTACTACTTGTTATAATGCACAAACTAACACTAAAATACACTTCTGGACACATCTTTTGGCCCACCTTGTATTTTCAGTTTCATTTGGTCCTAGCTAAAATTTTATATTAGGTCGAGCAAAAAGTTTTTATGCAGTTTTGAACCTGGCACATTCACAATTTCATTCAATAGTCTTTTTTTGAATTTCGAACACAGAATTTAAAGAAACAAAAGACAATTTGGAGCCTGTTTGTTGATATCAAAAAATCGAATACTACGAAAACTTGGTTTTATTGGTTTACTTGTATTTAATTCTTGAAAAAGTGATTGATATCTTTGGTTTTGCAACAAACATTACTTATTCTTAACATTAAGGTGAGGTTCTATCAATAATCTATGGATACTTCACCTGAAGTCGCCGCCCAAGCTGTGGCACTTATTCAGGCCGGACACAGCCAAAGAAACGTGAGTGCTCAACTTAATTTAAGTCGATCTGCGGTCCGAAATGTTTATCGGAGGTACCTAGAGACTGGCGGCTTTGTTCGTCGCCAAGGAAGGCCACGATCTCGGGTCACAACTGAAAGGCAGGATCGATTCATCGTGACGACCAGCTTGAGAAATCGTCACCTTACCTCCATTGAGATACAAAACCAACTTCGCAACTTCCACGGAGTATCTGTGAGCGCTCGAACTGTTCGGAGAAGGTTAAAAGAACGCGATATGGTACCACACAAGCCCGCTAATGGCCCCAAACTAACGCTAGCCCACCGAACAGCGCGCCTTCATTTCGCACGCAGTCATTTAAATTGGACACAGCAAGATTGGAGCAGTGTACTCTTTTCTGATGAGTCTAAAATTGTGTTACATGGCAATGATGGAAGGAAGAAGGTCTACCGACGTAAGGGAGAGCGTTTCGCACAATGCTGCTAGGAAGAGAGGGTTGCTTATGGCGGTGGCTCATGGACTGTCTGGGGCGGTATATCCGCGAGCAGCAAAACTCAACTTGAGGTTGTTACAGGACCACGGCTGCCAACATTAAATGCTGAAAGGTACTTTCGTGAGTGCTTAGAACCTCACGTGATACCATACGCGGACTATGTGGGCCCAAATTTCCTTTTTATGCATGATAATGCAAGAGCCCATGCGGCCGGCATCGTCAGGGAATATCTTCGGGATGTGAACATCACAGTTATGGACTGGCCAGCCAGAAGCCCAGACATGAACCCCATTGAGCACATGTGGGACGAGCTAAAAAGACGTGTTAGGGCTCGTCAGCCAGTTGCCCAGACGATGCAGGAGTTGAAAACTGCCATAGAAGAGGAATGGGAGATGATCCCTCAAAATTTCATAGAGTGGTTGATAAACTCTATGCCTAATCGTATGAGAGCTGTGGTAGATGCCCATGGAGGCAACACGCGTTATTAAATTAAACCTTTATTTGATAAAACATGTTTTTTATTCAAAAATCAATTGCCTTTAACAAGGCACATATCCGACTTGTTAGGCGTAGCTCCATGTCGTATGGTATTCTGAATTCAAATTTAAAACAATACGATCGAAAAAGATGGTAAAATGTATCAGGTTTAAAACTGCATTTCAGTTTTTGTTCAATCTAGCAATCATATTTCGGTAGGGGCCATCGAAACCTAAACTCTAAGGTGGGCCAATAGATGTGTCCAGAAGTGTATATATATTAGGTTGGGGAAAAAGTCTTTTCGCATTATAGTATGTATGAACTTAAAATAAAATATCTTTGGCTATACTATTTGTATCTGGCTGGTTTTGGTATCATTGAAAGTTTAAATTTTAACGAACATAATTCCAAATTCAAATTAGGAAAATGTGTGATTTTCATTTGTTTTTCGTACTGTCAAGATGATTGAATCTAATGAAGAAATTCGATACATTTTAAAAATTTACTACAAAAAAGGTAAAAAAGCAACGCAAGCCGCGAAAAAAAATTGCGATGTTTATGGACCCAGTGCAGTGTCTGTGAGAATAGCACAAATTTGATTTAAGCGTTTTCAATCCGGAAATTTTGATGTCAAAGATGCACGTCGCTCTGATCGCCCTATTACGGATAAAATGGATGCCATTTTTGAAAAAGTGGAGCAAGATCGGCATATCAGTAGTTACGACGTAGCTGAAGAACTGGGAATTGACCACAAAACAGTTTGGGCGCATTTGAAAAAAACTGGGAACACAAAAAAGCTCGATATTTGGGTACCTCACGAGCTCACTGAAAGAAACCTAATGAACCGTGTACTCATTTGTGATTCTTTATTACGACGTAATGAAACCGAACCATTTTTGAAGAACCTGATAACTGGTAATGAAAAGTGGATCACGTACGACAAGAACGTGCGAAAAAAGTCGTGGTCAAAGGCCGGTCAGGCTTCACAGACTGTGGCAAAACCCGGGTTAACTCGCAACAAGGTGATGCTGTGTATGTAGTGGGATTGGAAGGGCATTATTCATTATGAGCTGTTACCACCTGGCAGGACCATCGATTCTGAACTCTACTGCGAACAACTGATGAGATTAAAGCAAGAAGTTGAGAGAAAGCGGCCGGAATTAATCAACAGAAGGGGTGTGGTTTTTCATCATGATAACGCTAGACCTCACATATATTTAGTCACTCAGCAAAAATTAAGAGAGTTTGGCTGGGAGGTGTTGATGCATCCGCCGTATAGTCCTGACCTTGCACCTTCAGATTTGCACCTGTTTCGGTCTCTTCAGAATTATTTAGGCAGTGTCAGGTTAACATCACGAGAGGACTGCCAAAACCACTTGTCGCGGTATTTTGATCAGAAGTCCCAAAATTTCTATAGCAATGGGATCATGTCCCTACCTACAAGATGGCAAAAAGTTATCGAACAAAATGGTACCTACATACTTTAGATAAATGTAAATAATGTATATTAAAAAATGTTTTGAATTTTCTTAAAAAATGCGAAGAAACTTTTTCGCCAACCTATTATATTATGTAGAAGTATATAATAAAAAATAAAAAGGGGAAGAGCTCATAGGGCCTCAAAAAATTCGTCCACATCGCTGTCAATGGGAAAAGTGCCCAAAAGGCTGGCAGCATTGCCACGTTGGATGGCAATGCTAATTCTTTGGGCTAAAAATAGGCAAGCCCTCTGGTCTCGTGTACAGTCGACCTACCGCTTGGCGATGTCCCGAAAAACCCGATGAGCACTCGGACCCCAAGGCCCTAGTGTTTCAACCCCAAACGGCTCAAACA
The DNA here is from genome assembly GCA_946251885.1 of Cosmia pyralina. Taxonomy (NCBI): domain Eukaryota; kingdom Metazoa; phylum Arthropoda; class Insecta; order Lepidoptera; family Noctuidae; genus Cosmia; species Cosmia pyralina. Next base: position 5,846,259 of record OX276344.1, read on the forward strand.
TATAGTTCCCAAAAACGTATTAGCGTACTACTACTACTACTGCTACTACTACTACTGCTACTACTTATATTCCTAGTATGAGCTATGAACCGCTTTCATATTACTCTATTACGGTAAATAGCCGTGATATAATTATATCCCTAGGGATATAACTATATCACGGCTACAACCATCTTACTTCGACATATGTATACACGTCAGGATTTTTAACGTATCGCAAATGCTTTCATAATTACAACATTTAACATACACAAAAAACTCACACCGGGATCGAAGTACTTCGGTTTTACGCTATGTTTACTGTAATTTTTTATTTTTATTTTTTTGATTAATTTGAATTATTTCCATGAAGATAAAATGTTATACGAGCATTCAACATATAACAAAACCGAGTTTGTCGTAGATTCCGACACTTTCCTTGCCAAACGGCTCTTAAGAAACCCAAACCCACCTCGTCTCACATCACGGTCGAAGCAGCATTTCTATTTACGCGTTGGCCGGATTTGAATTACAAAGTCGACCGCGCCTTCCCGTGTCGCTACCTCGAAATATGAGGTTTGCTAACTAAAGTGCCTGCTGCCTTTGAGTGCGGCCCTGGTTTAATAATGCGTCTTATAACGCCTTTAAATCCGGTAAATAGTGAATTATGTCGCTTTGCTTGAGCTTTAGTTTGGGAAATAGGATTAGGTTTTGTAATGTATATTGCGATTGTTATTTGTTTCATACTGGCAAAGTGTTGTTGCAGTTGTAAGTCTTGTTAGGGTGTTGTTTATCCAGCATGGTGTTCATCAGCACCTTGATCTTCATCATTTCAGTATAAAAAACTTCTGGATAAAGGGTTCCACTAATGCTGGGACTACATTTGCGGGCTATGGCGAATATTCGCACTATTGCAATAAGTGTGGCCGGGTAGATCGCAGCATCGCGTAAACGGACGATGACAAATGCTTATCGGGGCACTGTCGGTAAACTGGCGCGCATCAAAGGGTTTTGTTGCGGAAATATTAGCTTGCGTAGCTACATCTGCGTCATTTCAGTGCAGTCCAGACTTTGAAGCGTCGAACACCACCCGGCACGATGTACACGCCAACGCGACATAGGTCTAATGTAGCCAAAAACATCGCGTATACCTGTAAACGATGTCTTTAGTGCGCCAGTGCTACACAAATCTTCGTCCGCTAATATAGCCCCAGCATAAGAATCCCCACAATATCTTCTTACCGTGCCGATGGCAAAATAACACACAAAATACTTACTTATACTTTTTTTTAATGTGTTTGCGCCAAAATTCAGCAACAATAATAATGCTGTTTGCTGATGCAGCCATTAGATCCTCACGTGTGCACGTGACAGGGCATGCTGCGCAAGATAGAAGGTGGGCCATTGACTGTGGAGGGATGCCACACACGCACAGGAAGTCCGAAGGATCGTTGCTTAAAATAGGCCCCCTAATACACTTGGCACACACAATTAGCAACATTACATTAGTTGCAGAAGAAAGTGCATCGTCTCAATGCCTTTGACGACAGTTTCGAAGATATCTGGGACACAAAAAAAAGTACCTAACCCATTTTCCTCCCAGATTTAATCTTCAACCTTCCAAACTGTCCTAAAATCCTAAATTAATTACTCAAAATATTTACCTATTCAAAACAGCTTCATTTCAAAGCTCAACTGACCTCATAGCTCAACCGCTTTCAAAATCCCGTTTTAAATCCTGTGATAGTTTCCCAGTTAATTTTATAATAGTTTCTAAAGGGATCAACTGAGGTTTATTAAATGAGTTTTGGAAAGCTATGCTTGTTTACGGACAGGAACTAGATTATTCCTGTTTGGGTTCAGGCTAACAAGGGTTATGTGGCAAACTATGCGTTGAATATTTTATTTTTTGTGACTCGTTTCAAAGAAGTGTTTTGCTGTTTATAGGAAGCTAGCTTTTACCTAGGAATTCTAGCTAGGAATTAAAAAAATGTTTACCTGGATTAACACATGGGGTTCTTTTAATCCCGGCAGTACCTTCCCGTCCCGTGGGATATTTTCCGTCATCCACGCGGGCGAAGCCGCGGGCAAAAGCTAGTCTATATAAATAAAAATCCATTTTCCGAATATATGTACGCGCAACACTTCAAAATGGTTGCACCTATTTGGCTTAATTCTTTTTTTGTTGTGTTTGTAATTGTCAGGACAAGGTTTGTATGAAAGAAAATGTTCCTTTGAAAAATTGTACGGAAAGTGAGAAATTTTCGTTAAAAAATCTCCTTATAAAAATTTTTGTGAGTTGTTCAGTTTCTTACTTTGTTTTATCTATTACACCCGAAAATAAAAAATTGTTTTGTGTAAAAAGTTGTAGAACGTTATATTATAGGTACCAGAGGGCCTACACAAATGGCATTCGCTTCGTAGCGATTATATTTCTACAATATTGCAACAGCTTCATGGTGACATTGACATGATTATGTGACATTTTGATGTCTTATGTCAACCCCATATTTTTTTTGTTTTTCTACTAGCGTCATCGCTAAAATATTACTTTGTTAGATTGTTACTTTGTCTAGGGCCTCTGGTCTGGTATAAAATAAATAAAACTTTATGTCAGACTAGTTCCATAAATATGTTAGTATTTTGGTGTTAGTAACAATAAATGCTTATGTACGGTCAGCAACAGAAGTCGGTTAACACTGCTACTTTTTGACATCATCTAAATTAACACAAAATGATTCGATAAACTGCTTTTTTTTCGTTTAACTGTTAAGAGTTAATGTTCTTAAAATTTTAAGCACCTCTGTTCCGATTTGACTTAAATATTTCGCTTAATAATTGAGATAAAAAACATCAAGTATTAATCGACTTTTCTTGCTGACTGTGCATAGGTTAGTATTGTTAGTTTTCAAACGGTAATTCATTATTAATTCAGACCTAGGATTGTCCCCACCCTTTTTTTTTGTGGATGGGAAATCATCAAATGACTTCTCCCGCTCTGGGCAGAGCGGTGTCAGACTTTTACTGACTAAAACCCACCCATGTTCCTTCAGTTGCCCGTGCCAGGGCCACGGTATCTCTGTCGAACTACCCGCGACCCCGGCGGCATCGGCCCAATTGACCCCGTCACTGCTGACATCTCTTTGAGGCGCGCGTGGAACACAACGCGCCGTCGACCCGGGCCTGGTCCTTACCGGACGGCGAGCTGCCCATTACTCGTCGTCCGCAAGCCCGCGCCTACGGTGGCCGGGAATCGGCAATCGATTCCCGCCGCCCAGGGCGTCTCCTACGGCGGCTAGGGGCGCGAGGGCGCGGCTGTTGCCTCGCCCTCACGCGTTCCGCTTCCTCCTTCGCGAGCATTACTGCTTCGCAGAAGGAGGTGACGGCTTCCCATGCACTCTCGCTCCGCACCAAGGCCACCCGGTGTCCCATTTCATTCTTTTAAATTTTTTTTTTTTTTGTATTTTTAAAAATACAAAAAAAAAAAAAAAACCAACAATAGCAGTACAAAGAACTCAGAATGTTTTCGTAGTATTATCTATTACTCAATTGCTTTCAGTCTTAGTATATTTCATTGTTTAGAAAATGCCACCAGAGTGAGGCGTCAAAATATTAGAAAAAAAAAATATAATTTTTTCCGAGAAAATTGGAAAATTCGGGAAAAATTAAAGTACATTTTCTATAGGAATTTTGTATGAATTAGATATTGCAATTTGGACAGGACAACGTCTGTTGGGGCAACTAGTAGTATATACAGGGTTAGTTTTCATTGTCTTGCCTAATTTTCACAGGGCGTTCTACCCGTGAATATGAACAACTTTTATTTTACTATGGGACCAACTTTAAAATCACGAAAAAAAAACAGCTGTTTCATACAAAAGTTCAAAACCCAAAAAAACGAGCAAACAAACAAGTTCTTGACCAAAATGTATGAAGCAGCTGATTTTTTTTTTCGTGATTTCAAAGTTGGTCCCATAGTGAAAGTTGTTCGTAATCATGGGTAGAACACCTGTGAAAATTTGGCTGGTCATTGAAAACTAGCCCTGTATAGTACTAGCGACCCGGCCCTGCTTCGCACGGTTTTTACGACTTGACAAAACATGAAGGTTCCTACATTATGTATAAGTTAAATATTAATGCGTCATACATACAAACCTTCCGGAATAAATTCTATAAATATAGTGAAAACCGCATCAAAATCCGTTGCGTAGTTTAGAAGAACAACGCGGCCACACAGACAGACATGAAAAGCGACTTTATTTTATAATATGTACTCGTATAGATATATAGTATGCATATTTCATCCCGACGATTTGGTCAAAGTAACAGGTAAAAGTTGGATGCGGGAGGTCCAAGACTGGGACAAGAAGCGTGCAATGGAGGAGACCTTCATACATACATACACTCTGCATTGGATGGATACGGGTTATAAAAAAAGAAAAAAAAAGAATAAATAAAACAAAAAAAATTAAAAAAAAAATAATAAAAAGAAGAAGAGAAGAGAAAATAGAAAGAATAAATAAAAGACGAGAGTAGGTACTATTATGCTCTTAATAAGATACTAAACTAGGCTCATCCCCCGACCGGTAGTATCATTCTAGATTTTTAACAAATTTTTTGGGTTCTGTACCTCAAATGGAAAATACGGAAACCTTTTTCTCAGGAACACGTGGAGTTATCAAGTTGAAATTAATATCAAATACGTAGGTATATAGTCCCTTGGAGCTCTAAAAAAATCAAGCTTTTAAGTCAACGCTGTAAAAGAAATACGGCCATTTATGCATATTTTGATACTCGCAAGTAAATCAAAACCTATAGGATACTTCCCGTTGTCCTACAAACACGGAATTTGGAAAGAAGCAAGGTCTCACTGCACATGTAAAGGAAAAAGTCCGAAAATAGTAAAATTAATTTGTAGTTTTTCACATAAAAAAATGGATTTCTGTAATTACAAACTTAAATTTTCATCCGGTTAGAACAGAAGCCGACCCCAACATAGTTGGGAAAACGCTAGGCAGATGATGATGATAACAAACGTAAATTTTCTGTTGCAGAATTGACCGTCACGTGTTTCAATGTATGGGAGAACATTTTTTTTTTTTGTGGATAAATTTTTTTCAACTACGGAACCCTTCATTGTGCGTGGTCCGACAAGAACTTGGCTGGTTTTTTTAAATATTGGGAGCTACTTTTCATACTGGCAGCTGTGTTTCTTTCTGGTTCTACTCGACAAAATAAAATAAAATAGTAATACAAAAATGGAAAAGTTTGTAATTTGTTTGTGCCAAAAAAGGTTTGATGTTATCACTGAATTCTACAGAATTTAATCAATCCTAACCTATACGACCGATTAATGTGTTATAGAAGTCGCAGCTGACATCCAATTAATTAACAGGGTCGTCTCTTTCGAATCAATCGATATTTAACATTCAATTTATGAATCTCATTCAATCAATTGCGGCTATCCGCTCACACGGCAGGTACGCCCGCTTAAAAAACTAGTCAAGTGTACCACCCGCTGACGTCATTCGGCCCGCGGCGCGCGTTTGTTTACATAATGCGATAGCGGCATAGTTTCTAAGAATTCTGTAGCTGCAGTTCATTTCTTAGAACTCTTTTGAGTAATACTCCATTATAGTGTATATTTGTTTGAATTTGTTATTGTTTACATTTCTAGAAATGGTTAAAAAGACGAACAAAGACAATTTAGCTTCAGATTTCAAAGAAATGGCTCTAGTAAGAAAAAACAAGCAATGACCTATATGTTTTAAGGTTTAAAATGCATGGTGTGTTAATTCTTAACATGAAACATAAATAAACCCACTTACCACAGTACAATTAAACTATTAACTGAGTAAAACACTTTCACAGTCGACGGACCGAACAATGACATGTCAGAGAAAAAAATATTTTTTAATGTCATAGACAAGTCTCAGTCAGTGTTGACGTATCTTAAATCGTTCGGAAATAGATAACGCATCAAATTAAATGCATAGAATTCGATATTAGTACTTAATAGGGGTGCCTGCCGTTTTGCCAAAAAGATTTTGGCAAAATTTCATTACCCAAACAAATTTTAGCAACCTTTTTTTATACCATTGCAATATTTCGAATGATTTTAGTACGCATATTTTCATTTGGTCAAATTTGTACTTGGCAAAATATTACTAAGTATAATGTCATTATGGAATTTGGTCTTTAATCAAATGATTTATTACAGCAAACAATCTTCAGACAATAAACGTTTGGTGAAATGATTTGATAAGAAAAAATATTAAGGCACAAATAAGATTTTTAGACATTTGACTTGCTGGTTAAATTTGATGTCTTTTGCGTACTTCTTTGTAAGTTTTTGTGCTTGAATTTGTCTGAAACAAGTCAAATTTTTGGTTACTTGATATTAGTTTATTTATGGAAGTAGTTAGAGTAGGTTAATTATTTAAAAAAAAAAATGGTTAGGTTAGGTTAGGTTAAAACTGTGACCTACTACCTACTGTGCCAGGAACGACTACATTATATAGAAAAAGAAGAGCACACATTGAGCGCCATTTATGATTTACCTCCTACCCACTTAGTAGTTCACATTTTTGTCATTGAAGTTTGAGTGAATAGGAAAGGGTGAATTGAAAACTGACGATACTAAATAAGTAGGTATTTGGCTTATTTGATTTTGCATAAAAACTGTTATTCCAAATGAAATATTTGACTAAATAAAAAATGTTAGAAGTACTAGTTGGTAAACAAGTTATAGTTTAAACGTTCATTTGCCAAACATTAGGTTTGCGTTACAACTTTTTGTGAATAGATTTTTTGTTAAGTAATAATTTGGCAAATGAAATTATGCGAAAAGTTTTTTGGGAAGTGAAAATTTGTCAAATTACTTTTGGTCAAACAAGGGAGACCCACTTAATAGTGATGGAACAACGTTAATAATAAAAAAATATTTTCTTGGTATAGAACTCATACCACGTACAATATTAGGTACGGGCCCGATTCACACCGCGCTCGTGTGAGCGGCTATTCAATTATTTTATACGTATCGCTTGAACTTGACGAGCTCATGGCTAAGTAATAACAGCCGCACGGGTCAATTCATCACGTTAAGGCTACGCTTGCCGGGGTTGGTCCGTGGATGGGTGACGACCGTCTTTACATACCAAGTCTCCTCCGTACCTCGGAATGCACGTGAAGCCATTGGACCCGACTGTCATTAGTGGATCTTTGACAGTATAGTTACGGGTCGCCAGAAGCCCGAAAGTTAACTAGTGTTATACCAAGGGGTATTGTATTACTCAGTAACTGGATTGTGAAGGTCAGATAGGCAGCCGCTCTATGTAAAATACTAGTATCCAGCTGCATCCAGTTAGACTGGAAGCCGACCTCAACATAGTTGGGGAAAGGCTAGGCAGATTGATTGCATCGCTTGAACATTGGAACATCTAATTATCAAAAGCATATTAATTGTATTGAATGTCAATTTTATTAGGTCACTTTATCTCAGAAAAGAGTATTTCTAGTCACAAATACTAACTAACCGAAACTAATTTTTTTGTCTGCAGTAAAAATACTCAAAAAGTAAAGCATGGTGTTCTATCCACATTTTGTTCCTCGAAAACCCTCACTAAAGTACAGTCGCTGCCAACTTATCAACTCGACTTAGTGTCTCCTAACCGAAGGACATGTGTCACGCACGGTCTGACTAAAACGAATGAACTACGCATTATTGCCAAATAAGCAGAGGCACAATAATGTATCTCTTCTGGGTATTAGCGGATTCCCAATGTTTTTGTGTGCCTAGTTTTGTCAGCGTTTTTTGTGACCGACTGTACGGGTTTTAAAAAAGTTTGGGATGGGTTCTGTCCTTTTGTTTTATGCTTTAACTGTGTCATTTTATTTCTAATTAAGTAAAAAAGTAAAAGTAAAAAGTTTATCTGGCACAAATGAGAGCATTCACAAGAATTTGGTACATAGATACATGATTGATTTATTTTTGCTTTAGGTACTGCAACTGATACCCAAACTAAGCCAGGGCTTGTGTTTTGGAAATCAGTCTTCAAACGTCAGCATTACAGGGAGATTGTGTCAACGTGAAAACCGTGACGTAAATTACTGTAATTAGGTATAGCATATTATTTTGTTACTTGTGAGTGTAATTGGAAGAAAAGATTGCTATCTGAATTTAGAGAAAGTAATTTAAATAAAGAACTTGTGCCTCACTAAATTGTAAAGAGGGTCTTAATATAAAAACTTTTTTACAAAAACATACAACCGACTTCCAAAAACAACACTACAAAGTGAAAAATAACTTTAATTTCGGAAGTCGGTGTCGGTGTTGGCGTTAAATGTATTTTCGTTTTTTACTACCGACTTCCGAAATTAAAGTTATTTTTCACTTTGTAGTGTTGTTTTTGGAAGTCGGTTGTATTTTTTTGTAAAAAAGTTTTTATTTTTCACTTTTTAGTTGTGTACCTACCCCACACAAATTCTAATACCACTATCTGCAAAACAACCTAGAACATCATCCATATAAAAGTGGGAAAAAAATACGTATTATTGAAGCTAACTCAAAAACTACCAAAGCAAAGTTAATTAATTTTATATGGGACCAACTGTGATGTATACCCTCTCGAATAAAATTTAAAAAAATCCAATTCGGTCCAGCCATCTTCGAGTAATCGGGGAACATACATAAAAAAAAAACAATAAAAAAAAAAAAAGGTTCCGACGAATTCAGAACCTCCTCCTTTTAGAAGTCGGTTAAAAACAATCAAAACAATAAAGCTATTGTATACTTTGTTATTCAGGTAGGTATTAGTTAGTTTTTATTATCCATGTATTCCTATTATCTTACCTACGCTGTACGGATATAGGTACCATCGCGGACATTTGCTTGGATCCACTTTTTAGACCTTATTACTAATGCGGTAAGGTTGAACATTGGTCACCGCAAATGACCGCGATGGCACCTACATTAAACTCAAAAATAAATACCTACTAGCGTAAAAGGACACGACAATAAGCTGCTGAAATTTAAATAAATAAGAATAAATGAATTGCTGAGAAATAAGTATCCAGCTCTGCTCATGAAATCGCTAGCTATAAAAAACTGAGTGGCTCATTATATGGTAATAAAGTGGATTTTAAAGGCAAACGTCTTATTTTCATCAACATCTTGACTTTTGCGCGGAGATTTTCGACGATCCAAATTAAAATTTCACGGTTGTACGGTACGGATTAATGAAGAGTTCTTTTTGTAATTTGCGGACTTCAAGGATTTGGTCCTCATGTTTTGCGTGTGTTCTTGTTAGTAGGGTATTTTAATTTCTTATATTTTAATTACATTTTTATGCTCCACTCGTGACGAAACTAGTGGTATTATGCAGAGTGGTAATAAGGCTATCACATCTCCTTACGTGTCGGCTGCACCCCATGTGTGCATAAGGAAAAATCCTTTATATAATAGGTATTTAAGCTTATATTATATATACATATACGTAAAAAAACCCCATCAATAGTTGTGAACCTACGGGGTTCGCAACTAACACCCCCCCTTCCCTCCCCCTGGAGTTTTGGTGGGTTCATAAATTGGTACATAATTTATTCTGTTCCATTTTTGAATTTATTCGGTTAGTAGTGGCTTTTCGGACATCGTGAAATAGGCCCTAATTAAAACCACGTATTCAGTACAAGATTCTGAACCGAATCCTGTACTGAATACGTGGTTTTAATTAGGGCCTATTTCACGATGTCCGAAAAGCCACTACTAACCGAATAAATTCAAAAATGGAACAGAATAAATTATGTACCAATTTATGAACCCACCAAAACTCCAGAGGGAGGGAAATGGTTGTGTGCCACTACTAACCGAATAAATTCAAAAATGGAACAGAATTTGATAACCTAATCACCACTCCGTATAGGCGTCAAACTTTGTAAGTACGTACTTTGTTTCTATGATTTATTGTATATTTTACCAATTTTTATTTTTGAACAAATATTTATTAAACAAAAAAAATATGGCAGAATATTTGAAATCATGAAAATGAAAGATAAAGACAACGAATTGTTTAGGGTTCCGTACCCAAAGGGTAAAACGGGACCCTATTACTAAGGCTCCGCTGTCTGTCTGTCTGTCTGTCCGTCTGTCTGTCACCAGGCTGTATCTCATGAACCGTGATAGTTAGACAGTTGAAATTTTCACAGATGATCTATTTCTGTTTCCGCTATAACAACGAATACTAAAAAACAGAATAAAATGAATATTGAAGGGGGCTTCCATGCAATAAACGTGATTTTTTCCGTTTTTATAGATAATGGTACGGAACCCTTCATGCGCGAGTCCGACTTGCACTTGGCAAGTTTTTTTTTTAAATTTGTATTATAACTTTAAAAAAATTAAAATTTAACCAAATTTAAATTACTTAATATATAATCAACAAGCTTTCCCTTATATGTACGTACCTCCATGGTAATAATACGACACTCCACAGACTATTTAAATTTCAACCCACGAATACGAGTGTGAAATATGGTAGGTATCCGCGGTCACCGAGTGGACGTGAGGCCCTACCTGATAAGCCGGGTAGGACCCTTACAAAGTAGGATCTAATAGAATCACGAAACGAATATCTATAATAAATTATGTATGTATGTGTAAAGGATTTTATTTTGACATTATTTTTTAATGGTGATATGATATTTTATTTCTGTAAAATACTTTAAAAATACTTGACACGTCAAAATTAAATGATAATATTTTAAAACTAATCTGATAAGAAACACCGTTACAAACTGAGAGGTTACAGTCTCTTTTAAAGTGCAGGCTTTATCTTCGTCAGCAAGGATACACGTATTATATAAATAAAAAGGTAGACATGGCACTAGCGCGCGCAAATTGTTGCAGACAAATTCAGACAATTGTTGTAATTTGATTTAGTCGGCTAATAGCAGCGAGCGAAACAAAGCGTGTCCGTGGCGAGACAATATTTATCTAAAATGCCAAGCTATGTCTTTCTGTATCATACGTTCCGTATTACCTATCGCATTCGTAGTTGAAAACTACTATACACCTATAATATGAAGTACATTTGTAATTACAACGCAACAATATCCGAACGCCGCTCAGTATGAATGTAGCGTATCTTTCCTATATAATATCACTAGCTTTTGTCCGCGGGTTCGCCCGCGTGGATGTCGGGAAATATCCCACGGGAACGTACTACCGGGAATTCCTTCCTTATTCCTTGTCTACTTGTTAAAATTTCAGTTTTCTAGGTCCAAGGGTTAGGGCTGGGCGTTGATGAGTCAGTAATTCAGTCAGTCAGTCAGAATTTCTCTTTTTATTTATAGATAGATAGCTTCTGCCAAAATTATGAAATTCCTTGCTGCTGATGCATTGCCTGCCCACGCTTTTATTTCGTTTTTGCTTAGCGTTCTTTCTTACTTTTTTTCTTTTTGCTCGGCCCTCTTCTTTCTTTTTGTCCTAGAGTGATGTTAAATATACCTATAGCCTTCCTTAAGAATTGGGCTATCAAATGCAAAAATAATTATTAAAGTCCGCCTGGTAGTTCCAGAAATTAGCGCGTTCAAACAAACAAAAAAGTGTGTGTGTCAGCTCCGACGCAGACTGGAGTTAACTCGTGTTTTTTGTGCCGATTTTCTATTTTTCGGTCATTTCTGTCGGCAGGGTTTCTTCAATGCATCAATGCTAAACAAAAAGCAACTTTAAGGCATAAAGGCACTCGTCATCCCTCCCCCTCCCCCTTTTACCCCCTCTCACCCCTCCACATGGCCCTCTAATCCTCCTCTCACCCCCTCCCCTTCCCCCTCTCACCCTCCTCTATCATCCCCCTCACCACCCCTTCTCACTCCCTCACCCACCCCATCCCTATCCCTCTCACCCCCTCTCACACCCCCTTCACCGCTTTCCCTTCTCCCTCTACCCTTGCCGACTCTCCCCCTCACCCCGCTCTCCATACCCTCCCCACTCACTACACCCTCCCCCTCACTACAACCTATCCCTCTCCAACTCTTCCCGCTCTCCAATCAATCAATCAAAGTCTCAACTCAATCTCTCTTCTATGAATCAGTGCTATACAAAAAGCAACTTTAAGCTAGGCACTTGTCGCCCCCTCCCCCTCACCCCCTTCTTACCCTTCCTCCTCTCCCTCTAACCCCTTCTCACCCATTTCTCCGTCCCACCTCTCATCACCCCCTCTCACCCATTTCAACCCCCTCACCGGCCCCACCCCCCCTCTTCCTCTTACCCCCCTCACCACATCCCCTTCCAGCTAACCTGCGACGGTTTTCGACGGTTTCCCCTCTCTCTCTACCCACAACAACTCCTCTTCTCTCCCTCTTCCCCCTCTCCACCTCCTTCCCCCTCACACCCTCCTGTCCCTCTCCCCCACCCTTGATCATCCTCCCCTCCTCCTTCATCACCACACCCTCCTCTTCCTCTTTGCCCTCCTCAATACCCCTCCTCTTTCCCCTTTCCCTCCTCACCACCCCCTCCCCTGCTCCCCTCACCGTTCCCTCTGGAGGGAAAACTATGAATGACAAATTTTATTACTTGCTTAGGCAAGTATTTGTGCCAAGTTTCAAGTTAATTAACTAAATGAATAAGGTATTTCATATAAACTATATTCCCTGTTTTCACCCCCACAAGGGTGGAATTTAAAAAAACCGCTTGGGTATTTCCGTTACTTGACTGAATGTTTATTACCACCAATTTTCGAGTTAATCAAGCCCACAGTAAAAGTTGCTCTGTAAAATTGACTACCCCTCTTCACCCCCTAAGGGGTAGATTTTCAAAAAACCCAGATACAATTCTTTTATTCTTTATTTTTGAACTCAAGTATAAATACTGAATTTCGAGTTAATGGGACCGCGCGTTAAAATTACTCCATACAAACTTTGACACCCCCTATATCCCTTATTAGGGGGTAGTTTAGGAAAACTATAAATGACAAACTTTATAATTTACTTAGATAAATATTCATGCCAAGTTTCAAGTCTATTTATTAACTCAAGGAATAAGATTTTCATACAAACTTTGAAACTTTTGAATTTTGAAAAATCCTTCCTTAGTGCACCCCTAGACCTCATAAGAAACCTACGTGCCAAATTTGGAATCTCTAGACCCAGCGGTTTGGGCTGTGCGTTGATATGTTAGTCAGTCAGTCAGTCAGTCAGTCAGTTTCTTCTTTTATATATTTAGATTGTTCGTCAGAGATTGATTATACAAAAAATATTTAACAACTACTCGTATTTTAACCTCAAAACACAAAGCATTTACCTATTTCAATTAAACCATTTGCATGCACTTTTGATTTGTCAAAGAGTCGGTCTGAAAGTTGAAGCTGGTTGCTAGTTGCCCATTCCAAACATGTAAGGAGCTCGTTGTAGGCGTAGTCGAGGAGCTCATGGCTAAGTAATAACAGCCGCACGGGTCGATCCATCAGCTTGCTGGGGTTGGTCGGTGGATGGATGACCATCTTTACATACCCAAACTCCTCCGTCCCTCGGAAAGCACGTTAAACCGTTGGTCCCAGCTGTCATTCGTAGATCTTTGACAGTCGTTACGGGTCGTCAGAAGCCCGAAAGTCTTGACAACCAGTCTTACCAAGAGATACCCAGTTTCTGGGTTGTGGAGGTGAGATAGGATAGGCAGTCGCTCCATTTAAAATACTGGTAGAGTAAAAGCCCACCCCAACAAAGTTAGGAAAAGGCTAGGCAGATTGATTTTAATTTAAACATAAAAAATGTATTAAAAAAAATTCTTACTTGACGATTGAAAATTCCTCTCGAGCACCACTTAACCCCTGAAAACATAAAGCAACAATGTTCCGCGTATCAATGACAGACATAACTACATCAATATAAAATGAAACAAAACACTCGTCGCTCATAAACCAATTTTTACTTTCCAAACATTGAGGATTTTCGCTTTATTTATTTCGTCGTATCTATAAACCATTTTTACCCAATCCGACATGTACCTACCTCGTACATAATACATTCATCCTAAGTCCTTGCATCCGGGAGAATTTGTTTCTTTGAAAAGGAACCTTTGTAGGATTTTACGTGTTCGCAGTGTATAGTAAGATCGTAATACCGGTATTATTTCGGATTGTTTTGTCTTGTGCGATTACTCCTGTTGTGTTTCTGGGGGGGGAGAATGTTCGGTAAGTACTTTAATTTGATGTGTCAGTTTGACATTGGTTTTTATAATGATTTGGGGAAGATGTGCAGGCTAGAGATAATAAGGAACCGAAGGACCAGGAATTACAATAATTATTGTTTACAATATATGTATATTACAATTATTGTTTTATGTTTCTATAGTTTATCCCGGTCTACGCGGGTGAAACCGCGGGGCGCAGCTAGTAATGTATAAATAAAGTTACAGATCTGTGACAAATTCAAATTCGTATTTGCTCAAAGAGCTTCAATTCCAAGTATGTGTGTATAATCGCTTCAAAATACTGTCCCATTTCATTAGAATTTTTAAAATGTAATTTATGTCAACACAAATTTGTCCCTATGGGCGCGAAAATTTTCGCAATTAAAAGGGTGTGCCCAGTTTACCCCTCTGGGTCTTTTTAGCTCATTCACAAAATGTCCCTTATTTTGAAGATTTAAATAACTATGGGAGTTTTAATTGCCTTCGTTACAAAGGAGAATAAACAAGGACGATAATGTTAATTTATTGCCATTAGAATGTTGTATAGAAATTAGTTATTCACGTTGTACTAATCCTAATTTAATTTGATGAATACATTATTTAGACTGTGTTTACACGTCTAACCTGTCCTTTTATCAGCTGTCAAGGTTACTCATGCCCGGTCTCTGACATATTTAAACGGAGTTTATCCATTCGATAGTGATTATTAGTTTGATACTGTGATTCCGAACTATACGCTAAGGAAAAATTTAGCTTAAAAGTCGAGTGAATTACCGAGGGTTTATCTGAGGACCTCAAAAACCAACCATAAGGAAGTAATTCGCTTAAATAGATATTTTCTCCAATCTATAGGTATTGAGAGTTTAAACTCCGTTTAAGAACAAGAATTCTTAAAATTCTTTCATCCAAAATTAATAGCTGTTGATAAAAAGTCTAACATTCGTTTGATAAGTCTTCAACATACTAAAGAATAACCTCAAGCATAATAAAGAACAATGCAATCACACACATCCACACCCCGAACAAAAATTCACGCTCCGCAAAAACTCAACCATCATAATCACCCATGATGCATAAACATTACCAATTCACTCTCGAACACTATGTGTAACAGAAAAAAAAAAATTATGGCTTCGTTCCGCGTCACCCGTCATGCTTCACAAAAAAGTAAAACATTGCCTCTTGAATCCAACGAACTGGCAAAGTCAATACACTCAACACGAGGGCAAAGCTAGACTAACGAGCCCATCACTAGGGAGACATGGCAAATATTATTTCGAGACGGAACGTAGATTGAAAAACTTGACTGTATTTAAGTTAAGTTTTGTATCTTTTGTTTCTGAGTGGATGTAGCTTTAGTTCTTAATCTGGATTACGGAAGGGAAATATATGGGGTTTGCCTCTTTTGGCTTACTTGAGGTACCATCGCAGAAATTTGCGGCGAACCACAACGAACGGAACAACGAATTAACAAATGAACGGTTCGTTGCAAAATATATAGCATATATCAGAAAGGTGTTACATTTAAGGGTGTGGTACAAATTCCCAAACTGAACAACTTTCTCCATGGGACCAACATTAATTATTTTATTTATTTATTTAAATCAAAATTATAACACCTTTACAGCCTCATCCAAGGCGATGTTATTCACAAAAAAATAACAAAACATAAAATGACTATAACATCTAATCAGTCGTCCCATACATTTGACCTTCGTCTGTGGCGCTAACCCGAGCGGCGCGCGTGAAATATACATTAATCTGTGTAAAAGCCGGAGCGGCTCGATTGTAACTGTCTGAACATACATTACAATTACTAATACATTACAAGTCAAAACTACACTAATCCATATACATAATCTGTTAGCTAATTTAATAACGATTCCAACGACATAACTTGTAGGGAGCTACCTATCGCAACTTTAGAGTTATCGTCGTTTTAATCAGACAAACCGTAATCGCGCGGGACCACCCAGAAGTACCGACACAGATGATGGGATAATGATGATTGATATGATTGGACAGACTGATGATAATTTTTTCGCGTTTGCGACGTTAGTCCCATGGAGAAAGTTGTTCAGTTTGATGGTCTGGTCTGTACCACACCCTTAAATATCAACACACCTTTCTGATACATGCGTAGGTATGTCAATCATTCCAAGTGAATAAGGTTGGGGTTCGAAACGGTATTAAGATATTGTCATGGCCAAGATAAGGCTCATGCCTATAAAGCCTCAATGATATGAGTAAAAAGTTAGATAGAAAAATATGCGTTTCAACTTTTTTTCTTTTAAATTATATTTTAAAAGATTTTTTTTTTTATATTTTTTTTTTTTTTACTTTTTTTTATGTAAACCTGTTTTCTTTATGTTTAATTTTGAAGGTGCAAATAAACATTTTTTATTTTATTTATTTATTTATTTTTCTTGCATCGCTTTGATATCGAAATTATAAGACAGCCTTTGCAGGCAACGCTACCATATTCAGGCAAAAATTTAAAAAGATAGAATATTCATAAGCTTTGATCCTATAGGTATTACATACATACTCAACTATGCAACATAATTTAACTTACTAATCCCTAAAGACGAGACTTCAAAGCTCCCAATTATAATCTAGATCAAAAGATATGTATCAAACATACAAATAATTTCGATTCTTAAGATCAAACTAATAAGGTCTATGTCCTAACATCTGTTGCTAATAACAATTCGATGCCAACTTTCATAATATGATTTATATACATTTCTAAATTTAATCTGTGGCAGTCTAGACGGATTTAGTTTGTAGTTTACTATGAAAATAACATTAAATAATACGTTTTAGGGTTTAACTCTTTATGTAAGTAAAACTTTTGCCAATCGACGGGTCTATGAAATATGAATGCTGAACTTGTCTGTGACATAAACCAATCTATTTAGACAAAATTAATTCAGGCCTAGTATAATAAGCAGTATTGCTTACTAAACTAGACCTGAATTATTTAATAAATTTCTAAATGCTTAGAGATTAGTATTAAACAGTCCTAATTAGATTTTGAGAGTATAATTAACATTCATCTGTTGGAGTAATTTCAGCCGCTTGTGATTAACTAAATTCAGCATTATTACGCAACTAAGTTGTAAATCAAATATTTTAATATTGTTGCAAGAAATAACTACAGGGTGTAAGCGTAAACAGTGGCAATCTTTTAAGGGGTCATTGTACTCATCATTATGAACAACTTTTACTATGGGACCATACCTATAATTGCGAAAAAAAAATCAGCTGTTCCCTACATTTTTACGAATTATGCTAACATAAATGTACTGGACAGCAGATTTTATTTATCCATCCGATATTGAGTGATCATTGGTTTAATATCGTTTTTCTGAACTATACGCAAAGGAACAATTTAGCTTAAAAGTCGAGTGAATTATTATCGACGGTTTATCTGAGGACCTCAAAATCCGAGCACAAGTCAAACAAAGTTATTTATTTTTCATCGCCAAACGTGAAATCTGCGAGTGACACTAAAAGGCAACAAACAACAGGCCTTTGATTGGAAACTTGGTACAATCTAATTGAATTCTTGAAGAGTAAGGGAGCGAGGATTACATAAAACATTTTTTACTTTTAAAGACCTACGCCCTATAAGTATATTACCATGTCTATCCAAAGTATTAGAAAAGATCGTTGGCCACCAGCTAACATCTTTTTTGGAACAAAATAACGTTCTACCTGACTTACAATCAGGTTTCAGAAAACAGCGCAGTACATCTACTGCTTTACTGGATGTTACTGACAATATATTATCTGCCCAAGATGAGGGAATGTGCTCAATATTGGTTTTACTTGATTTTTCGCGTGCATTTGATGCAATAAACATACCGCTATTATTGTCTAAGTTAAAGTATTACGGTTTCGACCCCAGCGCTACGCAATGGTTCCGCAGCTATCTTACTAATAGAGAGCAACTTGTTGACTTGCGTTTGGGGGACGGCACTACCCTTAGATCGACACTTATTTCTGTAGAAAGAGGAGTCCCACAGGGCTCTATATTGGGACCGATTCTCTTTATCCTGTACTGTGCGGATATTATAAAATGTCTCCAAAGATGCAAGTTTCATATTTACGCCGACGATGTCCAACTTTATATATCATTTGGACCAGACGAGTACGATGTAGCCATTAAGGATCTAAACGACGATCTTAGGAGAATCGCTGCCTGGTCGGAGAAGAACTGCCTGTCATTAAATCCAACAAAAACAAAATATATGGTAGTCGGCACTAGACAACAGCTGGCTCGACTACCTGTGTTTTTTGACTTGGAACTTATGGGTGAACCTATTGAGCGAGTGTATGAAGCGCGGAATCTGGGTGTTACTATGGACAAAGACCTTCGTTTTGAGAAACACGTAGCTGACTCGGTTAGGAACTGTTTTTATCGCCTAAAGGTTCTGTACAATATGAGGCCTTATTTATCTGAAAGGCTACGGGAACAACTAGTAGAAACCCTGGTGCTGTCTAGGTTGAATTACGCTGACACGGTTTACGGCCCGCGCCTACTAGCTCGTACAGAACGCCTCATCCAAAGGGTACAAAACGCCTGTGCTCGGTTTTGTTACAATATTCCTCGCAGAAGCCATGTAACACCATTTCTGAACAGGCACTTTACTCTAAAAATGAAGTCCAGACGCAAACTGCACTTGGCTTGCCTTCTGTTCGGTGTAGTTAAATATCAGAAACCGGACTATCTATACAACAAGTTAAGTTGGGTGGCGAGTAGACGGGAATGCGGGAGAAGGCAATGCTCGCAGCAACTCACGACTCGGTCTCAGGGTACAGCCGCTTTTAGAGGCAGTTTTCGTTATGCGGCTTCCAAAATATGGAATAACCTGCCACCACCTATTAGAGTAATTAACACGATAGGCGCTTTTAGACGACGTTTACGGCAGTACCTCATAGAAGAGCAACAGAAGTTGGATTTGGTCACACTAAATGTCTCAATTATACAGGGTGTTTGGTGCATCGTTTGCCAAATTGAATTGGCCGAAAGAAGAGGTCATTTGCTATCGCTTCAGGCTCAAGTACTCATTTTTGGCCACACCGGTTTTTTTATTACAACTTTCTAATTTTTATTTTGAAAAAATCCAAAACTCAGCATTAAAGCTTAAATTAAAAAAAAGTTTTAAGTGTAGTCTTCAAATTTCATTTTTATTTACATATGTACTGTTGTATGGCTCTATCAAATTTAAAATTACTTGCAAGTAACATCTAGTTTTTTTTTAATAAATCACAAAGTTTTTGGAAAAATAAAAAATGAACTTAAAACTCAACTTTAAATAGCTATAAAAAAAAAAATAAAAGCGATCAGGATCTTCGAATTATTTTAAAAAGTTCTCTAGTCTGTCCCCTTTCCAACGGTATGTAATGTGTTAAAAAACTCTTTTAATATCTTTAATAATTAGCTAAATGTGTAGTCGAGACACATCAGGCTGATATTGGATATTACGTTTAAAACACTAGTTTTCGCATAAATTACATGCTATTAGTAGATAGATACTGTTATCTCACGTCTTACGTAGTCTCTTATCTCGTTCTTACATAGGGAACTTTCCTCGAAATTGAAAAAAAAATACATTATTACAAAAATAATCATTTATTAATAAGTAATTTAATTACATACTAATCTTACAAGTCTTGTTCAAACTGTCTACCACTATTGCGTATGCACGCGCGACATCTTCGTCTTATCTCAACTGTAGTGGTGCGTAAACGCATTTCTGCTTTGATCGTCATGAAAGCCGCCTCAATGCGTTGGACTAAATCATCTCTTGTCTCAACTTCCGTGGCGTAGACGAGTTCTTTGGCCCGTCCCCAGACGTAAAAATCCAACGGAGTTAAGTCTGGAGAACGTGGAGGCCAAGGAATAGGGCCATCCCTCCCAATCCATGAGTCCGGGAATGCATCATTCAAGTACTCCCTGACGGTTATTCTCCAATGAGCGGGACAACCGTCATGTTGGAAAACAAAAGACCTGTCTTCACTGAAAATTGGCAAATCAGCTAATAATAAGGGCAACTCTGTTTGCAGAAATTCTAAGTAATTATCCCCGTTCAGGTTGTCAGGTAAGTAGTGTTTATCCCGAATATGCAATAGTTTGATGGTGCGTCCCGATACACAAACTTAGCGTATTAGTGAACTTACTGAAACATTTTTTAAACACATTGCATACCGTTGGAAAGGGTATAGACTAGAGAACTTTTTAAAATAATTCGAAGATCCCGATCGCTTTTAGTTTTTTTTTTATAGCTATTTAAAGTTGAGTTTTAAGTTCATTTTTTATTTTTCCAAAAACTTTGTGATTTATTAAAAAAAAACTAGATGTAACTGGCAAGTAATTTTAAATTTGATAGAGCCATACAACAGTACAGATGTAAATAAAAATGAAATTTGACGACTACACTTAAAACTTTTTTTTAATTTAAGCTTTAATGCTGAGTTTTGGATTTTTTCAAAATAAAAATTAGAAAGTTGTAATAAAAAAACCGGTGTGGCCAAAAATGAGTACTTGAGCCTGAAGCGATAGCAAATGACCTCTTCTTTCGGCCAATTCAATTTGGCAAACGATGCACCAAACACCCTGTATAATGTATGTACGTAGGTACCTATCCACCTATGTATCAGAGTTTTTTTGTTTGTTAGTAAATGTTGCACGAAAATTGAATTTAGATAGCTGCTGTTAAACTATACAGTTGCTGGGGATTGTTCTCGCTCATCCTAACGCTCGACTCGGCTTGCTGGCTCATTGTCCCATATGCTTCGGCTCGGAGATTGTTGTTGCGCGGAAGTCTGGCATCGTTTAAACAGGTTTTTTGTTCTGACACAATATCACATTATTTATGTACGTTTATTTGACACAAACTTATTTTTTTTATTTAACTCTTAAAATGTCGATTGCACACCATGTGTACAGATAACAATAGAATTTCAATTGTGTCTGCTAATTAGCGCGCGACGGGTTAAAGTAAGTATACATCACACGTTGCAGTATAAAACTGATTTACGTCCGTCACCTCACACTTCGGTCCAGTTGAAAACCAGCGTCAGGCACTAGTTGCCTGGCATTTTTTTGCTGAACTGGGCCTTTTTGGCACAGCCGTGAGGCACACTTTCCTGCATTGTATTTTTTATTTTATTTTTTGTTGTTGTTGCATCGCAAATGTAGATTTTTAAATTTTATTATTATTTTTTACTTTTTTGTTTTGCCTCTTTAATTTAGTCTGTGCTAAATAAATGTGTTTTCTTTCTTTCTTTCTTTCTTTTCTTTCTTTTTTCAATAAATTCTAAATTTTGTTCGAAGAGAGATCAAAGAGTTTTACATGGCAGGAATCGAAATTTTCTTGGAAAGGTGTCGAATTCAGGGTGGACAATGGACATATTAGAATAATTGCGTACTCGAGACAGACCAAGTTCAGCAGTGGACATGGATATGGCATTGGCTGACTGAAGAAATAGTAAGAGGGAGAGAAAATACATTTATTTATGACAGAGGAAAGACGCACAACAATCTGCCTGATTGTTGTGCGTCTTTCCCTCTTACTGGCTGACTTCAGTCAGCCAAATAAAAGAGTGTTAAAAAACTAACACGCTTTTATTAGCTTCACCTGTATGTATGTATGTTTGTATGTAACGGAATCTTTGAACTCGATTTTTACCCACTTTAAATGGTCAGATTAATTCGTAATTTTACACACATAACAAGGCCCAATGACAATACAATAATTTAAAAATGTTTGTCCCATGGAGATCAGAATCATCAAGATTAAAGATTTATTTCTTTGAAAAATTAATTATAGTTTATAAAACTAAAAAACCCGCTTAATACCATTAAACTGAACTGAAAAGTAAAAAATAAATTTTTCAATGTAACAATAAAGTGATTAACGAGAAAATTAATATCATTGTAACAAAGCGTGGAGTGCTTTGTACGACATTCTTACACTAACTCTGTAATTCGAAAGCATCCCACGTTTTTCTTTTACAATGACATTAATTTTCTCGTTAATCAATTCTCATATTGAAAAATTTATTTTTACTTTTTAGTTCAGTTTATTGGTATTAAAGCAGCGTGTTTTTTAGTTTTTTAAACTATAATTTTTGTTTTTCCAACTATGTTGGGGCCGGCTTCTAGTTTAACCGTATGTAGCCGAATACCAGTATTTTAAATAGAGCAACTGCCTATCTGACCTCCACAACCCAGTTACTGGGTACCACGACACCCCTTGGTTAGACTAGCTGTCTGACTTTTGGGCTTCTGACTACCCGTAAGGACTGTCAAAGATCTATCTACGAATGACAGCCGGGATCAACGGTTTAGCATGCTTTCTGAGGCACTCGATATGTAATTGATAGTCACCGATCCACGAACCGTCCTTGGCATGCATAGTACCGACGGCTATTACCATTAATGTAACGAAGAGCCATACACAGGCGAAAGGTAACACAAACTGAAACTCAAAGCATTTATTTCAAATAAACCAATTACAGGCACTTTTGAATTGTCAATGGGTCGGTCAGTCAGAAAGATGAAGCTAGTTGCCCATTCCAAAGCGTAGTAGATCCCTATGGAGAAGAACGGGCAAGAAACTCCACGGACACTCTTTTAAATCATAATATTTTTACAAAATATTGGTTACACAACTTTAATTTACCTTAACCCCCCCCCCCCCCCCCCTTACCTTTAACTTTAATTTTATAGTTATTTTCTTGTTATCTATCCTTTATGTTGCACCTGCCATGTCTTCTTTCTGCACCACCCTAAGGTTGACTGGAAGAAAATGCCTCAGGCATTAAGTCCGCCTTTGTACGGTATTTTTTTTACTTGTGCATAAAGTTTTAATAAATAAATAACTTTATTCTGCGAATGAAAATCATAGTCATCATGAAGTAGGTACGCATAGTATGATAGAACTAGATCATAGGATTTTTTTATAAACTGGTAAAAGCTGATCGTCTCAAAGGCGACGTTTGCACGGACGTAAAGATATCGCGGCGGGATTTTATCGCGCACTGGATTTTCAACTCTCGGTGTTGAGCCAAGCTTCGGGAATCCAACCTAACAACAAGAGAGTGCACCCCAGCGCGACGAAAAAACATACTGTTGGATTTTCAACTCTCGGCGCTAAGCAGAGCATTGAAAATCCAGTGCGCGAAAAAAAACCGTCGCGATATTTTTACGTTCGTGCGTACGTCTACTTACAGTAGAAAAACCGGCCAAGTGCGTGTCGGATTTTGCACATTTAGGGTTCCGTACCAAATCTGATTTATCAATATATTGGTATTTGTTAGTAAAATATACGTAATAATATACCACTAAATTTCATGTTCATAGGTCAATGGGAAGTCCTGCGGTATAAAATTTTGTAAAAAAAAGCTGACTTTGGTGTCTTCCCATTTCTTTGTTTTCCAATACTTTTTTAAAACAAAAAATAAAAATACATATTATCAACTCAACAAGTTCTAAACAATAATATCCCACTTGATGGGGTAAGGTCAAAATTTGTTTTTTCAATTTAAAAACTATTTTTTGACAATTTGTATGGCCTTGGGTCAACAAGATGCTTATAATGTGAAAATTTGAAGACTGTGGCTCAACAGGCTGTAAAATCAGTGTCACAGGCGATGGACAGACGGACACGTGATTAACAGCAATAAGGCTCCGTTTGGAGTTTGGACCCTTGGGTACGGAACCCTGAAGGTATGTCCAGACCTGACGAATGCGCCGCTCGCGAGCCGCTAGTGAACTGCGCGCGTGTATTTCATGTTCGTACGCAGCCCCTGCAACGTCCGCGCGCCGCTCGCGCTCAAGCTACGCGCCGTACTCGAGCGGCGCGTGAGGTGCTCACAACTGAGGCTCATAGATCATACACAAAAGAAGCTATGTGCGCACGCGTGGGCTGTAAGTGTACGCGAGCAACACGCGTGCAGTTCGCAAACGGCTCGCGAGCGGCACATTCGCGGCGCATTCACCAGGTCTGGACACAACAATAGCAAATAATGTTTTCTAAAAACACGGTGCTCGCATAAAATGTCTTGCATAAAACGCTTGCCTGCTTTTCCTCAATCTTATAAAGATACTACGAACTTTATCAATAACACTCCAAAAAATACTCGAATAAAGAAGAATATGTAAAATTTCGCTAGTTCATCACCCACAAAGAAGAACTCGTTTGAAACTTCAAGTCTTTCAACTTGCACGGACCGAACAACTAATTCACTTTATTTTCCGCCATTCTTACTACTGACTGGGAACCTTGGAAATATTCAATGTTTTGTTATTGTATTAACTGACTTCGAAAAAGAAGAGGTTAGGTACGCATTAGTTAGTTTTTTTATTTAATTTGGTAGGGATTGCCTGCGATTTAATCCCTTAAAATTAATATCTTTGGTGGTTCTTAACCAGCTTAAAAGAAAAATATAATAATATTTTATTTATTTATCAACCCTGAAATAGCGGTGACAGATACTTCAAGTACAAACATTCAGTTGGAAATCAAATATTCACAAATTAAATTTATTAAAAAGATCTAGGTACTTTTCACTTTTGTAAAGTCAATCAATGTGTCTAGCCTATTCCCAACTATGTTGGGGTCGGCTTCCAGTCTAACCGAATGCAGCTGAATATCAGTATTTTACATGGAGCGACTGCCTATCTGACCTCCACAACCCAGTAACTGGGTAATACGATACCCCTTGGTAAAACTGTATGTTAGACTTTCGGGCTTCTGACGACCCGTAACGACTGTCAAAGATTCTCGAATGACAGCCGGGACCAACGGCTCACCCATCCACTTTAGCCACGAGCTCCTCCTCTTTTCACTACTGTAAAGTAAATAATAAAAATATTAAAATAAAACAAACAAAAAGCAACTATAGAGTGAAACATTTATTTTTCTTTGTTTTTAGGGACATGAGAGTTGGCGGTTTTCCTTATGTGCCATAAGCAATCATCTGAAGAAGAGGGTCTTGCGATTACGTGAGAGGACTCACTCTAACGTTACCGCCATACTTGTTCCCGAAGCTTAGAGGTATACGTGGAATCACTTGACTGAAGACGGTATAAACTGACAGATACAAGAAGTATAAACAAGGCTGAACCGGGTGTACAATTTTTGATGGGGAATGATACAGAGGATTAAGTAAACGTCAAAACTATTTGCTCATTATTTTCCATACTATAGCTTGATACAGAAAAATATTGATATTTTTATCATGCTAGCCTTAGGTTACAAACTCAAACTCAAAGCATTTATTTCAATTACATCAATTACAGGCACTTTCAACTTGACAAAGTTGACGCTAGTTGCCCATTCCAAAACGTAGATATCTATGGAGAAGAACGGGCAAGAAACTCCACGGACACTCTTTTAAATCAAGATAAGTAATACAACATCCTGGGTACATTATTTTTGTTGCGTCTACATGTGAGAACAATGTAAAAATAAAAAATACTTAAAAACAATTCAAAATATCAGGTTAAAAATAAGCCCTGGCAGATAAGATATGACGTCTCAACTGACGGCGCGCGTTCACGAACATGACGCGTGGATCAGCACCATTCAGATCAACCATTTTAACACACGCGCCACCATCAGCAAGACATTTTCATTTGTGAGCGTGATAAACTCTCAACTGCCAAGCTCTTTCAAGTCAAACTTACCTACATCATAATGGCAAACGAAAACAAACGGCAAACGGCTCCATGGTACTCACATTCTTGTGAATGTGTATAGTTAATAATGATTTTCATACCTTCTGGTAAGTAGTAAAATTTTATTGATCTCAGTTCATTGCAAAATATAGTTTTGTATAAATTTGAAGCATTTTTTCCATTTACAAAAACCCACCCACCAGAACCACCAGAAGGTATGAAAATCATTATTAACTATTGAAGAATTCAACAGCTAAAACCCAATTAAATAAAAAAAAATACTTTAAAAAAAGTAAAAACCGACTTCAAAACCAAAAACGAATAAAATAACTTTCATAAAACACTTAACAGCTTCTGAAGTCGGCGTCAAGGTAAAGTGCATTGAAGAATTGAAGACACCGACTTCAGAAGCTGTAAGTGTTTTATGAAAGTTATTTTATTCGTTTTTGGTTTTAAAGTCTGATTTTACTTTTTTTAAAGTACATTTATTTTTCAATTTTTAGTTGATTATACAATTACAAGACGAACGAAAAAAAGAATCATTAAAATCGGCTTAGAAATGCCGGAGATACAGTACAGTTATGCATATAACTTCGTACATAAGAATAATTACATAATGTATTACATACTTAAACCTTCCTGAAAGTATGTAGATTACGATAGTGAAAAAACCATCAAAATTGGTTCATAAGTTTTTGAGAAAATCGCGGACCAACAAACATTCATACATACATACATACATACATACGTTCATACATACATACATAAAAGGGAAGCATTACAATGTTGATTTATAGAGTGTCCATGGAACTTCTTACCTGTTCTTTTCTATAGGGACCTACTACGCTTTGGAATGGCAACTAGCTTCATCTTTCTGACTGACCGACTAAATTTCGAAAAAATTCCTTTAAATGTAATAAATAATGGAATGGGCTGGGAATGGATGATGGTAAAAAAAAGAAATTCTATTTAGTCCAACAGTCAGGTAGTAAAAAAATATTAAACACGTATTTTTTGCTTAGCATATTAATTCAAAAATTACTTAGATAAAACGCATTAAAGTTAGGGAGTGGGGGCTCGCTACGTCACAATCCGGTATAAAATCAAGCAAGGCGTGACGTCATGCCACATTTTAACTCAATGTATCGTCGTAATCTTTTGATTACGTAAAAAAGAAAAAAATATGTGTCCAATATTTTTTAGGAACCTACCTAATGAGAAAAAAATTTTAGTCATCATCTGCATCGCTGTTGACTGGTAATGTAACCAAGAGTCTCGCAGCCACGTTGTAACGCAATGCTTGAAAAAAAAAAAGAATTAAATTGCCTCTGGTCAAGTAGAAGTTTGTTTTTGTGATAAATTTATAGAGGCATGAGGAACAGGGTGTAAAGTTCACTCATCCTCTATTGAAAAGGGAGGATCCTGCGACCAGACGGGTGTCGTGTCTGGTGGGCAACTGCCCGACGGTTGATATCGGGACGTTGTATAATTATGTGCTAGTTGCGCGATGCAGGATTGCGTGACGTCAGTGTGACGCGTAGTAACGTAGTTCGTATGTGGCGATGTAGATGTCGCCACAAATTCTTTTCGACACGCACTTGGCCGATTTTTTGTGTTTTGTTGAACTTTTGATCGATAAATATTGTAACATTATATTTACATAATACCACTGAAATAAAGCATATTTTTATAAGTTAAAAACGTAATTTTACAAAGCTTAAGCACAGAGAGCTTAAGTTAATAAATAACCCTTAATTTGTAGATCTTATCGTGGTCCTGTGGTACTAAATTTTGGTTAAAACATTATAACGTAATTTGGAAAGGTTTTACCTAATTTTATGATAGATTAGATTGTGTTCCAGCAGGATGTACGGTTTGAGCCTGTAAAATATTTCTAGCAAATAATTTCCATACTAAATAATCACCGAAAATTATTATAAACTAGTTTTTGCCAGTGGTTTCGCAAGTGCGGATATCGGAAATTATCCCAAGGGCCATCAGAAATTATGCCAAATTTCATTCAAATCCGTTCAGCCGTTTTTGCGTGATTGAGTAAAAAACATACAAACTTTCCCATTTATAGGTAAATATTAGTTGCACAGTAGGATACTTAATTGTTATATTATTTTCTCATCATGATTTACAAATTTCTTTGTTAGAGGTATTTATTTTATTTATATTTCTTTATGTATGTACCTACTTTTGTTTGTATTATTCCACATTTTTTATTCCAACCTGAAATATTTCGATCCTCCTCTTTTTACAGTGAACAGAGCAGTCATACCTTACCCTCAATAAAGATCAATGATCTTGTTTAAACTGATCTAAAAAGCCCAAACCAGCGTTTATTTTATCCCCTATAGCACCGTAACAGAATAAATTAGGTTAAAATCATTTATCAAAAGTGTTCTTAATTCATACCTTGGTTTTGCCACCTAAACCCTAGAATTATAAAGTACATGTTACACGAACTGTTGCTGTAACATTAATTGCTTGGTTACTTAAAGCCTTATTTGTTTAATCTATGAATATTTTGGGTGCTGTTCTGCGTACCCTGGACAAAGAATTCATCCAAAATTAAACAAGAAAAAATCTCTAAACAAAACTAGACTGAGGGCATTTGTCCACCGCCGCCGTCATCGGGACGTCACCGAGAAATGAGATTATTCGAACATACTTATGCCCCGGCCACACTACAATGTCAATGCCCATAAACGCTTTTAACATCGCGATAGTTAAATTCGATCAAATTATCGCCCTTCAACGCGATAATCAACGGAGATGTCTGTATAATGTGGCACCGGCATAAGAGGTGTAGCACGTAACTATATCTGACAATGTATCCTGTGAGTACATAGGTACGAGCCTGCTGCGACGAGTCGTACGCACTTATAGATTGATACAGTATCGCATAGCATGCTACACCTCTTAGTGAGTACTGAGTACCCTGCTTGACGTAGATCGTGTGTCCACCGTGGCCGAACTTGGATGATAGACAAAACAAAAGCCGAGCGAACGGCGTGGTGCGACGGCAGTACTTAGACAAGATCAAACACAGCATAATCAGCCTATAATGTTCCCACTGCTGGGACACAGACCTCCTCTCGGTGACAGGTAGTGGGTAGTAATCCACCACGCGGGCCCAGTGTGGGTTGGTAGATGTCATAATATCTTCGATTTTTGGTTCTAGGACATGCCGATTTCCTCACGATGTTTTCCTTCACCGCACCGTTTTAAACATAAAGTAAAGCACTAAGGCTTCGAACCTACGACTTACAACTCGTAAGTCACGTCCGTTTCCACTGAGCCACCGCTGCTCTCACCACAGATCAAACAAATCGGCCCCTAAACACAAATAAATTGCATTACGAGAAATTGACGGTTACTCATAACATGTGGACTCAGTTGAAACATCAATAATAACATTTGTATCATCTAAACATCCGAAAATAATATACGAAAGGGTAACCTCGTATTGAATTAATATTTACTATCCAAACAACAGCAAATAACCGACATAAGTTTAGACAAACAAACCAAATTGCTATGCAACACGCAACACAACATGTTACGTTACGCTACCAATTTGTATGTTTGTATATAATAGGCGGTAGAGGTTGGTAGCACTAATACTTCGACCTTAGCTGGGAGCACGTATGTTTGCAGATCTACTTTACAAGTTTAGACCTAACGGAGATATGAAGGCAGATTATGTACGAAATGGATTCTTGGAATTCGGGATTTAAGGAATACGATGTGTCTTTGTGGGTTTTCGTTTTATATTAGGAAAGGTATTTTCCTGTTTTGTTGTTGCCTGTACGAGGAGCTTGTGGCTAAGTAATAACAGCCGCACGGGTCGATCCATCAGGTTAAGCTACGCTTGCCGGGGTTGGTCCGTGGATGGGTGACCATCTTTACATATCGAGACTCCTCCGTGCCTCGGAAAGCACGTTAAGTCGTTGGTCCCGGCTGTCATTCGTGGATCTTTGACAGTCGTTACGGGTCGTCAGAAGCCTGAAAGTCTGACAACCAGTCTTACCTAGAGGTATCGTATTACCCAGTTAATGGGTTGTGGAGGTCAGATAGGCAGTCGCTCCATGTAAAATACTGGTATTCAGCTGCATCCGGTTAGACTGGAAGCCGACCTCAACATAGTTGGGAAAAGGCTAGTCAGATTGATTGTTGTTGCCTGTACGTTTCTAGACTAGGTTTTGTACGCTTCAAATTTTTGTTTTCAGACCTGGCAATGGCCAATCACACTAATAATATAAAGGCGAAAGTTTGTGTGTGTGTGTTTGTATGTTTGTTACTTCTTCACCCTCAAAAGGCTGGACTGATTTAGATGAAATTTGGTATGTACTTGAGACTTGAGATGCCGATGCATTCCACCAGCTTTTATGACAAGTCTTTTACAGTTCAAGCAGTACGATTATGGAATGCCTTGCCCGTGTTGATAAGGCGAGCTCAAACTTTGGCCACTTTTAAAATTCTGGTAAAAAAACACTTCCTCTCTCTTTAAACGTCATTATTACATGTATAGTTAATTGCTCTTGTTTCATATTTACTGTTGTATAAGTATATATAATATATATAAAAAATAAAACGGAGCCATGGTGGTGGTGGTATAAATTTATATATATATATTTATTAATGTATGTATATGTTGTATATGTATATGGTACACCACGGACTACCTACAGAATTGTCTCTCCTTGTCCCCATACTCCATCCAAAGGTTGTCTGTAAAAGATCGCTTTTAGCGATAAGACCGCCCATTGTGTCACTCTATGTAAAATTTCAACATTGTAACATTGTAACCTGTAATTTAAATGGTGTGCATAATAAAGAGTATTCTATTCTATGTAGATAGCTTATACCCTGGATTAACACATAGGCTACATTTTATCCTGGTCTATGGGCGTGAAACCACGGGGCGAAGCTAGTATTACTATACATTCATTGCTTTTTATTCCATGAAATAATAAAAAAATATCGTTTCTAATACAGGCCTCTATTGCTGACTGTACCAAACAATCTCATGGATCCGTCGGGAAAGAAATTTATATTATTTTAAAATGTCATGGACCCGTTGGATCAAATTATGAACTGTTTATTTTTGAAAACAATAGAATCGTGGATCTTTGGGAACAACCCCTATTTTGGTGCTCGATACAGGAAAGTAGCTTATAGAAGCCAGGTATGAGAGGTTTATTATGCCAATATGCTGAAGGCAAGCGTAGACATCAATGAAAGAAAGAAAGAAAGAAAGAAAGAAAGAAAGAAAGAAAGAAAATACGTTTATTTGCGGTAAACATGACGCAAAGGACAAAAAAAATAAAATAAGCAATGTAAAAAGCAAGTTTTGGGGAAAATATGGTTGTTCTTCTATTTAATGTTCGTTTTTCGATTGTGGTGACACAGTAATTACCTGCTAATTATTACCCTAGGCCATGCTCACCCTCCGTATCAAGTTTAGTCAACCACAATACCAATAATTGGCTTAAGGCGCGGTATTAGCTCAATATTCACAAAAAAATGTTTCTTGGATTGTCCAGTATGACGTAACGCAATGAAACTATCCGACGCAAAAAATGCAGTGGACAGAAAAAGGTTTAAAGAAACATTTTAACCGAATAGAATAGTAAAAAATAGTTTGTTAGTCCCAATAAAAAAATTGAAAGTTGCTCCACAAAAATAAACTTTGTCGTCGAACATCTCTGTAAATACAGAGATGTTGATGATGATGTTGATGTTGTTGGTTGTTGTTGTTGATGATGTTGTTTGTTGTTGTTTGTTTTGTGTGTTTGTTGTTGTGAGATGTGTGTGATGATGTTTGAAAAAAAAAGAACGTCGTTATCGCTGAAAATTCAGCGATAACGACGTTCTTTTTTTTAAGAATATAATAGAATTAGCAATTTTTTTAAACATTAACCGGACAATTATTTAATTTATTGTGTATATTCTGAATAACGACATTCTTTTTTTAAGAATTTATTACAATTAACATTTTTTTAAACTTTTGAAAATAAATGCACATTCGCAGCTTAGTCACATCTCGGCAACACAAATATTATTTTCAATTTTCAACCTTACTTCAAGCCCGCCAAAAATGGTGACAAATAGATTACGAGATTGTGTGCCGTTTAAAATCGTAGTCAGTCCGCGCCTTAAGATAGGCCCTGCGGCTCTGCCACAAGCCAGGATTAATTACACTAAGCTAAAAGAAGGTATATACTAAACAAAAGAAGCACATCTTACATATCTAATTATGAAAATCCAATAAAGAAGCTCATCCTAATCACATAACCAAGTAACTACCCTAATCTCTTAATGAACTAAAATCAAATTGAGTTAATTTAATAAACTTTATCCCCCGAAAAGAGGGAATTCGTGTCACATTCGTATCCCCGGGGGCCTAAATAATTCCCCTGAGGACTTGGGGTACACTTATAAGTAATTATAAGTAAGATGAAATATGGGGGATATTTCATCTTACTTATAATTGCGCTACGTTTAGCTTGTTATGATTGTGAGCTTGGGGCTCAAACGATTTCTAGATTGCAGAAACATTGCAATCAATTGTTGATGATGAAGTCTGTGTTCAAGAGCTTCTGCATATTTTTAATACTATGTTTACGACATCCATCTTGAAGAATTTTTATATAAAGCAATAATTATTAGGCATAATTAAAGTTTATTATGTACATATTAATACAAAGGACGTTTCTAAATAATATATCAAAAAACTTTCAATTAGAATACATTCAACATACAGCTTCAAAACTTTTTATCGTGTTATTTGCTAAGGCACTTTAATCGTAAGACCAATCCTTATGACCAAGAACTTTCAACACCAACTTCCCTCTTTCTAACTCACTTCTGCTTTTGTCCACAGAACTGCCCCCAGAGAAACCAACAATAAAGGCGGAAAAGGGATGGTACGCATCCGGCGACTCCCTCAGAGCACAGTGCTCGTCACCACCGGCTGACCCTCCAGCCAACCTGACGTGGCTGTTAAATGGAAGAGACGTAAGTAGTAAAATTAAAAATAAATGAGAAACCAACGGAAGATAATACATAAAATAATGGTGAGACCTGCTGTCTTGTATGGATGAGAATGTTGGGCCACAAAAGGGATGAATGAAAGCAATTGCATGCAGCTGAGATGAGAATGCTAAGAGGGATGTGTGGTGTTAAACAAATGGATAGAATAAGAAATGAGTACATAAGAGGAAGTTTGAAAGTGGCACCGGTGACTGAAAAGTTGTGCGGAAATCGGTTGGCATATATGTGATGCGGAGGAGTGAGGAAAATGTCGTGAGGAAAGTTTTGAATATGAATTTCGATGGCTATAAGAGTAGGGGAAGACCAAATAAACGATGGATGGACTGTATGAAAGATGATATGGCTAGAAAGGGGGTGACTACCGAGATGACGACTAATACAGAAGTATGGAAAAAAAGGACATGTTGCTTGCGCCGACCCCAAATAGATTGGGATAAGGGCAGGAAAATGATGATGAGAGAAACCAACGATAAAGCCGGAGAAGGGATGGTACGCATCTGGTGTCTTTCTTAGAGCACAGTGCTCGTCACCAACGGCTGACCCTCCAGCCAATCTGACGTCGCTGTTAAATGTTATGTGAGAAGTGAGTATTCAAAATATCTACATGGGCACTTATGAAACGTCAGAAGCCAGGTGCATGGTTCCAAATAGGTTGTTTCCTGTGGAGAAGAACCGGCAAGAAACTCCACGGTTAATCTTTTAAAAATAATTGGCAATATTTCAAATTACAGTGTTAATAGGTATGGGACCAGTGAAGGTCTTCAATAAGTACCTTTAGTTACAAGATTTGTAATCTCGTTCTAATAATAAAAGGATCGAAAGCAATCCTTTGATTAGGAACAATTAAGTAGCGCTAATGACAGAACGAAAACATACTTAGGGTCTGTTTCTACGATTAAGTTCTTTACCTTACTTGGCAGATACTTTCATACAAATTCTGTTCCATTTTTACGGTTCCGTACCTCAAAAGGAAAAACGGAACCCTTATAGGATCACCTCGTTGTCCGTCTGTCTGTATGTCAGTCCGTCAAGACCCTTTTTCTCAGGAACGCGTGGAGGTATCAAGTTGAAGTTAATATCAAATACGTTGGTCTATGGTCCTATAGAGTTATAAAAAAATCAAGCTTCTAAGTCAACGCAATAAAAAAATACGGCCATTTATGCGACATTATTTTGATACTCGCAGTTAAAACCTATAGGGTACTTCCCGTTGTCCTAGAAACATGAAATTTGGGAAGAAGCAAGGTCTTACAGCACAAGTAAAGGAAAAAGTCCGAAAATTGATAATTTGTAATTTTATCACACAAAAAAAAATCTTTTTTGGGATTACAATGTTAACTTTGTTTAAGGGATAAATTCTTTCCAACTACGGAACCCGTCATTGTGCGTGGTCCGACACGCACTTGATCGGTTTTTTTTAATTTATTCGGTTCGGACGTCGTTAAAGGATCTATTCTTTATCTCTCAAATTAAACGATGATTAAATGATATAAACGGATTTATTTTCTGACAAGTGTTAGGTTTTAGCGTCGAACTCAGAATGAATCAATTTCACCTCGCTTCCAAACGTCAAAATTGTCATACAAAGTGTTGCCATAATTAACCGTGATTCGATACAATTAAATAGTCGATTTAATATTTGACAGTAATAATAATAACTACTATTCAAATCACACTATCACACTAATATTATAAAGGCGAAAGTTTGTGAGAGAGTGTGTGTGTGTGTGTATGTTTGTTACTTCTTCACGCCGACCGATTTGGATGAAATTCGGTATGTAGACAGCTTATACCCTGGATTAACACATAGGCTACTTTTTATCCCGAAAAAATGTAGTGCTCCCGTGGGATGAGCAAGAAATTCAAATCTCACTCACTCAAACACAAACTCTTTCAAACTCAAACGCCTCGACCGATTTTGATGAAATTTGTTATGGAAGTAGCTGACCCTCTGGATAAACACATAGGCTACTGTTTATCTCGAAAAATAGAGAAAGAACGAAAGAAGGAAAAAGTTTTATTGTGACTAGCACAGGAAGATCACCAACTAAACTAAAATCACAATAAGAAAACATTGAAAACAAAAAAAAAAACAAAAATAAATAATTACACTATCACACTAATATTATAAAGGCGAAAGTTTGTGAGTATGTGTGTGTGTATGTTTGTTACTTCTTCACGCTCACACGGCTGGACCGATTTGGATGAAATTCGGTATGTAGACAGCTTATACCCTGGATTAACACATAGGCTACTTTTTATCCCGAAAAAATGTAGTGCTCCCGTGGGATGAGCAAGAAATTCAAATGTATTTGTTACTCTTTCAAACTCAAACTCCTCGACCGATTTTGATGAAATTTGGTGTGAAAGTAGCTGACCCTCTGGATAAACACATAGGCTACTGTTTATCTCGAAAAATAGAGAAAAAAACGAAAGAAAGAAAAGTATTTATTGTGACTAGCACAGGAAGATCACCAACTAAATTAAAATCTCTATAAAACTTTGAAAACTAAAAAAAAACAAAAATAAATAATCACACTATCACACTAATATTATAAAGGCGAAAGTTTGTGAGTTTGTGTGTGTGTATGTTTGTTACTTCTTCACGCTCAAACGCCTAGACCGATTTGGATGAAATTTGGTATGTAGACAGCTTATACCCTGAATTAACACATAGACTACTTTTTATCTCGAAAAAAATGTAGTGTTCCCGTGGGATGAGCAATTTTTTGTGAATACTTTTCTCACCGATTAAATAATACACGTTTTAGTGTATCTCATAAACCGCGGGTAACACCGCGGGGCGCAGCTAGTATTTACTAAATTTAATATTAATACATTATATGCATGGTTGCATACTAGAGAGAATTTTAGAAATAAAAAAATACCCACATCTTGGCTAATTAACCTTACAACTCGGCCATTCTGTGTGAGTCCTCTCACTTAGTAATAAAAATTGTTATAATAATCAATTCGATACTACATAATAATAAAATAAAAATTACAAAATATAGATGATACATCCTTCTACAACTAATTTCATTCTTCAATAATTCATTATCACAATATAAATTTAAATTCACTGTATAGTTCAACTAAGATACTATTCTTATCACAATTGATGTCTGTCACAAATTCTCATCTCAATCAAACTTTCGAAGTGTCTTTATATTCATATTATTATATCTAAGTTTACTTATCTCAGTTTAGCTTATCGTTTTTTTTTTTTTTTATCTAGGTCACAAATCTTTATCACAATTCAAATTCATAAAAACTTTTTTACAAAAAAATACAACCGACTTCCAAAAACAACACTACAAAGTGAAAAATAACTTTAATTTCGGAAGTCGGTGTCTGATTAAATGTATTTTCGTTTTTGCCACCGACTTCCGAAATTAAAGTTATTTTTCACTTTGTAGTGTTGTTTTTGGAAGTCGGTTGTATTTTTTTGTAAAAAAGTTTTTATTTTTCACTTTTTAGTGGTTCACATGTGCTTACCCCTTCACAGCGTACTGGCGTGATGTTATGTTATGAACTGGTGTGAACAACAAACAGACATGAGATTTCAGCAATCCCAGTCCATTTGCTATCATTTATTGAGGAGTTCCGTTGCCTATCTCAGAAGTTCTTCATCAGATCTTCACCAAAATGAAATGGGACCACTCCAAGAAAGTACTCTTCCAAAAACTATCCAAATCGCTTCAAGTGTGCCTATAAAATTGGAAGAGTTCTCTCTATTTCTCCAGGATCCCATCATCAGATCCTGACTTGATGATCATGGGACCACCTGGGAAGTATACCCTTTCAAACAAAAAAAAAATAATCCAAATCGGTCCAGCCATCTTCGAGTAATCGGGGAACATACATAAAAAAAAAATAAAAAAAAATAAAAATAAAAAAAAAAAAAAAGGTTCCGACGAATTGATAACCTCCTCCTTTTTGAAGTCGGTTAAAAACTGGATCTGCATTCTCATTCTTTGTTTCTTGCACAATCTGTCACGATCTTCGGTCAACTGTGCGGCACCGTTATCTTGGTACCATTCATAATCTGCACTGACCTCTTATGACAAATTGTGCTCACATCGTATAATCTTACTCACTATATTGCAATCATAAAAGATGCGCATCCCTGGTGCGTAGAGTACGTGGCAGCGCCAACAGCATCCTTAGCATGATCGCTAGTCGGCTGGATTGTACCTACATCAATCATTGCTGCGCCATTTCTCATGGAATGGCGCAGTAGTGTTTGTTGTATACTTTATTTTTATATGTTTTGTTGTGGGTAGTTTTAAATGTTACTAACACTAGTCTTTAAGAACATTGTTACTAACAAAATGGACACCATGGTCTGAAAATAAAGTATTATTATTAACGGTTATTATAATCATGTGCGACATCGATTTCTCAATGCCATTCATTATCTGCACTGATTGCTCATGTGTACTATCCTTAACAATGACATGCAAAGAGGTACCTGTGATCTCCTTGTGGAGTCCTGAAGTGTGAGTTCTTCTGAGCAGGTGGCCACCTTGCTTGCCCGTACACTGGTCACTTGAAAGAGTGATCAGGAAGTGGAGGTGTGTGATGCTCGATGCTGGATTCTGAACGGCTGCTGCAGCCTCGCCTGTTGCGTCTCCCATCCAAGCCCCGACTGGGACGATGTCGCTGACGCTGCTCATAGCTGCTGCTCCGACTGCGATACCCGTCACGGCTGCGACTCCGGTTTGACATGGCTGAGCGGCTGCTGCGGCCTCGCCTGTTGCATCTCCTATCCAAGCCCCGGCTGGGACGATGTCGCCGACGCTGCTCATAGCTGCTGCTCCGACTGCGACTCCGGTTCGCTTGGCGATAGCGTCTCGAAGGCTGCTCACGGGAACTGCGGCCTCCACTACGACGAGAGTTCAACGAACCATCGCGATCGTTCGATCGCTGACTTCGCTGCTTCCGCTTTTGCATAGTGCTTGTTCTTGTTTCTCTGCTCCAGTCACGACGACGTTTACGCTCATTGCTCTTGCGATTATCGCTAGTTTTTTTTATCCATTTATTACTCGGATAATAAACAGTGACTTTCGTACACAACAAAACACGTGGTTATTTTTGGTAATATTTCTTCAAAATTGTGGACGTAATTGACTTATCCCGCTTCTGAGATAAAGGATCTATTCTTTATCTCTCAAATTAAACGTTGATTAAATGATATTTAAACGGATTTATTTTCTGACAAGTGTTCGGTTTTAGCGTCGAACCAAGAATGAATCAATTTCACCTCGCTTTCAATCGTCAAAATTGTCATACAAAGTGTTGCCATAATTAACCGTGATTCGATACAATTAAATAGTCGATTTAATATTTGACAGTAATAATAATAACTACTATTCAAATATTTACTAAATTTAATATTAATACATTATATGCATGGTTGCATACTAGAGAGAATTTTAGAAATAAAAAAATACCCACATCTTGGCTAATTAACCTTACATCGTGAAATAGACCCTTAGACATAAACACATGTCTTCTTCCCATGGGGGTAGGCAGAAACTACAGAACGCCACTTGCTACAATCCTTACATATTACCTTTGCCTCATTTACGTTCATACATCTTACGAGATAAGCAATTTTTTTTTTTACCTCCTCGTTATTGTTCTCCTTATAAAAATAGTTTTTTTGTCCTGTCAAGTAGGTATGCCTCTTTAATCCCTGAAGTATGACATTCTTAGACGATTCCTGGAACCTAATAATATATGACAAGGACCTTTGAGACAGGTCGTGAAAACGTTGAAGTTGACAGGTTGTTTTCTCATCTCTAATAAAGGAGGTAAAGTATCACTGATTATTTTCTCACAACTAAAAATATACATTGGCTTCGGGGTGATGAATGGTTGTACCTTAACAACTACCCACTCGTAATATGATTACATTATAACATTACGCGTTATTAAATACGCTATATTTAGACGATGTCTTTTATAAATAAAATACAGCGAACAAAAATAAGATGCTTGTATACCTCGAGGTTCTTGCCGTGGCTCAGTAACAAGATCGAAGTATGATTCCGAACTTTGCTTATTAACGAACCGAACGAACGAACGAACGAATTATTTGCTTCCGAACGTTAACGTTACATTTCGCAGTTTAAAAAACTACTTTTTACCCAATTACGGCAAAGCCAAAAGGAAGGGTTATGATTTTAGCAGTCTATATATGTATGTATTTACGTGTGTTCCACCGTAGCGCCTAAATTACTGAACCGATTATAATGAATGAGGTATCAATAGATTTGTAGGTCCGGGTGACATAGGCTATATAAATTCTCCTTAAATTTAATATGGTGGACTTTACACGTAAATTTTTGACCACAAAAATAAAATAATTGAGATAATAATGACATGTTTCATATCAAAAGAAAGGTCTTGACGAGCACATTACAAATATGTATATATGTCATAATGTTTATGTAAATAAAATATGTTTTAATTGTTAAAAATAAGTAGAAGTGGAGGTAAATAATATTAATTTAATTGGTTACAGACCAACAGCGGCGAGCGTGATTTTTCAGTATATAGTCGGGTTTTAGTTTTGGAACTTACTTTGTTTATTATTATTTAATAACGTTAAGGGCCTATTAACATTAGGTTCAGAGATTTCGCTAATAAATCCTTACCATCCTAATATTATAAATGCGAAAGTGAGGTTGTTTAATTTGTTACTTTCACGCGAAAACGGCTGAACAAATTTGGATGAAATTTGGCACACGGGTAGACCATGGTCTAGGACATAGGATACTTTTTATCCCGGTAGTATGTCCTCGTGGGATAATTTCCGATCTTCACGCAGAAGAAGCCGCGGGCAAAAGCTAGTTTAAAATAAACTGAGTTTTCACCTCGCTGGTCTCACAAGCGCTACTGCTGCGCTGGTCCTGGGTTCGATTCCCAAGCTGGGCAAAATGGTATTCAGGTTTTCCTTCTGGAATGTCTTA
This sequence comes from Cosmia pyralina, assembly GCA_946251885.1. NCBI lineage: Eukaryota > Metazoa > Arthropoda > Insecta > Lepidoptera > Noctuidae > Cosmia > Cosmia pyralina. The sequence continues at coordinate 5,886,163 of OX276344.1, forward strand.
GTAGCAGCCTGGAGTTTAGATTTGTGCCTAGTGCTCGCCTCCTATTACATAGGACTTAAAAACATAACCGGCGAAATGTTGCTATACTATAGGTACACCTCTGCTTAACTTTTCGGGAAAACGGGCGTGATGGTATGTTTATGCGTAAAATCTTAAATAAACAAGTTTTCAATCCATACGTTATTATAACACTCAAATGAAACTGTAAACGTTTACCTACAATCTCCAAATGCTACGACGTAGCTCATACGATGACGTCACTGCTACGCTTTGCTAGCTACGCTGTCGTAGTAGTATCGACGTGCTACGAGCTGCGTTTTGAGCTTCTTCTTTAACTTTCTATTACGTCAGACATGAACTTTGTCTGTCGCCGGTTACTAAAAATAACTACGATAAAAGAGGTTTTTACTTATGAAACCAGTAGCTTTTGCTAGCGGCTTCGCCCGCGTGTATGTCGGAAATTACCCCACGGGAACCTTCTACCGGGATAAAAAGTATCCTATGTCTTAATACAGGTTATAAACTATCTGTATACTAAATTTCATCCAAATCCGTTCAGCCGTTTTTGCGTGATTGAGTAACAAACATCCAAACATACAAACTATTTATAATATTAGTAGGATTTAGTGTTTGACTGGAAGGTACAAGGTAGCCTTGTTTTTTAACCGACGAAAAAAAAGGAGGAGGTTCTCAATTCGACACGTATGTTTTTTATGTAAAAAGTTATGCGTGGTCACGCATAACTTTTTACAGAGTCGTCTGATTTGAAAAAAAATTGTTTTATTCGAGAGGGTATACATCAAAGTTGGTCCCATATAAAATTGATTAACTTTGCTGGGGTAGTTTTTGAGTTAGCTTCAATAATACGTATTTTGTTTCTTTTTACTACTTTTATATGGATGCAGGTAGTGGTAGTAGAATTTGTGTGGGGTAGGTACTCGTACCACAACTAAAAAGTGAAAAATAAAAACTTTTTTACAAAAAAATTTAACCGACTTCCAAAAACAACACTACAAAGTGAAAAATAACTTTAATTTCGGAACTCAGTGGCAAAAAACGAAAATACATTTAGCCAGACACCGACTTCCGAAATTAATGTTATTTTTCACTTTGTAGTGTTGTTTTATAACTTGAATTTCGGAAGTCGGTGGCAAAAAACGAAAATACATTTAACCAGACACCGACTTCCGAAATTAAAGTTATTTTTCACTTTGTAGTGTTGTTTTTGGAAGTCGGTTGTATTTTTTTGTAAAAAAGTTTTTTGTTTTTTTGCTGAGAATGTGTAGTGTCTAGTTATCTTACAACTCCCCATACACCACTACATCTGGGAATTATTCGATATCCTGTAGCTGTGGTATCACTAAAGTTTTTAGAACCGGTGCAGCGATATATTTTGAATGCACAACAACACACTTCAACGAATGGAACAATAGCGATCAAAATAAACAACGCCTTTGTTTTCATAAGTATTTATTATGTACTTTTTTTGCAATCTTATTTCATACTAAACATCTTAAATTCGTTCATTCACTGACAGACATCGCGCAGCCTATACCGCTGGGACACTATAAAGTTTGCGCAAGAGTTCCGTTTACGACAAAAGGAAAGATTTTTGGAAATTACTAAGTACCATAAAGGGTTTAAATAGGGTGATAATATATTCTATGGAAGTTCGTAATTTTTGCCAATATGTGAACCTATCGGTTGCATTCTTGTATAAACATAAACATATCTTAAAATACCAAGGTACCAACTACGTAAAGAAGATCCAACCAAAATCTAGCTATCCTTCAAGCCCTCCAATAAACGTCACTTTGATGACGTCATAACACCGGCTCATAAGCGTCACCATTAACGTGCATTCTTCGTGACAGCGAGTTAATTAATGAGCATTGAATCACCGACGTTAGTATCGATCGCTGTGTTGTGTGTAACTGTTGCTTTAGTTATGAGCGCCTAGTAAATTGTGACACTGTTGAGGTGACTAGCATTACCTACTTCAAGCCGAAATACTCGTACATGAGTTGAGATAAACCAGTCTTTTTAACCGACGAAAAAAGGAGGAGGTTCTCAAGTCACCACGTAGTGTTTTTTTCTTTAACCACGCATAACGTTTTTCAGAGTAGTCTGATTTAAAAAAAAATATTTTATTCGAGAGGGTATAACTACTTCAAAGTTGGTCTCATATAAAATTTATTAACAATGCTTGGGTAGTTTTTGAGTTAGCTTCAATAATACGTATTTTTTACCCACTTTTTATGTGGATGAGGTCTTAATTTCTTTCGCAGGTAGTGGTATAGAATTTGTGTGGGGTAGGTACCACAAATAAAAAGTGTAAAATAACAACCGACTTCCAAAAAATACTACAAAGTGAAAAATAACTTTAATTTCGGAAGTCGATGGGAAATAATACAAACATACATTTAACCAGACACCGACTTCCGAAATTAAATTAATTTTCACTTTGTAGTGTTGTTTTTGGAATTCGGTTGTATTGTTTTGTAAAAAAGGTTTTTACTGTGGAAAATCATCCAATTTTCATGTTTCTTTCTGATGATATTGCATAATTTTTTTCACCGCTACATTCGTTATGAGCACCTAGTAACAAAGTGTCACACTATATAGCCGATTCTTTCTTTATCTATCTATCTATCTGTAAAAAAAATTCAGGCAACCTTCAGATTAGGCCAGCGGGATCCTGTGAAGTTTTTTTTTGTTTATCGAACGGGCTACTAGTGCGAAGCCGGGGTGGATCATTAGTTATATGATAAAAGATCTACTTTGGTGCAAGCAGCGCTAAGCACAGCAAGTTTTTTTACTGTGTAACGACTGATATTGAACTAATTCCTGTAGCTGATCAATAAAAAACTATTGTAATAATAATAAACTGAATGAGCTTTAGGAAGTGCAAAATATTTTACGAGAGGCTAACCTTAACCTACTGTACCTACTGTAGGAAAGTTATTCTCAGGGTATGTGTTGGGTCTATTAAGAGTCGTTATGTCGAAAATACTGCAGCATTAATTTTGAAATAAAGTTGAGGATTAATGTTAAGTACTATGTTTGACGAAAACACGATTCCATAAAATTTTCTCGATAGAAAAAAAATCCAATATCAGCGGTTTATTGTTCGGTTTGGAGGTATCCAAACCGAACAATAAACCGCTGATATTCAAAAAATACTTAAAATTAGATCATAACTTTGCATAATAACCGAACTAAATATAAAGCAGGTCTTATGTTTTTTTTTTTTAATTACTATTATTTTCACCGTAAAAGCAATAACCTAAACTATCGGCGCCCAGCACCGCACTCAGTCTCGCTCTCACTCAGTCCGCGAGCAGTATCGTGTGAGCGAGATAAAAAGCTATGGTAGTATGGGCTCTTGAGATCGAATGCACGTTAAACAGTAAAAAGGTATGAACGTAAAAACACAGTATATGGGGCACAAACAGGTAATATATAAAAACAATGAAAACTTTTATGAGCCGGTCGCGAGCGTGGCGTACGGACTCGCGACCTTTCGTCCACTGGCGGTTAGTGCGGGGGTACGGGCGGGGGAGTATGCTTCTCCACCTGTGGACACGTTCGCACACATTCTAGACCGCGTTACAGTACATTCAGCGAACCTTCCTCCGAAGGATAACGGGCGCCCCTTGGTTCGTTCGGAACGCGGACCTCCACCTTGACCTTAGAATCCCCACAATCCATCAATTTTTGAAGCGCGGCTCGAAGCGTTTCTTTGATGCCGCCGTGAAGCATCGCAACCCTTTAGTTGTCGAGGCCGCGCGCTATGCCCCCTCTAAAATTAGTAAGACTCGCCGTCCGAGGCATATTCTCACCGACCCTGATGACCCCATAACCCTCCTTCAGGAGAGTAGCAAGGCCACCAGTACGGTTTACAAACGCAAACCACCTAGGAATACATTCCGACCTCGCCGCCGAGGTCGCAATCGTAACCGCCCCCCCCCCCTATCCCCTACTCGGTGAAGCTGTGCCTGCTGGGGGCACAGCTGAGCCTGTTGCACTTAACCCCCCTATCATGATCCAGCCTGCCCCGTCTGGCTGCTCTATTATTAGCGACGCTCAGTCGTCTAATATTTTACCCTAGTTTTTAAGCCTGGCCGGAGGCTTTAAGTTCGCTTAAAGCACCCACAGGAAACGCTCGGTTAAGCAGTCTCGACCCTCAGTGGTCAACTGCGAGATGTCAGTTATAACTAACTAACTAACTAACTATTCAGCGAACCATCATTGCTGATTAGCTTCTATTTTTACCAAAACATGAGCTATTATACAAATGGTCCCGATACTCCAGAACAATAATACAAAAAGAAAATTTGACAGAAACACAACACACCAACAATAATGAAATCAATTTGTGCTGTCCCGACGTCACAGTTCGTCGTTGTACGTCGCGACGCTTGATAAATGACTGCGAACAACTAGTTCACTTGTTTTATCTTATACCACTGTTACAATGTTTATTTTTCTATGTGGAATATTTGTTTGGTCCTGTATTTTTGTTTCGCGGATAGGAAATATTCCGTGGGTGCGTACAATAATCATAAATTTCAAATACATTGACTACATACTTATTTGGGCAAGGCTGATTTTTAATAAATTCGAGGGGTGACAGGTGACACGCGACAGTCTGTCAATTCGACAATTTTTTTTAAGGTGAAAAGTTTTAGTGCTTCATATTTATAAAAAAAATGAAATTATTTTTTTTATTTATCGACAAATATGTCGCATTGTTAGTTATATTAAATAAGTCCCCGGTTCAATCCAGGCCTATCTGTTGTATTGTATTTTTAACTTCAAAGTAATCGATTTATATCACTACTACTTGGTATAATGCTATCTGCGAATAACATTGGCTTAATGTAAACTATCTTAGTTGTGTACTCATTTCGTACAGCTGTTGGTTTTCTTAAAATAAAATAAAATATTTGTTGTGACTGGGACATAAACTCGTGACCCCGTAGCACAGAAGCCAATTGCTTGGTTCTGCACCTAAGGTACTGTAGAGGTTTTAACTTTACATAGTTTTAAATAAAATCTCCGCGTGTTTAGTATAAGTAAATGGCAGACTGGAGACGAACATTGTAAAAGATTTGACAGGTCGGCTCCCCAAGCTTATAAGAGCATATCATAAAAATAAAATGTGAAAATATCTCTAAACATCAAAAAAATAATAATAATAAACCCTCCACCTCCACCCCTCCCCTCCCCCTCCCCTCCCCTCCCCCCACCCCACCCTCCTCCTTAACCTCTATTTCTCTAAATATCTCTCTATATGTCAAATTTTATTTTTTTTAAACCACCTCTGTAAAGAGGACAATAAAACAAAAAAAAAAAATTCAAATCAGCCAAGCCGTTTTTGAGTTTTAGTGAGACTAACGGACAGAAATAGATTTTTATGTACAAGACTAGCGGACCCGACAGACGTTGTCCTGGTCAAATTTAACTGTCAAAGTCAAACTGTATATCGTAGAAAGAGAAAGTGTCAAATCTACGGATGCATTCAAGTCTAAACATAGTATAATTATTCGATTTATATTACAAACAAGTGTTTGATTTACAATCCGGTACTATAATAATGGACAGTTATTATAGTACCGTCTGTCGTATTCTTCCTTATTTTGTATCTAAAGCAGATTCGATTAAAACATTATTTTCTAAAAATAAAATCCTAAAGAAGTAATTATCTAGATAAAATTTTGTCTGATAAAATGAGTTTGTAATTGAATGTCATTCAATATGATCAATGTTTGAGATTCGAAGCATTCATTTCATATCAAGATACTTCATCTCAAATTCGATAATAGGATTAAATTCTCATTTTCACAGCATTCAATCTTTATTTACTCTGTATTATTGTTTGCTGTGTGTGTGTGTGTGTGTGTGTGTGTGTGTGTATGCGTGTATGTGGGGGTGTGTTCGTGTGTGTGTGTGTGCGTGTGTGGGGAGGAGACTTTGCCCAGTAGTGGCTTGTGCTACCTACATAGGTTGAAATACAAAAATAAAATCTTTGATATAATTTAATTAACATTCTTGTTATCGCGAGTTATAATGTAGTAGAGATGTTTCAGCCGATTAGTTAAGCCTAGCCTAGCCTTTTATGTAAAGGAAATGGCTAAGACATAGACATCATATACCACACATTCCTAGAAATATCAAGTATATTTTTTAAAATAAAATGCAATTTTATTCGTTTTGGTTAGTTATTTTTTTGTGAAAACGAAATATCACACACACTTTTCACATATTCCTTTTTATTGAAACTGTTAGCAAATCAAATCCGATCATAGAGAGGCTTTTTCAGCGTCCTCTACAATATGTTGGAGTTTGAACAAATTGAATCGAATCGAACAAAATATTGAGTGCTACCCGCCTTCAGCGAAGTGGGATTTCACTACTCAAATATTGATGTACCACTGTATCGGTTGGATTAAACGTGCAGTTTAAGTTTTCCAAGTTAAAAGGCTGGCTTTGAAGAGGCAGAATAAGTGTTTTAGTGCAGAATTTTATTGAGATTTGTGATGTAACGTGCTGGGAACTTCTGATGCGGATTGGGCGTGACAGTAAGGTCAGGATCGGACAACAATCTTAGAACGAGGATTCTACTTGATTCTACTGGTAACCTTCCTGAACATTCAAATTTAATTTAACAAATAAACGTTCGCCAGGCGAATAAATGTTCTTTTGACGTACTGCAAATTCACAGTAACACAGAAATGTGTCATTAATTTACAGACGAGAACCATACACGTCTGTGCAATATCTGAATGACAACTGTCTTCAGTCAAAATCGCACAAAAATTTTATGAAGTCTAGGATGTCTTCAATCTGTTTTTGAACTCAATAAAAACCTGTTTTAGATACTACTAGCTGACCCGCCAGACGTTGTTCTGTCTAAATTTAACTCATCATCATCGTTACAGCCGAAAGACGTCCACTGCTGGACCTAGGCCTCCTCCAAGTACCGGCTGTTCGACCGCTTCTGTGCTTCCCGCATCCATCGGATTCCTGCGGCTTTTACAAGGTCATCGGTCCACCTTGCTGGAGGCTTTCCAACGTTATGTCTTCCGATACGCGGCCGCCACTACAGAAACTTTCGACCCCATCGTCCATCTGTTCTGCAAGTAATTAAATATGTCGTGCCCACTGCCACTTAAGTTTAGCAATTCTTCGGGCTATGTCGGTTACCTTGATTCTCCTGCGGATCTCTTCCTTTCTGATTCGATCACGTAGGGAAACTCCAAGCATAGCCCTCTCCATTGCCCTTTGGGTGACTTTTAGCTTTCTAATAAGGCCCATTGTGAGCGACTACGTTTCCGTGCCGTAGGTCATCCCTGGCAACACGCACTAGTCAAAGACTTTCGTCTTGAGACACTGCGCTATCTGAGACGAGAAGATATTGCGAAGCTTCCCGAACGCGCCCAGCCGAGTCGAATTCGACGATTGACCTATTTCTCGAAGTTGGACCTGCCTAACTAGATGGTTTGTCCTAGGTAAACATACTCTTCCACAACTTCGAGTGTATCTCCGATCTTCACGAGAGATCCAAATTTAACTGTCACAGTTAAACTGTATCGTAGAATGAGAAAGTGTCAAATCTTCAGATGCATTCACGTAGTTTATACGGTTAGGAATAGTTTGTATGGGAAAAAGAAAATGTGTTGTTTTCGTTTTTCCGTGCAATTTTCCCAATTCTTCTCTTCATAAGAACCATCCTCGGACTTCAACGAATATTTGAAAAAAAAAAATAAGCCGAATTGATCCAGCCATTAATGAGTTTTGCGCTTAGCAACACATTTAGTTATTCATTTTACAGATAGATAGATACGCAAAAACTTTTTGTAGCCTTAACTATTTCTGTTCGCACTTTTTCTCAGAAATTAAATTATTACGCCAAGAACTTTATATCCCAAACCGTTTTCACATGGTACTTTTGACCCCTCAATAAACGAACGTAGCCGCGGGCTAGACTCGTTTCAAAATATAGCTCACTTACTTCGTTTTATACAGAATATTTTAAAAGCCTGCATTACTGGGAGCAATATAGCGTGCCTCGTAAGTGAATATCGGCTGCGGCCATAGATAGCTATTACCATTAACGTGAACTACATTGGGTACTTATCTCCTCGCGTTGCTGTTTTTAAGCAATATTTAAGCACGTATGAAGATGTTGAAGAATATTAAGTGATAATTTTAAACTAGTAGCTTAAAATTATCACTTAATACTCTCCAAGAAGCAAAAAGAGTCTTGCGTTGCATCTTTAAACATTGTTATACTTAGCCATATCTGTTCCATGTAGGTTTATACTTTCCGTCCTCGTAATTTTTATGAGCATGGAGAAAGGAGTCAGAATCAGAAATTGTTTAATTGTCAGAATGTAGTTTTCTATAGTATAATTTTAATAATATTATAGTTCTTTACATACTATCACAGAATAATTCTCAAACTCAAACTCAAACTCAAAGCATTTATTTCAATTAAACCAATTACAGGCACTTTTGAATTGTCAAGGGGTCGGTCAGTCAGAAAGATGAAGCTAGGCGCCCATTCCAAAGCATAGTAGGTACCTATGGAGAAGAACGGGCAAGAAACTCCACGGACACTCTTTTAAATCAAGATATGGTTACAAAATAATGGTTACATCATTCATGTTGAAATTTTACATATGAGAACGATGCAGAACGTTAAAAGCGTCCTAAAAAAAACAATTCAGATATTTAAATTAAATTAAAATAAGCCGTGGCCGCTAAGGTATGCCCAGCCTTCACTGATAGCGCTTGTTCACGAACCTGACGCATGGATTAGCTAAATGATCCAACACGCGCCACCATCAGCGAGACATTAGAGTGAGCGTCACATACTCTCAGCCGCCAGGGCAATAATATGCATAACTAAATGCAACATGAATAATTTTATGATTGACCTGTTGATACTGGTCAATCAACTGAAGATGGGAGATTTGAAGATGTGAGACAGGAGCCCATACTAAGTAAAACCTGTGCTACGGGTTTCCTGGTCTCCTTATCTCGAATACATAATTGACAGCCAAACTAAGGACATAAATAACAGCAGCAGGGAGCTCTTATAGCTATTAAACAATAAAAAAGTAAAATTTAAAAACAATACAGAAAAAGAAAATAAAATAAGAAGTGGTGTTTTCATAAGTATGTGATTTAGTTCGTGAGTGTATATGGTGTAGTGGTTTAGTGGGTGTGATATACGAGGTTGTGCTTGTGATGTTTTGGGTGTGTGTGTGGGGGTGTGTATGTGTGTGTGTAGTGCATGTGTATTATACTCCATAGGTCCACTCAATCTGTGTGGTCCTTCCCTCAAAAGACCATTTCAGATACCAATCTACATGGTCTTCACATGATCTGACCAAGATTATGTCTGGACTCAAAAGAACCTGACGTCTGAGTTTGTTTCGGCCTTTCTTCTCAGAATAGTAAGATAGGAAACGCCGACCTCATCTGGTTTTTAAAAATATGATTGACGTGTAAAAGTGTTTGTACAGACCTATTTACAGAAATAAATCATTTATCATTAATTATTAGGTGATAGATATGAATAAATAAAATAGGAGCTCGTGGCTAAGTAATAACACCCGTATGGGTCGATCTACCATGTTAAGCTTGCTGGGGTTGGTCCGTGGATGGGTGACCATCTTTATATACCGAGACTCCTCCGTGCCTCGGAAAACTCGTTAATCCGTTGGTCTCGGCTGTCATTCGTGGATCTTTCACGGTCGATAAGAGTCGTCAGAAGCCTAAAAATCTGACCAGTCTTACCAAAGAGTATCGTATTACCCAGTAATTGGTTTGATTGGTTTGTGGAGGTCAATATGCAGTCGCTCCATATAAAATACTAGTATTCAGCTGCATCCGCTTTGACTGGATGCCGACCCTACCATAGTGGGGAAATGGCTAGGCAGATTGATTGAGATATTAATAAAATATTCATGATTACGGAGTTCACCATAGCGTGCTAACGAATTTGCGATCACAACATTAAATTAGACACTATAGCCAGTTTTTCTGAGACCTGAGAGGAAAACAGAGGAATCGTATCCTCGATCAAAACTATCACGGAAAACATTAAAAACATCCAGAAAAAGCTTAGTCAGATAAAAATGCTGAGAATTGAACGTCAAATATTGTAGTAGTGCGGATTTTTAAACGGTCAGTATAAAAGGAACTTTTGCTCTGTGCAAGAGAAAAACAAGCTTAGGCGACGTCCGAGTTTTCGATAAAGTGATCCAAGCGCACGGATAGTACGTCTCCTAGTTTGTGCCCTGTCTGTGTGGAATGTTCAGGTTTATGGAAATTATTATTTTGTTTTAATAATTTTTTTTTGTGTTATTGAATACCAGCTTTTTGCTCTCGACTTTATTTGCCGTTGATTTTCTCATGCGAAGGTCCTTTAATGGACGATTTACGGAAAGTCTTTCCTTGGTCTAGTGCACTTTTACAATTTGTTTTTTTGGCTCTATGATGTCTGTTAATGAGTCACGATACTAATTTGTCTACGAATATAAATAGATCGATAAACAACACATTTAATTTGTTCTAGCGATTGAAAACAATGGTTTCTAAATATAAGGTGTTATAAAAATATCTGCCACGGCTGCAATGGGAGACAGTATTGTGTATATAGATTACATATAATAGTGAAGAAAAATTATTGATCTTATGTCATAAATTTTTGTATACAAAAAAAATGTGCGTATAAATTTGAATTGATTTATTTGTATGAAACCGTCCTATAGTAATAAGTGTCCATTCACAGAACAGAAGTAGCAATTGTATCATTGACGAAACGACACATCGCGCGTTGTTTGTGAACCATATTATGCAGTATAAAGTAAATGTAAACATTTACTTAAATGATTAAATAAATTTAATCACTAAATTCACTAAAATCAAAAACTTCTTCCCTATTGTAATCTATATACACAATACTATCTCCTACGTCCGTGGCAGAAATTTTTACAGCACCTTATAGAACCAAACTTTCCAAGCAAACCATTTTAACAAGAAGTAGAAAAAACAAAATAAAATCACTAGTCAATTATAAAATAACGACGATCAAATACTTAAATATGGGCCTTAAACGTTAACAAACAGTTGGTGCACAAAGAACTTTGCTCGAGCACGAGAAAAACAAGCTTAGGCGAAGTCAAGAGTTTCTATAAAGCTATCTAGAAGTAGTAGGTAGGTACAGTATCTTGCACAAACTAAGAAAGACTTGAAAGAACTTGTGGTTTGTCTATGTGGAAAAATATAGCATTGCTCTGTTTCAGAACCGACTCTTTTGAAGGCGTCTCTTTGGGTGTTCTCTTTGGTGTCAAAGAAATTGTTGTATTCCTTAGTTGTCATGATTTAGTTATTTACCTAAAAATGTCACAGCAAGTATGTTTTATAATGTAGACAAGGAACCAGGTAGGATTTTTCGAAATTCAATCCCTAAGGTAGGAAAAAATTGAGGGTAAAAGTTTCTATGGAAAATCATAATTTTTGTAGTTTAAACCTTGAAAATTGGTAATTAGCATTCTGGATAAAAATAAAAAAAATCCGTTTATATTCCGTTACTATTGTTAGGTTTTAGAATTTTTTATCCTCCAGCACTCATATATCAATCCGCGCGCCGCTCCTCGGATAATAAACAAACAGTGCAAGAAAACATTGTTTACCTGGAAAAGTACCCTGTGTGTTACATAGGGTAATTTTAATCCCGGTACCTTTCCGTGGGATATTTTCCGACACCCACGCGGGTTAAGCCGCCGGCGAAAAAGCTAGTAAGTAATATACGGGTATATAAACGTAAAATACCATCGTCCAATGGGGACCGCGGGCTAACAGTAGTTGACTAGTAGGTACCTAAGAGGTTCGGTTGACATTTCGAGCGCACATTGACATGTAGTAGTGCAGAAGTTTCATGCGACACTCAAGAGGTAAATTCGAATTGCATTATTTATCTGTAATGACTATTGCACTGTCAGGAGCTCATGGCTAAGTAATAACAGTCGCACGGGTCGATCTATCAGGTTAAACTACGCTTGCCGGGGTTGGTCCGTGGATAGGTGACCATATTTACATACCGAGACTCCTCCATACCTCGGAAAGCACGTTAAGCCATTAGTCCCGGCTGTCATTCGTGGATCTTTGAGAGTCATTACGGGTCGTCAGAAGCCCGAAATTCTGACAACCAGTCTTACCAAGGGGTATCGTATTACCCAGTTAATGGGTTGTGGAGGTCAGATAGGCAGTTGCTCCATGTAAAATACTGGTATTCAATTGCATCCGGCTAGACTGGAAGCTAACCCCAATACAGTTGGGAAAAGGCTAGGCAGATTATTGATTGACCCATTAACTTATTGAACCCATTAACTGGGTAATACGATACCCCTTGGTAAGACTGGTTGGCAATTTCCGAGGCACGGAGGAGTCTCGGTATGTAAAGATGGTCACCCATCGACGGATCGACCCCGGCAAGCGTAGCTGAACCTGATGAATCGACCCGTGCGGCTGTTATTACTTAGCCACGAGCTCCTCCACGAGATTTTTAATCATAACTATCAAGCGAAATTTTCAATTCAAACCGGAACAGAAGTACTTGAAATTTTAAGAACATTAACTCTTAACAGTTAAACGAAAAAAAAACTAAGTTAAGTTTATCAATCATTTTGTGTTAATTTAGATGATATCAAAAAGTAGCAGTGTTAACTGACTTCTGTTGTTGACCATACCCACCTGGATCAGATCCGAAACTTTTGGTATAAAAACATGTAGCCTATGAATAGCCTAAGAAGGATTAAAAAAACAACAAAATTAAAACAACACTGGTGTGGAATAATTTCATAATACTGCTCTTTTAAAAATAAAACAAAATACTGAAAACACAATACTTTAAGAAGTATACCTCTTCTCTATAATTGGCCGTATTTTTCTTAGCATTTGTTTTTATTTTACTAGTTTCTGTCGGACCAGAGTCGGGCAATACTTCTTCAATTGCTTCGTTCTCTTACAAATAATGAGCTAAACCAACAGCCATTATTAGTTGATAGCGGAAAAGTATTGTAGGTAGGTACTTAACATTTTCAATTGATCGAACTTGAGATAAAATGTTGAGGTAGGTTTATTAATGATACTGTGTTTCAAAAATAAAGAACCTAAAGACAATCAATCTGCCTAGCCTTTTTCCAACTATGTTGGGGTCGGCTTCCAGTCTAATCGGATGCAGCTGAATATCAGTATTTTACATGGAGCGACTGCCTATCTGACCTGCAAAACCCAGTAACTGGCTAATATGATACCCCTTGGTAAGACCGGTTGTCAGACTTTCAGGCTTCTGACGACCCGTAACGACTCACAAAGTTCCACGAATTAAATCCGGGACCAACGGCTTAACGTGCTTTCCAAGGCACGGAGGAGTCTCAGTATGTAAAGATGGTCACCCATCCACGAACCAACCTCGGAAAGCGTAGCTTAATCTGACGGATCGACCCGTGCGGCTGTTATTACTTAGCCACGAGCTCTTCCTAAAAACACGTAGGAAGAATTCTACTATTCCACGGGGTTACCTCAAACAACCTTCCAAAAACTCCTCTACCTTTGCATCTACGATCCCGAAATCCCCAATGTTTGTCATACAATTAAAAGCAAAAAAACAAACATAAAAAATAACCAAATAACATCCCCATAATATATCCTTCATCATCCAAATTTGACGTAACATCGTAAAAATATAATTAACCAACCTCATCTCATCAACCTTTCTCAAATGAAAACGGACGTCCGAAAATTATTGTTAACATACACGTCGGTAATTGTATTTTAATTCGGCAGGCTTCGGAGATACTCGGCTGATAAACCCGACCTATTTAATAAACCTTTCATCCCTTTATCGCGATGGGAGTATGGAGTCCCATCGCGGGTCCTTTGTGCCGTTTATGTCACTTTGTTTGACAACCTTCCACGATTTAGGTCGAATTTCTGACGCTTCCCATGATAAATGTTTGGTGCAAGTTTTAGCCTGGGCTTTGCGAGTGGATTAAAACGGACGTGTTTTAGTTTATATGTCATTGTTCTATTTTGTTTGTGTGAGTTAGGAACGTGTGTTATCCATCTATTAATTATATCCTTGGTTTGATTCATAACTAACGTTGTAGAAAGGACAAGTAAATACACAGGACATTAGTGAAAGAAGACAAAATTTATGTCTTTTTCCTATGGCAGGAGCTATAGAACGCCACCTGCTACGATGATCTTTACATACTCTTTTAGCTCCGTTTACGTTCGTACATTTGATCATACAGGCATGACGGACAAAATTCACACTGGATAGAATCAGCCCGTTAATTACGTTCTGATATATTCTTCATTTGCATTTGTATTAGAAATTATCAACCATTAATTATTTCATTTATAACCCGCGTAGACCGAGATAAAAAGTATCCTATGTGTTTATATATATACAAGCTATCTACATACCAAATTTCATGCAAATCGGTCCAGCCTTTTGAGCGTGAAGAAGTAACAAACATACAAACACACTCACAAACTTTCACGTTTATAATATAATAGCTGCGCCCCGCGGTTTCACCCGCGTAGACCGGGATATTAAGTAGCCTATGTGGTAATCCAGGGTATAAGCTATCTACATACCAAATTTCATTCAAATCGGTCCAGCCGTTTGAGCGTGAAGAAGTAACAAACATACACACACACACACCCACACACTCACAAACTTTCGCCTTTATAATATTAGTGTGAAGTGTGATAAAAGCTTAAGCCCGCTAGTTGTCCAGCGTGGATATTAGAATCCCTTGGAAACGTGGTACCGTATAGTTCATAGACTCACCTCTTACATATCCACAAGTACCTACATCATACCGCGATACTCAAACCTTCTCACCTTGAGTAAATTGAACTCTAAAATCCATCATACGTTCCCCACGCCCAATAACGTCCTCACCTGTCTGTCAGGCCACCTTGTTATGATCCGGCCCAACATAATGGCGGAAATGTAATTAAATGTCAGATTCTGCCAGGATCAAAGGTTTAGCTAAACCCATTACGGAACGCTCACGCACATTTTGTTCCGGATCCGTTGCCAAGTAAAGTACGGACTACGGAACTTGTTAACTAACGCGACGTGTGTGGGAAAGGATATTTGTGTCGTATTAATGGTCAGGTATTCGTTAGGAGTTTTTAATTGGTAGGTTGTGAGGCTATTTTCAGGGCTTGGATTTGTCAAACGTTCAAAGAAAATGGTGTAAGTGGATTTGGGTAGGTGCTTCTGTGTCTTGTGTGTCGATTTGGGTTAAAGCTAGCGTTTTGGCTTCACGTCAAAATTGAAGGGCAATTTTCTTTGTGATGATAAATGATTTTATTTCTGTAAGTAAGTTTGTACAAACACTTTTATACGTCAATCATATGTTTTAAAACCAGATGAAAAGAAAGGCCGAAGAGGCCAAAGAGGCCACAGTCTATTTTAAAGTCCACACATAATCTTGGTCAGATGATGTAGATTGGTATCTGAAATGGTCTTTTGAGGAAAACCACACAGATTGAGTGGACCTATCCAGTCAGTGCTCGCATTTGTCAGTAATCATGCAGCTCAACTCAGAACTTAAGTAGCTCAACGATTCGACGAAAAATACCAAAGAAAAGATTTTGGGTAGGCCGCATAAATTACCTAAACTGCAAGATTATTTGATAATAACTGAGAAAAGAAAAAAAAAAACAATGACCCACGTAGTCTTCAAATTCACAAAAATTAAAAATAATATAATACTTTACAAAGTAATTAATGAAAAAATGAGATGAAAATGGAATCTGCCTGTTTTCATAGCAAAACATAACTCAAAACTCAAACTCAAAGCATTTATTTAAATTAAACCAATTACAAGCACTTTTGAATTGTCAAGGGGTCGGTCAGTCAAAAAGATGAAGCTAGGCGCCCATTCCAAAGCATAGTAGGTACCTATGGAGAAGAACGGGCAAGAAACTCCACGGACACTCTTTTAAATCAAGATATGGTTACAAAATAATGGTTACATCATTCATGTTGAAATTTCGCATGTGAGAACGATGCAGAACGTTAAAAGCGTCCTTAAAAAAAAAAACAATTCAAATATTTAAATTAAATTAAAATAAGCCGTGGTCGCTAAGGTATGACCAGCCTTCACTGACAGCGCTTGTTCACGAACCTAACGCATGGATGAGCTAAATGATCCAACACGCGCCACCATCAGCGAGACATTAGAGTGAGCGTCACATACTCTCAGCCGCCAGGGCACATTCAAGTCAAACAAAGACGTACCCAGTAAATGGTAGCTTTAGAGTATGTACATAGTACTCACACATGTGCTATGCAATTATATAATACAAAGGAGATTGAGTCTATACAATGCAATGATAGTCTTACATAATATAAAAGGTACCTACCTACAGTCAAGTGATCTGGAATTAAGTGTTTGAGTATGAAGTGTTAGCGCCACTTTTATTAAGAAAGAAAGAAAGAAGAAAGAAAATACGTTTATTTGCGGTAAACATGACGTTTAACATTAAGTTCGTAAAAAAAATCTATACCTAAAAAACTTTTTTACAAAAAAATACCTACAACCGACTTCCAAAAACAACACTACAAAGTGAAAAATAACTTTAATTTCGGAAGTCGGTGTCTAGTTAAATGTATTTTTGTTTTTGCCACCGACTTTCGAAATTAAAGTTATTTTTCACTTTGTAGTGTTGTTTTTGGAAGTCGGTTGTATTTTTTTGTAAAAAAGTTTTTATTTCTCACTTTTTAGTGGGTCTGTTTATAATTTGTATAAGTTACAATAGTCTAATGTCAATTGCTCATCACATGTTACAAAATATTGCTTTTCCCGATGCTGGGACGTTAATTGTTGAGGAGTTCTGCTGGTAAGAACCAGGAGAACTCCTCAACAACCACTCACCACACGCATTGTGTGACGAGCGGAAATTGCTTAACAACCATATTAAAGTAATCGAATCGCAACCCGTGAAATATTTATCATTGAGTAGTTCCGGTAGCCATCTGTGGTCTTCGTCATCAGTTCCACTTCACCAAGTGGTGCTTTCCGAGAGCAAATGCACAAGCTACTGTAAAAAATACCTAAATCGCTATAGGTGTGCCTATAATATTTGAAGAGTTCCTTCGATTTCTCCAGGATCCCATCATCAGAACTGGATTTTGACAAAAATGGGACCATTTGGAAAGTATACCCTTTCCAACAAAAAAAATTTTTTAATTCGGTTGGCAAGCGACGGAGTTATGCGCGAACAAACATAAAAAAAAAAAAATACAAACATCCGAATTGAGAACCTCCTCCTTTTTTAGAAGTCGGTTAAAAACAACCCAAGTCCAGGCAACAATTATTTTACTTTCCTTCACCACTTCCAGGACCAGAATAGGATAATCAAGCTACCCCATCTTTCAATCTGTATCGACGACAGTATTTTTTATCCATGAATATTTACAAAATTTAAAATCTAACAATCTTAAAAAGAAATATATGTACAAGTATATAAAAAAGGAGGGGAAATAATCATAGGGCAAAAAAAAATTCGTCCGCATCGCTGTCGACAGGAAAAGTGCCCAAAAGGCTGGCAGCATCGACGACACAAACTATAATTAATGCAAAAACGTGTGTGGTCGGTGGACCCCCGTCAGGAACCAAGTTCCTTTTCACGTATGATTTGAAACAAAAACAAAATTTTCGCAGCCGCAATCTTGGATTTTCATTTTGACTTCACCATCGGCAGCACCCTCAAAAATCATGAAAACGATGCCATGTTGAAAAATTTGGAAATTTTCGCAGGCGTCATCTTGTATTTACACTTGAACGTCACATCGGCTTTAACACCCTCGAAAATCATGAAAACGACACTCATTATGAAACATTTGAAAACTTTTGCAGCCGCCATCTTGGATTTTTATTTTGACCAAATTCACACTTTCTGTCTCTCACGAGAGTAAGTTTTGAGTAAAATATAAGCCAGCCAGCTGTGCCCAACCGCACAGCCAATAAACCTATAAATTCCTAGCTTCCTTATATAATTATCTTACAGACAGTATTCATACTAGTTACAATACACACAGTACCTACATCCACAGTAACTACTTGAAATGTACAAGTACCCTCTGACAATAAAACTCCTTTATCGTTAAATAGCAGCTTTAGAAACTTTGTTAGGCAAATAAAAGTTGGCAGTTTAAAACACAGTTCCTTTTGTCTTCGCATTGTAGTTACAAACACTTTGAAACGTGTTATTTTATTACACTTCTGGACACATCTATTGGCCCACCTTAGAGTTTAGGTTTCGATGGCCCCTACCGAAATATGATTGCTAGATTGAACAAAAACTGTTGATGCAGTTTTAAACCTGATACATTTTACCATCTTTTTCGATCGTATTGTTTTAAATTTGAATTCAGAATACCATACGACATGGAGCTACGCCTAACAAGTCGGATATGCGCCTTGTTAAAGGCAATTGATTTTTGAATAAAAAACATGTTTTATCAAATAAAAGTTTAATTTAATAACGCGTGTTGCCTCCATGGGCATCTACCACAGCTCTCATACGATTAGGCATAGAGTTTATCAACCGCTCTATGAAATTTTGAGGGATCATCTCCCATTCCTCTTCTATGGCAGTTTTCAACTCCTGCATCGTCTGGGCAACTGGCTGACGAGCCCTAACACGTCTTTTTAGCTCGTCCCACATGTGCTCAATGGGGTTCATGTCTGGGCTTCTAGCTGGCCAGTCCATAACTGTGATGTCCACATCCCGAAGATATTCCCTGACGATGCCGGCCGCATGGGCTCTTGCATTATCATGCATAAAAAGGAAATTTGGGCCCACATAGTCCGCGTATGGTATCACGTGAGGTTCTAAGCACTCACGAATGTACCTTTCAGCATTTAATGTTGGCAGCCGTGGTCCTGTAACAACCTCAAGTTGAGTTTTGCCGCTCGCGGATATACCGCCCCAGACAGTCCATGAGCCACCGCCATAAGCAACCCTCTCTTCAAAGCAGCATTGTGCGAAACGCTCTCCCTTACGTCGGTAGACCTTCTTCCTTCCATCATTGCCATGTAACACAATTTTAGACTCATCAGAAAAGAGTACACGGCTCCAATCTTGCTGTGTCCAATTTAAATGACTGCGTGCGAAATGAAGGCGCGCTGTTCGGTGGGCTCGCGTTAGTTTGGGGCCATTAGCTGGCTTGTGTGGTACCATATCGCGTTCTTTTAACCTTCTCCGAACAGTTCGAGCGCTCACAGATACTCCGTGGAAGTCGCGAAGTTGGTTTTGTATCTCAATGGAGGTAAGGTGACGATTTCTCAAGCTGGTCGTCACGATGAATCGATCCTGCCTTTCAGTTGTGACCCGAGATCGTGGCCTTCCTTGGCGACGAACAAAGCCGCCAGTCTCTAGGTACCTCCGATAAACATTTCGGACCGCAGATCGACTTAAATTAAGTTGAGCACTCACGTTTCTTTGGCTGTGTCCGGCCTGAATAAGTGCCACAGCTTGGGCGGCGACTTCAGGTGAAGTATCCATAGATTATTGATAGAACCTCACCTTAATGTTAAGAATAAGTAATGTTTGTTGCAAAACCAAAGATATCAATCACTTTTTCAAGAATTAAATCCAAGTAAACCAATAAAACCAAGTTTTCTTAGTATTCGATCGTTTGATATCAACAAACAGGCTCCAAATTGTCTTTTGTTTCTTTAAATTCTGTGTTCGAAATTCAAAAAAAGACTATTGAATGAAATTGTGAATGTGCCAGGTTCAAAACTGCATAAAAACTTTTTGCTCGACCTAATATAACATTTTAGCTAGGACCAAACGAAACTGAAAATACAAGGTGGGCCAAAAGATGTGTCCAGAAGTGTAGTTCAAGCGAAGTTTACATTAAGATTGTTAACTGGGTTCCTTGTTGATTGTGTTTTCATTGATTTAAATGAAAGAAACTTCCTTTTGTGTTATCCATGTGTTTTCTTAGAGCCAGAAGTGGTCTAAAAAAAGCATAAGTGTACCTACTAATGTTACATAACAATTGAGTGATAGCATTGCATCTTGATTGGCAATATTGCAATTACAATGTGCTGAATAAAATGTGTGCTTTGTACAGCATTTATCAGAAAGGTGTGGTAATATTTAAGTATGTGGTACAGACCATCAAATTGAACAACTTTCTCCATGTTACTAACTTCGTAATCGAGAAAAAATTATGAACTGTCCCACACAAAACTTCAATACCTGCTCGACCCTAATGTATGAGTTATGCGGAACTCTTCAGGAGCAGTAGTTGAAGAAGTGTTGAAGAAAAGGTACCATGCCGATGACTACGAAACTATAATTTTGCATGCGCGCTTAGCTACCTCGAATCTTTACCTTAACGAGAGCCGTTAATCGCTTCCTGGTTTTCATCTTTATTTTGACCCAATTTATATTATCAACAGTTTATAAACACCTTAATTCTATAAGGCATATTATACATTGTTAGGATCTCCATGAAATTTCCCAGCTATTGAGGTACCTATAAATCCTATAATTACTATATCATGAATTCATGAGCCAATGAAAACATTTTTCAGTGTAATCACAAAATAGTTAAATATTTTACAGGTCAATTCGTACGAAAACTACTGACGCTATTTTTATGTTTTATACAGGTTCCTCAACAACAAACGACCTAAAACAATATAATAGTTACAATATTATCATAACCATAGTTTTCAGGGCGTGAGCGTGACGCGCCCTCGAACGTAGGTTGAAAAAACTAAATTAACAAAAAACAACAAAGTAACGTTTCCAACCCCTATAAACCCAATTAAGTGCGCTTTTCAAAAATACTAAACCTGTAATCGTACGTCCAAGGCTAGGTCCTAATCTAGGGTAGGTACCCTCGATTAGGACCTAGCCTTGGACGTCCAGGTGGACGCACCAACAAATTATGGCTATTATAGCCCACCTGATTGAGGTTTATAAGGGTTGCACTTACGATTTTCTTAGAAAACACTATTTATCACCACTTTATATCTATTAAACACAACTTTCACTTAAATTCAAGTTATTATAAAGAAAAACACTATAATATATCACTATTTTGGTGACGCATCAATCGCGAACACAAATCTAAACACAATCCTCGACACAAGCCTCCCCCTGTTAAAAAAACTCCTTTTGTATTCCCCTTGCGCGGACCAACGTGTTGCATTATTCCGCCATTCCCTCAGGTTTGCGTCTGACTTTATAGAATTACTTATTCGATATGTGTCGCAGAAGAGCGTGAATTATTGTCTTGTTTACACCTAGGGCTGCCACTTCCAATTATGGAATGGATTCGAACCTGGAATTGTTTTATTCGGTCGTTTTACTATGAATTGAGGGTTGTCACTGTTTCGGTTCAGTTGTAGCCCAGTGGTAAACACTACGACTTACGAGATGTAGGTTCGAACCAAGGCAGACGCTTTACGTTTTAGAAAGAAAGAAAGAAAATACGTTTATTTGCGGTAAACATGACGCAAAGGACAACAAAATAAATTAAACAATGTAAAAAGCAAGTTTTGGGGAAAATATGCGTCACATCTACGCGAAACGGCTAACGCTCAGCATAATGCCGCGACCCCATGCGAAACGGAGCCCCAGCGCTGGTTTTCAGCGATAACCGGCATTGACGCGATGACGTCGACCGGTGCAGCATATAATAAATAAATATGCTATTAAAAAAATAAATAAAATATAAAGTTAATTCTATAGGTATAGATAAAATATACTGAAAATGACAATATTCCCGCATTCCGCTCCGCGACAGCACCGACTCCCACGCCGCAGAATGCGTTATCTGTGCGCGCAGCTGTCAGCGGCCGGAAACATTAGACATTTATTACATAATATATTAAACAAGGCGTAGCAATTATGCAATTAACATTTTAATTTTGATGAAATTATGTAACAGAGTATGTATTGGGTGATTAACTCTTAAAATGTCGATTGCACACCATGTGTACAGATAACAATAGAATTTCAATTGTGTCTGCTAATTAGCGCGCGACGGGTTAAGTAGGCATTTCCTACGTACGTTTTGTAAAATATTTCATTATCCTCTACAAACGGTGAAGGAAATTGTGATTAAACCGTGATGTCTAAACCAAAAATTTGAAGACATGTGACATCCACCAACCCGCACTGGGCCTGCGTGGTGGATTACGGCCCAATCCCTCTCACCGAGAGAAGGCCTGTATCCAAGCAGTGGGAACGTTATAAGCTGATTATCCTATGTGGCAACTCTCAATACGGTGTTATAAGTTCCATGTAATAGGAGATGAGCGTATTGCCATCAACACAGTACAAATCCTGATTCCGGTCTGCTACTAAAACAATCCAGATAGGAAAACCCCTACCACTCCACCTGTCCTGGGAACCCAGGACCTGATGCTCAGCAGTAGCGCTTGTGATCACTAGACCAACGAGGCAGTCAACTCCAACCTTTTACCATAAATACTTAAGCATAGAGAAAGAAAAGTTTAGATAGGCACACTTTTTTTACAAGATAGGTAGCATACTCGTAGATAAGATAAAAATTTCACGAGGAAAGTTTTGAGTATGAATTTTGATGGCTTTAGGAGTAGAGGAAGACCAAAGAAACGATGGATGGACTGTGTGAAAGATGATATGGCTAGAAAGGGGGTGACTACCGAGATGACGACTAATAGAGAAGTATGGAAAAAGAGATATGTTGCGCCGACCCCAAATAGATTGGGTTAAGAACAGGAGAATGATGATGAGGTAGATAGATAAGCTAATCCTCTTAATTGTCAGACGCACCCCATGTGTGCGTAAGGAAAAACCAAAAAGAACCCTTTATATAATAGGTCTATAAACGTATATCAGAAAAAAAAATTGTTTATTTCACCTCAAAAAAACTCAAAGCATTTATTTCAAATTGGTAAGCAGCTTGCCGATGCCATTAGTCCTACGCATAACCCTATTTACAATTTTAAAGTCCCTAGCAACCTTAATTCTATTGTTCTCTTACCGCCGGATGAAGCTGAAATTGAAGCAATAATATTAAACCTTAAAAATAACTGTGCTACTGGCTGGGACTCTATTCCAGTTCAGTTACTTAAACTGTGCAAAAATATTATAGTCCCTCCTCTCACTTACCTCTTTGAACTTTGCTATGCTCAAGGTATCTTCCCGGATGTGTTTAAGAGAGCTCTCATTACTCCTGTGCACAAGGGCGGGAATCGAGATGAGGTGTCGAATTATAGGCCTATCTCGGTATTGTCCGCGCTTTCAAAACTATTAGAAAAAACACTTAATAGTAGACTCATTCAATTTCTTGAAAGTAAAAATATTTTGGCTAACAGTCAATTTGGCTTCAGGGCGTCTAAAAGCACCGATGATGCAGTTAGTCAGCTTACTGATTTTGTATCATCTAAAGTTGATGAAAATCAAAAGTGTATAGGAGTTTTCCTTGATTTAGCCAAAGCATTCGACACTGTCTCGATTTCAGCACTTGTTAATAAGCTAGATGTCATTGGCGTAAGAGGAACGGCCCTAAAAATATTTGGGGACTTTTTGTGTAACCGTAGACAGCAGGTAAAGATTGGAAACTATGTTAGCTCTGATGCAAATGTTGTCTATGGCGTTCCTCAGGGCAGTATACTCGGCCCAAGTCTCTTCCTGGTGTACATCAATGACCTATGTCTTCAACCACTCTGCAACGGTAAAATATTTACGTATGCTGACGATACTGCCGTAATATTCCATGGAGAGACTTGGGATGAGGTACGTTGCACTGCCGAGAACGGCCTCCATCGACTTGGCCAATGGCTCGAAGCCAATCTCCTTACTCTCAATATATCTAAAACTTCATTCATACAATTTTCATTTTCCAAAACTAACCTTAAAAACGTTAATATTAAAGTTCATTCTTGTAATTATCCTAATAGTAATTGCTGTTCTTGTCTTTCTATTAATAAAGTTACACAGGTCAAATACTTAGGTGTTATTTTGGATGAGAGGCTAAGTTGGGAACCCCATATAAGTCTTGTTACGGGTCGCACTAGGAAGCTAATCTGGGTTTTCAAAAAACTTAGGCACGCCGCGGAATTTCCTCTTCTTCGTAATATATATTATGCTTTAGCTCAATCCATACTTGGATATTGTGTAGGGGTCTGGGGTGGTGCCTGTAAAACCCACATGATGCAATTAGAAAGGGCTCAAAGGTCATTATTGAAAGTAATGACTTTTAAACCCTTTAGATATCCGACTAAGAAATTGTATGAAAATTGCGAACTGCTAACAATTAGACAATTATATATATCCCAAATTATATTAAAAAAACACAAGCAAACTCCCTGTGATGTAAATGTGTATAAGAGAAAACGTGTTACTGCTAATGTATGCTTACCTGTCAGATGTCGGACGGCTACGGCTAGACGACAGCAGTCTTATAGGTCATCCTACTTATACAATAAAATAAATAAAATAATAAACATTCATCCTCTTACTGTTCGAGAAGCTAAATTGAAAATTAAGAACTGGCTACTTCAATTAAACTACGACCAAACAGAAATGTTATTCATTGATTAATATTCTCTACTACATATATCACATACCTCACCGACATCCAACATCCATCACACACACACACACCCTCACTCACTCGCACACACACGTACACAATCACGTTATCTACATACATAAACTCAACATGTGTAAACCTAACCCATCACTTATTTGATTTATTTCATCTTATTATTATTATTATTATTTTTTTACTTTTTTATTCACAATTTGTATCAATTAGAATGTGGGAGAGGGCACTGACTTCTGTAATACAGGTTTTTACCTAGCTCAGAAGTCAGGGTTTTCATAGGATTCTTGTAAAAAGTTTGTGAATAAATTTATTATTATTATTATTATTATTATTATTTCAAATAAACCAATTACAGGCACTTATGAATTGTCAATGGGTCGGTCAGTCAGAAAGATGAAGCTAGTTCATCAACTTACTTGTATATCATATATGTATACAATGTGTAACAAAAACCCTGTTCGATCCGATAAGGCGTCATTGCACTCATTATTATGAACAAATTTTTACCATGGGACAAAACCAGAAATCGCAAAAAAAAAATCAGCTGTTCCCTACTTTTTGACGAGTTATGCGAACATAAATGTAGGGAATAGATGTTTTTTTTACAATGACGTCTTATCAGATAAAACAGGGTTTTTTCTACACATTGTATATAAACGTAAAATACCATCATCCGATGGCGACCGCGGGCTTAAAATAGTTGTGAACCTATGCCGTCTTATTACAAAACAAGGTTCTTCTTCAAACCCAGGTTTAAACCATGGACCCTTTTTTGAATTTCGAACTTTATTCCGACACATTAAGATGTCAGTTTTACAAAACTGACAACTTAGTACCGGACTAAATTGTCAGTTTTGTATAAAGAACTGTATTTAATCCGTCTTATTACAAAACAAGGTTCTTCTTCAAACCCAGGTTTAAACCATGGACCCTTTTTTGAATTTCGAACTTTATTCCGACACATTAAGATGTCAGTTTTACAAAACTGACAACTTAGTACCGGACTAAATTGTCAGTTTTGTATAAAGAACTGTATTTCTATCATAGCTAGGTTCTTATTACAAAAACTGGGTCGATGGTTTAAACCATGACAGAAGAAAAACCTCGTTTTGTAATAAGACGGATGGGGTTTGGTTGACATTCGAGCACACATTGACATGAACCTATGCGGTCTTATTACAAAACGAGGTTTTTCTTCTGTCATGGTTTAAACCATAGAGCCAGTTTTTGTAATAAGAATCTAGCTGTGATAGAAATACAGTTCTTTATACAAAACTGACAATTTAGTCCGGTACTAAGTTGTCAGTTTATAAAACTGACATCTTAATGTGTCGGAATAAAGTTCGAAATTCAAAAAAGGGTCCATGGTTTAAACCTGGGTTTGAAGATGAACCTTGTTTTGTAAAAAGACGGATGGGGTTCATACGGTTATACATTGCTACATGTAACGGGTTAAATCTTATCTTAAAATAGCCGTCTTGTAGATACAGACTGACAACATAATTTACGTCCATCTACACCATTTTAAATCTCTCCCCCTCAAAACCAAAGAGGAACGCAGAAGGAATGCCAACCCTAAACCACAAGGATTGAGAGGAGGGTGAATATGAAAGAAAATTGATTAGAGTGAGATTCCCTTGAATATCAATGATATTAATCACGCATCTATTATAATAATAATGTATCGCATGCAAATACTGGTAATACACGTGATACGGTTTATAATAGTGCTTAATAATGTACTAAGCGTAGATATGAGTTCATTAACCTTCTATTCGTATATTTATTCATTTAATACTTCAAGTACAGATGAATGCATAGCCAGACTTATTGACTTCGTATATACAGGGTGTAAGTCTAAACAGTGGCAATCTTTTTTTAAGGAATCATTGTACCCATCATTATGAACAACTTTTACTATCGGACCAAACCTGAAATCGCGAAAAAAAAATTTGCTGTTCCCTATATTTTGATGAATTATGCGAACATACTGAACAGCAGATTTTTTTTCACGATTTCAGGTTTGGTCCCATAGTAAAAGTTGTTCATAATGATGAGTACAATGATCCCTTAAAAGATTGTCAGTTATACCCTGTACATAAAATAATAGAAAAACATGAAGAAAAAAGTGCTCATCGATAAAAAATACCACTGAATACAAAAATTCCTCCTTTTTTAGGGTTCCGTACCCGAAGAGTGCCAAACGGAACCCTATTACTAAGCTTACGCTGTTCGTCCGTCTCTCTGTAAATGGGCTGTATAACAGTTGAAATGTTCACAATGATGCTATAGCATCAAATAATAAAAATAAAAACTTTGTTACAAAAAAATACAACCGACTTCCAAAAACAACACTACAAAGTGAAAAATAACTTTAATTTCGGAAGTCGGTGTCTAGTTAAATGTATTTTCGTTTTTTGCCACCAACTTCCGAAATTAAAGTTATTTTTCACTTTGTAGTGTTGTTTTTGGAAGTCGGTTGTATTTTTTTATAAAAAAGTTTTTATTTTTCACTTTTTAGTTGTGTACCTACCCCACAAGAATTTTCTGTTACCACTACCTGCAAAACAAACTAGAACATCATCCATATAAAACTGTGTAAAAAAATACGTATTATTGAAGCTAACTCAAAAACTATCGAAGCAAAGTTAATCAATTTTATATGGGACCAACTGTGATGTATACCCTCTCGAATAAAACAAAAAAAAAATTCAAATCGGTCCAGCCATCTTCCAGTAATCGGGGAACATACATACGAATTGAGAACCTCCTCCTTTTTGAAGTCGGTTAAAAATAAAGTTAAAAATTAAAGCGTCCTCTTTATTTTTTTACTTTTTAAACAAGAAACGTGTTTTATAACTGAAGTATTTTTTTTTAAATATGTTGTAAGAAGGTTTTTATTGTACGGTGTTACGCAATCCTTCATGTGCGAGTCCGACTCGCAGTTGGCCGGTTTTTATCACGCCTGTATTGTATGAAGGGTTAGGCAGAAGTGTACCTATACACATACATTTCACCAGTTATGTTACTGTCCCATGGTATAGGAGGCAAGAGGAGCTCGTGGCTAAGTAATAACAGCCGCACGGGTCGATCCATCAGGTTAAGCTTCGCTTGCCGTGGTCGGTCCGTGGATGGATGACCATATTTACATACTGAGACTCCTCCGTGCCTCGGAAAGCACGTTAAGCCGTTGGACCCGGCTGTCATTCGTGGATCTTTGACAGTCGTTACGGGTCGACAGTAGCCCGAAAGTATGACAACCAGTCTTACCAAGGGGTATCGTATTACCCAGTTAATGGGTTGTGGAGGTCAGATAGGCAGTCGCTCCATGTAAAATACTGGTATTCAGCTGCTTCCGGTTAGACTGGAAGCCGACCCCAACATAGTTGGGAAAGGGCTAGGCAGATTGGTATAGGAGGCAAGTCCTGTTTAAAAGTCAATGTAAAAAGTTTGATGTAAAGTTTTAGAATAATTACTATTTTGTCGTAATATGCTTATTCACAGAGAGAGGAAATATCTTTAAAAAAAGATTCAAGTGCCGCTTAAAATATTTTAGCTTTTGAAAATGAAAATCGTATTTCCTGAAATTATTAATATCGGTGCGGTACCTACTCAATTACGGATACTTCCAAGAATTCGTCAAAATAAATGAATTTTATTAAAAAAATTAAAGGTTCCCTGGAATTGATTATGATATAAAAAAAAAATGGCTGTTATTGATAACAGTCGGCTGTTAAGTAATATCTTATTTCTGCTTTATTTTTTCATTTAAATCTTCTCTTGATTAAAACTGTTTTATCCGGGTTTGTTTTTATTTACACTGCCAGGAATTATTACTAACTGAAGACTTTTTGAAATTAACGCTTTTTACGACGTATTCCGTACCCTAGTATTTTGTACGACGTATGTATTCCGTGCCCTAGTATTTTGTACGACGTATGTATTCCGTGCCCCAGTATTTTGTACGACGTATGTATTCCGTGCCCTAGTATTAGTACGACGGCGACGTATACCTACATCCCGTATCCTAGTATTTTGTACGACGTATGTATTTCGTACCCTAGTATTTTGTAAGACGTATGTATTCCGTACCCTAGTATTTTGTAAGACGTATGTATTCCGTACCCTATAGTATTTTGTACGACGTATATTTCCCGTACCCTAGTATTTTGTACGACGTATGTATTCCGTTCCTACTATTTCTGCCCGACTGCACGACAGCAAAGACAGGGTTATGATTTTTCAATACACTTCCTCGAAAACTGATTCATATCGCACTACGATTAGGTTCACAATGCAATATATTTCACACGCGTGCGATTTTTCATTTTCTAACACGTGTGCGGGAATAAAAATTGCCACAGATAACTTATACCTATACTCAGTCCAAATTGGTTCAATGCCTCAATTCACACCGTCTCTATTCGGAGGAGAATCTTTTTTTTTAATCTCGGCAAAGAGTTAAGCGTCTATACGGCGTTAATATTTTTTGAATATTTTAATAATGTTTATAAATAACATAAAAAACCAAGATTATTACAATAAAAAAACCGTTTATGTACAAATTAACATTTATTTGTGTTCTAAACACAAAAATATTTGAATTTTCTGTTTTTCATATTAGGCTGTTTATCTGCTTTATACCTTTGCTTTTCCTTCAACCTGGCGAAAGCAAAGCGTGGCAAAAAAAGAAAAATTAAATCATAGTTTCCTAATAATTCGTGACAAAAATATTTTTCGTTATTTTATTTTATTTCTTCAAAAGTGTATTGATAAACATCGTTTGATACACGTGGACATTTGTTATTGCAGTTCTGGGCTCAAAAGCAACCTCGCCTACGGCTCGGGTGTTAATTCCGCCTCGAATGCAATAACAAAATTCTCCACTTGTATCAAAATGTACTATTATCTCTGTTTTTTTCAATTTCTCACTATTTTACTTACTTACTTACATCGTGACTTGTCCGAAGACTGTCACTACTACCTTCTGCATTAGCCCTTTGATTAATGATTACTATGATACAACTTATTGACAAGATTTTCTTGAAACAATCAATCAATGAAGTGATGTTTATTTCTGTAGATCTATTACGACACTTTTACACGTCGTTTTCGGTCAATATTTTAAAACTAGTAGAGTGCGCCTGCATTTCATAGCTGAATTATCCCATAAAAGAAAATAATCTACAGTTAGAAGAAGTTTTTTTACTCTACATTTATAATCCTTAGAGATGCTAAGAACCTCATGAACAGGACCTGATTAAGATCAAACCTGTTGTTGACGTCACTGTTACTCAAAAGGCGACTCATCTGTGATAAAAAAAAAGAAAAGAAAATGATTTTTATTTTCCGAAAATTTTCTTGTAACCTATTTCGAGCTTACCTTTTACAAACTAAACTAAATAACCCCTAGCTAACTAACCTGTCTGTACAAGTAACCGAGGTCCTATTTTTCTTTCATTTATAAACCGCTGTTTTATTAAAATGTATTCATAAAACTCGCGTCACATTTTGTAGACTTATCTAGGTCTAGGTAATAAATTTTAAATGTATACGCCGAGTTTAAGTAAGGACAGATAAGACATAGAACAGAGTTATGAATGACGTCACTATGTGTGGTATATAAAAAGTTATGCCCGTGAAATGAATAAAATTGAAATATATTATACTATAGCCGCGCCCCACGGTTTTAACCGGGTAGAAAGGGATAAAAGTAGCCTGTGTTAATCCAGGGTATAAGCTATCTACATTCAAAATTTTATCCAAATCGGTTCAGCCGTTTAAGCGTGAAGAAGTAACAAACTTACAAACACACACACACACACACTCACAAACTTTCACCTTTATAATATTAGTGTGATTAAAATATAAAATTATATTATACTAGCTTTTACCAGCGACTTCACCCGCGTGGATGTTGTATGATATCCCACGGGAACGTACTACCGGGAATTCAGCCCTTACTCCTTGTCTACATTAATAAGGGAACCTCTGTGCAAAATTTCAGCTTTCTAGGTCCAAGGGTTTGGGCTGGGCGTTGATGAGTCAGTCAATGAGTCATTCAGTCAGTCAGGACTTCTCTTTTTAGTTATTTATAGAGATAGATATACTCTGGTAAATGCTTGACAGCATGGAATTTACTTGTGATAGGTACCATAATAGCTTTATTGGTGCGAGAAAATAGACCACCCTAAACTTGAAAAACTGGCTAGACAGTGTCATGAATACAGTCAGAATAGGTGACAGTCCTGTGTTGCCAACGATGAGGTGAAATAATCATATTAAAACAAAATATTTATATATTTTGTTTAAAAAAAAACGCGATGTTATACATTTGTATAAGAAATACTATACATCCAATCCGTCCCTGTAACCACAAACTGATTTGGTCAGATAAAAAAAAAAAACCTTATTTCACCAAAAAAACCCATAGCAATATCCTTATGACTAACACTTATTATGGCTTAATACAAAGGTCAATAATTAAATACTCTGACTCCTAAACAAGTTGTAAGGTCTTGTGACTTAGGAGTTAGTGATAGACCCTCCATTTAAAATACTGGCATTCAGCTGCATCCATTTAGACCGGAAGCCGACCTCAACGTAGTTTAGAAAAGGCTTGGCAGATGACAATGACTTCAATTCAATCCCTCTGAAATAACTCTTTCTCTTTCTTTCCTCCCATGCAATGCAGCACAAAACAAACGATTAATTTAAAACCAATCACAACGAAAGCAAGAAGACACACCGGATAGCATAACACGAAAATACCTAAACATTTCCGGCGATAAATTATCTGTTCACCATCCAACAGTTAGGGGTAACACCTCCTTTTTCCAACAATGTTGGTTCGCTGCTAATTTCGCTGTAGCAAAGGTACAAAAGTCATGTATGAGAAATTTATTCAACTCGCGTCCGCGGTTGCCTCTTTGTGTTGCTAATTCCATTTTATTCTTTTCTATTCTGATGTCATTTACCTCGGGGGCACGTCGTTATAATATTCAACGAGATCTTGGTAAAATTCTGTTTAGTAGGTAATCTTTATTTTTTATTTTTTGATAAATGGCCGTTTTTCGTCTGCTGTTTGCCGGTGTTAATTGTGTTAAGAAGTTACATGTTTTGGTGTTTTTATAAGGACATTTGTAGAACATTTTATTAAAAAAATATATATATATTTTGTTTAATCTAAGATTCTTAAGTTATGGTTTGCTTTTGCACTAGTTTACAAACAAATTTTCTTTATGTGATATTTTATTTATTCATATTTATTTCTTTCTGAAAGATAACAATGAATCTCCAACAATATAAAAAAAATAAAAGAAACAAGAATAAAAATCTTTCAAAATAACTTTTTTTTTCTTTATTAGAATTTATAAAAGTCATATACTCCCAAATTCATTCAAAACATTTGAAACCGCTTTATTCATCGCAGCACCCTTATACAAAAATACTTACCCACATCAAAACTTTTACAAATAATCGACTTATTTTCGTTTCATCGATAAAATATCGCGTCCCTAAACATCAAAGTAAATAAACATTATATTTTCAAACAAAATAATAACCGAACACTTCTTTGGCTGTCCGATACTTTTCGATGAACACAAAAAAATGGGAAATTTTTCGTTCGTATTAAAATGGACAGCGTCTTTTTGTATAGTGCGCCCAACAAAGCGGGCATCGATCAATGTTTTCTCAATTTAAGTTTCTTCAAGTAAATAAGATTTTTTTAAAGGAATGACATTATCTTCT
Source organism: Cosmia pyralina (assembly GCA_946251885.1). Classification (NCBI taxonomy): domain Eukaryota; kingdom Metazoa; phylum Arthropoda; class Insecta; order Lepidoptera; family Noctuidae; genus Cosmia; species Cosmia pyralina. The sequence continues at coordinate 5,918,588 of OX276344.1, forward strand.
TGAAACTTTGTAAATCTAAACGGACGACGTAACAAAATTAACCATAGGTGTATATACATAGCTAGGTACTGGAACGTATGGCGGAATTGAACTGTGGAAAATACAAGAACTGGCATTATTATTAATTGTCCAGTAAGTACTTTTTTCCATTAGACGAGAACTAACGAACTTTGTGAGATTTAATTATTTTTTGAGAGTTCAAAAAATAATTAAATCTCACAAAGTTCGCTACTCAAACAAAAAAGTTTCCTGAATTTCAATTACAAATTCAATAACGGTACCCATCTAATACACGTGCGGCCAGTCATGTCACACTGACCGCATCACGATACACGCGTAACACCGTGACAGGCAGTTTACAATAAAAGAAAAAAATCCTCAGTGCACGTCACATGCGCCAAATTAGACGGTGCACGTCGGAACAAATCTATTACAACGTTCGCGACCGAGCCGTGGGGAAAATTTTATAACTTTTTTTTTTTTTTGTTTAGTGAACTATAAGAATGCGAAAGATTCAGCTTTTAATCTAAGCTTTAGCTATAATTCTAAAACTAGATTCACTAAACAACAAAGCATTCACCTAAGAAGGCTCTCTACAGCTGTCAAATTGAAAACGTGTCACACAATTACTAAAACAATTTTAATTACGTAAAACTAAAACAAAACTTATAGGACCGTTTAACTAAGGAAAAAGCTTTTAAAACGAGCCATTTTTGAACAGTTTTAGACAAACTAAAAGTAATAATTTACTCCATAAATAATGTCATGTCACTTTACACAATTTAGTATTGTTATTTAGCCACAAAATCACAACAGCAAACTTGAAATGCTACAACAGATTTACTGTTCAAAGACTTGATCAACCTTCCGTAAACCGGGGGTTTGTCATCACGCGTCACGAGTTTCCGCGTGACAACATGTCAGCGACAGTTTACGCTAAAAGAACCTTTCTGTGACGTCACACGCATCGTTACAAACGGTGCACGTTGGATCAAAACTATTATAGCGGTTGCGACGTGGAAAAATTGTTAAAATGCGGTTTGGAATACATTTTTTTATTGTCTATGTGTTTGGACTTGTGGTGATATTTTAGGTAAACAATACCAATGCTGGCAGTATTGATTGTTAGTTTTCAGTATTTGCAGGGAGTCGGGGATGACCAAGAATTTATATAAGGTATAAGTATACATATTTAATTTGTATCAAATACAAAATTCGTACTTAAAAACCTGTGCCTAACCTTTCGGGGAATACAGGCATGATGCTATGTATGATAATGATAAGTTAAATCATAATTATTCTGTGATTTTTGTTCCTCAATGCACTTTTCTACTTCAATCAATCTGCCTAGCCTTTACCCAACTATGTTGGGGTCAGCTTCCAGTCTAACCGAATGCAGCTGAATACCAGTATTTTACATGGAGCGACTGCCTATCTGACCTCCACAACCCAGTTACTGGGTAATACGATGCCCCTTGGTAAGACTGGTTGTCAGACTTTCGGGCTACTGACGATCCGTAACGACTCTCACAGATCCACGAATGACAGCCGGGACCAACGGCTTAACGTGCTTTTCTAGGCACGGAGGAGTCTCGTTATGTAAAGATGGTCAGCCATCCACGGACCAGCCCCGGCAAGCGTAGCCTAACCTGATAGATCGACCCGTGCGGCTGTTATTACTTAGCCATCTCCTCTGCAGTTTTCTACTTATTAGAGGGAAAAAAAATACTTTCTTGAAATAATAATAATAATTACTACAGAATGATTATTGTAATAGCCGCCACCTGAATAAATGGGTTCCATTTAATGAGTAATCCCATTAAAATCACCTTTCACAAAAGCCACAAAAATAAAGGACTTTACCCAATATTATCTCCTACGAAACTCCTAGTAGGTATTATCAGTAATACCCAGTATTTTTCCAATTAGGTATACCCAATTCCAAATATACTTAACAGTCTCGTTAATCCCAAATAAATTGGACAAGCTGGAATGGATTATCTATAATAGGGGATGTGTTTCAGTCCTTACTTTTATACGCACTGAAGGGCGGGGCTTTGTTTTTGGATTCCTATAGAAAAACGTAGTTTACGAGTAGGGTCGCTTGATACTGGATTGCAGGTTATTGAAAGGATAACAAAACTTGAAAAAAATACAACCGAGTTCCAAAAGTAACTCTAATAACTTTATTTTCGGAAGTCGGTGTTTGGTTAAATGTATTTTAGTTTTTCGCCACCGACTTCCGAAATTAAAGTTTTGTAGCGTTGCTTTTGGAAGTCGGCTGTATTTTTCTGTAAAAAAGTTTTTATTTTTCACTTTTTAGTTATAGTACCTACCTCACACACACAAATTATTCGGTGAAAATAATACTGCCACAAGATCTAAAACAGAAAAGTTACGATTTGTTAGGAAATCAATCATGAATACCTATATTTATAACAAATTAGGTCAATTCGAAATTGGAAGCCGATCCCAATAGTACGTATGAATACTTCAGTGTGAGTTACAAGGCACGATTCACTATAATTAGTGAAATGCGAAAATGATATTTACGCGAGGCTTGTTATACAACGTTTAAATGCTTATATACGTCACCGGTATACCTATGAATTTCGTTAGTTTATAATCTCGTGAGATTGTAAACTGTCAATAAATTGTGACTGTACCTTACTACTTGCAATAAAACGTATTAATGTTCGATAGTTTGTAATCTATCCATGTCAATCCGTCAAATTGTGAACTAACCCTGCACTTACCGACAGGGTTCAAAATCGGTCCGATTTTATCACTGGTAAAATTGTGAACCGTCCCTGATTGATCGGTCTTAGTGGTAACTCGTTCTGTGTCCATAGAGTTACAAAATAAAGGAAATGCACATTTAATTGTTTTATTATACAATATTAATAATCAATAACTACTATAATGGAATCACTTAAGTTAGGTTCGGCGACTAACAGTTATTTATCATTGAAAATTCACTTGTTTGTTTAATCGTAGTTTAATTTTACTATTAAATTTAACTCTATTATAACTTTAGTTATTTTCAATACGAAAAGTATTAACAGCTTCGCTGCCATCCACGCACCGGTGCGAGGGGCGCTGCCGAAGTGGGGGGCCGAACACGCACCCGTGCGTGTTCGCGCCTAGTAAAGTTTAAAGAATCAGTGCAGTGCAGGCATACGGCTTGGGACGTTGTGTTTGAAGCGGCACTATGGTTGAAATTTCAAAAAATCGTTACGTGTTTGTGGTTTTTTCGTATCTTGAACGGTTTTGTTTTTTCGTGCTAGTAAAAAATAATAAAAATGGACTGTGGAGAAGGCCCTTCTGGGTCTAAAAGGCGGCGAAAACAAGTGTTTACGGCTCTAGATGACAGTGATATAGAGGAGACCCTGTACGATGATGATTCGGAGGACGACTACCAACCTGATGAGGAGGAGTCAGCATCAGAAGATGAAGGTGAGGTAAACCTGTCAAATTTCATATTGCAACCTCCCAGACACCGATTATTGTCATCTACAGCTCAGGATCAAGACCTAGAACCAAGATCACCACCTGTATCAGGCACTGAAGAGCAAGTTCAACCAGACCAACCCTCTGGACTAGGCTCGACGTCCGATTGGACCACAACTGGTGAAATGAAAAAGATTGATTTTACTAAATCAAACCAATTCTATGGCGAAGTTGCAGGAGTAAACCCTGTAGATTATTTCAATTTCTTTTTCTCCGATGATTTTTTGTCGATGATTTGTACAGAGACAAATGCACAGGCACAGAGGTTGCTAAATAATAGGCCAACTAGGGAAACACCAGGCAGGCGAAGAGATTTTTCAAGAATAACTGGATGGAAACCGATCGTCGTCCCTGAGCTAAAAATATTTCTTGGTTTGCTATTCCACATGGGAACTATTCAACTCAGTCGTCTACAAGATTACTGGAAAAAAGACAGATTATTTTCAATGCCTATTTTTGGACAACAAATGAGCAGGAATAGATTTCTCCTTATAATGAGATGTTTGCATTTTACCTCAGAGGAAGAGAGTGAGGACCCCCTGTTCAAGGTTAGAAGTATCATTGATTACTTCAACAACAAGATGACCGAATGTTATTATCCTGCAAAACAATTATCTCTTGATGAAAGTATGGTGTTATGGAGAGGGCGACTGAGTTTTCGGCAGTTTATAAAAAACAAACGCCACAAGTATGGCATAAAATTATATATGCTCACGGAACCAGATGGTTTGATATTGAAGTTCCGAGTGTATGCAGGTGGAAAAGATATAGAAGTCACCGGAAAGGGCCACGCGGAGAAAGTTGTCATGGAGCTACTTCAGGGGAAACTAAATAATGGCCATGAGTTATACATGGACAATTATTATAATAGTTTCAGTTTATATACTTTTATATTGTTTATTTTGAAGTTTATTTCATTAGCGTTATGCAAGTAGTAACTAATAAAAACCACTCATAAATAAATTAACGTGTATTATTCGTAATTAACAAAAAATCCTGTAATAAACTGATAACGCACCCGTGCGTTGTTCGGCACTGGTAATGAAAATTTCATTCCCAGTGCCGTGCACGCACAGGTGCGTGCTGGGTGTTTAAATACTGTAAACATATTTGGCCTTACGAATGAATTTCTATCCTGTGGGTGGCATCGAACCTGTTAAAAAGTACAAACACATCTATTTGTTTATGTTCGGCGACTAACGAATGACAGCGAATGGCGGTTGACAGCCAAAGATAGCACCGCGGGGGGCACACGACCCCCCCGCTCTGGCCGGAGCGGGAGAAGTCATTTGATGATTTCCCATCCACAAAAAAAAATAATAATAAGTGGGCACACGACGTTCAATCACCTTCAACCAACGTGCACACGTTCTGTCGCATTCAAGTATGATGCCAGTTCACAATTTTACGGTTTGACATGGATAGATTATAAACTATCGAAAATTCATACGTTATATTGTTGACAAATATAACACAGCTAACTATTTGCACTACGTACTAAATTAAATGACTAACAAAGTAATAAAACAATATTTTCACATAACGAAACTTACATAAACTCTCTTGTCCTTCTTCCTACCAATGAACAAGAAATTTGCAACCTCATTGGCGGCCTGAAGGAAAATTGTGCAGTGGGAATCGATCAAATTAACAGCAAAATCATTAAGAGATACGCAAATTACCTCTCTTCTCCCATAACACATATCTGCAATCTATCTATCTCAACGGGGGTTTTCCTCCAAGCTTTTAAAATAGCTATTATCAAACCCATCCATAAGGCTGGAAAAAAAGACTGTCAATAACTACCGGCCAATCTCTATTTTACCTGCTCTGTCCAAGATATTGGAACGCCTAATAAATCAATGTCTAGTTAAGTTCTTGGAAGCAAATAATCTCCTTTCGTCTTCACAATTTGGCTGTAGAACTGGCAAAAGTACCAATGATGCAGTTCACGTGTTGCTAAACTCTATTGTGGTCAGCTTGGATGACAGAAGGAGATGCCTTACGGTGTTCCTCGACCTTGCAAAAGTGTTTGACACAGTCTCTATTCCGCACCTTCTAAATAAGCTTGAACGGCTCGGTATCAGAGGAATCTCCCTGAAACTGATGGAGGACTATCTTACTGGTAGGAAACAACGTGTAAGAATAAATGACTCGCTCAGTGACGAGCTCCCAGTGAATTTCGGTGTACCACACGGTAGTATAATTGGCCCAACACTATTCCTGGTGTACATTAATGACCTTTGCCAACTTTCTCTTCTTAAGGGAAAGATCATTACCTTTGCCGACGATACTGCACTGTTCTTTAGTGGTGATGGATGGGAGGAGGTATTCGATGTTGCACAACTGGGTCTCAATCGTGTTAGTAACTGGCTTCAAGACAATGTTTTGACTCTTAACGTCTCTAAAACAAAGTACATAGCATTTGCTCAAAGATCTAACTTGCTCCCACCCTCAACTGAAAGACTGTTAAATACTTTCTTCAGGCTGCCAAAGAAGCGCTCCTTTAACGATTGCTTTATGTCAGCAACGTTGATGCCCAACGCTTCTGACATACCCAAATACTTATAGGTTCCGGATGCGGAGAGGGTTCTAAGGTTTATGGAATCCGAGAGTTGGGTTCCCACAGATTCCATAATCTCCCCTCGCTTTACATGCATGATCGCACATTTGTCTACACCAAATTCCATTCTGATGGCGCTACTGAAACTTTCTGTTACTTTCAGTAGCTCCATCAGTTGCAAATTGTTGGGGGCAAAGAGTTTTAGGTCATCCATGTAGAGGAGGTGGGATATAACCTGACCACCTCTCCTCAGCCTAGACTTGAATCCTCCAGCAATGTGCTTAGAGGATTCAAGGCTAAGCAGAACCAAAGTGGATTCAAACTATCGCCCTGAAATATGCCTCGCTCGATCCTTATCGGTTTGCTATTCCTCTGGATATTTCGACATCCTGGATAGCGAAGGACCGTCCTCCATTGCCCCATACACGACATCAGGAAGGTGCGCAGAGTTGCATCTACTTTATACAACTCCAGCACCCTCATGAGCCACGTATGTGGCACCGAGTCATAGGCCTTCTTATAATCTATCCAACATGTCGATAGATCCTTTCGGGAACGATGAACCTGTTGACTTATGGCCATATCAATGAGGAGTAGCTCCTTAGTAGCGCGGGACCCATTCCTACATCCATTTTGAGAGGAAGACATGACGGAGTTGGTGTCTATATGATTGTTAATTTTAGCTCTCAAAATAGATGTAAGAACTTTATAGACCGTCAGTAAACACATGATCGGTCTATAATTTTTGGGTTCCGCGGTGCTACTTGATTTATGGAGCAGGTGGGTAACTCCTGTCGTTAGGAACTGGGGTAGCAAACCAGACTAAGGCAGACTGGTAATGAGCCGCCAAGCGAGCGTGCGATCCAAGAAACCATTTGATCCAGAAGTTGTGCAGTCCGTCCGGCCCTGGAGACTTCCAGTTAGGTAACGGACGGACTGCACGATCTACATCTTGGGGACAGATGGTAATAGCCCCCATTTCTGGTATTGGATCGCAGGTTCGCTCGACTTCCCGGGACCAATCACCTTCGGTGTGACTGACAGGCACCGACCAGATACTGCGCCAGAAAGAACACATGGCGTCATCATCCGGCAGGCGCGTGTCAGTCACACCTTGGTCCAGTCGCTCCCAACCCCTATAAACCCACCTTTCATCGCTCTGGAAGGTGCGATTCTGAGTGTATCGGTCCACTCACCGCTTATACCTACGAATACGGTTTGCCCATGCATAGACTTTCTGCTTCAGGAAGTCGATGCGCTCTGTGACACGGGATATATAGTCCTGAGGGCTGACATCAGTCCCTGAGAACGCCCGCCTCACAAAGCGCATCACTCTAGGGCGAGTGTTGCCCTCCCTGAAGCAGGTTAGTTTGCCGATGAGCACTCTGGCCCCACCAATACGGCGCTCAATTATGCACTGCCAAGCTGGTACGGCTGGTTTCGGTCGTGTAGCTCTAGAATCATTAGCAAATTTGCCGTGAGCTACACGGCATGCCGCTACAGCCGCGCAGTACAGAATCGAATGAGTATCGGTGAGGTCTTCGCAGTCATCAAAATAGTTTGACAACTGCGAATCCAGAGCCGCCACAAGCGCCCTATTTTTGTAATGCATGGGCAAACGAGGTAAGCGTGATCTAAGTTCGGGAGACAAGAAACGATATTCCCGAATCGCACCTTCTAAAGCACTCCTCAATTCTTCCTTGCACTGGGTACTTACGTTTGTAGCCCTGTCATCACTTCCTTCGTCAACTCGGTTTGTGTGAGACTGCGGTGGTACTATATTAGTCTGCGACGGCGGGGGGGCAATGACATGGCTACTCTGCATTTCAATTCGCAGGCGATCAAGTACAGTGTTATCCAACATATGATTACGCTGGATGACCCGCACCTGATCCGACAGTCGTTGTGCCGAATCGTTGACAGCTGGCTCAAGCACATGAGAAAGAGAGAGCATCCGAATACGCTACGCGGTCAGATTGTTTCCTCCCTCTGTAGCCCCTTAGTATGTGCGCATGACGTTCTCATTAATGAATGGGGTCCATCTCATGCGCTGCACACTTCCGCCGGGAGCTGGGACCCTTTCAGAGGCCGGTGGGCCTCGAGGTCCTAAGCCATCCGGCGGCCGGCGTCGTCTCCGTCGGCGAGCAGGTGGTGGCGTCGTGGGCGGGGAGAAGTATTCGTCGCTCGAGCTCGACGCAGCTACCGCGGCCGGTGTCGTCACAGCGCTTACAATGGGGCTGGGTACCGGCGGCGGCGAGGTGGAGCTGAGCGACGAGTCCGGAGGTGGTAGGCGTGCTCTTCGTGCAGCTGATCTTGTCAACATTTATACTATATTTTCATCCTTAGTTTTCATTATTTCATTTTGTTGTGAGGTGACATCTGTCATGTCACCTCCGATTCGGCATTATTATTACATTATATAGGTTGATTTCAATATTTTTAGGTTTTATATTGATTTATGGACTTCTACATTTAATTGGGGTTTCTGATAAAATGAAAAACTGCGTCTAAAATAAATAAAACTAAGATAATTATGAAAACAAATTTTGTGACTTGTTGACGTTAGTGTTGCCAGCTTATTTTTATTATTATTATTTATTTTGATAAATGGTATAGATGTTATACATGTTTAAGAATGTACTCCATGCTCTGCTATCACATGGGCATGCAAAATCACACTAATAGAAAGGCGAAAGTTTGTGTGTGTGTGTGTTTGTTAATTCTTCACGCTCAAACGGCTAAACCGATTTGGATGAAATTTGGTACGTAGACAGCTTATTCTCTGGATTAACACATTGGCTAATTTTTGTCCCGGTCTACACGGGTGAAACCGCGGGGCGCAGCTAAATAAATAAAAAACTAAATAAATAAAAAAAAACGAAATAATTAATATATCATGCTGAATAACAAGAACTATTACAATATTATGAAATTGGAGGAGTATCCGCTAACATAAACCTTTCATCATCTTCATCAACAGTTTGGCATAGGCCTCTCTCTTCTTGTGCCAATCCCCACGCTCCTGTGTAAAACCTTTACCCAAAATTAATGAATCCGATACTCATTTTTCACTTCGCGGTTCATTACGGCTTCCGACGGAAGCAACATAAATAGTATGGTGGTAGAACAGCAATGGATGACAAAACAATGTTTCACAGCACAGTTGAAACTGAAATTTATGAGGCAATTGGACGTAATAGGCATCCGATGACAGTTCCGTTCGTAATAAACCCCAACATTGCTCGCTTGATAACTAGTGATAGATTTAGTAGCTATCGATATAAATATTTATCGATAAATAAATCATGGACAATAATGGTATTGTTAGTGGATTATTGTATGTTGATTTATAGAGTACTAGCTTTTGCCAGCGGCTTCGCCCGCGTGGATGTCGGAAATTATCCCACGGAAACTGTACATTTTCCCGGGATAAGAAGTAGCCTATATGCTATTCCAAACTATAATCTATTTCTGTGCCAAATTTCATTCAAATCCGTTTAGCCGTTCTGGCGTGTTGAGTAACAAAGATCCATCCATCCATCTAAATTTTCGCATTAGTATAATTGTAGTAAGATTTAATTTGATGATGAGCATCATTTTTGTGGCGTGTTTGTGAAGTATTCTTCAAGATTATGTTTCCTGTTTAAGATTATGTTTTTGTTGAGTTCCTTTATGGTGAGATGTTCCTACTGTAAATACTTTATGAAAAGCTAATCGGTAAGACAGTTACCAACATAAAAACACACACAATCATTGGTATCCGTAAGATCGTAAGATTATTTGCAGTTCAGCTTTTAAATTAATGTTGATTGATGATAACTAAAGTTTTCACTTCAAAGTTCAAAGTTTACAATAATCTACCATATTGTTTTAAAACACTTAATTTTAGGACATTTAAATATAAATTATTCAATTATCTCTTATAGACTGCTATCTTTCATATGCTACTATTAGACTAATGATTTTAAGAATGAAAACTTGACTTATAAATAAATATTAGGAAATAATTTTATTCTGTATTCTGTACAGAATTTGCATGAAATTATCTGCCAAGTAAGTTAATAGGAACTTAATCGTAGGTGGTGAAACAGGCCCTTACTTCACCTCATTACAAGAAAGATCGGATTGTAATTCAAGGCAATGTAATTGTAATTGAGAGGCATTTTCAATTTAAGTTATTCAATATTATTTAACACAAAATCAAAGCAATCTAATATCTTGCAAAAGACTACATAAAATTCCAATCTTTGGTTGAAATTGTATAATGAAATAGTTTGTAACAAAATGAGATTATTTATTTATTTAGCCATTTATGTACACAAAATAAACAGACGAGAAGAAAAGATCAGAAAAATACGTACAAATGTGATGCTTATTTCTAAAAAAATCTCTTCCAGCATACCATATAGATATGGTATGGTATATTCTTAAATTTTATCGATAAAGGTGTAGGTAATACCCCATCTCTATCGGTAGAGCATTCTGTCCGCAATGAGCGATGTACCACTCAATCATCGCCGCATCTCTATCGTTGCTATCTAGAGACGCCTGGACTCTATATAACGTTGACTGATCACCATCGTCTAGTCTTAGTTGTAAAGGGTTTTTATTCTATTGTAGAGAAAGATGGATATTTGAAGGAGGGTATAGTTTTCGTGAGGTTTAGGCGAAGAAAGATCTTTTGAAAGGGAAATATTCGAATGATCTTCTAAAAAATTATTGATCTTTTAATGATTCATATTTTTTTTTAATAATTGAGCCTCTTTTAAACTTTCGGGCATTTTCTCACGGTTAGTTGCAATTACTAAGTTAAGTTACCCTGACCCAACGGGTTAGGTTAGATTAGAACTGTGACCAACAACGCAAGAGCTGAATTGGTCGCAGTAACTAAGCTAGGGCACCGCTACCTACATCATACTACTCGTAATATTGAATATAAAGGCGAAAGTTTGTGAGTGTATGTGTCTGTCTGTATGTTTGTTACTTCTTCACGCTCAAACGGCTTGACCGATTTAGATGTAATTTAGTATGTAGATAGCTTATACCCTTGATTATTATATAGACTACTTTTTATCTCGGTCTACGCGGGTGAAACCGCGGGGCGCAGCTAATAGTATATAATGGGTTAGGTAAGGTTAAAACTGTGACCAACAGCTAAATGCAAGTTGGCCGCAGTTACTTGACTGTTTAGTATTTTTAGGACCTCAAAATAGGAATTATTTGAGGTTCACAAAAAGAGGTGCAAACATTATTTTTAGTGTTCAATAATATTTTTAGTTTTTAGTTCGATTAAATACATGCCGTTTTAATTTTGAACTTGCCTTGTTTTTAAATACATAATCGGTCTCAGTAACATTTTGATGTCATAGTTTTTGTATAAAATACTCAAGCGTCGTAATGTTCAAATTAATTCCCAGTGAGTAACTGTAAAATTAATTTACGAATTCAAAGTCCTCCCTTTAGCAATACGACTAAAACATTGTTCTAGTAATATAGCGCCTTTAACTAAAGTACAGCCAGACGCCCTCAAAATAATCTCTAATAACATTCAAGCTAAAATGCCCTCTATGTGACACCAACCAAAAACAAAGGTGAACCTTTGAAACCATAATGAAAACTGAACCATTAGTAACGCTGACTGACGATTCTATATACTATTATAACAAGTTTGAACCAATTAATTCTTCTATAACTACTTATTGAACAAAGTTTTAATTTTAAAGTACGCAAAGGACGCTAGCCGAAGTATGTTCGGCCGTTACGTCAACTTGATAGTTAATTAAAACTAGCAAAGTTTCCTTTAATATTTTTTGTTAGACGGTAATGGTTATTATATATGTCGAAACGTCAGGATTTACTCAGTTAGATTTAGACAGACACGTGGGCAGAAGATAGGTTTCGTGCAATGAAAACACACTGGGTGCGATACACGGTGTTTAAAATCACAATCTAACACAATCACTAAGCACAACGAATCGAATACAGTTCCGTGGCGTACCAACCCCGATGTTGCCTCGATGCGATCCGACACTAGACTGTTCTGCTCGCCATGAGGTTAGAACATCACGACTGTGTAGAAGCGCGCTGTAGGCGTGGGCACCTCACGTGATGTCGCCAGTGGCGCGCTTGCGATTCGTTACGCGTCCGTACTATTGACCGGATCCGACATATATATATAGTTTGCACTCTGTTATTTTTATAACAGAGTGCAAACTTTGATGATGATTAGATTTTGGAGCTCCCTTTTTAGGGAGCTCCAAAATCTAATTAAGTAATTATTTTAGACTCTCAGAAAAAGGTTTTGGACACCTCCGTTTTTTAGGGTTCCGTTCTCAAAAGGAAAACCGGAACCCTTATAAGATCACTTGGGTTTTTCATATGTATGTTTGGCTGTCTAACTGTCAGTCTGTCAAGACCCTTTTTCTCAGGAACGCGTGGAGGTATCAAGTTGAAATTAATAAAAAAATAGGTCTATGATCACTCTAAAAAATCAATCATCTATGTCAACGTAGTCAAAAATACGGCCATTTATGTGACATAGTGTTTTGATACTCGTAAGTAAATCAAAACCTCTAGGATACTTACCAATGACTTAGAATCATGAAATTTGGCAAGAAGCAAGGCTCACAGCACAAGTATAGGAAAAAGTCCGAAAATTATTAATTTGTAATTTTATCACAAAAAAAAAAGTTTTTGGAATTACAAACTTTGCAATTGGAAAATTGACCGGGACATATTATTCAATTATATCAATGTTAGGAGAACATGTTTTTCAACTACAATGTTATGTTTGTTTTTGAGATAAATTCTTTTCAATTAAGGAACCCTTCATTGTGCGTGGTCCAACACGCACTTGGCTGGTTTTTGATTATTATACTAGCTGCTGGAGTTGACGTTTCTTATCTATCTCTAAAATCCAGTCCAAACGCCGGGGTCAGCCATTTCTTAAAACGTTATGTTTTCATGACTTTTAAAGAAACGGCTGACCGCGGCGTAAAAACAAAAACAACGGCGGCATTAGAACGTAAGTTTACTTACTCTGTAGTGCCCATGCTACCAACAAAGTGAATAACGTGAAACGTGGACATATCATCACGCCTGTATTGCGACGGGTTAGTCGACGTCCGCACGTACGTAAAAATATCGCAGCGATTTTTTTTCACGCACTGGATTTTCAACGCTCTGCTTAGCGCCGAGAGTGCAAAATCCAACGGTGTGTTTTTTCGACGCGCTAGAATGTACTCTGTTATCATTAAGTTGGATTCTCAACGCTCGGCTCAACAACGAGAGTTGAAAATCCAGTGCGCGATAAAATCCCGCCGCGATTTTATTACGCCCGTGGGAATGGGGGCTTAGTCAGAGGTGTACCATCAGAGATGTATTCATCCATATTTCATCGGTTACGTTTAAGTCCCATGTCACAAGGGGCGAACCTATTGTCATCAACCGGGCACTCATCTAGACTCCGGGCTGCTACTGAGCCGCCCTGGAGACACCCTGGGCGCGGGAATTGATAGCCGATTCCCGGCCACCGTAGGCGCGCGCTTGCGGACGGCGAGCAATAGGTAACTCGCCGTCCGGTAAGGACCAGACCCGGGTCGACGGTGCGTTGTGTTTCACGCGCGCCTCAAAGAGATGACAGCAGTGATGGAGTCCGATAGGTCCAACACCTGCCAAGGGTCGTGGGTTGTTCGAAAGAGTTACCGTGGCCCTGGCACAGGCAACTGAAGGAACACGGGTGGGTTTTAGTCAGTAAAAGTTTGACACGCCCTCCCGCTCCGCCCAGAGCGGGAGGGGTCATTTGATGATTTCACCCCAAAAAAAAAACAAAAAAAGGCTACTACTGAGAAATTTCAGATGGAAAAACCAATTAACAGTTTTCCCGACCCGGGAATCGAACCCAGAACCTCATGCACAGCAGTAGCGCTTACGACTACCAGACCAAACGGAAGTCAACATGGAATTACGTGGAATTGCAATATTTTTTAAATTTTTATGGGAAAAGCCCTTTTAATCTTTTCCGATAAATTCCTTATAAAACCTTACAAATGTATAGATGGAATATTAAATCGTTTCCCTGTAACTCTCGCCTCCAGACGCGAGCTCGATCACGTAGCCATCTTCTAAAAATAAAAGCTACTTACCTAATTCCAGTCACTCTGCTTGATTTGACCTAATTTATTTTAAATAGGTATTCATGATTGATTTCCTTAGAAGTCGTAACTTTTCTTTTCAAGTAGATCTTGTGGCAGTATTATTTCAAAGAAAAAAAATAAGTTGACAATTGATACCACGAACATCTTTTGTATTCAGTAATTTTTACACGACATTAATGTTGTGATGGGAACTATCGGCTATCGACCTCTTAATAATTGATTTTAAAACAATTCCCAGTAAATTGTAATTTCATTAAAGTTGAAATTATCTAACCGTCGCAAATAGACTGTAGACAAATAGACCCAGATGTCATCCTTTTATAACGCAAGCGACATTCAACCTTATATATTATGCTAATAATGAAGATTAAGAGTTTTTGTTTGTTTGTCTGAACGCATGAACCTCTGGAACTACCAGTCGGATTTGAAAAATTGTTTTTGCATTTGATAGCCCAATTCATGAGGAAAGCTATAGGCTATTTAGCGTCATGCAAGGACCCTTAGGAGCCGAGCTAAGATAAAAAAAATCAGAAAGAACGCTAAGCATAAACTAAGTAAGACAAGAAATTCCACGCGAACGAAGTCGCGGCTAAACAATCAATCTGCCTAGCCTTCTCCCAACTATGTTGGGGTCGGCTTCCAGTCTAACCGGATGCAGCTGAATAGCAGTATTTTACATGGAGCGACTGCCTATCTGACCTCCACAACTGGTACCCTTATACCCCTTTGGTAAGACTGGTTGTCAGACTTTCGGGCTTCTGACGACCCGTAGCGACTGTCCACGAATGACAGCCGGGACCAACGGCGTAACGTGCTTTCCGAGGCACGGAGGATTCTAGATATGTAAAGATGGTCACCCATCCACGGACCAACCCCGGCAAGCGTAGCTTAACCTGATGGATCGACCCGTGCGGCTGTTATTACTTAGCCACGAGCTCCTCCACGAAGTCGCGGCTAAACATCATAATTATTATCTTCATACTATATTTAAATGATATTATTTTTCACAGATCCAAGGCAAGCCAATAATTCAGCAGAGAATTCTGCCAAGTCCTGTGGTGTCCATCGACGCCCCCCACTCATACAGGAGTACAGCAACTCCTGTCGATGATCACAACAACATCATATTCAGCCCATGGAAGGCGTTTGGACCATTTGTCGACACCATACAGGTATAAAATATTTTTGCACAAAACCAACAGTATAACAAAAAAATATGGACAGGAATTTCCCTTTGCATGGCTTAGCAAAAAAACTGTGTGGGTAGGTAAATGAAAAATGTGGTTTAAAAAGTTTTTTTTTTGGTTGAATATTTGTCAACTAGATTGAGAGCAGTGGTGATTCAGAGGTTACGACCATGACTTAATCTGGGATTCAAACTCAGGCACACACTTTTCTTCACTCAAAACGGTTAACGGAAACATCGTAAGGAAACCGGCTGTCTTAGAATCAAAAAAATCGAAGACATTGTGACATCCATCAACCCACACCGGGCCCGCGTGATGGATTATAAACCAGTCCCTCTCACAGTGTCCCAGCAATGAAAACGTTGTAGGCTTATTGTCCTAATGCTTATTCTGTTACTGCCCATAGGTAGGTAATTCAAGGCTTAATTAGTAGAAGTTAATAAATTTTATACACATTGGCTGAAGATTAAAATAAAAATATATACATGGTTATTGGCATAGTACAGTCAGCAACAAAAGTCGATTGACATTTGCAGTTTTTTTAATCTTTATTACTAAGCGAAATATTTCATTAAAATCGGAACAGAAGTACTTTAAAATTTTAAGAGCATTAATTAACTCTTTACAGTTAACCGTAAAAAAAGCAGTTTATCGAATCATTTTGTGTTAATTTAGATGATGGTAAAAGTAGCAGTGTGAACAGACTTCTGTTGCTAACCGTACCAATTACCCTGTAAATATTTTTATCAGAAATCCATTAGAAGATGTAGGAGAGGTCATAAGCAAATGTCAACCATTTTCGAGTAATTTGATATTTGATATTTTTTGAAAATATCTGCGGTACTTAAACAAATTTGAAAATTTATAAAAAAAAAACAATGCATGAAATATTATTTTTTTATTATTATCTGCTAGCTTACACTTCAATACATAATAATCAACCATAAAATTACAATTATCTTCAATAGTTTTAAATCAGAGCTACAAAACGTTACAATTTTCATAATTTTGAGTAGGATTTTTGACTAAATGATCGATTTCTGAAAAAAAAAATGGTTGACATTTGCATAGGAGTCATACAGGAGTCATTTGGTTGCAAATGACCTCTCCTACATCCCTTTAATGGATTTCCGACATATAATATCCTATATGAAGCGGTGTAAGAAGGGAATGGAGATTATTATTCGTAACCACTACAAAGTTCAACAGCTAAGTTGAAAGCATTAAAGCATGAGATAATAATGATTATAAGCCTCTGTGCTAAGATTATCATAAGATAATCGTATTATAGAGATAGAGGGCATGCATTATTATCTTTCTCAGACTATCAAAGATCTACATAATTAATACCTTCTCATTATTCTATTGCTAGAAAATATTTTATCCTGAGAGTGCTCATTATGAAATACTTGAAATAATATCAAATAATAATGAGCATTTGGACAAGAAAACAAGTTTTTTTAAAAACACTAGCAGGTAATCAGTAAGATGAGTGGGCAGCATAAGTCACAATGAACGAAGTGGAACAATGCTTCTGATTCGTCTGTTATTGTTTTTATGATGTAGTGTATTGAATTATAGACTTGTTACTGATTTGTATTTATTTAAATACGTCATGAGCCAGACGTGACATCTTTACATCAGAGTCAGACAGGAAGGAAGTAGCGATGACAAGTTGTCAGTGAACGGAAACTACCGAACTATCCCGAACTGTCCCGGACAGAACACAGATTCAAATAATAATGAGCATTTGGAGATGAAGAGCAGAATACAGATAATCAATAAAGTAATTGTTTAAGAAGAAATTAAATCAATTGTGAATGAAAACACGCTGAAAATATAACACCATTTCGATAAGAAGCATACGAAAATGTTTCTCAAACTTTGTTTCAGAAATGAGAAAATCGGTAGGTATGTGATTTGTGTGATGTGTTCCAAAATAGCGACATTTTTATACGCAATTTAGTTTTTTCAATATCAGTCACTGGTTAAATGGCCTTTATATATACCAACATTGAAACATAGCGCGGGAATCTATATAAATATGAAGTCGGTTAAATAGAGAAGTCCTGACTGACTGATTGACTGACTCGTAAACGCTCAGCCCAAACCCTTGGATCTAAAAAGATTAAATTTTGCACAGAGGTTCCCTTTATAATGTAGACAAGAAATAAGGAAGGAATTTCCGGTAGTACGTTCCCGTGGGATATTTTCCGACATCCACGCGGGCAAAGCCGCGCGGGATGTGCTAATATATTCATAAAACACCACTTGGTAATAGGATTAGTGTTTGCAAAATGTTATCACTACCTCAAAAAAAAAGCGTTTATTAGTGGTGACATCTTATTACAAAAAATTTTACTTCTGCCAAAAACTGCACAGCAGTTAGTTGGCAGATGTAGCTCCCATATATAATTTTATATTTTATCTTGTAGGTAGGTACTTTTCCATAAATAACAAAGATTGCGTTTACCTATAACTAAACACACATAAAGAGGAAGAGAGAAAGAGGATGCTACTGTCAATCTGTATGCCGTAATCTCTCAGTTGCCTTTAACGACACCTACGGGCCTACGGGAGACAGAAATAGCTCTGCCAATCAAAGCCTGAGCAAATCCCTTTGAGTGAAAACCTTAATTGTGAGACCTCAACGTAAATCCATCCTAAAACAACTCAAGATTATCGTAGAATCGGCTTAAGGTTACCAAATTTTATATTTTGTATAGAAAACAGAAACCTTCGCAACAAATATGGCTCTCTAATTGGTTTTTGACATTGATTAATGATGTGATGAAGCACGGTGCTCACCCCCCAATCGTCTCGCTGCCGTGAACATATTCATTATGGAGGGTGAAATCGTAGAATTTTGGCAACGGTTCTTGTGGTCTAAACAAAAATTATTGTTATTGCTTGGCAATTAATTTTTGCAAAGCATAACATATACGTTGCATTGCTTATTTTATGTGTTGCGTTTGCATTATTTTTTTTCGTAATTTCGGCAAACTTTATGTCCAACAGAAGACTAAACTTTATGTGTGTGTGTGTGCTAAGCGAATTAACTCCGAAGCATGATCAATCTGACCCAGGAATGCTACTTCTGTTTTACCCAGCACAACAAGTCTTTGAAATCATTGTTTAGACACGGGTAATTTTTAGAACACGGCTGACTTGATAGAAAGCCATATTAATAAAAATAGATTTTGCAAGCTTCTGCTATGTTATTAAACATAAATTATCCCCACTGTAATACAGTGTCAACAAGTAAGGGGGTATTGTGACTGTTACCGGCGGCCTTATACAATGTGTTTAAGAAAGAGTTTTGTAAAATTAAGGGGGTGATCGTGAAAAAAAAATCAATTGTCCCATACAAAACTTCAATACCTGCTCGACCAAATGTATGAGCCAACTGATTATTTTTTCGCGATTACGATGTTGGTCCCCGGGAGAAAGTTGTTCAGTTTGATGGTTTGTACCACAGTCTTAATTTTCCGACACCCTATCTCAGACATCTAGATATTGTAATGTCAACAGTACACTTACGGTAATAAATTGTGCACAAACATAAGTAAGTAAATATTGTTCTGTTTACAGGAGGGTGAACTATTACCAAGTCAAGACACAGTGGTGTTACCTTCGCCCAGACATCATGACAGTTCGATGGACGAAGACGCCACAGATCCGATGCCTACCGCTGAGACGTCCAACAAGGTATATAACAATACAAACTGATTATTTTTATTCCAACCGGGCACAAATCGAGACTCTGAAGTGCCACTGAGAAATTCCAAATAAGAATAATTTATTGTTTAAGAAATTACATTCAATGTGTTGTTTCCTGGAACTCACACTAGGATTCCCTGTGTCGTGAGATCCAGGCTGCTTCGTTCCGTTAACATTTGTAGCTATACATGAAATAGGTTTAAGTACGTTACAATAAATTTCTTAATTTCAAATAAATAAAAAAATAAATGGAAAAACCTAATAACTTTTTCCCCGATCCGGGAATCAAAACCTGGATCTAGCAGGACCAGCAGTGGCGCTTGCGGCCACTAGACCAACGAGGCATAGCTGGCGAAATGTGGCTGCACCTCTGTTTAACTCTTTAGGAGATGCAGGCTTGATGTTATGTTATCATTTTTATTTTTTTACTCAGATAAAACAAGCTCGTGGCTAAGTAATAACAGCCGCACGGGTAGATCCATCAGGTTAAGCTACGCTTGCCAGGGTTGGTCCGTGGATGGCTGGGATAATCTTTACATACCAAAACTCCTCCGTGCCTCGGAAAGCACGTTAAGCCGTTGGTCCCGGCTGTTGTTCGTGGATCTTTGGAAGCCGTTACGGGTCGTCAGAAGCCCGAAAGTCTAAAAACCAGTCTTACCCAGAGCCATATTACTCAGTTACTGGGTTATAGAGGCCAGATAGGCAGTCTTTACATGAAACATACTGGTATTCAGCTGCATCCGGTTACACTGGAAGCCGATCCCAACATAGTTGGGAAAAGGCTAGGCAGATGATGACTCAGATAAAACAATCGGGTGTTATACAAAATTATTAAATCGAAGTTACTTTTTACCATAAACTTTGTGAAATGATTTCTGAAATATAAAATAAAAATGAGTGCTCCCACAAATCAAAAACTTACATCGTTTGTCACATGTATTAGGTTGAACAGTCTCTAGTCAGTATCCACAGCTATACCTATATAGATTCTTAACAGACAGACCCTGATTTTTTGAGATGAATGTAAATGTTAACTAAAATATCCCTTAATTGTTTATTTATAGCTTATTTATAGTAGTTTATTTGCACAAAACGGCACGGGTAATGCATTTTTCGAAGACAGACATCTGGAGGTGACGCGACGGTGCGCCATCTTCGACTGAGACACCATGTTAGAAGTACATGTTTTTTATATTAAAAGCTTTTAGCGCGTGGATATCGGAAATTATCCCACGGGAACCGTACATTTTTCCGGGATAAAAAGTAGTCTATGTGCTATTCCAGAATATAATCTATCTCTGTGCCAAATTTCATCCTTTCAGCCGTTCTGGCATGATTGAGTAACAAACATCCATCCATCCAAACTTTCGCATTTATAAGTAAGTATTAAGAAGTAAGATATTATTCTCTTGCCTCACAATAAAAATGCAGATTTCGAAGCCCAAGAAGTACCTAACTGTAGAAATATATCACTCGGCTCCCATGACACATTGCGATGTGATAGAACAAACTTTTATTAGGTAGGAACGAAATGAACAATGTCAATATTTTCCAGGTGGCATCAATAAGCCAGCTCTCCTTCATGGTGAGGCCTGACAGCTTCGAGCGTGGCCAGCTGAGGCTGACCTGCATCAGCACGGTCCACTCGGTCTACAGCGAGCAAGCCGAGCTGGTCATCAATGAGGAGCGGCCGCAGATCGCTTCTGTCCTTGGGACTCGGGACGCGGCGGGAGGTAAGAGATTGTGTAGAATATAATACTGCGACCAGAAGCAGCAAAGGTTGTTGTAAGCAAAAGAGGCGTAAGTAAGGAAAAAAAATTTTGGAAAATTAGCCTTGCTAGACAAAAAAATCGCATATACGAGTAAATATAACATAAGCTCCTTTTTTTCTAGTAGTCTTATTTTTCTTTATTTATCAGAATTGTGGAGTTGATTTTAAACCAGTTAGGATCAAATAATGTTTATTTGGATTTTTTGATGCAAACGGCTTAAAACAAACTGCTACATTAAGATAACATAAGAAGAAATTAATTTAATTATAAATAGAAGTATAGGATAAAGTAAGTAAGTAATTGAAAACGACGTCGCCAGATATCTGCTTCACTGGCCACGTAGTTTCAAAGATAAATATTTGACTCGATTCACACATGAATATACTGACCGCTTTAAATAATGGCTTATTAATTGTCCATTCCCAGAAGAGCGGGCAAGTATTACCATCCTACCACAAAAGAAACAATAATAACTACATCGTACAAATTATGAAGTCATAAGTAACAAGAGTAATGCCTCGAGCAATTTCTTTCACAGGCAGAACGCACTGTAAAACTCAATATCAGAAAAACAATAAAAGTGAAATAAATGCGTTAAATACTATTATTATTACTGTACGTGGAAAACATTCCGATTCGTATAAATCATCGCTTTTATCGAAGCATTTAAAACGTTTTTCGACATTAATCACGAATGGATCGAAAGCTTTCACGGTTCGTCACGGTCCAATAAACAGCATTATGCAGTACCTGAACTCGGCAACTGGAAATATACTAGAAAATTGGCCTCATTCAACACGAACAAGCAGAGGCAATATTTTCCATGAGAAATTTTCTTTCAGATTTAGACTTGGGATCTTCGCTGAGTAGCAAATCACTAAGAATTTTTATTTCTTGGTGTAAACACAACGTTTGAATACGTAGAAGGCAAACCAATCCCACTCTACAATTCAAATATTTGCAGCAACAGACTTGCGCTGCAATTTGCCACGAGAAGTTTTCCAGAACGCTGCATCTTGGCAAATATATGAAAAATGTAAAAAATACATTGTAAATATAATTATTTTGCTGAAGGAAACTATTCTTGGGGAGTATGTGAGCTGTTGCGCCGAAGATTGCCGATAGCAGCGCCATTATCGCTGCACATACAAATACTTGAAAACAGCGCTCTATTCTGTTAAGATAGTTTTCCAGCGTGAGTGGAACGATGTGGTTTTGAAATTAATTAATGAAGCTCATGTTGTGCTTCGCCTGTTGCTAGTTAGAAGCTGAACAGTAAACAATAATGAATTAAATAGCAAATCACTAAATTAACACTTGTGGCAACCTCTTTGTCAAAAAGCGGCCAAGTGCGTGTCGGACCACGTACAATGAAGGGTTCCGTAGTTGGGATGAATTTATCCCAAGAACAAACTTAACATTGTAGTTAAAAAACATGTTCTCCCATACATTCAAATTGTAAATGTACGAGTTTTTAAGTTAAGTTTTTACTCACATTATAGAGAGATTTACCATGTTATTTTAAGACCACAGACTTTCTATAGGTTTTCCTGTAATCTACAGGTAAAGATCTATTTTCTGTTTTTTTTTTGCAAAATTTTAGGCTCAGTAGTTTCGGAGATAAGGGGGGAATGGTTAATTTTCATCTATTTTCTTATATAACTTTAAAAACAAATATATATTTTTGAGACCCTCATAGTAAGTTCTTTCATTTGATATGTCATACGCTAGAGTTTGCAAAACTTTTTTTTTTAATTTTCTTATTTGCCCCCAAAAGTGACCCCCATATTCAAAATTTATTTATTTACTTTATCCGTCCGTGTATGGGTCACGGAAGTTCATATGTGTACTAAAATTCAACTTAATCGGTCCATTAGATTCGGAGCAAATTGGATGTGACAGAAGGACAGACAGACACACGAGTAATCGTAAATGGCTCCGTTTTTTCCTTTTGAGGTACGGAATCCTAAAAACTACATTTTATACATAATAGTATTCAAAATAAAAATAGAATCAGTTAAATTCGTCGTTACCAAAACTCATCATCACGTGCTGCTAAAAAGTCTAAAAAAAACTTTAGAATACTCCATAAAACCTCAAAAAGATTGCCTCTAAAGTGGTACTCGCACTCGCATTCAGATTCACTCAAAACATGGATATTGGTGTTCGTCAATACCCGAGTATTAACGGTACGCAGAACGCAGAATCGGCAAATCCTTCCCTACGTAGGCAATCACTCAAATATTTGCCAGAGTTGGCTTCTAGCATTGAGGCTGTTTGTTGACTGCCAGCGTTCCGGTCCACTAGGCAAAGGTAATGTTTTGCGTTCACTGCGTTGTAGTCTCTTGTTTGTGTGCGAGCAAATAGTTCGGATTTATCTACCGTCACCCTAGATTATCACGTATTTGCACATACGAAACTTGGCTTATAGGTATAGTTTGGAAGATTATCGATGTTGAAGTTACGGTAGGATGAAATGTCAGGGTAGTTTTATAGAAGAAACAATATTGTAATTTTCCAAAATGTTTTAAGAAAGATGGTCGTATTACTACTAAGAGCAACTCCAAGAGCTGGTTTCTCGGAAAGCAAGATCATTTTTAGACGCCTACGGCAAAGCCAATGGAAGGCTATTTATTTTGGTTATTTCCAACAAATAATCGGAAAATATCTTTACTTATCATGTTGCTTGAGAATGGATAAAGTGATAAATGAGTATATAAGAGGAAGTTTGAAAGTGGCGCCAGTGACAGAAAAGTTGAAAGGAAATCGTTTGCCTTGGTATGGGCATGTAATGAGGAGAGACGAAACGCATGTGACTAAAAGAGTGATGAATATACATGTTGATGGATGGAGAGGCAGAGGAAGGCCAAAGAAAAGATAGATGGATTGTGTGAGGAATAATATGAAAGAGAAGGGAGTGAATGATAGCGTGACGGTTGACAGGGGAGAATGGAAGAAGAAAACGTGTTGCGCCGACCCCAAGTAATATGGGATTAGGGCAGGAAGATGATGAATCGGAAAACCCTAACTGGGATCACTTGGTGGATCGTGGTGGATGGATGCTAATCGGAAAATACATTGATTTCATTGCAAACCTTTTAGTTTGCTCAACTAGTACCTATGTGATGTATATGTTACGGTAAATATGATTAATTAAAAATTATTTAATAACAACTGACCCGCCAGGCGTTGTCCTGTTAAAATTTCAATTTCTTTTTTTTTCCTATTTTATTTTTCTTTTAAAACACCCCAGTAAAGAGGAGAATAAAACAAAAAAATATATATTCAAATCGACCCAGCCGTTCTCGAGTTTTAGCGAGACAAACGAACAGCAATTGATTTTTATATATGTAAATTATCCATCATTATTAATAATTACCTCATGATTTGGTGAAATGTGAATATAAAATTGAAATTCATCAGTTTTAGCAGTTGTTATTAATAATTCGCTACTCTCGTCGGTAAAAGTATAAAATAAAATAAGACTCAAAGTTATTTGTCCAGTAGGTATTTATTTATAATACCACAGTACTTACAAATACTTAACTAAAAGAAACTGACATGCAAGATCGTTTCTTCTTTGGTTTTGCTTAAAATTATAAGTAAGTACAATCATAGACTCCGTAAAATCAACATTAAAAATTAAAATCTTTCTTCTATTTCTTTGTTCAATAGGTATTTATTGATAATACCTACCACAATACTTAAAGGTACTGAACTAAAATACTAAATAAACTTTGAAAATTATTACATTTATCGGTACTCAATCAATCTGCCTAGCCTTTTCCCAACTATGTTGGGGTCGGCGTCCAGTCTAACCGGATGCAGCTGAATACCATTATTTTACATGGAGCGACTGCCTATCTGACCTCCACAACCCATTAACTGGGTAATACGATACCCCTTGTTAAGACTGATTGTCAGACTTTCGAGCTTCTGACGACCCGTAACGACTGTTAAAGATCCACGAATGACAGCCGGGGCCAACGGCTTAACGTGCTTTCCGAGGCACGGAGGAGTCTCGGTATGTAAAGATGGTCACCCATCCGCGGACCAACCCCGGCAAGCGTAGCTTTACCTGATAGATCGACCCGTGTGGCTGTTATTACTTAGCCACGAGCTCCTCCATTATCCTACATTTATCGGTACTAAGGTTACATTAATCACTTTTATGTCCACTTTCGGTAATTGCAGACAATTATTAATAATTTTCAATTAATCACACTTACCATAACATATACAGACATTCGATAGGTCAATGCCGTTAGCGGAAGTCACTTTTGATAACGAAACTATTTTTACGGATTAGGTACCTACGCATCTACTGTTCTATTTTTACATTTCGCTCCTACGCAAGATTATTCTTTAAAATTAAATGAAAGTATGTTTATTTTTGTAAGTAGATCTTCTAAGACACTCTTACACCTCGCGAGCACAATTTTTTTTGCAACAATTAATATACTTACCACTAAAGTTATTTAAAACGGGATTTTTACTGTTTTTTTTTTATCAGATCTTTACCAAACCTTTCAAATAAAAAAAGAACCATTTAAATTGGGTCTCGGCGGAGATATCCAGTAGCCTTCTTTTTTGCCCCTTTTTGGAGCAAGTACGCCATCAAAAATCAAAAATCCCGACGACCAAAAAAAAAAACTATAAAATCGTAACACGTTTCGTCTAGATCGGTTGTAAAATACGACCTGTAGAGGAGTAGCAACAAACTGACAGACGAAAGAAAATTTTGTCAGACTTGAAGCAGAGACGTTTCACTCGCTACGCTTGCATGGTCAATTAATTTTTGTTGTCAATATATTTTAAGACCTGACGGCGCCGGCGTCATCTCTATGGTCATCATCTATAAGCATCATCGCTTCGAAATTCAATCGATATCGAAGTTTGAATCCGCAATGAATGCCTTTAAAAACACATTCCAATCCTTTGCTTTTACCCGACTGCGCAATGCAGTCGGGTAAAAACAAAGCGAAATCATTAATCGCACACCAGAAAAATATTCTTACATCAATATTTTCGTCTAATAATCAACATGTACACCAAATCAATGATTGCGCTACTAATTAAATTATGGAATATTAAAACTCATACAAATAATAATCATTATTTATAGGTACATAAATTTTTGTCCAAAGCCAGAACAAAAATATTAATTTTATATCAAAAATACTAACAGTTCATCAAAAATAACAAAGGATCATGGGCAAAAATATATGAAGCCTGGTACTCGGTCCAATAGCCATAATATATATATCATTGGAAAGGTCTTTTTACAAGGATTAATGATAACCGAGTCGCTTGTCTCCATTTGCTGTCGGAACGGAGTTATTTTGTGTTAAGTATTTTTTTTTTTGTTTTTGTTTCATTTTGTTAAGATAATGGTGATATTATATAATTTTCTTCTATAGAATCCTGTGTTTGTTGATTAATAGATACTAAAATGAATAAACACTCAGGAATAAAAAAAAAATTGAAAAAGTAAGAAACGTTATTTATTTTTTTAAACATTATTATCAACAATAATGACATCGTTGAGGAACGCTGCAGGAGCAGTGAAGCCTACATGTCTGGCATATCCTAGATACCAAACGATTGAAACTATATGAGCACAAGTGCCGATTGTTCGTCGTCCGGTCAAACACGTGCAGTAATAATTGCATAAAATGTTATGGATATTGGTTTCGTTTTCATTAACATTGTTTTTTACTAATACATAACAATAATAAGTTCTTGACCGTACGTGACGCGACTGTATGCGTCCGCGTAAAAGCCAGGCATCTTCGTTTATACCATATTCATTTAAATCTTGGAGTGCGCTTTCTCTATATACTTGTAGAATGTATAGTCCATTTGATAAATGCTCGCTGCAGTAGGATCGGGCTAGCTTCAGTTGATAGGTGCCCAATGAAAGTAAAATAATCTGTTCTTCCGTCAGTAGTGGGAAGTTCTGTATTTCGTGACTTTCTATTCTTTGAAAATCCGCTCTTCGGTTATTCAAATGTTTTCTTTCAACATAATCATAAAGTAGATTCGGGGAATCTATTTTCTCCCTGATTATGTTTAGGAAGGCCTCTGCGTGAATGTTGTCATCGATGGGTATGTGGAAGTTATTAAACATAGCTGCGGCGATTTTAAAATCAATGAACATTTTTGGTAGTGTTTTATTAAAATATTTTTGCCGCAAAAGCTTGAAATCTCGTTTGAACCTCCCGTTCACCACTTCCACTACCCACCGGCATAGTGTAACTGATCGAGCTTCATTACCTTGCTCAGTAGTTAGCTGTGTCTCCCATCTGTCTTTAGATGGTGGAACGTAGGATTCATATCCCCATGCTTCGATAGCATCTAAGCTGTCCCGGAAGCCGCGATCTAATATGAAGACATCGTTCGGTTGAAGAAAGCAATGCAATGGGTTTTCTCCATCATTCATTATATCGCTCATGATGTTCGCATCAGTCTTAGTGGCAGCGTATGGTCCCAAAACATCGATTATATAGCCATTGGAACACACAATTAAAAACGGCTTCAGCAAGTTCTGGAACTTATGCAGGCTATAAGATAGACGCTGGAACAAAAAGTTCGAGCTTTTATTGATATATATATAAGTCCCATCGCATATAACGATAGCTTTATTGTTTTCTTCATTGCCAAATAACCCTCTTGGTATAGTGAGGTTCTTTTCTAAAACGTCGTTTCTATTCATATGGTCCACTCCCAAGTGTAATATTACATATTCATTCATGAGGCATTCGCGCACAATAGTTAGTAAACGTTCCAGCTTTCTTCGTGACATATTAAATAACGTCGCTAGTCTTTCATCTGAGTCTCCGGTACGTAGTTTCGTCAGATATATGCCTAACGCAGTTCGAGGCTCCTTGCACCTCCCACTTAGTGAGGGTGTTTGTTCTAATATGGAATCAAACTGTTCGCATTTGCGTCCTGTCCAAAAGTACATATCCTCGTTGCTTAAAGCACCTCTTGTGTTGAAATCTAGCCTAGGTCCACGATTTAAAGCCATTCTCAACATGTCACAAACGTCGCTAAACTGTTGCGCATTGAAGTTATGTGTGACATTGCAGAATTGAGGCAGCTCTTCCCAAGCATTGCTCTCAAGGTGTTGTCCACATACTCTAGCACCGTCAGGAATATATAACTTATATTCACAGAAAATGTGAATCTTGATCGTCTCTGGTATTCGATGGCGGGTTGCGTTTTGGCAAGTGTTAAAGATACAATGCCCTGGAGTGTTTGGAGCTCGAGTGTAGTCTGGAACCTGAAGCTCTCGTACATTCTGTTCTACTTCTGGTATGACAGGTGGTCTTCCTACAACGTTGTCAATTCTCTGCCAACATCGGTGACACACACGTCGTGTGTTGTCGAACTCTACCTGAAAATGGTAGAATACGATCTTGCTGATGTTATGTTGTATTTTTATGAAAACATTTAAAACAATGCGGTATGTAGGTGTTCAGGTCTAAAGTCATGGCATACTTGTATTGTTTTCATATTTTAAGTAATGCAAGTAAAAATATATCTTATGTATAGCCGATGTGACGACTTAGTGAATAGATAACAATAGCAAACACACAATAGGTGGTCAGAGAAGTGTTTTAATAAGAAGAACTATAAACGTGCGAACTGAGTCATAAAAGGATTAAAGGATTGTGAGAAAGCTGCACAAGTCATTACTGATATAAAAGGATGCCGCTCGGAAGCAGGTAGCTAGTACTGCACGTGTTTTTTTTTCTATGAAGCGAACACCCTTAGCTACGGACCATACAGCCGCGCTACATAGAAAATAAACACGTGCAGTTGGTAGTTTGCAGCTCGGTTCGGAAACGCACTTTTACACACAACACTAGAGTAGTTCAATAAGACCTGTAAGTGCGAGCAAGAGGTCCGATTAAAATGATTTAGGGCTCAATTCGCACGTTTGTAATAGCTCAGGTATAAAAATATAACAGACAATAATAATATAAACAAACCGCTTCTAAAAAGAAAAACTGAAGCTGGTGAAGTTCGAAATAGTTTAATGAAGTATGTACTAACCTCCAAAATGGCATGTTCTCGTATGTAAGCCACAAACTCGGGGTGCATTCTTGGAAGATCATCAGTTAAAACATGCTGTTGGTATCTAGCATGATGTAGGCCTCGCCGACACATCACACAGTTGCGATTTTCTTCCATAACGATGTTCCAAATCGATAAGCACTACAATAGTCCACAACACTAGCCAAGATAAACGTTTGTAGCGGGTAACAATGTCCAAAAGGGGCGCCGGGGTCAGTGATGAAAACGGTATAACAAAGTACTAGGTAGAATAAACAGCTGCGGAACGTCGTTTCACGCACAGAACGATACAACGACTAGTGAATGTCGCGGCACAAAAGGCTGTCCACTGGCACAGCGCACCACCTACCCCACCCCGCGGCTGGTTCCCTATCCCCGAGGTCTATAGTCACCGTTGTAACAAAAAACAGAAATGTTAAAGATAATACTACTTTTTTATGTAAAAAAACATATTTTCAAAAGTGTTCACCATTATCATATCATATCACGATATAATGCATGAATAGTAACACAATAGACGTATAAAAAAAAGAAGGACTCCGCGCCACGCATATCGAAAGTGAAGCACCGTACCGATCTATGTGTGCGTGATATGAGTACCTGCAAAGACGCCGTCGCTTGTGTCACGTAATGGCGTCCGGTTGGCATACTATGATGTAAATGTGTGCGTGAGGCGTGTTTGTACAAGCGGTCCTGGCATACTTACTGTGCTTCACTTTCGATATGCGTGGCGCGGAGTCCTCCTTTTTTTATGAGTCTATGAGTAACACAATACATTTCTCGTTTTAAATAATGTTGTTTTACATTGTTTTTTTCGTATTTCAACCATGATAGGTATGTAATATTATCGTACTTGCAATTATGATATTAACTAAAACTGGAACTTTGGGGGCTTGCCGTGGTTTTCAGACAAGGATTTGGGACATGTCGCCATAGTAAATATTTTTCCTGATTAAAAGACCTATCCAATGACACCACAATGATTGCTATTGGAGCGAGTACCAAAATGCCCATTCTCCTTTGCAATCGGAAATCCGAAAAAAAAAGATCCGCAGGAGAACCAAGGTAACCGACAGCCCGAAGAGTGGCAGTGGGCAGTGACATTGCTCGCAGAACAGATGGCCGATGGGGCAGAAACGTTCTGGAGTGGCGACCGCGTACCGGAAGACGTAACGTTGGCCGTCCTCCCACAAGGTGGACCGATGACCTTGTGAAGGCCGCAGGAATCCGCTGGATGCGGCCTATTTACCAAATTTCCCAAAATACCAAATTTCATACAAATCGGTCCAGCCTTGTCCAGGCTTGTTATAAAGGCGAAAGTTTAAGAGTGTTAACCCTTAAACTTTCGCCTTTATAATAATAATAGTGTGATATTCTAAACACCACAGCGGTATACATACGCTCGGTTACAGATCAAGCTATACATTTTTCCAGTATAAGCTGATCTCGCATTGTATAAGATTTCCTTATAACTAGAGGTCAGTGTAAACTGGAAATGTATAGCTTGATGTGTAGCAACATAAAAGCAATGAAACCCTTCTGCTTTGCAACCATTTGGAGCTGTTTTAATCCACTCTGAATACTGAATTGAGTGCAAGCGTATTGAGGTAAGCTCTGCCATTAGTAACACCATACATAGGTAGATATTGAAATATTAAATTTCTAAATATTTCATTGTGATAGAACTTTGACTGCGTTCTAGTTTGAATAGAATGGGTAAACTATGTACGCTCAATAAGAATGAGTGACTTTTCGATTTTTTAAAAGTGAAAGTCGTTGGAATCCCCTGGATGCGAGAAGTACAAAACCGGTTGATGTGGTAACACTTGGAAGAGGTCTAGCTATGTTCAGCAGTGGACGTATTTCGGCTGAAATGATGGTGATAATGAAGTAGATTTATCTACTATAATTGAGCCGACTTGACTTGTACCACATAGGGTACTTAAACCTAATGTAAGTTAAAATAATAATATCTGATTATTATTACTAGTTAAACAAGCCAAACTAAAAATATTTTATTTGACAAAAACCTACATGGGCACTTATGAAACGATAGAAGCTAGGTGCACGGTTCCAATGAGAAGGAACAGGCAAAGCAAATTATAGATGACGCCACTACCGCTGGTAACCGTCTTTGAAGGTTTTGATGTTAAAAAGTAAACGCGCTGTCATCCTACAAAAATGTGGTGTTAGATAGGTAAACAACACCAGCGACGATGCGACTCCTAGCGGGATAAATTGGCAGTGTCTCTCCCCATCGGTAGTTTCCTACGAAGAAGAGCCGGCAAGAAACTCCACAATTACTCTTTTAAAAATAATTGACTAATACAATGATTCCAAATGACAGTGTTATTAGTATTACGTATGGGAGACAGTGTAGGCCTGTCAACAAGTACCATAGGTACTTAACAAAATAGAAAATGGTCTACAAATCTACAGTCTATTACGCCTACAACATTCTAACATTTACAAAATATAAAAAAAAAAAAATTAAAAAAGATAAATAAAAATCTATCTAAACCAAATGACATGATTTCCGTTACAACTGTAACTGTACTGTAAATCTAAATTAATATCCCATCCACAAGAGAAGTTTTAGCCACGATTTTCCCCGTAACCGACACGGAATAAAACATCATTACTTGTATTGCTGTCGTTTTTCGAAACGTACCTACCTACGTGGTATGAGGAGCGAGACATGTCACACAACAGACACGACAGACATTGGTAAATTACTTCGTGTGAATGTCAATGTCAAAGGTTACTCGTATTAGCAAATAAACTGAAAGCAAAATTCAATATTGTTGATATATTATGTTTGCTTATGATAAACGACTATTTGTATGAATACAAAACTATTTCATCATTAGAAATCTTCAACGAAATCATTGTCAATTATTCAGTGTCATTGTCAAGAGGGCTCGGGAGTGGAGAAAGAAATAGGCGTCTTCAAGTGTAAATGAAATAAAATATTGCAAAATATTCATTACAAATAAAATAGGTGGCGTAAAAATGGCGTTGAGCGCACAATTTCTGTCACGTTACGCTTACAAAACTGGCAGTTCTTTACGACATTTTTGTCGTAGTACGAGAGACCGATGACACGCTTGGTTTGTATAGAAAGTTTGTAAATGCCGCGTTCTAAAGAAAAAAAAATATATTTTATGAATTGTCTGAGAATTACCTGCAAGTTGGATTTTTATATCTTTAAGGCCCTATGAGGCGCTCGAGCTGCGTAGTGAACTAAAGTAAGCTCTCGAGTGGTTGCCTCGCGTAGTTGGTAGGTATTTAAACATAGTAATTATTTTAATATTTTTTTCTCGACAAACTCAGCGAATTGCGCTAACCAATCTTAATACCTTTTCATTTATATAAAAAATAAGAAAAAACATCTGTTTTGTAGCTATGAGATTGATTAAAACATTACGAAAAAGGGTAACTTTGGGATATTTTTCTATCCAGCAAAGTAAATCGAACCATGTTATTAAAAGCGATTGGCTATCTGCCAGATCCTTAAAAAAGAAATATTGTTTTTTCAGAATTTTGTAACCCTGTTTTTTATGTTTCCTATGGATTCAGAAAACTAGTAAGCGCGGTCTCTGTCGGGTCATAGCGCCTTAAACCCGTTGTGGTAAGTTGCTACACAGTTGATGGTTTTTCTGGTCGTCAACATTGACAACTCGCGGCGCCCGCGCGCCTCCGGCAGCTAATTGAATTGTTGAGCTGTTCGGAATAGTTCACAAACTGCAAACTTCGTTATAGCAGGGTTTCATTACCAATTTACTTCGTAATTGGTTCTGTGTTTGTATAAAAATTTACGTTTTGTGAATTGGTTACACAAATGAAAGTTCAATTGGATTTTCATTGTATTATAATTAAAAGCCTAAATTAAGAAACACACTTTCCAATGATTATATAATTCCTATAGGAATTTAAGAGAAAAAATAATGGGTTTTATTGCAGAGGTTGTAATCTATTTTTATATGATCTCTAACCCCGATTGGCATTCGAATGCGTTATTGTTAACTTAGGCTTATAACAAATTCCTATGGGAATTTAAGAGAAACAATTTATGGGGTTTATTGCAGAGGTTGTAATCTATTTTTATATGATCTCTAACCCCGATTGGTATTCGAATGCGTTATTGTTAACTTAGGCTTATAACAAATTCCTATGGGAATTTAAGAGAAACAATGTATGGGGTTTATTGCAGAGGTTGTAATCTATATTTTTTATATAATCTCAAACCTTAACTACTTTAACTTAGGGTTTTCATTATAATGCAATGAAAATCCATGTGAATTTTCATTTGTGTAACCACAATCGTCACACAATACTTACTGGTAGCGCTATTGGAACCAATTCTAATGGACTTTTTAGTAAAAAAAGCCCCATAGAATTACTCTTCTTCTTTTCGAGTCGATAGCAAAGGATATTGGATATTGTATTGTGCTTTTGCCCGCGGCCACAGATTAATACAGATGGGACACTCCGCAAAATCATTTAAATAAGAAGCAACTCAATAAAGTGCAACTCAGGTCGCAAAAAGCTCATTACCTACAGTCATATTCACCCACAAGTTGCCTCTCATTCTCTTCTCTTCTGACTCGTTAGGGTTGTCTTCTTTTACGACGCGGCGCGTGAGTGAATATCAAACTAACATGCGAGCCGGAAGGTGCGCGGCAGCCCACACTGAATTGACCCAGTGAGATGAGCCCGCCGCGTACTTGTAGCTTCATACCTAAACTGCGGAGTGTCCCATCTGTATTAATCTGTGCCGCGGCTTCGCCGTTCGCCCGCGTGGAGGTCGGAAATTATCCCACGAGAACGTACTACCGCGATAAAAAGTATCCTATGTCCTAACGCACATTTCGTACAAATCCGTTCAGTTCAGCCGTTTTAGCGTAAAAGCGTAACAAACAAATAAACATACTTTCGCATTTATAATATAAGTTAGGATGTTAGATGAGTTCCAGTAGGTGGCCACGCCAATCGCGCCATCAGCGGCGTATTTTTTTAGATCCTCAGAAGTACAGGTAGAATCAGTTAAGTATAACCAGATAACTTTGTAATAACATTATACTGAGTTCATTATCCATACTTACAGTTTTCAAAACTGCTTGCTCACAATCAATCTGCCTAGCCTTTTCCCAACTATGTTGGGGTCGGCTTCCAGTCTAACCGGATGCAGCTGAATACCATTATTTTACATGGAGCGACTGCCTATCTGACCTCCACAACCCAGTAACTGGGTAATACGATACCCCTTGGTCAGACTTTCGGGTTTCTGACGACCAAAGATCCACGAATGACAGCCGGGACCAACGGCTTAACGTGCTTTCCGAGGCACGGAGGAGTCTCGGTATGTAAAGATGGTCACCCATCCACGGACCAACCCCGGCAAGCGTAGCTTAACGTGATGGATCGACCCGTGCGGCTGTTATTACTTAGCCACGAGCTCCTCAAAACTCAAAACTGCTTGCTCACACACACATAAATTTGCTTAAGGGCGATGCGTTGTGGTAGCCCGCGAAATTCATTTTTTTTTGCGTTTTTTGCAATTCGCAGGTCCGTGTCAGGTTGTATCTGATCAAAATATGAATATAATAATAAAACATAAGTATTTATATAATTTTAACCAGGAAAATCATCGATACATCTCTTTATGTTAGATTTCGTGCAGATTCGTCGAACGAACGAAATCTAACTTAGAAAGATATATTGATGATTTTTATGATTAAAATTATGTAAATACATATGTTTTATTGCCGCGTATCATATTTTGATCAAGATATAACCTGACACGGACCTGCAAATTGCATAAAACGCAAGAAAATTTGAATTTCGTGAGCTACCACAGCGCATCCTCCTTAACTATGACTTTCGTTGGTCATTGATCCATTCAACAAAGTCAATAGCAATAGTTTTCACGGTCCATAAAAATAAATGAAGCCACTTATTTTCATGCAAATTTCTTTAAATAAACAACTTTGCCGTAGATGTCTAGACGTCGTTCTCAAAATATAGAAATACAAACAAACGAAGATCGGAACTACGTATTTATGTATCCAATGTTACCGTTGAACTTACACAGGGTGATTTTTTGAACATCATTCATGTTGAAAATATACTTGTGAGAACGATGCAAAATGTTAAAAGCGTCCATAATTCTATAAATAAAAAACAAAGTCGGGTTTGTTCGAATCTCGAGAACGGCTGGACCGATTTTCATGGTTTTTGATTTGTTGTATTTGTCTCTGTCCCGAATAGCAGAGTAACTATTAAAAACATGGGAAAATTGACGAAATAATAAAATGAAAGAAAAAAAAATCCAATACAAAATGTTCATGGGTTTCGTAACTGTCAAACATTTAATGTTTATCCCATCGATACGGTAAACCCTCCCCTTAAATTAAATAACGTATTTAAATAAAGGTTTCGAATCGACAAGATATATCCACAATATTCGGATAGTGGCTTATTTTAGATTTTTAAAATGTAGAATAATGTCAGTAATGAAAAAGGACTGACATATATAATGGTTGTCAGATATTTATACGTTCAGAAATTTATTTTGTGTAAACTAAGTTTTTTTCATAATTTTGACCTTTTTATTTTAAATTTATTCCGATAAAAATATCGGAATAAATTTAAAATAAAAAGGTCAAAATTATGAAAAAAACTAAAAAAAAAAAAACAAAAAAAAAACAACAAAGTAAAAACTTTACAGGATAAAAACGTAGTTCAATTCTTAAAATATAAATTAAGTTTTCCTACACAATTCAAAATGTTCTCAGCTTGCGCCTTCGGGAACTTCGCGCATTTACATTACAATATTCTTAGCTAAGACAGGACACTGTCTGTCGGGTCAGCTAGTAAAATATTTGAAAAAAAGCAATTCAAAATTATTATTGAATTAAAATAAGCCGTGGCAGCTAAGATATGACCAGCCTCCACTGACAGCGCCCGTTCACGAAACTGACGTATGGATTAGCACCATCCAGCTCAACCAATTTTAAGGGAGCTAAAATCCAACACACCTCATCTTGTATACGGTGCATAGATTCCAGTCTAGACGGAATACATTAAGCCAGTCGTTCAGTCATTATCGGTGCTATTCAATATCGAGCGTAGACAGTAATCGCTTTTGAGAAATTATCGAGTATTGCCTCTCTAGTTAGTGAGGGATTGCTTCTAGTTCTAGACTACTTTATTGTTATAGTTTTTGAAGAAAGGAAGTAGTTATTGTGACTGTTGAATGGCATGGCAAATGACAGTAAGATATTTTCAGGATTATTGACTTATTCCTTTTTTCTTGCACACAAACAATTTACAAAGGCGGATTAATAACGCCTTAGGCATTCTCTACCAGTCAACCAAGGTTGGTGAAGAGATAAGATTGCAGGTGCTCAGTTTGAGAGGGTTAAGATAATAAAAAATAAAAATATATATAATAATTAAATATAAATAAAAAAATAGGTACACAAGTACTTAAATGAGTTACTTTTTTTTCTTTTTTTTTTTGTTCTAAATGAAAAGGCTTTGTCGCTCATGCGATTATGCCGCCCTGGTTGGCTTACCAAAATCATACTAATAACTATTTAACATAATCTTAGCATAACTATTTTGTAAAGTAGGTACTCTAGCTGCATCAGAAAGTAGCACAGCTAGAACACTATTACAGTAACCTATCTCTCTAATCCTACAATTTCAGCTATTTCTTAATTCCTCTTTGCGAGCACACTCGGTTAATATGGTGATAAACATCATCAAAGGAATTAATGCAAAAATCACAATGATTAGTTTGCAGGTTATACCTATGCAGTTTGTATATCAACAAAGAGTCGTCTTGCTTACCAAGGCAATTTAACCTGTAAATAATTATTTTAAATGTTGAAAGAATTCCTGTGCGCAGGTGTGAAGACGCCGTTATACTAATACAGACAGATTCCGTTATACTAATAACTAGCGAGCCGGCCCTGCTTCGCGCGATTTTTACGACTTGACAAAACATGAAGGTTTTTATATTATTATAAAAGTAAGTTAAATATTAATTTATTATACATATAAACCTTCCGGAATAAATTCTCTAAACGATAGTGAAAACCACATAAAATCCGTTGCGTAGTTTAGAATAACAACGCGGCCACACAGACAGACATAAAAAGCGACTTTATTTTGTAATAAGTCTGAATAATAAAGATGACTCCAATTATTTTCAAAGTACACTTTTTTTTTTGTTACATTATTCAAAAATATAAAACACCCAATTATTTTCTCAGCCGGATAGAATTTAACTTTAACTTAATATCTTGATAATGGCATTCCGGCGTTACACTAAATTCCTAAATAGAACAAAATAAAAAACAGTAAGAAACAAAGTAAACTAATCACAAACGGAGTAGAAAAGCGTGTAAAGCAATGAAATAATTACGTTTAATTTACGACGAAACCTTAAAAAAACGAAAAACAATAATTAAATATTCATTACGAGGAATTATCGCGTTTTCTTTCTTTTCGACGAAAATTCACGAAAAGCCTTGGCACTTTTATGTTAAGTGAGATACTCTGGATTACTGGGCTCAGGTAGATTTTATCGATATCGATATTCCATTTTTTACTACCTTTATTTTATACTTATTTATGACACATGTATAAATAATCCTTTTAACGTGTTTCTTTGTGGTAATAACGTGAAATTGAGTTTTAAAATACTTAATGTCATTTTTTTCATTAAAATAATTATAATTTGTGTTTGTGAGATTATTCATTCAAAACTTGTTACCTTTCGAAATCGTACAGATTGTCAGATTTTTAAAGTAGATAATTTAAGTTCTCTAATTTTTTTCTCACATCAAAATTCTATTCTGCAATATGCTCGTCCCCCTATTACATGAGGCTTAAATAAAACTGGGGAAATGTGGGTGTACTATAGGTACACCTCTGCCTCACCCTTCGGAGAACACAGGCGTTAGTTATGTTATGTTATCAAAATTCTACTTTTTTGTGCGTGGATTTTAATTAATTTACCCAAAGAATCAATAACTACATACAAGGACCCTTCAATATGATATATAGCCCTAAATTTCAAAATAAAGACTTGTGTTTTACTTCTACCAGAATATCTTAATACTTTTCGTAGAAAACTATTTAAACGCACTGTCTTACTAATTATACCTTGGCCAAAATCAACGATTGCGGTCGTTACCACAGTAGTTTGACCAAGATATCTAGAAAGGTACTTTTAATTTCAAGAAATTGAAAATTATCGATATTTTTCGACAAGTCCCACCTCTAGTCAGGCTCCCCATTAACGCTATTACGCTAATGATTCGCCGGAGAAGGACGCCCCCCTAATTACAAAACAAAGCTTTTTAATAAAGATATTTCTTTTACCCATCCAGTGCCCTCTTGTGTGGGACGCTAACTTTGACTTTTATATTGTTTTTAGATCGATCATTGAGTAATTAGTTCTATTTGATATTTGAACGTATTTAAGGAAATGAAATTGGTTGGGAACAATAACATTTTAAATTATGTATTTTTTTTCAATAGCAAGATTTCCTCAAGTCTGTTAAGCCGTGTCTCCTGCGCGCCTTTTTGCGAAACATTTCACAAAATCCTTACACATGCATTTTTATTTTCGTACACAAACTATCTACTGCGTATTCAAATATCTTTAGTTGCATATTTTGTGTAGATGTCGTAATGAGTTCCGACGAGGAAGACGTGCTATCAGTGTGACAACAGATTTGCGCGGTGCGCGCGACAGTTGAAGAAGAAACAACGACCCCCCGCGGGGGAATGTTTTCCATGCAACTCAGAAAACAAAAACCAAAAACATCGCTTTTGCTTACACAAATGTGTACGGCCACGCCTTTTTGTTTCGATGTTTTTGTGTAATGTTTCGAAAAACACGCGCGGGAGACACGGCTTTAGTAGAGTGTTTTTGTGCTTGTTTCATTG
The DNA here is from genome assembly GCA_946251885.1 of Cosmia pyralina. NCBI lineage: Eukaryota > Metazoa > Arthropoda > Insecta > Lepidoptera > Noctuidae > Cosmia > Cosmia pyralina. The sequence goes on from OX276344.1 coordinate 5,957,544, forward strand.
CCATAGCTCTACTTTCTCAAAAACATAAATACGGCCACCAATCCAATACTGAATACCAAAAAAGATTAACTACATAGCTGGCCAGCCTTCAGCAATAAAAAACCAATTAAAACCGAGTCATAATTCAACAAAAACTCATTTCTAAATTGAACAATTCCAAATTCAAACAACAGTCTCGGCCTCTATTGAAACCGAAAAAAAAGTAGTTGTAGCTTTGTAACCCTGCAAATGCGCTCCTCCGAAAAAAAAAACAATTGCCTCGCACCGCCCATATATAACCCAGACAATAGTTACAAGAAATATATGAGCCATATTAACAATACACGCAGACATTTTTATACATTTTTGTTCTACCAGCACCGACGCGTTTAAACGGAAGCAATAACCTAACAACCCGGACGTTTACGCCATTTTATTCATATAAACCGGCAATAATGCCAGTGTTTGCATAGCGAGATATAAAAATTATTCAATTTTTGTTTGTGGATTTTTTTTCACACTTCATCTGACATGTTGATTGTCAAGTTGTGTTGTTAAATAAGAGATTTTATTGTTCAGGCGGTAAAAACGGGTTGTTAAATGCTTAATGGGAAAAAAATTGAGTATTTTTTTGTTGTCATATTTTGATGTTGCGTTACTGTTGAGCCTAACTCTAGAATTTATTGACTCCATCAAAAATGAGTGGTCTAATTCTATTAGGTAAAGTTTTAAGCTTATAAAACTTGAACTCTTCCAGTGTGTATTCTTGTGTGAAAGCTCAAGAATGCTTACTGAAAAAGTTTATTGTCTGAAAAAGCTCCCACGAACAATCACACTATCTCACTAATATTATAAAGGCGAAAGTTTGTGAGTGTGTATTTGTATGTTTGTTACTTCTTCACGCTCAAACGGCTCGACCGATTTAGGTGAAATTTGGTATGTAGATACCTTATACCCTAAATTAGCACATAGGCTAGCTGTTATCCCAGTCCACGCGAGTGAAACCGCGGGGCGCAGATAGTATGCATATTTTTACCCTAGCATCAATTATCTATCTATATAAATAAAAGGAGAAGTCCTGACTGACTGATTGACTGACTCATCAACGCCCAGCCTAAACCCTTGAGCCTAGAAAGTTGAAATTTTGCACAGAGGTTCCCTTTATAATGTAGACAAAGAATATGGAAGGATTTTTGAAATTCAACCCCTAAAGGAGTAAAATAGGGGATGAAAGTTAGTATTGAAAATTGTCATTATTGTAGTTTTAACCATGAATATCATCAGTATTTAGCATGTAGGTTTAAATTTTTAAAAAACACGTTTCAGCGTTTTTGGAAAATCATCTTCTTGGGGAGGAAAATAGGGGATGAAAATTTGTAAGGAAAAAGTTGGTAAGTTTTTTGTAAGTTGCCTTTGTTTAGAAATTACGAATCACGTGTCTTGGAGTTTTTGGAAAATCATCCCCCGGGGGTGTTAAATATCCTTACTAACTCATCATCGCTTGGCCTGACTTTCACCACCGCCAAATTTATTTTAGTAATTCAAAGAACCTTAACCTTAACCTTTACTAGGTTCCGTATCTGCAATTATTTAAGTAACTATTTTTTTCGAAATTTCCACGGGATAGAGAATAAGGACTTTAACATAACTGGCGAAATGTGGGTGAGCTATAGGTACACCTCTGCCTAACCCTTAGGAGAATATAGGCGTTATGTATTTATGTGCAAACAGCAGCAGTTCAGGTTACTACAAAATGTCAAATTTTCTCATTCGATTTTGAACTTAATCATCAACATTTTAAGGTTTAAAATAATTTAGAGAAATATGACGGTTTGGTATACCCTTTTTTTTTTGGGATGGGAAATCATCAAATGACGTTTTCCGCTCTGGGCGGAGCGGGAGGGCGTGTCAGACTTTTACTGACAAAACCCACCCGTGTTCCTTCAGTTGCCTGTGCCAGGGCCACGGCATCTCTTTCGAACAACCCGCGACCCTGGCGGCAGTTTGGTATAACCTGATAGACAGCTTTGTATGTATTATATTCTACGTACTTTATGGATCGGAATGCTGGGCAGTGAAGAAGATGGATGAAAAAAATTGCATGCAGCGGAGATGAGAATGTTGAGATGGATGTGTGGAGTGACGAGAATGGATAAAGTGAGAAATGAGTACATAAGAGGAAGTTTGAAAGTGGCGCCAGTGACAGAAAGTTGAAAGGAAATCGTTTGTCTTGGTATGGGCATGTAATCATGCCCATACCAAGACAAACGTTTTCCGAGGAGAGACGAAACGCATGTGAGTAAAACTTTTTTACAAAAAAATACAACCGACTTCCAAAAAACAACACTACAAAGTGAAAAATAACTTTAATTTCGGAAGTCGGTGTTGGTTTTTTCGTTTTTTGCCACCGACTTCCGAAATTAAAGTTATTTTTCACTTTGTAGTGTTATTTTTGGAAGTCGGTTGTATTTTTTTGTAAAAAAGTTTTTATTTTTCACTTTTTAGTTGTGGCACCTACCCCACTCAAATTCTAATACCACTACCTGCAAAACAAACTAGAACATCATCCATATAAAAGTGGGGAAAAAATACGTATTATTGAAGCTAACTCAAAAACTACCCAAGGGAAGTTAATCAATTTCATATGGGACCAACTTTGATGTATACCCTCTCGAATAAAATAAAAAAATCCAAATCGGTCCAGCCATCTTCAAGTAATCGGGGAACAAAGTTTCCGACGAATTGAGAACCTCCTCCTTTTTGAAGTCGGTTAAAAAGAGTGATGAATATAGATGTTGATGGATGGAGAGGCAGAGGAAGGACAAAGAAAAGATGGATGGATTGTGTGAGGAATGGTATGAAAGAGAAGGGAGTGAATGATAGCGTGACGGTTGACAGGGGAGAATGGAAGAAGAAAACGTGTTGCGCCGACCCCAAGTAATATGGGATAAGGGCAGGAAGATAATGTATGTACTATATTCTACGAATAATTTATCCAGGTTCCTGCTTTATTTTATCCAATAAAATAAAGCAAAATAACAACTAAGAAAGAATACCAAGAGAAACATAATCTCGAGCTGTATCCCAAACTTCCCAAGTGACTTTTAATCTAAAACGCTCTAGAAATAAACGAAAAACTAAATCCACTCATGCTCAGTATAAAGACTTGAAAATGAACTTTTTCAACCGCTTGCGATGTGCTTGCTCAATGCACTCTAAATAATTAATAAAAACGTGCATTATTTATATTTACGACGCTGAGAGGGTTATGCCTGCATAATAGGTTTAAAGATAATGTCTATAAGAACCGTTTTGCATATTTCAGTAGCACTAAGGCAGCTCAGTAACTTTTGTACCAGCTCAACGTCAGTTTGTTTTCTTTATTTCTTTGGTAAGTTCGTTTACTAAAGTCTAGATGGGTTCAGTTAAGTTGAAATGTCTTTTAAATATTTATGGAATTATGATGTTGTTTTTTGAATATTGAGCTCGAAATGAAGATTTTGTGATTGAGTTTCAAAAGTATCTTAATTCTTAGCCCGAATGCGGTTTAAATGAAATAATTTAGGTATTATAGACGGTGAATTTAATAGTATCTTTCTATATTTATAAAATACTTACATAATTTTAGCTCGAGTATCCAAAGACATTCGATACACATATTATGACATATATATATATGTATGTAGTCCGCTAATAGGCATGTAGACGGGTTACCCTTGTTTCATCGAAAAGAAATTGACAAATTATCACTTCCCAAACAATTTTCCGCATTATTTCATTTGCCAAATTATTACTTAGCAAAAAATCTCTTCACAAATAACTGTAACGCAAACGTAATGTTTGGCAAGTGAAAGTTTAAACAATAACTTGTTTACCAACTAGTACTTTTACCAGTTTTTATGTTGTCAAATATTTCAGTTGGAATAACACATTTTACGCGAAATCAAATAAGCCAAATATTTAGTAACGTCAGTTTTCAATTTACCATTTCTATTCAGTCAATTGCTTAGTCAATGACAAAAAATTTGGTTTTTTTTTTAGGTTTTTTTCCATATTTTTTTCTACATAATCTAGTCGTTTCTGACACTCGCCGGCTGCTACCGCGGACCGCTCGCTTAGCTCGTGCGGCGTAGGAGGTCACAGTTTTAACATAACCTAACCATTCATTTTTATTTAAATAATTAACCTCGTCTAACTATTTCGGTTCTTGATAGCCTGCTGAAAATAATCTCTTTTTTACCATATTTTTTTCCATAAAATGTAGTCGTTTCTGGAACTCGCCGGCCGCTGCCCCGCGACACCGCTCGCTTCGCTCGCTCGGCTCGTGCGTAGAAGGTCACAGTTTTAACTTAACCTAACCATTTTTTTTAATAATTAACCTCGTCTAACTAGTTCGATTCTTGATAGCCTGCTAAAAATAATCTCTTTTTTTCCATATTTTTTTTCTATACAATCTAGTCGTTTCTGGCACTCGCCGGCCGCTTCCGCGGCACCGCTCGCTTCGCTCGCTCGGCTCGTACGTAGGAGGTCACAGTTTTGACCTACCCTAAATATTTTTTGTCATAACAAATCATTTGACCAAACGTTTATTGTCTAAAATTTGTTTGCTGTAATAAATAATTTGATTAAAGACCAAACGCCTTAATGATATTATCCTTGGTAATATTCTGCCAAGTAAAAATTTGACCAAATGAAAATGTGCGTACTAAAATCATTCCAAATATTGCATTGGTATAAAAAAAGGTTGCTAAAATTTGTTTGAGTAGTGAAATTTTGTCAAAATCTTTTCGGCAAAACGGCAGGATCCCCATGTAGACGCTTGATGAGTGAAGCCGAGAGTAAGTTATTCTTCCCTTCATTTTGATCATTTATTTGTACTGAACATTTATACATACCTGGGAACTTTGTGGTCCGGAGATATTGAACATATTCTAACTTTTTTTACGATTTTTTCCTGTACTCAAAATAGACCCAGAAACACAATATTTTGCGTGTGTAACATTGGGCTGTCGAGAACAGCGACTTCACACTCCAAGAATAAAAGTCATTTCCCACTAATAATTTTTGCAGAATGTTACTTACTTTGATGTACAGAATACATAGATAACGCCTATATGATGGACCTTTTTACAATCAGTAAACGTATCCCATCATATCTAACCAAACTGCAAGTATGCAATCACTGATTAATCATTTACAGAACAATCATTATTGATTCTCTGGGATAGTATGTACCGTCATTTACATCAATACATACTATCCCAGAGAGTCAATTTGCACAGGCAGCCGCTTACAGTGCAAACTGATGATAATAGCAATAATACAATAATGTTGATGAATGATGGAACGACATAGAAATATCGGAAATAATACATTTTATTATCCCGTTACATGTAGCAATGTATAACCTTATGGACCCCGTAGGTTCATGTCAATGTGTGCTCGGATGTTAACGGAACCCCATAGGCTCACAACTACTGTAAGCCCGTGGTAGCCATCGGAGGATGATATTTTACGGTTATATATATATGATATACGTTTGTATACCTATTATATAAAGGTTTCTTTTTGATTTTTCCTTACGCACACATGGGGTACGTCTGACATTTAAGAGGTGTTTAAGTTTGTCATTATGTTCGTGGGAGTACTGTAAAGGTTTGATGCTTTGGTCAAGCCTCGATAATATTATACTGGCTGATATTCAATCATTCAAATATTGAATGTGTCCTAGAAAGAAAAACGAACCTCGTTTTTCTTTGTAGGATGACGGATAGATTCTTGTAGGGCTCCGCGTAGAACCATTTTTAGTTAAGGAGTGTGTTTTTAATTATAATTGATACGAAGCTTATAAATATAGAGGGCATGAGCCCCATTCAACTAAAGTCCCTCTCGATTCATTATCAATATAGTAAATCTCCTACTGTGAGGTTCGAACCCTCACAGTACACCTCTGGCTAACCTTTTGGTCAATACAAGCGTGATATTTTATTATGTTTTGTTATGTTCTTGAAATCATTGTAATTTCATTCCTTGTACCCGTTAATGGTGGTCGTTCTAATTTATTTAACGTCGATTGATATATTTTAAGTATGAATCAAATTATAAGTAAACAAAATTAAGCCCATGGGATTCTTCCCATGGGCTTAAGTTTTTTTACTTATAATTTCTATTCTATTCTATAATTTCTTTAATTAGTTTCTATGAAAATATTTATTCGTTCTTACTTACTAAAACCACATAAAACTTAGAAAAAGACGGTTGAAGACTAAAACAATGTGAGATAAAAAAGAGAAAACCAAAACCGCCAAGAAATCATAAAAAAAAGTAACAGCAGCCGCAAACACGACCATAATAAAATATTACCAAATTCTGCAGCCATCCATACATATAATTCAAATACCAGTCTCACTTTTACCAATACCTCTTACAAATACAAACAGGCAACTACACATCGCGATGTGAGCTCTTACATTACCATATTCTAGTCCGCAGGTTTCGTTTCCATTCCACGATGGATTCCCACCAGTGTTTGACTTTGAAACTCAACTAATGTTATATTGAAATTTAATGGGATTTGAGGAACTAGATCGGCAATTCTTGATGCTGTTGGATGGTGCATACGTAGTAGTGTTTGGTTTGTTGTTACTTAGTTAATATTGGGAATAGAGATTATGCATATAAGGAATAGTTTGTGGCGCTATCGATCTCTGTTATTGATGAAGTATGTGGTAAATTGTTGTTAATTTGCGTGTCGTCTATCTATTCCATAAAATTAAATGTAGACATTATAGTTTTTGGTATTATTTTAACTAATCAAATAATATTTATATGCTTATTAAATTTTAAGAAGGTTACATTAACATATTCCAAAGGTAAATTATTGTGTTATACCAAAACAGTGATCTAAATTGTATAAGTGAGCATTTGTGGATTAAAAGAGCATTGTCAGTCTAATTAGTCAATAATTTACAAAGAGCATTTAAACACATTGAGTGTGGCCCGAAGGTAGTTCCTTGCAGCAACCCATATTTTAAAAGAACAATTATTTTTTAACCATTTTTATCTATTTATCTAATTTCAACAAACATTCCTTTTCTATGCACTTAACTTATAAACTCTACTACTACAGCAACTGTTAGAAACGCTCCTGGCAAAACGACGGCATGACATACGCAATCAAACGCTCGATGTTTAACTAACATTCGACAAATCCCGCCGAGAATTAATTTCCGATGTGGATGATAATGAACAGGCTGTACGGGTCATTTGCATCGATATACCGATGTCGTTCATCGAAATGAGCGCACACTGCAAATTTGCCGAACGAGCCCGCAAAACCAGTGTGAATTGAGGCCTACTGCAGTTACTACATGATACAGAGAATTGTTTGTGCTTTTGTTTGGGAATTTCATATTTTTGAATGAATTTTGACGTGTAATATAGTTTTCTGTTTATTTTGGTTCAGCGGAATATTGGCGCTATTGTGGGTATGGATTTTTGTCAAAAAAGTTTGTAAATTGTTTCAAAACAAAGTACATTGAACTTAGTATTAACAGAAAATTGCACCAATCATTATCGTTTCAAAATTGCAATAAAGATAAGCAATCAAGCAAAGACTGTTGAAATTTCGATTTCAGAATATCAATAGGCCTTTCCAGTACGCGCCGGTAGAAACCAGTTCGAGCCGGATATTGCACGTCCATTGTTGTAAAATTCATAGAGGCATATTTATTTTTTGCATATTAAGTGCGTGATTGATATCCGATTGCTGGGGGCTATGCAACTGGCAATTAGATTTAATGGCATTCCAGTATTGCGATGATATATTAATACCGTGAATGTTTTGAATGGAAATAACGGAAACATGAATTTTAAATTTTTGAAACATATTAAAATTTTGGATTACTTTTGATTCTTAGTTAAATATTGTAATACTTGTTACTCAGCTAGGAGAACAATTAATCTCATATTCAGTGTAACAAAAAGGCTAAAGAATTTTCTTTAACAACGAATACTCTAAGAAAATTAAAAGCATTAGAAATCAAAGATTCACCAACACAAAAACAAACAAAGATTCCTACAGAGTAACTAAAACAGAAGTAAACTCTGACACAACCCCTAGTGACCTTCACAAAGCTCTCGAGCAGAAGTAACTGCGCACAATGACTAGCACATAGCGAACACGTAGGTAATTGCATGACATTGCAACTGCCTCCCTCCGATATTGGAACAACCAGAGCTCTTGGGTTACGCTTCTAAGTAATTTTGATTTTCATGCAAATTTCGGTGTAGAAGAGATTTTGGAGCTTGGTTTTGGTTAAGAAACTGATTTCTGCATCATGACTACCGACTTTTTATTTAAATTAAATCATATTTGTCGCAATTGCAGTTCCTGTTGCAAAATAAATTGATTCTCGACTAAAGTGAGTCATAATTTATTATAAAGATAGTATGAGGTCATAATTTAGATCCTATCATAATTAAAATACTTTGTCCATTTTTAGGATTCCGTACCTCAATAGGAAAAACGGAACCATTATAGGATCACTTCATTATCCGTCTGTCTAAGTGTGTCTGTCAGTCTGTCAAGACACTTTTTCTCAGGAACGCGTGGAGGTATCAAGTTGAAATTAATATCAAATACGTAGGTCTGCGATCCCTTGAAATCCTAAAAAATCAAGCTTCTAAGTCAACGCAACAAAAAAATACAGCCATTTATGCGACATATCTTATATATAAAATTCTCGTGTCACAATGTTCGTTCCCGTACTCCTCCGAAACGGCTTGACCGATTCTCATGAAATTTTGTGAGCATATTGAGTAGGTCTGAGAATCGGCTAACATCTATTTTTTATACCGCTACTTTTTATCCCGGTCTACGCGGGTGAAACCGCGGGGCGCAGCTAGTTTATATATGAAATTTGGCAAGAAGCAAGGTCTCACAATAAGGAAAAGTCCGAAATTTTTAATTATTTTGGGATTACAAGGATTAGTTTGATTTTGCGATAAATTCTTTTCAAACTACGTAACCCTTCATTGTGCGTGGAGCGACACGCACTTGGCCAGTTTTTTCTTTTTCATATTGGTATACTGTTAGGGGTTGCTTTCGTACTCAGTATTCTCCACTGTACTCGTACTACGAGTATATCTTTCATATTTTCAAGTGAGGTCAATGGCCCTCACGTGCTCTCCAAAAATGAGATGTTACACAAACAGGAATAATAACGATTTTCTAGCTACACATCGTTTTCAGAACATACCATTTTGTGAGTCAAGCCGCAATATTTGTTTTTGCTGAATCAGCTAGGGTGAGAATATATCAGACTGAAATGATGAATGTACGAATGAAAATGAGAGAGGGATTCATTAAAATTCGGTCGTTTTACTTTTTCTGCCCTCGATGGGACACAAGTATGAAAAATTGTTTGATGAAGCCATATCAATACTTGACGTTTTGTGTCTTAAATCAAGATCCAATAGAAAATAGTTTTTCCGTACTAATTTACAAAATTAGGAAAGCTATGTATAAAACTTTCATTATTAAAATAATAATATTGTAATGTTTGAAGTATGTAATTTCACACATTAATATTAAAACCAATAAATTTCCCATCCCATGATGGGAAATTATTGGTTTTAATATTAAGATTTTGTGATTTTGATTTTTTTTTTGAGATTTTTTTATTTGGTTTTTTAGATAAGGAGATAAATAATGAAATAAGTAGGTCTTCTTACTGATGTTTACCATTAAATATCAGTAAGAAGACATACTTATTTCATTATTTATCTCCTTATCTCATTTTGTAGTCTTGTAGTCATAGTGTCAGTATATTCGCAAGTGGAGATCACAATTTCACAGTTGTTTAGGTACAGTAGAATTGACACTTGGAGTTGAAAAAAAGTTCGGCTTTGTAGAGCGTTGTCTCTGTCATTCATATCATATCTGTGTGTAACGAAGTCGCTTTATGAAACTCAAAGTATCATCATCATCATCATCATTCTCCTGCCCTTATCCAATTTATGTGGGGTTGGCGAAACGTCTTTTTCTTCCATACTTCTCTATTAGTCCTCATTTCGGTAGCCACCTCCTTTCTAGCTATATCATCTTTCACAAAGTCCACCCAACTTTTCTTCGGTCTTCCCCTACTCTTATAGCCATCCACATTCATACAAAAATCAAAACTTTCCTCACGACATTTTCCTCTTTCCTCCGCATTAAGACAACATTATAATAATATCACGAAAGAAGTTCTCGTAAAAATACGCTGCTTTTTGGGCTTAGTTTCTACTCTTCTCCTGCTCTCGACTACTCCTCCCACCAATAGAATATCCCCGAGATCTAAAAAACAAAATGGTGTTTTACTCTTCTCGTTGCAAATACGGAAAAAATAACAAAATCTTTTCCACATAACCACCACTTTCTCCGCCAATAAAAGTGCAAGTCTCAACAAGGCCGCGCAATTTGTCACACAATCTCATGACGTGACAACTGACACTCATAGCCTCGTAAGACGGTGACAAGTGACAGTCATGGCCTCGTAAGACCATGTTACTTGTCACGCTCCCACTCTAGCTGGTTACAGCTCTAATATAGGCCGTGCAAGACAGCTTGACGTGTTTGGTGCTACTCTATATTATATAGAGGGGTGAAATAAAAATAGTGCGGTTTTCAGGTGATAGTTTTTAAGTGTGAATGAAAAGGGTTTCATGTTTTATCACTTAAAAGGTGATGATTGTATTTTCACGTGGTGACAAACTGCAACTGTTGAGTAAGAATTTCATGATACAATAAATGAAAATCAATCTTTCAACCTATTTTTGGTTCATCTGTAATAGGTTACGTCATCTCGGTCGGTCTATCAAATCTATGCTCATAAAATAACAAAACACGAGGACATCCCGAATACTTTCTTAGACATAAAACTTGTACAAGATAAGGGATGTAACATAACTTAGATTATTCCTTCTAATAACCTTCAACGTCCCTAGTTCTGCCAAAATATTACTCATATAATTTTGCTGACTTCCGTCAAAATAATATCGTCCCAAAGAATGGATAAGTCATCTTATAAACCATCGTTGATATACCAAGATAGGGTGTCTATATATCACTAACTTATATCGGTATGTACCTAGGTACAACAAAAGGTCAACAAAAGAGATATCTAGGCAGGGTATACTAACATATTTGTATGTGAATTGCTTCATGTTCAATTTTATATTATATTAGTTTGTTTTTGCAATACTCCTACATTGTGACACACCAACACAAAATTGTATAATTTCACGAAATTGAACATGAAGCAATTCACATAGATATACACATAGATATGTTAGTATACCCTGCCTAGATATCTCTTTTGTTGACTGAATATAATATTGGTGACGCTCACTCTTTGTCAAAATTGGAGGTTTTTAATCCCGCCCTTGTTTAAAGAACGTGTGGAAACACAAAATCGGGCAGGCACCATTACCACTTTCAATATGATGCGTTTGCATGTGTTAAGAAAAATATTCAGATAAAACACGAATTTAAGTGTCTTATAATTTATTATTACCAAATTATTGTAATGAACAAGCATTCTCGTTTGTCTCTGCATCATAAAAGAGTTAAAACCTAGTATGATAAATTATGTGCTTATTACTATCTGATCATTCCAAAATCAACATTCCACCTAATGAATCAAACACAGGACCCTGCGATCCCAAACCAAATAAGAGTATATTTACTAATCTAATTTATACGAAGATGCTCCTATATTTTTCTAATACAGTAATATTCCCAGACTACGCCATACTTCCCTCAAAATATTATCATATAAGCCCAATAATATTTTATCGTGATAGGCTAAATAATACGTCGGCAACATTTGGTGGTTATATTGTTACGTGTGGCCCGTTATATACCGACCATCCGATATGTGCGAGGTCAAAGGTTTCATGTACTTAACGAAAAGATTTGTAGTTAGGGTCGATAATGTCTCAATCTAGATAGCTATACGAGATACATACTGATTGAAACACCTAGTTTCCATTTGAGAAAGTCTGTTGTACACACTCATTTACTTATAATTTCGTTATTTCCTTATTTGAATCCATAAATTCTTTTATTTTCACGCAATAATGCTTGAAAATAATTTGGGCGCCAAAATAAGCTGAGGTGCCATCTTTGTTGCATAACCTTTTTTGGAGAATATATTAAAAACAAATTTTGTAAGCTGCCAGTTTGAAGGCGAAACGAAACTTTTTACCTCATCCAACTTTAATAGCATTAGACCTTCATAATCTGTAATTAATTTATATTCAGAGTATTCCGAAGTACGTTTTATCTTTTGCGCGAATTAAAGGTTTAAACCCAAAGAGGGAAAAAAATGCTGTCGCTTTTCGAAACTTGGAGAAAAAAGACGGAGCCTGAATAAAAATCACTACATTTGTCACAGCATAAGAATTGGAATTAGACAAATTCGTCCGTTAAATTAAGGCCATTCCGGATAGAGAACGGAATTCGATTTGGGGTAAATCTCCCACCCGGCTGGGGAAATGGGGAATTTTCCTTTACCGCGCCTCGCGAACTTAAGCGATGCTCGGGATCGCACGTGATTGGATAAAATAGAAAGTGTATTTACTTCTAATTTGATTTTAAATTGGATACAAATGGATGGCGATTTTTTTTACTTAATCCGCCAAAGAACGGGCGTCCCGAGTAAATTATTTGGCTTAGAGACTCGAGACGTGAAAATTAAATCGATCAATCGTAGACCGTATTCGAATAAACAGCACTTTCAGCTCACTGATAAATATTTAAACAGCTTTTCAATTAAGTGCAGACTAAGTTAAATAATACTCTAAAATACAGCATGAAATTACATTTTAAAAAGAGAAGTGAATATTTTAAACCCTACCTATTTGGAATTCCTACATTAACATACGAGCAAAAAGTGTGAAATAACTGTTTTAAATATTAACCATTTAAGTTGGAGGTATGTTGCTGTTTCAATTCAACGTAGCTCTAGCATTCCATTAACATCATTTTTCATTGCTTACTTACGGTTTTACGGCGCTGACTTAGCCTTATTACATCTCATTGCTCGCAGCTTAGTTATTTTTTCATCTCTAGTATATCTGATCTACCATTTTTAAATCGACATATGTACCTTTACTAATTTCTACCCGTGCGACTTAACTACGTACTAAACAGTATTGTACGAGTGACGTCACAACGTCAGGTCCATAGTTAACTTGCAAGGGTTGTACACACTTATATTCCCTTTACTATAACATTAGACATTTAAACAAACCTTTTTTTACAGTCCGTTCAACCGATTTTGACTTCTATTCCATATAGGCTTAAGGATGGCATGAAAGGAAAAAAAGTGGTTACAATACCAACTGTTTACTGCAGCTGCCATTTGTCATGCCACCAACGCAATAAAAGTCAAAATCGGTTGAACGGACTGTAAAACAGGTTTGTTTAAATGTTATTATTATTGTCTTATTGTAAATGGAGTATACTTTATCCTTAAAGGGTTATAGAGGCATGAGGAACAGGGTGTAAAGTTCATTCATCCTCCACTGAAAAGGGAAGATCCTCCGACCAGACGGGTGTCGTGTATGGTGGACAACTGCCCGACGGTTGATGTCGGGACGTTGTATATATGCTAGTCGCGCGGTAAACTCTGATTGCGCGATTCAGGATTTGCGTGACGTCATGCCATTGTGATGCGTAGTTCGCATGTGCCGCCGCAGGGTAAAAATGGGATAGTTGCCCTAGGAGGATAGACACACCATAATGCAAATAGTGACTTGTAAACATACTATCATCGCAGTTAAGGGTGGTACTGGGTTCTTTGCTTATAGGTATTAATATTAACTGCGATGATAGTACTTTTACAAGTCACCATTTAAATTATGGGGCGTCTATCCTCCTAGGGCAACTGTTCCACTTTTTCCCTAAGTAAAAATGAAATGCTCTTCGTTGGTAAACGCATCAATTGAGAACACAATCGATTTGAGACACGCATCAATTGATTTGACTATTTAAATAATAGTAATAGTCCGATTAGGAATATAAATTAAAAAAAATTTGAAAACTTTGTCTTTGCCCGGATTTGGGAAAAACTGAAGTGTTTTTTCTATTTGATTTTTGTATGAACTGAAGAAATTAATGAAATTTTGACAAAACAATGTCTGTCGGGTCAGCTAGTTAATTAATAAAAAACCGGCCAAGTGCGTGTCGGACCACGCACAATTAAGGGTTCCGTAGTTCAAGGGATTTATCCCAAATACAAACTATTAACATATTTTAATTCCAAAAAAAAATGTTTTATGTGATAAACCTATGTATTTGATATTCATTTCAACTTGATACCTCCACGCGGTCTTGAGAAAAAGGGTCTTGACAGCTGACAGTCTTGAAAATATTGTTTTATGTAATAGAATTACAAATTAACAATTTTTGGATTTTTTCCTTTACTTGTGCTATTAGACCTTGCTTCTTGCCAAATTTCATGATTCTAGGACAACGGGAAGTACCTACCCTATAGGTTTTGATTTACTTGCGAGCATCAAAATATGTAGCATAAATGGTCGTATTTTTTTTAGCGTTGCCTTAGAAGCTTGATTTTTGTAGTACTCCAAGGGACCATAGACCTACGTATTTACTTTTAATTTCAAAGTGATACCTCCACGCGTTCCTGAGAAATAGGATCTTGACAGATGGACAACGAAGTGATCCTATAATGGTTGCTTTTTTTCCTTTTGAGGTATGGGACCCTAAAAAGTAGCCATGCTTAAGCATTTCTTCCAAGAAAATAAATCTTTACCGCTACCGCTTGTACCTTAAACGCCCGAACAAGTCACTCACGTTTGAAGTTTTAAGTCAATTAATTTTTTGTCTTCACTGGATACCTTCCTACGATACTCATTATCTTTGACAGTAATTCCTGTTTCAGAAAACTCGATAATTAGAGGAAGTAACATTTATTAAATTTACTACCTTTCTTCTTATATAGGAACGAATAATTATCCCTGTACAGTCAGGATAATTAGTTGTTTATCAAATTGACATGCTACGCCAATTTTATTTATCATGCATACCTTTTCATACGACCGTCAAAGAATGACAGCTGTGATTTGAATACACCTACAGACAATATGCTAAACAATTAATTTATTTATTTAATGGATCGCCAACAGAGGCTACACAATTACATACTTAATTTATTGCAGATACGGACAACACAAATGTGCGCTTCCAATTATAGGCGACCACATCATTCACTTAATAACTAGGTAGGTACAAGAAGTTTGATAAGAACAAGAATCATTAAAATTAAACAAAATACAATAAACGAAAGTAATTGAAAGCGAATCAAAATGAAAACCAAAACATTTTCCAAACCAAACAATTTCCCCCTACAGACAATTAAATTGCTAGTCCATTTGGTCAATCAATCTGCCTAGCCTTTTTCCAACTATGTTGGGGTCGGCTTTCAGTCTAACCGGATGCAGCTAAATACCAGTATTTTACATGGAGCGACTGCCTATCTGACCTCCACAATCCAGTAACAATACGATACCCCTTGGTAAGACTGGTTGTCCGACTTTCGGGCTTCTGACGACCCGTAACGACTGTCAAAGATTCACGAATGTCAGCCGGGACCAACGGCTTAACATGATTTTCGAGGCACGGAGGAGACCCGGTATGTAAAGATGGTCACCCATCCACGGACCAACCCTGGCAAGCGTAGCTTAACTTGATGGATCGACCCGTGCGGCTGTTATTACTTAGCCACGAGCTCCTCCTCCACCATTTGGTAAACAATTAATTTCCCTGGCTTTACAATTCGTTCCTATAAAAGTTGATAAGACAATTTACGTACACAAATTAGAACTCTAATGCACTCTTACACATTTTTTACTGAATAGAGAAATAGTGTTAACTATTTTGTAATATTTTCACAATAGTAGCCGCTAAAACAACCTGCATGGATTCAATTTGATTCTGGACGTCCTGCGAAAAATTTGCTGTTGTTTACGGTGTTCACTTTGATCGTCTTCCGAGATTTTACGACCTGTACGTCGATTCTGTAAAATTTAAACAACGACTCTCATCTCACATCGCTATTCACTCTCACTCGTAAAATACATGCTATTTATTTGACACTTTGAATCGGGTTCGAGTGCAAAGTGAGCGTCGAAGTGACGGGGGAATTCCCCCAGGTAATTACAAGTAAGGTTTACCTTACTGAATGCCACTTCTTACGTCATCTCATACTTTATCTGTCAAAATCTTACGGTCAATTTAGTTCAACTCACTGACACGCTCGCAAGGGTAGCGCTAGTGTAAATTCGAATTATCAACCGAGTTTTTAGAATGCAAATCAAGAAACTCACAGCGGATTCAGATTCGAAGTTTAGAATGAGGTCTTACAGAATCACACGGCAGTGCAAGATGCGTCCGCCCAAAGAAAGTCCCTACGTGAACTGAGTGATAGATCGACGCCGTCATCCACACCCTACTTTACAGCTGTACAATCGCAATCGACAACGATTTATCGAATAGGAAATGCAACTGCCACCGATCAACTGTGTAAACGAAATAATCTGCAACGATACACCATACACACGTTCAATAAAACTGCACAAACGGATTACAGAGATAAATCGTTGCCGTGTGTAGGCTTTACTGGCGTGCTCCGTGTAAACCAATAGAGTTATAATTATGAAAACACCAGCTGCGCCCCGCGGTTTCACCACAAGTTTCACAAAAGTAGTCTATGTGTTAATCTAGGTATAAGCTACCTACATACCAAATTTCATCTAAATTGGTCCAGCCGTTTGAGCATAAGGAAGTAACAAACATACAAACACACACACGCCACACAAAGACACACACTCACAACTTTCGCCTTTATAATATTAGTCTGATTGTATTACGAATTTAATATATTGTTTACCCGGATTAACATATAGGGAACTTTTAATCCCTGTAGTACGAGTACATTCCCTTGGGACATTTTCTGACATCCACGCGAGTGAAGCCGCGGGCAAAAGCTAGTTTATCACAAACACAAATCACAACACACAAACACTAACCCAAATACAAAACGCACGTGTTAGAAAGTGGATTGTACACTAACCTTATAGGTATATATATATATCCACTTAATTAAAAGCTTTGTATGTCAAGATGATTATTAGTTATTTACTGTGTATGAAACTAGTTATGAACATTGTGTGTAAGGAAAGGGTTTCATGAAGAAAAGTACAGAAAGACAAGACTAGGTATTTATTATTTCAATTAGGCTTGTCAATAATTATTTATCTAAGAAAGCTATTTGTCCGTTCGCAAAACTAGGTAGACATGGAGAAGAACGGACAAGAAACTCCATGGGAACTTTAGTATTTTATCCATACATTTTTACATTAGGATCAGTCTCAATTAGGTATCACATTACCTTATAAATATAGATCAGATCATCATAGATCATTTTTCTCAAAGTTAGCAACTATAACAATAGATAGGAATTTGCACAATATCATGAGCAATATTAGTCGTATTATAACACATACAGAACAACATAGTTATCAACAATAATCAAGATATAATATTATCAATCAACTTACATGAACATTGTAGTTAGATCTTTCACCAGATCCAAGAGAATCCATTTTACACAGAACTTCTGCTATGCAGCGTGGTGTTTTACATTGGCTTAGCCAATGACGTATTATAACTTTTAGCAACTTAATAATTACGGACAATGGGACACCACTCATGGTGTGTCTGTACCGTCTAACAGTTGTAACCAAAAGACTTGGATGATAGGACCTCCTTAGCAGCTTTATATTTACGGCAGACACCAGAGGGTCTTTACCGTACGACAGCTAGCATAACGAGTCCCCCTAATTCGGGGTAGTCCCGTCTTTTATAGTTTTTAAATATTACTGGTACCTACCTACTAGGTACAAACTATTCCCACCTCTTGGCGCCATTTTAGACCAATCACAGATGGTTATACATAATTGCCAAATAACTTCTAAAATAGGTATTACTTAACAAATCATATATTGCGAGACTGTTTTAAAACATTAAGGGATCATTTAGGAATACAGTTATTGTGTATTTATAATCTAGAAGTAAGATCTGATACGATATTAGTTTCAACCAATCAAGGGTCATGATTTATTTCTGCCAATCACAGGTCGTGACTATTGTTACAAGTTATTTAGAAATAACTTGGTACTTTACGTGATTCGTGTGGCGCCACAAAATCAAGGTAATTTACGTTTAATAAAGTTTATTCAAACGTTATTTTTTTTTTTTTTTTTTATTCTAATTAATTTATAGAGAGTTTAATCACAAATTGATTATGCCACCCTCATCGGTACAAACAATTATTCCTTATGATCTAAATCCTATTTTTGCTAACTTATATAAGAGTCTTGCGTCCTTTGACAATGGGGACGCAAGAATACTATTGCATCTTCCAACATCTAGTGATTTGGACAACAATATGACCCTTTCAGCCTCGTTCCGGACGCACTCCATCAGTATATGGTAAGTGTCTTCCACTATGTTACACTCCGGACAATTTGGTGAGGAAACTTTACCCATGAGAAAAGCAAAACTGTTCATTGGAATGTGTCCCGATCGAAGCCGAAGAGCCATTACAATTTCCGGCCGACTCATGTTTACCTGGTCAAACCATGAACAACGAGATAGTGCTGGCTGGATCGTCCGATACCAGATTCCCTTGCTCAGTGACCTCTGATCGAAGTGTTCGTGCCACATTTTAGTGCATTCTTCTTTAACCACACACAAAAAATCACTGTGCACGGGAAGTAATGGACAAAACAACCCATCATCACATGCATCTTTCGCCAATCGATCCACTACTTCATTATCTTCCAAGCCAACATGAGCCGGTATCCATTGTAGTACAATATTCTTGTTCTTAGAAATAAGTTTACAAATAGATTTGATCATTATTAATTTACGTTTAATAAAGTTTATTCAAACGTTATTGAAATGGAACGTTTCCGAACGTCACTGTCATCTGTCATTCTGACAGATTGACACTGATGTTCGTAATAAGATTATCAATAAACTATTCAATTACTTAATTATTCTCCATAAATATGAACAATCGTTAATAATCCAACACACGCGCGTGCGTTTTGTATTTGGGTTTGTGTGTTGTTGTGTTTGTCGCGCGTACGTTTTTATTTAACACAAATCTTTCGGAATAAATTCTCTATATACGATTGTGGAAACCGCATCAAAAATCCAGTGTGAAGTTTAGAACAACGAAGCGGTTACACAGACATACACGAAAAGTGACTTTGTTTTATAACATAACATAATATCTGTAATTTCCATTGCCATCAACCGGGCACAATTCTAGACTCCGGGCTACTACTGAGATATTCGGGTGGAAAAACCCAATAACACTTTGCCCGACCCGGGAATCCAACCCAAGACCTCATGCTCAGCAGTAGCACTTGCGATCACTAGACTAACGAGGCAAAGTTTGTTAAAGTAAAGTTTATTTATTTGCATAGATTGTAGGTACATGACATAAAGTATTAAAAAAACAATTGTGATCCCTGTACAACCTACCCTATATTAGGCATGCAAACATTAATTAATTAAAATTAAAACATTAAATTCGTAGATAATATAAAAAAGAATAGTGTCAAAATAAAAAATACAAAATTACGAATTACAGGTCAAATCAGGTACCATTAAATAAAGCAAACAATTAATTTAATAAAATAAAACAATTAAATAAGTTGGTATGTCATTAAATTGCATATAAGTATTACAATTATCTGAAATTAGAAATTTACTTTAGAATTTATTTAAGTAAGTCATTGTCATTTAGGAAATCATTAATCGAGTAGTAACATTTTTCAATCAATAATGCTGTCAACTTCATTTTAAAATTGCGTATTGTGTCATCTTTTGTTTTATGATAAGTATATAATACTCGTATATATTGTAGTATCCTGTGTAGTTTAGAACACGATCATTTCTTAAGAGCCTTATACTACCTCAAACGGCTTAGCATGATCCTCCGTTATGTCGAAAATACTGCAGCATTCATTTTGAAATAAATATATGGCAAAGTTGAGGATTAATGTTAAGTACTATGTTTGACGAAAACACATTTCCATAAAATTTTCCCGAAAGTAACAAAATTCCAAAGTTACCTCCAAACCGAACAATAAACCACTGGTATTAAAAACATACTTCAAATTAGATCATGAAACTTTGCATACTAACTAAACTAACTATAAAGCAGGTCTTATGATTTTTATTTGTTTCAAATAACGATTATTTTCACCGTAAAAAACAATTACCTAAACTATCGGCGCCCAGCACCGCACTCAGTCTCGCTCTCACTCAGTCCGCGAGTAGTATCGTGTGAGCGAGATAAAAAGCTGAGGTAGTATGGGCTCTTAACTACTGGTAATGGTTAGCGCCTTATAAAAGCTACGAGCAATATACAACACTACTAAACGAGTAACATAAAACAAAGAAAAATTTAAGATTATCGCCTTGTTTATATGCTCTTATTTTTTAACAACACAATATTATAGTTATCGCTGAAGGTGTATCCGCAATGGCAGCCCACAAAATGCAAATGTTCTTGCGCTTTTTGCAATTTGCAGGTCAGTTTCAGGTTGATCTGGATCAAAATATGAATCGCGACTATAATAAAAACTTTGTTACAAAAAAATACAACCGACGACTGCTAAAACCAACACTACAAAGTGACAAATAACTTTAATTTCGGAAGTCGGTGTCTGGTTAAATGTATTTTACGTTAATTGCCACCGATTTCCGAAATTAAAGTACTCACTACATACCCACACACCCTCACATGCATCCACACACACCCTCTCTCTCTCACACACACACACACCCTACTAATGCTGTTTAATTATTTATTTGTTATTCCTTATTCCTTGTCTTAAATTGTGTTTATCTCAACATTTTCATGAATAATTTGTATTAGTGTGACTTTTCTGTGTAGTTTGGAGGCCTGGAGACCTGTAACACAGGTATTCCTAGTACAGGCTCCAGTTTCCACAACATCAATGTATTTTTGTATACACAAATTATGTATTACTAAAAAAAAAAAAGTTATTTTTCACTTTGTAGTGTTGTTTTTGGATGTCGGTTTTATTTTTTTGTAAAAAAAAACAATATATTTTTCACTTTTTAGTTGTGGTACTTACCCTACACAAATTTTAATACTACTACCTGCAAAAGAAACTAGAACATCATCCACAAAAAAGTGTCGTAAAAATACGTATTATTAAGCTAACTCAAAAACTACCCAAGCAAAGATAATAAATTTTGTAGGGGAGCAACTTTGAGGTATCTCTCGAACAAAACAATTGTTTTTCCAATCAGACGTCTCTGTAAAAAGTTATGTGTGGTCATACATAAAAAAAAAATAAAAAATATACGTGTCGAATTGAGAACCTCTCTTTTTTTTCGTCGGTTAAAAAATATGTATTTACATAACCACAACAATCATTAATAAATTAGATTTATTTTCTTTTGATCTGTTTTCGGAAATCATGACATTTTAGAACAAATAATTATATTATATCTTAGAGAGATGTATTGGTGATTTTTGTTGTTATATATGTAATTTTATTTTTTAGGGTAAATATATACTAGGTAAATTAGTGTGCCAGCGAAGTGTATACAAAAGTAGGATGTAGTGGTGTTTCCCTGCATTTGTAGCTTAGTGACGTCACTCTGGAGAATAGCAATGACTTAGTACGGTTGTAGTGATGGGGATGTTGATACCAGTTTTTATCGGTATCAGCTGATCGATAAAAAAAGTACCTACCTAGTCAAGAAGAGTGTTTGCTTTCGTTAATATTGATATTTTAAGAGGGTTGTCGCATTTTGTCACCACTCTCGCTCACAGTGGGCTAAATTTTTAAGAATGTTGAATGTAAAGATGCTTTTTTGAAAAATGTGATCAATTGGCAAACTAATAAATTTAATAGGTAATTATTATAAGAATCGACTGAATTGACTGATCAGTATATTCAGTCAGTTATAAATAGTCAAAACGAAGACAGGGATTGTATGATGGGAATTATTTAATAGCCGGGTATATTATTAATTTTGAGGCTTTAACAAATATACCTAATAATACATACATAGGAGATAAATTATGCGTGTATTGTTGTTGCTGTTCCCGCTATATTTGTGAACTCCACGTTTGTTACGTCGGCACTAGTTTGAATAATAGTTAGAGATAATGTTTTGTTATGTTTGAGCTTATTTACATAATTCTGGAACATCGGGTTTCTGCATTATTAGCCTAAATAATAGCCTAGAGGTATACGTATAAATAATGTTTTGTTGTTTGAGTTTATTTAGGTACAGTCAACAAATGAGATATCTAGGCATATACTAACATATTTGTATGGTAATTGCTTCATGCTCAATTTCGTGACATAAAATTGAACATGAAGCAATTCACATACAAATATGTTAGTATACTAGCCTAGATATCTCTTTTGTTGACTGTACATAATTATGGTAGATAGGGTTTCTGCGTTTTTAGAATAAATAATAGCCATAGGTACACGTGTAAATAATGTTTTGATCATAAAAATCAGGTGCCTCTAAACTGATACCACAAATTGGTTTCGATACCTGCAAATCTGTCACATCACTAGAGCAATAGACGTTTGAATCTTGGACATATTCCAAAGCATTTCAGTTTTATCCCCAATGTCTCGGCGGGGCATAAATTAAATGGTTTTCATACGAATACAGTTACGAGTATTTTCTGTTGTTCAACTCGAATTAAAGCTTTATTTATACTTATTGGGGTTGTTGTACTTACCAAGTGTGACAGTAAAAGATTGGCCCCAGAGTGGTATCTTCTATTTAATGCTCGTATTGTGACTTCGATCTCAAAGTCGGGACGACTTTAATTCTGATTGAAATTAAGTACTGACTTTGCTTAGTACATGGACTCAAATCATGATTGACGAATTATGCACCTAAAAAATCCTCAGAGTACTTATTATTTCCTAACCAGGGGAGGAGCTCGTGGCTAAGTACACACATCAAAAGTGTCTAGGGATCAAGCATTTTTATGCGGATTTCTTGAGATTGAGATGTGGCTTTGTAATAAATTTATGATTTTATAAATTTATATGGATCCTTTTTGGTGCATTTCATAATTTGAATCAGGAACTGTGAATCAAATTCGAGTAAAAGATGAAAATCAGCTGTCAATATTTTCCCTATAAAAACATACAACGCATTGAAGACATTATTAGTGCTACTGTTTCCCTACTACTGATTAAAACCAACGTTATTATGGAGCGGCGACGTCATTTAAGCAGGGAAGAAATGCTCAGAGCCGTGGGAATGATAGAAGCTGGTTCCCGGCAACGTACTGTGGCTTTAGCTCTGAATACAAGTCAGAGTGTTATCAGTCGACTTTGGACACGTTACCGAAGCACTGGTACCGTGGCTGAGCGCCATGGAGGACGGTATCGCTGCACCACACGGAGACAAGACCGATACATTCAAATCTTAACTCGAAGAGCTCCAACTATAACCGCCATGATGTTAGCCGTGAGGCTTCATCACTCTTCAGGGAACTTAATTAGCGACCAAACAGTCAGAAACCGCTTGCATGAAGTGAACCTTCATTCCCGAAGACCGCTACGGGTACCACCTATAGCAATGCACAATCGTAGGATTCGATATCAATGGGCTCTTGAACACAGAAATTGGGCAGAAGAACAATGGCGTTTCGTGTGCTTTTCTGATGAGTCTCGTTTTGGTATGAGACCGGATACAAGACGTATACGACACTGGAGAACCCCTGGACGCCAACAGCGATTAAAATCCTGCCAAGAAGTCCATCCTTATAGTGGTGGAACCATCATGGTATGGGCGGGTATTTGGATCGGCGGAAGAACTGAGTTGATTTGGATCAGAGGCAACCTCAACGCTCAAATTTATGCTGAGACGATTGTATCAGACGTCATCGTTCCTCTACAAGTGCAAATCGGTCCCTTATTTCAGTTAATGCATGATAATGCACGACCGCACACCGCAAGAGTTGTAAGACAGACTCTCGCCGCAGCTAACATCAATGTCCTGCCCTGGCCTGCTCAGTCGCCAGACTTGAACCCGATTGAGCATGCATGGGATATGCTACAGAGAAGAGCTCTGCCGAATATGGAGGGTATCCAGTCGCAAGAAGACCTTTTTTTGTTGTTGCAACGAACATGGGCGGCCATTCCACAGCGTGATTTGGATGAACTCATTTTGAGTATGCCAAACCGATGTTCTTGTGTTGTTAGTGTTCGCGGTAGAAACACGGATTATTAATTGTTTAAGTTACCCAATAAAATTTTAAAGAAAACTGTTATTTCAGTCTTTTTTTCGAACTTTAATGTTAGTGGTTCAAATGTCAAAAATCCCTTTATTAGGAAAATGGCAAATTTCTTTATTAATGCAAAGGTGACTTGGTTTATCGTTACTGTGACAAACGAAAACACTTTATTTGATGAATCCTTAAAGAAAATTTTAATTAATATCAATCAGGAGCAAAGTTATTGCAAAAATATATGTTGATCCCTAGACACTTTTGATGTGTGTAATAACAGCCGTACGGTTCGATCCATCAGGTTAAGCTACGCTTGCCGGGGTCGGTCCGTGGATGGGTGACCATCTTTATATATCGAGACACCTCCGTGCCTCGGAAAGCACGTCAAGCCGTTGGTCCCGGCTGTCATTCGTGGATCTTTGACAGTCGTTACGGGTCGTCAGAAGCCCGAAAGTCTGATAACTAGCCTTACCAAGGGGTATCGATATTACCCAGTAATTGAGTTGTGGAGGTCAGATGGGCAGTCGCTCCATATAAAATACTGGTATTCAGCTGCATCCGGTTGGACTGGAAGCTGACCCTAACATAGATGGGAAAAGGCTAGGCAGATTGCATGGGATGAAGGGACTACCTTTGAAACGATTATATATATTAGTCAGGAAATAATGGCAAAACTTTACATTTAATATTGTTGAAAAAAAGTAATTGCTTAGAAATGTGGAAACAAGACTGATGCCAAAAAAAATTTTTTTTAGATTTTTTTTCCGGTTGGTCTATTTGTCTGGATGTACGTTCCGGATTGGCGTAAAACGGCAAAACGGATTTGGATGAAATTTGGCACACATGTAACTCACAACCTGGGTTAACACATAGGATACTTTTAATCTCAGTAGTACGTTCCTGTGGGATATTTTCCGACATCCACGCGGGCTAAGCTGCAGAAAAAAGCTAGTTATTCTATAAAACTGAAATACAGAACACTTTTTTTAATGTTAACCCACTTTAAACGACTACACGACATACGTAACGAGCGTACAGCACTTCAACACTAATTAAACTACTTAAAACCACAAAGGCCAATTTGTTGTGCTATATAAACATGTTGTGTATACGCAGGACTAATAAGGACTCGTCCATATAAGACACAAAATCATGACACGTGTAGCTTCTTAGGTAAGTAAAATGTATACAAGGTGTAACTTAAATTACTCAAAACCTCTTAAGTACTCTTAAGATAATATGATAAACAATTTTTTCTATGGGACCGAACCTGAAATCGTGAAAGAAATATCAGGTGTTCCCTACATTTATGTTCGCATAACTCGTCAAAATGTAGGAAACGGCTTAGATGATTATTTTTGCGATTTGAGGTTTGGTTCCATAGTAAAAGTTGTTCATAATAATGAAAACATTAATGAACCCTTAAGGTTGTGCGTTATTTAAGTTACAAAGTCCTGACTGACTGACTCACTCATCAACGCCCAGCCCAAACCCTTGAACCTAGAAAGCTAAAATTCTGCAAAGAGGTTCCCTTTATAATGTAGACAAGGAATAAGGATGGATTTCCCGGTAGGACGTTCCCGTAGGATATTTTCCGACATCCACGTGGACAAAGCCGCGCGGGAAGTGCTAGTTCTTTAGATTTTTAAGGCACCTTTGTGGAAGAGAAATAAATGTTTATTTATTATTTTATTGTAAAAAAGTTCATAAGTTTTACGTTATCATAAATTTAAATGTAACATAATATCACGACCGTATTTTCCGAAGAGGTAGGTTGAGGTGAGGTGATAGTACCTACACAAATATTTTAACAATGTGCCATCATTCCCAAATTTAATTGGCGAGAGCTAATTGCGCTTCTAATCAGAATGACTTACTAGAAATCCCAATAACACTTTGCCCAACCTGGGGAATGAACTCGGGACCCCATGCTAAGCTGTTGCAACGACTACGTAAGATATCAAGGCAGTCCATAAGAGGGCTGTCGCTATTTACGAGTATCACCTCTCTTGCTCACACGACCAAATTTTTAAGATTGTTAAATGAAAAGATGTTTTTTTTGAAAAATGTAAACAATTAGCGAACTATTAAATAATATTAATTTAATAGGTACCTAATTTTAAAAACACATTTCTATTGTGTTATCTAATAAACTCAGCTGTTTTTGAGATGAGTTAAATAAATTTCCCAATAAAAATGTGTTTTTAATAATTATCTATTAAATTAATATTATTTACTAGTTCGCTAACTGATTACATTTTTAAATAAAAAAAAAACATCTTTTCATTCTTGAAAATTTGATCCCGTAGGAGCGAGAGAGGTGACAAAATGCGTCAGCCCTCTTACTCCTGTTGAGAACATTGGCATTATTTCGCTTTGAAGTGTGGACCAGGCCCAACACTATGCCCAACAGTAGAATGTTAAACATTTTCGTTTAAATACTGGGCAAATATTTTAAGACTCTTAATAAAGTTCTTACTTTAAATAGTTGAAAAGTTTTGCTTCATGCTCCGAATAACGCTGGACAGTTTAAACAAGATAATCGTGTTGAAACATTTAGTGTTCCTGGAAGAAATATTAAGGCTAAGAGGGTAGTGAGAATGTTTGTATGACATCCTTGGCTGAATTTTAAGGGTAGGTATATAATTTTCATAATATCCGGATGTCTTTTTTACCGTCTACAATAAATTTTACAGTAATACAATTTTCTTTTTCAAACTTAAACCCTCAAAACTTTAGACTCCATAATCTACATAAAATATCTGTTATCACGGCCTATCTAGGCCTAGGACATTGATAGAACTTCTCCTTGGTTATACCATCGATCCCGGCAATACATCAAGGGGACACTAAAGCCAGCTATACATCAACACGTCTTGATCCGACGTATCGTTTGACATCGAAAAAGTAATATGTCTCCTCAAGCTGTATATAAAACCTTAGCGAAATGAAACGGGTCCGCTATCATGCTGCGGCCCGTCAATCTTATTGTCATTCAATTTGAATTTCCGCTTAGGACCGGTTTTTTGTGAGGCCTGACTAGAGGCCATAGGAGAAGCGGACTCAGAGGTGACTTTAGTACTAGATAACTTTAGGACTAAAATAGAAGGTGTAAAGGATAAATGTCCCATAGTAAAAGTTGTTTGTGATAATGAGTACAATAAACGAGGTTTTCAGTTACGTATTTCAATTATAAAGAAAGAAAGAAAGAAGAAAGAAAAATATTTTATTTGGGATTCGCATAGGAAATACAGTAACAAAATAAACATTAAAAAACAAAAAATATAAAAATTCAAATTAAAAAAAGACCTGTGCGAGGCCAAAAAGGCTCCTATCTCAGCATAAAGCTGCGATATTTAAAAAATAAATACCGCAACGCTGGTATTCTGATAGGGCCTGTGTGATGCCACGGCGACGCCCACGGATATCTATTATAAATCCCAAGGGGAATAAAATAAAATACAAACACTAGAATACCTTTAAGGAAAGAAAAAACAAAAACCGTAAATAAGTGTAAAGTTCGACTCACGCTTGACGCCCGACGCTCCAACCTCACTTGTCTATGCTATAGATTATTGTCTATTATTCCTATGACAAGCGATGAGACGCTAACGAATTACATCTGGGTAGTTCTTCGGGGACCCTCAAAACGCGGTCATACGGTCTTAATTTCTAACCTATTAAACATTCAGTGTTAGGAACAAATACAGATAACTTTTTTTTTATTTGTGTGTATAATTTTAACATTGAACATCTGAAATTATTAATAATGATAAAAATATATATCTAATGTCAAAAACGGGAGCAAAATCGCGCGTCACAATCTGTTCGCGCTCACGGCAAACTTTGATAACTTTTGTGTTCTATTCATAAGCATATAATACATCAAATTAGTCGTGATTAGCTATGCATCATAATTACTAAAGAATATTAATAGTTAATACGAGTAGGCATTATGTCTCTGTCACACGATTTTGCTAGTTTCGCGACCGCGCAACAAAACGGCACCTATCTTCCAAGAGTGCCAATTTGTCGCTACAAGTTTTAGCTGCGCAGACGCTCAGTAGCATAGACTAATATAATATAAAATGAGATAGACTGGCAACTAACGTTTTCGGTTTTAGTTAGCAATCAGCGACCTCTGAACGCCAAACATTGAATGAACTAAATGAAATATATCTATATGTATAAGTAGGTGCGTAGGTATGTCAATATATGTATAGGTACCATCGCGGACATAAGCATTGAACCACTTTTCGACTTTATTACCTAGGTAATAAGGTCGAAGTGGTTCAGCAAATGTCCGCGATGGTACCTACTTCGTATGAATCGCTGTTCTATTTGGGTAAAGGGAATTTAATGAGATTAATAATACAAACATAATTATTGATTGAATTTATTAACTACACATACATTTCGACACCTGTTTGCCACTCTCGTTTCGCACCCTTTGTGTTAGTTTAATGTTCTCGAGCTCGTAGGAGGATGGGGTCAGTTTCATTACTTTCACTATAAAAATAATAATAGTTCTTGCCAGCGAGGACATTGCCGACTTCTTTGCACCAATTTATTCATACAGTGAAGAACACAACACTTTGTCTTTTTGTTGTTTTGTATGTCACAAACACTTTCACAAGTATAGTCTATACTGGAATTTCCGTATATCTAGAATATGCGGAGGTACTAACGTAACGTAACTCAACATGACGACACAGACACAAAAACACCAATAAATACAAGAAAAATGCGCACGAGCAAAATTTCTTATATTACGAAGTCATGTTTAGAGTTTTAGATTC
This sequence comes from Cosmia pyralina, assembly GCA_946251885.1. Lineage (NCBI taxonomy): Eukaryota > Metazoa > Arthropoda > Insecta > Lepidoptera > Noctuidae > Cosmia > Cosmia pyralina. Next base: position 5,986,717 of record OX276344.1, read on the forward strand.
AGTGACTAAGTGTTGCTAACGTTTGGTATCAGTAAACTACTCCCTAAGATTCTATCATCGTAAAAATGTCACTAATAATACAAAATTTTAGTAAAATATTTTAAAAATAAACTATACTAGGCTGTTATATCATATTTTTGTGCAACAGGATTAATTAAATAAAAATAGCAAAACACAACTAGTATAAAGTACCAAATATTTCAAGCACATAAAAATTGGTAACACTGCAATAAAAAGTTCCATGTGTTGGGGATAGATGGCACTTTTTACAATAAAATAAATGTTCTAAGTTACCAGGGCATGCTCAGTAGTGTTCCGACATCAGTGGGGGAAACACGTACGTTCATCGCTTCAAAATAAATAAAATAGGACTTAAGTTATTATTTAAATATTTTCAAGTGGCCTTGGTCAAGAACTCTCATGCGCATATTTTGAAGAATAATGTTAAAATAAAGGAATAAGATAGAACTTCGAGTATTATTTTGTTCGTAAATTTACCTAGCACGTTAATCGTAATTCTCAAAATTTTGAAATTTTCGTTATTTTCATGGCAAAACTTTCATGGTCATTTCCAAATATGAAATCCACCGAAATGCTAAAATTTATATATTTACTGTAGTTTTTGCACCGACTTTCATATAGTAAAATTGTACTTATTATTTTTAGAGAATTCTTTAAATGAATGGACCAATTCATATAAAGAATACTCGTGGTGAATACTTTTTGAAGAACTACCCACCTTCGTTCACAACTCTACAGGGCGTAACGGACATCGACGCGGAAATTTTTGCCATGAATTCAGTACCCACCCGCGTTCAGACCCACCAGCATTGACATTTTTCATCGGTTATTAAAAAAAAACAGCTGTTCCATACATTTTGACCCTGTAAGTATTGCACTTTTGTATGGGAAGATATTTTGTTTCTGCTTTTGCAGTTTGCGCTTCGATGCCCCTTAGGCTATTACTCTACTACCACCGTCAACGGGACGTCAACGAGATTATTCGAACCGAACGTCCCACCCCGGTAACGGCGATCGTTTGTCCACCGCGACCGAACTTGGTGGTTCAGTATGTTATAATAGACAAAACAAAGGCTGGGCGAACGGCGCCGATCCAACGGTAGTATGCGGATAAGATCAAACGTGTTTTGTATTGCTGGAACATCGGCCCGTTACAATCTCGGGCCAAGTTCTAGCGTCCGCACTGAAAATTCGGGGGGCCGAGATCCCAGTGCTCGGGTGACGGACGTGCGGTGGACACGCGGTCATATTAAATCTATGTATCGCTACTTCAGCGCCGTCATCTCGTTCTCGTTGACGTCCCGTTGACGGTGGCGGTGGACAAACGGCCTTATACCGTGTATAGGTTATACTTCTTGTCTCGGATCCTCTTGAACTGAAACAGAATAAGTCGAGTCGTAGTTAAACGATTAGTTTGTCACCAAAATGATAGCGGGGCACATTGATCGCCACTCGTGGAGACCGTTTCAGTTATCGTTTAGATTTTGTTTTTTTTTTATTCGAATGGAATAATCTTAAATATTGATGTTACGAAAGTTAATCGCAAAATGCAGCTTTCGTCACAGATCAATAAAATTAAAACGTCGAAAGCGGTAGTCCCACGTTGGGCGCCAATTATAAATCTGATATTTTGGCAGCATCACCAAAATATATCTGAATCGAAAGACTGCACAGAAATAAAAAATGTATCATCTTCATTTCGTTTTAATAATTTATTGATAACGTAATATTACGTACTATAAATAAAAATGTTTTTTTGTTAAATTAAAATGCGCACATTTCGAAAAAACGGTGACTTTTGTGTCATTGTTAACATGGCTGTAGATTATTTCGCGGCAATTATTTATTGGCAACCAAAGCGCAAAATCAAATCACATATCAGTCAATCCATCGTTTCAGGCGCACAAAAACTATTTTAATTTTCCAATCCTGCTACCCGCTTAATTCGTGGCCCGACATCCAGTCTTCCCGGGCGCCGAGGCCGAGAAAAACCTAACATTTGTCACTGCATCGGAATCTGTTGAATTAGACGCTTCAAGGGTTCCCCCGGATGGGAATTTGAGCTTATTTTTTGTTTCTGTTCCATATTATAGAACATTCGAGAACATTCCTAACGTAATGGCGTTGCTGTATCGCAATAACGTATCTGAAACGAGGGTAGGATGCTTTTTTCTCGCTTTACGATTTTTAGTTGATGGCTTGATATGATTCGGTTTAAGGCGGGTATTACTTACGGTTCGGAGTTTCGTTGCTCTCGGAATATTAACTTCGGATTTAGACGAGAGGGTTCGGAAATTTTAACGGTTTTTGCTTCGATTTATGCCAATATTTTTTTGTTGTTGTGTTATTCGTTTCTGCGGATGATTTAGTGAATTCAAGATGGGTTTAATTTTGAAAATTGGGACCTTGTTTTCCCTTTTTATAAACATAGGTAGACAATTATCTATGTACGTATACATAAAAATCTATATATAGGATTAAATTAAATTAGAATATAAATATAAAATAGATAAAATTAAAATATAAAAGATTTGACGAATTTTTTTGAGGTCAATAACCTCGCTGGTATTGTTACTTGAAGTGTGAGTAGATACAATCTGTTTTATCGTGTTGAGATATCAATACTATCACCTCTGTGAAGTTTATACGAAAAAAAAACTGATATTTTAAATGACTACACTACTGGCGGCGGTTGATGACCCCAAAAGAAACATCATCACATTTGGTATTGAATGTAATGATGTTTCTTTATCACGTCTGCAGAGTTGCGCTAGCCAATTTAATTTGACCTGTATATAAAAATCTATTACAGTGCGTTAGTCTCGTTAAAACTCGAAAATGTCTCGACCGTTTTAAATTTTTTCTTGATTTTTCCCCAGTATTAAGCCAAAAAAGTAAATTAAAAAAATTGGAAAAAAGAAAATTAGGAAAACCCAAAGGAACAGCCGAAATATCGAAAAAATCTAAATTTTGTCTCTCATTCTTTCGAAACTAAAAAGTACAGCTTATTCCTCATGTAAACCATAATTTTCCTCCGTAAACATTATGTAAAACCTACTCGTAAACAAGCAAATATAAGATAAGCTTCTCCACAAAGCTTAGGTCTGCCCATCGATTCGGGACCCTTGACAAAGACGAATGGTTGTCTTCCCTTTAACATGGGAAACGTCGAACGCCTTTGAAAGACGTTCACGTGTTTGAGAGAAGGATTGTAGCCCACAGATATTAATGCGTTGTTCTATTTCTCTGATATTATGATGTTTGAAAAGATTTTTTTAAGCGTGGTTAATGTTCAGTTATGAGAGATTTGCCTATTTCAATTTATGTTTCTAAATATTCCATCATATTTTGCTTCCATATTATATTGAGAGAGCCGCACGGGTCGATCCATCAGGTTAAGCTACGCTTGCCGGGGTTGGTCAGTGGATGGGTGACCATTCTTTACATATCGAGACTCCTCCGTGCCTCGGAAAGCACGTTAAGCCGTTGGTCCCGGCTGTCATTCGTGGATCTTTGACAGTCGTTACGGGTCGTCAGAAGCCCGAAAGTCTGACAACCAGTCTTACCAAGGGGTATCGTATTACCCAGTAACTGGGTTGTGGAGGTCAGATAGGCAGTCGCTCCATGTAAAATACTGGTATTCAGCTGCATCCGGTTAGACTGGAAGCCGACCCCAACATAGTTGGGAAAAGGCTAAGCAGATGATGATTATGTTGAGAGATTAATTTACTACATAAGAACATATTTTATTACAATGTATTTACATTGTGTTCATTTTTTATTTTTTTTATTTATTTATTCATCAAACAATTTTGTTTCATGAATAAATAAATAAAAAAAAAAATGAACACAATGTAAATACATTGTGTTCGAATTTTACAAAATAATAGGTACAAATAACAATAATAAAATAATTACATTTATACTAAATTAAAATAAATAAAATACTAAAAAGATATAAATTTAATGCCAATTAAATTACCATTTACATGATTATCCAACCACATAATAATAAGTAATAACCACATAATTATCTATTCCATGTTGCGTAAAATATAAAAGAATTAAATAAGATTAAATACTAGTCAAATTAATAAAATGTCAATTAAATGCAAATTAAATGTCAATCATATGCAAAATAAATGTCAATAAAATTAGATGCCAACTAAATCAAATGTCAAATAAAATTCATAACCATATCAAATAATTCATACACAAATTATCTGGAATCATTCGACATCAAATCGGATACAGAATATAAACATTTTTCTAATAGAAAGGCTTTCAGCTTTGCCATAAATAAGTTTGTGTTATAAACCAAAGCTTTTAAATCAGTAGGTAACTTATTATATATCTCAACTGCTTGGTAACGTGAACAATGCTTTGCTATGTTAAATTTAGGCACCATTTTATTTTTAATAACTTTCCTTCGTGTGCTCTCTCTTCGTGTCATAAACTGGACACCGTAGTGAATTCAGCATTTTCTAATAATACCAACCAGGAATCTAATGATGGGTATATAGTCCAGCAATCGTCATTCATGCCTACTGGCCAAAGCCGGCTTATATAATAATAATTGCTCTCTTATTTACTTAATAAGAGTCTCTCCTAAATAGAGCTGTCGCATTTTGTCACCTCTCTCGCTCACATGTAACCAAATTTTTAAGAATGTTCAATGAAAAGACGCTTTTTTGAAAAATGTAATCAATTAAAGAACTAGTAAATCAAATCAAACTGCCTAGCCTTTTTCCCAACTATGTTGGGGTCGGCTTCCAGTCTAACCGGATGCAGCTGAATACCGGTATTTTACATGGAGCGACTGCCTATCTGACCTCCACAACCTAGTAACTGGGTAATGTGATTCCTCTTGGTAAGACTGGTTGTCAGGCTTTCGGGCTTCTGACGACCCGTGACGACTGTCAATGATCCACGAATGACAGCCGGGACCAACGGCTTAACGTGCTTTCCGAGGCACGGAGGAGTCTCGGTGTGTAAAGATGGTCACCCATCCACGGACCAACTCGGGCCTACCTGATGGATCGACCCGTGCGGCTGTTATTACTTAGCCACGGGCCACTAGCTCCGTAAGAACTAGTAAATAATATTAATTTAATAGGTAACTATTAAAAACATATTTCTACTGTGGAATTTATTTATTTCATGTCAAAAACAGATTGAACTTTTTGAACTGAGTTTATTAGATAACACAATAGAAATATGTTATTTTTTACTAGTCCTTTAATTGATTACATTTTTCTGAAAAGCATATTTTTATTTAACAATCGTAAAAAATTGGTCCCTTGTGAGCGAGAGAGGTGATAAATTGCGACAATCCATCTCTAATAATGAATAAAATTATCAGTAACTTATCCATCAAGCTTATCACCCTCTTTCTCAGCAACCGCTTTCATTGTAATTACTTTATTTTTAATACAATTTCAAAACACTTTTTACACGACCCCAAACTTTTGGTAACAAGCAAGACCTCAGAAAAGCTTATAAAAAGAAAGTACATTTACTTTTGTAATGTCTTTAGGCTGAGGGTCGATAATTAAAATGGAATTTAATAAACAAAGTGACGGCGAGAAGAATTATCTGCTTAAAGCAGGGACCGTACAACCCCGGTTAAGAGTTAATTCTTTGGAAGGGGTAACCCGTTTATGAGGTTACCTAGCCTTGCAACCAAGTAAAAGGGTTATCCCTTCAATATGGATAACCCATTGAATGGGTTCTATACTTGAAACCCAGTGTAAGGATTACCCCTTCATTAAGATAACCTATAATGGTTTTGTACGGGTAACCATACGAGTATTAGCAATTTGCAACGTACGCCCATCATCGAGATATCATATTACATTGCTCCGAGTCGGAATATTACGCTAAAGAGAGTTGAAGCTTAACCCTTTTGAACGGTTAATTTAAGCCGTGCAAAAGGGTTACCCACATCGTATGGGGTTTTGTTTAACTCTTAAAATGTCGATTGTACACCATGTGTACAGATAACAATAGAATTTCAATTGTGTCTGCTAATTGGCGCGCGACGGGTTAACTGCTTAGAAAAACCCTATCGAAATATCTTTCAATGGATAACCAAAATGGTCCTTTAAAGCCATTCAAAAGGGTTACCTACATTGTATGGGTTTTTGATTAACTGCTTAGAAAAACCCTATTGAAAACCTTTCAATGGGTAACCAAAATGGTACCTGACTTAAAGTAAGATGGCGGGATTTTTATTTGCATGTAATGGTTCTATACGTGGATAATTAACAACAGCGGCACGGGTCGATCTTTAAAATTAAGCAACGCGTTCCGAGGTCGATCCGTGGATGGGTGACCATCCATTACATACCGAGACCCCTCCATGCCTTGGAAAGCACGTTAAGTAAGCCGTTGGCCGTTGGTAGTCAGAAACCCAAAAGTCAGAGAATCAGTCTTACCAAGGGGTATCGTGTTACCCAGTAACTAGATTGTGGAAGTCAGATAGTCAGTCTCTCCATATTAAATACTGGTATTCAGTTGCATCCAGTTAGACTGGAAGCTGACCCCAACATAGTTGAGAAAAGGCTATGAAGATTGATTCTTGGTTCATACACTTGCGTATGAAGGAGTAGTTAAAAACAGTTTAAAGCTTCCGAGTGTAAGTAAAGTCAGGGAAAATAATTATCGTTTATCAAATCGCCTACGTACCAACTTCGATTGCCCGTATATTTAAATAACAACGTATAAACAACTAGCCGCGCCCCGCGGTTCCACCCGCATAGGCCGGGATAAAAAAGTAGCCTATGTGTTAATCTAGGGTATAAGCTATCTACATACCAAATTCCATCCAAATCGGTCCAGCCGTTTGAGCGTGAAGAAGTAACAAACATACAAACACACACACTCACAAATTTTCGACTTTCTAATATTAGTGTGATAATGCTAGAAAGATAGTGACTACCGAGATGACGAATAATATAGAAGTATGGAAGGAAAAGACATGCTGCGCCGACCCCAAATAAATTGGGTTAAGGACAGGAGAATTAGGCGTCCTCCTAATTAGCTAACCATCGTATGAGCAAACGATGCGATTTAGTCGCGCGATGAAAATATGTTCCTGTGCTCGCGCGATGATTGGCAAGCTCAATTAGGACACTAAAGAAATCAATCAATCTGCCTAGCCTTTTCCCAACTATGTTGGGGTCGGCTTCCAGTCTAACCGGATGCAGCTGAATACCATTATTTTACATGGAGCGACTGCCTATCTGACCTCCACAACCCATTAACTGGGTAATACGATACCCCTGGGTAAGACTGATTGTCAGACTTTCGGATTTCTGACGACCCGTAACGACTGTCAAAGATCCACGAATGACAGCCGGGATTGGCGGCTTAACGTGCTTTCCGAGGCACGGAGGAAGGTATATAAAGATGGTCACCCATCCACGGACCAACCCCGGCAAGCGTAGCTTAACCTGATGGATCGACCCGTGCGGCTGTTATTACTTAGCCACGAGCTCCTCACTAGAGGACACTAAAGAAATGTGTGTGTTTATTCCCGTCGTGCGATGAAAACGCATCGTTTGCTCGTACGATGGTTAGCCAAATAGGACGACGCCTGATGCGAAAGTTACCAAAAAATAAAAAATATCTAGTTTAAAATAAAACAAAAAACACGCTTTTATCACACACTAAAAATTAGAACTTATAGGTACATCCGATTTACGTAGACATACAGTTTCATCAAAACGAATGATATGACCCCGAACTCGCGGGGTTTACTAGGTAGCCACTTAAGAATTCCACTATACACCTCCTGGCTCCATCATCAGATTCTCGTTACCAAGCCCAATCTATTAGTCTCGTCAAACCGAATCATATGAGCCCAAACACGAGGATTTACTAGTAGCCACTGAAGAGTTCCACCATCCACCTCGTCGCTCCATCATCAGATCAGCTCCAAGATACCTAATTATAGTATTGTCATCCAAACTACATAATACACATACAAAGTTTCATTTCGATCATCATCATCTTCCTGCCCTTATCCCATATTACTTGGGGTCGGCGCAACACGTTTTCTTCTTCCATTCTCCCCTGTCAACCGTCACGCTATCATTCACTCCCTTCTCTTTTATATCCATCCATCTTTTCTTTGGCCTTCCTCTGCCTCTCCGTCCATCAACATGTATATTCATCACTCTTTTATTAACATGCGTTTCGATACGATAACTAATAATTATAAGTAGGTTAAAATTGACTTCCAAGATTTTTCTACATTGTTTGTTAGTGAAGTGAAGTTAATAAAAGCACGTTAAAAATATGGTTACCTTCCAGGATATATAGCAATACTAATCATATTGCTGCTATACATTTTCCATGAAAACCCGAAAACTAACAACATAAACATTTTTCATTTTAGTAAGTTTCACGAACATTTTGCATATTACATCCGATTTAATTTACGAGTCACTTCATTAGCGATGCTCGCTTGAAGGCATAACGAACCGTAGTCAGTTTGAATTATTTAATTGTTAATATGTTCAGTTTTATGCTAGCTGTTACTCTTGTAATTAAATCACATAATCGATTAAAACTTTTGATATCAATTTCATAACATCACTCTTTATGCAGTTATGTTTAGTCAGAAGGCCGATAGTCTGAAAACCAGTCTTAACAAGAGGGTATCGTGTTGCGGAGTAACTAGGTTGAGGAGGTCAGATAGGTAGTCGCTCTAGGTAATATAGGTATTCAGTTGCATTCGGTTTGATTGGAAGCCGGGAAAAGCGAAGCAGATGTAAATTATCACCTTATCTGTGGCGTATAAGTCTATACTACTAGTACTATAATATGATATTTCAACAATTATTTTATGTCACAAGTCATATGTGACAGTTTCAATTGTCATTACATGGATGACAATTCAAACTCCACACTGGTAGGTACCTCAACCAGTCCAATACCAGTATTTCTCAGTATCTACCTAGATAGGTACTAAGAAATTCCTAATTATAAACCCCATTAACACTCCCAGGGCCGATCGAACCCTTGTGACCACTAAACTAATGTCAATGTTGCAGTACTTGAGACATTTTTTTAAAAAAACATTACACTCCTTTGGGCAGTCGTGTAAAAATAATAAACGAGATAATGTTTTGTTTACGACAACAAATCGCTCGCGAAATTTTATCTACATAAGTAGTTTAAAAATAAAAATAAAATATTTCACACCTTGGTCCTTATTATGATGTTAGTAATGCACACTATAAGCTATGTTAGTAACAAATGTAATACAAAATCTATCTATCTATCTGTTGCACTCACCTGACGCACCGGGTACATGTAGGTACCCAATGCACCATAATGGCGCTATACTGCTTCTCACTGATGACATTCAGAATGGCGTCAGGTTCGTGAACGGGCGCTGTCAGTGAAGGCTGGTCATATCTTAGCGGCCACGGCTTATTTTAATTTAATTTAAATATTTGAATTGTTTTTTTTTTAGGACGCTTTTAACGTTCTGCATCGTTCTCACATGTATAATTTCAACATGAATCATGTAACCATTATTTTGTAACCATATCTTGATTTAAAAGAGTGTCCGTGGAGTTTCTTGCCCATTCTTCTCCATAGGTACCTACTACGCTTTGGAATGGGCGCCTAGCTTCATCTTTCTGACTGACCGACCCCTTGACGATTCAAAAGTGCCTGTAATTGATTTATTTGAAATAAATGCTTTAAGTTTGAGTTTTTGAAAATGCCGTTGAGGCTCTCACATACTCTGCGCATCATGGACGCAATCCTTTTTTGCAGGATGGTACTGAAACCATTCGTTTGTGCTTCGGCAAACATTCCAGATGCACTGCAGTAACGTGGAAGCCCCAAGAGAATTCTGAAGGCAATATTATATTGAACTCTGAGGGAGTTGTATGCCCTTTGCGTAAAAAGTGTCACTTTCACTTCTGGTGTATAACGTGCAAACTTGCGGGCCAACATATTGCATCGGATCCGTTCTCCGTTCTCTTTCCATGTCAGCACCATCTTTCAAGTCCTCAGTAACTATGTGCCTTAAGCATTGATGTATAAATAAGGGAAGATAGGGTACTCTCTAATGTCACGAAAACATTATTGGACTAGAAACAATTACATGTAAACACATCCACACTACTACATTTACCGATGTCGTGCGCCATGTGCTCAACAACCGAAATAGAAAGACATTATATTACGCGGGTTGTAGTGGGAACGAGATAGCAATAATTGTCACTGTTACGTACCCTTAACAAATCTACTATACGCCGCTTGCGCTGCCGCTTGTCTCTTTACGCTCTTACCAATCGTACATTTCTATCCCTTTCTGCAAATGGCGACTCGGAGCCAATATTAATTAAGAGTATTTTAAAGAAAATTAAGTTTTGATGTACTTACGAGTGAAAAGTAATCCCGTGGAACTTGTTTTTCGTTTGTAAACCATTTGTCACATTTTGAAAACACGGAATTGTGGCTGTTTATTTAGACAATTACGGTTAAAAACAAAAAAAAAAAAGTTCTAAGAATTATTTCCATTAAAGAAATAAAGGAAAAAAAGTTAATTTAGTTAACGTGCTAAATGTGTTACACAAACGCCAATTCGATTGTGACACAATTCATGGGGTCCACGTCGAGGAACGCGAACCATATCTTCCCTTTTTTATACATAAATGGCCTTACGTACCTTAAATCAAGCACCCGTTCAAGGGCCACGCCTTTCAACATAACCGGCGGGATATGTGCTGTTTGCTTATTTAAATGCATAAAGTTTTAGTTTCCTCAGAAGGCGGTGAACGGCACACAATAACGACTGTCCAATAGTTTCCAAACACAGAGCGTGTTTTGACAGCTTACTGTCATATAACGGTGAAAATTATAGATTTTCATGTCGGCCGTTATAATATGACGGCCACTGCTAGGAAACCGTAGCTTTTTACGCTCACACACACACACACACACATGTACATAGCTGGAAACCACATATTCACTATCAAATATTACTGGTATAATCACAAATAATTCCCAATTAATCACACCAGCGCAGCCGCACCACATACCTGCATTATACCAATAAACCTATTGAATTCAAAACACCAAAACCAATTAAGTATACCAAAAGAATTTCCATTCAGTGCATGGGAAGTTGTGATTCCACTCAGCATAAAATTGTCAAAAGCGATGTCACCATAATTTATTAATCGGTATGTGATATTGCATGATCAATTGAAATGTATAGACTTAATGTCAACCACAACATTTTGACTTCATGTTTGATTTTAATTTAACACAGGTATACAATCAATCTGCCTAGTTTTTTCCCAACTATGTTGGGGTCGGCTTCCAGAATAACCAGATGCAGCTGAATACCAGTATTTTACATGCCTATCTGACCTCCACAACCCAGTAACTGAGTAATACAATACCCTTTGGTAAGACTCGGCCTTCTGACGACCCGTAACGACTGTCAAAGATCCACGAATGACAGCCGGGACCAACGGTTTGAGGCCTCTGCCTCGAATTTCGCGGGCAGCGGGGCGAGGGCGGCGGCGACGCGGACGGCGCGTCTCGCATTGTCCCGCCCCGTTTCCGCGCCGCTGTTTTCGAGGTCCGGTTCATTTGTTTTTATGCATAAAATCCTGCCGCTCCCGCGCCGCTGCCGCTGCCGCCCCGCTGCCCGCGAAATTCGAGGCAGAGGCCTAACGTGTTTTCCGAGACACGGAGGAGTCTCGGTATGTAAAGATGGTACACCACTCCCGCGCCACTGACAAACCGTGGCAAGCGTAGCTTAACCTGATGGATCGACCCGTGCGTCTGTTATTATTTAGGTATGAGAATAACACAGGTATACAAAACACTAAATAAATTACAATTTTATTACCTACTGTATAAAATGTAAATGGATGGAACCTGATTTTTTTTCAAATATGTACATCTCCAACCACGTCTGTAACACAAAATGGTTGGCCGATGCATTACATGTCATTACTAATATTGGTTTCCAAGCTTTCTGTGTTACCAACAACTATTTATAAGGATTGGATGTATTTGAAAATCTGAAAGAAAAACGTTTATTTTGACACAGTTGGTGAAACACAAAAACAAAAGAAAAAAAAATGTGATACTATTGTTTTAACAACAATAGTGTGTGCCTCACGGTTGCGCCAAAAAGGTTCATTTCAGCATAAATGACAGACAGATGCTGTATAAATGAGTATATTTATTAATAATATTATTGCTAACAATGTTTAGTAGCAATATATGATATAACTTTATTTATTTATTTTTACAGAAAGCTTACAGACTAATAACAAGATTAAATTCACACACATTCGTAAGCAGGAAAATTTGCTAAGACAAGCTTCCACATTATAATTTATTATTTAATATATTATATGTATAGTAAGGGAAAATAATTGTTAATTAGATTGACACACTACGTCAATTTGCATACAGCTGTCAAAGAATGATAGTTGTGATTAATGACAGTTGCCCTTGAATTGCGGCGACGAGTCCATGTCTACAGTAAAGTCGCCGCACGCACTAAGTAAAGTGTTGCAATAAGTATTTCCTCTCACACATTGAAATGATCACGTTTTGTGGAGTGGCGTTCATTTTTAGATTGGTTTATCTCTGTCTATTTGCGGCCCAAGCATCTCCTCAATGACATGACGACAATGAAGGGCATTTCTAATCCATTGCTTCAAACGTTTGAAAAATTCATCTGCTCAACAACGTAAATAACGCAATGAATGTTGTTGAAATGTCAAAATGAAAGACATTGCTACTGTGAGTGGGTTACGCTATTACCCCGCAGAATTATTCGCCTTCATACGTCATCCATCGGTAGTCAACTAGAACACACTATAGAATAAGCATAGCATAATCAGCCTATAATGTTCCCACTGCTGGGACACAGGCCTCCTCTATGTGAGATGAAGTGGGCTGTAATCCACCACGCGGGCCCAGTGCTGGTTGTTAGATGTCGTGATGCGTAGGCAAGATATGAAATTTTACAAGATACAGCCTAATTTAAAAATTGTGAAGCACTGTCCTAGATACCAATCGGTTATTTTATTTAATAAGCTGCCTTTAGATTTAAAGAGTGCTATATACTCTAGCTCTTTTAAAATAAAACTCAAAAGATTCTTATTGAACAAGTGTCTATATACTATTGATGATCTTTAATGTAAATACAATGTGTGTTGTTGTAATGTTTAACTTGTTTGTAATTTCAGATACAATTTATTGTTAATGAATAAATGACTATGACTATGACTATGACTATGACATGTCTTCGAATTTTTGGTTCTAGGACATGCCGGTTTCCTCACGATGTTTTCCTTCACCGTTTTGAGAGCAGTAGTGATGAAATTATTTACACAAAGACGCGCCTACCTGGGTTCAAACCCACGATGTACAACTCGTAATTTGGGGCCACTGGGCCACCACTGCTCTCAAACCATATTTTCAACAAATTAAACAACCTATTTTATAATTCCAGTCGGTTACACAGAACTGTATATATTTTGATAACTTAATTGCTTATTAGGATAAAAGTTGAAGCGCCGTTGCTGACATTAACTTTCAAACAGACAAAACAATTATTGTATTACTTGAAGTTTTGTTCAGTATTTGTATATAAAAGTAAATGTTCGGAGTACTGTAAGTACTCGGCTGGCTGTTATGCTGACTTTTCAGTGTTTCTGTTTGATTCAGAGATGTTTGAAAGTTAAATTAATGTTGATAACGTTTGTCTTTTGTAAAAGATTTTGTAGTTAGTTCTGTTCTTATAAAGAGGGATTAAATATTGTTGTTGTCGATATAAGGGTGTACGACAAACTGTGCTTAGGCCTTTTGAAATCGAAAGCAAGCGAGTCAATATTGTTTGGAAGCAGAATCATCTGTCCTGGAAAACCTGAAATCACGAAAAAAAAATCAGCTGTTTCCTACATTTTGACGAATTATGCGAACATGAATGTACTGAACAGCTGTTTTTTTTTTTTGCGATTTCAGGTTTGGTCCCATCGTAAAAGTTGTTCATTGTTGTTGTTGTTGTACTCAAACAATGACCCCTTAAATTATTGCCGCTGTTTACACTTACACCCTGTATTTTTGCCAAAAGCCGTGAGGTTGTATCGGCATTACGGACAAAGTTAGTCTGTGGTTGAAAATCAGTTTGCGGGCGCGAGAGCCGCGCGCGGGTTTTTTTTTTTTTTTACCGAGATTATTGTTCGTATTTCAAAACTTTGCAAGAATAAAGGAAACTATTATGATGTCATTTTTAAACAAAACCAAAAACGGGTCTTCTCGCGATATTCGTCATTTGATTATTTGACTCATCGGCAATATTTTAGGCAAAAAATAGGGTTTTCGCTTTAGATTTTGAAATAATTTTTAATTTGTTTCTCATTGGCAGTAATCTAAACAAATTGCTTTTTTTGTGTATTGAAAAAACACTAAGTCATCTATTGTTCTAAAACAAAATTCGTAATAGCCTAGCCTAGTCTATCCACTTGAAGAAACAGTCACTAGTTTACTGTCAGTTCATAAAAATATTTTGCATAGAAGCCATGTCATGCCATGCCAATGCATGCGCGCCCGTTGCGCGGCGACAAAAAATGTTCAAGGGAAAATGTTAAAGGGGCCTCACGTGGGGTAGCCGGGCGCGGGAGTGGGTAATTAAGATGGCGGTGTAACTCAAACTCAAACTCAAACTCAAAGCATTTATTTCAAATAAACCAATTACAGGCACTTTTGAATTGTCAATGGGTCGGTCAGTCAGAAAGATGAAGCTAGTTGCCCATTCCAAAGCGTAGTAGATCCCTATGGAGAAGAACGGTCAAGAAACTCCACGGACACTCTTTTAAATCATAATATTTTTACAAAATATTGGTTACATCGTTCAAGTTGAAAATATACATGTGAGAACAATGTAGAAAGACGTGCACGTTAAAAAGCGTCCGTAATAAAAAGATAATAACTAAAACAACTAAATTAAATATTAAAATTAAAAATAAGCCATGGCAGCTAAGAGACGACCAGTCCCAACTGACGGCGCCCGTTCACGAACATGACGCATGGATCAGCACCGGTGATTTAGTTTCGATACGATGCCTTGTACCTATTATTAATCTCCCGATAGGTTGAGGGCGGAATTGAGACGTCTGTGGCACAGTATAATAACGTAAGCAGTATTACATCTTCATAAAAAACGGTCGAAACAACGCGCTTCGAAATCTCAGTATACAAGGTGGTCCTGAATTCTTCATACCCAGGGGTGTTCGAAAATACCCCATGTATGGAGTTTTCTGCCGGTGGAGCTTCAAAAATTCATATCTTTTTTGTAGTGGGTATGTTTCGGATTTTTTTTTGAGACATTGTCGTCTTAATTGTTACTTTCATGTCAAAAAAAAAAAAAATATCTGAAAAATATACACTATACATATACAAAAAAAGATATGAATTTTTGAAGCTCCACCCACAGAAAACTGTAAACAATAATTACTAAAACAAAAAATAACTCGAAAACTACAAAAAATCGCGGAACATACATGAGGTATTTTGGAATACCCCTGGTAAGAGGTAGTCTGATTTTTCTTTTTGACGTCACTTTTTGAACCACCCCTAGTATATACCATTAAGCAAAAGTTCGAGTGCGCGGCAGTTACGCACGGACGGACGCGTATTTATCTACCGAACGGCCGTAGGTAATTAATTCAAGGTCAGTGCCCAGATAAACTACTGTAGCTTTATTATTCTGTGACTGTGGTTAGGGAGTTTCAGGCTGTCCCACAGGTAAAGAGGAAGCGACTAGTTATCAACGATTTTCTCGCTCAAGAAACGTACAAAGGATTGTAGGTCCTGTGTAAGTAATACTACAAGGTATAGTTTGAATAAGTGAAAACCTTTAAGGAGTCGTTCTACTCATGATTATGAACAACTTTTAATAAGTCCCCAAACCTGAAATTGCAAAATAAACTGCTGTTCCCTACATTTTGACGACTCATGCGATCGTTAGGGAACAGCAGTTTTTTTTTTGCGATTTCAGGTTTGGTCACATAGTAAAAGTTGTTCATAATGATGAGTAGCTACAGTGACCCCTTAAGAGGTTGTCACTTGTATAAATTATACTTTGTTGATCGCTGACTGTTCATACCGCTGTAGTACTCGTTATCAAAGAGAGTGCTCGCTCAGCGACCCTCGCTTGGCGAGACTCACGCTTGGAGAGACTCACGCTTGGTACACACAACAGCACATCAGGTTATACCAAACCGACAGATTTCTCCAAATGATTTTAAACCTTAAAAGTTGATGGTTAAGTCCAAAATCAAATGGGAAAAATTTACAGTTTGTACAGTGAATAATCGCTCGTCGCCGTCGCGTACACGCTGCTTCTAGCTCGCTAACTCGTTTTTAGTTGGTACTTGGTAGTTCTACTCGCTTCTCGTTTATCGCTAGCGGTGGGACAGGTGCCACAAACTACCGAACTGTGGGCTATATTGCTATAGTAACGTGTTTGCTTGCACTATTATAATAGTAGGTAGTATCGGCCAGCAATTATCCAGCTGCAGGCCTATGGAATTCATACCGGGAAGGAACATTCAGCTGCAGTTATGAATTAACGCGTACTGCGTTAGCTGAGATAATTGCATCTATCTACTGCAGTGTTTGAAGCATGTGTGAGCACGAGGTAGAATCTTACTTTTTACACTGATAAAAGAACCTTTTGACGCTCGAATGACGTTGACAGGTGGGCGCTTTTTGGTAAACACGTTTGCAATTCTTTTGCGAAACTTCTTGAAAAACAAGATGGCGGCGTTAGTTCCAATTTTGACCACGCGCCAAAAGCACTTTGTAGCGCTTAAAATTGTACCTATTCCTTGAATGTGGCTTTATTATACAGGGTGACTTGTAATTTGACGTATTCCTTCCAGGACGTGGGTCCACTTTCAACAATTAAGCACCCCATAAAGCCTAGGCGAAAATTATGGAATTCGAGAAAACCTAATTTTCATGTATTTTTGTAAATTTTCTAGAATTCGTCTCTAAATGTATTTTTTCTCTAAACTCTCAAATTGAATGGCCTTCACTAATATTCTGTGGGGTACCTAATACTTTAACAAATCTTTTGATGTAACCAAATTTTCTAAAATATCGAACTTTTGTACCTCGTTAGTTAGCTGATTAAATGAAGATGTCTTCCCCGTAGTTTGTACGCTTAATGCCATAGTAAACTTTTGAGATAACTGGTGTCATGTACTCGTACATGGATGATTTTTTTTTATGGTTTATTTTCTTTCTATAACTTTTGTGTTTTAGAAAGTTCGGTTATATGGAAAGGTTTGTTAAAGCATTAGGTAAATAATGACATAGCAATGAAGCCCATTCAAATGAGAGTTTAGAGAAAAGTGATATTTGGTGACGAATTCTGGAAAATTTTCAAAAATACATTAAATTGGGTTTTCTCGAATTCCATGAATTTTCACCTAGGCTTTATGGGTGCTTTATTGTTGAAAATTGGTCACACCATCACGTCCTGGAAGAAATACGTCAAAATACAAGTCACCCTGTATCCTCGAGCAATAAAACCTTTCCCTTTTCATATCTATAAAATCAATAGAAAATTTAAATGAAACCTATTTCGATATCGAACTTATACAATTAAGCAGATCTGTTCAATCTTCCAACCTACGCAATTACAGGCACAAAATTTAAATTCGAACATAAATAATAACACGACAACCACTCATTTGAAATTGGACCTTATAACTCGGCGCGAAGTTACATTTTTCATTGAAACTGTTGTAAATTCTCTACCCAAAGTTATTGTACCCGTTTGTTTATAAAACAAACAAAAGCGGGAACTTATCGGGAATAAATGAGAGCAATCGGTTAAACTGTGATCGTAAACATGGTGGGTTCGTAACTCAAGTACACGGGTACCCGGGTACCCAGGAACTTGCTTTGTAAATTAAAAATTGTAGTAAATTGGTTTTGTGAGTTGTGTGTCGCCTACGTTTCTTTGTTTTGTGCAGCGAGCGACTGTGCTAAGGTTTCGATCGCTCTGTATGTGAATGCGCTTATTGTGTTTTACGTATATTCTGTAGGTGTTTGATGTTTCTGATGATGGGACAGGGCGAGTTATTTAGTTATAACATATTATGTATTTTCCGTACCTCAAAAAGAAAAAACGGAACCCTTATAGGATCACTTCGTTGTCCGTTTGTCTGTCTGTCTGTCAGTCTGTCAAGATCCTTTTTCTCAGGAATGCGTTAAGGCATCAAGTTGAAATTAATATCAATTACGTAAGTCTATGGTGTCTTGGAGCCCTAAAGAACCCAAGCTTCTAAGTCAACGCAATGAAAACATACGGCCATTTTGCGACACATTTCGATACTCGTCGCAGCTATCGCAAGTAAATCAAAACCCGGTACTTCCCGTTGACCTAGAATAATGAAATTTGGCAAGAAGCAAGGTCTTTCAGCACAAGTAAAGGAAAAAGTCCGAAAATTGTTAATTTGTAGTCTTATGACATAATTTTTTTTTTTTTTTGGATTCTTTGATAAGTTGAGGAGAAGAAGTGGAGCTCGTGGCTAAGTAATAACAGCCGTACGGGTCGATCCATTAGGTTAAGCTACGCTTGCCGGGGTCGGTACGTGGATGGGTGACCATCTTTACATAACGAGACTCCTCCGTGCCTCGGAAGGCACGTGAAGCCGTTAGTCCCGGCTGTCATTCGTGGATCTTTGACAGTCGTTACGGGTCGTCAGAAGCCGGAAAGTCTGACAGCCAGTCTTACCAAGGGATATCGTATTACCCAGTTAATGAGTTGTTGAGGTCAGATAGACAGTCGCTCCATGTAAAATATTGGTATTCAGCTGCATCCGGTTAGACTGGAAGCCAACCCCAACATAGTTGTGAAAAGCCTAGGTAGATTGATTCTTTGTTAAGTTTGTTTTTGGGATAAATTCTTTTCAACTACGGAACCCTTCATTGTTTTTACGTGTTCCGACACGCACTTGGTCGGTTTTTTTTATTCCGGTGATTGACAGTGTTCACCGATTTCGAAATTCTTTTGGATGAAACAGTCGCGCAAAGCACAATCAAACTTAGGATCGTAATCAATTAGGTCCACTATATGTTAACGGACTTTGGATCGATATTGCTAAATGAGTGTGAGCTCATTATTTTATCCTCCATTCCTGATTTAATTTCAAATATAACCGATAATGTCGCATTTTTGATAGCATTCTATTTAAAAAAAATATATAAACCGAATTCTGAACACTGCACACCACAAGTCCACATCACTTTCCATATTCAAAAATATAAAAGGCATCGTCACCCCCTCTACGTGTCAAGTAGATCTGGAAACTTCGGAGATTATCGCCGGCCAACATTTTGTAACTTTTAATAATGTAAGTGAAAAAAAAAGTGAAACTTGGGCAATAATTCAAGTGCTGCGGTACAGGTGTTTGTAACGGCTCCCAAATGATTCAGTCGTGAACTTGTAAAGTGTTCCAATTTTTCTACTTGAACTTTTTAAGGCTTTATTAGGTGAAAAGATCTTCAATTGGTTTTGTTGTGCATTGTTCTAAAGTACCTTGATACGTACGTACCTTATATTTAGCTCCTTTTTTGCTTGATTCAAAAGTTTTAACCTATTATTGGTTGTGAACATAGTTGATTTCACTTGACCACTGTGGGATATTATACTGAAAAAAAAAACAGCTATCTACTACGTTTAAATAAAACCATATGATAAAAGCAGAAGACTCAGAAGAGGAGCTCGTGGCTAAGTAGTATCAGCCGCACCGGTCGATCCATCAGGTTAAGCTACGCTTGCTGGGGTTGGCTAGTGGAAGGGTGACCATCTCTACATACGGAGACTCCTCCGTGCCTCGGAAAGCACGTTAATCCGTTGGTCCCGGCTGTCATTCGTGAATCTTTGACAGTCGTTACCTACGGGTCGTCAGAAGCCCGAAAGTCTGACAACCAGTCTTACCAAGGGGTATCGTATTAATCAGTTACTGGGTTTATTTATTTATTTATTAAAGGCTTACCAACTATACACATACACAGCATTAACCCAGCGTCTTAGTCATAATATGTCTTAGTCTCGCATGTATCTAAATTAAAGGAAAGCACGACACTATCAATTAGCGTACTAACACATTATACGAAAAATAAAAATTTAAACACTAAAACAAATTAAAACAATTAAAAAATTATTTGAATACTTACTATGAAATTGAAATTAAATTTTTATCCTACAAATGCTAAGTTTTTTTTTTGGGTTGTGTAGGTCAGATAGACTGTCGTCGCTCCATGTATTCAGCTGCATCCGGTTAGACTGGAAGCCGACCCCAACATAGTTGGGAAAATACTAGGCAGATTGATTGATAAAAGCAGAAGACCAAGGGTCAATTTCACCAAACTGTTCGGAATCGGACGTTAGTAAATAAGCATCGATGTTAATGGTATTTACGTTCCACCAGAATTAAGACATTTAATCATGGATTAGCGCATGGTGAAACACTCGCTAAGTCGCTACTCTTAATGTCCCGTTAACATTTTAACAGAAGACTAAACTAACTCACATGGTATGGTGAAACAGGTCTCAATTTTATTCTTCTACTGTTAAACATCAACCTCAGGTTGCCAAATAAAATCAATCTGCCTAGCCTTTTCCCAACTATGTTGGGGTCGGCTTCCAGTCTAACCGGATGCAGCTGAATACCAATATTTTACATGGAGCGACTGCCTATCTGACCTCCACAACCCAGTGACTGGGTAATACGATACCCCTTGGTAAGACTGGTTGTCAGACTTTCGGGCTTCTGACGACCCGTAACGACTGTCAAAGATCCACGAATGACAGCCGGTACCAACGGCTTAACGTGCTTTCCGAGGCACGGAGGAGTCTCGGTATGT
This sequence comes from Cosmia pyralina, assembly GCA_946251885.1. NCBI lineage: Eukaryota > Metazoa > Arthropoda > Insecta > Lepidoptera > Noctuidae > Cosmia > Cosmia pyralina. Next base: position 6,007,681 of record OX276344.1, read on the forward strand.
ACAGATCGTAACCCATCCACGGACAGACCCCGGTAAGCGTAGCTTAACCTGATGGATCGACCCGTGCGGCTGTTATTACTTAGTCACGAGCTCCTCAGGTTGCCAACTATTTTTAATTATTCACTCGAGTCCCCTTTAACAGTTTAAAAGCTTTACACCATAATGTCCATCAACCCGCACTGGGCTTGCGGGGTGGATTATGGCCCACTCCCTCACAAAGAGAAGAGGCCTGTGTCCCACTACTGGAAACATTATGGGCTGATTACATTACACCATAATGGAGGCCACATGGTTCATACACCCATAACTTAAAAATCAAAATCACTGACAAATATTACCATTTCAATCACAAAAACCCTCGATTTGGCAACAGTCAGGGGAGATTATAAAAAACAACCTATTCCGTGTTACTTCGCTGGCTTCCTTCCATTTCCATTAGTGAATGTTTAGCCAAAGTGTTTCCCAAACTTGCTCCCATTAGGAACAGTCCTTTTTGTCTTTGCCCCCAAACTTTTTTTTCATTAGCTGGATCCCCCACTTTGGCCGTTAAGTGGATTTTTTTTTATGCAAGTTTAGGAGTGACTAGTGAATAAGTTTTGGTATGTACCCCAGTTGTATTAAAATTTTAATACAACTGGGGTACCCAATTGATGCAACCCACTGTACCTACATAATCATGTCAGTGATTGTATCTGAGTAAGGTGTGAGGTCAGTGAAGAGATAATTTAAGATTCTGTAATCTCAGATTCACATTTCTTTAGAAAAGAATAATCTAGATTCCAGATAGAAAATGTTTGTTTGGAGTTGCCTCCGCCTAAAGTTTGTCAAGTTCAACGAAATTATTCTTGATATAAGTAATCACGCTTAGGTAGATAAAATACTGTCTTAATCTAAATCTACTTTTACAGTAAAATGTTGTGAACTAATTAAGTAACAGGAAAACGATAAATACATTTTTAATAATAATAATAATAATAATAATAATAATAATACGCCCCCTAAACAACCACACGTCCTGATTGACCATCGAATCACGTGGGGGGCGGACACACGAACGAAAAATTACTGGCGTGGCTAACGTGGCTCTGGAAACCCATTCAACATGGAGACACGTTCAAAAAGAAAACGTATAGGACCGCTGCCCGGGGGTGATCGCCGGGGCGCACTTGGAGCTGGCGCTGAGTGTCTCAGCATGCGAACCGTCAGCGGTGAGGAGTTGAACAGGCGGGCTCCCACCGACAAAGATGCTACAGCCGAAATCATTGACGATGGTAATAGACTGACAGACAGGACAAACACCCCTGTTGAAACATATAGTCCAAGCACAGTATCTTACACACCTTCTAGACCATCATCACCATCCTTACCATCGTCACCCATAGCATTATCACATCCCATCACTAGTTTAAATTCAATTCCACCCACTCCGACCTTGAATGTTGCGCGGGAGGTTAGTTCCTTTTTACCCGCGTCCACCAAGGCTGGAAAAGCAAGAGTTCGCATGAGATGGAGCAAAGAAGTTAACCTATTTATCATGCGAACTTACTTTTATATCACTAAATTAGAGACCGACATGACCACCTACAGACAACAATTGCATGAACTTTTTACCTTACATTATCCTGAGATAACCGTTTCAGAACAACGAATCTCAGATCAGCGAAGAGCTATAGTTAGAAATAAACTTTTATCCCATGAAATAATAGAACAATTAAAAGAGGAAACACGAATACAATTACAAGAAGCAGAAAATAACACAGGCGCTAATGCTATCCCACTATCACAAAACATAACCGAAATTTCTGAACAGTCATACGCACAAACGCACACCCAAATACAACCTTATACACACTCTCAATCATACAACCAATCACAAGCTTACACGCAAACATCACACACATCCACTCAAACCGAATTTATAACCCTAACTCTAGAAAATGATATTGAGACCTTAACTGTTGCAGATCAATATACAACAGATATATATGTTCAAGAAATACATGATAAATTCAGAACTAGACTAGCACAATACTCTGGGATGGACCCAGCCGTTCGACCAAAATTACCTAAACTCCGATATAGCCCTAATCTTTTCCGATTAGTTAACTTATTTAATGAAAACATACTTAATCAATTTATTGCCGATGATATACAACTTATAGATATACACACACTTGTATATTGCACAGCGGTAGTCGTATCTGAAGAACTTAACTTTAAAATCACGCAACATACAGGACACACAAGACCAAAACAGAATATCAAACCAGCATGGCAACAGAGGTTAGAAAAAGACATAGAAAAATTAAGAGCAGATTGTAGTAGGCTTACACAATACATTAACAACATTAGGTCAAATAAAGTAATCAAGAGAGTTGAGGCTATATTTAGGAGCAATGCCACGCACACTAGACACGAAAATAACAACAGAAAACCTGAAGAGTTCTTAGACACCTTAAAACAAAAACTATCACTTAAAGCTCATAGGCTCAGAAGATACAAAAAAGCACAACAACGCAAAAACGATAATGCCATATTTGCCACTAATGAAAAAATGTTTTATAGAAATCTACACAAACCAGACACTGACACAAATGATGAGAATAATACAGACGCACCTGACCAACCAACAAAAGAGCAACTAGAAACATACTGGTCTAGCATTTGGGAAGAACAAAAACAACATAACGATAAAGCAACGTGGATATCAGAAGAAGAAGCAAAATGGGGGGCTATAGATGAAATGGAATTTACTGAGATTACAGAGGCTGATATTACACACTTAACAGGCAGATTACATAACTGGAAATCTCCTGGTATAGACAAAATACACAATTTTTGGTTCAAAAAATTAACTTCACTCCACAAACCAATAGCAAAAAACTTAACAGAAATAATATTAGGACAACAAATTATACCTGATTTCATTGCAACAGGTATAACATACATGCTGCCTAAAACTAAAAATTCACCACAACCTTCCCAATATAGACCAATCACATGCCTACCCACGATATATAAAATATTAACATCAGCAATAACAACGAAAATTAACTCACACATTGAACACCACAATATAATGGCAGAGGAGCAGAAGGGATGCAGGCGGGGCCATATGGGATGCAAAGAGCAGTTAATTATTGATTCTACTATCCATAAACATGCCACCACAAAGAATAGAAATCTTCATTGTACCTATATCGATTATAAAAAAGCTTTCGACAGTGTTCCACATTCCTGGTTGATACAAATACTAGAAATTTATAGGATAAACTCAAAAATAATAGATTTCCTACGAAACATTATGCCATTGTGGAAAACCACACTTCAAATAAATTGTAATCAAAATAATATTACAACGCGACAAATAGCTATCAAAAAAGGTATCTACCAAGGTGATTCCCTGAGCCCCTTGTGGTTCTGTCTCGCACTAAACCCTCTGTCTCATCTGCTGCAGCGCTGTCGGGCCGGTTATTGTCTCAAACACACGACAGAACAAACAACAGTCTCACATCTCATTTACATGGACGATATTAAACTATATGCACAAACCGAAAAAGATATGAAGAAACTAGTAGAAGCTACAGCAGAGTTTAGCCTAGATATAAACATGCAGTTTGGTCTGGATAAATGTAAAACACTTCATATCATACGTGGCAATATACGACCCGGCAGCTATATAATAAATGACACAGACACCATAACAGCAATGGAACCGACAGACTTATATAAATATTTAGGGTACACGCAACTAAAGGGACTAGATCATGTTAGGATTAAAGAAACACTTACTGCAGAGTACAAAAGGAGACTTAACGCCATATGTAAAACACAACTTTCAAGTAAAAATCTCATCAAGGCCCTAAATACATTTGCCATCCCCATATTAACATATTCATTCGGAGTTATTAAATGGACAAAAACAGACACAGAACAATTAGAACGAACCACACGCACCACTCTTACAAAACATAACAACTTACACCCTAAATCTGCAGTAGAAAGACTTACTATCAAAAGACAAAACGGAGGGAGAGGCCTAATAGACATCCAGCACCTTTGGCGGAAACAAGTCTGTCGACTAAAAACATTTTTTTACTCAAAATCCAGCACTAGTAACATTCATAAAGCCATAGCTCAAAATGATTTCAACTACACACCACTTAACTTAAATGAACAGCTAGACACTCCACAAATTACTAGCGATGACCCGCAGAAACAAAAAATTGAGGACTGGAAGAAAAAGGTACTTCATGGCCGACATCCTCATGACCTAGAACAATCTCATGTGAACAAAGTAGCTTCAAATAAATTTCTTAAAATAGGCAATTTATTCCCTGAAACTGAAGGATTTATAATTGCAATACAGGACCAGATTATCAACACTAAAAACTATAGAAAATTTATTATCAAAGATCCTTCAGTAACAAATGATAAATGTCGCAAGTGTCACATTCAACCAGAAACAATTCAGCACATAACAGGAGCTTGCACCACTCTCACGCAGACAGACTACACACACAGGCACAATCAGGTGGCAAATGTAATTCATCAAAAAATTGCAGTCAAATACACACTCATTCAAGACACATACACTCCTTACTACAATTACACACCACAAACTATCTTAGAAAATGACACACATAAACTTTACTACGACCGCGCCATTCTCACCGACAGGACAATTCACTACAATAGACCGGATATAACCCTACTGGATAAAATAAACAAAGTTACTTACCTAATAGATATTGCCGTTCCCAACACACATAACATTCAGAAGACAATATCTGAAAAAATTAGTAAATACGCAGAACTCAAAGATGAAGTAACTAGAATATGGCGCCAACAAAATGTTTATGTAGTCCCTATAGTCCTCTCCACAACAGGCGTCATCCCAAATCATCTTCTCCATAGCCTTAAACTACTAAACCTAAAAGAAACCCTCTATATCACCCTACAAAAAGCTGCAATTTTAAATACATGTCGAATTGTCAGAAAGTTCATGCAAATAGATGAAAATGAAATAGGTCCTCATCATAACACATCCTCAAATTAACACACCACACGCTGCATTTACTTGGCTTCGGTCCGTAAATGTTGCAAAAACCAGCCATAGAGCTGAGAAGAAAAAACAGTCAACAAAAATTAATAATAATACATTTATTTCAGACCATAAGTCCATAAACAACACCCAATACAATTTTATACACAAAAAACATACATAAATACATGAACACACATAACTACACTAAAAATACACTAAAACAATTTACTTAAAATATTGGAATGACGCACGATGAGTGGTCATCCATTGCCACATCAATGGACTGTCTGTCCTGTCGGCTAGTGTAGCCACCAAGCTGTTGGAGCTGTCGCGCACTCGCCGCATCAGGGATGCTATCCGAGTCCGCATCAGTGCGTAAAAATCTGGCACGCCATTTTCCGCGAACATCCCCGATGCACTGCAAAAGCGCGGCAGCCCCAACATAACTCTGAAGGCGTTATTGTACTGGACTCGCAGAGCATTGTACGAGCTTTTTGTATAGCTGACCCATAGGGCACACGTGTACATAGATTGGCAATACGCTCTAAAGAGTGTAATTTTCACCTCCCTAGTACAACGTGCAAACCTACGAGCCAGCATGTTACATCGAACTGCCAATGCTCTGCGTTCCCTCTCTATGTCCACATCGTCGGACAGACTATCGGTGACCCAATGCCCCAGGTACTTGAACTTCGTGACCCTGGAAAGCTGAGTGCCCCCCAAGGTGACTGGTGGGACAATATCATAATATTTGTTACCCGCTTTGAAAACCAGTAACTCGCTCTTGGTCGCATTGTACCTGAGGCCGTGAGCCACCGCATAGTCCTCACAGATGCGAAGAAGCCTCCTAAGTGCACTGATCGATGGGCTCAGCAATACCATATCATCCGCGTAGCTGATGTTATTGAAGCAGTGCCCGTTAATGGAGCACCCGATATTGGTATTGCTGAGCTCACAGACCAGCTCGTCTACATACAGGTTGAATAGCTTGGGTGAGCTGATTCCCCCCTGCCTCACACCGCACTCCAACCCGTATGCATCCGACAGGACACCCGCCCACCTAACATAATTGTATTGGTTTTTATACCAATACATTAGCATCCCAATGATATCGCTTGGGAGGTTCTTAACATTTGACAATTTCCTCCATAGGCAGTCATAAGATACGAGGTCGAAGGCCCTGGAGAGGTCCAGAAAACATGCATACACAGGTGTTTTCCTACTTGCATAGTATTGGACAGTCTGTTTGAGGCATAGTATAGCTGTTTCCGTGGATAAACGTGGCTTAAACCCAAACTGGGCGTCGTTGAGTGTTAAGTGTTTATCCAGCTGCTGATCAATCAGACTGTCCAACACCTTTGCAATTATGGTAGCCAGGGATATAGGCCTGTAGTTGCTCTTGTCACTCGCATCTCCAGTCTTATTTTTAACAATGGGCACAACAATAGTTTTAAGTAAATCAGCTGGAAGATACGAGTGACTCAGACACAAGCTAAAAAACATTGCTAGCACTCGCGGTAAGTGCTTACCAGCATATAGTAAATGCTCTATACTTAGGCTGTCATGACCCGGCGACTTGCCTCTCTTTAAGTTGCGTATGACAGTAGCTACCTCCCTGGCCGTAAACCTAATAGGCATGTCTTCGGACCCCCCCACCACCTCCGGCCCGCCAGACGACGTACCTAGGGGAGCCCCAACCTTAAAGGCTCTGCTGAAAAGGTTGGCGATATCATTAGGATCACTAAGGCCCTCAACACTCACAGGGAGACCCGACCTGGGATTCAACCTGTTCGTGGCTTTCCAAAAACTACCAAAATATATATATATATTTTTGGGACGATAAAGTAAATAAAAATCAGCATTCAGAATAGGGATGATGCCTGGGTAAAAAAAAAAGAAATTCTATTTAGTCCGTCAGTCAGATAATAAAAAATATTTTACACGTATTTATCATATTAATAGAAAATGACTTGTATAACACGCATTAAAGTTGGGGAGTGGCTCGCTACGTCACTTGTACGTATAAAATCTAGCTACACGTGACGTCACGCGATGATTTAACTCAAAGTATCGCCGTAATCTTTTGATTTTGTAAAAAAACTTTTTTACAAAAAAATACAACCGACTTCCAAAAAGAACACTACAAAGTGAAAAATAACTTTAATTTCGGAAGTCGGTGTCTGGTTAAATGTATTTTCGTTTTTTGACACCCACTTCCGAAATTAAAGTTATTTTTCACTTTGTAGTGTTCTTTTTGGAAGTCGGTTGTATTTTTTTGTAAAAAAGTTTTTATTTTTTAGTTGTGGTACCTACCCCACACAAATTGTAATACCTAGTGGTATTACCTGCAAAACAAACTAGAACATCATCCATATAAAAGTGGGGAAAAAAATACATATTATTGAAGCTAAGTCAAAAACTACCCAAGCAAAGTTAATCAATTTTATATGGGACCAACTTTGATGTATACCCTCATGACTCTGTAAAAAGTTATGCGTAGTCAAACAAAAAAAAAAAAAAAAACACGTGTCGAATTGAGAACCTCCTTTTTTTCGTCGGTTAAAAAATAAAAAATACGTGTTCAATATTTTCTAATAATCTACATGACGCATAAAAGAAAAATTCTTAGTCATCATTCCTATTTAAACTACTTAGTTCCAAAATATAAAACTAAGTAAAAACAGACTATCGTCATAACAAAAACAATTCTCCGATTGTTCTAACTGTGCGTTTGCACTGGCAAAACATTCACAAAAAAAAACCTGCCAATTGCGTGTCGAACTACGCACAATGAAGGGTTCCGTATTTGAAAGGAATTTATCCCAAACACAAATTAATAAAATTGTAATCACAAAAAAAAACAAAATATATGTGATAAAAAAAAATACAAACAACAACAAACAAACACACAAAACAAAAAAACACAACAAAAAAAAAAACAACACACAAAACACAAAAAAAAAAACAAAACAAACACACAAAAAGAAAACAACAAAACAAAAAACAAATTAAATTTTTTTGGATTTTTTCCTTTAGTTGTGCTGTGAGTCCTTGCTTCTTGACAAATTTCATGATTCTATGTCAACGGGAAGTACCCTATAGGTTTTTATTTACTCGCGAGCTTCAAAATATGTCGCATAAATGTCCGTATTTTTTTATTTCGTTGGCTTAGAAACTTGATTTTTTTTAAACTTCAAGGGGCCATAGATCTTCATATTTAATATTAATTTCAATTTGATACCTCCACGCGTTCCTGAGAAAAAGGGTCTTGATAGACTGACAGACAGACAGTCATACAGATGGATAACAAAGTGTCCGTGTCGTGTGTGGTGTGCGTGTAAGAGTTCCGTTTTTTTCGTTTTGAAATACGGAACCCTAGCAACATGTTGAAATCTCCGTTTCCATTGTTTCCTGTCAATGTATCAACTCGGTTCGCATTGTCACACAACTTGTTGACGCGAAATCTGTTTGACGTTTCATATCACGACATGTTTCCGCCACATTTTCACAACAAATCTTGACATCTGTCTTAAGACTTACTCATGTTTCGTGCAGTGCGAATGCAAATTCAACAAAACCAATTGTGTGATTTGTTTGACATGACAAGTGTATCGAATCATCTTCATTTTGAATGTTTTCAAGTGCAAACGCATAGTAAAACCACAGTCCATACATCATACAGTCGTCCGACGAGAGCCCAAGCTGCATACGAAGTTCGCGAACTTCGTATGCAGCTCGGGCTCTCGAACTAACAAAAACGTAAAGCTTCCTACTCACTCGTGTTTGGATACACAATAAAGAGAACAGTTACAACCCACTCAAATTTGAATACTTAAGTACACAATAAAAAAATATAAAGCTTCTTACTCACTCATGTTTAGATACAAATTAAAATTTACTTCTCCAATCACATACTACTTTTATGTAGGTATTTCCTACATGAATACCAGCAATATTTTCAAAAACATTTTCTTTTTTCACAAAACAACAACTTATTTCAAAAATATCTCGTCGACCACTACGTGCTCTTTGTACCTAAAACGTAATAGTTTTCCATCTAACGATAGGCTGGCTCAAACACCGAGCCTGTTTACCCTTACTTACCCTCAATTTTAACGTTATAATACCCTTTATAATTCAGCCGTTAGACGCTAGTCTTTTATTCATCAGGCGACTAGCCTACCCTGTCGGCTGTATGTCTTAATATTGTCGCCAAATACACAATAAAGCCCCGGATACACTAGGGGACATTTTGTCCCGCAACATGACGCGAAACACTCAATCTACGTGACGCTGCAACGTTGCACAGTGACCCGCAACATTTTACGTGACGCGGGACATGTTGCTTGTTCCTGCTCCGTGAGTGTGCGCACGTGTTGCGCGTCAGTGCCACGCTATTTCTCGTTTAAAATGTTAATTGTTTTTTCACGTTATAGTAAGCATTCACTATTTCCTTTTCGCTAAACTGCTCGAAATAAGTTTATACGGAGCACTAATCGCCACAACCTCCTCGGGCGACATTGACTAGTGTGGCCTGCAAAATGTTCCGCGTCATATGTCTCGGGACATTCCACGTAGTTGTTGAGCGCCATGTTCCGCAACATGTCGCTCCATTTGTCCCCTAGTGTTTTCGAGGCTAAGTTACATGGTGTATCTTATTATGTGTCTAGGAGCCAGGAGTAACATTTTATATCAACAGTTTATATCTTAGCTAGCAACCCGCCCCTACTTCATACGGTTTTTAACTTGACAAAACACTGAGATTTCTTTTTTTTATTCTAGGGATCCTAGGGTCCCGGGCCTTTGGATGACGTTCGAAAGCCAAAATATGAAAAACCAATAAAAACATTACATAAACCTTCCGGAATAAAAAACCGCATCAAAAACCATTGCATAGTTTAGAAGAACAACGCAGTCACAAGCCAGACATGAAAATTGACTTTAATTTGTAATAAGTATTAATTTATAGTTTAAACATAAGATGATTTTGTATAGCAGTAAAAAAGGTCTCACAAAATAGTGACTAATGGACTTGGTTTCGTGTTTAAACTGGGTAATTGGGTAATATAAGTGTTTTACCCAATAACAATAGCACAGCTTTTCATTTTGACAGTTTACCAACATTCATTGCGTCATTTACGTTGTTGAGCGGACGAATTTTTTAAACTTAAGAAGCAATGTATTATGAATTTCCTGTATATACTTCGGATTATCATTGAAAGTGTGTTCTATAAAGAAGAAGATTGTTATGATCTGTAACTTAAAGCGAGTAGTCATGCCAATTACCGCCACCATTAAAAAAATAATGAATAAGAAACATTTTGGGATTTCTTATGCTCACATTTTTAGTCAGATGAGGTAGGTCAGGTGAGGTCAAAAAATTCTACCTTATCTGATAAAAAATATGAACATAGGAAATTCCAAAATGTTCCATATCTCCAGACTTATTAATTTTTTCTCAATGGTGACTCCTCCGTGCTTCGGAAATCACGTTAAGCCGTTGGTCCCAGCTGTCATTCGTGGATCTTTGACAGTCGTTATGGGTCGTCAGAAGCCCGAAAATCTGACAATCTTACCAAGGGTATCGTATTACCTAGTTACTGGGTTGTGGAGGTCAGATAGGCAGTCGCTTCATGTAAAATACTTGTATTCAGCTACATTCGGTTAGACTGGAAGCCGACCTCAACATAGTTGTGAAAAGGCTGGGCAGATTGATTGATTGGTGGCACTAGTTGGCAGCTATACTCGCTTTAATGAAGGCTAAAACACTAGCAACACGTTTCTGCGTAAATATTTAATGTTTTAACTAGCTAGGAAAAAAAAATTGCCAGTCATGGGAACTGCCAACAGAAGTGAAAACTTAAACGTTGAATTATGCATAGCATGTCGCGGCGTCAAGGTGACGCGGTGACGTGGTGACGCGGTGATGCGAACCCGTAAACCCGTGTACGCACGAACGAACAAGAACATGGTGAACACGAACATCGAACACTTTAAATGTTCAAAAGGGTCCTGAGATTCTTCAAATGTTCCGTGATCGATGTTCGTGTTCACCATGTTTTGTTCATTCATGCAATACGGCTTAAGATTTCCCCCTATCAAAAGTTACTCAAACCGCTTAAAGAAGTTTTCACTTCAAAAATCAATACAAAAAAAGCCACTAATATCTGTACAAACGTTCCAAATTGGCCTACATTTCTTTATCTTTCCAATTTATTCTTTCTCCATTTTTTTATAGATTTCCACTTCGTTTTGTTCATTTAATTTTTTTTTTCATTGTTCCTTTCCATAAAGTAATTAATTCAAAAATAGAATTTTATTACTTTTTGAAAAGAGAACGTTTGAGTTATTACTTTTTTCATTGAGTTTGCTGAATCATGACTTTGAAAATAGTTGATTTTTTGTAATAAATTAAAGCTTCAAGTTTTACCCACGGTTTTCTAATTTTGTTTGATTTGCATTACTCATTTTAGAATATTTTGATAATGTGTTCTTAGAAGTCTGAAGGTGGAAAAGTTAATATAATGAATTTGGTTTCTGATCTTAATAATATAGCTATTCTTTGCTCACTTTGCTGGCTTGTCACGCTGCTCAGGTAAACGAATTCTCTGCTAAGCTACGCTTTCTTAGGAAAGCGGTTCCATCATCTTCAAGTCTCATAAAATTTGCTTTCGTCTGTCAGTTTGTTGCTACTCGTCTACAGGCCAACCGATCTGGACGAAACTTGATTACAGGTTTTACGACTGTAAAGATTTTTTTGTCATCGGAGATTTTTGATTGGAGGGGTACTTCCTCCAAAAAGGGGCAAAATCCCGATTTCGATGGTTCTTGTTTTAATTGAATGATGATGATGACTTTTTTCTATTTTGATGTTGTTTTTTTTTTTTGTTGATGGTTTTTGTTTTGGATTGAACTTTATGTTGGTCTCATAAAAATTGGTGAAGACCAGGGGGCCAACCACCACTTCTTAAAGCAGTATTATTTTGATGTTACTTCAGTGTGAGAAAGAGATGGAGCTATACAGGACGTCTAGCTCCATCTCTTTCCCACACTCATGTAAGATTAAAATAATACTGCTTTAAGAGGTGGTGGTCTAGCTCTTTGGGCCCCTGATCATAAATAGTCCCCTGGATTTCCATGGAACCGACGCACGCTTATTCAAAGCTTTTCACAGCAAAAATAATTTAATTTGCTGTGAACTGAACGCAACCGGGTGCTACCGTCCGCTTCCGCTGTCATTTGTAAACTCATTCCTTTTGAAAACCACACATTTCTTACAATTTCTGGGTAGTTCAGAAACAATGCTTTTGAATGGGTTCTGGGTGGGCCCCTGATCATCGAAGGACATGTCTTCATATAATGATGATCGAACATCACTTACAGGTAAGTTTGTTTGATCACTCATTATACTTCAGACGTCCTTCGATGATCACCATGTAGATGTTTAAAGTTTTATCTAAATAATTGTAACAAATGTGTAAAAAAAAATAAAGATGATAATGAAACTGGTACTTTTATTAATTGTTGCAAAAAAGTTTGTCCTCGCGAGGTCTAGTGTTCACAGAACTACTAGTAAGATGAAAATGCCGGCTGTCATGAAAATCTGTCATTTTCACCAGTAGATACTTACCTACTTGAAATTAATGAGTCAAAAGCCGTTATTATTATGTAATTTTGTGACCGTTGTCCGCTTTGTTATAAAACCAAAGATTTTCAGGTTCTTTAATTGATGTTTATACTATCTGTCATCATGGTTCTCGCCATTCCATCGTTTCAAGTTTTAATATACTTTAATTCCTGTCCCCGCAACAAATTTTATCAAACGAAACTTCATGGTTCTCAAACCAACTAAGTCAATTTTCCACAAGGTATAAGAGTAATGAGATTCCTGCGTTTACGTTGCCACATAACCTGAGACAATAACGTCTCATGATGAATGTGCATGGCAGTCCCAGTAATACTGCCTCCGCATTGGATGATAGAGGATATACTTGGGCTGTGCTGTGTCATGGATGAAGAATAGTTTTATGTTAAAGTTATGAACTACCTCTGATTTGTGTATTTAAGGATTTTCGGTCCCACTGTTAGGCATTAACATTATGGTTTAAAAAAAAGTAAGTAAATGGCCGAGTCCTTAATTTAAAATTCAACGTTAAGGTGGAATTTATCCAAAACCTAAGTATACACTCATTTTTTTTTACTTTCAGGAGATGTTAAAAAAGTGTCAACACCCCTACAATTTACAATTCGAGGAATAAAATCTGTCAAAACTCGTGACGTAACTAAATTTCTGTCACACAGCGTAGTGCATACTAAACATTACCCGAACCTACCACAAACTTTCAGACACGCGTCGTGATTTGAATGTAGTTAAACGACTGTCAATCTTAGTTTAAAGAAAGACTAGCTATTTATAGTATATTTTTTTTAAACTCCAGCTACACTTCAATTCTCTTTCTGATATAATTAAGTTACTTAGGTAGCCACTAAAGTTAGTCTTTCTACAAGTCTTAGCAAATTACAGTTAGTGCTAAAACTTTAATCTATGCAGTATTCCTTCAGAAATCCAAATTTCTCCTTACATAATTTTACTGTTGATCGTCTGTTACATAGATCATGTAGCGCATACTAAACATGGAGCCAGCACCAAAGGTTGTCAAACACGTGTCGTCGTTAAACGACAGTTAATCTTAGTTTAACGCGAGCGTGCCCTCAATTCTGGTGTAATTACAAGTCATGCACTTGCATAAATGTGGCGTATTTGCTTGATCTCGTGATATACTGGCTGCTTTTGGTTTGGGGTAGCAATTTACCTAAACGTAGATTAGTGTTTTAGTGTCAAATTGAAGTTACCAGCATTGTAAGTTCTAGAAAACGTTAAAAAAAACTTTAATTGGACTCTTTACTAATGTTTAAATCTTAAAAAGCTTCAGCACTCTAAATTAGTTTTTTTAAGATTTAAATATCGACAACATTTGCTAAATAAAAAATATGTTTTTGATTAATTAAGTTTTAAAAAACAATTTTCATTAGACTACATGAATTTGCTTTTAATTTTACAAAAACTTCACCGCCAAGTTTACTTATTTCATCATAATTAATCATAAAATGAAAATGATCAAGAAATCCTCCACAGAAAGCTGTCTAACCCTCATTCCGCTGATTTACTTGCCAATATCGTATATCGTTTTCAAGACGCCGAAATAGCTGAATAATTAGTGGAAAACACCCGCGGCGTTAAAAGCAAATAAGTTTCGTAATAAATTATAATAAAAGTGTAACCTGAAACTCCATTATTCAGCCGAAGGGAGTCGGTATCTGTTTGATAAAGGCGGGTTCAGATATAGCAGTTTTAAAATAATCTATTGTTTTATTTTAAAATGCAAAATCAAAATTGAAATAAAAAAAAAAAAAAAAAAAATTATTTCAGACATTTCGTCCATATGATGTTAGTAATACACACTACTTATAAACTATGTTAGTAAATTAGTGACAAATCTTAGACATTATTATTAATTAATTCATGTATCTGTTGCGCTCACCTGACGCACCAGGCACATGCACATGTACATGTACCCAATGCGCCCCAATGGCGCAACAGGGCTTCTCACAGATGACCTTCAGAAAAACAGAAAAGACACGCACTTTACACCTTTGTCTAAGGGCGAATTTCACAAATGAATCTAAACACGATCAGCACTTCTAAGCCATTGTGTCATTGTCTGTGTCATTTGAATATGAAATCAGTTGCGCGACAATAATCGCACTTTCATGACATTAATGGATGCATCATAAAATTAGAAGTTTACATTAGTATGGATGATGTGAGAATAGCAGTTAATGGGATGAATAATGGTAAAGCAATAGGTCCGGATGGAATACCAGTCGAAGTATGGAAGTTATTACGGGTAGATGGATGGACGTGGTTAGCTTTATTCTTCAATAAGTTGTTGCTGGAAGAAGCCATACTTGACGAATGGTGCAACAGTTCGCTGGTGCCCATCTTTAAAAACAAATGTGATGTGCTGGAGTGCAACAACTATAGAGGAATAAAGCTAATGTCACATGGTATGGAGGCTTGGGAGAAAGTTATTGAAAAACGACTAAGAGAAGAGAGTGAAATTTCGCAAAACCAATTCGGTTTTATGCCTGGTCGAGGAACAGCAGATGCCATCTTTGCTATCCGCCAGCTGTGCGAGAAATACAGAGGTGCGCATAAAAACTTGCACATGGTATTTGTTGACCTCTAAAAGGCATACGACCGAGTGCCTCGTGAAGTTTTGTGGTGGGCACTTAAGGAAAAATGTGTACCAGGGAAGTATGTGCAGTTGATTCGCGCAATGTACAGTCGATGCAGTACCTAAGTCCGGTCTACAGTGGGCACTACTGGTAGCTTCGATGTGGCTGTCGGCTTGCACCAGGGGTGTGCACTCAGCCCTTACCTCTTTGTGCTGATAATAGATGCTCTTTCTTCGGATATCCAGGAAGAGGCTCCCTGGTGTATGCTGTTTTCCGATGACATTGTGCTGGTTGCCGAGAGTGGCTTAGAGGTCCAGAGCAGATTGGAGGTGTGGTGGAAAAGATTGGAGACCGTTGGCCTGAGAGTAAGTCGGACCAAAAAAGAGTATTTGTTTTGTGATTTTGGCGGTCTCTCCGGTCCTGTGCCCATATCTCTTGCCGGAACGCCCTTATCGATCTGCTCCAACTTTCGGTACCTCGGATCGCTTGTCCAAGGGTATGGCGAAGTAGACCGAGACATAACGCACCGGATCAACTCAGGATGGATGAAATGGCGACAGGTTACAGGAACAACTTGCGACCCACGGATGCCCCTCAAATTGAAGGGGAAAATTTACAAGTCCGTGATAAGGCCTGTCGTACTTTGTGGATCGGAATGCTGGGCAGTGAAGAAGACGGATGAAAACAAATTGCATGCAGCGGAGATGAGAATGTTGAGATGGACGTGTGGAGTGACGAAAATGGACAAAGTGAGAAATGAGTATATAAGAGGAAGTTTGAAAGTGGCGCCAGTGACAGAAAAGTTGAAAGGAAATCGTTTGTCTTGGTATGGGCATGTAATGAGGAGAGACGAAACGCATGTGACTAAAAGAGTGATTAATATACATGTTGATGGATGGAAAGGCAGAGGAAGGCCAAAGAAAAGATGGATGGATTGTGTGAGGAATGATATGAAAGAGAAGGGGGTGAATGATAGCGTGACGGTTGACAGGGGAGAATGGAAGAAGAAAACGTGTTGCGCCGACCCCAAGTAATATGGGATAAGGGCAGGAAGATGATTACACGTGAAATTGATAATTAAATTAATGACAAAAAAAAAATTATGTCACTAATTTTGTAATGTAAATCCAGCTTAAGGCTAACAATGCATTTGCAAGGTGGATTCAGCAATGACATCCCCAAATCTAAAAGAAACTGTAGCTCTCCTAATCTTTACAAACATAACAACTTTTCCTACTACGATTATCTTAAAAAACGGCCACATTTTTGAAAATATTGCCTCTAACATAACCATTTACGAGCCTCTTAAAGCTCTTAAAATAACATGACTTTTTAAGAAGGCTTACGATGTAAACTCAACATTAAGGTTTTACCAAGACTTATTAGCTAAAAGCGTCAGGTAATTAAAATTATTTATTATACTTTCTGCGTTGCGTCGTCGCCTTCGCTTTAATTTAAGGCATTGATCATCTGGGTCTTTATTATCTTTAAAATAATAATAGCTTGCTTGTATCTCGATTTCCATGGTATGTCCTCATCAAATAATATTAAGTCGTTGTCACTCTCTGCTATCCTTCTGTTGCTGTGCCCGACAGGGTCCACGATTATTCTTTATATAATGTTTACCACCTAAGCATATACATTGTGGAATGCAATAAAAATTGAGAATTGAGAATTGAAATTCTGATTTGGTGACAATGGGACCACTTCGAGAGCATTCCAGAATTTTCAAAATCGGTCCACAATAGAAAGAGAAATCGCGTAACAAACACACATAAAAAAACATAGGTACAGTCGAATTGGGTGCGTTCTCCATTTTGGAACTCGGTTCAAAAATAGATAGGTACAGCTAAATACTCATAATATCCTAAATTTTTTGTTTTTTCTTATATTGCAATCTATCTATACAAATACTCGTACATTCAGCATTAGGTAGGAATTTGTTGGGCACGCCACAATTGCGGCGATAAGTCCCCTCTTTGAGGAGTGGTTGAAGAGGCGCCACGGCGTCCTCACCTTCCGCCTGACGCAGGTCCTCACCGGACACGGTTGTTTCGGGAGGTTCCTGTTTCGGATAAGGCGGGAGGAAACGCCCGGGTGTCACCATTGTGTGGATCACCCGGAGGACACGGTGGAGCATACAGTGGAGGTCTGCCCGGCTTGGGCGGAGTACCGCCGTGTTCTCACGGAGGCGATCGGCGGCGGCGATCTCTCGCGTCCAAACCTGGTCCAGGCCATGGTGCGGAGCGAGAGTGCATGGGAAGCCGTCACCTCCTTCTGTGAAGCAGTAATGCTCGCGAAGGAGGAAGCGGAACGTGTGAGGGAGAGGCAACAGCCGCGCCTTCGCGCCCCTAGCCGCCGTAGGAGACGCCCTGGGCGGCGGGAATCGATTGCTGATTCCCGGCCACCGTAGGCGCAGGCTTGCGGACGACGAGTAATGGGCAGCTCGCCGTCCGGTAAGGACCAGGCCCGGGTCGATGGCGCGGTGTGTTCCACGCGCGCCTCAAAGAGATGTCAGCAGTGACGGGGTCAATTGGGCCGATGCCGCCGGGGTCGCGGGTAGTTCGAAAGAGATACCGTGGCTCTGGCACGGGCAGCTGAAGGAGCATGGGTAGGTTTTAGTCAGTAAAAGTCTGACACGCCCTCACATGGGAAATCATCAAATGACTTCTCCCGCTCTGGGCAGAGCGGGAGAAGTCATTTGATGATTTCCCATCCACAAAAAAAAAAGGTAGGAATTTGTACGGTACTTGTCCATTAGCAAGTCCGCTTTTCAATTCAGTCTATAATAATAGATCCTGAGGGAATAGATCCTGAAGGTACAGTCTACGTACTTACTTAACTTAAAATTCCGTCTGAACACGACCCATTTCAACATCCACCTTAAATTGAATTAAGACATAACGATAAAAGTGTAATTACCATAAAAACTGCTTGTAGATAAATGTGGGAATAAGGGGGAGGAACGGGGAGGGCGGGGAGAATCGCATAATTATGTACGAGCCTTTCATCTTACCCCATAATAATTATGTCTGAGGGTCGCGAGTAGTGGAATGTATTACGGATAATGTTCTGGCTGATCCTTTTAAACCAGTTCATGAAAACCGGTGTTTTATTACGGTCGGCAAAAGCTAGATGTATACATCCTTTAGGAATTAATACAGCCTAAAATATAAAACCAATGCAAAAGTATGGGTAGGTATTGTTGAAATACATACCTATACAAACTCACGCCTAATGATGTATGTGTCATTTTGTAGTTTCTGCCTATGGGGTAGGCAGAAACAATACTGACTCTTTTTTCCCATTGGGGATGGGGATCCCCAATGAGAATCCCCAAAAAAAGAGTGAGTATTGTTGAAATAAGGAAATATCATGTCATTTGTTTTAGATAGGTTTTTATTTATTACTAGCTTTTGCCCGCGGCTTCGCCTACGTTTATTGTACATATAAACCTTCCTCTTGAATCACTCTATCTATTTAGAAAACCGCATCAAAATCCGTTGCGTAGTTTTAAAGATCTAAGCATACATAGGGACAGACAGACAGCGGGAAGCGACTTTGTTTTATACTATGTAGTGATAGTGATTCTTTTCTAATTTATGAATGTGAGAACATTAAATTGTAGGAAGGACAAGAAGAGAAAGTCTGAATGTCACACAGATGACTGAAAAGTTGTGTGGAAATTGTTTGACATGGTATGGGCACGTGATGCGGAGGAATGAGGAAAATGTCGTCAGGAAAGTTGTGAGTATGAATGTGGATGGTTATAATAGGGGGGGGGGTAGGGGAAGACCAAAGAAACGATGGATGGACTGTGTGAAAGATGATTATAGCTAGAAAGGAAGTGACGACTAATAGAGAAATATGGAAGAAAAAGACATGTTGCGCCGACACCAAATAAATTGGGATAAGGGCAGGAGAATGAATGATGAATTAATGTAAGCCTTTTATACTCATAGATTCTTCGTTTTGTTGACTATTTTTATTTTGTTAGGTGTCTTGTACTTGTTGGCAGGCCTACACTACACTGCCACTGTCCTCCCATACCTATTAATACTGTCATTTGAAAACTTAAAAGAGTAACCATGGAGTTTCTTGCCGGCTTTTCTCCATAGGATTAATTGGAACCGTGCACGTTCTTCTGACTTTTCATAAGTGCCCATGTAGGTTTATATGAAAAAATAAATATCTGGGCAGTCTGCCTACAAGATATTGCAGTCATTTCACATTAACCATCAGCCAATTTCGTTAGTTTTCACTCAAAGAAAGGCTTTATATCTCCCTGGAGATGCTGTTGATGACTCTTCCTCGTACTCTTGCAGCTATTACGGCCATCATCAATAGATCCATAACCTCCTCCTCTTTTCCAGATTTATGGAAACTGGCTATAGTAAGGCCCATACCCAAGGTACCTAATCCCACCAGTGTGAAGGATCTTCGGCCAATTAGTCTTTTGCCTTGTCTCTCCAAGATTCTAGAGAAGGTTGTCTCTAATCAGCTTCGGACATATCTTGAGCAGCACGGCATTTTGCCTATGGCTCAATCAGGATTTCGTAAGGGGCACAGCACTGCCACAGCTCTTCTTGACGTGGTTGGAAACATCCTCGAAGCCAGGGACAAGGGCATGGGTACCATGCTTGTGCTGCTGGATTTTTCGCGTGCCTTTGACTCAATTAATACCTCCCTTCTCCTCTCCAAGCTGTCCTTCTACGGATGTCAGCCTGAAACAGTCCTATGGTTTCAGAGTTACCTGAGTAACCGTTCTCAGTTTGTCCAGGTGACAAATGACAGTGATGGAGATGTTGTGTCCTCTAGTCAAAGGCGGGTGACCCGGGGCGTACCACAGGGATCGATCCTTGGCCCTCTTCTTTTCATTCTGTACAGTGCGGACATCATTAATTGTCTGGTCAACACCAAGTTCCACCTATATGCTGATGATCTTCAGATGTATATCTCATTCCGCCCTCAGGAGTCTGCTGAAGCTGTAAAAAGAATGAATGAGGATTTAGATAGGATTTCAGCATGGTCAAGAAGAAACTCTTTGGTTCTGAACCCAGTTAAGTCCAAGTACATTGTAATGGGATCAAGAGACTTCCTAAATAAAATGTTGGGATACAGTCTGGATTTGAAGGTTGATGGGTGTTCTATTGATAGGGTGCAAGAAGCCCGTAATCTTGGTGTGGTATTTGATGAGCACCTGCATTTTGAGACACATATCATGGAGGCTGTGCGCAACTGCTTTTACCGTCTTAAGCTTTTGTACCGTGTACGGCCGTACTTAAGTGTGGATATGCGTGTCATGCTATGTGAGTCACTTGTTTTATCCAAGCTGAACTACGCTGACACTGTGTATGGTGCGTGCATTCTTGGTAGGACCGAAAAGTTGATCCAGCGAGTGCAGAATGCCTGTGCAAGATTTTGTTTCAATGTCCCTCCCCGATCTCATATAACACCATTTTTAAATAAGGGTAATTTGATGAGAATGTCAGATCGCAGGAAGCTTCATCTGGCTACCCTACTCTTTGGCACCATTCTCACAAAAAAACCAGAATATTTGTATCAAAAATTGACTTGGTCACGAGATATAAATAAAATTAAAACAAGAGCATCATCTTACCTTCTGTTGGCCTCAACGCACAGAACTGCTGCTTTCCGTGGAAGCTTTAAATTCGCTGCCTCTCGCTGCTGGAACGATTTGCCACCGCCGTTTCGTGCTATAAAAACAGTTGGTACTTTTAGTATTAAATATAAGCAACACTTGTTACGAATACAAAAGGAAACCAGTCTCTGATAGTCTAAACTCACCCTGGGTCTGCACGTAGTTGGTATTGGTGACCTTAGCGGAGTCTTGTGTTCCTAGCAGCATGTTTAACTTTGAACGCTTTGTTTTTTCACTCGGTGATTGATTATTTTTCTTTTTTCTTCCGACTTACACAACACAACACATTCAGTTATACACTCAACAATACTTTATATTATTTATTTGCACCATTTTCTTGTCGTATTTATTATTCACTCTTTGTTTATTTGTGTGACTTTACTTCCTTTTTTACATTAATGCACATTGACAGCCAGTCGCCTGCGCCCGCGTCTCATGCATGGTCTCATCGCTTGTCATAAATATAGACAATAGTCTATAGCATAGACAAGTGAGGTTGGACCGTCGGGCGTCAAGCGTGAGTCGATCTTTACACCTTATTGACGGTTTTTGTTTTTTTTTTTTTCAAGTATTCTAGTATTTGTATTTTATTTTATTTGATTTTATTCCCCTTGCTATTTTTAATTGATATCCGTGGGTATGTCCGTGGCATCACACAGGCCCTATCAGAATACCAGCGTTGCGGTATTTATTTTTTAAATATCGCAGCTTTATGCTGAGATGGGAGCCTTTTTGGCCTCGCACAGGTCTCTTTTTTTTTTATTCTGATTTCTTTTTTTTTGTTTTTTTGCTTTTTAATGTTTATTTTGTTACTTTTATATGCTCTTTTTTAACTGTATTTCCTGTGCGTGTCCCAAATAAAATATTTTTCTTTCTTTCTTTCTTTCTTTAAAATTCGATGAACTTAAAAATCTATAAGCCTGTTATCAAAGTTCAAAATGAAATCAACTCAAAATCACATTTAGCAACTTTAATAGAATCTTCGTCAAGTCACGCTGAATTAAAGTTCTATAACTGTTCAAAATTATGTTTTGTTAATACTTAAATCTGGTCTGGAACATTTTAATTTAGAATGACTATCAAAAGTTATTTGAATCTGGAATAATTAAAAGAATCTCATCAAGGCATTGCGATCAAAAATATATACGAGTATGAATAAATAAGTAAGTTATATTAAAATCTTTTGAGCTCTTAGATTAAGATTGATGTTTTGTCTTAATAGCGAACTTGTATGAACCCTAATTCATAGTAACTACTACTATGAATTAGGGTTCATAGAAGTTCGCGGGTGCATTCACAAGAAGCTGGCTGGCATATCTAGGGGTATACAGGGTTACTTGTAATCCGACGTATTCGTTGCAGGAAAATAAAAAAATAACAATAAAAAATAGGGAATAAAAATAGAATATAAAAAAAAAGTAGAATAGGGTTAAAATGTAACAAATTAAGCAACCAAATGTTTTACCAAATGGTACCAATGGTTTATTATTATTAATTAATATAAGGTTAAGACTGGTTGTCAGACTTTCGGGCTTCTGACAACCCGTAACGACTGTCAAAGTTCCACAAATGACAGCCGGGACCAACGGCTTAAAGTGCGTTCCGAGTAAGTAAAGGAACAACATAGTGTCTTTAAAATGTAAACTTAATTAGCAAAAAAATAAACTCCCACTATTTAAGCATATTTTTTACAAATTAACTCGTACTCATAAATTAAGTCAGAAAGTATAATTAAGGTAATAATTAATTAAGTAACAACGATATTAACTTAAGTGTCTGTGTTTGATATACCTACCTAAGAAAGAACATTTTAATCCTATCGACTTCGTTCAGCCGTAGGAGCAGTAGAAAATACAAAGAGAATTAAACCACGAGGTTTTATAGTCATTGAGAAAATACTTTTTATAAATACTCCAAAGACAGAGTTACATTTGTAACACTGTCTTTGGAGGTATTATTATCCTGAAAAAGATACAACATAAAATAGGTTTTTAGTAAAATTGAATACCACAGAATAATAAAACTGCAGTAGTTTATCTGGGCAGTGACCTTGCATTAATTACCTGCGGCCGTTCGGTTGATAAATACGCGTCCGTCCG
This sequence comes from Cosmia pyralina, assembly GCA_946251885.1. Lineage (NCBI taxonomy): Eukaryota > Metazoa > Arthropoda > Insecta > Lepidoptera > Noctuidae > Cosmia > Cosmia pyralina. Next base: position 6,030,728 of record OX276344.1, read on the forward strand.
TGCGTAACTGCCGCGCACTTGATCACGCCTACTAAAGATTACTAAAGATTTCGAAGCGCGTCGTTTTGGCCGTTTTCTATGAAGATAAACTACTGTTACATTATTATACTGTGACAATACTGAACATAGACTATTGACTACCTACTCTACCTACCATAAACTGCCGAAGGAAATTACGTTAATCACCAAACTTGGCAGACGGACTGACAAAGACAATCTTAATTTGTTGTAAGGCACTGAGCAGATGATGGACGATGGAAAATTTGTCCGCGACGATAGGAAACATTGGTAATCTATGCAATAACGCACACGTAGGACAAATATACTTCCCGGGTTTCCAAATTATCCATGGACAATTTGTCCATCGTATGCTCAGCGCTTTACTGGTAGACAGGAAGACGCTGTTGCCCATCCTCCTTAGATGTCTGTAGGTTTTAGTGGAAGCCTTCGACACTCACCTATGAAAAATCGTAATCCTATCCCTAATTAATATTATCAATGCGAAAATGAGTTTGTTTGTTACGGTTGCACGCTGAAACGGCTTAACGGATTTGGATGTAATTTAGCAAATGAGTAGACCATGACCTGGATTAGGACATAGGATACTTTTTTATCTCGGTAGTACATTCCCTTGGGATAATTTCCGGCTTCCATGCAGGTGAAGCCGCAGGCAAAAACTATATGTAAATTGGTTAAAAATAACACTTTAACACATCAATGTTTATGAAATGAAATGAAACCTTTTATTACCAGATATGAATCCATATAAATTTACAAATTAATTATATATTTAAAATTTAAATAAACAAACACAAACACACACATAAAGTGTCATAAATAAATAAGACATATTACACACACACGCGCGCGCGCGCACGAATCAGGTTATCGGCGTGTGGTAGGACTGCCATCTTATATGTAGGGGGCTGTGGTTCCACTCACGTACTGCGGCCACCAATGAATTGGCCGATCGATATATGGCGGTGCGTGTGGCGGCCAACCGGCTCCTCAGCAGCGCCTGCCAGCAGGGCACGCGGCCCGCGGCGAACATGGCGCCGCGGTTTAGATGAGGTCGGTGTTTACTAGGTCGGTGGTTACTCTGAGAAGTAACACTGAAATAAACTCTATATCAAAGCATCTTTAAGTCCATAAAGTCAGACCATATTATTATGAGGACCATGTAGGTTTACGTCTTATGTCATTTCTTGGAGAAAGCACTACACAGGTTTAAGTGAACCTTCCCAATGAAGTAATAAAAAAATATTCCTTGCTGAAAACCACACCGAAAGCCAAAAATCCTTCAAATCATCATCTGTCACCATTATTTCAACTTCTTCTTCTTCTTCTTTTTAGCTCTTGACAGAGCAGTCGTGGCCACGATGAACTGTGTCCAATCGCAGGAGTAGTTGTTGCTCGCCTCACGATCTCTCTCATCTGGTCAGATGAAAGTCTGGCGCATTCATTACCAGGGCCTCCAAACGCGGATTTTATTTGATCGGTCCACCTCATCGTGGCCTTCCACTCTGCCCTGCACTACAAGAGGCTCTATAGTCATTATCATACAACTTCTAACCCAACCACAGGTAAAAATCACTTCAAAATTCATAACCCAAAAATGTTAAGCACAAAATTTTTATACGAGCGTAATTCCGGCCGTAATTTAAACGGGACTATAAATTAAGTGAGCACAATACATGGTGGATAAATCGCTGTCACATAAGAATGCCGCTATGGGACAACGGGGTTAGGGGAGGGGGGTAGTAGGTGGGAAGTAATAACTGGGGTATACTGGGACACCGCTGTTAGCTCGGCGACTTGTTATTGCGATGCATTATTTATGTGTGTGTGACAAGCTTTAGTTGAGTGGTTGGAATTCTGGTGGAATAGATAGGGTTAAGAGGTGTTTTCTGAATAGTTATGAGAAAGATGTAGCATGAACTTTACGCCTGTATTCCCCTATAGAGGCATGAGGAACAGGGTGTAAAGTTCACTCATTCTCTATAGAAAAGGGAGGATCCTCCGACCAGACGGGTGTCATGTTTGGTGGGTAACTGCCCGACGATTGATGTCGGGACGTTGTATATATGCTAGTCGCCGCGGTAAACTATGATTGCGCGATGCAGGATTTTGCGTGACGTCATTTGCGTCGTAGTTCGCATGTTCGCATTGGATTAAGCAGAGGTGTATACCTAAATACACATTTCACCAGTTATTTTTAAGTCCTATGTAAAGGGGGCGAGCCTATTTTCATCAACCGAGCACAAATCCAAACTCCGGGCTGCTACTGAGAAATTTCTGGAGGAAAAGCCCCAATAACACTTTGCCCGACCTGGGAATCGAACCCAGGACCTCATGCTCACTAGACCAAGGAGACAATCAAAAAAAATTTGCAGTTTCATCATTAGCATCATTGGATTTTGGTGATCGAAGTCAGTGTATGATTTTTGAGCCGATAAGAAAATATGGGTAGAGGCTTATTTTATTGAGAAAGCTTTACTTTGCCCTAATTTTCTGCAAAATGGTGATTTTTCGGGTTCCGTAGATAAATAGATAGAAGATAGATAGAATACTCTTTTTATGTACACCGTAAAAATTACAGATACAAATGTTGAAATTTTACATAGTGTTACACAAACAATTGTCGGTCTTTGTCCGTACCTCAAAAGGAAAAGTCGAACCCTTATAGGATCACTCCGTTGCCCGTCTAGTCAACGCGATACAAAAATACGGTCATTTAAGCGACATTTTGACACTCGCAAACAAATTTAAACCTACCTGAGTTGATATAGAATCATGAAATTTGGCACGAAGCAAGGTCTCACTGCACAAGAAAGAAAAACGTCAGATAATCGTTAATTTTATCAAGTAAATCAATTTTTGTTTGCGATTACGAACTTAAATTTGCAGTTGGAGTCGATCGTGGCGTATTCAATGTATGTTAAGTTTGTTTTTAGGATAATTTCATTCAACTACGGAACCCTTCATTGAGCGTGGTGCGACACGCATTTAGCCGGTTTTTATACAATAGATTGTCTAAACAATATTTAATAATTTACTGGACAGAAAACATCACTACAAAACCTATTGGGTATCTTTTCATACACAAAAAACGTACCTAATAGCAAAAATGTTTCTGTACTCAGTCTATGCTGTCCCTAATTAACTTTTTAATTGTGTTACAAAGAAATTACAGTGTCAGTTGTCAGATTAAACACGTCTACGAGTTTTGTAGGAAACTGAGGGGTTAATTAATATTTATTAGGACTTCTGCTGGATTAAATTCTATAGTACTTTGTAACAAATTGTACATCCTAGGAACCTAGGGTATTCTAGTTTTACTAAGGAATTTGTGATATTATTTTAGCTATTTAGCTATGGCTATGTTATGGCATTTGCAGTCTGTATGAGATCAAAGTTTATTTAAAATATTATTAACAATATTTTACAAAGTAAAGTGAACAAAAAACTAACCTGTCACAAGCAGGTTCTAAAAGAAGTCTTTGAGTAATAAATAAAATAAAAACTGATTGATGTTTAAAGACAAAGACTTTGAAAATTTTCCTTTCAAAATAAAAGACGGGGAGTAACGTATACCTTATATATCTCACTTTAACTTTAACTAAAGTTACGTAGTTAATTTATTCATCTAATGTTTTACAAAGGAGGCTCAAGAAAATATTTTTATTAAGTTTTTAGTGGAATGAAATGAACAATTTTCATTATTTATAAAAATGTGAAATATTTTTAATTTGCCTTTTGACCTGTTAGTATTCATTCAATCTTGTCTTTGTTTAGACATGAACAAAACAAAAATATTGTTATTATTTTTGATATCAAAAGAAAATATGTTTATTCCAGTAAAACTTTAATTGAAACAAATTATTATAAGCTGATGTCTATTTTCATGTCATAACATTAATGTTAGTTATAAATAATGTAACGCCATCTATCAAAGAACGAAGCACCCACCTTAAATTCTAAAAAAATACATTACAAAAAGCTAACGTAAAAGAACGCCCAAACGCTTTGAGAAAGCAATCGATCGTAAAGCAATTAGTTGAAGCAAATTCTCGCTGTTTAACGAAAAAAAAAAGCGCTTAATTAATCACAGGAGCTTTACTAAGCAGAAAAGAACTTACAAGAAGTTTTCCCGAAGAAATATTTGAGTTTATACTTAAGGCTCTTGTCATACTGCAAGCGAGGAAATTGCCCGTATTCTTCTTCGAGGAAATTGCCCGTATTCTTCTTCATTTCGTGTCGATTGACTGCCTACTCAAGTAGTATGAATCGCATTATTCTTTACAATCGTAGTATGCCTGCGACTTCATATGCCTCAATTTTTTTATTTTAACATAAAACATAATATGTTTTATGTTAAAACAAAAAAATCATTATCCTATGATACTCGGCAATACTATAGCTTTCCTATAAAGAATGAAGAAGATTTTCGGAATCGTATCAGTAGATTACCCCCTACATGCAAACGCACACCTCTTTATAATATAAAGAGGTGTGAGTTTACTAATATATTATATTAGTATAGATAACTTTCCAATTGCCCCCACTGACCAATTAGCTATTGGATATAATACACAATCTACTTCGAATATAATGTTAGATGACGAGTAAAAAGAGACGAGTGTTGACGAGTGGTGTGTTGTAATCGTATTGTTTAAAAACGAAAATCTTTGCTAGAAACTACTGGATAGTTTCCTAGCTGTGGCATAGCAAGAATATGCTCTGAGACTCTGTCTGACTTGAAGCGGGGAAAACACAGATGACATACATATTTAATTTTAATATTTTTGAGTCTTGGCTAAGTAATAATAGCCACACGGGTCGATCCATCAAGTTAAGCTACGCTTGCCGGAGTTGGTCAATGGATGGTCATCTTTACATACCGAGACTCCTCCGTGCCTTGGAAATCACGTTAAGCCAGTGGTCCCGGCTGTCATTAGTGGATTTTTGACAGTCGTTACGGGTCGTCAGAAGCCCGAAAGTCGGACAACCAGTCTTACCAAGGAGTATCGTATTACCTAGTTACTGGGTTGTGGAGGTCAGATAGGCAGTCGCTCCATGTAAAATACTGGTATTCAGCTGCATCCGGTTAGACTGGAAGCCGACCCCAACATAGTTGGGTAACGGCTAAGCTGATTTGATTTGACTATTGAGTTTTTCCAATGTTTCTCACGTTTACCGTAGGTACACTCGCTGATATTACGTTACGGTGTCCTAGAAGAACGGTGACCGCTACATAACGGCTGCAGTGACCGCTATGGTGAAAATGATGGCAGCGGCGTTTGACTTTTCGTTGTCAAAAAACACTCTCTAGAGAAACCATTGACATATAAATCTATGGAGAGCATTCTACTATAGGAATAATGGTTATACAAATATCTATTGTATCGACACACACATGTCAAAAAGCGGTTTGTCTCTTTTTAACTAATCAAGAGCTGCATATGACAAGAGAGACATCTAAATGTTTGTCAATGACTTTATTTGGCAACACTTTTGTATGACGTCAAAATCATGTCTATGCGTGATCGGTCGTCATGTTGAGTGCCGAGTTTTGTGGTAGATGATTGGTAGATGTGCTGTCAAACGCTTGCTTGCTCTCTCTTGCACTCGCAGTAACAACCCTACGAAAGGCGGCCATGTTAAGTGTTGTTATTTTTGTAGGTATACACGCCAATTTTGTAGGTATAGCAAGTCCATAGGTTTATAAATCAGTGAGAGAAACACATCAACTTACTTTCATAATAATAAAGTTGCAGTGACGTCATTCGACGGTAAATTCAAATTCAAATTCAAATTCAAAATCATTTATTTGCTAATATGAGTAATTACATAACGTTGTTAAAAATAGAGCATAGTTCAACCATATTACGCCTTGAGGCATGCAAATGTCAAGGTTTAAACTGTAGGTATCACATTGTTATACCTACAATTATTAGCAAATAATAATTTATAATTAGGCAATAACAATTTTGATCATTTCATCATGGCAAATAATAATTAAACATTAGCAAATTTTAATGTCACTAGAATAATTTAAAGATCAAAATGTCATGTATTAAATGAAAATGTCAAGATATATTTGTAAATAAATGTTAAAGTAATAATAATGATAACTAATTAGTGCATTAATCACATGTCACATCAACAATAATATTTCTGAGAACAATATGTCCTTACATCCTCTGTTAAATAATCCTATTATTAAATTGCGGATGCTATGCCGCAGTATTAGGATACCCTAGCTTTAATAAATAAGCGTTCAACTCGCTGCTCGCTGACGATGTGACGCATGCCATACGTTATCCTCTGCCTGATCGGTCCCTGTTTACACTATGCTCAAGAAATAAGATGAGATAAAACCGTATTTATAGCGAAAGAATCGTATTTGCTTTTATCATAAACCGTTTTGTTATTTGTTGTGGTTTGTTGTTTGTGAAAGATAGTGTTGACTTTATCGATTATGGACTGTGGCCTTACTGCAAGTTTTTATACTTACTCGATGACATTAACGTAAACTTCAGTTTGTACTGAAACTGAATAAGCGCCGTCTGGTGACTATAATGGGAAACAATTATTCCGTACAAATTCACGTAAGCTAACTGTAGGGACTACAGTGGCCTTAGTGCGAGTTTTTATACTTACTCGATCGCGTTTACGTTAACGTTATCTAACGTCAATTTGTATGGAATAATTGTGATTCCCATTATAGTCACCAGACAGCGCTTATTCAGTTTCAGTACAAATTGAAGTTTACGTTAACGTTATCGAGTGAGTATAAAAACTCGCACTAAGGACTCAGGTAGCAGAAATGCTAACAGTGTAAAATGCAATGTTCCCCGCGCATTAGGTTTAGCGGCCAGTTGTTTTCCCAGCGCCGTGGTAATAACTACAAGATTCATGGTCATCTGGTGTATATTTCGTACACCTGATTTTCATTTATCTCCTTCCCCAATCACGATACTCATAAGGTCCCAACATTGAACGACTGGCCGCTAAACCTAATGCGCGGGGAACATTGCATTTTGCACTGTTAGCATTTCTGCTACCTGTAGTCCCTACACTAACGTTAATGCGATCAAGGAAGGCCACAGTTGTGGTTAGGTTAGGTTAGGTTTTTTTATTTATTTTTTTGTTAGCCTACATTGTGTCCCACTGCTGGACAAAGGCCTCCCATTTTTCTTCCAAACAGCCCTGTCTTGTGCGATCTCTGGCCATGTTGGCCCTGCAAACGATATCAAATCATCATACCACCTTTGCCGTGGCGCCTGCCTCGACGGCGTTGTCCTCCCACAGGCGTCCAGTGAGTGACGATCTTCCTAGAATTCTTTTTTCAAACCTTTGTCGGTCTGAGTTACTTTGTGCCAGACTGATGTCTTCATCTATTATTACCTTTTTATTATTAATTTAAACGACTTCGGCTAATTTGGGGGATACGTGATTTTCTAGTTTAGCTATTACAAGGATCTCCGGAAATACTTTAACAGAAACAACTTTCCCGTGTTTTTAACATGTTTTGTGTTTTAGCATGAACTTGTTCTCAATAGTTAATAAAACTCAAACGTCATTTTCCTCAATCTTCCCATTTTTGGAGAATAATGTGTGATACTCTTTCTGTGATAGGATTTGATTTTGAAACTCTGACAGTCTGTCGGTTTGGATAGCGGTATCCTCTAATAATGGATTGCTGAGTTCAGATTACTGAAGCTCCGTCCAATTCGGTAGCCTTTGAAAAAGGATTCAATCCTGGAACTGGTCATCATTTAAATACGCTGCTTGTACCTATTACACAGAAATCCATTCCTGTGTCATTACCTCCGGATAAGTTCTGGTCTTTCATCATCATCATCATCTGACGAGCCTTTCCCCAACTATGTTGGGTTCGGCTTCCAGTCTAACCGGATGCAGCTTAATACCAGTATTTTACATGGAGAGTCTACCTATCTGACCTAAGACTGTTTGTTTGTTTGAAGTTCTGGTCTACTTATCGTAGGTGAGTAGTGCCTTTTAGAACTGAAATAGGTCCTTAACTTACAAATGGACGTTGTTAAAACTTACGATTCCTGTTATGGAAACCTTCAAAGGGGTGCTACACATCTGTCCGGCATGATTTGGCGCAGTCGGGCTGCAAAATCGAATATGATATTATCTTCGGGAAAACGCTTGGCTCGTATTATGCCGGGAGGAGTGGATGTCTAATGAAGTTTTCCGACCAGCACAAGCCGAATTAAAGCCAAGTAAGTGTAACCGACCTGAAGCAGTTAGCTTCGAATACTGCCAAACTAGTGAGTATTACCGATCCAAAAATCTTCCTGAAACCAAAAGTCAAAAATATCAGTCAGAACAAAAGCCTCGGCCAAAATCCCCTAAATTTTATATTATGATGCACCCTTCACAATATCATTAAATTCTGCTTATCCAAAACACCGCGAACTGGCCTGTGTCAATAGCGTCCAACGACCAGCCATTTGTTATACGGAATTCTGTTTTCGATGTTGATAAAAACCCGGGGCCCTGATCGATAAAGATATTGTGACGTCGACAGAGGTCACTTTAGGGCTGGCCCGGATGGAAATAGTTCTGGAAAATTAGGAGGAGTCATTGTAATTTGCATTTAATAGAGTTACAGTACTACAAAATTTTACACATTTCACCGATCGGTAGTCCTTGCAAATTTATTTTGCTCCCCTCACTAAATATTCAAAGTTATTGTTGACACTATCAAAACCAAACTGAAAACGCATAAGTTGAAAAGTGTTGTTCGTGCAAGTTACAAATACATGTACAAAATAACGAAGTAAGAAATACGTTAGTAACTATGTTATCGAAAACCAAAGAATATTGGATCCAAATATCGACACCCCTAAATACTCACAATATTCCACGGGGACGGGTTGCCCTGCTCCTAATACGCTTCTTCTAGCCCCAAATCTATTGTTCATTTGATCTAGTTTATTAAATAAAGATCCTTTTGGTAACATGTGGTTTGGGAAAAAGTAATATTACGCTGTCCACTGTCCATCCCGTCTCCTAACAGTTTTTGCATTCGTCCCATTTTAACGTTCTGTATTTTTTTGTGGAATTATTTTTCTGTTATGATTTTTGGCGAACCTAATGTTAGTGACGTTTGGTTTTGATTCAGCACTAGAAATAAAATAATTTATAGGGTAACAGAACATTTATTGTTCTGTAAATTGTTGATTTCATAACTAAATAACGCAATCTTAGTAGAAATTCACTATGAAATAATGTGCGTCGACGCGTATTTGAAACATTGTCGGTTTCGCATCCTATTTTTCGTGCCTTTTGTATAATGGCACAATATTTGAAACCTAAAGTACCTTCGGTACCTTCGTCCCTCATTACAATTGTCATGTCTAAAAAATACTGGCATATTTTTCTCTATAAATAAATAAATTAAAATTAAATTCATACAGTTCAAGTAAAACTCATCTTTAACTAGTTATACTATAACCTGTAGAGTTTTTTTTTGTTTGTTTGTTTGAACGTGCGAATCTCTGGAACTACTCTGGATTTGAAAAATTCTATTTGCATTTGATAGCCCAATTCTTGAGGAAGGCTTTGGGCTATTTAACACCACGCTAGGACCCTTAAGAGCCGAGCAAAAAGAAAAATGACAGAAAGAACGCTAAGCGAAAACGAAGTAATAGCACGGGCACGGGCACGGGTAAGTGATGCGATGCGGGGTGGGTCGGGGAACAAGCAATTTCACGCGGACGAAGTCGCGAGTAGAAGCTAGTATTACATAAAATAAAATTTCACAATATTGTAACAGAATGCTTACTTTCTCCACGAATAACTCGAATAGCTGAATTATTACAAAATTACATATTTTCTCCTACTTGCGATGCCGGAGCCATGTATATTATGTATGTACTACCAATATCTGATATTTTCCTCGTATTGTTATTCCGAGTACACGGAATATTTTTGGGTACATCATGTATTGTTTTCATATAAACGTACTAACCGTTGCCCGCGGCACTGCCTGCGTGGATGTTGGAAACTATCCCATGGGAACCTACTACCGGGATAAAATGTATCCTATGTTGATATCCAGGTTATAAACTACCTGTGTGCCAAATTTCATCCAAATCCGTTTTGCTGTTTTGGCGTGATTGAGTAACAAACATCCAAACATCTTCACAAACTTGCACATTTATAATATTAGTAGGATGATGGTAAATAAAAATGATTTTGTCTACAGAAAACAAATAAGGTTTACACATTAAAGGCAAGTTATTCGAGTTAATTAGAAAGAAAGGAAGAAAGAAAGAAAGAAGAAAGAAAGAATTTGGTGACATTTAGCTGGATTTCCCCTGATGCTAGAGATCGACAGCTGACTTCACCTAAGTTTTCACGGTGAGAGTAGTACAGAATAGATCGGCTGATGCTAGGGATCGACAGCTCACTGCACCTAAGTTTCCACGGTGAGAGTAGTACAGAATAGATCGGCTGATGCTAGGGATCGACAGCTCACTGCACCTAAGTTTCCACGGTGAGAGTAATACAGAATAGATCGGCTGATGCTAGGGATCGACAGCTCACTGCACCTAAGTTTCCACGGTGAGAGTAGTACAGAATAGATCGGCTGATGCTAGGGATCGACAGCTCACTGCACCTAAGTTTCCACGGTGAGAGTAGTACAGAATAGATCGGCTGATGCTAGGGATCGACAGCTCACTGCACCTAAGTTTCCACGGTGAGAGTAGTACAGAATAGATCGGCTGATGCTAGGGATCGACAGCTCACTGCACCTAAGTTTCCACGGTGAGAGTAGTACAGAATAGATCGGCTGATGCTAGGGATCGACAGCTCACTGCACCTAAGTTTCCACGGTGAGAGTAGTACAGAATAGATCGGCTGATGCTAGGGATCGACAGCTCACTGCACCTAAGTTTCCACGGTGAGAGTAGTACAGAATAGATCGGCTGATGCTAGGGATCGACAGCTCACTGCACCTAAGTTTTCACGGTGAGAGTAGTACAGAATAGATCGGCTGATGCTAGGGATCGACAGCTCACTGCACCTAAGTTTCCACGGTGAGAGTAGTACAGAATAGATCGGCTGATGCTAGGGATCGACAGCTCACTTCACCTAAGTTTCCACGGTGAGAGTAGTACAGAATAGATCGGCTGATGCTAGGGATCGACAGCTCACTGCACCTAAGTTTTCACGGTGAGAGTACTACAGAATAGATAGGCTGATACTGGTGCAAATTGTTTCCGTTGCATTAATATATGAACTCAATAACGTATTGTTGCATAAAATTTCGAATCGTCAGATAGATTCGGGTTCAATTTCTTTGAATATCCCATAACCAGTTCGCTTTTTTTTGTATTCATATATTGTGAGGCAACGGTGGACTGTTGAACTCCATCCACCACTGACTGGTTGCACTCTTAAATAAATACAAGGCAACAGACTGCAAGACTAAGCAAATCACTACATGAAGAAGCAAGTTTCTTGCCTGTGGCATGCAATAAAATTGAAGTAACAAATGACTTGCATCGTCTCAACACTGTTTGGAACTTTATACGATGCAATTTTTATTGTTGCTTCAACTTACTGCAATTTAATTGCACCGAGTAGATGAGGCTGTAAGCCTGTGTTTAACACACCTAGCTTTAAAAATAGTATATTAATATACTGTGAATTTCTTAGTGTAATATAAAATATATTATATCTACATGTGCGGTCGCTCAAAAATTAGTATAGAAAATATATCGTAATATGCCTAGCTATAATGTATATTAATAATAATATATACTATAGCTAGGTCTGTGACGGGCTAAAGTCTGATGTGGTACTTATTTATGTATAAGCTATGCTCATTTGTTTTTTTTTTCTTTATCAGGTCCAGTAGCAGCGTCGCTGCTGCTTCTGCTTGTCAGCAATACTTTCGCTATGTGGGATGTCATACTTAGGTAAGTGGAAGGCTTGACATTCTCGAAACAAAATAAGTGGTACTACTATTGCCATCATTCTGCAACGCTATTATTTTCATATCCGTTATTTTTACTGAAACTTGAGTTAGTTTTTTTTTCTGTGAAATCAAATTAAACAAATTTAAGTCCAAAGAATTTATAACAAAATAAAATAGGTATAGAAATATAATATATATTAACTAGAAAAATGCTAGGCATTTGCGTTATTAAAACGACTTTCATTTACCTATTCATTTTATTGAAATTGTCAGAATGACATCATCGAAATAATAATAATGTATTTTTGTTTGAAAAGTTTTCTACTTGTTAATTTCATCTTCTTATTTCCAGGAATATCCTGCGATGATGTCTGGCCTCGGACGACTGGGCTGCTCCGATTTATATGTAAATAAGAGAGAATTTTTTTAAATAATAAACTGAGTTTTATGTTAAAATATACTTATTATAAATTTATAATGTAGGAAACCGTTACACCTATACGGGAATGTCAGCTACACATGTGGTGTTTTATTTAATTTTTATTACTGAAAAACGCAAAGTAATTAGGGTTGTTTTATTAATCTGGGATACTAAATCATGGAAATAATTGAACTAAATGATACGTTTCTATGTATTAGTTCAATACTTCAATTATTATATAATTATATGGTAAAATTAAATTTGCTAGCGAAACTCCGCAGAAGTGACGTGACGTTTAAGAGCGCTGGCTCCAAACCTACGGCATTTCATACAAACTGTCAAGTACTTTTACATCGAAATTAATGAACCGATTTTAATGAAACCTCATATGCTTAAGCATACATAGGTCTAAAAAGTTAGTTAAGAATATTTTCGAAAAATTGTGTTGCAGCTAAATTCGACTGATTTTAAATATTCCATAGAAACAGAGTTTTCTAATTATCTTTTTTTTAATAAGACATTTCGAAAATGTTGTCGACTAACTTTTTAGACCTATGCATCCTGCTTATGCGTATGAAGTTTCATTAAAATCGGTTCATTCAATTCGATAAAAAATAATAATAAATAAAAATGTTTAATGATACAAAAACCTTTGACATTACTTAAGACTAGGATACATAACTTAGTTAACAAAGACAAAACAGATAAGGTAAACCCTGACTCCTAAACTAGGTGATCCTGTGACTCAGGAGTCAGAAAACTACTTGAAGTTTGTATGAAATGCCGTACGGCGCCAACGCTCTTAAACATTATATAAAAAAAAAAAAAACAATCACCAATTTCTTTTGTTTTTTCATGTTTAGATATCAATACCCACCACGTCTGCGGAATTTTACTAGCTAATTTATTTGACCTTGTATAAAAGTATGCAAGGTATACTCACTAATATTCTGAGCCTAATCAGATGAAAAGGCTTATCTCTACGGATTAAGAACCATGTTAATTATATCACCGTTAAATACGTCTGAGCTAAACTCCACTACGAAGATTGAAGGTTAAATGTGAAGAGGGCTTAACCATAGTACAATAATGTTACAGTAGTTAATCTTCATAGAAAAGGGCCGAAATGACGTGCTTCGAAATCTCAGTAGATACTAGTACGCAACAGTTCGAGTTTGTGGCAGTTCGGACGGACGCGTATTTATCTACCGAGGGACCGTAGGTCACTACCCAGGTAAACTACTGTAGCTTTATTATTCTGTGGCTTAACTATCATAAGCCACGCAGTGGCTAAATCTTATTATTGAAGCAAATCCTGCCAGTTAACCGGGCTAATGGATTTATGCATAATCACATTATAATAATGTTTAAACTATGCAATTATCTTTAACCCAATCAGATTGTGGATACGGTCTCCAGCAATACACTGGTATATAAATTGTTTTATGAGAACAATAATAGCAGCTTAATTGTCCCATTGCAGGGAAAAGGCTTCTTCTCATAGAGAGAAGGCACGAGCATTGATCACCACGCTTGCTCAAAACGGGCTGGTGATTTCAGGCTTATGTTAACTATAAATCCAGGTATCCTCATGATGATTTCTTTCAGCGATGTCAGTAATGTCCAAGATAAACTCAGAAAGTACATATGAATTGAGAAAGTCACTTTAAAAACATAAACTAATAAAAAAACATATATTTACTTAATGATTTGACAGAAATATCAGTGGTTCTCAGATACTGTAAAATTTGTATTTTAAAAATATTTCAATTAAAATGTTGTAATTTATTAGAACTAGCAAATCTCAAAAGCACATTGTTAAAGTCGAATTATAAAGCTATAAACAATTTTATTTCTCATCGCATACAACGAAAGTTTCACGTGTAATTTATAGGTTGTTTTTTAGAAATACGTGTATATTAATTTATTTAGCATTTATGAAAAGCCACGTAATTAAGGAATGTATATAGTTATGTAATATATAAGTGATAATAAATTCATGGATGTCTTTGTAATAAATTGTGTGATCCGTAGAATTTAGTAGATAAATATTAGCCAAAATAAATATTTAAAGTGTGATTTATCACTTGGTGTGGACAAATGTGCCACTCGTGTAAGAACATTAACACACGACGCAACTTTTTCAGACTACCTAAGCCTGCAAAAAGTTGCGAAATTTTTATTTAAATTTTTGTTTTTATTTTGTACATAAATATGTGTAGCTATCCTGTTACTCTTCATTGAGCTTAGAAAATGTTACTAATACGTTTAATTATTAAATGTGAATCGCCAAGGCTAAGATAAATTTGTAATATACAATAATTGGAAATTTTAAAACTCATACAGCTACTACAGACATCTAATTGTAAAAATCTTTTCTAAGAGAATAAGACCTTTTGAAATTCTTTTAAGCGAGAGTTCTTAATTTTAAAACAAAGTAAATATTACACATGATTTATTTACGTTAGCTTAATTTTGTAATCGTTGTAAAGAATTTGTCATTAGGTCTTCGTAGTGATATTTGTGATAGATTAATACTATTATATTATCTATTAATTAGAAAACCCTGACAGATACTCCTAAAATCTACATGCCACGCCAAAATTGATAAACGTTTTTCTATAAATTTGTATAGAAAAAATCCAACAGAGCGAATATTGAATTTTATTAAATACTAATGTAATAAATATCGTGTGGATAAATAAATAAAAAAAAAAATGTGTAGAATTACGCAACTAAAATGTTGCTCTTATGATCTTCCAGTGTGTAAGTTTCCTCTTTCAAAGAAGGCTGTCCACACACTCCAATTTTTGATTGAACAAAAATGCTTTACTCTATTTTGAACATCGTTCGTTTTTTTAAAAGTAAGAAAAACTCATTGATTTTGTTTGCATATGTGACATTAGAGTTTCGTCTGAGTGATATGTAATTTTCTCATCAAGGTAGTCTCTTTAAATTAAACTAAATACTTACTCTGATAAATGCAATTGTTCAGAACATAGCAATTTTATTTATGAATAAAATACATTTCAAGACTGTATTCTTCTTGAATACGAAACGCAAAAGTGTTCCAAATATCTACGTCTTAATTCAAAGTTAATGCGAATACAAGTAAGCATTATATCTTATAATAAATCTTGAAACACGCAAAATATGCCCAAAGAGTAACTTGTAAACTTGCCAAGTTTAACATTAGCATGAAAATGGCAAAAAAACTTCTGAACGCTGATAAAATCTTTTTTACACTTTTAAAATAAAATAATATATCGTGACTTACTTCGAAAAGTGTAGTGTGTGAGCGGTTTTAGGCTGTCTACACACCTCACCACAGATTATGTATGTAAGAAAATCCTTTAGAACGAATTGTTATTATGATGCGGCTTATAATCATATTATGTGGCGCTAACTAATAAGTTGATATTTGCGCGATCATTAGAAATATGGTTGAACAAATGATTGATATAACTAAACTTGTCATGAAAAAAAAAATTGAAAAATAAAGAAGGTGATGTCACACGATAGAAATGAAAACTTACGACTGGAGCCGAGTGTACGCGAATCCGCGATTCAGCGTCACCGACCCAAGCGTGATGGTTCGGGTTCGTTTACTGTTCATAAAAAGCGCTAATTGCATAGGCGCACTTTCTTTTAAGGGGATAAATCGATAAAATTTTGTGGTTTTAAAATTCAAAACCAAATGTAAGTATATGATTAAATAATTTGGATTTTCCTTATGTGTTATTTGACTATATTTTCTACTGTGTTGTACTAAAACCGAAACATGATGAAAGTAATTCTAAAATAGCACAGTCTATTTTCTGTTTTATACGATTGTACGTAAACAGTTCCTTAATGTGCAGTAAAATTTTCTTTAGATATTTTCCGTATTTAATTAAATATTTTAAGATTTAGATTTTTTTTTTATTTTGATTTTTTTTTTTTTTTTGGTAAACTCTCCATATTGGTGCCCAAGATACAGGCTTGCCTAGTTTGGGACCAATGTAAAATCTTTGTTACCTATTTTAGCAATAAAGTTTAATATGATTATGATTTAAGAAGTTACTAAGCTAAAAAATTATTTAAGTGTAGCGTTTTGTCATAAAAATATCTACATTTAAACGAAGCTCGATTAGTTCCATTGCGCGTGAGAGTCTTCTATCTCGCGCGTCAAACGAGACAGCCATAACACTATTTCACTTCGCTTCTCTTTAGTCAATCAATCTGCTTAGCCTTTTCTCAACTATGTTGGGGTCGGCGTCCAGTCTAATCGGATGCAGCTGAATGCCAGTATATATGTCTCCTCGTTAAGTTTTCACTTCAAAAAGTAATACTTTTAATTGAATCAATCACTTGTATCACATAAAAACTATATCTACTACCTAAGTAAATACATCAAAACATCACCTTAAAGATAACTGTATGTATTAAAATGATGTAGACAATATTAAATTCGTGTAAGAAATCTATTGAAAATAAACATTGATAAAATAAAGAATTGTTAGTGAAACGTGTCTCTGAAATATTCGTTTATATGGAAGGTTTATTATAGCTATTAGAAATAGTGATTATTTCGTTAATGTAAATTTTATACGATGAAGTTTCATGACATGTTCTACCGTTGATTTGCTCAATGATGTTGTTCTTTTCATTTGATGAAGTCTGTTAAATAAATTATATAAATAATATAAATTTGTTTGTTTTATTGCACCTGTATTTTATGCAAATGCCATGATTTTAACCATCATTGTTTCATGGTACAGTCAGCAACAAAATTCGATTAACACTTGCAGTTTTTTAATCTTAATTACTAAGCGAAATATTTAACTCAAATCGGAACAGAAGTACTTAAAATTTTAAGAACATTAACTCTTAACAGTTAAACGAAAAAAAAGCAGTTTATCGAATCATTTTGTGTTAATTTAGATGATGTCAAAAAGTAGCAGTGTTAACAGACTTCTGTTGCTGACCGTACAGTCAGGGGAATTCATTGAACCACCAGTCGGATTTGAAAAATTATTTTTGCATTTGATAGCCCAATTCTTGAGAAAGGCTAAGTGCAAAAATAAACCAAAAATATGATGAAGCGTGTAAATAGCCTCATCAATAGCGTAGTTAAGACTAAGAAAATTACTGGCGGAACAACAAAAAAAAAAAACAATATGGCGGAACCTCAAGAACAAAAGTAATTTCTGAATGTTGAATCGACCACATTAAACCGACATCACATGGGATGAAATATGCAGCAATTTAAGCCCACATACCTTTTCAATCCAGAGACCTCACTCAGATCCAGGAAGACGAGCTCGATGACCATCGATGCACGCGTGTCTCTTCGAATAGCTGCCGGCCGGCAAACTCAATCTCTGAATATTCCTTGATATATTCGTCGAAACTTCAGATCCAACACAGCACTTTATGTTCTTGTCGAAGCACAGAGTCACGCCTATTTATTTCTTGAGAAACTCTAAAATTTCACCATAAAAGTATTTTTTTTCAAAAGAGGCCTTAAAGGCTACTTAACATCACGCTAAGAGCCGAGCAAAACAAAAAATAGGCAGAAAGAACGCTAAGCAAAACGAAGTAATAACGCGGGCAGGCGATGTGATGCGACGGGGTGGGTCAGGGGAACAAGAAATTTTACGTGGACGAAGTCGAGGACAGAAGCTAGAATTAAAATAAAAAAGACTATTATAACATAACATAACGCCTGTATTGCCTGAAGGGTATGACAGAGGTGTACCTAAAGTACGCCCACATTTCGCGTTATGTTTTAGTCCCATGTAATAGGGGGCGCGCCTATTGTTATCAACAGGGCACAAATCCAGATCCCGGGCTGCTACTGAGAAATTCCAGATGGAAAAACCCAATAATCTTAAACCGAATATTCAATTCAATTCAATTCAATTTATTTTATTTCAGATAATAAAAATCCATAATATTACATAAAAAACAATATAAAAACATAATGATGAATAAATTAAAAAAAAAAAAAAAAAAACAATATAAAAACATAATGATGAATAAATTATAAAAAATTAATCATGAGTGTCAAAACATGTGTAAAAGAATAATTAGGTCAAATAATAATAATAATCAAATATAATTTAATTTAAACTGTCAAATAATAATAATAATCAAAATATAATAAAAAAACAGAAATAAAAAGATAATCAAAAACACATAAAATATAATAGTACCTATTCTATAATAATGAGGGGCCGCTAGCGTGCAGCCGCATCCATCTCATCAACATTGGTGAGTCCCACCTCTGGGACAATGCGCTAAGAATACCATTCGGGCTGCCACGCACACGCCGTAACAGCGAGGCGCACCTTTTTCTGATTATCGCGAAAAAATCATCAGTCTGCGCCTCGGCAAACATCGCGGAAGCACTACAAAAGCGTGGCAGCCCCAACAATATCCTAAACGCACTATTAGGATTGTCAATATAATTAATAATTATTGACAATCCTAACGAAAAAAAAACGAAAAGAAAACGTATTAAAGTTGGAGTGGCTCGCAACGCCATAGCTATAACTAACTACGTATTAACAATCTAGCAATAAGTGACGTCATGCTACTTTTGAACTCAATATACAGGGTTAGTTTTCAATGACCAGCCAAATTTTCACAGGGCGTTCTACCCGTGAATATGAACAACTTTTACTATGGGACCAACTTTAAAATCACGAAAAAAAACAGCTGTTTCATACAAAAGTTCAATACCTACTCGACCAAAATGTATGAAACAGCTGATTTTTTTTCGTGATTTCAAAGTTGGTCCTATAGTGAAAGTTGTTCATAATCATGGGTAGACACCCTGTGAATATTTAGCTGGTCATTGAAAACTAACCCTGTATAGGCATAATCATTTGATTACGTATTAAAAAAAAAATACGTGTCCAATATTTTTTAGGTAATGATCTACATGACGGACGAAAAAATTTTTTGTCAAAATACTTACTCTACATTCACGATCCTAATACAACAATAACACTTAGTAAAACGATAAAAACCATAACACAGAACCACCTCTAATCCGAACAACCCTGTACCCGCCAAAACAAAAGAAAATCCTCGCCTCAGTTAAAAGTAAAACACAACGCTTTCCAAGATAGCAGCATATAAAATCTTACACGAATCTTCTCCAGACGTCCGCTCACAAATATTGCCTAGTGGAATTACAGGCATAACAGCCGGAATTACAGTTATTACAGGTAGAATTACAGTTGTAACACCGTGGATATACCTAAAGGTAGATTATACTGTGTTGACAGACAATGTGGGGTAAGATTTTCTGGGCTAGTTTTTTTCGGTTGGGTTTATGATTTTGTTTGCGTTTTAGATTCGGATAGGCCAAAACCTTAAGGTTGTGTTTTTCTGCCAGTTTGCGAGTGTTTAAATAGGACGTTTTATTTTAGAGTTGGTGTTATTTACCTCTTATTTGTAAAATTATAGATAGATACTACTCATTCATCATCATCATCTGCCTAGCCTTTTCCCAACTCTGTCGGGATCGGCTTCCAGTCTAAATGACTGCAGCTGAATAACAGTATTTTACATGGAGCGACTGCCTATCTGATCTCCACAACCTAGTTACTAGCTTTTAACAATACCCTTTGGTGAGACTGGTTGTCAGACTTTCGGGCTTCTGACGACCCGTAACGACTGCCAAAGATCCTCGAATGACAGCCGGGACCAACCGCTTAACATGCTTTCCGAGGCACGGATGCTCATCCATCCACGGAGCAACTGCGGCAAGCGTAGCTGAACCTGCTCGATCGACCCGTGCAGATATATAAATATTAAATAATAATTAAGAAAGTTTGTATGATTGTTTGATGTTTTGATGTTTGTTACTCAATTATGCAAAAACTGCTTAACGGATTTGGATAGTTTGTAACCTGGATACACATAAGATACTTTTTATGTAGGTAGAACGGTCTCGTGGAATAACTTCCGAACTCCACGTGGGCAAAACCGCAGGCAAAAGCTATTCCTGGTGTAATTGGAAGATTTTACCCACTTCATTATCATCTACAAAACGACACAAACAGGAAAATAGACACTGACCAATAACCCGCAGACCACAGACCTAATCAGTATGGAAACCAAACCATAATCAGATTTCGAATATCAGTAGCTGACTCGGTTTCGATAAATATTGGTCTCGGTTTCGGTCTCGTCTTGGATTTCAAACTTCGGTTATTGAATACGGCTAAATAGTAAACCACAATTGATGACCCAAAGCTGATATTATTTAGGCTCATCTCTGATACTAGAACTATTATTATAAAACAATTATTTCTAGTTTCATGACGTCGAGATCCGTATTACCGAATAACTGGATTGTAGAGGTCAGATAAAATATCGGTACTAAGTTCGGTTAGTCTAGAAGGCGACCCCAACATAGTAAGGAAAAGTCTGGCTGATGATGAAATATGAAAATTGTTGGGTAATTATTAAAAAAGCAACTGTGAAGACAGTTGTCACCAGGTGTTCTCCTGATGCGTGTCATGTAAAAAAAAAAAAAAAAAACAATTGCCGAAAGGATGCACCTAGTTAACAAATTATTTTTTTTGTTGTGTTTGTATTGCAGGCTTTTTCTAAACTTTTTTGTATTAGTTTAGTCTTATTATTTTTTTTCATTGTTAGTCTTATTGCATAAGTTTTCAATAGTATTTACTCCCGGGAGAGGGCACTGGCACTTGTAACACAGGTTTATCACCTAGCACAAGTGTCAGGGACTTCACACTATTATTTTGTAATTCACTTTCTTATGTAATAAAGATTATGTAATATTATTATCAGGACAACGTTTGTATGAAAGAAAATGTTTGAAAAATAGCCGGGAAAACTGAAAGTGCATTTTCTATGGGTTTAAGCGTGATTGAGTAACAAAACAAACTTTCATATTTATAATATTAGTACGATTATTTACTTTGTCGCACAAAATATTTGTGTAATATGACGTCATTATATTCAAACGTCAACGGTACATCAACCTTGGTATATACAAAGGATATTTTCCTTTCAATGTATCCCTCATTACTTCCTTAGAGTATCGGAAAGGGGACTCTAGTGGGTCGAATGTGAAAAGAGTTTTATTGGCAAGAAAAAATATCTTATATCCATGAAATCATTTTTGTTGTACCAAATCAAAAATTCGCCTTATAAAACTGGAAGTTCTGGTGAGAGGAGCTCGTGGCGAAGTAATAACAGCTGCACGGGTCGATCCATCAGGGTAAGCTACGCTTGCCGGGGTTGGTCCGTGGATGGGTGACCATCTTTACATACCGAGACTCCTTCGTGCCTCGGAAAGCACGTTAAGCTGTTGGTCCCGGCTGTCATTCGTGGATCTTTGACAGTCGTTACGGGACGTCAGAAGCCCGAAAGTTTGACAACCAGTCTTACCAAGGGGTATCGTATTACCCAGTCACTGGGTTGTGGAGGTCAGATAGGCAGTCGCTTCATGTAAAATACTGGTATTCAGCTACATCCGGTTAGGCTGGACACCGACCCCAACATAGTTGGGAAAAGGCTAGGCAGATGATGAAGACTGGAAATTCCGGTATCGCTTAATTTCAAAAGCGTTCATGAATTAAAGTATGTACTTACATTATATGAAACAGTCACAGTGCTTTACTATTTATGCATAAATTTATTAAGCTGTTCAAAGAAAAAAAAAAGAATAAACAAATATATTTTATTAAATCTGATTATCACAACGATCTAAACGCAGAACCTGGGACGGTAGCTATTGAATTAGTGGTTGTACTAATATGGTGTTCCTATTTCTATAACTATACTAATTAGCAGGATTTGGTGTAAACAAATTGGTCGCAGTAACTAAACCAGCACCCTAATTACGTAACACTATCAATCGGAGTTGGTTTCATTTTGACAGTTCAACAACATTCATTGAGTTATTTACGTTGTCGAGCAGACAAATTTTTCGAACATTTGAAGCAATGGATTAACAATTTGTTTCAAAATGAAACCAACTCCGATCGATAATGTGTTACGCAATTAGGGTGCTGGGCACCCTAACCAAATGGGTTAGGTTAGGTTAGAACTGTAACCAAGTGGGGGCGCCCTTATCGTGCGGTCCGAGGGAAACTTCGTGCCTGGGCGCCCCCACTCACTGAGAGTCTGGAGCCTCAGTTGCTGGACGAGGTGGTCGCAGCCCTCTTCCCTGCTAGACGGGAGCATGTGCCGCCGCCGATGGCTTTGCCCACAGCCGCAGAGCCTGAGGAGAGTGAGGAGGTCCCTGAGGTGACACAGCCGGAGATGACTGCGGCCGTAACGCGGCTCCGGGCCAAAACCGTTGCCCCGGGGCCCGATGATGTTCCCGGCCGCGCGCTTGTTCTGGCTCTGAGAGAGCTGGAGCCCCAGCTGAGAGGACTCTACTCAGCTTGCCTTGAGCAGGGCCGGTTCCCTACTCAGTGGAAAACAGGTCGTCTGGTCCTGCTCAGGAAAGTGGGGCGCCCAGCAGACTCGCCGTCCGCATACCGGCCTATAGTGCTGTTAGACGAGGTGGGTAAGTTTTTCGAGCGGATAATTGCAGCCCGCCTCGTCGGCCACTTGTGCAGAGAGGGGCCGGATCTGGACGACAGCCAATTCGGCTTTCGGCAGGGCGCTCCACTGTCGACGCGATTATGCGGGTAAGAGTCCTGGCGGAGGAAGCGGTGTCCCGGGGCGGGGTGATGCTGGCGGTGTCCTTAGACATCTCCAACGCGTTCAATACCCTGCCCTGGAGTTGTATTCGGGAGGCACTGCGTTATCACAGGGTGCCTGCCTACCTCCAAGACATCGTTGGGGCTTACTTGGCGGAAAGAAGTGTCACCTACAGGGGACGCGACGATGGGGGCCAGCGCGATATGTCGTGCGGTGTTCCACAGGGATCGGTTGTGGGTCCTCTACTGTGGAACATCGGATACGACTGGGTGCTGAGGGGCGACCTCCAACCGGGAGTGGACCTGACATGTTACGCGGACGACACGCTGGTCACTGCCCGGGGGAGCTCGTACAGGGAGGCAGCGTTGCTGGCTACGGCTGCGGTCTCACAGGTCGTGAGTCGCATCCGGCGCCTGGGCCTGGAAGTGGCCCTCAACAAGTCGGAGGCCATTGCATTTCATGGCCGCCGACGAGCGCCGCCGCCGGGATTGCATATTGTGGTCGGAGGGGCTCGAATTGCTGTCGAGTCAACCATGAAGTACTTGGGACTGGTGCTCGACAGCCGGTGGGACTTCGGCCCTCACTTTCGGCGGCTGACGCCCAAGTTGATGGGTGCGGCGGGCGCGCTCGCAACGCTGCTTCCCAATCTGGGGGGGCCAAGCACCGCCTGTAGGCGGTTGTACTTGGGGATCGTGCGATCCATGGCCCTGTACGGAGCCCCGGTATGGGCTTCTGACCTGACGGCTGGCAGCATCGCAATACTGCGAAAACCGCAGAGGGCGATGGCCGTCAGAGCTATCAGGGGGTATCGCACGATCTCCTACGAGGCGGCTTGCGCACTGGCCGGATCCCCGCCCTGGGACCTAGAGGCGAGAGCCCTCGCGTCACTGTACCGATGGCGTGAGGAGGCGCGGGCGCGGGGCGGTGAACCGATGCAGCGCGAGGTCGAGCATCGCCGGTCACAGCTCCGCAAGGTCCTGTTGACGGAATGGCGCGACAGGCTTCTGCGCCCTACTGCCGGCCTCGCCACCGTCGAGGCGATCCGACCAGTGCTCGGCGAATGGGTCGGAAGGAGGCACGGCTCCCTGTCGTTTCAAGCGACCCAGGTGCTCTCGGGGCATGGTTGCTTCGGGAAGTACCTGTGTCGCATAAACAGGGAGCCGGACGCTCGGTGCCATCACTGCGTCCACTGTCGGGAGGACACGGCGTGGCATACAGTGGCAGAGTGTGCCGCATGGGAGGGGCCGCGCCGTGCCCTCGTGGCAGAGGTCGGAGCCGACCTGTCGCTGCCGGCCGTCGCTCGTTCGATGGTCGGGAGCGCCGAGTCGTGGGATGCGGTGATCTCCTTCTGTGAAACCGTCATTTCGCGGAAGGAGGCTGCGGAAAGGGAGAGGGAGATCGAGACGACTCTCCCGACCCGCAGAAGGCGGCCCGGGCGTCGGCGGAGGGCGGACAACGCTCTCTTCCAGCCCCCGTAAATAGGTCCGGAGGGACGGTGGACTCGGGGACGTCCGCCGGCCCCCATCCAGCTGGACCCGAGGCGGCGGCGCGTAGTGTTCCGCGCGCGCCCCTATTGGACGTTGCGGGGGGAGTCCTGCACCTCACTCCCCTCGCAGGCCTGAGGAGGCTCGCAAATGCGGGCCGGCACTAGCCGGGGATCGTGGAAGGCGCCCAAGTTCCCATGATCCCCGGTCCAGGTGTGGGAAGGGAACACCGGGGTGGTTTTTAGTCAGTAAGAGTCTGACAGACCCCTCCGCTCACCCCAGGGCGGGGGACATCCATGAGGATTTTCCACCCCGGCATCAAAAAAAAAAAAAAAAAGAACTGTAACCAACCGACTACTTCCAAAGGCTAGGTGGTTAACTAAACGATTTATTGAACCAGTTGGCTGCGACTTATAAATCGGAATAAGCGTGCTGAACTGTATTATATTATTAAAAAAAAAAAAAATCGAATAGGATCATGTACGAAGGACATAACACCTGGTGTGTGTCAGAGTTTTATTATTATGCCCCCACCCATGGGCCTCTTACTTGGCTTCACATGCCGTCGAGAATTAATATGATATCTCTCAGGCACGGGTTTCCTCACGATGTTTTCCTTCACCGTTTTTTTTAAGCGAAGTGTAGTACTCATGAAAAAAAATAACTTTTACCATGGAACTGACCCTGAAATATGAAAAAGAAAATCAGCTGTTCTCTACAAAGTGCAAAACCTACGCGATCAAAACGTACGAGATAGCTGATTTTTTTTTTTCATATTTCAAAGTTACTTCCATGGTGAAAGTTCTTCATTTTCATGAGTACTACACTCCGTTAAAGTATGTCCCTCGTTTAACCTAACACCCTGTCTGTATAGACTATCTTTAGTGAGGATACATGTGCAGTACGCAAAATTCGTGTATATATCGAAGGCAGATTGTATGATTCGCCATTATACATACGACTGTCGTCCGTTTAAAAACACTCGCAGTTATGAAATATGCGGAATAAAAACTGACAACTCGTTCAATTGTTATAATTTCGACATTGCTATTGTAATTTCAGTTGGAACTGTGACTAACCACGCGCGATCCGAATTGGTCGCAGTAACTAAGCACCCCGAACAAATGGGTTAGGTTAGGTTAGATGTCTGATCAACTGTGATCAACCGCGTGCAAGCCGAGCGAGCGATGCCGCCGCAGTGGCCGGCGAGAGCCTTGAGAAATAGAACTAAATACTTTTTGCCGCGGCATTTTGTAAACGGTGTTTGAATTGTCCATAAAAATAAATTTTGTGGCATATATTATTATAGTGACAAGGCAATTTACATTTTGCTTTCGGCATATTTGAAAATTGCGAGCGTTTTTAAACGGCCGACGCCGTTTGTAAAAAGCGGAATCATACAAATCGCCTGCGACATATTTGACGCAGGCGATTTGTACGATTCCGCCATACATTGTAATCACAGATTTAAAAAACTTTTTTACAAAAAAATACAACCGACTTCCAAAAACAACACTACAAAGTGAAAAATAACTTTAATTTCGGAATTCGGTGTCTGTTTAAATGTATTTTCGTTTTTTGCCACCGACTTCCGAAATTAAAGTTATTTTTCACTTTGTAGTGTTGTTTTTGGAAATCGGTTGTATTTTATTGTAAAAAAGTTTTAATTTTAATTTTTTAGTTGTGATACCTACCTACCCCACACAAATTCTAATACCACTACCTGCAAAACAAACTAGAACATCATCCATATAAAAGTTGGGAAAAGATACGTATTATTGAAGCTAACTCAAAAACTACTGAAGCAATGTTAATCAATTTTATATGGGACCAACTGTGATGTATACACTCTCGAATAAAACAAAAAAAAAATCCAAATCGGTCCAGCCATCTTCGAGTAATCGGGGAACATACATAAAAAAAAATAAAAAAAAGGTTCCGACGAATTGAGAACCTCCTCCTTTTTGAAGTCGGTTAAAAATAGCAGTAAAATGTATACGCGAGCAGTTTCCTGTGACTACGTTTTGGCCTTGTACCTATATATTGAAAAGACGCGGTTCATCATTGCCTAAGGCTTACCATTCTACTATAAAGGAGTAGGTACTTCTAAAATCTAAAGACACTCAGTTTACAATCATTGGCGTTTGTTTCAGTACTGATTTGGTATAGGAGTTATAAAAATCCTCAATAAATTAGTTGAATGTAGGTTCTGGGCCCAAAACGACGCCAAACTCGCACGAAACAATAAGAATACGCCCATTTAACAAATAAATTCACCGAAAAACTCAAACAAAACCACGTGAAAACACTACACGACAATTTAAATTACGTTAAGGATTCCTTAACAAGAGATTGTAGGGCATGTACACACATAAAATTAAGAGACCACACCCCGTAACCGGAATACACAATTCAACTATCCAGTGTAAACTGACCTTAATATTAGGTGACAATGTTTGGTGGGAAAGTTCAGCATAGATTGGATTGGGTGGATGGTAGATTATAATAAATGTAAATTTTAACGTTTGTATGAAGTCATTTTACTTTGTAGCTCGTTAACTTTTGTGACTAAACTATTATAGTAACACGTTAGGTTTATATTACAGTTAACATAAAGTTACAGATTTGAGGATCTTGTGGCTAAGTAATAACAGCCGCACGGGTCGATCCATCAGGTTAAGCTACGTTTGCCAGGGTTGTCCGTGGATTGGTGACCATCTTTACATACCAAGATTCCTCCGTGCCTCGGAAAGTACGTTAAGCCGTTGGTCCCGGTTGTCATTCGTGGATCTTTGACAGATCGTTACGGGTCGTCAGAAGCCCGAAAGTCTGACTACCAGTCTTACCAAGGGGTATCGTATTACCCAGTTACTGGGTTGTGGAGGTCAGATAGACAATCGCTCCATGCAAAATACTGGTATTCAGCTGCATCTGGTTAGACTGGAAACCGACCCCAACATAGTTGGGAAAAGGCTAGGCAGATTGATTGATAAAGTTACAGATTTGAGCCTGCTATAGTTATAGGATTAAATAACACATCAAGTTCAGTGGCTTCATGCTATGTGTCTTTGGCTAAGCAATAACATTTAGGATATAGGTACTGCTCGGGTCGATCGACCAGGTTAAGCTACTATTGCCGCAGTTAGTCTGTAGATGGGTGATCATCTTTACATAGTACCAAGACTCCTCAGTGCTTCGAAAAGCAAGTTAAGCTGTTGGTCCTGGTTATCATTCTTGGATCTTTGACAGTTGTTACGGGATTCTGACAACCAGTTTTACCAAAGGGTATCGTACTCAGTAACTGTGTTGTGGACGTCAGATAGGCAGTCGCTCCATGTATAATACTGGTATTCAGCTGCATCCGGTTAGACTGGAAGCCAACCCTAACATTGTTGGAAAAAGGCTAGGCAGATGATGATGGTGAGGTAGTACTCTCGTGAAGAATTCTAAAGATTCTAATTTTCCCACTGCTGCAACTGGCAATCAGAACTCTTTGTGAGGGAGAGTGAGCCGTAGGAGGTGACACAGTGAGCCAATGGGATTGGTGTATGTAGTTTAAACCTGTCATTTGTTATTTTGTTCGAGTTCAGCACCCTAATTGTGTAACACACTATCAATCGGAATCGGTTTCATTTTGACATTTCAAAAATATTCATTGCATTATTTACGGTGTTGAGAACATAAATTTTTCGAACATAAAAAGCAATGGACTAGCAATTTGCTTCAAAATTATTCAGATTCCGATCGATAGTGTTATTAGGGTGCAATTTGAGGCTATTCAACCCTGACTGAAAATTAGTCAACCAATTCCTGAAATCTTGGCTTTTATAAAGAACAACCATACTATAATAGGATTCATTGCATTCAAAATGGCGAATAATGTAGGTAAATCCGTATGTAAAAACGAGCATATTGTCCTTATAAAGCCACTATTCAAACATAGCATAGTTCAGGAAGCTCACATCACGACTTGTGAACGAGTTTACAGTGCCACCAGTCAAGGCATACCGCGTGCCTCCCCGCTCGATATTCTTATCGATGACAGGGCA
This sequence comes from Cosmia pyralina, assembly GCA_946251885.1. NCBI lineage: Eukaryota > Metazoa > Arthropoda > Insecta > Lepidoptera > Noctuidae > Cosmia > Cosmia pyralina. The sequence continues at coordinate 6,059,324 of OX276344.1, forward strand.
TTATATGCTTCTTTTATATCTATACATTTATAAACTAGCGACCCGCCCCGGCTTATAAGTACCCGTGCGGGAGGAGTCTCGGTATGTAAAGATGGTCACCCATCCACGGACCAACCCCGGTAAGTGTATCTTAATCAGATGGATCGACCCGTGCGGCTGCTATTACTTAGCCACGAGCTCCTCGTTTTGTTGTTAATAAGCATGTCGGAGGAGAATGTCAGCGTTCGTTGCCGGACTGGTCGTCGTCCATTGTTGTAGCCGAAATAAGAGTCAATATTTATTTATTTTAACTTTAATTAATACGGTTAAAAACCAATTACAGTAATTAAAGGCAGAGACATATACACATAACAGAAAATATAAAATTATAAAACAAAAAAAATTAACAATAGGCACTTTCATGCATCCCTCTCACAGTACTTCTGACGTACCAATAATATCTTCGTCCATTCATCCGCAAACAGATCGTTTGTTGGATTAGAATCCAAAAGATCATTAAGTGCGGCCAGGGTGCGAGGTACTGAGCACGAGGACTTAGCACGCGTAACGGTGCGACATGGAGGCACAGTAAACAGCCTGTGCTTTCTGCCACGGCAGTAATTGTCTGGGACGAAGAAGCGAGCCAGCACAATATGCAGATCAGGTGCGTCAATAGTGCCACGGAGCGTCTTGCAGACTACGGTGAGCTGATCACGTGCTCGCCTTACCTCTAATAAGTTACATCCGAGGCTATATGCACTCTAAAGTTGTAATTAGATCGATTTAACAAACAATCAGTTAAAAAGTAGCACACACAAATCGGATGGAATTGGATTCGTATCGGAACGCGGCGAGGTCGGGGCGAGGTTGGTAGCGCACGTCTGTTCAGTTAGGTGTCTAATCACGAAGTCCTCGTCAAGTACAGGAACCTTGAATGACAGCCGTCATCTGTCACTGTTATTTTCCTCCGCAAACTCAAAATGACATTGACAGCTCGCACAGTGATGCCAACCCCATTTCCGAACACACGCAAGTCGGTACAACTTGACGTTCCGTTCAGAATCCACGACAAGTACATTATAGATATAAAACAAATTGCGCGAAAACAAAAAAAAAATGAACATCAAACGCAGCTACGTTACCGCGTATACAAACCCCGAAAGCTCGGGAAATATTCGTATATTTTCGTGTATTTTCGTATATTCTTTCATTTGTTACGTGACTAACGCCACTCAAAGGAGCTTATTACGTTAGACAGGATCCTTGTTCGGCCTGCGAGCTCTGTTTACTTACTCGAACTAGCATGAGATTTTACACGTTTCATGTAAACGGACCTGTTTTAGTGGACTTAGAAAGGATTCGTTGTATTGGTTCGAGAAGAAATTGGGTATTTAATGTGGGCTCTTGGAAAAAAGACGAAAGATGCTGGTGTTTGGTTTTACCTATAATCCCTTGAATGTCAAGGTGGATTGAACAGTTACGTATATTTGCTACCTGAATAATAATAATACCAGTCTATTTTGTCTGATACAGAGAAGGTACGAGCATTGATCACCACGCTTGCTCATGACGGGTTGGTGATGACGGATTATAATTATTAATTAGTAGTATTTATGCGAGCACAAACTGTTTTGTAACAATTAATATACAACTAAAGTTATTGAAAACGGGATTTATATTTTTTATTTTATTTATTTTAGGAAAACTTACATCTAAAAGATAAAGTAAGTAAAATTTCAAACAAAATAAGGCCAATTAAAAATAAGGCCAATTATTAAGGCCACGTGATATTTATTTTTTTGAAGCTACCGCGCTTAACTAAAATATTCATGGCAAGTGGCAAGACAGAAATAAACTAATCAACTATACTATTTGTTAAACACGAGACTACTTTTGAAGCTACTTTTCACCTTACAAAATTCAGTCACACAAAATGTTCGACGGGACCTAACCGTTTGGCGAGTGACAGTGACAGCGCGATCTAGCGGTGCACAGTAGCGCCATCTAGTGACCTTATTATAAAACTAACATTAGTATTGATTCTAAAGCCTCGTTTTAGAGAATTCTGATAATTTTCAGAATTCTCTAGTTTTGTGATGAAATCCGGAGGTGGTCCCAGGTGCTCCATCAATCCCAACCTAGTAGTTAAGGGTCCGATTCCACTGGTAGAAATCTAAAAGTGAGCAATTTAATGCATTTCGAGGAGCTATTTTATTTTATTTTTATTTTATTCAGAAAGGAACTCCAACAAAGGATACACATTACATGCATTATTATACAAAGTACTTTGAAGATTTGTGCTCCTTCAGATAAAGGAGAACACATCATGCATACATCATCATTTTAAACATAGTTTAGAATTGTATGAGTTTAAGTAGTTAAACACAATAAAATTTAAATCAAAGAAAAATTAAACTATTCTGCTCATCAGATCTTCACCAAATTTTTATGACACCAACTTAAAGTGACTACCTTTCAAATAAAAAAGAACCATCGAAATCGGACCTCATAAGGCGGATATATCCAGTAGCCCCCTTTTTGCTCCTTTTTGGAGGGAGTACCCCTCCAAACAAAAAACCCCGACGACAAAAAAAATTCTAAAAACCTGTATAACATGTTTCATCCTGATCGGTTGATAATACGACCTGTAGAGGAGTAGCAACAAACTGACAGACGAAAGAAAATCTTGCCAGACCTGAAGCAGCTTCGCTCGCTTCGCTATCTCGGTCATTAAGTCCAGGATTCCTCACGATGTTTTCCTTCACCGATATCGGTGATGTCCAAGGCAAACTTGCTACGTATATGAATGTAAAAGTCACATTGGTACAGTCAGCAACAAAAGTTGATTAACACTTGCAGTTTTTTAATCTTAATTATTAAACTAAATATTTAATTCAAATTGGAACAGAAGTACTTAAAATTATAAAAGCATTAACTCTTAACAGTAAAACGAAAAAAAAGCAGTTTATCGAATCATTTTGTGTTAATTTAGTTAGACGATATGAAAAAGTAGCAGTGTTAACCGACTTCTGTTGCTGACCGTACTTGCTCGGATTTGAACCAGCAAACACAACCTCGTGCATTTGCGAGATTTAAAACAATCGCCAACACGAATAAATTAACAAAATCTATGCAACAAAAATAATGAGTAATGTATAAATGGCGTCGCAGTCCAGTTTTGCTGAAAAACATTTCGTTCACTTGTTATCGAGATACAATGATACACTTTTCATCTTATCATGAGCTTCGCCTTTGTGGAATATAAACACCATTTAGCATGTTTTTGAAAAACTTTTTACAAAAAAATACAACCGACTTCCAAAAACAACACTACAAAGTGAAAAATAACTTTAATTTCAAATTCAAAAAAAAAAGCAAATTCTATTTCCGAGTCCCACGTAGACAACCACGAAAGCCGATCACTCCTCTAGTCCCACCCTTCCGTCGAACTAAGTCAGGCACTAGTTCCCCAATTCCACGGCTGTGTAAATTAGTTAATGAATACAGTGATCTCAATGATATCCACACAGAAACACTACAAACATTCATCCGCAATACTAACATAAACAAATAAGTTAGGTTGCATCAATTTAGTTATAGTTTAAGCCTACTGTTGCGGCGGCCTAAAGCCTTGGGGTGAAAATCGAAATTTTCTTAGTGGACTGTATGAGGGGCGGTTCGGTGACACAAGTAGGTGTTTTGGTGGTGTGGGAAAATGATGATGGTACCTGCCTGGTGAGCTATGGCGACACGACGAGAAGGGTTTCCTTAGCCACGTGGCTGGCGCGTCCAGGATATCACGTACGGACGAGAATCTGCACTTTCCACAACACACATACACGCACTTGCACTGTTCAATAGCAATCTTCGTTCTTCGCGGTGAAAATATGAGTCCTTTTTCGACTTGGGATTAATTTTACCCACAGGCGTCGATGTTGGTTGAGAACTGGCGGATCTTCTTGGCGGCAGCGTATGCGCGCCATTGCGGATCTTCCTTCTCGCTCTCACTTAGGCATTATAAGGGTTGTGGAAGGGAGAAGGAAAGCGGAAGGAACTTTATGTTACACAGATACTAATTAATTAGAGTTGCCAGTAATTAGGCATGAAATATAAAATAAAGAAAGTAATGGCGTTAACACCTACTTTCAAGCTGGCACTTCGTTATATAGATATATCTCCAATATTGTACAATAAATTGCTGTCCTTTGTAAACTAAAATAATCGCATGTTGTGTTTACCTGTAATTGGGTGTGCAGTAGAACTAAGATCTGTTGTTATATTTTTTGTATATGCATAGCTGTTGGTAAACCATGAATAAATAAATAAATAAATAGATTTCGGAAGTCGGTGTCTGGTTAAATGTATTTTCGTTTTTTGTCACCGACTTCCGAAATTAAAGTTATTTTTCACTTTGTAGTGTTGTTTTTGGAAGTCGGTTGTATTTTTTTTGTAAAAAGTTATTATTTTTGACTTTTTAGTTGTGGTAGTGTTGTTTTTAGTTGTTTGCGCACCTACCCCACACAAATTCTAATACTACTACCTGCAAAAGAAACTAGAACATCATCCATATAAAAGTGCGGAAAAAATACGTATTATTGAACTCAAAAACTACCCAAGCAAAGTTAATCAAGTTTATATGGGACCAAATTTGAATATTTTTTTTCCTTTCGAATATTTTTTTTTTTTCAAATCGGACGAGTCTGTAAAAAGTTATGCGTGGTCATACATAAAAAAAAAAAAAACATACGTGTCAAATTGAGAACCTCCACCATTACATACGAAATCAAACAAACAAAACGATATACACAGCAGGCGAAAGGGAAGACAAAAATGCTGAACAGAGTTTTGCTTTTCGTTTGTTGTTCTTTTAAATTCCTTTATGGCTTCATTATCATAATCAACCTACAATGTTCTCACTGCTGGGACACAGGCCTCCTCTCTTTGAGAAGGACTGGGCCGTAATCCACCACGCGGGCCCAGTGCCACCCGTACTGGGCCCGCGGTAGATGTCACAAGTCTTCGATTTTTTGGTTCTAGGACATGCCGGTTTCCTCACGATGTTTTCCTTCACCGTTTTGAGAGCAGTGGTGATGAAATAATTGACACAAAGTAAAGCGCCTGTCTGGGTTCGAACCTACGACCTACAACACGTAAGTCGCGGCCGTTACCACTGGGCCACCACTGCTCTCAAAACTCACTGCTCTCTTCATATTTGGATACAATCGCTGTTATAACAAAGCAAATACCATATTCCTTTACGCACGTGAGGGGCTCGTGGCTAAGTAATAACAGCTGCACGGGTCGATCAAAGGTTAAGCTAAGCTTGCCGCGGTCGGGTCGTGGATGGGTGTACTTTTCATAACATATCGAGAACCCTACGTACCTCGAAAAACACGTTAAGCCGTTGGTCCCGGTTGTCATTCGTAAATTTTTGACAGTCGTTTCGGGTAGTTAGAAGCCCAAAATCTAACAACCAGTCTTACCAAGGGGTATCATGTTATCCAGTAATTGGGTTGTGAATACAGAACAGATAAAGAGCTTTTCTGTGGTTGTAGAGGTCAGATAGGCAGTCGCTCCATGGGAAATACTGGTATTCAGCTGTATACAATTAGACTGGAAGCAAACCCTAATATAGTTGGGAAAAGGTTAGGCAGGCGATGATTCCATTAAGCACCAATCAAATCTTCAAAGATACATTCACTGATCCACATTCCATTCAAAACCCCATCGATACTTCACTAACAAAACTTATTAGCCACCCTCTATAAACACGCCACTACGAGCCATATTGATTCCAAAACTACGAAGTTCACTTTAAACCATTCACATTCAAACTCATTATAGAAACTCTAACATAACTTTAAAAGCATCTCATTTCACTCCAAACTTACCTTGAGAGCGAACTGCTAATCTATGCAAAGAAAATTCTATAGATTTTCAATATCCTGAGAGAACTCTTTGGTCGAACTTTGAGGTTATTCGGTAATATTTTAGAGTTATGAACCTGTTTGTTTGTGGGATTTATGCTGTTATTGGTGTTACGTTATTGGTGGGTTACATGTGGCGCACACTATGCGACATGCGACTACGACAGTCGCAATGACAGGCTTCGACCAACAATTTTCATAAGTTTTGTTCAAAGCTCCGCACACTTGACGTCGAGTTGCAGTGTCGCTGCGACAAGCTAGGGGAGTCGCGCGCTCTTGCTACTTGTCGCAGCGAAAAGCTAGGGAAGTCGCACGTTCTCGCAACTTGTCACAGCGACAAGATAGAGGAGTCGCACGCTCTAGCTACTTGTCGCAGCGACAAGCTAGAGTAGTCGCACGCTCTAACTACGTGTCGTAGCGATAAGCTAGGGAAGTCGTACGCTCCCGCTACTTGTCGCAGCGACAACCTAGAGAAGTCGTACGATCTAGCTATTTGTCGCAGCGACAAGCTAGAGTAGTCGCACGCTCTAACTACGTGACGTAGCGATAAGCTAGGGAAGTCGTACGCTCCCGCTACTTGTCGCAGCGACAAGCTAGAGAAGTCGTACGCTCTAGCTACTTGTCGCAGCGACAAGCTAGAAAAGTTGTGCGCTCTAGCTACTTGTCGCAGCGACAAGCCAGAGAAGTCGTACGCTCTAGCTACTTGTCGCAGCGACAAGCTAGAGAAGTCGTACGATCTAGCTATTTGTCGCAGCGACAAGCTAGAGAAGTCGTACGCTCTAGCTACTTGTCGCAGCGACAAGCTAGAAAAGTTGTGCGCTCTAGCTACTTGTCGCAGCGACAAGCCAGAGAAGTCGTACGCTCTAGCTACTTGTCGCAGCGACAACCTAGAGAAGTCGTACGATCTAGCTATTTGTCGCAGCGACAAGCTAGAGTAGTCGCACGCTCTAACTACGTGACGTAGCGATAAGCTAGGGAAGTCGTACGCTCCCGCTACTTGTCGCAGCGACAAGCTAGAGAAGTCGTACGCTCTAGCTACTTGTCGCAGCGACAAGCTAGAAAAGTTGTGCGCTCTAGCTACTTGTCGCAGCGACAAGCCAGAGAAGTCGTACGCTCTAGCTACTTGTCGCAGCGACAAGCTAGAGAAGTCGTACGCTCCCGCTACATGTCGCAGCGACAAGCTAGGGGAGTCGTGCGCTCTCGCTATTACCTACTTGTCGCAGAGCAGATGGGAGTTGCAGGCTCCCACTACTTGTTGCAACGACTAAGAGCGTATTATCGATTTTAGTCTACTCCTCCTTACAAAAAAAATATGATGAATCTTAATTCGTCCCTGAATACCTGAATATTAGTTGGCAATCCGTCAGAAAGTGTTTATTTATTCTTCGTTATTCTTCCTAGGTCTTGTCAATTCGTTTGTTTGTTGTTTACTGGAATTATTCACTGCTATATTTATACTTTGTAGACAAGTAAAATAATGGTGGGTTATTCACAATATTAAGAACTAGTTGCGCCCGGTGGTGTTACACGCGGTTTATGGGATACAACTAAAACTTGTATTATTTAATCGGTGAGAAAAATATTCACATTTGTAGAGGCAAAAAATTGCTCATCCCAAGGGAACACTTAATTTTTTCGAGATATAAAGTAGCCTATGTGTTAATCCAGAGTGTCAGCTACTTCCACACCAAATTTCATCCAGATCTGTCTAGATGTTTGTGAAGAAGTAAGAAACATACAAACACACACACACACACACACACACTTCGCCTTTATAATATTAGTGTGATGTGATGTCATATATAAATTAGATCAGTCGTCTAAACTAATATTATACAGAGAAAAGATTTGATTTTTGTTTGTTTTTTACGCTTTCACGGCTAAACGGCTCAACCAATTCTGATGAAATTTGGTATGGGAATACTTTGAACCCTAGGGAAAGACATAGACTACTTTTATCGACATACCACGCGGGCGAAGCCACGGGCGGAAGCTAGTCAACTGATAATTCGGATTCTTTAACACAGTCAGCGTGACCCAACACACACACTTGTTATTTAGGCTTTTCATGAAAATTCTGCAGACAATTCCTAGAACTTGCCAAATACGTACTTCGCTTTTCCTAAATAATGTTATAATGTTCAAACATAAATAAAATAAACGTAACACTTTGGTCGGGCGTAAAAATACGCTTTCACACATCCAACAGAATAGGTGCCTTTAAAAAAGAAACAATTGGCGCTTTCAGAGAAATTGCCTTTTTTTCTACGACTACCTACTTACTTACTAAGAATACAAATGAAAATTTTATCTAAGTAGTCCTTTTACTAACAATAATACTACATACTTGAAACTAATACTGATTGTCTCTTTAGGGTTCCGTACCCAAAGGGCAAAACGGGACCCTATTACTAAGACTCCGCTGTCCGTCCGTCTGTCTGTCCGTCTGTCACCAGGCTGTATCTCATGAACCGTGATAGTTAGACAGTTGAAATTTTCACAGATGATGTATTTCAGTTGCCGCTATAACAGCGAATACTAAAAAACAGAATAAAACATTTATTTAAAGGGGCTCCCATACAACAAACGTGATTTTTTTGCTCGTTTTTGCTCGATATTGTTAACGGCAACAGGTAGACGCTTGAAATATTCACAGAATATTTAGTTATATATTGACTTTAAAAACAAATAATGAAATTAAAATAAAACAAATATTTATGGGGGCTCCCATACAACAAACGCGATTTTTTTGCTCGTTTTTGCTCGATATTGTTAACGGCAACAGGTAGACGCTTGAAATATTCACAGAATATTTAGTTATATATTCACTTTAAAAACAAATAATTAAATTAAAATAAAACAAATATTTAAGGGGGGCTCCCATACAATAAACGTGATTTTTTTGGCATTTTTATAGATAACTAGCTGCGCCCCGCGGGTTCGGCAGCGTAGACCAGGATAAAAAGTAGCATATGTGTTAATCCAGCTTATAACTTATCTACATACCAAATTTCATCCAATTCGGTCCAGCCATTTGAGCGTGAAGAAGTAACAAACATACAAACATACACACACACACACACACACTCACAAACTTGCGCCTTTATAATATTAGTGTGATGGTATGGAACCCTTTGTGCGCGAGTCCGATTCACACTTCGCTAGTTTTTTTTTTACAGTTCGATTTATTTATTTAGTGCCGTGTTCTTTTTGCTCATAATTTAGATTTATATGAACAAGGTGCCTTTTTGGACCTTTTGAGAGGACAATTAGGGTTAATTTTCAATGAATATTGATAGATACTATTTTTTTGAATTCTTTTATTTAAATACGATTTACGAGGTGTGCCCGTGACTGCGCCCAGTATAAAGACCGGTAAAATTGGTTCAGGGGACTAAAGGACCTCAAGAGCGGTCACTGTCGGATTGCATAGAAACGAAAGAGAAGCGCGATGACACAACGCTGGTAATTTATTGAAAAATATGAAGCAATTATTTATTTACAAAAAATCTATTGATTGGACGAAAAAATTAAAACACTATTACGTTAATATGTTGCTTGTAGAATAATCTGACAATAAATTATTGCATGTATATTAGTATAGTTTTTAACCGTTAAAAGAAATTTTTAGAGGCATCTTCGTGATTTTTAACCGACTTCAAAAAAGGAGGTTCTGTATTCGACCCGTATGTATGTATGTATGTATGTATGTTTGTCCGCGATTTTCTCAAAAACTAATGAACCAATTTTGATGATTCTTTCACTAACGTGATCTACATACTTTCAGGAAGGTTTTAGTATATAACTCATTATATAATTATTCTAAGGTACGAAGTTATATGCATAAATGCATTTCTAAGCGGATTTTGATGATTCTTCTTTTCGTTCGACTTGGGCTTACCGAGTAATTGTGTATTCAACTAAAAATGGAAAAATAAATTTACTTTAAAATAAGTGAAAACCGACTTCAAAACCAAAAACGAATAAAATAACTTTCATAAAACACTTAACAGCTTCTGAAGTCGATGCCTTCAATTCTTCAATGCACTTTAGCTTGACACCGACTTCAGAAGCTGTTAAGTGTTTTATGAAAGTTATTTTATTCGTTTTTGGTTTTGAAGTCGGTTTTACTTTTTTTTTATCGTATAAAATTTAGTTGTACTATGTTTTCAACACACTACTAACTAGCATATATCCCGAAGAATATCATATATTTCTCTGATTTTGTTTACTGCAATGGATCATATACTTTTAGGCATTATAAAACTTGCGTTTAGTTACGTTTAGGTCCTGTAGTCCCTCCCCCTCTCACCCCCTTAAACTATTGTTGTTACAGTATCGAAGTTCCAATCAGTCCTTAATTTTGGTAAAATATTTACCCCTGTATCTTCAATTTTTTTTTCTTGTTTAGTCTTAGCTGTTAATGTGACTTTGTTAATGTTGCCCATTTTACTTCAAGAATATATATTCCCGAAGCCTATAAAATGTTATTTCGTACCAACTAAGTACAGTTTTGAACTCTCTTGGGTGGCTGTCCAGAATTTAATAGTCGTATTTTCGATAGAAAATATCGAGAGGCCCTGAAATAATTGTTGCTGAGATAAATTGTAGGATTTATGTTTTTCTGGGAAAATAAAGACAAAAAGTCTTTCAAAATTATTCGACCAATTTCTATTTGTCTATTATGAAATGGCTAACAAATAAAATGTATTAACCCCTCAAACGTCGTTATGTACTAATTTATGAACCCAAAACCCCAGGGGGAGGGGGGGGGGATTGTTAGTTGCAAACCCCATAGGTTCACAACTACTGATGATGATTTTTTTTCCATCGGATGATATTTTTTACGTTTTTAGATATATGATATAAGCTTTTAAACCTATTACGAGTATATAAAGGATTTATCCTTATGCACACATGGGGTGCAGTCGACACTTCAGAGGAGAAAGAAAAAGGTAGGTACCTACTAAAAATGTTACATTTATTTAAAAGAATATTTAAATACTTTTCGTTCTCAAAAATAGAAGCTGCTCGCGCTGTGTAGAAAAAACAGCATAATTTATCAACACAAATTGTTTTACGCGAATTACGAAGGTGACAGCCGGAGGACTTAAAAAAAACCGAAATTAATTTAGAATAAAAGTTTAATTACTCAAAATTACAATATTAGCTTATATTAAATTTTAAGTCTAGACTTGGACGATGCTAGTACCGAAGTGCCGAAAAAATTATTGTAAAAATACAATATTCTAAACGATTGCAAAGTGCGGATGCGGCATCAGCAGATTGGAAGTAGGTGATCGGCCGCGACACGAGGCGTCGAGTCAGCGGTCTTCGTGTTGCAATTTTATGTGGAAAACATCTGTTGTAGGTAAATGGCTATCATGTCGCTATTCAGCCGTTTTGGTGTAGGCAGGGCACGTAACACCTCCCCCCTCAGAACAGCAACTATTTGAGCAATTTCAGCGAGAATGTTGCTGGTGCATTTTTCTTGATTGTAGGTGATTCTGCATCTTCGTAATGATGATTTTCAGCGCTCTCATCTGGTGACTGTGGCTTTCTGAGCTTTGTGCAAACATTGTACCGACGTATAGTGAGAATAACGATCAGTACAGTTGCACCGAATATTACGACGTATAGTGGGATAGTCGTATGGTAAATTGATTGTTCCAGGTTTGCGTGATCGATCTGTAGAGGTTGTTGCATTAAGATTTTATCTTCGATCTCGTGCAGACTTTTCAGGTGTAGTGAGTTTAGCTTTAGGTGTGGAATAGCTTGATTGATGATGCTCAGGTTCATTGGTATTTCGGTGATTTTCAGCGGTTGTCCTTTTATATGATCATTCATGTTGATGATAGTAAATTGGTCGGTGCGTAGTAGGCATTTTTGCGGGATGGTGGCGAGATAATTTCCGTGTAGCGAGATGAATTCTTGACGTTCGCAATGTAGCTCGGTTCGAGTTGGTTGTGGAAAGGTGAGAGTATAGCGTCTGTCGTCCAGTTGCTCCATGGCTTCTTTAGTCAGCGTGAGTTTAGTGGGCAGGCATGACTTCTGTAGAGATTGATGGAGGATGAGTCCTTGGATGCAGTCTATATGTCCTCTCGTCGGTTGATGGTTGACTTCTTCTTCGCAGAGATGAATCCGGTTGAACTTCGGGCATTCAGCCTCTATGTACTTGAAAACTTTCCCATTGGTTGCAATGAAAGGGTAAGGAGGAATGAAGGTGTACATAAATTTATTGGGAACTATTGCTAATCTATATAATTCAAACTGATCGGGAGAAATTATTGGGATTTTAAACATGATAACTATTCTTTTTCCTGTATAATAATAACCGGGTTTTATAACTGTATAATATTCTCTTAGATCCGCCTCTAGCAATTGGTCTGATCCGTATATAGACCTTAATCGTTTAGTCATATTACCTAAATTATCTATGCTTAAAGTACTATGGTGAGTGCTCGATGCACGTATAAAAGCTAAGGTATCTTCTATCCTAGTTATTTCTAGAAATAAGTCGGCTGTATTGTCGCTAATTATAGTTAACAATTGAGCAAACTTTGCGTATCTTATAAGGTCAGTTTTTGCAGAAGCTTTCTCGTCTAAAATTAAGCTTAAGGTACTATTGATTCTCTCCTGATTGCTTACAATTTTTGAGAGCAAATTACTATATCTAGTCATCCAAACTTTATTAAGACTTATATGCTCGTTTAACTCCGATACTATCTTGTCATCATTATTTTTTAACAAATGAATGGCATTATTGTACGTTTGGGCATCCGATTGATCTAAGTTACCAGTTATGCTTTTTATAACTGAACCTAAACCGTCTATGAGACCTCTTTTGCTACGACCGGGTTCTAAGGTTTTTAACTGAGATCTAATCATCTCCAATTTATTAGATAAATGATTAATCTGAAGTTCGTATAAAACAAAGGTTTGATTATCTAGTTTGGTTTGGAAATATTCTAGTTGGTTAATTACGGAGTCGAGTCTTTGTTCAATATCGGTTAAGTCTATGTATTGCAGAAAAGAATGGTAATGCGTTGTAAGTCTTGCTTGTCCAAGGTTGAAAGGTAAGAGTCCGGGTCCTTCGTCCAAGCTTTCAAGTCTTATCTCGAGCGCCAGTGTTGTGTGAACGGTGACCGCAAGTAGTATCCTGTAACAATTTTGAAGTCTTAGGGCAACGTTTGAGTCGGGACTTAGCTACGGGGCCTTTCTTTTTAGATGTATATATGTGAATCGGAAGGTCAGCCAGCACAGTGTCATGAGTATAACGCGGTGCTAATTTTTGTCGACTAGCTACTGGGTTACTAATGAAGACTTGCTGCTCTGGTTGGTATTCTATTTCGGGCTCTCTGTCCTTATTCCTGTTCTGTATTATGTTCGTCCGGTCAGTAAGTGTGAAGTCGTTAATAAGGTCGTATACAGTTTTCATCTGGTCTCGGTGTGTTAAAAGATACTGTTGCATTAAGTGTTCGGTCATGTTAATGTCGAGTGGGTCTCTTGGATCAAAATGTCCTCTAATTATGTCATGGGGTCTGCACTTTGTAAAACTGTGAATTGTACTATTGTAGGCTAGTATAGCATAAGGCATGAGGTTAACCACCGGGTCATCTTTATGACGTAATCGTAAGATACGAAGATGTTCTAGTAATGTAGAGTGAAATCGTTCTACAATTCCGTTATCATTAGGAGAGTGAGCTAGTGTTCTATGGTGGTTAATTTTATGTAATCTAGTAAATTCAGTAAATAATTGATTTGTAAACTCGGTACCGTTATCGGTTACGATAGTGAGTGGAAGACCGTGATGTGTACAATAGTTTAAAATTGCCTGAAGAATACTAATCGCTGTGCCATCTCTTAAATAGTATGCCTGTCCGTATTTTGAGAAAACGTCTACGACTGTAAGATACTTTTCATTTTGGGCTGTAAAGAGGTCCATATGTACTATCTCAAATGGTTTGGTAGCTGGGGGTACTAAATTTAGTTGGGGTCTAATTGGATTCCTATCATACTTGGCTTGTCCGCAAATTGTACACTCATTAATATATTTAGTTATTTCATCCCTCATCTTAGGCCAATAGTATTTCCGGGAAAGAGCAAGATAGCATTCGTTTATGCCTCTGTGGTTGGTTTTGCCTTCGTGATAATGTTTTATGATCTGTTGCTGCCTTAAATATTCTTTAACGTCTTCTAGTTCAGTTTTTGTAAGCACTAAGTTCATAGCTGAGCTTTTAAAGTTGTTTTGGATAATAGGTATTATTGAATACATTCCTAAGGGCGGAGTTATCATTAAAGCGGTTTTAACTTTCGGTTTGACATATTCTTTTATGGCATTCACTACGTCTTGCTCTAAGTTAGACTCTGAGACTTGGATATGTGTGCGAGTATGTGTGTCGAAGGGTTTAGTAGCTGTTGTCCGTTTAATGTAAGGGCTGTTACTCACTATAGTTATGCATATTTGCCGGTGAAATTTATTCAAAGGTTCGTCGGTGATAGGGACTTCTAGAATAGGGTTTTCAGTGCTAGTATGGGCAGTGTCTGTCGTAGAACCTGTTCGAGAAGGTGGTCGCTCTGAAGGGTTGGCTAACATTGACTCTGTCTCCTCGTTGTTAATTTCTACACGGGATAATGCGTCTGCGTTAGTGTTGTATTTTCCCTTTTTGTACACTATAGTATAATCGTATTCGCTTAATTTAAGTCTCCACCTAGTCAATCTTTGGTTAGGTTCTTTAAGGTTCATTATCCACTGTAACGGCTTATGGTCGGTGAATATTTTGAATTTACGACCGAATAGGTAGGGTCTGAAGTACCTTGTAGCCCAAACTATGGCCAAAAGTTCCTTCTCTATAGTGCTATAGTTAGTTTCGCTATCATTTAAAGTTCTCGAGGCGTAACAGATGGGTTTATCTGAGCCGATGGTACCTTGCGAGAGTACGGCACCTATAGCTACATTAGAGGCGTCCGTTGTCAATATAAACTCCTTAGTAAAGTCGGGATACTGTAAGATGGGGTCATTCGTCAGTAGTCTCTTACATTTATTAAAACAGTCCATGTATTCAGGGTCAAACGTAATTTTGTTAGTCTTTTTAAGGCATTTTGTCATAGGCTTAGTGATGCGAGCAAAGTCCGGGATAAATTTCCTGTAGTAACCTAATAGTCCTAGGAACTGTTTTATTTCCTTAGATGTTTTTGGTAAAGGGTATTTTTCTATTGCTGCTATTTTATCTGGGTTAGGCTTAACACCTTCGCCACTGACTATATGTCCTAGAAATGCGGTTTCTAATTTTAAAAACTCGGATTTATCCATTTGGATTTTGAAGTTAGATTCCTGCAATCTTTTAAATACTTTCTCTAGATTAACTATGTGCTCTTGCAAAGATGTACTGAAAATGATGACGTCATCAAGATATACTAAACAGATCTCATTTTGTAAGCCTCTGAGCACATTGTCCATTACTCTTTGAAAGGTAGATGGAGAGTTCTTCAAACCCATGGGCATACGCAGAAATTCAAAGTGCCCATGTTCCACATTAAAAGCTGTTTTCGGAATGTCGTCTGGGTACATTTCACATTGGTAAAAACCTGATGCTAGGTCTAAAGTAGAGAAGTAATGGCACTTACCAAGCTTGTCAAGTATGTCATTGATGTTAGGAATTGGGTATTTGTCGTCTATAGTCTTGTCATTCAGTTTGCGAAAGTCTACTACAATGCGCCACTTTTGTTTACCTGATGCGTCGGCTTTCTTAGGAACTACCCAAATAGGCGAGCTCCAGGCTGATTCAGAAGGTCGTATAATACCTTGGTCCAGCATTTTAGTTATCTGGTCCCTAACTTCCTGTCGATGCACATAAGGGTAACGGTAGCTTTTCGTATATACGGGAATTTCGTCAGTCGTTCTAATGCGATGTTTGATTTTATTTGTAAAGGTTAAGGGCTCTCCCTCAACATAAAATACGTCAGCATAACGGGCACATAATGTCTCTAAGTTAGTTTTTTCCTCAATATTTAAATGGTCGGTACGCAATCGACTTAAAACCTCTTTAACGCGCATCGGATCTTGTTCAGTGCACATGCACTCGGTATTAAATATCTGCGCTTGTAAAGGACGGTCGAATGTAATAGTTATGTCGTATTCGGTCGGGTTTTCAATTTCTACAATTCCAGTACAATCAGTCACGCGAGTAATGCACTCGTGAATAATACAATTACAATGGATTTGCTGAGTTATCGAAACGTCGCCGTCTGGACAATAAATAGGAATATTTACTAGTTTTGATGAGTTAGCGGGAATGGTTTCTTGATTATTTGATCCTTTACATTGATAAAAACGTATAGGGATTGTTGTAAAATCCGTAATTAAATAATTATTTTTTAAATCAATCTGTGCTCCGTCGAGTAAATCTAGACCTATTAGGCCATCGAAATAATTATGGAATTTATAGACAAAAATTTTTACATTTGTTGGATTATTAAATTCAGCAAAGTTCGGAATCGTAATAGAATGTTCATGCGTACTAGTTACACGAGCGTTCGTTACTTCGAAGGGGTCAAAGTTTAAAGGGATATGTGAAAAATATTGTTCGACTGCCGCGGGACTAATAAAGGACTGATTAGCTCCGGTATCTACTAATAGTTTAAGTGGTGGGTCCGATATCTGTATGTAACGTAATTCTCTTTTGGACTGGAGATTTAATTCTATTTTGAAACATTTTGATCCTTCTCCTTGCGAAAATCCTGATCTACTTTAGAAGTTGCTGCTGTACGAGAAGCGGACGGTTTTGCTTCTAAGCACTGCATGTTATTTAATTGGTCCGGTACCTCTGGTTGATTTTCGGGGTAGGTCTGATAGTAGTCATAAAAGTCAAAATAAGCGTCGGGGTCACAATCATAATAATAGCCAGGTTGCTCGTAGTAATAGTCGGGGTAATTGTAAGTGTCGTAGTAGTCGGTTATTTCGTTAAAATTCATTTCGCGCGTTCTAAAATAGTTGCTAGGCGGTGGGTTCCCTGACTTACGCCAATCGTGTGCTGGTACTCCTAGTGGTCTCGGTACGAAATGGCTAACGCCGCTCATCGGTTTCGGACCGGTATACTGAGCTTGGGGGTTCCTATTCGTCAATTTAAATGCGTCATTTTGAGGGTTGTAGTTCGGCGGGGGCGCACGGAACATATGCTGTGTACGACTAAACATATTAGGGGCTCTTGGAGGTACCTGATTATGCTGGAAGGGTGGTCTCCTCTGCTGCTGCTGCTGCGGCGGCACAGGCATAGGCTTAAGCCAGCTAGGGCCTGGGCTAGGAAAGCTAAAAACTTTTGGAGTGGTCATAGGGACCGCGGGTGGCATTCTAGGGGTTGAATGCGTTGGCTGTGTAGTCGGGTTACGTCGCTCGGGAATACTCTCGTTACGTTGCTGTAGGTACATGACATTCAATTCTTGTTGTACAAATTCCAGAGCCTTTTCAATAGTTTCCGGTCTCATACACCGGATACGGGACCCTAGAGGTTCCTTAAGACCTCTAACGTAAGATTGTAGAGTGAGTTTTTTATAAAGATCGCGTTTTGCTTCGATAGTTGTTGCTACATTTTCGTGTAAAGTGACATAAGTCATTATGGTGCTAAAAAGGGTCTGGCATTTGTCATAATATTCCTGCGGTGTGCTACTTCCTTGTGTCAGCAAAGACATGTCATTGTAAAGGGCGGTCTCGTCCCTTTGGTCAGAAAAATTATTAACTAATGCGTCACGAATACCTTGCCAACTTTCTGGGATGCCGTTGGAATTAATAGTTGATGCTGCTGGTCCGGTGATTTTATTCAGGATACCGTTAATGAGACACAAGTTAGTTAACTCGTAATTCGGGTCGTTCCTAACATATTGTATTACGAGCTGATCGCATATTTTAATGAAACGTGTTAGAACATTCGGATTCCCTTCAAAATTTGGAACTGCGCGCAAAGCGTTGTAGATAGTATCAGGGTTCAATGCCATGTCGTTACTATTAAATAATAAATCTAATCCTAAGCTATCTGAATCTATAAACCTATTTGAATCTACTTCCCTGCTCCTACCTATCTGTCTGGAGGAGACAGGATTTTTCTTAGGTTCCCTTGGGTGAAAAATTTTGATTTAATTATATAAAATATGGGTAAAGGAAGGACAAGGAAGCAACACTTAAAGAAAGTTTCAAGGACTTACATATACATGGTTTTTCTCGTTGTATCGATGGCTGGATACGTCCTCAGCTGCGTCTTCTTAAGTTCGGATATTCGACGAGGTACTTGGAAATACCGACAGCGACTATCGGAGTCAGCAGATTAACGATTTTTGGAAATCTATACCGCGCCGCGCACTGCCTCGAATATCCTACCGACTGCGCCAATTACGAAGGTGACAGCCGGAGGACTTAAAAAAAACCGAAATTAATTTAGAATAAAAGTTTAATTACTCAAAATTACAATATTAGCTTATATTAAATTTTAAGTCTAGACTTGGACGATGCTAGTACCGAAGTGCCGAAAAAATTATTGTAAAAATACAATATTCTAAACGATTGCAAAGTGCGGATGCGGCATCAGCAGATTGGAAGTAGGTGATCGGCCGCGACACGAGGCGTCGAGTCAGCGGTCTTCGTGTTGCAATTTTATGTGGAAAACATCTGTTGTAGGTAAATGGCTATCATGTCGCTATTCAGCCGTTTTGGTGTAGGCAGGGCACGTAACACGCGCCAACAGCTTCGACTGCGTGCCTACGTGAAAATATGTGCAGAATAATTTTCTATTGTCTTTGATGGACACAGCTTAAATAAAAGAGTAAGTAATGGCTACAAACATCTTTAAAAAACCATAGACAAAGTAAATTAATTTTGCTCAAGTACCTAGTACAAATATGTCTCTTCAATCATCATTTTGAGCATTATTTATCTGTGCAACACTACATATAAAACAAAGTCCGTCCGCCACGTCTGTCGGAACGCGATAAACTTAAAAGCCACCGAACGGATTTTCATACGGTTTTCAATGAACGGAGTGATTCATAAAAAAAATTATGTAATTATTCAAGTGTGCTACTCTAATGTCTCGCTGATGGTGGCGCGTGTTGGATCATTTAGCTAATCCATGCGTCAGGTTCGTGAACAAGCGCTGTCAGTGAAGGCTGGTCATACCTTAGCGGCCCCGGCTTATTTTAATTTAATTTAAATATTTGAATTGCTTTTTTTTTTAAGGACGCTTTTAACGTTCTGCATCGTTCTCACATGTAAAATTTCAACATGAATGATGTAACCATTATTTTGTAACCAAATCTTGATTTAAAAGAGTGTCCGTGGAGTTTCTTGCCCGTTCTTCTCCATAGGTACCTACTATGCTTTGGAATGGGCGCCTAGCTTCATCTTTTTGACTGACCGACCCCTTGACAATTCAAAAGTGCCTGTAATTGGTTTAATTGAAATAAATGCTTTGAGTTTGAGTTTGTAATTCAAAACAATCTTTTGTTATTCTGTATATCATTTAGGGTCAGAGTCCTTGTCAAGATGAATCAAATTAACCCAAGCTCGATAGGATTGCGTCGTTTTATTACTGAGTTTCTGTGGCCACCTTCCGGCTCCATCATCAGATCAGCTGGATGATACCAAAATATTGCACTGTCACCAATTTTACATACATATGCCTTTCAGCCCAATCGAACACCGGGAAGTGGGTCCAATTTAACTTGCAAATTTTGAAGACAACTTACATACGAACATTGCAAGTTAAATAAAATCTTATAATAACTCAATAAAGTTTTATGTAAATTGGCTGAAATATGTCTAAAATTGTTGAAGATTTCAGAAAAATTAGTGCCTAGTCGGAGCTTTTCTGGCATGTGCCGCGTAAACCAATACACTACTATTTTTTAATTAGTACAAAAAAATGGGGCTCTATGCGTACCCGTTACTGATCATATTTGTGTAGTCAAAAGTCAATAAAATTAAATCCCCAAAATTGTCGACGAATATTGTGATAATTGGTAAATTCATAATTGAATCAATCATTCGGACAATTGCTACTAGAAAATACTACGCGTAATGCTTTTTCATTATTAATGAATACTACTATGTAGCCTGTACAATATTTCCATAAACTGAGTGATATTTTGCGATATAAACAAACGCTAATAACTTTGCTGTTTATGGATATTATTTATTGAGACTACATTATATAATAACAAGACTTTCTCTAATAAGCCCTTTAAGTCATCTCATCATCTGCCTAGCCTTTTCCCAACTATGTTGGGGTCGGCTTCCAGTGTAACCGGATGCAGCTGAATACCAGTATTTTACATGGAGCGACTGCCTATCTGACCTCCACAACCCAGTTACTGGGTATAATACCCCTTGGTAAGACTGGTTCTCAGACTTTCGGGCTTCTGACGACCCGTAACGACTGTCAAAGATCTACGAATGACAGCGGGGACCAACGGCTTAGCGTGCTTTCCGAGGCACGGAGAGTCTCGGTATGTAAAGTTGGTCACCCATCCACGGACCAACCCCGGCAAGCGTAGCTTAACCTGTTGGATCGATCCATGCCACTGTTATTACTTGGCCACGAGCTCCTCATAAGCCCTTTAAGTATTTGTATTAATTAAAAATTAGTGGTGTATAGAGTTACATGAAAATAAAGTACGTTCCCTTGGGATAAATTCCGACATCCACGCGGGCGAAGCCGCGGACAAAAGCTAGCTATTTATAAAAAAAAGGTGCCTCGTTAGTCTTTTGATCGCAACGTGACTGTTGAGTGTGAAGTCATGGATGCGATCCCCAGGTAGGTAAAGGCAAATTGTTATGAAATTGAGTAATTCTATTACGGAATTCTTAAGGGTCCCCAAAAGTCAACTTCCACGTGACTGATACACATTGATGCGCAAATTGGTCGTCTACCAAATGCAAATGAAGCGATTGAAATTACAATAGAAATTGATTGCAATTGATCAATTGCAATTGATCATTTCGGGGGCCCCTTAGTAGCAGCTAGGAATCGGTCGATGATAACAGGCCTTGCATGACATGGGACATAAACTAACAAAATGTGAGTATACACTTCTGCCTAACCCTCCAGTGCGTCCAGCAGAATCAGCCTACAATGTTCCCACTGTTGGGACACAGGTCTCCTCCCTGTGAGAGGTAGTGGGCCGTAATCCACCACGCGGGCCATGTGCAGGTTGGTAGATATCACATGTCTTCGAATTTTTGGTTCTAGGACATGCCGGTTTCCTCACGATGTATTCCTTCACCGTTTTGAGAGCAGTGGTGATGAAATTATTTACACAAAGTAAAGCGCCTGCTTGGGTCCGAATCTACGACCTACATCTCGTAAGTTTCTCCACCACTGCTCTCAAGCTGGTGAACACAGACGTGCTGTTATATCAAGACTAACTAAAAATAATACAAAGTGTTGAACCAACAAAGATTCATTCATAGAGCATGTTTGAGATACTCGATTTCTTGTTACGGTTTTACAGCTGGGTAAAGTTTTTTAATTTAAATTCGTGTTTCTCCAGGACAATGCAATGTTACATTGTTGAACTGTGCAGTTGACGGCCAAGTTTTAGGGACCTGTGTATACTCGTAAAACATTGATTCATTGCACGAAGTCACAGATATAAAGTCATAGTAGTTAAATGACTACCAACTTAAATCCTACTAAGTAATGTTATAAATGTGAAAGTTTGTATGTTTGTTACTCAATCACGCAAAAGCGCCTGAACGGATTAGGATGAAATTTGGCAAACAGTTTATAACCTGGAATAACACATAGGATACCTACTTTTAATCCCGGCAGTACGTTCCCGTGAGATCCACGTGGGCGAAGCCGCTGACAAAAGCTTGTTGTACATATACACGTATTGATATCATATAATATCTATCGTTCTTCGACAGTTGTATGAAATGGCTATAACAGTACTAATTGACGTAGTGTGCCAATTTGAGAAACAGTTACTTTCCTCGACTGTACAATCAACGGGGTATTCCTCAAAGCGCAACTGTTTTTAAGCACAACCTCTAAGCGCAACTAATCTAAGCGCATCAGTTGGGTTGGACTGTGTACTTACGTAAGCCTTCGAAACCCGGTGGGATGTGGGAGTAATAAGGTGGGGGAACACCATGGGACACCTCAAGGGTATTGACTTTGACCTCTGGGTCATTGACCTTAAGGTCAAGGTCAAAATTCCGAAAGTCAAGATCCACGATTCTCCTAAGGTCACCGACCTTGACTGCAGGCTCGTTGACCTTGAGGTCAAGGTTAAAATTCCGAAAGTCAAGTTGAGGTCAAGGTCAGTGACCTTAGGAGAATTACGGATCTTGCCTTTCGGAATTGTGACCTTGATCTTAAGGTCAAAAACCCTGAGGTCAAGGTCAATGCCCTTGAGGTGTCCCATGCTGTTCCTCGGCCCTATTACTCCCACATCCCACTGGGTCATGAAGGCTTACGTAGTGCAGTCCAACCCAACTGATGGTTGCGTTGAGAGGAATAATTTAGTTGCGCTTAGATGGTTGCGCTTTAAGGAATACCCCCATACAACGCCTAACAAGAGTTGTGTGCAACATTTTAAGTGGTGACTCATGAACAAATTTTAATGAGCGGTAACAAAATAGCAGCATCTTTACAAAATGCTACCTAGTAATTGGGTTGTGGAGTCGCTCCATGTAAAATAATGTTATTCAGCTGTTTCCGGTTAGACTGGAAGCCGACACCACCATAGTTGGGAAAAGACTAAGCAGATTGATGGCAAATGCTGCTATTTTGTTAATTTTGATCGGAAAGGTATTGCATATTTTGTTAGGCACAACAGATTTTTTTGCTGTGTCTTTTTAGGGTTCCGTAGTCAACAAGGAACCCTTATAGTTTCGCTATGTCTGTCCGTCCGCACCTTAGCTCAGAGACTCTTAGTACTAGAAAGCTATAATTTGGCATGGATATACATATTCACCACGCCGACAAAGAAATAAAATAAAATCATGAAAATAAAATTTTTTAAGGTACTTTCTGTATACGTAAAGTGGGGATGTTTTTTTTGCTCGTCTACCCCATGGTGTAGGGTCTTGTTGGATGGGTCTTTCAAAAATATTGCAGGTTTGTGAAAACAATTTTTCGATTTAGGGATATATTTCTGAAATAATAGGTCTTTACCTATGAAATTGCCGTTTTGTATGAAAAAATTGAAACGAATTTTTTTCATGCATTTTTTATTTGTATTAATCGAAGTAATCACCCATGCAATCAATGCATCTTTGCCAACGCAGTGGCAGTTTATTGATGCCCTTCTTGAAGAAATCAGCTGGACGGGAGGCAACAAATTCTTCAAAGGCATTTTGTACTGCCTCTCGGGTATTTAAATTTTTTCCCGCCAAGAAGTTATCCAAATTCTGAAAAAAGTAGTAGTCTGTAGGCGCAAGGTCTGGTGAGTAGGGCGGATGACGGAGAGCTTCCAACCCCAGTTCTTGCAACTTGGAGACCGTCTGCTGTGCAGTATGAGGTCGCGCGTTGTCGTGCAGGAGCAGCGGAGACGAGCGATTGACCAATGCTGGCTGGAGATGTGCCAGCTTCTCCATCATTGTGTTCAGTTCTTCACAGTACACATCTGAAGTAATGCTCACCCCGTTTGGTAAGAAGCTGTGATGAATCACACCGGCGCTAGACCACCAAACAGTGACCATCTCTTTTCTAGGGGTAAGTTTTCGTTTAGGGCATTGTTTAGGTGCTGAACCAGGATGCAACCAACTTGCTGAGCGCTTGCGGTTATCAAACAGAATCCATTTTTCATCGCAGGTAACAATGCGGTTCAAAATTCCTTCATTTGTGTGTCTGTTGAGCAGTGCAAGGCACGTCTCGACGCGTACTTCGCGCTGGCGATCATTGAGTTCGTGGAGCACCCATTTGTCAAGCTTTTTTACCTTGCCAATTTGACGCAAAAGGACCAATATTGTTTTGACGCTAACGTCGAAAGCTGCTGCTAATTCAGCCGTAGATTGTGTATCATCAGCTTCCACAATCGCCTTTAATTCGTCATTGTCGACCAAAGTCTTCGGACGACCGCGAGGTTCATTTTTCAGGTCGAAATTTCCAGAACGGAAGCGAGCAAACCAATAACAAGTGGTGCGTTGGTTTGTAGTGTTAGCTCCGTAAACGTCGTCGATGTTGCGTGCCGCTTGTGCCGCGTTGCTGCCACGACGGTACTCATATTCCATAATTACTCGAATTTTTAACGTATCCATGATGACGAAAAATATTGAAATGCAATGAAAATGTAACACTAATCAATAAACAAATGACTACTTTTGGAAAAAAAAATCCATGTTTTTAAAATAAAATTAATTTGAAATTAGAATTCTTAGCCAAACAAAAATTATTTTGATTTGAAATGGCCAGTACTGCAGAGCGGCAATTTCATAGGTAAAGATCTAATATTAAGCTTTAAAGTGCTATTTTTTGTTAGAGTCGAGTGTGTCCCCCCCCCCCCTGCCAGCTAAACGGGTGGTTTTGGATGGGTGAAAAAATTCACGGTAGTAGTATATATAACGAAGTTAAAAGGAAAACTATCAAAGCTAAGTAGGTTTTTCAAGTTTACGAGTAATAGTCAAATATTTAAGAAACAACAAAAAGCCCTCTTAGTCCGCATTATTGTGCAACTATACGGAAACCTATTGCTGCGTGTGGCCCAACACGCACTTGGCCGCTTTTTTATTATTTACATAGTAAAAATTATTATTCGTGTGTTCTACCTACTCTTTAAAATATTTTACACTAGTTGTTTTTGTTAGATGTTACATTTTCGGGCGGCGGGCAAAGGGTAGCTCACCGTCCGGTACGGACGGCACGTTGTGTTCCACGCGCACCTCAAAGAGATGTCAGCAGTGATGGGGTCTATTAGTGCCGATGTCAGCCAGGGTCGTGGGTTGTTCGAAAGAGATACCGTGGTCCTGGCACAGGCAATTGAAGGAACACGGATGGGTTTTAGTCAGTAAAAGTTAGACATTTCAGCCCTCCCAGCCCTCCCGCTCTGCTCAGAGCGGGAGAAGTCATTGATGATTTCCCATTCACAAAAACAAAAAAAAAAGATGTTACATTTTGTGCCTGCTTAGGTTTTTAAATCATTAAAAAGTTAGTGAGACAAAGAAAAAAAAAAGTTTAAATTGATTTAGGAGTTTGAACGGTTCGCTCTAATTTGCTAAAGTTGTTATCATTTTAACGTGCTTATTTTCTTTTGAAGTTTAGTGATAACTTGAATTTATTACTGTAGGTACAGCTATTTATATTTTCTTGAAGAAACAAAATAATGCTTCGCAATTATCACGTTTTACGTGCCTTAAGTACGAGCAGTGGTGGCCCAGTGGCCGCGACTTACGAGTTGTAGGTCGTAGGTTCAAACCCTGACAGGCGCTTTACTTTGTGTAAATTATTTCATCACCGGTGCTGCTCTCAAAACGGTGAAAGAAAACATCGTAAGGAAACCGGCATGTCCTAGAACCAAAAATTCGAAGACATGACATCTACCAACCCACACTGGGTCCGCGTGGTGGATTACAGCCCACTCGCTCTCACCGAGAGGAGGCCTGTGTCCCACCAGTGGGAACGTTATAGGATGATTTTAACGTGCGTTAAAATGTTTCTGCTATAGAAATGGCACTTTATTGTTATCATGAAAAAAATGATACCTAAGATTTTTAGGCAGTTCTTGTGAAAATGGAAGCTGGGAAACAATAACCCCAAAATATTTGCAAAAAGTTTAGTCACTGATTTTTCTGATGATTTTACTGATTTATCCAACCGAAGTGATTGTATTAATTCAAAACAAAAGCCGGCCAGTGTTAATTCAAACAGCAAACCCCAATAGAACACAAGGTAATTTTATAATTGACCACCGCGTTGATTTTAACGATTTATTCACCGTTTACACTGGGTGGAAATTTTTAAAATAAATATTGGACGTACAAAAACAAACATTGTTCTTGCGCTCTCGTCGAAATAAATTACATTAATTGCATAAAATCGTTTCGTGTGTTTGGCACAAAATGTACGAATAAATAAACGTAAAAATTGATTTTCGATAAAATAACGAATATTTGACGAGAATGTAACTAGTATCGATATTTTACTTGTCGATATATTTTCATGAGATGTGGCGGATTTATGAACTAATTATTTAATCTGTACTCAAAGTTAGTACTTTTATAATGGATATGGTATGCGTCAGAAACCAAATAAGCATATCTAAATTCAGCTCTAGATTTACCAACTTGTTGTGGACTCTTACTGATGGCGACATCACGTGGCGAGACATGAAACCAAAATCTACGTCATACTATCTTGACTGTGATTGGTTTTGGTTCCAAATACTGTTTCCTACTCCCCTCTCCTTGAATAATGGAAGTTGGTGATTACATATTTTTGCTCGTCTATGCATCGTATTTTAATTGAAATCTCTACAAAACCTGTAAAACACCAAAGTTTTCACCAAACCTCATCGCTGCTGCTACAAACTTCAATGGATCTTACATCTAAAATAAGATAAACAGAGCAACAACACACACTATCCCGATTTTATTTAATTTGTTTTTAATTTTGATTTTAATTTTATAGAGATTGTATTGTATCGAATTAATATGTTATTAATTATAATCAAACCTACCTTTACCTTACCTTTTTTATTTTTTATTTAAAATCTACAAAATGTTAACATCTCTAACTATTTGAGGGGTTGGCGCTGATAGCTTCAATTCATGCTTTTCGGCTACATATGTCTAATTCATTTGTAACAAGAAAATATAGCCTTTATGCCATGAACTAAACTAAAAAATATTGTAAACAATTATTAAAATAAACTTATTATTATTTCCTTTATTTCATTTTACACACCTTATTAGATTTTTTTAAATATTAGAATAAAAAGAATATAAAAACATTTAAAAATATAAAAAATAGTAGCCCATCAGATCGGTAACGGGATCCAAGCTACCGGGGTCAAGGCTCCATAGAGGTACCTTCTAGCCGTGTCCAGAAGTACCGCTTTCTGATTCAGCTGCCCAACGAGAGCCTCCTTAGGTGTTGGTCGAGGCTCTTGGCAATTAAGCCATTAGCTGATACGACTGATCGGCACAATGATTGCAGAGTCCACATCCCACATCTCGGCAACCTCGCGAGCCAAGTTTGTTTATCGTTCTCGGCTTTCACGAGCTTCCCGTCATGTGGGACCGATAAGTCAATAATCATTGCGCAGCGCTCTATTCGATCCACCACCACTATATCAGGCTTATTTGCAACAATAGTCCTGTCAGTGCTGATGGATCGATCCCAGTACAATGTGATATTTCCATTTTCGAGAACTGGGTCGGGTACATACCTTTAGTACGGCACTTTCGATTTCGCAAGGCTGTATTTCAGCGCAATTTATTTATTATTTATCTTTATATTGGATTTGTTGGTTAAAATGATATTAATGACTATACCTACAAATCGTGATGTCAAAGACCATTCAGATACTCCAGGGATCATTTTTGATTCGTGCTGAGTTAAATTTTGTTAAAAATCAAAACAAAAAACAAATCAAATCATTTATTTGCTATATATATACATATGGTACAAAAGTTGTTATAGCAACAGTTATAGACCGAGATATATAAATAAGGAAGTGATGCTTAGAAACAATGGACATTGATATGTGGCCTTAAAAACCGGCCAAGTGCGTGTAGGAACACGAACAATAAAGGGTTCCGTAGTTGAAAAGAATTTATCCCAAAACAAACTTAAATTGGATGGATCAATGGATTAGTTTTTAGGAATCCAAGAGACCACAGACTTACGTACTTGATATTAATTTCAACTTGATACCTCCACGCGTTCCTGAGTAAAAGGGTCTTGACAGACTGACAGACAGACAGACGGACAACGAAGTGATCCTATAAGGGTTCCGTTTTTTCCTTTTGAGGTACGGAACCCTAAAAAATAAGTTAGTTTAGGCTAATAAGAAAATGCACCTTTACGAAATCAATTAGGACCTACCAATTGGTTAAAGGAGGAGGATTAAAAGTACATAGCTGTGTCTAAGATTACTTTAAACGAGTCAGGACTGGAAATGCCTAATTACCCAATTTACTAAATGCTAACTACACATTCTACTGCTGTGCCAAATTCCAGGTTAAATCTGTTTAGTTGGTACTGCGTGATTCCGTACCTTACACACCTAAGCATCCGAATTTCAAAGTAAATTAAGGATACTCGTAAGTAAAAAAAACAATTGGCGTAAAATTATTTGCAGTTCAGCTTTTAAATTAAAGTCGGTTGATGATAATCAACATAATTGTACCAACTTCATAATTTAAAAAAAAAACTAGCAGCGCCCCACGGTTTCACCCGCGTAAGTCTCGAACACATAAGAATATCGGGATAAAAAGTATCCCATGTGTAAATCCAGGGTGCCGCCGGGGTCGGTTGTTCGAAAGAGATACCGTGGTCCTGGCACAGGCAACTGAAGGAACACGGGTGGGTTTTAGTCAGTAAAAGTCTGTCACGCCCTCCCGCTCCGCCCAGAGCGGGAGAAGTCATTTGATGATTTCCCATCCACAAAAAAAAAAGGATGTCAGCTACCTCCATACCAATTTTTATCTAAATTGGTCCACCCATTTGAGCGTGAAGAAGTACTAAACATACAGACACACATACTCACAAACTTTCGCTATTATATATTAATATTAGTGTGATAATACCGCAAATAAACGTATTTTCTTTCTTTCTTTCTTTCTTTTCTTTCTTTCTGATAGGCAATTATGGGAACTGTGGACAGAAGTGAAAACTTAAACGTAAAACTTTGCATAGCATGTCGCGGTGTCGAGGTGTAAAACAGACTTAATGTGGAAAAGCATATTCTGCATAGCCCCGCAAGTATATAACAAAATACCAAAATCTACCAAAGATTTAAATTTAAATGGATTTAAAAAGAAATTCAAAGACTTCTTACGTAATAAATGTTACTATAATTTAAACGACTACCTAAATGATACTTTGATATCCTAATTGAATTCTAATCTTTTATACTTTGACATCTTACTCTTTGATACTTTGATATTATATAAATAATTTGACATCCTGAACAAAATGTGTGTGTTTATGATATTATTTCTACGAGTATCTGACATAACTTAAATTTTAATTTGTAATAAATGTACCTATGTACCTACCTAATATTTGCACGCCACACTTGGCAGAATATGACCTGTGACTTAATCTTAAGATCATTTAATGTACCATATTCTGACAAGTAAATAAATGATTTGATTTGAGGTGTCGCCGGATCCGGATCACCATCCGGTGACGCGAACCCGTACCAAAAACTGCTACCAAAAATCACTTAACGCGTCTGAAGAAGTTTTGACTTCAAAAATATAAATTGGTCCAACAAGACGTATTTTGGCTGCGTATTAGACCAATCAGATTATAATACCTCTGTTTATTCCTCCCGGCTCTAAGGGCGTGATGCTATGAAACCTTCATACCTTCATTATTTTCACTTTTTATTTTGTTATTTTTATCAAATCGGACTACTCTTTAAAAACTTATGCTATTTTAAATAGTAATACCATACGAGTTAACACTATTTACACTTAGGTACTAAAATAAATGACTAACTAACTAACTATACAAATAAATACAAAAAATAAAGGACACTTACTCGTCCGCATCGCTGTCATCCGGAAACGTGCCTAGAAGACTAACAGCATTGCCACGTTGAATGGCAATGCTAATTCTAAATATGGTGAAAAAACCATATTGTTCGAGGGAGCACAGCTGTATAATGACCTGCCAAATGACGTAAAAGATTGTAACAACATTAACTCATTCAAAGTGAAACTAAAAAATTATATTCAACAAATGTAGTCATACCATATCAATTAATGTTAGCAACTTCTTACCTACCTATTATTTATTTATATAACTTCACCAACACGCACCTGAGGCAAAATGTATTCATTTAGATTTAAGCAATAACTTTGTATCTCATTGTAAGTGAACCTATGTATTGTTCTTATGAGAATAAATTCTTTAAACCTAATTCTTTGGCTAAAGAACGAGCCAGCCCTCTGGTCAAGTGAAGTCTCGACCAGTCGGCGAGAAATTTCCTTAAAAAGAAGACGCGCTCTCCGGTACTATGACCCGAGCGTTTCGACCCCAAACGGCTCAAACTGTAGTTACCTATAAGGTTACAGTATTTGCGCCGCTTGAGGGTCTCAGCAGCCGCAGCAGCGGCGCCAGCACAGCACGTCGTGCTTAGAACATAAAGTGGCGCAAGGATGTCGACACAGGTTATTCTTTTATTATTTAGCTATATTTTGTTTCATGAATTGTGTCCAAATAAACGTTATTCTTTCTATCTTTCTTTAGACATTAAAAATACCCTATTCTGTATCTTACCACCTAATCCCCCACACAAAACTGTCCACCAGCCACCTAAAACTCGAAAGCCGTACCTTTCAATTAACAAATAAGGCGGGCTATAAGTAATAATTACTTGTAGCCCTATATATCACGATTTATAATGACAGCGGCGTGTAAGTGAAGGAAATACGCGAGTTTAGGCCAAAGTTCTCGGGCCTCCGAGGGCAAAACCTCCCGGTAACGACCGCCGACATATCACTGAAAATCACCTATACGAGTATCACAAAATAGATAGGTACAGGGTTCGGTTCCATACAACGAGCTAAAACGCACGCACACCTATACTCCGTTTACAATGAGATAAATTTAAACAAACCTTTTTTTGCAGTCCGTTCAACCGATTTTGACTTCTATTCCGTAGGCTTAAGGATGGCATTAAAGGCAAAAAAGTGGTTACAATACCAACTGTTTACTGCAGCTGCCATTTGATATGCCACCAACGCAATAGAAGTCAAAATCGGTTAAACGGACGGTAAAAAAGCTTTGTTTAAATGTCTAATCTTATTATAAGTGGAATATAGACTCGCTTCACGTACAGCAAGTGCAAGCGCAGTCGAGATAGGCATTTGTTTGAGGAATATGGTATTTGACAACTATCAAAAACAAAAAAAATCGTACTAAGGCATTTGTTCACCAACATAAACCACCGGTTAGGTTACACTTGTTTAATATGTCAAACCTATGGAAATTTTAAATACAGGGTCAAATTAAATTAGCCAGCAACTCCCAAAGTGATGGGTATCGATAAATAAAAAATAGATAATTTTTTTTGGGTCTGACCACTAGTGGTGTTGTGTGAGGCCTCGAACCTCACAGTAAGAGATTAACTGAACTACTAAATAATACGAGAGGGACTCTAGTTATAAGCTTCAGAATAAATTATAAAACACTCCTACTAAATTAATTCTATGCCGAGCCTTCACCAGATTCTATATCTTTCATCCTGTCAAGAAAACGGGGATCGTTTTCTTGACAGAAGATATTCCATATTTGAATGGTTGAATGTCAGCCAGTATTATATGTATTAATGAGGCTTGATCAAAGCATCAATGCTTTACAGTTGTTACTTGAAGTACGAGTTGAGAAAATCTGTTTTTTTTTAATGTTTTATCGTATTGAGATATCGATACCTATCACGTCTGTGAAGTTTACACACAGAATTTCAAGTAACTACACCACCCGCGGTTGAGGACCGTACAGTTTGCAAAACTGTTTTTTTAATTTTCTTAATTGCCGCCAAAAGTGACCCCTATATTCAAAATTCATTTATTTATATTACACGTCCGCGTTTGGGTAACAGAAATTCATATTTGTACCAAATTTCAAGTTAATCGATACATTAGATTCGGATCAAATTGGCTGTTAGATGAACAGACAGACATACGAGTGATCCTATAAGAGTTCCGTTTTTTCCTTTTGGGGTACGGAACCCTAAAAATATCAAAAATAATGTTTTTGGTAGTACCTAGTCAATATACCCTATTCCTCAAACAAATGCCAGACGCGAGTTCGCTTGCATTCGCTAAGTTTACCGTTTTGCGTGACAAGGATAAAAGAATAACTTCTAAAGCGTGTAACTCCTCCACATTTCCATCGGTTTTTAGGCATTATTGTTTTCACAAACCTTATTTTTTCTGTAAGAACCTGTCAAATATTGAGACAGAGATTGAGCTTTCCGTGTATCTGTTTTTGCTGGCTGTATGGAACCAACCTTCTGTACCTCTCGATTGTGTGCCCACACCGGCTACAAACCATAAATAACGGAACAAGGAATTCTTTTTACTTTGCAACAGATAATTTTCACTTTGGGCTCTCAAACGTCGTAGGCACATTGGTGTGCCTAAGAAAATACTTTATATAATACTAGAGACCCGTCCCTGTTTCGCACGGTTTTTACGATTTAACAAAACGTGAAGGTTTACTATATCTATACTTATATCTCCAAGCGGCTGGTTGACACTTCCCGTGACCCAAGGGCTGGCTTTTACCTTGGCCAGAGGCTTAGCATTGCCATACAACGTGGCAATGCCGCCAGTCTATTGGGTACTTTACCAGTCGACAACGATGCGGAAGAATTTTTCGTTGCCATATTTTAGTTTTTTAATAGTTTTAGTTATGTTAGGATATAATTTTGTTATTTTTAGGTTATGTTTATCTAGAAAACAAAATATCTTGAAGTAAAAAACCCAGATATCTATACTTATTATAAAATAAAGTCGCTTTTCATGTCTGTCTGTGTGGCCACGTTGTTCATCTAATCCCTAGATAAATACCAAAGAAATACGAATACATCCCTAATTCGGCTCCTGTCAAGTCATAGCATTAGACCATGTTGCCTAAGGCGGTCTGATTACGACTATTCAACTAACTATAACCCCTACCTTTAGCAACAACAGTCATTAATTAGTTACGTATACATTGCAGACTAATGTGGTATGTTATGTGATTGAAAATGAGATTTTCAGAATGAATTTCAGGATTGTGGTACAATTATTGCCCATTTTGCATTGTGCTGTATCTACAAACCTGTGCTTTAACATGATTTTCAGTATTTTTAAAAAATAAATTAAAAGGATTGGATCGGACACCGATACGATAATTTATACAGCTCAGATTATATATTAGAAGAAAGGCAGATAGACCGCGCGGACAATGAGAGTGAGGCCAAAAAGCGATTACAAATTGCAGAGAACAGTTATACATAGTACATTTGACTCAAGATTGAACTCTTTTTTGAATTTGTGTTCGCTTTTTTGGCCTCACTCTCAGTGTTCCGCGCGGTCTATCTGCCTTTTTTCTATAATCTAAGGTGGTCTTATCATAATTAGGGTTATACACATACCTGTAGCTTGCACAAAACTATGCAAGTAGCTGGCATGCCATTGTGACATTCACCAATCAGAAGTTGTTATGGTACAACGACAAGCAAGCCTTGCATAGTTATGTGCAAGTTACAGGCATGAGTATTTTCGCCCTTATTTTACCTTTGACTGCAACCTTACATCAATGAAAATAAATGTTAAGTACTGTTTCCTAGATGAGTAACGGCCACAGTGACGGCTGTCATGAAAATTATGACAGCGGCAA
Source organism: Cosmia pyralina (assembly GCA_946251885.1). Classification (NCBI taxonomy): domain Eukaryota; kingdom Metazoa; phylum Arthropoda; class Insecta; order Lepidoptera; family Noctuidae; genus Cosmia; species Cosmia pyralina. The sequence goes on from OX276344.1 coordinate 6,092,784, forward strand.
ACGTTTAAATCCTTAGATCCGACCACCGCGTCAAAAGATAGTCGCATTTCTGTTTCGTTTTGACACCTCTTAACACACAGTGACGCAGTGACTTCACTTGACTGTCATGGAAACGCTATTTAATCATGTGTGAGCTCGGTAGGGCAAATCCGAAAGCAAGTACGATGAGGGCAAATATAGCGATTTAAATCTTTGGGCAGCTGGGTTTGGGCACCGAGCTTTATATACACATAAACACGTTTTTAGAACCGTTGTTTGAAGTAGTAAAGTCAAAGTCAAAGATTTATTTGCAGATAAATATGGTTACAAAGTTCTTACAGTGGTAGTATATTATAATAGCAGCTTAACATATTTAAAAAAAAAAAAAAAAAAATCAATTAAAATTCATTTAATTACCTCCTTAATATTTTTTGTTAAAGTCTCACTGAATAGCAGTTTATGTGAAAAAGTGTCACTATTATAAAAATATGAAATGTACAAAGAAAAAGGGGGCTACGTCTGCCAACAAACTGCTTTGCAGTTTGGCAGAAGTAATATGTATTTGAAAAAAATATTTCTGTGAATAAACAATTTTTCATTTTTCATTATTTTTTTTTTAATCATAACATATGACATGTAAATTTTTGTATAAGTACAGTTACATCATTTAGATTTAAACAGAAAGAATCCCTGTACAGTATAGAAGGAATTCTCAAGTAACCACCTGCGTAAAGCCCTTCTGAAGGGGGCCAATGGAAGTTCTTTAATTTGGTTTGTTTGGTTGGATTGGTTTGGTTTGGTTTGGTTGGTTGTTTGGTTTGGTTTGGTTTGGTTTTGGTTTGGTTTGGTTGTTTTGGTTTTGGTTTGGTTTGGTTTGGTTTGGTTGGTTTGGTTTGGTTTGGTTTTGGTTTGGTTTTGTTGTTTAGTTTGGTTGTTTGGTTTGGTTTGGTTTGGTTTGGTTTGGTTTTGGTTTGGTTTAGTTTGGTTTGTTTGGTTGGTTTGGTTTGGTTTGGTTTGGTTTGGTTGGTTGTTTGGTTTGGTTTTGGTTTGGTTTGGTTGTTTTGGTTTGGTTTTGGTTTGGTTTGGTTTGGTTTGGTTTGGTTGGTTTGGTTTGGTTTGGTTTGGTTTGGTTTGGTTTATCTTGTTAAAAATCTGAACACACATAGGATAGCAACTTCGCCTATAGTTTCGTTTTCATTCTAGGAATAATTAATCTATTAGGATATCTAGTATTGAACTTATATTTATCTCCCAGTTCTTCAAACATCTCAGGGTGAGATTTGGTAAATTTACATATTTCCTCAATATAAATACCAGATAAAGTAAGTAGGTATTTTAAGTTTCCTAAACAGTGGTTTACAGGATGTAAGTGGATCTACTCGTACATTACAAATCGCACGTATGTTACACCTCTTTTGTGCGATGAAAACTCTTCCGAGATGCACCGAGTTTCCCCATACAATTAAATTAAAATCTACACACACACACACACACCCCTACACACACACACACACCCTCACACATACACTCGTAGAAATTGATCGTATTTTTATTTTTTCCTTTCTTTGTTTCTTTATACATATACTTATTTGTACTCGTACGTTTCTAATGTATGAGAAGAGCGGAGCCTTCAACTACAGGCATTTTATATGTCTAACTGGAGACTCCTCGACATGCAATGTAAGCCAAATAAGATATATGAAATAAACTTATTTATTTATTTATTTATCTAGGAAAATATATTGGTATTATTGGGGATATATACTAGACAGTATACACGATGGAAACACAATTTGATAAAGTTGGCTCGATAGAATAAAATCGCAAAATTACCTCTTGTCGAGTAATTTTTTCCTCTATTTTCCTACTTTTTTATATAAATAAGTTTTTTATTTTTTATTATTCATTTACTAAAATAAAGTTAATAGATGACTGGAGCGTTTATATATGATAGTATTTTATTTAAGAGCATTATGATTAAAATAACAACGAATAACATTGAAAAATTGCAAAAGTGTGGTTTTTTTTTTACTCTTTACACGTAAAGAAAGATACAGACGAAGGAAAAAGTTCGGTGCACCCTTAATGTCAAAAACTGGTAAAAATTACAGATTTTTATGACGGTTATAACATGAAAGAAAGAAAAATATGTTATTTGGAACACGCTCAGGAAATACAAATAGTAAAACGGAACATTTAAAACTAACAAAAATAAAGATTAAAAGCAAAAAAAAAAAAACATACAAAAAGAAAGACCCGTATGGGGCTGGCCAAAAAGTTCCTATCTCAGCATAATGCTGCGATATTTAAAAAATAAATAAATAAATAAATATGTTTGGACATATCACACAACGCCATCTAGCCCCAAGCTAAGCAACCTAATGCTTGTGTTATGGTAACGAGATGGCTGATAAACTACTTATATACATTTTTTTTTTGTAAATACATACATATTATAGATAGAAATACCGCAACGCTGGTATTCTGAAAGGGCCCAATATGACAGAACCACTTGCCTAGTCAACCGAAGCTGTGAAAAGAAAGTAGGTATCAAAATTGAAATATTTTGTATCATTTCCTGACAACGTTTGGTGTAGAAAGAGCCAAATTCAAATAGAAACATCTAATAAAATCATTCCCTTATAGGAGTAAACCCGTCAAGCTAACTTCATTTCTACGAAACAAATTGAACACACATCTAGACACAAAGATAGAGTCAAGCCTAAAAGTCAACATTTATCTTCCATTCCTAACATTTTTCCTAGAAACCTTCATGTACCTACACGAACAAAAATAAAACCTTCAATACCCGATAGGTTATCGACAAACACTAAAGCAGATGAGTAATGGAATATTATTTTTCCATCTTCGTCGCGATAAAGACGTTTAGCATCGGGGTTGCCATCACTTTCCGTCAGAATTCAGTATTGAGGCATTCTTGGTTCTTTAACGGCTTCGTAATGGTGTTTTTTATGTTTTTTTCTCCACCAGCAACAGTGCCTAAAGCTCTATTGTTTCACGCAGCGTGATTTATTCGCGTCAGAGATGTATGAGGTGTTTAGAGATGCGCTAAAGTGGATTTAGACGCATTCTCTGTGAAATGATGGCAGTTTATTACCCAGAATGATATGGGGTACGGGCTTGATTTTCTGACTTATGGGGTTTTGTTTATTTGAATATGTGGTCGTTGTTATTAGGGTAACCTGTAGCTGTGTGTAAGGCCACCTAAAAATTTGTGGATGTTTTTATGAGCATGAATATTATTAAGTAACTTGTGAAAGATGATATGGCTAGATGGTAGTGACTAATTAGATGACGACTAATAGAGAAGTCGGTAAGCGTAATGTGGGACGCCCCCTAGCTAGATGGACCGATGACCTGAAGAAAGTGGCTGGGGCAGACTGGATGCGGAAGGCGGAGGACAGGGTGTTATGGCGCAACCTTGGAGAGGCCTATGTCCAGCAGTGGACTGCGATTGGCCGAGTTGATTGATTGATTGATAATAGAGAAGTATGGAAGAAAAAGAAATGTTGTGCCGACCCTAAATAAATTGGGATAAGGGCAGGAGAATGATGATGATTATTACCTTATCTTCTAACCCCCTTATTCATAAAATAACTAAAACGCTCTACGAACCTATTTTAGTTAAAATAGTGTTTTGTCTTCTTCTATCAAACTCAAATCATAATTCGAAAGAAATTGACAAAATACTATTTTATCTAACATAGGTTTGTAGAGCGTTTCAGTTTTTTTTTTATTAATAAGGGGGTATATCTATATCTATTGTATTGTTATTATAAAGCTGAAAAACTGGTTTTTTTTTTTGTTTGTTTGTATGAACGCGCTAATTTGAAAATATCTGTTTGCACTTGATAGCTGAAGACTGAAGGAAGGCTATAGGCTATTTAACATCACGCTAGGACTTTCATTAGGTGCCAAACAAAAATAAAAAAAGTCAGAAAGATCAATAAGTGAAAACTGTGTCTCTTTTCAAATATCCTGTAAAACAGCATTACCTGCATTACCATGAGTATTTATTTATAGTAATATATGTTTATATATTTTGGCCTTTATGTCAATTTTCGTTTAGCGTTATACGTATTTAATATTTTCGCTTATTCAAGTGTTTCTCTTCTTGTTCTCACACACACACACTAAACACACACTACTACTACTACTACTACTACTACTACTACTACTACTACTATACTACTACTACTACTACTACTACTACTACTACTACATCACATTTACCGGTGATTATTAATAATGTAACCTTAGTACCGATAAATGTAACAATTTTCAAAGCAGTACCTTTAAGTATTGTGGTAGGTATTATCAATAAATACCTATTGAAAAAGAAATAGAGGAGCTCGTGGCTAAGTAATAACAGCTGCACGGGTCGATCCATCAGGTTAAGCTACGCTTGCCGGGGTTAGTCCGTGGATGGGTGACCATCTTTACATACCGAGACTCCTCCGTGCCTCGAAAAGCACGTTAAGCCGTTGGTCCCGGCTGTCATTCGTAGATCTTTGACAGTCGTTACGAGTCGTCAGAAGCCCGAAAGTCTGACAACCAGTCTTACTAAGGGGTATCGCATTACCCAGTCACTGGGTTGTGAAGGTCAGATAGACAGTCGCTCCATGTAAAATACTGGTATTCAGCTGCATCCGGTTAGACTGGAAGCGGACCCCAACATAGTTGGGAAAAGGCTAAGCAGATTGATTGAAAAAGAAATAGTTAATGTTGATTTTACGGAGTCTATGATTCTGCTTATATTCTTAAGCAAAACCAAAGAATAAACGATTTTGCATGTAAGTTTCTTTTATTTTAGTTTTGTATTTGTAACTACTCTGGTATTATAGATAAATACCTACTGGACAAATAACTCTGAGTCTTATTTTAGTTTATTAGGCACTTTTCCCGACGAAATTAGTGAATAACAACTGCTAAAACTGATGGATTTCAATTTTATATTCACATTTACCAAATCATGAGGTAATTATTTACAATGATGGATGATTATTAATAATTTTCAATTAATCACATTAACCCTGTAACATATACATAAATAATAAAATAAATAAATAAGTGAAAACGAAGTAACAGTGCGGGCAGCCAATGCCATGCGACGGGGTAGATCGGAGAAGTTCACGCGAACGAAGTCGCAGGGCAGAAGCTAGTTTATAATAGGTCTTTACCTATGAAATTGCCGTTTTGTATGAAAAAAATTAAACGAATTTGTTTCATGCATTTTTTATTTGTATTAATCGAAATAATCACCCATGCAATCAATGCATCTTTGCCAACGCAGTGGCAGTTTATTGATGCCCTTCTTAAAGAAATCAGCTGGACGGGAGGCAACAAATTCTTCAATGGTATTTTGTACTGCCTTTCGGGTATTGAATTTTTTTCCCGCCAAGAAGTTATCCAAATTCTGGAAAAAGTAGTAGTCTGTAGGCGCAAGGTCTGGTGAGTAGGGCGGATGACGGAGAGCTTCCAACCCCATTTCTTGCAACTTGGAGACCGTCTGCTGTGCAGTATGAGGTCGCGCGTTGTCGTGCAGGAGCAGCGGAGACGAGCGATTGACCAATGCTGGTTGGAAATGTGCCAGCTTCTCCATCATTGTGTTCAGTTCTTCACAGTACACATCTGAAGTAATGCTCACCCCGTTTGGTAAGAAGCTGTGATGAATCACACCGGCGCTAGACCACCAAACAGTGACCATCACTTTTCTAGGGGTAAGTTTTCGTTTAAGGCATTGTTTAGGTGCTGAATCAGGATCCAACCAACTTGCTGAGCGCTTGCGGTTATCAAACAGAATCCATTTTTCATCGCAGGTAACAATGCGGTTCAAAAATCCTTCATTTGTGTGTCTGTTGAGCAGTGCAAGGCACGTCTCGACGCGTACTTCGCGCTGGCGATCATTGTGTTCGTGGGGCACCCATTTGTCAAGCTTTTTACCTTGCCAATTTGACGCAAATGGACCAATATTGTTTTGACGCTGACCGACGCATATTGGCGACGCGTATTGTTTTGGCTGAGCAGCTTTCAACAAAGCTGCTGCTAATTCAGCCGTAGATTGTGTATCATCAGCTTCCACAATCGCCTTTAATTCGTCATTGTCGACCAAAGTCTTCGGACGACCGCGAGGTTCATTTTTCAGGTCGAAATTTCCAGAACGGAAGCGAGCAAACCAATAACAAGTGGTGCGTTGGTTTGTAGTGTTAGCTCCGTAAACGTCGTTGATGTTGCGTGCCGCTTGTGCCGCATTGCTGCTGTTGGCAACTCCAACAAACTATATTTTCTATCTATAATTTTTATCTGTGCCTAATGTCAAAATTACTGTCTTTCGCTCAGTCGGCAAATAAACTCCGCTCCATTCACGCATCGCCAAAAGCCTGCTTTTTATTTCTGCTTCCACACCATCGAATACCTGTATGAACCAGCCCTGCTGCAATACCCCATCATCGTTTGGTCCTTCGAGCCGGATCTGAACCAGCGACCTATGGATCTACAGTCCACAAACTTCAAACTTCGTTCGTTCGTTACATCGTTTGGTCCTTCGGAGGAAGAGGAATTGGTGCAGAAGCACGAACGAAGAAAACTACGTCGTGTACTTTCTACGATCTACGACGTCCGGGCTCAGGCCACGTCGCCTGCTACAACGTGCATGAGTGCAAAATCCTACTTCGGATTCAATCATCAGTCGCCGACTGCAAGGAGGTATTTATAGGATACCGATATTTCGTCATAAATCCTCGCTTTCAAGCCTCCCGGGGCCGAGGGTCGCATGACGCGAGAACAAAGGCTACTTTTTGTTCATCATACAGAGGAAGCCATTTTGTTGTATAGCGGGCCTATTTTGCAGCGCGCGCTGACTCAATAACATGATGCTATAGCTGCGAGCCAATCAGCATTTTTCGTCGTGCAACGTCAAACAACATTGTACAACCCTATTGGACGAATCTTCACGGAAGCAATTCAAACTTCAAACTTCGTTCGTTCGTTACATTCAATTCTTCATTTATTACAGAAGAAAAGTTTTCTACGAGACTACAAGCAACAAGACGCCATCTTGTGAATTTGCGTTTCTTTGTTCTACTTGTAACTAAGTTTAAGTTTTAAAAAACAATCATTAGGTAATATAATAGTTTTAGTATATAGGCAGTTTACGGTGTGTACAATAGTACTAAAACAAGTATAGGTCCAGTGTAGTGTTAACGTGTAAAATATGGATGAGGCCACGTTAAAAGTAATGAAGGCCTCCCGTGGCTATAACAAGGCCTCAATTACGCGATTATACCAATTCGTTTCTAATATCGCAGATGTGCAGCTCAGTAGTGTTGCAATATTACAAGCTAAACGGGCTAGAATAATTGAAGTATTCTCCGAATACGAATCCTACAATAAAAAGATTCTGGCAATTGACGAAAACGACACTGAGAATGTCGAGGAGTGTGAAGCAAAGTATTTCCATATTTTAACAGTGCTCAATGAGACGATCCTTAGTAAATCCTCGCCGAACATGGATAATTTATCAGAATTTAAGGCAAAGTTACCTACAATCCAGGTGCAAACCTTTTCAGGAAAATATTGTGAGTACACGCCATTTATCAACATGTTTCGTGCCATCATACATAAAGACAGGTCCATTGATAATGTCCAAAAATTATATTATTTAAGGTCGTTTCTCCAAAAGGAACCATTTGATATTATAAAAAATCTACCACTTTCTCCGGATAGTTATGAAGAAGCTCTTAGGCTCTTAGAGGAAAGATATAATCATAGGTTTAAAATTATCATTGAACATAATAATGCACTGCTTGATTTGAATGCTCTGTCAAAATCCACACCCAGTAATATTCGAGAGTTTGTTTCTAGTATTAAACAATGTTTAGCTGCTCTCAAAAATCTAAATGTTAATGTTGAGGGATGGGATCCTATAATTTTGTCTATCTTATACCGTAAACTAGATATCTACACATCACGAGCATACCAACTCGAGAGAAGCAACGAGTCAGATCCAACGGTTGTGGAATTTCTATTGTTCCTGGAAAAAACGGCCTTGGCATTGGAGAATGCAGAACCTAGCACGACAACCAAGGCTCACAAGGTAGTGACACACGTGGCTACAGCTTCTGCAACCACCTCTTGCGCTCACTGTAAGTCTGAACAACATAAATTATTTTCTTGTAATGATTTTAAATCATTGCCTAGTAGTGCTAGAATAGAATTTGTTAAAATTAATAAGTTGTGTGACATATGTCTTAACAAACACAGTGGTAAATGTAAGTTTCATTTTCGCTGTAAGATTTGTAAAAAGGAGCACAATACATTGCTCCACAAGGAAACAGCTCAAGAACAACCTGTTTCTTTGATTTCAAATATTAGCTCTCCCAAGGTGCTATTACCTACTGTAAAGGTGAAGTTATATTCCAAGAGTGGTAGGGAAGTGCACTTAAAGGCAATATTAGATTCTGCGTCACAGATATCTTTGGTCACCAGCAAGGTGATAGATGTGTTAGGTATTACTCCTATTCCAGATAATACAGACATATTGGGTGTCAGCAACTCAATTAATATTGCTAATTACTCTGTGCCCCTTGAAGTATTTTCTTTAGTTACACCGTACAAGGTCAATATAAACTGTCATGTTTTAGAAAAAATCACATGCAAAATTCCACAGTTTGAAGTTGATTTATCATGCATAAACATACCTACAGGAGTAAAGTTGGCCGATGTAGACTTTAACATTCCATCAGAAATAAATATGCTGATAGGCGCTGACATATTTTTCCAGGTGTTGCTAACGGAGCCAGTACAAGTATTACAGCAAGCTGCTTCGCAATTCACTGAACAAACCGTTCAGCAACAACACCTGCAACCCCGCTTTATCAGTACAAGGTTTGGGCATGTCATAGCTGGCGCTTTACCAAACCATGCAGTCTCTGATAAAAATAAGGTATCGCTTTTATGTATTCATGATAAATGTGAATTAGAATTTAACAAAACTTTACAACAGTTTTGGTCAACTGAATCCGTTCCACAGTATTTTAGTGAAAAAGGATCAGAACATGATTTATGTGAAGGTATTTTCAAAGAAACCACTGTACTTAAAGATAAAAAGTTTCAAGTTAATTTACCATTAAAGATTTCCTTAGCTGAGGTTAAAGATACCCTAGGAAGTTCTTTTGATTTTGCATTATACAGGTTTCTAAGTTTAGAAAGAAAATTGCATAAAAACCCTAAATTGCTTTCTGAATATGATAAATTCATAAATGAATATATTCAGCTAGGGCATGGGCATTATGTTGAATTTAATTCACTAGATTTGCAAAATAATCCCTTATACTTTATGCCGCATCATGCTGTCCATAATGAGAATAGTAAAAGTACTAAAACTAGAGTGGTGTTTGACGCATCCATGCAAACTGACAGAAAGATGTCACTTAATGACATTTTGCTTAATGGTGCTCCGGTGCAAAAAGAACTTTTTGACATTATGCTTTTATTTCGCTTGGGTGACTATACATTTACTACGGATATACGCCGAATGTTTCGTTGCGTTAATGTTAACCCAGAACATGCTGTATTGCAAAACATATTGTGGAGAAATAATGTTAATGACAAAATAAAATGCATTCAATTAGACACTGTTACTTATGGTCAAAAGAGCTCAGGTTTTTTAGCTACACGTTGTTTGCATGAACTTGCTGAAACTCATAAACAGGAATATCCACTCGCTTCATATATTTTAAATAACTGCACTTATGTTGATGATGCTTGCTATTCCCATTCCGATTTAAACATTATTAAAGAGGCAAAACGGCAATTGTGTGAATTATTAAGTAAGGGTAGTTTTTTAACCCATAAGTGGGCATCTAATTGTCAGCAAATTTTAGATGACATATCCCCTGAAAAACAACATTTTGATGATTTTGATCTTCAAAAAGATAACTGTTTCATGAAAACTTTAGGATTAACACTTAGTGTAACTAAGGATTGCTTTGTATTTTCATGTCCAGAGCCTTTTAATATTGAAAATCCTACAAAAAGACAAATATTAAGTTACATTTCCAAATTCTTTGACCCATTAGGATTTATGTCTCCAGTAATAGTAAGAGCCAAGGCGTTTATGCAAACATTATGGTTAGAAAAGTTAGACTGGGATGATGTCCCTCCAGAGGGGATAAGATTGGAATGGCTTTCATTTACTAAATGCTTGATGGACATGCAACCTTTATACATTGATAGAAATATAAGAATTGACAAAAATGCCAATGCAGTGCACTTAATAGGATTTGCTGATGCTTCTGGCTCTACAGGTTATGGTTGCTGTGTTTATCTTCGAGTGGCGAAGGATTCAGGTAAGGTTTCATCTTCCTTACTCTGCTCTAAATCCCGAATTAACCCTCAAAGCAACAATGCGCTCACCATACCGCGATTAGAGTTAAATGCGATGCTTTTGCTTACTAAACTAGTCAATAGAGTTTATGATACATTAAGCCTTAAAATAAATATAAGTGGTGTTTATCTATATTCAGATTCTCAAAATGCACTTGCATGGCTAGCTACAGAGCCAATTAAACTTCAAGCATATGTTGCTAATAGGGTTAAGTTAATTCAGGAGCAGACATCTAGGTGGCGCTGGCTGTATGTGGCGAGCAATGAGAATCCTGCTGACTATGTTAGCAGGGGAGCCGTTCCTGATGATCTAAGAAACTCTAAGTTATGGTGGCAAGGTCCAGAGTTTATGCTGGACGGTAAGTATGATTTTAATAATGAACTTACCTTACCACTCCTTGAAAATTTGCCTGAAATGAAGAAAGGTGCTGCAGTCTCCGATTCCCAGGTTGCCTTGATCACACAAGGTAAATCTAATATCTATCTGTTTATTGATAAATATTCTGATTTAAATAAAATGATCTGTGTCATGGCATACATATTAAGATTTTGTTATAACCTAGATAAGAGGGGTACTCCACTATCTCCTCTCGAGTTGGAAACTGCATTGCATAAAATTATACAGCGCGAACAGAGCATACATTTCAGTCAGGAGTTAAATCATTTAAATTCAAAAGATGAAAATATTAAAGGCCCTTTAAAACCCTTACATCCCTTTATTGATAAAGAGAATATGTTAAGAGTAGGTGGTAGAATTGATAACTCTGAGGTCTCATTTTCACAGAAACACCCTATTATTTTACCTAAACAATCTCGTATTACTGATTTGATTATTTATCAGGAACACATAAGATTATTACATGCTGGACCAAAGTTATTGTTAGCTAGCCTTAATGAAAAATATTGTATTGTAAATGGTTACAGACATGTAAAAAAGATTATCCATAAATGCTTACTTTGTTATAGATTCAAAGCCAAATGTTCTAAGCAACTAATGGGTTCATTGCCATCCCAAAGAGTGACAGCTTGTCGTCCTTTCCAAAAGATTGGTATAGATTTTGCGGGACCAATACAAGTAAAAAACTCGCGTGTTAGACGTGCTATACAAACAAAAGGTTATATATGTGTATTTGTTTGTTTCGTCACGAAGGCAATACACCTCGAGATAGCTTCTGATTTAAGTACTGATTGTTTCCTTGCCTGTTTTAAACGCTTTATAGCGCGACGTGGATTGCCTACTGACGTTTTCTGTGATAACGCAGGTTGTTTCAAGGGGGCAAGGAACAAATTAGTTGAACTATATAACTTGCAAACCTCACAAGAGCATCAGGCACTGGTACAAGGCTATGCAGCCAAGGAAGGCATAACTTTTCATTTTGTACCTAGCTATTCGCCCGTGTTTGCTGGCCTTGCTGAGGCGGCAGTTAAAAGTATGAAATTTCACTTGAAACGCATCATACAAAATTATGTTTTAACATATGAACAGTTAAATACCGTCTTATGTCAAATAGAAGCTGTGTTAAATTCTCGGCCATTGTTACCTGTTACAGCTTATAGTGTAGATGATTTTTCTTATTTAACTCCAGGACATTTCTTGATAGGTACTTCTTTAATCTCTTATCCTGAAAATAATACTTACGATGTGCCTGTAAATAGATTAAAGTTTTGGGAAGTTTGTAATAAGGTAAAAACTCATTTTTGGAATATATGGTACAAGTACTACCTTAATGTACTGCAGTCAAGGCCCAAATGGCGTGACAGTGTAAATAATGTAAAGGTAGGAAGTTTAGTTATTCTGAGGGAGCCTAACTCTCCTCCATTATCATGGCCTATGGCTAGAATTGTGAAAGTTTACCCAGGCCAGGACGGAAAAATCCGTGTGATTGATGTTATGACACCTAACAAAAAGATTTATAAGCGTTCGTTGTCTGGTATTTGTTTACTGCCTCTAGAAGAGTAAACATGTTTTTTTGTACTACTTACATGTTATTATGTTAGTTAAGTATGTAACTTGCAATTAAATAAGTTGCGATTATTCCTAAAGGTTGTAAACTTTAAATTAGTTACAAATAAGTTTGTATGCTTTAATATGTCCTACAATTTGGTTAACCTAGTAGTACAGTGTGAGAGCTAAATGTTAGTCAATTATGTTTTGTTTACCTACAATGTAGTACATACTCAATGTAGCATTGTAATTTATGCATACTTATTGATCCCTTTTGTTTATTGAAAAAACAATTTGTGCTACGTTCTTAAATAAGTTTCATTTTTTGTTCAACTTCATTAATTTAAAGACTGGGGTTGTTATGTAATAGTTTTTTTGAAAAGTCAGTAATTGAAAACTGTTATTCTTGTGTGTAGTTCTTGGTATATTTTTATTAATGAATGTAGTCCTGTAAGTGCTAAACTTTCCCCCCCCCCAGCATGTTGGCAACTCCAACAAACTATATTTTCTATCTATAATTTTTATCTGTGCCTAATGTCAAAATTACTGTCTTTCGCTCAGTCGGCAAATAAACTCCGCTCCATTCACGCATCGCCAAAAGCCTGCTTTTTATTTCTGCTTCCACACCATCGAATACCTGTATGAACCAGCCCTGCTGCAATACCCCATCAGCTGCCACGACGGTACTCATATTCCATAATTACTCGAATTTTTAACGTATCCATGATGACGAAAAAGATTAAAATGCGATGAAAATGTAACACTAATCAATAAACAAATGACTACTTTTGGAAAAAAAAATCCATGTTTTTAAAATAAAATTAATTTGAAATTAGAATTCTTAGCCAAACAAAAATTATTTTGATTTGAAATGGCCAGTACTGCAGAACGGCAATTTCATAGGTAAAGACCTAATATATAAACGGGGCTATAGATGCTAAAACTTGTGAAAAGTGGACATATCGTGTGCAAGATACTGCAGGCGGTTTAGTAACAGTGTTATGGACAGCAGGGGCCCAATTAGAAACCCAAAATACGACTAGGAATAGAAATCACAGAGCTCCATTAAAAGCTAATTGCTACCCTAGGCTGTATCGTTCTTGTATCCACATCTGCGATCATTATCAAATCCAAATTTTCCGATACCTAACGCTTTACTACGCTACTATTGTTCACACAAACATAAAACTCTTTTATATCAATCGTTGATAAACCGTCACAATTTATAACAATATGATTTTTAGTGTCAATTCATTGTGAATACGCAAATATGTTGGCTATAAAATTTATTGCTTCTCTGCCATTCGTTCCTATTTTATTGTCCTGTTAGTTTTGGTGCTCATAAAGTCTGCAAAAGGGCTGATACTTTTTACTTCTACTCTGTACGTATATACACGCACACATTTGCGGCTAACACAGACTGAGGCTTGTGAAAACTCATCCCGCCATTTGTACAGCAACTGGCTTTGGTAAATGTTTGCTTGGCTCGATATTGCACGCCACATGACGGTTTTTGCTCTCCACTCTTGCCACCGACGGCTGTTTGAAATCATGTCCTGTTTACAAAGATAACTTTCCTCTCGAATGGTGCGGTTACATTAGTCGTTCGACTGTTTTGCGTCCGGGGGGAGAGAAACTAATTTGTGCGTGATATGTAATGTACTTTGTTTTGGGGGTTCCGCCAAACGTGTCTACTTACATGTTTCTCAAAACAGCCTTTTACAGTTTCCTCCACTAACATACTGCTCTCACAAACAATGTTATCTGGGTAAGATATTTGTTATGTTAATATATTGTGTTATTTATATTATGACACTTTCAAATCCGTTCCATAAATAGCTCCTATAACATTGCTGTACTGTTTAATTAGCCACGGCGTGAGGATAAATAATTTTAATCATGCACTTTAAGATATTAGAAAATAAAATATAGCCAACGAACCTGATAAAATACATGCATATGGCCCATAGCTATAACACATTGTTTTAGCTATGGGGTATTATAGTCTGAGGAACAAAGATAATTATTTTTGTTCAGTTCAGTCAAATCAGTTAACCTCATTGGCTATATCTAAGTACAGAGTAAAACCCTGTCAGTGCATTCATTTCGGCATACATTTAGGTGTCGCCTAGCATTAGTGTCAATAAGCATTAATTTCAAACGAAAACAAAGGGCACAAAACTCTTCGGGCGCAATAATTTGACAGCTTATCCTTGTTGGCTGAGGTGCTTGAGTTCCATGAACCACACAACGCATTTGGACATTTCCTAGAACATATTCTTTGATACTGCAGGTATTGATCTTGTTAAACTACGGATTAACATGCTTCGAAGAGGTATAGTCGGCCTCGATATTACTTTACCATTTTTGACATTAATCTATGAAAATAAAAATGAAATGCTGTTCGTTGTTGGTAAGCGCATCACTTCAGAACGGCTGGACCGATTTGGCAATTTTTTTTTAAATGGTCCAAATATAATATTATAATCGAATCAGGATATAAAAATTTGAAAAGTTGCCGGGAAAATTGGAGAATTCTGGAAAACTAAAGGGTCATTTTCTATGGGAATTTTGTATGAATGACTGAAATTTGGACAGGACAACGTCTGTCGGGTCGGTTAGTTCCCAATAAATTGAAATTTCACTAAGGTTGAAACTATCTAACTGTCGTGGCGCATAGACCAAATAGCCCTTATGATTTTATGACGTGTAAGACGTGACATTGGTGGTGTCAACAGGTGTTAAAGCAATTACGAGGTCAACTGTACTTTGTTCATTTTGGGAGAACTGCATGAAAATGAAAAAATGAAAAATGGTTTATTATATTTTCAAGTAATATCCTAACAACTATTGATTGGAGCCTCCTTTTAAGCAAATAAGCCTGTGTTAGGAGACCTCAAAGCATAACTGCATAAGCTGGATAGTTTAAAATCCTCTTACCATCACTATCCCAACCAGTCCCAATTTATTTGGCGTTAGCGCATAAATACATATTTTTCATAGTTTTAAATAACAAAGCATTACAAATTATGTTGTTTTTCATAAGAGGCCTTTGTCCTGGAGACAATAATACGCTAGTATTTTATATATATAAACCTCTCTTTGTTTCGTGATGTTTAATGTGATGAAAGTTGGCAATAAAATTGTTGAGGCGGACTTGCACATGGCCGTTTAGAGGCGTCCAGGGGCTCAAACTTTCAGCTGGCCATCTCATCCGCGAGGGGATCTCATAAATATTAAACAGAACGCCAGTTCAACGCAACACTTTTATTTTCAACATGTATTTGACGCGTAGTTCGTGCTCATATCATCTGCATATTCAAGGCTGTTAAACGTTGATGTCAATCAAAGCGCTGGTTTTTTGTGCTGGCCCAAATTGGATAAAACGAAATTTGCAGGCATAGAGCGTTAAAGTTTTAGGCTTTATGGTTTATCAGGTTTTATGAAAGTGGTGGAAATGGTGTTGTTACATGGGATAAAACGGGAAATATGACGTTAAAATTAAAATTAGGTACATAAAATTGAACACAATTTTTTTTTTGCTAAAATTGAGACCAAGTGTTTTCTGTCAACAATAGCTGAGGAATAGGGTTGTCTAAAAAATATTAAAGTTGTAGTAGAGGGAAGAGGAGAGGAGAACTACCTTTAATTATGTCAGCCACAAACTGTAATCGAATCGCTGTTTTAAAGTAGGTATTAATACGATGCATGGCACGGCTTTTTTAGCAAACAATAATAATTAATTATAATTACTTACATTACTTACATAGGAGAACTCGTGGCTAAGCAATAACAGCCGCACGGGTCGATCCATCAGGTTAAGCTATGCTTGCCGGGTCGGTCCGTGGATGGGTGACCATCTTTACATACCGAGACTCCTCCGTGCCTCGGAAAGCACGTTAAGCCGTTGGTCCCGGCTGTCATTCGTGGATCTTTGACAGTCGTTACGGGTCGTCAGAAGCCCTAAAGTCTGACAACCAGTCTTGCCAAGGGGTATCCAGTTAATGGGTTATGGAGGTCAGATAGGCAGTCGCTCCATGTAAAATACTGGTATTCAGCTGCATCCGGTTAGACTGGAAGCCGACCCCAACATAGTTGGGAAAAGGCTAGGCAGATTGATTGATTTTTGTATTACGTACATTTTTGAATTACAAAAAATATATATAAATTTACCGACCGCGCTACACAGCCGAAACTGTTGGTAAGAATTTGAAACGCAACCCGCACCCTAATTGCGTAACACATTATCAATCGGAGTTGGTTTCATTTTGACTGTTTAACAACATTCATTGCGTCATTTACGTTGTCGAGCAGACAATTTTTTCCAACATATGCAGCAATGGATTAGCAATTTATTACAAATTGAAACCAACTCCGATCGATAATGTGTTACGCAATTAGGGTGCTGATTAGTGCTTAAGAATGTTGTGTGGTGTCTCTGGTGTGTTTTTTCTTCTTGTTTCATGGCTCAAGTTTGTTTTTTAGGAATAAAACCACAAGCTGTTCAGATTTATAGTATTTTATTTACCACGATCACGCATCTTTTCGACGACAGTGCAGGATTGAGCGTCGTATTAATGAGGCCAGAGTACTCATCGGGAAGCACATCTGCTTCAGGTGATGCGCTTTGTGAGGCGAGCGTTCTCGGGAACTAAGTATTAGTCCTCGAGGTTATGTTTCCTGTGTCACAGAGCGCATCGACTTCCTGAAGCAGAAAGTTTTATGCTCTCCGCCAAAGTGTGCAGCAAGCTTTTGTTGATGTTTAAAAGGATATTCATCAGGTACCCTTTTGATGTCAATAGACCACCCGGGTATCACATGGGATTTAAACATAACTGGCGACATGTGGGAGTACTGGTACACCTCTGCCTAACGCTTGGGAGATTACAGGCGTGATATTATGTTATGTATGTCATTAAGTAAATTACCTATTATGACTAGCATCCAGCTCTACTTGGTGAAAGAGAACTGGCGCAAACCTGCAGTACTTGATACTAATGATCGTAAGGAAGTATAGCAAGGTAAAGAGCTTCACGGACGCTTTTTCCGGGCTGATGTAGACTTTTTGGCGTCTGTATCCTGGCTGCGTTTCGGCGACCTCTTCGGGAAAAGCGAAAGTTTTGTCTGTGCAATTATGGATGAATTTATTGTGACGAATAATTATCGGAAATACGTTGTCAATGACGGTACGGTTGACATCTGTCGGGCATGCCACTGTCCCGGTGAATCAATCCGACATATTGTTTCCAGTTGTTCTTGTCTTGTTAACGGCGAGTACTTGCACAGACAATCTAGAGGCTAGGAATGGGCTAGGATTATCCACCAGAGTGGAGGTCTGCCCGGCTTGGGCGGAACACCGCCGTGTACTCACGGAGGCGATCGGCGGCGTCGATCTCTCGCGTCCAAACCTGGTCCAGGCCATGGTGCGGAGCGAGAGTGCATGGGAGGCCGTCACCTCCTTCTGCGAAGCAGTAATGCTCACGAAAGAGGAGGCGGAACGCGTGAGGGAGAGGCAACAGTCGCGCCCTCGCGCCCCTAGCCGTCGCAGGAGACGCCCTGGGCGGCGGGAATCTATTGCCGATTCCCGGCCACCGTAGACGCGGACTTGCGGACGACGAGCAATGGGTAGCTCGCCGTCCGGTAAAGACCAGGCCCGGGTCGATGGCGCGTTGTGTTACACGAGCGCCTCAAAGAGATGTCAGCAGTGATGGGGTCCAATAGGGCCGATGCCGCCGGCGTCGCGGGTTGTTTGAAAGAGATAGCATGGCCCTGGCACGGGCGACTGAAGGAACACGAGTGGGTTTTAGTCAGTAAAAGTCTGACACGCCCTCCCGCTCCGCCCAGAGCGGGAGAAGTCATTTGATGATTTCCCATCCACAAAAAAAATAAAGGTTTATCCACCAGCAACTTGCCTTGTAGTACAAACCTTGTAGTGTCCGAAGTACCATATTACAGGTATGTGCCTGACCCACTTCTCGAGAATCGTCACGCCACATTGTACTGGAATCGATCTATCATCACTGACAGGACTATTGGAGCCAACAAGCCTGATATTGTGGTGATAATAAAATAAAAAATAAAATATTTTTAATTCAGTCATAATTCGCCCATAATTGTTAGTTGATAGTAAGACTTAAAAACTATGTTAGATTCATATCGTGATAGATCGACGAGAGCTCCGTGCAATGATTGTTGATATCCTGTCCCTCATGACGAGAATCTCGTGAAAGCTGAGAAAGATCAGAAAATCAAGTATCTTGACTTGACGAGTTTTTTTGACATATGGGACATGGACTCTGTAATCATTGTACCGATAATCGTTAATAATGGTCTTATAGCGAAGAGCCTCGACGAACACCTCAGGAATCTCTCATTGCGCGGCTGGGTCAAGTGCTTGAGTTAGAAAGCAGTACTCCTGGACACGGCACGCATATTGAGGAGGTTCCTCTCTCTAGAGACATGACCCTGATCTAGAGCATGGACCCTGTTCCTGATGCCAATATACTACTAATTTTTAATAATATTTTTTTATTTTATGCTTAAAAAAAATAGTAAATAATATAATTATGTATTGAAAATTAATAGGCGAATAATAATTAAAGGTTATTCGGAACAGTTATAGGTTTACACATTAACAAAAGGAATAATGATAGCTGCATAAGTAGAATACAAAGCCAATTATATCCCGTTATCAAACCATTCTCACCTAAAGAACAATAATAATAAAGGTCTGGAACTCCAGGGTCACCCAGGGTCCCGAGATATGTCAAAGAATAACCTTATTTCTACCTATCAGGAGCAATCCAACTGCTCCGTGCACTCCGTCTTAGTAAAGTTCTTGTGGAGCTAAACCTGTCTCACATCAGCCTCTGCGTGGGAGTCCAAATTGGGGCCTTACTGCGCATAAAAACCTTGAAAGTGCTGGATGTTAGTCATAATAGGTAATTTACTTGATGACATACATAACATAACATCACGGCTGTAATCCCCGAATGGTTAGACAGACTGAGGTGTATCCATAATACACCCACATTTCGCCAGTTATGTTTAATCCCTATGTGATACCCGGTGAGCCTGTTGACATCAAATCATCATTCTTCTGCCCTTATCCCAATCTATTTGGGGTCGGCGCAACATGTCCTTTTTTTCCATACTTCTCTATTATTCGTCATCTCGGTAGTCACCCCCTTTCTAGCCATGTCATCTTTCACACAATCCATCCATCGTTTCTTTGCTCTTCCCCTACTCTTATAGCCATCGACATTCATACTCAAAACTTTCCTCACGACATTTTTCTCACTCCTCCGCATCACATGCCCATACCATGACAACCGATTTCCGCACAACTTTTCAGTCACCGGTGCCACTTTCAGACTTCCTCTTATGTGATGTTGACATCAAATACCTGATGAATATCCTTTTAAACATCAACTCAAACTCAAACTCAAACTCAAAGCATTTATTTCAATTAAACCAATTACAGGCACTTTTGAATTGTCAAGGGGTCGGTCAGTCAGAAAGATGAAGCTAGGCGCCCATTCCAAAGCATAGTAGGTACCTACCTATGGAGAAGAACGGGCAAGAAACTCCACGGACACTCTTTTAAATCAAGATATGGTTACAAAATAATGGTTACATCATTCATGTTGAAATTTCATATGTGAGAACGATGCAGAACGTTAAAAGCGTCCTTAAAAAAAAACAATTCAAATATTTAAATTAAATTAAAATAAACCCTGACCGCTAAGGTATGCCCAGCCTTCACTGACAGCGCTTATTCACGAACCTGACGCATGGATTGGCTAAATGATCCAACACGCGCCACCATCAGCGAGACATTAGTGTGAGCGTCACATACTCTCAGTCGCCAGGGCACATTCAAGTCAAACAAAGACGTACCCAGTAAATGGTAGCTTTAGAGTATGTACATAGTACTCACACATGTGCTATGCAATTATATAATACAAAGGAGATTGAGTCTATACAATGCAATGATAGTCTTACAATCTTCAGCATCTCCAACAGTATCTTCAAATGTTAATTAATTAGTTGTGGTTGTGGAGCAGGAAACAACAAAAGCTTGCTGCACACTTTGGTGTTAACTGGAAGTGCAGCAAGCAATTTTTAAATGAATTAATCAAATTAGAAACGTTAGACTGGACAGAGGCCCAAATCAGGATTCATGAGATCAATCTGCCTAGCCTTTTCCCAACTATGTTGGGGTCGGCTTTCAGACTAACCGGATGCAGCTGAATACCAGTATTTTACATGGAGCGATTGCCTATTTGACCTCCACAACCCATTAACTAGGTAATACGATACCACTTGGTAAGACTGGTTGTCAGACATTCGAGCTTCTGACGACCCGTAACGACTATCAAAGATCCACGAATGACAGCCGGGACCAACGACTTAACGTGCTTTCCAAGGCATGGAGGAGTCTCGGTATGTAAAGATGGTCATCCATCCACGGACCGACCCCGGCAAGCGTAGCTTAACCTGATGGATCGACCCGTGCGGCTGTTATTACTTATCCACGAGCTATCAGAATTCAGAAGATCGTTTGTTGCTTAATGACAGCTAAGGTTGGCGTCACGGCCACCATATTATGTCAGAGTCACTTGACTACAAGCTGTATACAGATTGAGGCTTTTCATGCCTTTTTAAAATGTTTGTCAGCTCTGCATCAATTCGTCTTCCAGTTTTTATAAGCGAGGTTTATTACTACAGCTGAAAAACTCGTTTCTACGCCTCACAAACGATGTTTATCACTACAATTAAAAACGTCGTTTCTACCGTTCTACGTCGCAGTCTCGGTTAAAACTGACAGTTTTATAGCTTATTTCCCCCATTACATACCTTCCGTTCCTTATCATTGTGTTCATGATATAATGTTGAGGCGAAGCTACCCGTGTCTTAGCAGTCGCTTTTATAACACTATAAACGAAACCTGTAATGTATATTCTTTACCTAAATTTAAATGTAAAACTGTTGTTAGTAGTTTTCTTCAAAATTTAGCGTACGATGAGACTGAACAAATCTTTGCAAAAAAATCTTACTAACACGTCTAAAAACAGATTTAAATTGCTCCTTTAGTATCTATTTTTATACTGTGACACATACAAAACACACAACTAAACACACACACATCAATACACCCCCCACACCACACACACCCACACCGCACACACCCATCCCATGCTTACATAATTTTTTAATGAATGTTAAGTACTTATGATAAACTAAGTTTTTATGCTTACAATAACTCCTACAAAGTGCAACAAATTGTCAATGAACTGTAAGAGGAAGGCGCCTGTGTCTGTAACACAGTTTATACTAGCACAGACACAGACGTTCACTCTGCCTCAAATAATGCATAGCGTTGTAATTAATTTATTAGCGTTTTTTTTTTTTATGTTTTGGTTGAGATGGACGAATTGTATTTGGCTTTTTGATTAATATTTAAAAATTTTGTTTTAGCCTACATTGTGTTCCACTGCTAGGCAAAGGCCTCTCTTTTTCCTTCCAAACCTCCCTGTCTTGTGCGATCTCTGGCCATGTTGGCGCTGCAAACCTTATCAGATCGTCACACCAAAATAAACATTATTAAAGATTAATAAAAACACGATTGTTAATGTTACAGTAGAAGTAACCACACTAACCACAGAGCACAGAATCGCCGCACCGGCAGCCTCTAGAGGTAGCAGTACCTACTATAGTTTGACCGATACCGCTGTACCGCACCTTAGTTAGGGGCAGTGCAGGCCGCTCATTCGTCAACGCTCACAGCGTCCCGCCGCTCATTCGTTAACGCTCACAGCGTCCCGCCTCCTGCGGTACAGCGGTATCGGTCAAACTATAATAAGATTTCTGGCACCGAAAGTGCGTTGAGTGCGTATTTTCTGTCAGTTTTATACGTCATTTGTTTCGTAGTATAAGTAAACCGTGACACATTTGGTTCGTATCGCAAAAGTGTCGACAGTGCCGCCCCCAGCAGCGACCGCCTCTGTGGAAGTAACGATGACTCGCGAGATCCGTTTCCCTATTAACTGCAAATGAGACACAATTATGTCTATTTCGAGAGAGACACTTGATTACCTTAGAGGTAAATAAGGACGTTAAAAGAATGACGCGTCAAACGATGCTCCTAAATTATTGTCACTTTGGGTATTCTGACCTTAATTGAAGACGTTTCAGGAATGGTTTGTTTGTGCGAGGTAAAGACATTCCCTCAACGGGCATACACCTGTAATGTAACAGTTCAGATTCGAGGTTACATCAGTGAGTAAGCAGAACCAAGCATTATAGTGTGCAACCTCGAATGAAACAATTTGTAACATTACATTCACCAGGACCATTCGGCTGTAATGTAAAAGTAGTGAGTGGGAGCACCCGTGATACAATTTGTAACATTACATTCACCGGGATAATTCGCTTGTACGGAGGAAGTAGTAGTAGTAGTAGTAGTAGTAGTAGTAGTAGTAGTAGTGTGTAGCAGTAGTGAGTGGGAGCACCCGTGATACAATTTGTAACATTACATTCACCGGGATCATTCGCCTGTAATGTAACAGTAGTGAGTGGGAGCAACTGTGATACAATTTGTAACATTACATTCACCGGGACCATCCACCTGTAATGTAACAGTAGTGAGTGGGAGCAACTGTGATACAATTTGTAACATTACATTCACCGGGACCATCCACCTGTAATGTAACAGTAGCGAGTGGGAGCAACTGTGATACAATTTGTAACATTACATTCACCGGGACCATCCACCTGTAATGTAACAGTAGCGAGTGGGAGCAACTGTGATACAATTTGTAACATTACATTCACCGGGACCATCCACCTGTAATGTAACAGTAGTGAGTGGGAGCACCCGTGATACAATTTGTAACATTACATTCACCGGGATAATTCGCTTGTACGGAGGAAGTAGTAGTAGTAGTAGTAGTAGTAGTAGTGTGTAGCAGTAGTGAGTGGGAGCACCCGTGATACAATTTGTAACATTACATTCACCGGGATCATTCGCCTGTAATGTAACAGTAGTGAGTAGGAGCACCAGTAATACAATTTGCAACATTACATTCACCGGGACCATCCACCTGTAATGTAACAGTAGTGAGTGGGAGCAACTGTGATACAATTTGTAACATTACATTCACCGGGACCATCCACCTGTAATGTAACAGTAGTGAGTGGGAGCAACTGTGATACAATTTGTAACATTACATTCACCGGGACCATTCGGCTGTAATGTAACAGTAGTGAGTGGGAGCAACTGTGATACAATTTGTAACATTACATTCACCGGGACCATCCACCTGTAATGTAACAGTAGCGAGTGGGAGCAACTGTGATACAATTTGTAACATTACATTCACCGGGACCATCCACCTGTAATGTAACAGTAGCGAGTGGGAGCAACTGTGATACAATTTGTAACATTACATTCACCGGGACCATCCACCTGTAATGTAACAGTAGTGAGTAGGAGCACCAGTAATACAATTTGCAACATACATTCACCGGGACCATCCACCTGTAATGTAACAGTAGTGAGTGGGAGCAACTGTGATACAATTTGTAACATTACATTCACCGGGACCATTCGGCTGTAATGTAACAGTAGTGAGTGGGAGCACCCGTGATACAATTTGTAACATTACATTCACCGGGATAATTCGCTTGTACGGAGGAAGTAGTAGTATTAGTAGTAGTAGTAGTAGTGTGTAGCAGTAGTGAGTGGGAGCACCCGTGATACAATTTGTAACATTACATTCACCGGGATAATTCGCTTGTACGGAGGAAGTAGTAGTAGTAGTAGTAGTAGTAGTAGTAGTAGTAGTGTGTAGCAGTAGTGAGTGGGAGCACCCGTGATACAATTTGTAACATTACATTCACCGGGATCATTCGCCTGTAATGTAACAGTAGTGAGTAGGAGCACCAGTAATACAATTTGCAACATTACATTCACCGGGACCATCCACCTGTAATGTAACAGTAGTGAGTGGGAGCAACTGTGATACAATTTGTAACATTATATTCACCGGGACCATCCACCTGTAATGTAACAGTAGTGAGTGGGAGCAACTGTGATACAATTTGTAACATTACATTCACCGGGACCATTCGGCTGTAATGTAACAGTAGTGAGTGGGAGCAACTGTGATACAATTTGTAACATTACATTCACCGGGACCATCCACCTGTAATGTAACAGTAGCGAGTGGGAGCAACTGTGATACAATTTGTAACATTACATTCACCGGGACCATCCACCTGTAATGTAACAGTAGCGAGTGGGAGCACCCGTAATACAATTTGTAACATTATATTCACCGGGATCATTCGCTTGTAATGTAACAGTAGTGAGTGGGAGCACCCGTGATACAATTTGTAACATTACATTCACTGGGATCATTCGCTTGTAATGTAACAGTAGTGAGTGGGAGCACCCGTGATACAATTTGTAACATTACATTCACCGGGATAATTCGCTTGTAATGTAACAGTAGTGAGTGGGAGCACCCGTGATACAATTTGTAACATTACATTCACCGGGATAGTTCGCTTGTAATGTAACAGTAGTGAGTGGGAGCACCCGTGATACAATTTGTAACATTACATTCACCAGGACCATTCGCCTGTAATGTAACAGTAGTGAGTGGGAGCACCCGTGATACAATTTGTAACATTACATTCACTGGGATCATTCGCTTGTAATGTAACAGTAGTGAGTGGGAGCACCAGTGATACAATTTGTAACATTACATTCACCGGGATAATTCGCTTGTAATGTAACAGTAGTGAGTGGGAGCACGCGTGATACAATTTGTAACATTACATTCACCGGGATAATTCGCTTGTAATGTAACAGTAGTGAGTGGGAGCACCCGTAATACAATTTGCAACATTACATTCACCGGGATAATTCGCTTGTAATGTAACAGTAGTGAGTGGGAGCACGCGTGATACAATTTGTAACATTACATTCACCGGGATAATTCGCTTGTAATGTAACAGTAGTGAGTGGGAGCACCCGTAATACAATTTGCAACATTACATTCACCGGGATAATTCGCTTGTAATGTAACAGTAGTGAGTGGGAGCACCCGTGATACAATTTGTAACATTACATTCACCAGGACCATTCGCCTGTAATGTAACAGTAGTGAGTGGGAGCACCCGTGATACAATTTGTAACATTACATTCACTGGGATCATTCGCTTGTAATGTAACAGTAGTGAGTGGGAGCACCAGTGATACAATTTGTAACATTACATTCACCGGGATAATTCGCTTGTAATGTAACAGTAGTGAGTGGGAGCACGCGTGATACAATTTGTAACATTACATTCACCGGGATAATTCGCTTGTAATGTAACAGTAGTGAGTGGGAGCACCCGTAATACAATTTTCAACATTACATTCACCGGGATAATTCGCTTGTAATGTAACAGTAGTGAGTGGGAGCACGCGTGATACAATTTGTAACATTACATTCACCGGGATAATTCGCTTGTAATGTAACAGTAGTGAGTGGGAGCACCCGTGATACAAGTTGCAACATGAATACAAATCTTGGATTGTGACATTACAGGTGAATACTCCGGTAAGGTAGCGCCTTTATAATCAGGATGACAAACCACCGGTGTTTTCGTGACAAACAACTCGACAGAAACGTGTCGAGTTATTGCGATATTCATCTCTTTTGTTAAAGGGATTGGTGATTGAAGTAAAATTTAACTAAAGTTAAACTGAGGCTGTGTTAAAGTAAGATGGTGCAACCCACGCTTGTTAAAGTACTTACCTGTTAGACAAAAAATGGGTCGTTCCATTTGACAAATTGTTAGCTATAGTCATAACTTTAACTGTAACCTTAACCGTGGGTACGCTTCGCTGGTTAAAGTTATTGTTAAATACGTGAACGTCGTGAACGGGCGCCGTCAGTTGGGACTGGTCGTCTCTTAGCTGCCATGGCTTATTTTTAATTTTAATATTTAATTTAGTTGTTTTAGTTTTTATCTTTATTACGGACGCTTTTTAACGTGCACGTCCTTTTACATTGTTCTCACATGTATATTTACAACATGAATGATGTTACCAATATTTTGTAAAAATACAGGGTGTTTGGCAGAACGTTGAACATACGAAAATGGTGGATAGGTGGGGTCATCTGCTACTTACTCAGCCCTAATTTATTTGGCCCTGGCCCTCTGGATATTTTAAATTTTATTTTTTTTGCTTTTTTCTAGTTTCACCACTTTCTTAACTTTAAAGTGTAATTTTTATAAAAAATGGGTAAAACAGGCAATACTTTGTTTTTTTTTTTAATCTTTAATGTTGGCAGATTCTTATAAAATTATTGTTTTATTCAGATGTTAGCTAGAAAAAAAGTTATGAGTCCTCAAACTTACAGAAAGATGTAAAAAATTACTTAAATCTTAATTTCAACTTGCATTTAAAAAAAAACAAAAAATGATTGAGGAGTTCCAATTATACCAAAACATCCCTAGTGTGTGACCTTTCTAATGGTATGTAATTTGCTTTTATAAAAAAAAAACTTTAAGAGTTATTTCATAATTTTATCAAGTAGGAATTTTTTTACGAAACTCTACCTTTACGGAAAGTGAAATGTTTTGCGAAATTTAACACTGCAAGGTTCGTAAAATTTAAATGATCGATTAAAATTATGTAAGTTCTTGAATTAAGTACAAAGAAAATAGCTGTACCAGTTAGGAGCGTTAATGAAACAATTAAATAATTTATTTAATTAATAAATTACAGATGTTCGAATTGACGCCCTTCATTTACAATACAGGCGCGGCATCTACGTCTGATTTCTACAGTTGTTGTGCGCAGCAGCATCTCCTGTCGCATAACTTCGAAAGCAGCATTAATTCGATTTATCAAATCTTCTCGACTTTCTACTTCTGTAGTGTAAACTAGTTCCTTTGCTCTTCCCCACACGTAAAAATCGAGTGGAGTGAGGTCGGGCGATCGCGGAGGCCAGGGAATTGGTCCTCCCTGCCAATCCACGAATTTGGGAAACAATTATCCAAATGTTCACGTACAATCAGACTCCAGTGAGCTGGGCAGCCATCGTGTTGAAAGACCATAAACTCGCAAACGTCTGATGACTGGGTACTCGGCGGTTGGGATAACGCTCTTGATAAATCCTTCGTGCTTCACGCGAATTAGCATTAGCTCTTCCATACGCTAACAACATGTCCGCGTATTCCTCACTGGTAAAAGCAGCCATTTCTTTACCAATAACAACAGGTAACAGTAATAACAAAAAACTTAACTAAGAGGTTACAAAACTAGTGATAACAATAAAACAAAACGAAGTGAACAAAAACAAACGTAAGCGTAACGGGCACGTGAGATCGCAGAGGCAGTTAAGTCTGGACTGAATAAAAGAAAAGAATTCATTCTGAGGCGTCACGGTGCCACGAGAGTGAAAGAGAGAAAAAATAAGCTTTGACTGCACAAGAGTGAAACAAAATTTCTACCTGCTTTGTGTAACCATCCCAAGGGAATAGTGAATGTCAATTTGCACCACTGCTACTGGCAAGCCGTCGATCATTTAAATTTTACGAACCTTGCAGTGTTAAATTTCGCAAAACATTTCACTTTCCGTAAAGGTAGAGTTTCGTCAAAAATTTCCTACTTGATAAAATTTTGAAATAACTCTTAAAGTTTTTTTTTTTTATAAAAGCAAATTACATACCATTAAAAAGGTCATACACTAGGGATGTTTTGCTAGAATTGGAACTCCTCAATCATTTTTTTTTTTTTAAATGCAAGTTGAAATTAAGATTTAAGTAATTTTTTACACCTTTCTGTAAGTTTGAGGACTCATAACTTTTTTTCTAGCTAACATCTGAATAAAACAATAATTTTATAAGAATCTGCCAACATTAAAGATTAAAAAAATAAACAAAGTATTGCCTGTTTTACCCATTTTTAATAAAAATTACACTTTAAAGTTAAGAAAGTGGTGAAACTAGAAAAAAGCAAAAAAAAAAAAAATTTTAAATATCCGGAGGGCCAGGGCCAAATAAATTAGGGCTGAGTAAGTAGCAGATGACCCCACCTATCCACCATTTTCGTATGTTCAACGTTCTGCCAAACACCCTGTGTTATGATTTAAAAGAGTGTCCATGTTGTTTCTTGCCCGTTCTTCTCCATAGGGATCTACTACGCTTTGGAATGGGCAACTAGCTTCATCTTTCTGACTGACCGACCCATTGACAATTCAAAAGTGCCTGTAATTGGTTTATTTGAAATAAATGCTTTGAGTTTGAGTTTGAAATTCTTCTGTCAGACGCGTCGAATATTATGTCCCTGCTCGCAACTCATTTGACATGATGGTGTTGCTGTTAAAATTAACTTTGACGGAAACTATAACGTAGCCCTCGGTGCAACCCACCCTAATGGCCTGTTTCACCACCTACGATTAAGTTCCTATTAACTTACTTGGCAGATAATTTCATACAAATTCTGTTCCATTTTTGAATTTATTCGGTGAGTAGTGACTATTCGGACATCGTGACATTGGCCCTTAATGTAGCGAATGATGGACGGGCAGTTCCTCAAAATGATACAAAATTCAAATTCAAAAATTTTATTTCGAGCGAAGACATATACCTAGGGTTAGTAACATTGTTCCTTAAAACTAAGTTTTAGTTAACAACACGAAACGATGGCACATGTAACTGACAGCAGTGGATTATATACGGACAGTCCAGTCTGTCAGCAATCATTTCCAGAACCCTGTTAGGGCTAGCCATGACTCGAACTATACGTACCATAATCAATCTGCCTAGCCTTTTCCCAACTATGTTGGGGTCGGCTTCCAGTCTAACCGGATGCAGCTGAATACCAGTATTTTACATGGAGCGACTGCCTATCTGACCTCCACAACCCATAATATTTATTAAAATTAAAATATTAAAATATTCTAATCTAAAATATTTTAAGGACAAATAAATTCCCATTTGTCCCCATTTATAAGTTTGGAGACAAATGACACGAATATTCCCATTTGCCCCCATTTGGGGATAAACATTCGGGGACAAATGGGAATACTCCACTACAACGCCATGGCAAGCCCAACAGTTTTCTGAACGCGTTATTAAATAATTAGTTTTTCATTTCTGATGGTTTTAATCGCGTTATAATGGTTCTAGCTAGAAAATTTTCAAGAAAAACTGGAACGAAGATGTCTCCGATCTCAATTTGATTGATTATAACTTTTAATTAACTCTCGGAGGAGCTCGTGGCTAAGTAATAACAGCCGCACGGGTCGATCCATCAGATTAAGCTACGCTTGCCGGGGTTGGTCCGTGGATGGGTGACCATCTTTACATACCGAGACTCCTCCATGCCTCGGATAGCACGTTAAGGCGTTGGTCCCGGCTGTCATTCGTGGATCTTTGACAGTCCAAGGGATATCGTATTACCCAGTTAATGGGTTGTGGAGGTCAGATAGGCAGTCGCTCCATGTAAAATAATGGTATTCAGCTGCATCCGGTTAGACTGGAAGCCGACCCCAACATAGTTGGGAAAAGGCTAGGCAGATTGATTGATAACTTTTAATTAACTGTTTGATTTACAAATATCTTTTTTCGTGGGTTAACTACGCGCGCCTTCAAATAATAGCAAACAATCTAATCTTGGTGAAAAGTTTTAGTAGTCTTGGTGAAGTGATTTTGGACTTGTCCTACAATCCACTCGGTCCTCCAGACGCGTTCCTAGTGCTGCTCAGTATGAAACAAGAGGCAATCAAGCATAGGAAACTTCGCGTGGATTCTATTGTAGTCAACAAGGAATTTGCTCAGTTCAGTATGTTACATTGAGTTCTGTACAGGGTCAAATTTATATCATCATCATCAGCATCATTTGCAGTCATGTTCCACTCACTACTGAGTACAGGCCTCCTCCCTTTTATGCCATGCTTCCCTTATTTATTATTATTATTTTTTTTTTAAAGCTGGCGAAAATGCACATACGTGGTGTATATTTTATGATAATTCTTATGGTATTTATTGATTTTTGCTTTGTTACCTAACCGTTAAGCTCGAGAAGTTAGTAAGTAATATTTTATTAGTTATGAAGAATATTGATATTATTTTTTAAGACCTTCCGTTGAGAATATGTTTTTAATATTTAATGTTAAATAATTGATTTTTTTTTTTTAGGTTAAGCTGCTTTTATTTGTTTACTATAGACATAAAAAAACAAACAATATTAAGAGTTAATGCACATTTGGCTCATCCTAAGCGAATCCATTTGTTCCGAGGGAGGTAATTTAAAAAGATAATATCGCCATAGTCCTTGTGTTGGAAGCGAAATTAGTTGTCTTTACTTAGAGGTAGTATTCGGAACAATCCGTTGTTATTCTAAAGTTTTATCGTTTGCACTGAAATATTTAATTTGCTCCTGTAAAGCTAAAGACCCCGTTGCATTAGAAGCGTGACATTTTATGGCGACATTAAAGTACCTCTTCTACGACTAAGCTATAGAGCTAGGCAATGTGGAGGACAATCTGACATCTCGTATCTTTTGTAAGAACTAATTAGCGCTTATTACTATGTAAGTTAGCTTATTGATTTCTTTAATTGTGAATGTGGTTACGCGGGGGTCATGCGGTCCATGGCCCTTTACGGGGCACCGGTGTGGGCGCGTTCCCTGAGGCTGCGACCAGCCCGCCGGTTGAACGCGTCCCAGAGGGTCATGGCCATCCGGCTAGTCCGGGGATACCGCACGGTCTCCTGTGAGGCGGCGAGCCTCCTTGCCGGATTACCGCCATGGGATCTGGAGGCAAAAGTCCTCGCGCACGTGTGGGAGTGGCGCGAGGAGGCAAAACGCCGGGGCGTAACTCCGCTGCCGCGAGAAATCACGGTACAGCGGACAGAGCTCCGGCGGGATCTCATGGCGACATGGAGAGTGCGATTGTCGCAACCCAGCGCTGGGCACGCCACAATTGCGGCGATAAGTCCCCTCTTTGAGGAGTGGTTGGAGAGGCGCCATGGCGTCCTCACCTTCCGCCTGACGCAGGTCCTCACCGGACACGGTTGTTTCGGGAGGTTCCTGTTTCGGATAAGGCGGGAGGAAACGCCCGGGTGTCACCATTGTGTAGATCGCCCGGAGGACACGGTGGAGCATACAGTGGAGGTCTGCCCGGCTTGGGCGGAGCACCGCCGTGTTCTCACGGAGGCGATCGGCGGCGGCGATCTCTCGCGTCCAAACTTGGTCCAGGCCATGGTGCGGAGCGAGAGTGCATGAGAGGCCGTCACCTCCTTCTGCGAAGCAGTAATGCTCGCAAAGGAGGAGGCGGGACGCGAGAGGGAGAGGCAACAGCCGCGCCCTCGCGCCCCTAGCCGCCGCAGGAGACGCCCTGGGCGGCGGGAATCGATTGCCGATTCCCGGCCACCGTAGGCGCGGGCTTGCGGACGACGAGTAATGGGCAGCTCGCCGTCCGGTAAGGACCAGGCCCGGGTCGACGGCGCGTTGTGTTCCACGCGCGCCTCAAAGAGATGTCAGCAGTGACGGGGTCCAATAGGGCCGAAGCCGCCGGGGTCGCGGGTAGTTCGAAAGAGATACCGTGGCCCTGGCACGGGCAACTGAAGGAACACGGGTAGGTTTTAGTCAGTAAAAGTCTGACACACCCTCCCGCTCTGCCCGGAGCGGGAGAAGTCATTTGATGATTTCCCATCCACAAAAAGAAAAAAAAAAAATGTGGTGTTTGCCTATAAGTAATTGTTGCACTCTAAGACTGTTTTAAGCCTGTAATTTTTGTTATAACTAGGTGTAAACAATTGTTGGTGAACCTAATAAAACAAAATAAAATAAAAATAACTAAGGTGGAGACTAACTTATAACATTTGTTTGTAATGTATTGAGGTTTTGTAACACGTTACAGTAGTCAGGACAGCGCGCCGAGCGCATATTTACAAACTTCTTTGTAATACATAATGGCGAGCTTGGTTACAAAACGACGACACATAAGACCCGGCAAATGCTCGCTTCGAGGACTTGACTCAAGCGCGCTCCATTTCTTGGTACAAAACGGCGATACACTAAACGTGGCGAATACCCTCGATTCGAGCACTTGACTCAAGCGCGCTCCATTTCTTGTTACAAAACGGATCGCCGTTTTGTAACAAGAAATGGAGCGCGCTAGTGTATCGACACTAAACGTGGCGAACGCTCGCTTCGAGCACATGGCTCAAGCGCGCTCCATTTCTTGTTACAAAACGGCGATACACTAAACGTAGCGAAGGCTCGCCTCGAGCACAAGGCTCGAGTGCGCTCCATTTCTTGTTACAAAACGGCGATACACTAAACGTGGCGAACGCTCGCTTCGAGCACATGGCTCAAGTGTGTTCGTTTTTAATTCAGAATGGGTTTTTAATTCAGAATGGAGGAGGTAGAGGTTGTTTGTGCTTCATTAATTTTTTTTAGTTATTGTTATTGGAAGAAGAAGAAAAACAGCGCTGTACTGCACTGACATGTTTGTAAACTAGCGCTTGCTCGCAACGAGCGGCTCGGCTCGCTGCACTGACTACTGTAACACGTTACAAAAACTCGATACATTACAAACAAATGATACTGGTCGGTCTCCGCCTTTAGATATCGTATGAGTACGAATGAAAGACATTTCACTAAAAGCGTAGCTGGAGTTTTGTTTGTAGGAACGGTCGGATCGGTCATAATTGACCCTACCACAACGTACTTAACTTTGTATTGCTAAAACTTTGTTTCACTCCGCTTTCTATACGAGGGCCTATTCCCGAATAGCGACTACTCACCGAATAGATTCAAAAATGGAACAGAATTTGTATGAAATTATGAGGAAACAGGCCCTAAGAACAAAGAGTTCTCAGGTAAGCATTTTGTACTTGCATAAATTAAAATACTGTGGCAGGTATTTTTTTCCATAAACCTATATTTTCGTCCATGAAATACGAAAAACAATACACTACTAATTAGACAAATCAATAACTCCAAACACAGTTCAAGTAATAAACAACAGTTCATTATTCCGACATGACCTAGGTACGGTCAGCAACAGAGGACGGTTAACACTGCTACTTTTTGACATCATCTAAATTAAGGAGGATGCGCTGTGGTAGCCCGCGAAATTCAAATTTTCTTTCGTTTTATGCAATTTGCTGGTCCGTGTCAGGTTGTATCTTGATCAAAATATGATACGCAGGAATAAAACACATGTATTCATATAATTTCAGCCATGAAAATCATCAATAAATCTCTATAAGTCAGAATTCGTGCAGAGTCGTTAGATTTCGTTCGTTCGACGAATCTGCACGAAATCTAACTTAGAGAGATGTATTGATGATTTTCATGGTTAAAATTAAATAAATACGTATGTTTTATTCCCGCGTATCATATTTTGATCAAGATACAACCTGACACGGACCTGCGAATTGCAAAAAAAACCCAAAAAAAAATGAATTTCGCGGGCCCGCGAAATTTTCTTACGTTTTTTGCAATTTTCAGGTCAGTATCAGGTTGTATGTTGATCCGAATATGATTCGCATCCATAACAAATCTGTATTTCAAGAATTATAGTCATCAAAATCATCAATACAACTCTCTGAGTTCATATAATCCTAATGGATGACTATTTCATGAAATATTGACATTTGA
Source organism: Cosmia pyralina (assembly GCA_946251885.1). Lineage (NCBI taxonomy): Eukaryota > Metazoa > Arthropoda > Insecta > Lepidoptera > Noctuidae > Cosmia > Cosmia pyralina. Next base: position 6,126,797 of record OX276344.1, read on the forward strand.
GGATTATACTAACGGGAGTTGTATTACTGATTTTAATGATTATAATAATTCTGTAAATATACATTTGTTACGGTGGCGAATCATACTTTAATCAACATACACCCCAGACACTGAGCTGCAAATTGCAAAAATCGTAAGAAAATTTGAATTTCGCGGGCTACCTTAGCGCTTATTTATTTATTTATTTATTTATATATACTTTATTGTACACCACAAAAATACATAACAAAAAAAAGACACAAACTACAAAATATACAATGGGCGGCCTTATCGCTTTCCCCTTAACAGAAAATGATATGACAACCTGCTTTTTAGCATTTCATTTATTAGATTAGAGTTAATTTTCTTTAAAATTTACACCTGTTCCGATTTAAAGAAGTATTTTTCTCAATAATTAATATTTAGAAAACTCAAGGGTTAATCGACTTTTGTTGCTGACTGTACAACTACAACGCACACCTGCGTTTATCAACCGCGTGTCGATAGATAAAACGTAGTTTGTATAACGCCACCGCGCCACCGCCCTCTGGCGGAAATTGATTGCACATGACATGACGTAACAAGCTGCGGACAGCGCGATGACGTCAGAACTACGCTTCGATATCACGTGACCGCAGCAAAGGCACTCAAATTGCTTTGAGGTACTTCAATTAGTATCCAGTTAATAGCTACTTTGGATAATTAGTTTATTTTGTGTATGGGCTAGTGTTTGTTGTGATTATCGTGTATGATTTTAGTCTACTGTTGTAGTGTTGTTTTTGTCTATTTTAATCTTGTGTTTAGTCTACTTTTAGATACTTGTAGTGCTATTCTGTAAAAATCTCACCGTGATAACTCGGGTGAAGTGAGCGTGAAGTGAGCCATCATTCCACATAATGCTAGGGGTTGACACTATTGACAGCTCACTTTAAGATCACTTCACATCAGTTTTAGATCTTATTGATTTTGGATTATCATTAAAGCTTGATAATTCATGTTCACCTTAAATAAGGTACTTAAATAGATTTGATTCAACTGTCGACCAACCTCATAAAGGTTGGTAACAATAATATAGTGATGCTTTCACGGTGATGTATTTACAGAATAGCACTATTGGTGACATTTTTAACCGACGAACAAAAGGAGGAGGTTCTCAATTCGACATGTATGTTTTTTTTTTATGTATGACCACGCATAACTTTTTACGGAGTCGTCCGATTTGAATATTTTTTTATTTTATTTATTTATTTATTTATTTAAACTTTACGCACTTAAAATGTACAAAGGCGGACTTAATGCCTTAGGCTCTTTATTCGAGAGGTTATACCTTGAAGTTAGTCACATATAAAATTGATTAACTTTGTTTGGGTAGTTTTTGAGTTAGCTTCAATAGTAAGTCATTTTTTCCCCACTTTTTTAAGGATGATGTTCTAGTTTCTTTTGCAAGGGTATTAGAATTTGTGTGGGGTAGGTACCACAACTAAAAACTGAAAAATAAAAACTTTCACTTTGTTGTTTTTGGAAGTCGATTGTATTTTTTTGTAAAAAAGGTTTTTGTAATGCAGGTTTTTGGATTAATTTCTTTAATAATGGCTAAAAAATACTCAAGATAAGCATTGCATTTAATTGCATGGATATTGCTTGGCTTTAAGAAACAGGGCAGTCGCGATTTGTCACCTCTCTCGCACACACAGGACCAAATTTTTAAGAATCTTAAATGAAAAAAAAGCTGCTTTTTGAAAAATGTTATCAATTATAGGACTAGTAAATAACGTTAATTTAATAGGTAACTATTAAAAACACATTTTTATTGTGTCATTTATTTAACTGGTCTCAAAAACAGACAATACTTTTTGAACTGAGTTAATTAGATAACAGAATTTAGATGTGTCTTAATAATTAGGTACTGTAACAAACATACAGCGCCATCTAGTATAATTTATGCAAAGCACTACGATGAGCGGCTTTATAGACTCGAAGATAACAACTACAGATGGCTACGTGTAGATATTGTACACACACATGTCAACTGTCCGCCTTTATAAGCAGAGCTGTCTTCGAACAATTCGTCCATCACCCCATCATGATCCAGCCTGCCCCGTCTGGCTGTCCTCCTATTAGTGACGCACAGTCGCCTAATATTTTACCTTAGTTTGTAAGCCCTGGCCAGAGGCTTTAAGTTCGCTTAAAGCACCCAAAGGAAAAACGCTCGGTTAAGCAGTCTTGATCCCCAGTGGTCAACTGCGAGATGCCATTTATAAAAACGAAAACGAAGAACTCGTCATTCACTAGCTAGAGGTTCAGAGTTCGGTAGCCCCGCAGCCTTCTCTGTTTCCTAAGTAATCCTGGTTCCTGTTCGATAGCTCCGCAGTCTTCAGGAACTAGACAGCTTGGGAGCTAGCAGCTAGGGGGCTAGGTTTATTTGGCGATAGCCCCGCAGTCCCTTTCATTCCTTCACTTAGGGTTGCCACACGGTAAATCAATATTGTAACGTGTAACATAATTTAAGTTAAAGTTTTTTTTTTTTTTGCCAAGTTGCAAACAAATTATCATCAAGTTCAACGGGGCTTTGTTTTCACAACCTGCAACCCTACAGGACCTTTTTTCAAAAAAACATCTTTTCATTTAACAATCTTAAACATTTGGCTCCGTGTGAGCGGGACAGGTCAAAACGCGCCAGCCCTCTTAAGAAAAATTGTATTAAGTAGTTACATTTATTGATACATTTTTGTGTGCATTTATTTTCTATATACTTACTTATTTAGTTACCTACTACCGTAAGGTCGATAGTACAATTAAAAAGCTAGAAAAAAAAATGTTCAGAATATCTAAAAATTAGGATTATCTTTCTACCAAGGCGAAGAACAAACCTAACACTTGTCGTAGTTAATAGCAAGAAGAAGTGAAAAGAAAAATACCGCGCACAAAGAGCCGTTAGTTTTAATTTGCGACGTAAGTGCGGCATGCCTTAAAAGATTAAAGACTAGACGCGCTGTGGCTCTAATTACTTTCTGTACAAGTGGGCTAGGAGATGCTTTGGTACTGGGACGGTTTGTACAGTCATCAGCAAAAATACATGACATACCTAAAGGCGCGGGCCCACCGCGGTGCACGGAGAGGCTACGCACGTATATTAAGCTTCGCTTTGTAAGAAAATGTATGTGGTTGTGTCCACTGCAACCCACGGAGAGGCTACGCATGAATTGACGTCATTGATACACGCGTGGCTTGCTCGAATAGGCGGTTACATAGCTCAACGCTGTCAACGTGGGTCTACGTTTCCACTGGAGTACACGAATAAGACCCACGACTATGTACAGCTCGGTTATCGCAGAGCAGGTTTCAGTCATGCACGTCCCGAGTCCGTAGATTGCAGTGGCATGTGTGTAGCCTCTCCGTGCGCCGTGCCACGCTAAACATAGTCGTGGCTCTTCGTGTAGGTACTCCAGTGGAAACGTAGACCCACGTTGTCAAACAAATGAATACACGCAGCTAAAATGCGCCGCGTGCCCGTGCACAGCATACACCACGGTGGGGCCGTGCCTTTACACTCACGCAAGTTTCAATTGCGATTTTGTCTTTCTGGCGTTTTTCAAGACACCTTCAATATAAAAACTTTTTTACAAAAAATAAATTTCGGAAGTTAGTGTCTTTGATTTTGTTTTTTCGTTTTTTGCTACCCACATCCGAAATTAAAGTTATTTTTCACTTTGTAGTGTTTTTTTTTTTGGAAGTCGGTAGTTTTTTTTTATAAAAGTGTTTTAGTTTTTCACTTTTTAGTTGTGGTACTACTACTCCACACAAATTCGAATACCACTACCTGCAAAAGAAATGAGAACATCATCGACTTAAAAAGTAGGAAAAAATACGTATTATTGAAGCTAACTCAAAATCTACCCCCGCGAAGTTAATAAATTTTACATGTGACCAATGTCGAGGTATACTCTCCCGAATAAAACAAGAATCTTTCAAATCGGACAACTCTGTAAAAAAAAAGGTGTCGACTGAGAACCTCCTCCTTTTTTTTCGTCGGTTAAAAAGCGAAAATATGAAAATATGATTGCTCTGGTTGTTAAATTTTAATAATGAAAGATTAAAGACTAGACGCTATGGCTCTCATAATAATAACTTCTCAATCAATCTGCTTAGCCTTTTCCCAACTATGTTGGGGTTGGCTTGCAGTCTAACCCTGCCATACCAGTATTTTTCATGGAGCGACTGCCTATCTGACCTCGTAAGACTGGTTGTCTGACGACCCGTAACGACTGTCAAATATCCACGAATGACAGCCGGGACCAACAGTTTAACGTGCTATCCGAGGCACGGAGGAGTCTTGGTATGTGAAGATGGTCACCCATTCACGGACCAACCCCGGCAAGCGCAGCTTAACCTGATGGATCGACCCGTGCGGCTATTATTACTTAGCCACGAGCTCCTCCATAATACCTCCAAACACCTCATCACCAACTCATACATACTCACACATAAACACCTATACACACCAACAATCACATTCTTTCACCCTCACCTTTTGTACTCTTTCATACTCATACATAATTTAATAGCAGATGTACTTAAATTAAAACATTTTTCTTTTTTTTTTCCCCTTCTGATGAAATACTGACACAGTCCACTCACACATAACTATATTAATTGGAACCTCATTGTGAGACACTGTCTCTTAAGATACAGGATACCCTAGTTTAAGAGCCAGAGTTTAATCTTTTGTGTACAGATTTTGCAGCGTTTAGATGTTATTATGTAAATCACATATCTTCATAGTTGTAAACTACAATCACAATTATCTGTATGTATTGGGAAATAAAGATATTTATTTTATATTATATATTATTATAATAACTTCTCAATAATATTTATTGCGTAAGTTTACAAAAGCATTTGATCATTATGGCTTATCAACGAAAATAATAACCTCTTACGATCTTACGTTTTGTGTAACAGAGATGCTGCAAATATGGGTGTTCTTGAAGACAGTTGCCATAAAAGGAAAAAATATGGGCATTTTTGCACAGCATGGCAAATAATTACAATCGTCTTAATATGTTGTTATTAACTAAAACAGCGATGCTCCTATGAGCATCGTGCTTTAATAAGTAAAAGACGAAATCAAAAAATCCGAGCAGTCAAAAACCGGACCAAGTCTGGCTTAGATCTGGGACGAATATTATAAGTTCTGGGTTCTTAGGTCACACAATCTCAGAAAACAATAAAAAAGTAAGTTCAAAAACTAAAACCCGACTACTGAATAATCACGCTCGCCGCGGTCAGTCTGTAATCAATTAAATTAATATTATTTACTTCCACTTTTACTTATTTTTAAAAATCCTCCTAATATTTCAGTTCATTTTTCAGGTCGAAATTTCCAGAATGGAAGCGAGCAAACCAATAACAAGTGGTGCGTTGGTTTGTAGTGTTAGCTCCGTAAACGTCGTTGATGTTGCGTGCCGCTTGTGCCGCGTTGCTGCCACGACGGTACTCATATTCCATAATTACTCGAATTTTTAACGTATCCATGATGACGAAAAAGATTGAAATGCGATGAAAATGTAACACTAATCAATAAACAAATGACTACTTTTGGAAAAAAAAAATCCATGTTTTTAAAATAAAATTAATTTGAAATTAGAATTCTTAGCCAAACAAAAATTATTTTGATTTGAAATGGCCAGTACTGCAGAACGGCAATTTCATAGGTAAAGACCTATTATTATAAATGTGAAAGTTTGTATATTTGGATGTTTGTTACTCAATCACGCAAAAACGGCTGAACGGATTTGGATGAAATTTGGTATACAGATAGTTTATAACCTGGATTCAGACAGAGGATATTTTTCATCCCGGTAGAAGGATCCCGTGGGATAATTTCGACATAAACGCGGGCGAAGCCGCTGGCAAAAGCTAGTTTAAACATATTTATTTACTTAAACAATATGACATATATACATATTTGTAATGTGCTCGTCAAGACCTTTCTTTTGACACCAAACATGTCATTATTATCTCAATTTAATTTTTTTCATGGTCAGAAATTTACATGTAAAGTCCACCATATTAAAATAAAAAATTTAGGGAGAATTTATATAGCCTATATCACCCGGACCATTATCACCTATCTATTGATACCTCATTCTTTAAAATCGGTTCAGTAATTTAGGCGCTACGGTGGAACACACGTAAATACATACTTATATACATACATACTTACTATTATTAGGTTGGGGAAAAAGTCTTTTCGCATTACAGTATGTATGATAAAATAAAATCTCTTTGGCTATACTATTTGTATCTGGCTGGTTTTGGTATCATTGAAAGTTTAAATTTTAAAGAACATAATTCCAAATTCAAAATAGGAAAATGTGTGATTTTCGTTTGTTTTTGGTACTGTCATGATGAGTGAATCTAATGAAGAAATTCGATACATTTTAAAATTTTACTACAAAAAAGGTAAAAATGCAACGCAAGCCGCGAAATAAATTGCGATGTTTATGGACCCAGTACAGTGTCTGTGAGAGTAGCGCAAATTTGGTTTAAGCGTTTTCAATCCGGAAATTTTGATGTCAAAGATGCACGTCGCTCTGGTCGCCCTATTACGCATAAAATGGATGTCATTTTTGAAAAAGTGGAGCCAGATCAGCATATCAGTACAACGTAGCTGAAGAACGTAGTCGAGTAAAAAACAGTATGGCTAAAATCTGTTTTTTTTTCAGGTCCTACAGTGCCTCCATAAATGTAGCTATAGACACTTCAAGGTTACAGTATAATTAATGCTAGTTTGCTGCGCGTCAATGAAGGTAGTTTAACAATCTGTCTCTCGACCAGACGGGAGTTGATTGGCTGGCCAGATGGCCGCGTGTAGTGCAGGACACTGTCAATTAAGTCGGTGCACTTAATCAACATTATGCCTGCATAGACATTGTGCTCTGTGGTCTTGTCTGAACTTACCTCTTGAAGCTTGTGGATATTAGAACTTGTACATGTAATCAGTTGAATCCAGTACCATAACGGTACACACAATACAGTAGTAGTAATTTGGCGCCACTGTACTTTAACACCCGCGCGTCCGAAACTTCACAGGTTTATAGCGTGTTGATGTTATCGAGTAAAACACTTTCCCAAAATATTACACTGCGCAGACGACTAGTTTTTGAGAAAAAAATCCTGAAGTTTCAGAAAAATCAACTTATTTACACAATAAAATTTACATATACTCGTACCTCCACAGAACACAATTACTAAAAAGGGTCTATTCTACCCAAAAAATATTGTTACTATATAAAAGCGGCGGGTGTTAAAATATAGTCGTTCCCATAATTTTGTTATGTACGAGTAATACCGCTAAATAATATATATAAGGTGTTAGAAAAATATCTGCCACGGCTTCAATGGGATATTATTGTGTAAGTATATAAATTATAATAATGAAGAAATATCGTACCCCGAAATAATTAAATCAATTTGAGAAAAATTAAGTAATTAAATAAACATTTACTTTATTCTGCATAACGTGGTTCACAAACTACGCCCGATGTGTTGCTTTCTAACTGTTCTGTGAATGAACACACTATGGGACGGTTTCATACTAATAAATCAATTCAAATTTATGCGCACATTTTGTCAATAATTTATCTTCACTATTGTAATCTATTACACAATACTGTCTCCCATTGCAGCCGCAGCAAATATTTTTATAGCACATATTATATATGTCGGAGGAGTGAAGAAAAAATGCTTGTTTCCGTACTAGTAGCGCCATCTATTAGCGTTTGAGATACTTTAGTCGATTAATCAAATCGATAACAGCTGTCATTGAGTCAGTAGTTCGAGTCGGGTTTGTCAATGAACTGTCGCTTGTGGCGTTTGACATCTGTTAGATGCCAAGGTGAGACTAGTGTGTTAGCGACATGACACAATTGACATCCAGAGCTCGATAGCGCAGGGTTTCGGATTTCCCTCCTCCCTTCCCTCCATCAGCATCTCCGACATAATACATAATTTCTGTTTATTTCTAAGGCTCCACAAAACAGATAAATTAGTAAGACTAGATATTTCTGCCAACCGTTCTAAATAACAAAGATTTTAATGCTGGTTGAATGAAACTAGACGTCTAGTCATGGAAAATAATGAAAAAGTTAAGTTGAGGGAAAGGAAAAACAAATGCACATCGCTGTTATTATTGGCTTTCTAAGGCTGGGTTGCACCATAATAGTAGTAAAAGGTTTTATGTCTTTGACAATAACTTAGGGTGGGTTGCACCATCCTACTATAACAATAACAAATATCGCACCTTCAGTTAAAGTACCTCTTAGACAAAAAATGGGTTGCTCCATTTGACAAATAGTTAGTTGACGTCATAACTTTAACTTTAACCACCCACGCTTCACTGTCACTTCTGTCAGACGCTTACCTACCCTGATAACTTTAACTAAGCTGATGAACACTGCAACACATTTCACAGTAAACGTTAAAGTCAGCGTTACAGTTATTCTCAAATTTTGACATAAACCTTTACTCTAACTGCTATAATTGTGGTGCAACCCAGCCTTACAGTTTTAATGCAATAACGTCATGCAAAAACCTACTTCATCGATACACAATTTTTATCCTTCTTTATCTAAAAAAAATTCCACAAATATCACGATAAACTCGCAATATGCATTCAAATCGTAAAGGATCTTCTTTTAGTATTATAAAGCTATATCTTTCCCCACATTTAACTAAAACGAGCTGTGAATGGCGCATAAAGTCCCGAGATATTTTCAACAGTAAACTGTTACTATATTATTTTCATAAAAATGTGAGATTCACTTTAAAATTTAAATAACTGCTATAGAATTTTAACGAGTTAGTATGAGACAGTGGCCTTTAGACTTGCTAGTGGTTCTGCTAGGAGTAATTTATGCTGGAACTGTTGGAAAAGGGGGTAAAAACTGAACATAATCCTCACCTCAGTCTGCTTCAATTAACCACTGGTATCACTTCGGCGGAGGCTTCGAAGACAGCGGAAACTACAATAAAATGAGTGGATATTTTACTTTTTGTAGGGTTCCGTACCTCCAAAGAAAAAAACGGAACCCTTATAGGATCACGTCGTTGTCCGGCTGTCTGTCTATCAAGATCATTTTTTTCAGGAACGCGTGAATTTATCAAGCTAAAATTAATATCAAATACGTAAATCTATGGTCCCTTGGCAACGCAATAAAAAAATACGACCAATTTATGCGACATATTTTGATACTCGCAAGTAAATCAAAACCTATAGGGTACTTAGCGTTGACCTAGAATCATGAAAGTCGGCAAGAAGCAAGGTCTCACAGCACAAGTAACGGAAAAAATAGGAAAATTGTTAAATTGTTATTTTAACAAATAAAAATTTTTTTTTTGGGATTACAAAATTTTTGCAATTATGCATTCCGCTGAAGAAACAGTTGGCTATGATGCTAAATAGATACTTTTATTGGGGTAATTACTTACACATACAAAAGAAGACTACCAATGCTTATGTGTACCTATAATCATATTAATGTATGGGAAAACATAATGTTTTTCAATTACAATGTTAGGTTTGTTTTTGGGATAAATTCTATTTAACTACGGAACCCTTCATTGTGCGTGGTCCGACATGGACTTGGCCAGTTTATTTTCAAAGCTTTTTTTTTCTTTTAAAACATGGCATTATTTTGTCATTCGTTCTCCATGTATGAGAAGAGCTCGTGGCTAAGTAATAACAGCCGCACGGGTCGATCCATCAGGTTAAGCTACGCTTGCCGGGGTTGGTCCGTGGATGGGTGATCATCTTTAAATACCGACATCTTTACATTACTCCTCCGTGTCTCAAAAAGCACGTTAAGCCGTTGGTCCCGGCTGTCATTCGTGGAACTTTGACAGTCGTTACGGGTCGTCAGAAGCCCGAAAGTTTGACAACCAGTCTTACCAAGGAGTATCGTATTACCCAGTAATTGGGTTGTGGAGGTCAGATAGGCAGTCGTTCCATATAAAATACTGGTATTCAGTTGCATCCGGTTAGACTGGAAGCCGACCCCAACATAGTTGGGAAAAGGCTAGGCAGATTGATTTTCGAGCCGTTTGGGGTTGAAACACTAGGGCCATGGGGTCCGAGTGCACACTTGGTTTTTCACGACATCGCTAAACGGTTGGTCGACTCCTCACGTGACCAGAGGGCTGGCCTATTTTTTGCCCAAAGAATCAGCATTGCCATACAACGTGGAAATGCTGCCAGCCTTTTGGGCACTTTTCCTGTTGACAGCGATGCGGACGAATTTTTTGATGCCCTATGATCTTTTCCCCTCCTTTTTTATATACCATGTACTATAGTATCTACGTACTACAGACATTTTACATCATACTTACACTTTACATTCATTAATACATGTATATATCATACTTCTATGATTTTGCATCAATATTTTGCGAATCGGTCTAAAACGATTTTTCTTTAATTTTCATTGTTATGACACTTATGTCAGGCTGTCAAACTATCATTACTTTTTCTTCCAAATTTATTACTAGCTTAGTCTATGAAGGTTACTTTTAATTTATGTAATTTAAATTATTTTTATCAATATGTTAGCCCAAATATTGTATTTTATAGATAATTTTGATTGTTCACTGAATAACTGTATCCTAAATTAGATTTATAAAAATAATTGACATGCTCTCAGAATTCAGCGAAGAGGTTCTTGAATGAATACTGATATTTATGGCCGATTCGATGACTGACAAGTGGCAGTTTTTTGAAAGAAGGACTTTGGGAGAAAAAACTGGAGGAACTGGACGAAGGGGAGATTTGTTTTTTATTTGTCTACGGTGGCCGATTCCCGGCCACCGTAGGCGCGGGCTTGCGGACAACGAGTAATGGGCAGCTCGCCGTCCGGTAAGGACCAGGCCCGGGTCGACGGCGCGTTGTGTTCCACGCGCGCCTCAAAGAGATGTCAGCAGTGACGGGGTCCAACAGGGCCGATGCCGCCGGGGTCGCGGGTAGTTCGAAAGATATACCGTGGCCCTGGCACGGGCAACATGGGTGGGTTTTAGTCACTGAAAGTCTGACACCCGCTCTGCCCAGAGTGGGAGAAGTCATTTGACGATTTCCCATCCACAAAAAAAAAAAAAGGCCTAGCAGGAACGCGCGGAGCAGGCTAAAAAAATTGATACGATTTTAAAATTGAAAATACTAGAATCGCACGTAATATTTATTGCCTACATTTTAAGACTTTAAATTTATGCCTGGAGATGATACTAATTGTGCTTGCCGCATAAATTCAGACCAAAATATTATAGGGTAGTTGCATTTTTGATTCAAAGGTCAGTCCAATTTAAGGCTTACGCAGACAGGCGCGACGTGATTCTGATAGCATGAAGTTTTCAGAGAAATTGTTCAACTAGAATCGCGTCGTACTTTCGCATGGCGCCTGTCTGCGGGAGCCGTTACGTTACGTTTATTTCTTGTCGCTAAAGTCTCTGCTATTGCCAGGAACTTATAAAATAAATAAAAAAAATAAAAATCTTTTAATTCAGACCATTAATTAGTCCATTTGGGTTAGTATACAAACAACTTATAAACTAATGTTAGTACTTAAATCTACCAGAAGTAATTGTTTTAATTTATACATCTACATACACTCAGTGGCATGTAGGCGTATCCAATGCCCCAGCATGGGGCTGTCCCACCTGTCCGCAATAACCCTCAGAATGCTGTTGGGGCTGGCGCGAATCCGGCTCATGATGGATGCGCAGCGCTTACGCATGAGTGCAGGAAACCCATCTATTCCCGCTTCTGCAAACATGCCCGAAGCACTGCAGTAGCGCGGTAGCCCCATCAGCACCCTGAATGCGTTATTGTACTGTACGCGCAGAGCGTTGTATGTCCTCCGCGTGTAGTTAACCCACAGACTGCATGTATACAACGACTGGCAGTACGCTGTAAATAGCGTAGCCTTAACCGCAATCGTGCATTTCGCAAATCTGCGAGCCAACATATTGCAGCGGACAGCCAACGCTCTGCGCTCACGCTCAATGTCCAGATTGTCTTTTAGGTCGTCGGTGACCCAGTGGCCCAGATACTTAAACTTAGTAACTTGTTTTAAAAGACTTTCACAAAGTTTCAACTGTGGCACAATGGGGTAGATTTTAGTACCGGCCTTAAAAACTAGTACCTCACTTTTCTTAACCCTTAAATTGGCAAATGAATCTATTTCTAAAATGTAATATTTTTTTGTTATTTCCTGGTTCATTATGATCCCAGAGAACTGAAAAAAATGGGAAAAAAAAATTACCTATTACAGTTTTCGCGAAAATCTATGTACTCCGGAGAGTACATTGCCAACTATAGTATAAAATATATCTTCATATGTTTGTACTACGTAGAGTACGGTGCCAAGGTATCAATAAAACACATCTAAGTTAAATCTTTAGTTTTTTAATCATAATTTCAAAATTCTTACTGAACAATATTTATTGGGTGTGAAATTGGCGGAAGCAATTTCTTTTGTTTGTTTCTCCTACCACAAAACACAGATGCATTTTGCACTTTATGCAAAACACTTTGGTTCTTCCCTCTTTGCAAAACCTACAGCGTGATTGCTTATTTGCCGATTCTGGAAAATGTCCGATACCATCGTACCTGACACTATCTACCGGCCTATCAGCTGTAGGTTTCTGAATTATTCTTCCTTTTATCTTCTCCATACATCCATTAGACTTGGCGAGTTTTCCAGCCTGACAAAGTCCTTCAAATAAATCAAGTCTGAACTCTTTTAGAGACTTTTTAGGTCTCCCATCTCGCCTGTAAAGAAGCCAGCCGTTGTTTACGCATATATCCAGCAATTGCGAAAATATACCCAAATACCACCGACGGCTCTTGAACGGAGTTCGGTACAAAGATATAAGCATATCTGCAAGATCTACGCCCCCCATATGCTTATTGTACTGTTTTACAAGTTGAGGGCAGTCAACGTCAACCTTGCGTTTGTCTTCCTTCGAGTATCTCCTTATCTTTTCAATAGGATGAGAATCCACGTAGGAACTTATAAGCGTTACCACCTTGTTATCGTTCCACTTCACGACAGCTAGCTTGTTGCTATTGCACACAACTTGGGAACTGTATCCTCTTCTTTTCTTTTTTATTTCTTTTTCAGAGGGTAACAGATCTTGACAACCCCTGAGCCGGTTTGTTCTTATTGTTCCCAGGCTAAATATTCCATATTCTTCCCGCAACAAGTAAATAAGCTCTGGAGAAGTAAAGAAGTTGTCCGCGTATATGATGGATGGCTTATTTTTTATTGTTTTGCATAACGCTATTACCACCATGCCGCCAACCCCAAGTGAACCCCAAGTCTTTGGCTGTGAAAGTATGTTCACGAAATGTGTCATCTCCACCATACATTATGAAATCATATATAATGCCTGAAACTCCGGCGCGTACAAAGTTTTTGAAACCCCATTTTTTTGGCTTGTTCTTTATATACTGCCTCCTTTTCCCAGCTTTCGTACCTTTATATGGGATCATCATCTCATCTATTGAGTACTGCCCTTCTTCCTCTATTTTCAAACAATTTTGTCTGATTTTTTCCATAACAGGGCGTATTTTGTAATAGCGATCTGAGTTCTCCATGCTATTATCCACAAAGTGAATGTTGCGGCGTATCTGTTGATAACGTTTTAGGGGCATTTCATCGGCTATTAGAGGATATCGGGTTTTTCTTGCCCAGTAATCAGTGTATGCTGGCATGTGAACTACTCCCATTACCATTTCAATAGCAAGAAAACTTTCTAACTCTTCATTTGTCAACTGTAGAGATTTGCCATGTTGTTGAACCGCATATAAGTTTGTGTTGTGAACAATTTCTGAAATGATGTCCGGTGAAAAAAAACAGCGAAAGTATTCCAATACTGTTTCATTTTGAGTTTTATGAAGCTCGTGTACTCCCTCATCCACGTAGCCCCTATGGCGTAAATAAGTTTTTTTCCAGCTGTAATTCAGTGAAAATTTAGTTTTCTTAACTTTTTTGACAACTACTGAAGGCTTCTTGCGTTTAGATCTAGTGATTAGAACAGGCAAAGCTTTTGACGTACTAGGAACTGGTGACTGCAGAAATTCTACAGATGGAGTGGGTAACGATTGAATTGAATTCAATGTGGGTATTGCATCGTAATTATTAGTTGAAGGAGATGGAAAAACTTCTTGAAGCGTTGGTGTTAGCGGCACATCATCAATGTTACAGTCAAATACGTTATCAGAGTCGTTGGGGTCGTCTTCTAGAATGTTCAGTCTTTCATATGAGGAGTCTAATGAAGGTGGGTCGGAACTGAGCTTAGGTGAAGATGGCGGAAGGAAGTGTGATTCGTCTTCAGAACTAGAATTACTGTCACCGGAACATGCATTTTCTTTCGGGATCAAAGCTAATATCTTATGCGATCGTGTCAGGTTCAAGCACTGTAGAAAAAGAAAAAAAGAACATGCTGTACGACATACAATGCACACCTCAACCGATACTATTTTATATCAAAACAACCAAAAAAAACCAGTTTGCATCTCTTTATGTTCTTGGCAATGTACTTCATGTATACCGAACTTTATTTTGTATTCTTTACTAAGTACTTGGCAACGGTATTCACGGAGTACACACAAAGTTTCGAACTCATAAAATGATGATTACGTAATTTACACAATAAATTACGAACGATTGATATTATTTATAATGTCCATAAGCAATGTACAGCCCAATAACCTCAAGTCCCATTCAAAAAAGTTTAGAAAAACTTAAAAAACTTACCCGTGACGCAGAGACACCAAACCGCTTCGAAGACATTTTGAATTTGACAGACAATTTTCGATGTTACCACATCCTAATATTTTTTCTACCAAAATATAAAAGTATTGCAAGTAAAAAAAAAACATAAATGGTATTCTTTTTAAGATTAGTACTACAATTATTTTTTTCAAAGTTTATGTCTTTGGTGGAGTACACTGCCAATTTAAGGGTTAACATTGTATCTGAGCCCATGGGCCTCCGCGTACCTTTCACATAACGTAAGCAGATTCACCATTGCGTTAATCGAAGGGCTCAGCAACACCATGTCGTCAGCATAACTAAGATTATTGACGCATACGCCGTCCACGTGACAACCCTGATAGGTGCTGCTGAGCTCAACAATCAACCGGTTTATATACAGACTGAAAAGCCGAGGCGAGGACAAACCACCCTGCCTCACCCCACACTCCAGCCTATACACATCCGAAAATGAGCCTGCCCACCTCACGCAATTGGTCTGATTGTTATACCAATACCGAAGTATTGATACAACCCCCCTATCCACAGAAGTATCATTTAATAATTTCTGCCACAGCAAGTCGTACGACACCAGATCAAACGCCTTGGAAAGGTCTAGGAAACATGCAATTACAGGCGTTTTCCTAGACGTGTAGTACTGGACAGAGTGCTTGAGAGACAGTATGGCACTTTCTGTTGAGAGACCTGGTCTGAATCCAAACTGCGCATCATGCAATTCAATGCGGGTTGCCATATGTCTGTCAAGCAAACTATCCAGCACCTTGGCCATGACAGTAGCAAGTGATATGGGCCTATAGTTCGTAAGATCTGATGCATCCCCGGTCTTGTCCTTTACAATCGGCACAACCACTGTTTTCATAAGGTCACTGGGCAGATGACAATGACTTAAACAGAGTGTGTAAAACATCCCCAGTACCCGTGGCAGGTGTACTCCCGCGTGCTGCAAGTGCTCGATGCTGAGGTGGTCGTGTCCAGGAGACTTGCCTCTTATCATAGATTTTAACACAGTAGCGACATCTTTAGCAGAAAATATAACCTTTAGCTCCGCCTGACATACCTCAGCATCGACCACCTGTGACGCGGGACCAAGAGGTGACTCAACCTTGAAATGCTCTACAAACAAGTTTGCTATAGCAGTGGGGTCATGTTGGCCCGCTACACTCACGGGGATGCCCGGCCTCGGATTTAATTTATTTGTACTTTTCCAGAATCGAGAAAAATCTTTTAATTTATGGTGCTCTGCTATGATGTCCATTTTTATTTTATCCTGGTTGTTTTGACACCATTTCAATTTAGATTTAAATATTTTTCTCATGTTGTACATTTTATTGTACAAAGAACCAGAAGACGGTTTTCCAAATATAACCCATTCTTGAAAAGCAGCACGAGCCTCCCCGTGAGCCTGCCTAACATGCCTATTCCACCCTACTACGCGTTTACCCCTTGTACCCGTACCCCCTCCCCCAGCTCCATTACTGGAACATTGGGCAGCCTCGGTAAGTATACACACAATGTTCTTGTACATGTTATCTAGTAAAACTCTGTGATGAGCATCTACACAAACGCCATTAGCGCATTCTACAAGCTCTATTGGAAAGTCAATTTCTTTCAACTTCGTATGACATAATTGACTATATTTATTTATTTGACTGGTATCCCGTTCACCCCATATCGCTTTATTTTTACACTTATTATGGCTAGGAGTCACAACTGCAGGTGTTATCATACCAAAATTACACTGTAGCTGTATAGGCATGTGATCGGACCAGTATGTATCGTACAACACAGCGGCACTAACGAGCAGACGCTTCGCGGCCTCAGTCACTACACAGTGATCGAGCCAGCGGTGACAACCGTGCGCGTCGCTCACAAACGTGTACGTACCATGTGGCAATAAGTCCAGGTCCGCACAGGTCCAGCACTGCTCTTCACAGAAACTCTGTAGCTCACTACCGAATAGCTCACCTGGGTGTGCGTTAAAATCACCCAGTATGATCACTGATTGCACATTATTACTTTC
Source organism: Cosmia pyralina (assembly GCA_946251885.1). NCBI lineage: Eukaryota > Metazoa > Arthropoda > Insecta > Lepidoptera > Noctuidae > Cosmia > Cosmia pyralina. The sequence goes on from OX276344.1 coordinate 6,143,624, forward strand.
TATTATTGCACTGATCTCACTAAGACAATTAGTAAACTCAGTCATATTATCATTCGAGTCCGTAGGCATGTAAACCGAGAAGATTATTATAGAGCGATCTTGTAATACTATTTTAATAGCTGTTAGGCGTACATTATCACAGCTAATCACTGTAACAGACGTAAAAAGGCTCTTCCTCCACAACAATGCTACCCCCCCATAAGGCCTGCCACGAAGTACTTCCGCTGAGGTGTCGACGGATGAGTTACCAGTAACGGCGAAATCATCATCAATCTGTCCGAGAAATGCGATATCATGCGGCAAAAGCCAGGTTTCTTGCAACGCGATGACGTCGGCCGCTACACACAGAGGCCTCACACAGTCAACGGATCTCTTTATACCTTTACAATTAAAACTTACTAATTTGGTCGTACTATCCATTTAAACTAGAATTATTCTTATTCATTTTCAGAGTATTTTCTCCGCTTATTTTCTTCTTAGAGAAGTCAACAAATCTTCGATATGATATGCCTTCCGGCCAGAAGTCCTCCCTCATGAGCATGTTTACTTTATGTTTCGGGACAGAAATCTTGTAGGCATCGTAACTTTTAGACACTCTCATCTTCATTTTCTCAACATCAACACGTACCTTAACCTTTTCATTGATATAATCTGTGATATCAGACTGTGTTACCTGTTTATCAACGTGATAAATATACAAAACTGTTCTTTCATCTGATGCCTTGAACTTTCCTTGCGGGTCCAATACCGCTTTTCCTACATTTCCCACAAAACGACTTCTCATCTTCTTTTTCTGTACGACGGTCCACTCCCCTTCACTTACAATCTGAGCAAGTGTTTTTGTTGGTTGAGGTTCCGAAGACAGTTGGCCGACCGTAGCCTCCGTGTGTCCCGAGCATGTTGCGATGTTGTTATTCGCACTAATAGGCATCAGCTGACTCGACTCGGTGTTGTTATCAGTGAGCATCGGTGCACCGACACCGGTTTGACACTCGGTCCCGTACTGTTCACCCTCCTTGTTCGTTTTTTGCCTATTTTGCTCGGTTGATAATGACAAACAGTGGGTAGGAGACAATACTGGTAATACACATACATTGTCCTCTTTTGTTATAGAACTTAAACTTTGTTCCGATATATTTATGTTAGCGATAGGAATATGTTGCAATCCCATCGGCCCGCTATCATAGTCACAACTATCTAACCTGTTAACACCACCACCGCGCTTTGCGTTCACAAATGAATAACATGAAGTTTTCATAGTGGTCAACTTTTTCAAATCCGCTATGTCAGACTTCATTGATTCAAGCTGATTAGCAGTTGCGTATTGCAATTTTATATCTTCAATTTCACTTTTCATTTTTGTTAGATCTTTTAGTAACTTAGTTACGTCCACATGATCAAATAATACGGGGGGTAGTTTCTGCAACTCTTTCGCCACAAAAACTGGTCGCTCGTCTGGATGCGTTACTTGTAACAAGCTGATAATGTCGTCGATGTCCCGTAGTTTCTTTCCATCCTTCTTCCTTCTTATCTTACGTTTTGAAGATGTTGGGATGGAATCAAAAAGAAGGTTTTTTGCTTCCACAATATCACCATCGGAGAAAGCACTGACACATATCCGACTTAGGGTTTCTTCGTCCATTATGTCCAATTTGTTACAAACAAAAGCTAACAATTCGTTAATAACGACATTGCAGCTCGCACATTTCACTACATTCGAGGAACTCATCCTGCACTACTTATGACTCACGCGCAACGCATACGCGACCGCGACTGCTCACTAACGCTGCTGCGCGTGGACTCCAACTTATGCCTAAATTCCATATTTTTCACTATCATAAACTTTTCAATCATTTTCTTTACCGCTCCTCTAGGAGCCGGATACCTATAGCTATTTATTGTACACAGGAAATTAAGCCCTTTGTCGTTCATTCATCCGGCTTTCAAGATTCATTTTTGCTTGCGTGCCTCGGAATCTGCCACTTCTCGGTAACATTGCTTACCTTGCTAATGGACATAATTGAAATGTAGACTCTATTGAAAACTAAATATGGGCTGTTTTCCTGTATTTTGTGAGATGTTGCATATTCTTTTCCCGTTGTTGAAGTCCAGTGCATCACCGTAGAGATACGACCCGATGTTGTGCACTTAAGGTAGATATTTATTATTTAGGGTTAGTACTGGATATGGTTAGGCGTAGTATTTATTTTTTTTATACCTAGGGAATCTATTGCTTTCATTATAATTTGTGTTCTAAATCAAGTTTTACAGTTACAATGGTTCTCAATAAAATCTTTTTTATTTTTTTAATGCTTCATTTGTTTAGACAAAGTTATCTTTTGCTATCGTAAAACACACAAGCAAGCAAGCACTCCAAGTAACGTGGAACCTTGTTTTAAGAAGAAATAAGTCGACATTCGCACGGACGTAAAAATATCGCAGCGATTTTGTTTCGTGCACTGGATTTTCAACGCTCTGCTTAGCGCCGAGAGTTTAAAATCCAACAGTGTTTTTTCGACGCGCTAGAATGCATTCTGTTGTTGTTAGGTTGGATTCTCAATGGTCGGCTCAACAACGAGAGTTGAAAATCCAGTGCGCGATAAAATCCCGCCGCGATATTTTTACGTCCGTGCGTACGTCGGCGAACATAAACTAGATTCTATAAAAATAACACTAATACAGTTTTTTTTTTTTTTCACTATAAAAACCGATAGAAATCGGTATTCACAGACAAACTTTTTTTATTAATTTAATTATTTAGGTTAGCCAACAATTGTATAGGCAGTTCAACCTAGAATCTAGACGTAAGTATCTGGAGGCTTCTGTACTGTATGGTATTGTTCGTGGGGATTTTGATTGTATCGATCTCATGAGCAAACTATGTTATGTAGTTCCACGCACTGTTAATATACGTAGTGTCCGTGCAGGTACCTTATTTGCTGTCAATACCTGTCGAACTAATTCTGGTTTGCGCTGTCCTTTCCGTCGAATGGTTGAATCATATAATTGTAATTTTGTTAGTATTGACATTTTTGTATGCTCAAAATCCAAATTTAAATGCAATGTTATAGAAATTATTATAACCCAATAATGATAATAGGAAAGTAAGCTACTCTAAACTTTACTATTTATATATTTGTTTTTTTTTTGTGTTAGTTGCCAAGAAATCAATTATAATTTCTATTTTGCATGATGTAATTAATTTATTATTAATGTGATGTAATTATTTATTAGTTTTATTGCCTATCTAGTGGCACTCATTATCATATTTTCTTTTGTTAATATGCGGATAATGTAGTGGGCTGCAATATTGTTAATAGTTTGTATTATCTTTTCTCTATTTCAACACATATTGTAGCTGTTTATTGTCCCTGAATAAAATGAAATAAAATAAAATAAAATTGTTTACACAATACAATACCTTTAAAATAATTTCGTTAACAGTACTTACGAAAACTTTACTTAACTTACTTGCCTTTAATTTACTTTTTTGACTTTTGGTTCATGTTTTCAATCTGCCAACCCTAGGCACTGCTGCGCTGCATGAACGCAAGTGACTCGGCTCGTTTTTCAGTCCAGTGCACATTACTGCCCGCGACTGTACTACAAACAACATTAAACTTTTTATCTCTGACTATACCTGTCTGTCTGACAGTATAAACTCCATCTGCAGCCCGCAAGGATTTCGTCACATTTTTATTATATGCATAACTTTTTACTTTGAGTTCGCAAATTTTTTATAGTGATAGTATTGTCATTGAAAACTTACCGTACTGCAGAGGAGCGATTCCCGTATTTGGAACAGTCGCATTCTAATCTCCGTCACAATCTTCTATACTAGCACCACAAATCACTAAATACGTTGAGCGCTAAACGAATTTAAAACATTGTTCTATTTCTGTCAATTGTCTGAAGTCGTCAGGGATGGGATGATGTTTTAAATTATAAATAAATAAAAATCCATATTACAAAAAACACAATCAATCTGCCTAGCCTATTCCCAACTATGTTGGGGTCGGCTTCCAGTCTAACCGGATGCAGCTGAATACCAGTATTTTACATGGAGCGACTGCCTATCTGACCTCCACAACCCAGTTACTGGGTAATACGATACCCCTTGGTAAGACTGGTTGTCAGACTTTCGGGCTTCTGACGACCCGTAACGACTGTCAAAGATCCACGAATGACAGCCGGGACCAACGGCTTAACGTGCTTTCCGAGGCACGGAGGTCTCGGTATGTAAAGATGGTCACCCATCCACAGAGCAACCCCGGCAAGCGTAGCTTAACCTGATGGATCGACCCGTGCGGTTGTTATTACTTAGCCACGAGCTCCTCGACATTATAATCCTCCTCCTCGATATTATAAAAAAACACATTACACATTATGTTCAGCGCTAAATGTATTCAATGTACGAGTATGTATGTGTTTGTATTTATTTTGATTGGTGTGTGTTTGTGTTGTGTTGTATTGTATGTGTTTGTGTACCTTGGAATCATAAAAACCTGTTTTATGTGTAGAATAAAGATTATTTGAATTTATTATTTGTACGTCCGTCCATTTGTTACCTTACCTCACAACTTAACGGATAGGCCATGACCCGGGTTCGGACATACGATAATTTTTATTCCGATAGTACGTTCCCCTGGCATAACTTCCGACTCATACACGGGCGAAGCTGCGGGCAAAAGCTAGTCTTCTATCTATATACTGACTAACGCACAGCCCAAGCCGCTGAACCTAGAGACTTGAAATTTTGCACAAGTGTAAGCATCCGTTAAGTAAGGATTTTAGGAAATTCCACCCCTATGCTGGTGAGAAAGACAAACCAACCGATGTCTGATATTGACAGCTATAAATGTGAAATTAGTTTTAAGTTTGTTAATAAAGGCTATTTGAATTTGAATCTTCTTTCGGCCAGGAATAAGAAACAATTCAAGTAATCATAGTAAACTGTTAAACCAATGCAAAACAAAACTAATCCAATATTCAGCCAAGGTTTAGCACCACATATTAGTTCCACCCTTCACCGTTCTATTGATACCTCTCGTTAGTCCGTGACTAACTTATATAATATCATTCATAATTTGGGTCGGGATCGAATTTTATGTAATGGAGGAAGCTTGGTGTAAATTCGGAGCGCGGTCGCCGCGTGGCTATTGGAAGCACTCGTGTCACGGTGGAGTTGTGTGGATACGACTGGTCATCATTAATAATAGATTTTAGGCTTTATTTAGATGTGCCTAATGCACATTTTGGTAATTTCCAGTTTGAACAGCCGCACGGGTCGATCCATCAGGTTAGTCCGTGGATGGGCGATCATCTTTACATATCGAGTCTCCTCCATGCCTCGGAAAACACGTTAAGCTGTTGGTCCCGGCTGGATCTTTGACAGTCGTTACGGGTCGTCAGAAGCCCGAAAGTCTGACAACCAGTCTTAGCAAGGCGTATCGTATTACTCAGTTTCTAGGCTGTCAAGGTCAGATAGGCAGTCACTCCGTGTAAAATACTGGTATACAGCTGCATCCGGTTACACTGGAATCCGACCCCAACATAGTTGGGAAAAGGTTAGGCAGGTGATGATTCCTTTAAGCACCAAAACAATCTATGTTGTATATATTTTTGTAATTACATTTTAAAACCATTAATTTTGATAGATTTGGGATATTTATGTTTTGTAGACTTACATTTTACGCCAAAAATCTGCCATTTAGATTTTTTTTTAATTTAAAAAAAAAAAATTAAAAAGCGTTTAATAATGGCATCTCATTACACAAAGTTTAAAGTACCCAGTGACACTAGCGCAAAAAAGAAAAATCTAACGACGTATCAGTCTTCAAAATCGGTCAAGCCGTTTAGACAACTGATGGAGGTTACAATGGAACGGACATACATACATACGCGCGAAAAACATTACCCTCCTTCTGGGTCAGTGGGGTAAAAAATAAATTAAGTTTACTATCAAAAATATTTTCAATTACCTAATATGCACATTTTGAATGCAATTTTGCAATAAAATTACTTAGGATTTAAAATTATAGCAAAAAAATATATAAAACAGTAGAGGTATTTCCAGAATTAAATTCTAACGAGGAAATTTAACCCAATTGCGTATTGCGACTATTTATAAAATAGTCAACAAACATTTATATTTAATAATTAAATCCATACATGCTGTAATAGTGAAATAAATGATTACGAAAAAGCTCCTAATTCATTTTTGTATCGCCTTAAGGCAAATACTTATATATATTGCCAGCGCTGAAATTAAAAACTTCGTCTTTAAAAAGCACAATTTTAATTTATTAGAACTTCGTCGTGTCTGAGCAGTGGTGACACAGTGGTAACGGCTCCGACTTACGAGTTTACATCGTGGGTTCGAACCCAGGCAGGCGATTTACTTTGTGAAAATAATTTCGTCACCACTGCTGTCAAAACGGTGAAGGAAAACATCGCGTGAGGAAACCAGCATGTTCTAGAATCAAACATTCAAAGACATGTGTTATCTACCAACCCGCACTGGGCCCGCGTGGTTGATTACAGCCCACTTCCTCTCGAAGAGAGTAGGCCTGTGTCCCAGCAGTGGGAACATTATAGGCTGGTTATGTATGTATGTGTCGTCTCATTTATCTTGATATTTTGCCTGCATGTTGTCTTGCCCCACACATTTGGCTTCAAACTTCAAAGCGACCTCAAACACAATGTTGAACGTCTTCAAATAAACATGTTTTCGTGTGTGCAGACTGTCAAACATTGTTTGACAAACATGTTCCTGGCGCACTTAGTATAATAAAGCAAATATTTTAATGGAAATGTGACTGCGCAATTTATGTTTCGTGAGTACTTTTCATATCTGAAGCGTTCTCAGTTTGATGTTTTTTTGAAGAGTTTGTTTATTTTACTGTATGAATGTGTATATGAAATTGAGAACGAATCAGGCAGTGTTATTGCTTTGGACGTTTTATTTTATATTTTTCTTGTAATAAGACGAACACTTTATAAAGTTTTCTTTTAACTCATCAATGCCTACTGCAGTCCATTCAGTTTCCAAGATTTGTCATTGAAACTTATTGAAAATCAAGTAAAACTAACATATTTCCTTGATGAATCCATGAGATCATAGCTTTTCTTTAGTAATCGATTACTTACTTAATCTGATTTACAAAGAAAGAAAAAAGTTGTAGTTAAAAAAAAAAAATGTGTGTTGTGTTTAAAAATTATTTACCAAGGTGGTTTGACTCTTGCTCCTATTCAAATCCTGGATTTACCCGGAAACCACACCATATTATCCGTATAATATTACTGAGGTAACTAAGTCTGCGTTAATGAGGCCTAAAGCGATACTTCGCAGACCAAGCATGTAAGTCAATTTTCCACGCCCTTAGCCGTAAACAGGATCCTTAATGGCGGGCAAGTCGGCTTGAACGGTAATTATATGGTTCTGGACCATAATTACCTAATAGGATTCGTATTTAGGTTTGATATAATTATAGACGGTGTAAGGGGCATGGACGCTCAAAATTCTACCATGAATTCTACCAGAACTGAAATTTCGCGTCAGTTATTAAAAATAAAATCAGCTGTTTCATACAAAAGTGCGGTAAAAATTTATGCAACAGCTGTTTTTTTTTTCTGTAACCAGCAAAAAATTTTAACGATGGTCTAAAATACTTATTTTATGAAAGTTTGCGCGTTGATGTAAATAACACCCTGTATGGATTAGAAATGCCCAAGAATTGACAAACAATAATTGATAAAGATGAAAGAAAACCTTTTTTTTTCGAAAAAAACGGCTGTCATTACTGTCCTAACCACTTCACTTAAGACTAGCACTGTCAACAGTGAAGCGAGGCCTTACGTTTCGGGCTTCGTAATCGTGTGTGCACGTAATGAGGTGTGGTTTAATTGTAGTTTGGTGTAAATGTATGCGTGTGAGCGTGTGAGCGTGTATGAACAATGGCCTTAGTGCGAGTTTTTATACTTACTCAATAGCATTTACGTTAACGTCAACTAACGTCAATTTCTATGGAATAATTTTGTTTCCCATTATAGTCATCAGATGGCGCTTTCAATACAGTATAAATTGAAGTTTACGTTAACGTAATCGAGTAAGTATTAAAACTCGCACTAGGCTTCACAGCGAGGTGTAGTTTTGCGCATGCTTCACTGTATTGTGCGCAGCGCTAAGTTTGATGTTTTATTTATTTTGAGACTTAGAACAGGCAGTATCTCCAGTTCTGGAGCCATAGCGCTTGATGGTGCGCTTCTGCCAGTCTGCTCCGACTTTCGGCATCTCGGTTCACTCGTGCAAAGCGATGGCGAAGTAGATCGGACGGTTAAGCATAGGATTAACACTGGATGGATGAAATGGCGGCAGGTCAAGGGAACAATCTGCGACTCCCGCATTCCCCTTAAACTTAAGGGGAAGATATATAAAACAATGGTTAGACCTGCTGTCTTGTATGGATCAGAATGTTGGGCCACAAAAGGGATGAATGAAAAGCAGTTGCATGCAGCTGAGATGAGAATGCTAAGAGGGATGTGTGGTGTTACACGAATGGATAGAATAAGAAATGAGTACATAAGAGGAAGTCTGAAAGTAGCACCGGTGACTGAAAAGTTGTGCAGAAATCGGTTGTCATGGTATGGGCACATGCCCATACCATGACAACCGATTTCTGCTGATTTGATGCGGAGGAGTGAGGAAAATGTCGTGAGGAAAGTTTTGAGTATGAATGTCGATGGTTATAAGAGTAGGGGAAGACCAAATAAACGATGGATGGACTGTGTGAAAGATGACATGGCTAGAAAGGGGGTGACTACCGAGATGACGAATAATAGAGAAGTATGGAAAAATAGGACATGTTGCGCCGACCCCAAAATGATGACTTAGAACAGGAATTGGTTTGGTGATTGCTATTAATTATACAGTCAGCAAACGGGAGGATTCTGCTGTAAATCTTCTGGACGTGAACTCAGGATAGGTTGATGCATATTCATATTCGTTAAAAACATAATATTAGGTACCTAATACTGTTCATGCTTGCTTTATAAATTATCAAAATCTAAACCTAAAAATTTCTTTATTTAGACAATAATCCATCGATAATGTTAGAAAAATTGCAATGATAGAAAATTCAAACAGTGTTAGTAAGTAATTTATTAGAGTTTGAAGCATGAAACTTGTACCTTACTTGTACATCTTCTGTGGAAACATAGAAGATGACCAAGTAAGGTACAAGTTTCTCACTAATGAGCATACTCTCTACAAGATGCCTCAAAATTGGCGAATAGAAACTCTGTCACTGTTTTCAGAATGCTGTAGCTACTGCCCCGCGTTCTAGTTACTAATGATCCGTTTTTTTTTCGGATGATCGCATGAAAGCCGTCGATCGTTCGATCCTGTGTAAACATTTCTGACGCACTGCAGAAACGGGGCAGTCTCAAGAGCATTCTGAAAATATTATTATATCGGACGCGCAAGACATCTAGCGATCTTTTGTTGTAGCTGATCTATTGTTGTAGCTGATCCATAGACCTCACGTTACCTGACCTCGATACCTAATGTTATAAATCATAAAGAATATTATTATTATCTACAACTTAATATCATGTTTTGGTGTTGAAATACTAAGGTTAACAAAGCCTCTTACAGTAATTAGAGTGAAAGTCAGTCATTAAAGTTCTTGCTATCATTAAGGAGAAAACAATATCTTGGTTTGCTTAAATTTGGTCTGGGAGATGTCTAAACACTTTTTATGGTACACACGGCTACACATCAAGCTATACATTTCCAGTTTACACTGACCTGTCATTGTAAGGAAATCATATATAATGCGAGATGAGCTTATACTGGAAATGTATAGCTTGTTCTGTAGCCGTGCGTACTTACATCTGCAGGTATTTACAAGAGATGGAAAGGGTATTAGTATTTTGTTTAGTTTTAGCGGTTTTTCGGCTTTTTTTTCTCGCGTCATGATAAATGAGATATAGTGTCAAAAGTCCATGCCGTAGTAAAAAAAATCACCCTATCAACGAGGCTTGTTGCAGTGTTTGTAGACGATATTAGGTTGTTTTTAGGGTTCCGTACCTCAAAAGGAAAAAATGGAACCTTTGATCACTTCGATGTCTGTCTGTCATTCTGTCAAGACCCTTTTTCTCAGAAACGCGTGGATGTATAAATCTGAAATGAATATCAAATACGTAAGTTTATAGTCCCTTCGATCTCTAAAAAAATCAAGCTTCTAAGTCAACGCAATAAAAAATACGGCTATTTATGCGACATATTTTGATATTTGCAAGTAAATCAAAACCTGTACGGTACTTCCCGCTGACCTAGAATCATGAAATTTGGCAAGAGGCAAAGTCTCACAGCAAAAGTAAAGGAAAAAGTCCGAAAATCATTCATTTATAACTTTAAAATAATTATATAAAAAAAAAAAAATTTTTTTTGGGATTACAAACTTAGATTTGCAGTACCGTGACGTATATCAATGTATGGGAGGAGGAGCTCGTGGCTAAGTAATAACAGCCGCACGGGTCGATCCATCAGGTTAAGCTACGCTTGCCGGGGTTAGTCCGTGGATGGATGACCATCTTTACATACCGAGACTCCTGCGTGCCTCGGAAAGCACGTTGAGCCGTTGGTCCCGGCTGTCATCTGTGGATCTTTGACAGTCGTTACGGATCGTCAGAAGCCCGAAAGTCTGACAACCAGTCTTACCAAGGGGTATCGTATTACCCAGTTATTGGGTTGTGGAGGTCAGATAGGCAGTCGCTCCATGTAAAATAATGGTATTCAGCTGCATCCGGTTAGACTGGAAGCCGACCCCAACATATTTGGGAAAAGGCTTGGCAGATTGATTGGGAGAACATGTTTTTCAACTACAATGTTATGTTTGTTTTTGGGATATTTTTTTTTAACTACGGAACCCTTAATTATGCGTGGTCTGACACGCACTTTGCTGGTTTTTTTATGAATCTATCAAAAAGTCGTTCTCAGCGACAACGAAATGAAACGAAACTTTTCACAACCAGAGAGCCAAGCTTGACTTGGTTTATGAAGCAGTCAGTTGGTTTGTTTGACTATAAAAGTTTGTTGCTAAAGGCGTGCAGTCACCAGTACCATTTCATAGCCTAGCTAGGTAATAACAAAGTACGTCTTGCGTCGTATCCACACTAAGTAAACGAAGACGGTACGTATATCCACAGTAACACCTCGGCCTCACCCGCCGGCGGCCACCAGACATTATTTATACGCCGCCGGCGCCCTAACGTGACATATTTTAAAGCGACCGTTTTAATAAGTCGCCTTTAACCTGCCACTTTTGGTTCGTAGCTTTAATAGAAGAGATACGTGGGTGCACGCATTTGGATAGAGATGTGAATAGAATTGGGTGAGATTAGCTTTTGTTACTGCTTGAATTTGGGGACCTAAAGAGAGGTGCTTTGCGATTTGATAGGGTTGTGAAAGAAACTTTGTAAAATTGATGTTCAGAATTGGCATAAATTTAAAAAAAATATATAAAAAAAAAAAAATAAGTAACCCAAAATAAAATATTATTATTTTTTAATTGGCATTATTGGTTTTTGTCTCAATTCATTTCAGAAACACTGCAAATATGCTAGTTTATTCTTGGCTCTCTGTTTTGGCTCAGCATTCGTTATCAGAGCAAAATGATCAACGATCTTTTGAACGGCAATCTAGCAGGGTCAAAGGACGCTGTAACTTAATAACTTGAGTCGCATATTCCGCCAGTAAGCTATCTCATCGTATTCGGCCGGGTCCTGTAAAGTACTGAGTTTTACAGCCGAGCCGCCGTGCCTCGTCTATTTCCTACGAATGTCGCTTCCGAATCGGATCTCCCCACGGAATATTCCGTACAGATAAAATAAATTCAGATTCCAGTTTTATTCTACATCCGTGGCCGGTCCCTGGCCGACGCCTATATAACTTGCGAGGATTACCCTCGCCACCTCCTAAAATCTAAAGCTAGTGGCATCTGCAACTAATTGATGTGTTCTGTGGGGAATAAAAACTGCACGATTAGGACCCTGGTAAAGGTACCCTTGTTTATTACCCGCACTTCAAAACTTCGTTTTTGCTACGAAATTGTTTATATCCAACACGGTGCGTGCAATTTTCGGCCACCCAATAAAATATAAGCTGAAATGTTGAGAATTTTCATCTTCCGAAGCAGGCTGAATCACTTTTGTTTCCAACTTTTGGGCAAGTTCGGTGTTGAAGTTGATAATTTAGGGCGTGGAACTGTTGGTCGCTGGCTAAACCTGTGCACACGCAACGTATAGCCGGCCCAATGATTTACAGGGCAATAAAGTTTTTAATTTCAAGTGGAAACATTCCATTATCGCAGTTTCGTTTTTAATAAGTGAGGGCCGGAGGTGGACAGGCCAATTTCGCTGTGAAATTGAAAAAGTTAAACGACAACATCTAGTACAATTGGTTTTGGGTCGATGTTACTGAAACTCATATCGGAGGGCGGCATGCTGACTTATCTTTCGGTTTATAGAGAACGAGGAACGATTATGGAAATTCAACAAAACTAGGATGAATGTAATAAGTTTAGGGTACATTTAGTTATTTGGGATATTGATCCTGAAACTAAAATTGGAACGGTGTGTTTCAAACTTCAGAACCTTTGTTTGGGATTCTGATTATCTATTTAACCCTTTCCTTACATAATATATGTAGGTAGTGTAGGTACCTACGATATACCAATACCATAGTTATGCAAAACTAAAAGCAAAAATATTTAAAGTGACATTTTCTGCTTAAATTAGCCTGTAGATATTTTAGCAAAATACTAAAAACTGAATTTTCTGGGGAACAATAAACTAACTCAATCAATCAATCTGGCTAGCCTTTTCCCAGCTATGTTGGGGTTGGCTTGCAGTCTAACCGGATGCAGCTGAATACCAGTATTTTACATGGAGCGACTGCCTATCAACTGTTTGTTGAAACTTATAGTACCTAACTATGTAAAAAATAAATACAAAGACAATTACACAGGGTTATTTAAACATTGCAAAGTATTACCTGTTCTAGCGCGAGCTGAATATCTGTTCCTCATAGAACATTTTGATAACAGTGATATTCAAATTCCAGTTAAATTTGAGGTGAACACGCGACAAGCGAAATCAAAATCATTCCAAGTGCCACGCAAAAATAACTTTTATGGCAGGCGTACCGCTTCTTTTCTAATACCCAGTTTACTGAACCAAATACCTGTAGACATTAGAGACTCAATGAATATTAAAAATATAAAGCGTAAGCCTAAAGAACATTGCATCGACTCGATTATAACTTAACTAGTTGAGTTGTAGTCGAGTTGATGTAGTGCTGTTAAACAGCTGTTAATAGCACGTTGATCAATCTCAGGCCATGGCACGCTAGGACAGACCCCAGAGGTCTAATTGTGTGCTTTGCTATTACACCTAGTTAAGGAACTTGTAATTTATAAAATAAATAAATAAATAAATAAATAATCTGACCTCCACAACCCATTAACTGGGTAATACGATACCCCTTGGTAAGACTGGTTGTCAGACTTTCGGGCTTCTGACGACCCGTAACGACTGTCAAAGATCCACGAATGACAGTCGGGACCAACGGCTTAACGTGCTTTCCGAGTCACGGAGGAGTCTCGGTATGCAAAGATGGTCACCCATCCACGGACCGACCACGGCAAGCGTAGATTAACCTGATGGATCGATCCGTGCGGCTGTTATTAGTTAGCCACGAGCTTTGTTATTCCCTTTATTATATTTATGATGCAAACCGTATTGAGGAGTACTGCCTTCTGAATAGGTCCTTCATCCATCCGCCTAACGAGAGTATCTAGAGATTTTGGTCGAGGTTTCGGCCATCAGGCCATTGGCAGTTACGACAATAGGCACAATGACAGCCGAACTCACATTCTACATGTCCACAACGTGCTAAGTGGAGATATTTTATTTGTTTCTCTTTCTTGGCTTTCATGAGGTTCTCGTCATGTGGTGTAAAATCGACTATCATTGCGCACGCGCACTGATCAATCTACTACCACTATGTCAAGCTTATTGGCGACAATAGTCCCGTCAGTAATTATAGACCGATCCCAGTACAACGTGACATGGTGATTTTCGAGAACTAGGTTGGGCACATACTTGTAGTACGGTACCTCAGAGTCCACAAGTTTATAATTCAAAGTAAGTTGTTGGTGAATAATCCTGGCCACTTGTGTTATCCCTGTGTAAGTACTCGCCGTTAGCCAGATGAGAACAACCAAACATAATAAGTCTGATGGACTCACCCGGACGGTGGCATTCCTGACACATGTCAACCATCTCATCCTTCATAATGTTTCCAGTAGTTATTGGTCAAGGTAACATAAGTCCATAATTGCACAGACGATACCTTCAGTTTCCCCTAAAAGGTTCCCTAAACGTAGCCAGGATACAGACGCTAAGAAGTCTACACCGGGCTCGTGAAGAGGCCGATAGAAGCGCCCGTGAAGCTTCATGTTTTGTCATACCTCCTTGTTGTCATCGGCAGTACTACAGGTTTGCGCCAGTTCTTTTTAGCCATGGAGAGCGGGGTGAGCCCCGCTCACTGCGACCACAACACGATATCCACTTTGGCTTTTTAACCGATTTCAAAAACGGAGGTTCTGTATTCGACCCGTATGTATGTTTGTTTGTCCGCGATTTTCTCAAAAACTAATGAACGAATTTTGATGATTCTTTCACTAACGTGATCTATGTACTTTCAAAAAGGTTTTAGTATATAAAAAATTATGTAATTATTCGTATGTACAAAGTTATATGCATAAATGCACTGTATCTCCGGCATTTCTAAGTGGATTTTGATGATACTTCTTTTCGTTCGACTTGGGCTTACCTACCTACTTATGTAATTGTATATTCAACTGAAAATGGAAAAATAAATTAACTTTAAAAAGTGAAAACCGACTTCAAAACCAAAAACGAATAAAATAGCTTTCATAAAACACTTAACTGCATCCGAAGTCGATGTCAAGCTAAAGTGCATTGAAGAATTGAAGACACCGACTTCAGAAGCTGCTAAGTGTTTTAAGAAAGTTATTTTATTCGTTTTTGGTTTTGAAGTCGGTTTTTACTGTTTTTAAAGTAAATTTATATAAAATATTCTCTGAGATTGCACACCTCGCGGTTGTGGATGGTCTTAATTATTATTATTACTAAAAGAACAAAGTAAAGAAGGTCCACAATTAAAGTCTACATTCATTCATTCATTCATTTACAAAATTAACGCTAAAATAACAAAACACACAACACTACAAACTGCCCTTCCACATAAAGGTAGACCTTCAATACCTCCCATACCTATACTCGTAGAACATAAAACAAAGTTGTCGGAACCTACATAGTATCAGCTGATGATTTTCCCACGCAACTTGTAAAACTTAAATGGCGGAAACGCTTTGCTTAATAGGCCAGGGGCTGTAGACTTGTTATACCTACAAATCAAATAGATTATTGCTGGTAATTTGTGCGAACAACATTTGTAGAGGATATTTTTTGCAAACAAAAAAACACAAAAAAAACACGATAAACACGTGTTATTTAGGGATTTAGCAGTCTAACGACGGATGTGAGCTTTTCCTAAAATAAATCATCTATAAAATACTAGCTACTGCCCGCGATTTCATCTGCAATCCAGGATGAAAGTCATCTATGTCCTTTTCTCGGTCATGGTCTACTCATGTGCCAAATTTCATCAAAATCCATTCAGCCGTTTTAGCGTGACAGCGTAAAAAACAAACAAACTCACTTTCACATTACTAGCTTTTTCAAGCGGCTTCGTCCGCGTGCATATCGGAAATTATTCCACCGGAACGTACTACCGGGATAAAAATTATCTTATATCGTCTATCCGCGTGCCAAATTTTATCTAAATCCGTTCAGCCGTTTTAGCGTAAAAGCGTAACAAACAAACTCACATGCGCATTTATAAGGGGTATGTATTTATGTATCTTTCTCAGGAACCTCTTCAGGTGTGGTGGTAACTTTGCATAACCCTGATGGCTGACCATGCGCGTACCTGTATGGTACTGCTGCATGGCAGACATTGATTCCCAAATAGAAAAGATTACGATTAATCGCGGAAACAAAAAAAGAACGCAAAGAGCAGGAAGGCGTAAAAAAAGAGCAAGCAGAAAGTGCAGGTATGAACTCTTCTTAAAATAACCAGGCAAAAAAGATGCCTTGCAAATACATCAATAGAGAAACGGATCAATCTGCCTCGCCTTTTCTCAACTATGTTGGGGTCGGTTTTGAGTCTAACCGGATGCAGCTGAATACCAGTATTTTACATGGAGCGACTGCCAAACTGACGTCCACAACCCATTAACTGAGTAATACGATAGCCCTCGATAAGACTGGTTGTCAGACTTTCGGGCTTGTGACGACCCGTAACGACTGTCAAAGATCCACGAATGACAGCGATCCACGAATGACAGCCGGGACCAACGGCTTAACATGCTTTCCGAGCCACGAAGGAGTCTCCCATCCACGGACCGACCCTGGCAAGCGTAGCTTAACCTGATGGATCGACCCGTGCGGCTGTTATTACTTAGCCACGAGCTCCTCCAATAGAGAAACGGATGATAAAATAATATCAGAAAATGTGAACATTCTCTATGAAACTACAGGCTACGTATTACAAAGTATTAACTTGAAACGTTAAACTAGTTCAAACAGATTGATTCTGAATATCGTCACATCTCTGGATTACGTTGTATCAGTGTGTTGCTACTGAACAAACTTGCTTAAAACTTACCGCTTTAGGAAATGGAAATTGAACTTTACTTGGTGCGAATAAGGTTGAAGATAGACTGTTTGGTCTAAGTGATTATTCGTTAATAATTCTTGAGGGGACCCCTAGGGTTAAGGGTAAGCTGGTTATGTTAGCCTGAAGGAATCGGGAGTGACTGATTTCTATCGTAACGGCCCGAATCCTGATCGCTTTTGTTGCCTGCCGGATTATTTTTTTAGGTTGCCCGCCTTTAATCCAATATAGTTCTCGGATACACTTTGAAATTGGAAAATTTGATTCGGCTCGATACGAAGAATGGTATTATTTTATTTAAAATTCTCAGGAACCTTTGAATTGCTTTATACCGTCCGTTTTTCTTGTGAATTTTAGAATCTATATTTTTCAATTGAAGACTTTTATGTTTTTCTTTTTATCATTATTTGTTTCGCTTTGAAATAACGCAGGAATATTTATGGGACATTTTTGGTCTAGTTTATCTATGAACTTTAATTTTAGCATCGAATTTGCAAAGTGATCAAAAGCCAATGGTGATAACCATTCGCTTAATGCGTCGATTTGTAATAATTGAATTTATGTTGTCCTCTTTGATATCCTGGTACTGAAGCTATTTATGCAAACGTACATTTTTACATAAACTAATGTACCTAATGTAAACTAATGTAGGGCCATTGACCTGGAGTGGGATTGTGCAGGCTTGAAAAAAAAAGTGTGTGTCAGCTCCGACGCACGACTGCAGTTTACTCCTGTTTTTTGTGCCGTTCCGACTTTCTATTTTTCAGTCATTTCTGTCGGGCAAGGTTTCTTCAATGAATCAGTGCTATACAAAAAGCAACTTTAAGGTGTAAAGGCACTCGTCGCCCCTCATTGCCCCCTCCCCTATCCCCATCCCCTCTCACTCCTTCATCACATCCCCTCTCCCCCTCCCCCTCTCCTCCTCACCACTTCTCCATTCCCTCTCACCCCATTCTACTCTCTCCCTCCATCCATCCCCCTCCCCTCTCATTTTGTTTTGCGTTGTGCAAGATACGTTGCATGACAACAACGCTTTTAGATACAAAAAACATGACACAAAAAACGACTACCAAACTGAACTTCGACAAACCGAAATACGACAAGATTTTATTTCGACAATACGGAACTCCGACAAGTCTTCATTTTGACAATACATTAGTTCGAAACACCTTAAATCCGGCACTACTGTTTTCCGACAAAGCGTTTCTGCGACGTGACTTAACTACGAAACGATGCGACTTCGGCGACATACTTCTTCGACATCAATGCTAGTCCGACATGAGCCGATTTCGACATGCTCCGGCATCCTGCAAATCGACAATATCTTAATTAAATCGACACGACGCTACTTTGAAATTATTCTGCGACATTGGGTAACAACTGAACTTGTCAAACATGATATGGCTAGAAAGGGAGTGATTACCGAGATGACCACTAATAGAGAAGTATAGACTAATAGAGATGGAGATGAAAGAAAAAGACATGTTGCCCCGACCTCAAACAAATTGGGTTAGGAGCAGGAATGGAAGGATGAGGAATGGTGATAAGGATTAAATAATAACATGTATTTTAAAAGAACATTTTTTTTTAAAGTCTTTATTAGATAGAGTATTAGACATTCCTGCCCCTAACCCAATTTGTTTGAGGTCGGGGCAACATGTCTTTTTCTTCCATCTCCATCTCTTAAAGAAAATCTTGTCGCATTTCGGTTTGTCGAAGTTCAGTTTGATAGTCACAAAAAACGTGATACAAAAAAATTTTACACAAAAACGTGACAAAGTTTTTTAAAGCCTTGTATTTCACTCCTCATATTTTTTCCATAGCGGGGGCCTTATATGAAAATAGAGTAACCTCCAAAAAAAAAATGTATGTTTAAGGTGAGTGCAGCACTCGAATTTCTTTCAGCTACATAACAATTCGCATTATGCTGCGGTCTGACATTCCTGTAGCTTCTGCCATAGATTAATACCTCTGCTACTAATTTATTAATGTTCACGTCATCATTATTTGTGTTCCCACTTTCCTTGTCACCCTTTCATCTGTGAAAAAAACTGTGCACATTGTAAGTAATATTTTTCACGTGTCATGTTATTACCGGTGGGTCCGCTTGGAATATTTTATCTCATGTGCATTTGGAACAAACTGGCACAAACAACTGAATCGTATAACCGTCACGGCAGTCCACAGACGAAGTAGTATTCGGCAGTCGACGGCGGACTGAGTTAGCTTGACACCTTAAGTGACTAGAAATAAAGAAAGAAAACACGGTGATTTGCGGTAACGATACCGCAAAAAAAAACACACACAAAATAAAATAAAATAAATAAAGAAACAAGGAGGAAAAATGCATCACATCCACGCAAAACTGCCATCGCTTAGCATAATGCCGCGACCCCAAACGAGACAGAGCCCCAGGGCTGGTTTTCAGTGACAGCCGGCGTTGACGCAATGACGTCAACCAGCGCAACTAGCACTTGCGCGAGCACTATACTATGTTCTCTAAAAAAAAGGGCAAAGCATTTTATTATCACAATACACCTCAAAATGTGCTCCCTTACAAAGATACACTTTCAAAAATGATTTCACAAATATTTCTAAAATCAGATATAATTTTCGAACACCAGCGCCAAACTCAATAACTCAATATCGACAAAATCAAAATCAAACATAACAAAGTTATAGTCAAAATAACTGGAAACAAAGACTTGTTGGATGTTGGATGTTAAAGAACATCCACAGTGTCCCGGCAAATCCCTAGGGTCGTCCCTGCAGCAACAAGTTATAGATGATAGACGCTTTTGTTGGCACATCCCTAATTGATTGTTGCTTTGGTATCTTGTGTATGGGGTTGGGGTTTTATTTATACAGGGTGTCCAGTAAATAGCACGACATACTGCAGGAGGTGATAGCTTGGGTCAATACCTATCAAAACAATACATGTTCAGCAAAATCTTACGGATTTACAGTTTTACAAAATTTTCCGAAATATTGAAAAATCTCTACCTTGAAACAGATTTTTAAGCATCTCATAATGAAAAATTCCTTTTCTAGTATTTTTTTTACATCAAATTATTTGTGAATAGTTACTTTACTCATTGATAAGTCTTTTTTTTATCAAAAACAAGAATGTTTTCAAGAAATAGTACTTTTTGTTTAAATTTTCACTAAACAATTTTCTTATCACTTAACTTTTTAAATTTTGTAAAACTGTAAATCCGTAAGATTTTGCTGAACATATATTGTGTTGTTTTGATAGATATTGACCCAAGCTATCACCTCCTGCAGTATGTCGTGCTATTTACTGGACATCCTGTATAATGTGATCTTTTTGTTTGTTTTTTTTTAAATGTCCCGTTGGTCTAGTGGTCGCAAGCGCTGCTGCTGAGCATCAGGTTCTGGGTTCGATTCCCGGGTCGGGCTAAGTGTTATTGGGTTTTTCCATCTGGAATTTGTCAGCAGCTGCCCGGAGTCTGGATTTGTGTCCGGTTGATGGCAATAGGCTCGCCCCCTATTGCATAGGACTTAAACATGAGTGGCGAAATGTAGGTGTACCACAACGTGTCGTTTATCATCCTCGTCAAATTTCAGGGTGTGGTACAGAACATCAAACCGAATAACTTTATCCATGGGATTAATCGTATTCGCGTCGCATCGTATTCGCGAAAAAATTTTCAACTGCCCCATAGAAAACTTCAATACCTAATCGACGTAAATGTATGGGACGGCTGATTATTTTTTCGCGATTACATGTTGGTGCCATGGAAAAAGAAGTTCAGTTTAATGGTCTATATGCCCCACCCTTAAATTTGACGAGGATGCAACATGACACGTTGTAGATATACCTAGTCTGACTAACCCTTCGGGGTATTCAGGCATGATGTTGTGTTATATTATGTTATATGTTAGGTGGTCTTTTGTAGTAGGCAGAACTTGTGTAAAGATCAATTTTTTTTTTTCTTAGCAGTTATTGTCCCACTTTGCTGGGCAAAGGCCTCCACCACCTAATTGATTTTTGATTGAGATTGAGATTGTAAAAAACCAAAAAAAAAAAAAATAATGCCGCTGTGGTAGCCCACGAAATTCAAATTTTCTTGCGTTTTATGCAATTCGCAGGTCCGTGTCAGGTTATATCTTGATCAAAATATGATACGCGGCAAATAAACATATGTATTTATATCTAAATTAGATTTCGTGCAGATTTGTCGAACGAACGAAATCTAACGACTCTGCACGAAATGTAACTTAAAGAGATGCATTGATGATTTTTATGGTTAAAATGATGTAAATACATACATATGTTTTATTGCCGCGTGTCATATTTTGATCAAGATACAACCTGATACGGACCTGCAAATTGCATGAAACGCAAGAAAATTTGAATTTCGCGGGCTACCACAGCGCATCCTCCTTATAAGCATCCCATGCACGCTAAGTAAGGGTAAGAGTTTATAGCAGACGGTGTCCCGCCGGTACATCGCTACTTTATGTGCAAGATGCTGCAGATTAACTCAGCCCACTAAATTGTACGATCTAACCGAGTTAGAGTTTCCCCGTATATTCTATATAAAGTTCCGGCTAAATTAACTCAGCGCGTTTGCTCTGTTTGAGGTATGGAGTTTATAATTATTTTGTTAGTATCGCGGTGTGGAGTGCATTTGTTTGTCCTGCACTATTAGTCTTGTTATTGGGGCTCGTGGCTTAATAATAACAGCTGCACGGATCGATTGAAGGTTAACCCTTGCTGACGTCGGTTTGTGGATGGGTCCATCACCTTGGGACCATCCATTACATTTAAAGAACCCTCCGTGCCTTGGATAGCACGCTAAGCCGTTGGTCTCAGCTGTCATTTGTAGATCTTTGACAGTCGTCAAAACGGTGAAGGAAAACATCGTGAGGAAACCGGCATGTACTAGAATCAAAAATTCGAAGACATGTGACATCTACCAACCCGCACTGGGCCCGCGTGGTGGATTACAGCCCACCCCCTCTCGAAGAGAGGAGGCCTGTGTCCCAGCAGTGGGAACGTTATAGGCTGATTATGCTAAGACGGGTAGTCTGAAGCCCAATAGTCTGGCAACCAGTCATACCAAGGGGTATCGTGTTACCCAGTAACTGTGTTGTGGAGGTCAGATAGGCAGACTCTCCATGTAAAATACTGGTATTCAGCTGCATCCGGTTAGACTGGAAGCCGACCCCAACATAATTGGGAAAAGGCCAGGCAGATGATGATTGGTCTTCCTTAGAGAGCCAATATATTTGTTGCGTGATGGTAAATAATTCAGCTTGTTTCCAATACAGATATTTAGGTATTATACCTAGATATTAATAATTTTCAGAGTAAATTAAAACACGCAAAAGACTGCTTTCATACATAAACCTTCCAGGACAAATTTTCTAAATGGTTAAAACCGCATCAAAATCCATTGCGAAGTTTCAAATAACAATGCGGTCATACAGACATAGACATACAGACAGACATAATTTAATAATACGTAGTAGGTAGGTACATATTTAGAAGTCATGTATTACCGTGATTTTTGTGATAAATGGCCAACTTTGGCGTTCTTATTCTGAGAAACTGAAAGATTTCGACAATTTTTACTTATTGAGCGGTGGAAAATAGTTATTATAGTATAGTTTATAGCGGCCTCGCTCTTCGCAATTTTGTCTTATCTATTCAAAAAAGTCAAAATTCCAAACCAAGTTTTTTATAAAATGCGCGACGGCATTTTTTGAGTTCGTGGATAGAATGGACTGTCAAAAATCAATCTGCCTAGCCTTTTCCCAACAATGTTGGGGTCGGCTTCCAGTCTAACTGGATGCAGCTGAATACTAGTATTTTCTCGAATGGACTTTACATACTGCACTGGACTGTATAATCTAGAATGGACGTAGGTACATAAGCAAATGAAATGAAAAATATATTACAATAATACCTATTAAATAGTGGTTTAGTTCATAGCGGCCTCAGAATTTCTATAAAAAAGATCCCATTCAAAACCATAAATCTACTAAAAACGCTCAGAATTAACTGTTTTCGCCTAAATACACTAATATTATTAGGTACGTAAAATTCATACCAAATTAAACGTTAGTTCATAAGAAATTAAAAATTCATACTTTAAACAAAAAATTATAAAACACAAAATAAACGTAATTATAACTACCAAATTGCTACATAATGCGATGCGTCGCCTTGCTTCAATATCTAATCTGTCAGAACGCAATTTTGTGATAAGCCTCTTGAGATAAGCAGGGAAAAACAAAAGCCGTTCAACTTCAAACCCCATACTTTGTTATCACTTGTTCTGTGTAAACGGAGAAGAATAAAAGCGAACACAGGCACACTTCATTACGCGTTCCCACAGTTTGTTAGTTCGGGGCTAAAAGAAAAAAAATAAAAATGTTTCATTTGCCTGTCTTCCCGAGACCATCGTAAAATCTGAGGGAAAGAATTATGGCTTTGTTTACCTTTTTTTTTTGCAAAATTTTCATCACCCAAGTATGGTGCTTAGGTTTTATTAGTGCCTATTAAAATGAGTGCTAATTTTGTGTTGAGGGGTAGGTATTTAGATTTGTTTTTATATTTATCGTACCCGGTTCTGTAATGACGTCATATTTTCATCTATACTCTGATTTTTATTTTGCTAGACTAAAATGACATAACATAACATATATAAAATGACAAAAAAGGTTGACCGTAGCTGTCATTTTGGTCTAGCAAATTAAAAAGGCAGTGTATAGAGTGCCGCAAGCGGCATTGATCACTATCGGTTATAGTGCCGTCAGTCAGCTTGCGGCATAATAGTGGCGCCATCTAGATTGCCGAAAGAGTATGCAAAATGCCGTAAGTAGTTGTAGAAGCGTGATACACGAAACAAAGAAACAATGAAAAAAGTATGTCCACTTATAAATTGGCCAATTGTAATCCAGAATTACAATTATATAGTATAACGTTTGCGTGTTCAAGAAATGGTCGAAAATTTAAGACAAAAAGTTCAGGATTGAAAAACAGTTTAAACAAATATAATATTATCCCTGCTGTTACGATACACAGTGAATATGTTTTTATTGGCAAATATAATTGAGAATTTCAACAACCACTGCATAAAATATTCAAAATAACGTTCACTTACGCACTAGTACCATACTAAACTGTTTTCAGAGCAGAATAACATCTGCCACTCGTGCTCTCCACTATCCCCGCTATCTCTCCCATCTCCTTTTTCTATAGCTGCAATACCTACTTTTCAAGGACGTTTGCTGCCTTTGGTATATTTTATATAGAAACCACAGAAAAGTTAGAGAGGTTAGAAGGGCCTTGTGGGCGGGGCAGGCGCGTCGCATGTATGTGTAGACACACTAAGTTCTGCCGAAATTTGTTTTACCGGCCAGCAATCGCGCTCTCACTGTGACAACGTACGAAGCTCCGCTAAAAAAAAAGGATTATGCCCTGTTGCGCTGTTATAACGTGTCGGAAAAGTAGCAAGTGGTGTAGTGTAGCCCGACAAGGGATTTCTTTTCACCGGTAAGTCCAAAAATCTTAAAATACAAGTGATTTTTGTTTTTATTACAATAGTATTATGTAGTTTGTAGATAAAAGCGATACAATCGCAAACAGATGCACAGTTATACATTGCTTGCAATGCATGGGTACCGTCTTGTACTTCGTGAGCGATCGCGCAATATGTTGCGTTCACTGCGAAAGTCGCGTCGCCGAGCCAACGCTTGAATTCCGCGAAATCCATGCGTATCGATAGGGTTGTACCAAGTTGTAATCAATGTCGATATTGTGTGTATGTATACAAATGATTATTGACAGTAATATTAAAATTAAAATAACTTTGTTTATTAACACCAATTATTGTTTATTGTGGGTTACCAATTTAGTTTCTGAGTGGGTTTTTCCTCTAAAATTTGGTTTGATGTTAGCCATTTATGATGAAACCATAGATTTTTAATGTTATTTTTAGGGTTTCAACAGATCCAGACACAAGATAACTGTGGATTGAGGCAACTGGTAGAATCGAACGGATACCTACTAAATATTTTGTTCTCAACATTTTACAGAAAATGATTACATAACAAAAAAGTCAGGGAATAGATTCATAAAATCTGGAGCTTCTCCGCACAAAAACATCGCTATGCTTTTTTCAGTAAGTCATGAATAATTTATATTTTATAAAACTTAATTGCTGTTTTTGAATAGCGTACCTAATTATGACCATTAAATTATGTCATCATCTTTTGTGGATCCGTGTTTATTGGGTTTATACAGCCATAAAGCTGAAAATCCATAGTTGAAATCTAAAGTTTCAAAATGATGCTTTTCTCGTTACGCTTATTTTTAACCGACTTCAAAAAAAAAGAGGAGGTACTCAATTCGTCGCGTATCCATACAACTTTTTGTTTTTTATGATGTACACCGATTTCTCCGTCAATTATGGACCGATTTTGAAAATTATTTTTTTATTTGAAAAGGTATGCTCTCAAGGTGGTCCCATTGTCACCAACTCAGAATCTGATATTTATAAATATATTACGTCTAATGGAAAACATTCGATAAGGCTGTGAAATTAGTTTTTTGGATTCTTGCAAATTGCAGCTTTGTTATTGAAAATGCGATTTGCGCCCGTAACGGTTACTCAATAATAAATTCAGTATTCATCAAAGTCGTAAGTACACTTTTCTAGGTTTACTATACTCAAAAATATAATTATTTCCGAAAAAATTATCTTGTTATTTTGAGCAACATGATGATTTTTGATAATTATTATTGACATGATGTTAATTATTTTTAGCAAATATATTATGGTTACAGGGTGAAATCAACATCTAGAACAACTTAACATAATTATGACGTAAAACAGAGCTGCAATTAGCGAAAATCTAAAGAAAATTTGAATTTCACGGCAATATCGAATGTTCCCCCTTAATTTGACATTTTTTAAATTATGTATGTTTATAGGAAGTCCACACTATTCATACCACGTCCTCCCTCCCGAAATTAAAGTGAAATATTGCAAAACTTAAAGTAAAAAAATATATAGTATATTTTATCGATATCAATATCGATTAATGCAAGCCGTAATGTATATGAGAAATAAATTGCTTTTGCGCGTGTGTGAGTGTACGTCAAGCGCGGTGTTTGCGTTAGTGTGAGAACCAATAGCAAACTTGCGATCTAAGTGCGTGTGGTTTATTTGTGTGCGTAATACGCGTACGTATTGGTCTCTTGCTTGTAGTGGAGTTACAGAGTGGGGGACAAGCGGCGACACGCGTTCTAGTACAAATCAGGAACTATTTCCTTTCTAATCTCTTTATCTGTTCTGTGATAGAAACTTAGTTATTCTCGTGAGAAAAAATAATTATAGCTGTAAAAGGAATGTACTATACTAGAAGTAGCATCATTTTCATAGGACAGGTTTTAAAAAAAAACATTAGCGGAAGGTTTCAAAAGGTATTTTTTTTACTTTTTAGTACTTACCGACATATAAGAAATTCAAAAAATCCGGAAACATCTAAATCTATTCATTATAACTGGCTTTCGAGCTATAAAGATAATTGCACCATTATTCTTTCTTTTTTGGCCCTTTTTAGGGTTCCGTACCTCAAAAAGAAAAAACCGAACCCTTATAGGATCACTCGTGAGTCTGTCTGTCACAGCCAATTTGCTCCGAATCTAATGGACCGATTAAGTTGAAATATTGCACAGATATGAATTTCTGTGACCCAAATACGGACGGATAAAGTAAATAAATTAATTTTGAATATGGGGGTCACTTTTGGGGGTAAATAAAAAAATTAAAAAAAAAACTACCGTGTGGCCATATCAAATGAAAGGGCTTACTATGATTTTTTTTTATAATTATTAACTGTTTGTTTGTCTAACTGTTTTATAGTTATTTAAGAAAATAGACAAAAATTTACCATTCCCCCCCCCCCCCCCTTATCTCCTTATCTCCCTTATCTACTGAGCCTAAAATTTTGAAAAAAAAAATACAGAATATAGTTGTTTACCTGTAGATTACAGGAAAACCTATAAGAAGTCTGTGGTTTTAAAATAACATGGTAAATCTCTCAATATTGTGAGTACAAACTTACATTTACAGTTGGAATGTATGGGAGAACATGTTTTTCAACTACAGTGTTAAGTTTGTTTTTGGGATAAATTCATCCCAACTATGGAACCATTCATTGTGCGTGGTCCGATACGCACTTATTTTATTTTATTCAGGGACAATAAACAGCTACAATATGTGTTGAAACAGAGAAAAGATAATACAAAATATTAACAATATTGCAGCCCACAACATTATCCGCATATTAACATAAGAAAATATGACAATGAGTGCCACTAGATAGGCAATAAAACTAATAAATAATTACTTCACATTAATAATAAATTAATTATATCATGCAAAATAGAAATTATAATTGATTTCTTGGCAACTAACACAAAACAAAACAAAAAAAAAAACAAATATATAAATAGTAAAGTTTAGAGTACCCACTCACACTCTCATTCACTTGGCCGATTTTTCGGTAGCTATTTGGTCCCACTGCTGGAAAAAAGTTTCGGCCATTCTTACCCAGTTCTCTTTCTCGATCTTCGATCATAGATCGATCATACATCCTACATAACTTATGAACTTGAAGTTAAACTGACAAAATGAAATGACAGAACAGAAAGTACTGCACGCTTAGCACGGTACAGTTATCCACAAATTCGCGATGTTCCGATGATGTAAATACGAGCCCGCTGCAAATTCGCGATGTTCCGATGATGTAAATACGAGCCCGCTGCAAATTTCCAACTACAGCCGCTATGTTCGTCCGCTTTATTTATTTCGTTTCGGTGCACATTGCCGGTATTGATTCAGGGATGCTACAGAAAGATAGTCCTGATAAAAAAGCGTATGTTGAAATGGCACTTTTTAACCGACTTCAAAAAGGAGGAGGTTCTCAATTCGTCGGAACCTTTTTTTTTTTTATTTTTTTTTTATGTATGTTCCCCGATTACTCGAAGATGGCTGGACCGATTTGATTATTTTTTGTTTTATTCGAGAGGGTATACATCACAGTTGGTCCCATATAAAATTGATTAACTTTCCTTTGGTAGTTTTTGAGTTAGCTTCAATAATACGTATTTTTTCCACACTTTTATATGGATGATGTTCTAGTTTGTTTTGCAGGTAGTGGTATTAGAATTTGTGTGGGGTAGGTACACAACTAAAAAGTGAAAAATAAAAACTTTTTTACAAAAAAATACAACCGACTTCCATAAACAACACCACAAAGTGAAAAATAACTTTAATTTCGGAAGTCGGTGGCAAAAAAATAAAATACATTTAACTTGACACCGACTTCCGAAATTAAAGTTATTTTTCACTTTGTAGTGTTGTTTTTGGAAGTCGGTTGTATTTTTTTGTAAATAAGTTTATTTTCTTTTTTTTATGAAGCTATTTTTTTCTTCTTGTGCTTCTTTTCCGAAAACGTTGAGTGTTTTGCTTCGCAGATGAAGTAGTTCTTCTACGCGGAGGATGCTTGTGTACTGTCTGTTTGGGAGCCATGGGTTCCTTCGGTCATTCCCCTCTTTTGTCTGGTTTACCAACTGTGTATTAGAAGTTGGTTTTTGCCTTTAAAATTGGCCTTCAATAAACGTACATTATATATAGGGTGACTGGTAATTAGTGACCGATACTTAAACACATGATTGTACTCATGATAACAAACAAGTTTTACTATGGGACTCAACCTGAAATCGCGAAAAAAAATCAGCTGCTCCCTATATTTTTGACGAGTTTTGCGAACATGAATGTATGGGGCAGTTGATTTTTTTTTCGCGATTTCAGGTTTGGTCCCATAGTAAAAGTTGTTTGTTGTCATGAGTATAATCTTCTGTTTAAGTATCGGTCACTAATTACCAGTCACCCTATATATTGCAGCTGTAGAAGATATTGATGTTACCCTCGGGTAGAGTAAGGTTTGCCAAATACTTGCTAAATCAGAACAGTTTTGCTATCATTGAAAATCCTGAAACACATCTGTATTTCTAGCAGCCCTAGTCTGTTTATATGTTTGTATTCGCAATAAACCTGCCGCTAACCTGTAAACCATTTAGGTAAGTGTTTTATGCAGACCGGCTTCCATTTAGATATTGAAAACTTATATGGACCAACGGATTAGAACGGGAGATATTTATTTTTGGCTATAAATTAGCTCATTGGTTAGTGGATTTGGGTTAAAAATGTGTGGTCAGAATTTGTTTTTGTGGTAGGTACCTTTTTTTGTTTGTGGATGGGTAATCATCAATTTCTTCTCCAGCTCTGGGCGGAGCGGGAGGGCGTGTCATACTTTTACTGACTAAAACCCCATCCGTGTTCCTTCAGTTGCCTGTGCCAGGACCACGGTATCTCTTTCGAACAACCCACGACCCTGGCAGTATGGTAGGTACCTAGATACAGGACAATCTGACTAAATTGGTTTAATTTTGTATCTAGTGCACAGAAATCTAAATAATAAGGCACTTTTTATTTACATTTCTGTGATGTAGTGGCTAAAAAGGGGCTTCGGTTTATCTTTTTGATCAGTAAGTACCTGTGTTAATATAACATAACACCATACCTGTAATCCCCGAAGGGTAAGGCAGAGGTGTACCTACTTGTGCCTATAGTATCTAGTAAAGGCAGCGTCAAAAATATCGGGACGAACAGACTGTTAAAAATGATCTCAACAACAAAGAAAATTAAACATTATCTCAATTCCATAAAGTTCTTGTTGGTTCATACCAACAAGAACTTTATCAGTTGTCGTGTACTGGCTTCATTATGAAACATTCCTTGTGTCATTGAGTTAATATTTCATTTTCATAGTTGTTTAGATCATTTTGAACAGTCTGTTCGTCCCGATATTATTGAGGCACATTTCTTGTGTTAAGTAGACAAAAATACTCTTTCTTATGATTCAAAATAATGTCAGCTATAATAGAAGAATTTTTTGCCTCCATTTTTGAATCTTCGTCATCTTATAATATTATATGTCATTCACAGATATTTTATATATGTAGTTTGGTCAACATAGTTATGTCGTTAGTGAAAAATCACCTTTAAATCCAAGTAGGTAACCCATATTTTCATAAAGCTAACACACTAAATTTTAATATGTATTCTCCTCTATCGATATTACAAGGCCACCACATCTGAATATTGCAATAATCTTAAGTAAACCCTGTTCTTTCGAAGTCAAAGTTTCCCTTTTCCTAACTCCGGCAAATGGCTCGGTAATAGCTGATGCGTGACTTTTTAGTTTCAACTTGCTTTAGAAATATTACTGATTGAAATGGGTTCTGGTGGTACGTGGCTTTTGCAGTAGTTTTTACTTTAATATTTATTAGGGTACGAGTTATGATGTGGTCAGAATGGGCCACAGATGTGATATTTATTTTACAATGCATGTGTAGGACTGCCGCAAATAAAATTCACTTTTCACACTCATCACTTTTAATCAACTTAGTTGTAACACGGTTAGCCACCACGACTGACTCCAAGAGCTAACGCGCTACGCCGGCAACCAACAAGTGTGGACAAGATGTAGCGCGCCACCTCGATGGTAAAACAATATTATTAATTTACATTTGAAATGGAATCGGAAACAATTCTTTTACATAAATTTATTTAACATTAAACAACATCCAGGAAATAATTGAAGCATAAATTCAATGTTAATTAATAAACGGATATTAAACACACTACAAGTAACGCCATCTAGTAGTATTAGATGACAGTCATATCCAACGTTAATATGATTGGCATCATACCAACACAACAATAATTAATAGATTAATAAATTTCTATAATTAATAGCCATCTTATTATTAACTAGATTCTAACTCATGTGATCGAAAAGAGCAATTTCCAAGTAGCCAAATTGTGCGGAAAGTGCCCCTTTTTCGCACTAGTTAGTGCTTTTAACTTTTCAATTTTTTTTTAATTTAACTTCGTCGTCAGCCCGTTGAGCGACGCAGAGTTTTTATTATACACTTCTGGACACATCTATTGGCCCACCTTAGAGTTTAGGTTTCGATGGCCCCTACCGAAATATGATTGCTAGATTGAACAAAAACTGTTGATGCAGTTTTAAACCTGATACATTTTACCATCTTTTTCGATCGTATTGTTTTAAATTTGAATTCAGAATACCATACGACATGGAGCTACGCCTAACAAGTCGGATATGCGCCTTGTTAAAGGCAATTGATTTTTGAATAAAAAACATGTTTTATCAAATAAAGGTTTAATTTAATAACGCGTGTTGCCTCCATGGGCATCTACCACAGCTCTCATACGATTAGGCATAGAGTTTATCAACCGCTCTATGAAATTTTGAGGGATCATCTCCCATTCCTCTGGCAACTGGCTGACGAGCCCTAACACGTCTTTTTAGCTCATCCCACATGTGCTCAATGGGGTTCATGCCTGGGCTTCTGGCTGGCCAGTCCATAACTGTGATGTTCACATCCCGAAGATATTCCCTGACGATGCCGGCCGCATGGGCTCTTGCATTATCATGCATAAAAAGGAAATTTGGGCCCACATAGTCCGCGTATGGTATCACGTGAGGTTCTAAGCACTCACGAATGTACCTTTCAGCATTTAATGTTGGCAGCCGTGGTCCTGTAACAACCTCAAGTTGAGTTTTGCCGCTCGCGGATATACCGCCCCAGACAGTCCATGAGCCACCGCCATAAGCAACCCTCTCTTCAAAGCAGCATTGTGCGAAACGCTCTCCCTTACGTCGGTAGACCTTCTTCCTTCCATCATTGCCATGTAACACAATTTTAGACTCATCAGAAAAGAGTACACGGCTCCAATCTTGCTGTGTCCAATTTAAATGACTGCGTGCGAAATGAAGGCGCGCTGTTCGGTGGGCTCGCGTTAGTTTGGGGCCATTAGCTGGCTTGTGTGGTACCATATCGCGTTCTTTTAACCTTCTCCGAACAGTTCGAGCGCTCACAGATACTCCGTGGAAGTCGCGAAGTTGGTTTTGTATCTCAATGGAGGTAAGGTGACGATTTCTCAAGCTGGTCGTCACGATGAATCGATCCTGCCTTTCAGTTGTGACCCGAGATCGTGGCCTTCCTTGGCGACGAACAAAGCCGCCAGTCTCTAGGTACCTCCGATAAACATTTCGGACCGCAGATCGACTTAAATTAAGTTGAGCACTCACGTTTCTTTGGCTGTGTCCGGCCTGAATAAGTGCCACAGCTTGGGCGGCGACTTCAGGTGAAGTATCCATAGATTATTGATAGAACCTCACCTTAATGTTAAGAATAAGTAATGTTTGTTGCAAAACCAAAGATATCAATCACTTTTTCAAGAATTAAATCCAAGTAAACCAATAAAACCAAGTTTTCTTAGTATTCGATTGTTTGATATCAACAAACAGGCTCCAAATTGTCTTTTGTTTCTTTAAATTCTGTGTTCAAAATTCAAAAAAAGACTATTGAATGAAATTGTGAATGTGCCAGGTTCAAAACTGCATAAAAACTTTTTGCTCGACCTAATATCAAATTTTAGCTAGGACCAAACGAAACTGAAAATACAAGGTGGGCCAAAAGATGTGTCCAGAAGTGTATGAGAAAAGTTTTATAAATTAGTCAAGTACAGATTATCATTCATATAAAAGATACAATAAAACTCATACTTCATTAAACGCGTTATTAATTACTCTAGATTTAGATTGTGATCAATATATTAATTTTAAACATTCATTACATATGTTTGGTTGAACGTATATTTTGCTCGTGCCTTTTTGCGATACGACAGCAGCTATTTGCACTTGCACAATACTAGATTATGCTGATCGAGCACGTATTTAAAATAAGCCCGCCATTTTACTAATTTCTTGCTTAGTTCGGAGTCGATCTGTGTAAATCTGCTAAAAATGTCGAATTCAAGTGACAAATCAATTAATTTAACCCCGGAAAATGTTAAGTGATAACTTAGGTTCCACTAAACCTGGAAAGAGAACACGTGGGCTCGCGAAAGATTGAAGGAGTGAAGTGGGACTGTAGAGTTACAGACAGAAAATGAAGATGACTAAGAATATTTTGTTTTGTGTGAATAAAAACCAGTTTCATTATTTGCTGGACAAAATTGGTTCTTCTTTACAAAGGCAAAACACAACAATGCGTCATGCTATTCCTGCTCGGACGAAACTGGAAATAACGTTAAAATTTTTGGCAACGGGAGATTCAAAAGTATTTGATAAAAATGTAGCTACAACAGGATCAGAAAACGTGGATGTAAATTTGTAGTGCAAATTTAACTTAATTGAGTGCATTGATTTGGATACTTAAACCCGAATATCTAATTTTAAATCACGTTAAAAAGGTTTTTCATTTGACCAATGAGGGTTTTTTGGCAGCACTGAGACGTCAGGTCCGGGCACCTGTCAAAAGTGTCAAAGGCCCTATATTTTCTTTAGTCGTTACTGAATGACGAACGAATGAATGAAACGAATGATGAACGTCATCATGTATTTGAAATTAAATAATAATTATTGTCGCAACGGAAGACCTCTTGTCAAAGTGGTGCCAAGGTGGCGTGATTTTCATGAAAACCCTCATTGTCATATGTTAATTTTACAAGCTCAATTTTCGTCAGCGAATTTACGATTACACATTTCAAAGTGTTATTTAAACAATAATTATTGGATATAGTGATGAGATATATAGTTAAAATCTTTTAAATACAGATAAATGTATTACTAATTCCCTTTAGTGATGCCCGGTTGCTGAGATCCTCAGATAAACTTTCAATAGCTATTGACTTAAAGTTATGCATAAGATAAACGTCGGTTAACAGTCAACGCGTTTCTGAATACGCAACAAGCCTTTCAACAAATAAGAAATAGACAACTAGTTCCTTAGTTGCCGCTAGATGGGTCTGTATAAGAGATAAAGTTTATTTTATTAATTTAATTCGTCTATAGTACTAGTTTTATTTATAATAATATTTTTTTCGAGGATAAATAAGTGGCTTTGGTTTTAGTTAAAAAAATATGTTATGTCGAACGTTATGTCGTTATGTATGAACGACTGTTAAAGATAATGCATGGACCTAATTTGTATGACATTAAAAAGAAGTGATGTTGTTTCCATGTCTACTACAGTCTTACCAACTTATCTGTGAACTGAAAGAGGACGGCACCGTCGATGCGTCGACACAATCGAATGACATGCGTCGGTAAAATCGAATGTCATTTCAACATGACGGCCGTAGTTCCAATTTTCGCCTTTTCACAGATAAGTTGGTAGGATTGTACCTTGTTAAGTTTTAGAGACGTCAAGGAAAATAAAAATTTTGCTATGAAATATAACGTCAAATGGTTATGGAACGGATCTAAGGAACGGATAAACGGTCAACGTTGGTCAGTTATATTAACTTAAGTTTATCTTACATTGCGGTGTTCGGAAGCGCACTTTCACAAGTTATCGAACCAATAGCGCTATTGGATAGATAAACTGCAGTTAAAAGTGCCTTAGAAACCGGGCATGAATCATAGCGTAATAATTTAACTGGAACAAAGTTTGTTTCGACTTTCATTGGGAACTTTTGGACTAAACAAATAAAAGTACTCTCATCCAAAAACTTCCCACGTAAATCACAAAGTACACCAGATGTAGGTCAACAAGCACCCGCATCAGTGGATTCAGTTCTCGACCAATTCAATTTCCTAGTGTGGCTAAATTATATAATACGCAGTCAGTTTCCCCTCGGCGGACAAATCTGCGGCCATCATGGGCCATCATCACGCAATTGTTACAACCTTCGTCCATAGTTCAATACTAAACGTAGGGTATGGGTTGCCAGTTTTAGTGATGCTTCCCCAATTTTAGGGAAAGCATGGTGACACAAATATTTTTTTAGAAAAAAATATTGTTCTTTAATGAAATTGCAATGAAAAATACTCTACATATCCTATAACTTATACCGATGTAAGTGCTGCAATACAGCTTCCAAATAATCCCTGTTGGGCCTGCAATGTTGAAGCTATCATCTTGAAAAAGGGCCTAAACAGTATTTTCATTGGCAAGTAAGAGATTGGAATAATGATAATTTGTTTAACGTACCTAATTACCGTGGCACAAAATAAAGATCCGCCCAAGTGTTCGTCGGACCACACACAATGAAGGGTTCCGTAGTTGGAATGACTTTATCCCAACAGCAAACGTAAAATTGTAGTTGAAAAACATGTTCTCCCATACATCCCAACGCGTACAATATTGAGAGATTTACCATGCTATTCCACCACCACAGACCACAGACTTCTTATCAATTTTCCTGTAATCTATAAAAATATAGAAATATTTTCTGTACTTATTTTTTTTTTCAAAATTGTTGGCTCAGTAGCTTCGGAGATAAGGGGAAAGGTCCGTTTCGTCTATTTTATTAAATAACTTTCAAACTATTTATTTTAAAATTATAAAAAAACATTCTGTTTTAGACCCACACAGTAAGCCTTTTCATGTGATGTCATACGATAGAAACTTTTTTTTTAATTTTCTTGTTGCCCCCCAAAAGTGACCCCCCATATTCTAAATTCATTTATAAACGTTACACGTCCATGTTCGGGTCACAGAAATTCATTTGTACCAAATTCCACCTAAATCGGTCTGTTACTGTTGTTAATCGGCTGTGATAGACGGACGGACAGACAGACAGGCACACGAGTGATCCTATAAGGGTTCCGTTTTTTTCCTTTTGAGGTACGGAACCATAAAAATAATCAAAGGCTCAAAATCATATTTATTTATGATGGTTGATGCTGGATACTGTCTATGTGACGAATGTTTGTGGCTAGGATTATCCACCAGCAACTACTATGCAATCCAACCTTGTAGAGTCTGTACAGGTATGTGGCCGACCCAGTTCTCGAGAATGGTCACGCCACTTTGTACCAACTGGGATCGATCTATCATCACTGACAGGACTATTGTAGCCAATAAGCCTGATATTGTGGTGATAGATCGATGAGAGCGCCGTGTAATGATTGTTGATTTCCTGTCCCTCATGATGAGAACCTCGTGAAAGCTGAGAGAGATAAAAAATTCAAGTATCTTGACTTAGCACACGAGGTTGTCGACATGTGGGATGTGGACTCTGCACGGTTACGGCTGCTCTGACCCCTGAATCCCTGACCGCCGGTAGCTTGGACCCTGTTCCTGTAATGATATGGGTATAAATGAAATAAAGGATTAACAAAATAAGTTAATAGGTAAAAAACATAATTAATTACTTAATTTAATAGGTTTTAGATTATAGTTGTTAATTAATAACACATTACTATGGTATTATCAAATAAACTCAGCTCAATAAGTATCATGATCTGTTTTTGAAATGAGTTAAATAAATGCTATAACAAAAATGTGTTTTTAATAATTACCTATTAAATTAATATTATTTATTAGTTTGCTAAATGATTACCTAATTTTTTTCAAAAAGCATCTTTTCATTTAACATTCTTAAAAATTTTGACCCGCTTGTTAGCGAGAGAGGTGATAAAATGCGACAGCCCTCAACAACTACAAATTGAAAAATCAGTAGGTTTTATTAATCATTGATGAAGTCCAACAAACAACATAACATAAAATTAACTCCTTCCACTGGCAACCCCAGCTAGGGTCACTAGGAAGGAACGAGGAAGCCCCTTCAATTTGCGCGTCCATAAACATGCTTTACGAGTTGACCGTGATGGACATAAGAGCATTATTCGTGCGTTCGGGCCGGTTACGGCACCGTATAATATATCGTCTCCATGTCGCTAATTGTTTCCGGTTTATGTCCGCGTAGTTTGTACGATTAATTTTGATTATTTTTGGGCTGTTATGTTTTGTTGATGTTTATTTTATTTTAAGGTTTATAAGGGTTCTGTCCTGTCTGTTATACGACTGGGTTTGAATTGTTCTATTATAGATTTTTATTGCAATTACGACAGCCAAGCGAAAGTTCGAATTTATTATAAAGCCTGATCACACGGTGCCATTTAATTGCCTGTGGCTTACCATAAGTTGAAGCAAAAATAATCCAAACAGTGTTTAAACGACCCAAGTCATATTATTACTAAAGCTATAAGTAATATAATCACACTAATATTATAAAGGCGAAAGTTTGTGAGTGTGTGTGTATGTGTGTATGTTTTTTTGTTACTTTTTCACGCTCAAACGGCAGGACCGATTTGGATGAAAATTTGGTATGTAGTAGCTTATACTCTGGATTAACACATAGGCAATATTTTATCTGCGGATGAAACCGCGGGGCGCAGCTAGTTTATTATAAAGCCTGATCACACGGTGCCATTTAATTGCCTGTGGCATACCATAAGTTGAAGCAACAACAATCTAAACAGTGCAGTGTTTAGACGATGCAAGTCATATTATTATTATATGTATAATAAATAATCACACTAATATTATATAAAGGCTAAAGTTTGTGAGTGTGTGTGTGTGTGTTTTTGTTACTTCTTCACGCTCAAACGGCAGGACCGATTTGGATGAAATTTGGTATGTAGATAGATTATACCCTGGATTAACAAATCAAATCAAATCAAATAATTTATTTGCATAATACATGTTATAAAGGTGTTACAGATATAGGAAGTACATTGTATTATAACCTACTGAGGTGTGCAAATTAATTTATTACGTTACATAACAACATTAAATAAATACATTTTAAATTGAGTTACATAAAAAATAGAATGTCAAATTAAAAAGAAAATCTAATAAATGACAATTATAACAAGTCAATCAAAATTACAATAATCACTATATTTGTGGTGCCATTTCAGATAAGATCAGTCATCTTTCGTTTAAATTAAAAAAACACAAAGGCTAATTATTATCCCGGTCTACGCGGGTGAAACGGCGGGGCGCAGCTAGTTTATTATAAAGCCTGATTACACGGTGGCATTTAATTGCCTGTGGCATAACTCTATGGTGAGGGTTGCGCGGTAGAGGCAGTGCGGGCCCATGCGCCGCGCTCAGTCTGGTCCGAGCAGGCGTAGCGATAGCACGCTTTACGCACTAATATTGGAAATTTACAGCCCACTACTGGACACAGGCCTCTCTCTCTAAATAGACTGCAATAATTATGTTTTATTTTGAAGTAGATACTCGTAACTATACATTGTGACTGGATCTGGACCCACCATAGCAAATTCGCATATAGAGGAGGTCATTTACTCATTATCCTTATCCTTTTATTTACCTTCCTTAGCTAAAGTTTTATGAAAAAAAAAATGCTTATGAAAAGCAAGAATTTTCTAAAGCAAAAAATGATATATTATAAAGGCAACTTGGAATGTGCTTAAGAAAGTATCCGATATACAGTCGAGCAGAGCCTCTCCCACGGAACTACTGAACCTTTCTGATTCACCCAAATCCTCATTAAATATAGTTAATAATTATTTTGCCAATATTGTTAGAACTCTGGCATCAATAATAACCCCGAATTCCATAGCCCCTAACGTGTCCATATTGAACCATAGTGGTTCAATGGTCCTTCTTGAGGTAAATGAAAAAGATGTCGAAGACATAATCATGAGTCTCAGATCTGAATGTGCTACAGGTTGGGACGGTATTCCGGCTCAAATAATTAAATGTACGAGACATATACTGGCTCCAGTAATTACACATATTTGTAATGTTTCGATTTCATCTGGAATTTTCCCTGATGTCTTTAAAAAGGCTGTTGTTCATCCGGTTCACAAGTCTGGAAGCAGGGATGATATCAATAATTACCGGCTAATCTCGATACTTACTGCCTTTGCAAAGGTCTTGGAACGTATTCTGAATAATAGCGTCATTAGCTTCCTGGAAGCGAATAATATCCTAGCTCAATCAGGATTCACGTGTGGTTTGCTGTTATCTGCACAGGAGTCTCTTGTCTTGGAAAACCAAGAAAAGTAAATAGTCCAAATCTGATGAGAATAGACCGCGGACCTCTTAACCTCTCAACTCCTGCGTCCATAGAGGCCGGTAACAATAGAAATTTATTTTTTCTCGCAAAAATATGACAGTTAAAAGTTTAATTCTGCTAAAAATCCCAGGCCCCATATTTCGTAAAACCATAGATATAGTGAAACTTATATTCCATTTACAATAAGATTAGACATTTTAACAAACCTTTTTTATAGTCCATTCAACCGATTGTGACTTCTATTCCGTAGGCTTAAGGATGGCATTAAAAGCAAAAAAGAAGTTACAATACCAACTGTTTACTGCAGCTGCCATTTGTCATGCCACCAACGCAATATAAGTCAAAATCGGTTGAACAGACTGTAAAAAAGGTTTGTTTAAATGTCTAATCTTGTTGTAAACTAGCTTTTGCCCGCGGCTTCGCGATTTTGGTATTTTGCATTCAGAAAGTATCATCTGGTGAAGTGGAACTGATGAAGAAGACCACAGATGGTCACGGGAACTTCTCAACGATAATAAGTATTTCACGGGTGGCGATAAGATATCTCGATTAAGATAGTTAAGCGACTATGACGAAGCTTTAAATAAATGGTTGTGATGAAAGTGATACCATCGAACCGATCTGATGAAGAAGCCGGAAGTTAGGCACCGGAACTCAGTAACAAAACAATGTATTCTAGCCGTGTTTGGGCTTATTGGAATTGTCATGAGGTGCACTCTGGCTATAAATTATTTTAATGGTAATTATATGCCGAGGAGCTCGTGGCTAAGTAATAACAGTCGCACGGGTCGATCCATCAGGTTAAGCTACGCTTGCCGGGGTTGGTCCGTGGATGGGTGACCATCTTTACATACCGAGACTCCTGCGTACCTCGGAAAGCACGTTAAGCCGTTGGTCCTGGCTGTCATTCGTGGATCTTTGACAGTCGTTACGGGTCGTCAGAAGCCCGAAAGTCTGACAACCAGTCTTACCAAGGGGTATCGTATTACCCAGTTACTGGGTTGTGGATGTCAGATAGGCAGTCGCTCCATGTAAAATAATGGTATTCAGCTGCATCCGGTTAGACTGGAAGCCGACCCCAACATAGTTGGGTAAAGGCTAGGCAGATTGATATGCCGCTTTAAATTACGCTACTCGAGTTGTATGTTATGTGTGGCCTTGATTGTCAGAAGTCAGATTTCGTAGTCTCGTTATCTCCTTCAACATAAAACTACGCCTTCCAAACTTATGACATGGCTTAACGCGACGATTAGCCTTTTTGCAAAGTATTTATTTGAAATGAGATGATCCATATCCTGAGATGGTCGCATGTAAATATCTTCAAGTTCTGATGAGTGGCTTTTGAGTTAGCTTCAATCATTTAATACGTATCTTTCCCACATAGTCTATGTGAATGATGCTCTAATTTATTTTGCAGAGTGGTATTCGAATTTGTGTGGGTTAGGTACCACTAAAAAGTGAAAAATAAAACTGTTTACAAAAAGAAAACAACCGACTCCCAAAAAAAAAACACTACAAAGCGAAAAATAACTTTAATTTTGGAAGTCGGTGGCAAAAAACGAAACTAAAAAAACCAAAGACACTGACTTCCGAAATTAAAGTAATTTTTTGCTTTGTCGTGTTTTTTTTGGGAGTCGGTTGTTTTTTTTTTTTTTTGTAAAAAGTTTTTATTTTTGGTCTCAAGTAAAAATTTATACTGAATTTCAAGTTAATCGGTCCGCACACGTTAAAATTACTCCCTACAAACTTTGACACACCCTATATCCCTTTTTAGAGGGTAGTTTAGGAAAACTAAAAATGACAAACTTTATAATTTACTTAGATAAATATTGGTGCCAAGTTTCAAGTCTATTAACTCAAGGAATAAGATTTTTCATACAAACTTTGAACCCCCGTTTCACCCCCTTAGAGGGTGAATTTTGAAAAATACTTTCTTAGTACACCCCTAGACCTTATAAGGAACCTACGTGCCAAATTCGGAATCTCTAGACCCAGTGGTTTGGGCTGTGCGTTGATATGTCAGTCAAGTCAGTCAGTCAGTCAGTCAGTTTCTTCTTTTATATATTTAGATTAGATGGAGTATAGTATAAGCACAATCATATACCTAAGTAGGCAGGGTTCGAAGGTTGCGTCGATAATCATATCGACCCTTCGGCCCAACTCCCTTGATTGGGTGCTTAAGTCCTCGATATAGCGATTAAGTGTAGATCCCTATGGTATTATTATGGCTTGTGTGTTTTGTTATACATTTTAGGGGTCCGTAGTTTCTGAACTTAAGAATGACCGGGTATAAATTGTAACGTTTAATTACAATTTTGCTTAACTTGAGGTTTTTATCAGTGTTTATTAAATAATAAACATCTAGGTCTTCAACATGAGTGGGTACACTATTACAAGTACCTATGTGTTAACAATTTTATATTGCAAAGTTAAGAGCGATGAAAATATATTTTTTTTTTAAAGTAAATTTATTTTTCCATTTAATAAACAATTACATAAGTAAGCCCAAGACGAACGAAAAGAAGAATCATCAAAATCGGCTTAGAAATGCCGGACATACATTATTATTATATTATTATTATTATATATTATTTATTATATTATCATTATTATTATTATTTATTGACATTTATGCATAAAACTTCCTATATAAGAATAATTACATAATGTATTATATACTAAAACCTTCCTGAAAGTATGTAGATCACGTAGGTAAGTGAAAGAATAATTTTATTGGTTCACTAGTTTTTGAGATATTACATACATACATAGGGGTCGAATACAGAACCTACTTTTTTAAAGTCGGTTATAAATATATAAATTGTTTGCCCCAAAATTCAGCAACGCGACTACCGTTTGCTGACGCAACCAGTCCTCACGCGTATAGGTGATCGGGCATGTGATGCAACATGGGAGGTGATCCATTGTTTGTGAGATGCCGCATACACCCCGGAATTCTGAGCTCCGGAACTCGGGAGATTTGAAGCAATGGATTTTGTTGTATTGTCAAAATCACAATCAACTTCGGGTTGTGATTGTGTGTGGGTTACGTAATTGGGGCTCTCCCATCTTTCAAGTTTCAAATTGCTTGGAGCATCCAACGAGGATTACCGTGCGTACAAAGGTGGTCGGAACAGGTAAACGATTCATTTGCGGTAAAATCCTTTGTAATCCTGATGTGTTCACTGTGCAGGATGGTTCTACTGTATGAGTTGTATGGTTTGCTTGTGTGTGGTTTAGAAGATGTGTGGAGCGTTTTGGTGTTGAGGGAAAGAATTTTGTA
The DNA here is from genome assembly GCA_946251885.1 of Cosmia pyralina. Taxonomy (NCBI): domain Eukaryota; kingdom Metazoa; phylum Arthropoda; class Insecta; order Lepidoptera; family Noctuidae; genus Cosmia; species Cosmia pyralina. The sequence goes on from OX276344.1 coordinate 6,185,718, forward strand.
ATTTTATGGTTATGTTGTTAAGTTGTGAATGTTACGAGTACTATAGAATTTAGACTTAATTTTCTACGAACTTTAGGGAACAATTCGATTGGGTTTTTCATAGGTGATTCGTCCTGTTTCAAAGCTTTCCTATAACACCTACATTTATCTACCAGATAATTTAAGAAAGAAAAATAGGAATTATTATCAGTCTGCCAGATAAGTTTATTCGGTTTTCAATGGTTCGCATGCTACAGTTTTGTCGTACCGGCGATAATCGCACACTGTACTGACACACATTCTTATAATGCACTCGATAAAAGATACTCACCATACCCTTTTTTTTTTCATGTGTATCTTACGGAATGCGTCAGAAAAAAGTATGTTTGGTATAATTCCTAATCGGTGTCATGCGACCTTTTTTCCGGAACGCAAAAAAGCGGTAACCTTGAGTCATCACACCAATACAACAGTCCCAGAAATAGCCCTAAAAGCCGATTCTGCTGACTAATAGCCGATACATCCAATATATGAGCTAGGTTAATAAGTCAGTGAGCTCACGTTGGGGCAATTTGCGGAGGTAGGGAGTCTCAGAAAAGTTGCTCAGTAACGAACCGGTCCCAATAAAATTGCTCGCGTTTAAACGTTTCTACGTGTTTCTTGTCTACGGCCAGGGAACGCCCATAAAGTTGATGTTAAACATTAATTTAATTAATGAAATAGGTGTCTGGAGATGTTCTGTGTGGTAACTGGTGAAGAGATTAAACAAAAAGTGGTAAAAGTTTTAAATTGTCGACGGTAAGAAACTGAAGACTACGAAAGTACCAACAGTTAAGAAGAAAATTAAATTCAATACAAATAATCTTAACCTACCTAGCTATCTCTTTAACCGACTTCAAAAAGGAGGAGGTTCTCAATTCGTCGGAACCTTCCGATTACTCGAAGATGGCTAGACCGATTTGGATTTTTTTTGTTTTATTCGAGAGGGTATACATCACCGTTGGTCCCATATAAAATTGATTAACGTTGCTTTGGTAGTTTTTGAGTTAGCTTCAATAATACGTATTTTTTCCCCACTTTTATATGGATGATGTTCTAGTTTGTTTTGCAGGTAGTGGTATTAGAATTTGTGTGGGGTAGGTACCACAACTAAAAAGTGAAAAATAAAAACTTTTTTACAAAAAAATACAACCGACTTCCAAAACCAACACTACAAAGTGAAAAATAACTTTAATTTCGGAAGTCGGTGGCAAAAACGAAAATACATTCAACCAGACACCGACTTCCGAAATTAAAGTTATTTTTCACTTTGTAGTGTTATTTTTGGAAGTCGGTTGTATTTTTTTTAACTACTCGATAGCAGCACAGTCTATACATCATACAGTCGTCCGACGATGCCCGAGCTGCATACGAAGTTCAGCGAGTGATTGTGCTTCTTTCCATCCTCCTTTAAGCGTTTAGTAGCTATTTTTTAACCGACGACGAAAAAAAAGGAGGTTTTCAAGTTGAGGCGCCCATTTTTTTTTCTTTTATGCATGATCACGCATAACTTTTTACAGAGTAGTCCGATTTGAACGATTCTTGATTCTACAAGTATTCGAATTTGTATGGGGTAGGTACCACAACTCAATATCAATCTGCCTAGCCTTTTCCCAACTATGTTGAGGTCAGCTTCCAGTCGAACCGAATCCAGCTGAATACCAGTATTTTAAATGGAGCGATTGCCTATCTGATCTCCACAACCCAGGAACTGGGTAATACGATACTCCTTGGTAAGACTGGTTGTCAGACTTTCGGGCTTATGACGATACGTAACGACTGTCAAAGATCCACGAATGACAGCCGGAACCAACGGCTTAACCCATCACGGTCACCCATCCACGGCAAGCGCAGCTTAACACCTGATGGATCGACCCGTCCGGTACCACAACTAAAAAGTGAAAAAAAAGCATTTTTCCGAAAAAAAACAACCGGCTTCCAAAAAACACTACAAAGTGAAAAACAACTATGATTTTGGAAGTCGGTGGCAAAACACGAAAATAGAAAACCAAAGACAGTGACTCCCGAACTTTAAGTTATTTTTCACTTTATAATTAATGTGTTTAATAAATAAATTATTATTATTATAATTCTTCTCCAATAAAAATAGATTAAATTTTCTATTCAAACCCAACAACAAGTTAATTAAATGTTTCTATATTTACAACAGTTATCAAATCTCGAATCCGGGTCCACGCCGACACGTGTACAAATCCGTAGAATGTTATCACTCCAGTATAATTACGCGCTAGGGTGTTGTTGTGTTTAATTTTTACGACCCACTGTGGATTATTTTCGGTTCACGTTTGTACACTGTTATGTACCATCAGCAAACTTTCTGGTGAACCACTTTTCAACCTTATTGCGTTAGTAATAAGGTCGAAAAATGGTTCACCGGAAAGTTGTGCCGAATGGTACATTACGGTTAGAGGAAATTACAGTTTAAGGCAGGGGCGGATCTATATAAGGGCTTTTTGGGCTGCAGCCCAGGACCCCGTGGATATAAAGGGCCCCCAGCCCCCATTGAAGACAATGGGCAATTTGTAAATTTGCTTACATGTATTCAATATTCTACAAGAATTTTTTGAAACGAATGGACTACTGCGGGTTAGTTGTAGGGGGCAGTCTTATGACAACGCTGCTAATATATATGGTGGGTCACTACAGCAATAGCGTAAGAACTCTACTAAAACAAAAAAAGTGTCTATGGTCCCTTGGAGCTCTAAAAAAATCAAACTTCTAAGTCAATACAATAAAAAAATACTGCCATATAAGCGACATATTTTGATACTCGCAAGTAAATCGAAACCCTTCCCGTTGATCTAGAATCATGTGATTTGGCAAGAAGCAAGGTCTCATAGTACAAGTAAAGGAAAAAGTCCGAAAATAGTTAATTTGTAATTTTATTACATAAATATTTTTTTTTACGATTACAAACTTAAATTTGCCGTTGGAGAATAGACCGCGACGTATATCAATGTATGGTCATGGGGAAACATGTTTTAACTACAGTGTTAAGTTTGTTTTTGGGATAAATTATTTTCAACTACGGAACCCATCATTGTGCGTGGTCTGACACGCACTTGACCGGTTTTTTTTCCTATACATCATTATCGAAAACATTTTGTTGACAAAATGGCAATTAGTTAAATAATTAGGCAGGCCCCAAGTACTATTAGCCCAGGGCCCCACAAACTCACGGTCCCCTCGTTTAAGGCCCCTCGGCCCCTGGTTTAAGGGAAACCTTATGAAATTAGAATCAGATTTTTCAAACAAGTATATACCTACTTATGCTTAATGATACTTTCTACTAGATACTAGATACTTAGATTCACAATCTATAATGTTCCCACTGCTGGGACACAGGCCTCCTCTCTGTTTTTTTTTTAAATTTCACTGACGCAGACATCAAGCATTTATCAAGAGATGTCTGCGTCGAATTTTATACTTAAACTCAATATCGATTTAATTACTTATTCAGTGAAATTTAAAAAGTGCTCGAGCATTTGCAAGGATTTTTAATTTCAAACGGAAAACCTGAAACTGATCCCTAAGCCGACGTTCGCACTAAAAACACACTGTTGGATTATCAACTCTCGGATCTAGGCAGAGCGTTGAAAATCCAGTGCGTGAAATAAAATTGCCACGATATTTTTACGTCCGTGCGAACGTCGACTTATCGTTTCGTATTTCTTCAACGACTTCCAACAGGATTGACATAAGCTTATAGGTAGCTTATGTCAATCCAACACTTTGGACTTTTCTATCATCGCTACTGATATTATAATAAATGTCACTTTGTCTAGACCCTCGGTTAATTTCAACGTAACGTGACAGGCTACGATCTAAGCATCCTCATAATCAGTACAGCGAGCCTGCTCTGCCGTGTGCTTCATCACTTGGTTGTCAGTGATTTGACGAATCCCTTTGATTACGTCTCAATTTTGGGCCAGTACAGTTGGAGCATCGTCTAAATACGAAGGAGCTCAGCCGAGCACAGAGTTCGGAAAGAACAATATATCGGTTAATCGGCGGCAAATGCCGTAAAGTAACAACCTCGCCGCTGATATGTTACGATACAATTTTAGGTCAGTTGCTAGCTCTAATTAGTTTTAGAGCTTATCATAGGCTGTACAGCATAATCAGCCTATAACGTTCCCACTACTTGGACACAGGTCTCCTCTATGTGAGTGGAAGTAGGCCACAGTCCACCACGCGGGTTGGTGCAATGGTGTTGTGTATTGGTGTATAGAACGTACGCCGATCTGCAACAAGAAAAAAAAACCGGTCAAGAGCGAGTCAGACTCCACACCGAGGGTTCTGTTCCGATTTCTGAAAAATGTGCTATTTAGAGACATCGTTTTATGTTTCCTGTTATATTTACATAAACTAACTAACTAGAATAATTTCAGATTTATCTCTATGCAAACTTCGGAATTATTTCCGAAGTTTGCATAGAGATTGAGTTTGGTTTTTGTTTGTTTGGGGGGGGGGGGGGGGGTCATTTTTTTTAATTTTTCATGAAAAGTTGAAAACTATGCGGCCTAAAAAAGAGAAAAAAAATGTTTAAGAATGCGCAAACAGTGCTCTTTCATATGATACCCCACATGCCCTAGTAGCCCCACTTCTAATTTTATGACCCCCTTTCAGTCCCTGTTACAAAAACAATATATATTTTTATTTATTTCTTATTTGCGAAATAGTTGAGCAAACGTCATTTCAAACTGTGGGGACAAAAAACAGTTAACCGCTGCAGAATACAGAGAAATACTTAAACTAAGATTTAACAAACATGTAACCCACACCATTGTCCACATTTTAACTAAAAGAAGTGATAGCATTAGTAGTTCTTGCGATATCCAGCTGTGACAGATGGACAGACAGACAGATTGAGTCGCACCATAAGGGTTCCTCTTTACCATTTTGGTACGGAACCCTAATATCGGCGTCGACTTGAAAATCATCTTTTTCGTTACTTATAGGGCATGAACACTGAAATCATAAAATTTCCAGCAACAATATGGTACATTCCCACGTTCGCGAAGGAAACGAATACTTTAAATTAACTGAACTAGTTGTTTTCTTTAAGTAGTCGTAAATGCTAACTGGGAATACTTACTCATTATGGTCCTTGCTGGCTACGACCTAGGAACCAGCCATTATGTCATTGAGGTCACTTTAATACTTAGCTCCAGAGTTTACTCTGTATTACCTCTTTGCTGTACCTTGGAACTATTAAAAGTTGCAGTGCAGCGATAAAAGGCTGCGGGCACGAAACCAGCGGTTGCCGAGCGGGGCGATGGCGACGCGCGAAGTACGGAATTAAGGAATCGTATGTACATTTTTCAAATCTATATACTAATACAGGGGGCTCGTGGCTAAGTAATAACAGCCACACGGGTCGATCGATCAGGTTAAACTACGCTTGCCGCGGTCGGTCCGTGGATGGGTCACCTTACATACCGAGACCCCTCCGTGCTACGTCAAGCACGTTAAATTCAAATTCAAAACATTTAATTCAGACTTTTGGTCCATAGAGTGTTAGTACTACATCAAAATGACTTAAAGCTATGTTAGTAATACATACAACAAATAGAAAAAATGCCAGTCAGCCTACAATATGTGCAGACCAATCCAATGCCTCCACATAGGACTATGGATGTAGTCTGCAATTACCCTCAGGTAGCTGTTGGGACTGCCCCTAACCCTTCGCATCAGCGATGCTGCTCTCTTACGTATAATGGCGTGAAAGCCGTCCACTTGAGCCTCAGCAAACATCGCTGATGCACTGCAGTAGCGAGGCAATTCCATCAGCAACCTGAAAGCATTGTTATATTGGACCCGCAAGACACCGACGGTTCGCTGCGTGTAGCTAGTCCACAGACTACACGTATAAAAGGACTGGCAATATGCCCTAAATAAAGTCCTCTTTACCGCATAAGAGCACCGTGAAAATCTGCGAGCCAGCATATTACAACGAATCGTCAGCGCCCTGCGTTCCCTCTCTAAGTCTGCTTCATCAGTCAGGTCCTCATTGACTACTTGACCTAGGTACACAAATTGCGTAACTCTGCTTAATGCCACACCAGCTAGTGTCACGGGCGGAACGTGAGAGGGACTCCTACGCCCAGCCCGAAACACCAGCAGCTCACTCTTCTTGACATTGTACGCCAGGCCATGAGTCTCCGCAAACACCTCACACACGCTCACCAGTTTTCTCAAAGCACTGATCGATGGGCTCAATAGCACCATGTCATCAGCGTAACTAATGTTATTAACTATTTTACCATCAATTGAGCAGCCTACTCCGGTGCTGTTGAGCTCACGGATCAGCCCGTTTATATAAATGTTAAAAAGTGTAGGGGAGCTCAACCCCCCCTGCCTCACCCCACATTTGCCATGCCGTTGGTCCCGGCTGTCATTCATGGATCTTTGACAGACGTTACGGGTCGTCAGAAGCCCGAAAGTCTGAGAACCAGTCTTAACAAGGGGTATCGTGTTACCCAGTGACTGGGTTGTGGAGGTCAGATAGGCAGTCGCTCCATGTAAAATACTGGTATTCAACTGCATCCGGTTAGACTGGAAGCCGACCCCAACATAGTTGGGAAAATGCTAGGCAGATTGACATACTAATACAATATGTTTATGACTTATTCATAAACTTGTTTTTTTTAATGTAGACCCAATCAATCTGCCTAGCCTTTTCCCAACCATGTTGGGGTCGGCTTCCAGTCTAACCGGATGCAGCTGAATACTAGTATTTTACATGGAGCGACTGACGACCCGTAACGACTGTCAAAGATCCACGAATGACAGCCGGGACCAACGGCTTAACGTGCTTTCCGAGGCACGGAGGAGTCTCGGTATGAAAAGATGGTCACCCATCCACTGACCAACCCCAGCAAGCGTAGCTTAACCTGATGGATCAACCCGTGCGGCTGTTTTTACTTAGCCACGAGCTCCTCTTTTTTTTAATGTAGACCCATTATTGCATAATGACCCCGAATCCGACTCTTCTAATAATAAAATGATATCTTTGTCAAACGACGGAGAACATTTTTTGTAGTGGAATATAGGCGTACTGGGGAAAAACGCGCCTAGTTCTATACCTCTGGGGTGGTGTGGAATAGATATATCTATATAAATAAAAAATAGAAGTCCTGACTGACTGACTCATCAACGTCCAGCCCAAACCCTTGAACCTAGAAAGCTGAAATTTTGCACATAGGTTCCCTTTATAATGTAGATAAGGAATAAGGAAGAATTTCTCGGTAGTACGTTCCCGTGGGATATTTTCTGATATCCAGGCGGTTGAAACTGCGGGCAAAAGCTAGTCTATAACGAGATGTCTCCAATATCGTAAGATATCGCAGTACCAGATTAGATGCAAAACTGGATTAATAATTTGTCATATTCAAATCTCCAATCCGTTTTTTGAGAAAACTTGAGATTTACCTACAATTTTTTTTGAGAATTTATGTTTTTTTTTATACAAAAAACCTCTACATATTCATAGCATTGAAATAATGAGTAAACCGTAAAGTCACATTATATTAGATTTCATTTGCGTATTTTTTTTTTTTTTTTTTTAATAAATCAATCAGTTTTTTAGGCTTCCGTACCTCAAAAGAAAAAAGTGTGTATGTCAGCTCCGACGAGCGAAGAGCGACTTTAATTTATAATATTACTAGAAACCCGCCCCTGCTTCGCACGGTTTTTACGACTTGACAAAATATAAAGATTTCTTCATTATCTATAGGTAAATTTAATCTTAATGTATTCTATACACATAAACCTTCCGGAATAAATTATCTAAATGATAGTGAAAACCGCATGAAAATTCGTTGCGTAGTTTAAAAGAACAACGCGGTCACACAGACACGAAAAGCGAACGACGAGATTATATACCGAGATTTATAGTTTATATAGATATAGATGTTTATATACAGTTATTGTACCTACTTTAATATAAAATTACTGGAATACTTGACGTGTAGGTATTATTTTCACAAGACAAAACCCATCGCATTGAGAACCTCATTTTTTGAAGTCAGATAAAAATGATTAGGTTTGTCAATAAGGGAGATTAAATAATAATCAAATCAACATTAAAAATCAAAACACCCACATAATCTGCCAAAAATTTAACTGAATTCAAAACAAAAGGAAATAGGAATTTCATCGTACATAAAACCTTCATAATATAATAAAAAACTTGAATTATTTACCATAAACGCTTTCAAATGTTTGCGTGACGTTTATAAAATGAAACAAAACGATTTAATTTAAATAAAAACAAAAAGTAACCGCCTATGATTTAAACATGGATTTAATGACGTTATAAATCAGTTATGATAAAGGATTTTTTATCTGATGTGTCTGATGTATGGGGCTTTGATTGGTGCTGCCATTCTTTTTTTTATGAGCTCATGTGTATAATTTTGAATTAATGGGAAGTGCAAAACAGGTTTTGTTTTATTGGTAAGTAATTAAGTTCAACAAAAATTCAATCGTAGCTAAGTAATAATGTAGGTAAGGCCAATCAATTAATTAAATCAGTCTTACACAATATTGCTTGTGGTATACCATTATGTTCAAGCAACAGTAGGCCGGGGATATTAGGTTTGAACCATAGAAATATAAAAAACATTTCAGTATATATTATACTGAACCCTGCACTAAATCTTAACAGGGATTTTTTTCTTGAATTGTGTTTTTGAACTTAGCTCTTCAAATAATATTAAAAAATTAAACACCATGGTAAAAAAACAAAAACGCGTTTTTGTAAATAAAAAATGAGTCAAAATATTGGATAACATTATGTAAAAAAATGGTAAAACCAATATATTTGTCAGAATTAAATATTTTCGAAATTTCGAAATTGTACTTTAATGTGTTTAATTTTCTTGAAGAGAAATAATTTTTATTATCCATGAATATTTACAAAATTTAAAATCTAACAATCTTAAAAACAAAAGATATGTACAAGTATATAAAAAAGGAGGGGAAATAATCATAGGGCATCAAAAAATTCGTCCGCATCGCTGTCGACAGGTAAAGTGCCCAAAAGGCTGGCAGCATTGCCACGTTGTATGGCAATGCTGCCAATTTTCTTGTAGGTAATTAAGTCCGATGGAGCCTATAAATAAAAATAAATTTAATTTTGTTACATTTTTGCCTGAACCGCTGTTGCAAAAAAAAATTTGATTAATTTATAGTACATTAATTATGTTTAATTTTGTTGGATAGCGTATTAACAAATTTAATTAACCGCTGTTCATATTTTTGCGTCTTTAAAACCTTATACAAACAGAGCACTTAAATTCGACCTACTATAACATTATAACCTACTTTATAATTTGAGCTCACTAGCCGACGAAGCAAAAGTAGTTAGCCAATAGTTCTGGCAAGGGCCGAGAGGGGAAACCATTCATATTGACTAATGTTTCCTCACTGCCCCTTTATTACGCACTGCCATCCTACTGGAAGATATTTGTAAGTAAAGTAGCTTCGGTTCGACGCCCGACAGTAAGAATTATCTTTGAGCGCCATTTTCTGCGAGAAACACACTTTTGTGTTGGTAAATAAAGTATGGTGAGGGGGTGAGGGTTTATTTTAGGAGTATCTATAAAAAAGGTCGAACGGTTCAAACATGACCGAAACGTGTGTAAACGAAATTTTTCATGAATTTATTACATCAATATCTGAGTAGCCTTAAGACGAATCTACAACATGTTTTCAATGGGAAATTATTAATCACACACCAGAAAAATATTGTTACATCCAATACTTTACATCTGATAATCTATATGTACACCAAATCAATTATTGCACTACTAATTAACTAATTGAATATCAAAACTTGTACAATTATTAATCATTATTTATACATGAATTACTAAAACTACGCGCAATGAATACCACACACAATGGTCCTCATGAAGGACTAAGTACGGAAACCAAATCCTGTAATATATAACATATACATGAATTATTGTCCAAAGTCACTACAAAAATATTAATTATATAATATATCAAAAATACTAACTGTTCGTCAAAAATAACAAATACGCATACAGGGTGTCCCGTAAATAATGGATCAAACGTAACGGGTAGGTAGCTTACCTAATTTCCAACAACTAATTTGAATATTTAAAAAAAACCGTTACAGTAACCAGGATATTAATTTTTTTTCGAATTTTACGATTTTGTCTTCCAGAATTAAGCTTTTTTAATGCTGTCGCTGCAAATGATGACATTTTTAGGTATGATTTTTATTTAACATTTCTGAATAGCTTACTAATGTTATAAGATACCATTTTTTTTGAATACCGTTTTATTTGCCTTAGAAAAAAAATCTTGAGTTGAAAAGTTTTTTCTTTACGATGTTAGGACCAAAATTGAAAAAATTCTCCTGTAAAAAAAATGTATGACACCGAAGACCACCATTATTTTAAAAACTTGTACATTTAATAAGGTTTGCAAATTGGTATAAAACTTACGTCTAGTCCTTATCGTTACAAAGATATTGCTATGAATGTGATGAAGAAGACAGAAAATAAATTAAATTGGTACTTTTCCATTTTTTCCTTTTCGTAATGGCTTATGCTTGAATGCTTGTAATCGAAGCAGGTAGTTAAGCGGATAGCATAATTCCGACCCGATGACGTCATCTGTCCGGAATTTGGGACCACTACCTGTGGCGGAGTTGCACCTCAGTCAGTGTGAAAGGGATAGATAGCGCCGCTTTTTGGTAAATCGGTTAAATCGGTATGAAGTTGCGCAGGTTCTTTTGTTCTTTCCTGCGCCCTTCACTCGTACAGGCTTCATTGTTGCTTGATTTTATTAGTTTAGTTGTAACTAGTCTCTCTTCGAGTTGCTACGTCAGACAACTTTCGCTCCCGGTCAGTGGCTCGGTGTTTTCTTCTGTAAAATTTGACTTGTGCTGTGTTTTTGGACTTTGCTTTGCCTATCGATTTGGAACTCTTTGCGTATTGGACAAACGACTTGGCGATCCTACGGACTCCGAAAACATTCGTTTGTGTGTGCTTGTACGTGTGTGCAGTAGCGCTGAAACCTTATTCAGCCCAATGCCTCGTTATGAGTACACGCCACGGCAGTACGCCGAAATGCATTTTATCTACGGAGAAGCAAGAGGTAATGCCAGGGCGGCTGCAAGATTGTACCGTGAAAGATACCCGAACCTGGTTCGTTATCCCGATTATCGCGTCTTTATTAGAGTGCATAACGCGCTTCTTGAGGAAAAAATTCTTGGTACCGAAGTTGGTGGTACCCGTGAAGGACGACCGCGACAAGTTAATGACGAAGTCATTCTTCGAGAAATCGAGGAAGATCCGTCAGTCTCCGTTCGCGTCATAGCGCGACGCGTAGGAATTTCTAGATCGACGGTGCATCGAGTGCTACAACGGTGCCGATTGCACCCATATGACGTGCAACGTGTTCAAACGCTGACGTCGCGTGATTACCAGCCAAGAATAGAATTTTGCCAAAGGATGCTTAGAATGATTCGGGCGGACCCGCAGTATTTTAACAAGATTTTATGGAGTGACGAGTCTTCATGCCGCCGAGATGGATATTTAAATTTGCATAATTTGCACAGTTGGCAGCTGATAAACCCATATTTGATGCGAGAGGACAGGAGCCAACATCAATTTAAAATAAATTTATGGGCGGGAATAATCAATGGGCAAATAATAGGGCCCTTTGAACTACCAGCTACTCTAAACGCCGAATATTATCTCCATTTTTTAAGGAATGAGTTGCCAAGGTTATTAGAAAACGTTCCAGAAGACGTACGGCAAGCAATGTGGTTGCAAAATGATGGGTGCCCCGCTCACTATGCGACGGCAGTAAGGGCGCACCTTGATGAAAGTTATCCGGACAGATGGATCGGCCGATTAGGACCAATTTTGTGGCCTCCGCGATCTCCGGATTTAAATCCCCTAGATTTTTTTTACTGGGGATGTTTAAAAGACAGGGTCTACAAGAATCCAATAACGTCGGAAGAAGAATTACGACAGCGCATCCAATCTGCTGTATCAGAAATAAACCAAAGCCGTTTTGTCCGTCGGATAAGAGCTTCCTTTATTAGGAGATGCAGACTTTGCATTCTTGTAGAGGGAAGGCAATTCGAACATTTATTGTAAAAACCAAATAAAACGATTTATTTGAACTAACTGTTTTTTTTAGTACGGCCTCCTAATTCTTTTCATACGCCTCAATAATTCAATGAACATTGCCTCTGAAATACTACAGTTACACATTTTAAAGAAAAAGTTTAAATGTACACACTTTTTTATTTTTTTTATTAACGTTGATTTGGAGCACCTCTCAGATTCATAGCAATTATCTTTGTAACGACAAGGACTAGAATGTACAACTTCATACCAATTTACCAAAAATACAAAAGCGGCGCTATCTATCCCCTTCACGCTGACTGAGGTGCAACTCCGCCACAGGTAGCGGTCCCAAATTCCGGACAGATGACGTCATCGGGTCGGAATATGCTAGCCGCTTAACTACCTGCTTCGATTACAAGCATTCAAGCATAAGCCATTACGAAAATGAAAAAATGGAATAGTACCAATTTAATTTATTTTCTGTCTTCATCACATTCATAGCAATATCTTTGTAACGATAAAGACTAGACGTAAGTTTTACACCAATTTGCAAACCTTATTAAATGTACAAGTTTTTAAAATAATGGTGGTTTTCGGTGTCATTCATTTTTTTTACAGGAGAATTTTTTCAATTTTGGTCCTAACATCGTAAAGAAAAAACTTTTCAACTCAAGATTTTTTTTCTAAGGCAAATAAAACGGTATTCAAAAAAATGGTATCTTATAACATTAGTAAGCTATTCAGAAATGTTAAATAAAAATCATACCTAAAAATGTCATCATTTGCAGCGACAGCATTAAAAAAGCTTAATTCTGGAAGACAAAATCGTAAAATTCGAAAAAAAATTAATATCCTGGTTACTGTAACGGTTTTTTTTTTAATATTCAAATTAGTTGTTGGAAATTAGGTAAGCTACCTACCCGTTACGTTTGATCCATTATTTACGGGACACCCTGTATAATAAACTTATTATTGCACTAATAGTTCTAATTGAATATCAAAACTTGTACAAATTAATATAATTATTGGGCACCCCGAGGTTCAGTTTTGTTAGGTTCCTTTTAACCCTGCAGATAGAAGTAGGAGCCTCGCGCTGCGGGGCTCCGTCGACCTGAAGTTAAGTTTAATTTATTTAGACATGCAAATTTTGATGTGCAAACAGTATTTTTGATGTACTACGTATTCTGTTGGGAAAAATTGGTAATTTTTGATGTGCGCTTAAATACTACCCGTTTTTAATTAAATTGTCCATATTGGATTCGGCAGGTCGAATATTGCACCAACAGACACAAAGACAGCGTAATGAAAACGAAATGAAATCGTCGCCCTCGCATAGAGCGTACCTTGACCGTGCACTAATAGGGCCGCGCGCGTACCCACTGTTTCAAATAATGACAGACATCGCTCCAATGGGATAAACGCCTACTTATTGCAAGGTTGTGACGACGATCCAGGCAGTCCTGCGGGCAACGGGCCACTCCGCCGCCGTGAGCCGACACTACGCCCGGCCAATTGCCTCTAATGATACCACTCGAACGCGTATCCGTCCAATCAACTCTTAAGACAAGAGGATCCTTCAGTCTGCTCGGCAGCCCGACACTATCGCACCGTTCGTGGATTGCTCTGGACCAGAACCAGTGAATACCGAGTGATTGTTATGAAGTGATGTGTAATATGTGAACAATGAACGCAGTGCTATACGTATGCGCCGATAACATACAGAGCTCGTGGGAACCTCGATATCCCAGTCAAAGCATAGCAGTAATGATGATTGATTGAACTTTAAAGTGAAGTAACAAATTGGACATCATGAATGGGATAAGCGCGGCGGCTGAGAAGCCGGCGACCGGAGTCGAGGCACCGGCGAAGGATGAACCCAAGCCCAAGAGAACAGGGGTTAGGGAGAAGCTCATGCAGATCCGGTCGAACATAACCGTGGAACCTATCATAGCTTGTTACATAATGTCCAATGTATTCTCAGGACTTGCAGTGCAAAATCTGAATTTGGAAAAAGCGTGTAGAGTTAATTTAGGTTACGATGATGAAGTGTGTTCCGCGTTAAATAGGCGGCAAACAGAGAACTATACTTTACAGGAATCCGAAGTACAGAAGTTGACCGCGTCAGTTCAGGCGTGGAAAAATATCGCCCAAACAGCGTTTCCATGTATTTTAGTTTTGTTTGTCGGTTCGTGGAGCGATAAAACGGGCAAGAGGAAGGCATGCATACTGTTGCCTATAGTAGGGGAAGTGTTGTGCTGCACGAGCTTCATGCTAAACACATATTTTTTCTACGAGTTACCTTTGGAGATAACGGCCCTCTCTGATCTGTTCCCGTCATTAACCGGAGGATGGATAACAGTGTGCGTCGGTGTATTCAGCTACATTGGTGATGTAACTACAAAAGAAATGAGAACATTCAGAGTAGGAGTGGCCAATTTGTGTATGTCCCTCGGAATACCTATAGGCATGTCCCTGAGTGGTATTCTTCTGCAACAGATCGGTTACTACGGTATATTTTTAATATCGAACTGTCTATATCTGACGAGTTTGATATATGGATACATACGATTGAAGGATCCAATCATATCTTCGGATAGACAAAGAGTAAGTATTCTATGATCTGAATTTCCTCTGCATCTTTCTTAGTCCATTTAGGCGGGAATATTTATGGTGGTCTTCATTCATACTAAAAAAAATTGAGACCAAAGATTAGGGCTAATGTAGTATCGGTATGTGTGGCGATAAGACGCGTTGAGGCCATACATCATTTGCAGAGTAGCACGACAGCCCGGTTAGTCCTATGTCTAAGTGATAAATTGCTGCGCGCTCACTACGCAAATTCGAACCAAGGGGGACATCGTAACGCAATCAGCGATTTTACACGAGGCTCGCAGAGGTGTCGACTTGGATTTATATCCCTCCGATCCTTTGACATTGTCACTAATACTATATAGCACCCACCGTGTGATACATTGTTACATTTTCCAACACATTTTTAATAATTTTTCCAGTGATTGATGATAGCAGTTGCGTTGCATCGAACTTTATTAAAAATATAATTTTTGTTGTGCGTATGAAATATTCGATAGACTTCGCCAAATGTATCATTTTGTTCTTTTTGTCCGGGAAAGTTTTGATTGTATCTTTTTTATGTTGGAAATTATTTTTCGCAAATCTCTCCCTTGGCAGTTGCTCATGAAAAGCGTTGTAAACACAATCTGTATGCATTCCGTATGCTAAAGTGAACACGAAAATAAAGTGGGGATTATTGCGGGATTTTGTTTGAAACTTGAAATTGCACTTATTCGCTCGTTTGTTCCGGCCGGGGTTAAATTAAATTCACTTCACTTTATAATGAATTTATGTCAAATTAAATTTTATCTTTGTACTATGAACGTAACGACGGCTGACTTAGCCGTGAAATCTCTTTGTTTAGTAGAGCTTAAATAAAACCAATTAAATGTTCATATTTTTGTTTAAAACGACTTAATAAATAAGTTATTTGATCTTGGTGAAACGAGAAGCATTTCTCTGAAGATGTAGTCTTTTGTTGCACGTCTATATTTGTATCAGTTTATATCCCATTTAGCCTAGAAGGCCAATTCTCGTACCTAAAAACGTACAAATTCAAGTTACAATCTCACAGCGACAATTAAATGTCAAAAATTTAGATAAACAATTCTAACCGGATGCAGTTGAATACCAGTATTTTACATGGAGCGACTGCCTATCTGACCTCCACAACCCAGTAACTGGGTAATACGATACCTCTTGGTAAGACTGGTTGTCAGATTTTCGGGCTTCTGACGACCCGTAACGACTGTCAAAGATCCACGAATGACAGCCAGGACCAACGGCTTAACGTGATTTCCGAGGCACGGAGAAGTCTCGATATGTAAAGATGGTCACCCATATACGGACTAATCCCGGCAGGTGCAGCTTAACCTGATGGATCGACCCGTGCGGCTGTTATTGCTTAGCCACGAGCTCCTCTCAAAAATTTAGGTAAACGCTATAAAATTTTTGACAGATTGAGACTGAGATGAGGTTGTGAACGTTGTTAAAAATATGGAAATTTTCCCTCTGATTTCTATTCAAGGAAGAAATAAACTTGTCTCCAGCTGATTATCTTCCTACACACAATTTAGCGTTGTTAGCTGCTGCTGCTAGCTGCAGTTACTTCGTGATATTCATATAGTCTCGGTATGACTATGCGTAGGCGCTGATACATTCCCTATTAAGTTGGTATTTTATGCGCTATTACTGTGAATAAAATGAGCGTACCTAAGTTTAAAAGGTCTATCTATTCGTACATGAAATCTCTTAAGGGGTCATTGAACTCATCATTATGAACAACTTTTACTATGGGACCAAACTTGAAATAGCGAAAAAAAAACCTGCTGTTACCTTGAATTTGACGAGCTATGCGAACATAAATGTCGGGAACATCTCATTTTTTTCACAATTTCAGATTTGGTCCCATAGTAAAAGTTGTTCATAATGATGAGTACAATGACCCCTTAAGAGATTTCGTGTATGTGTAGATAGTCCATATATAGGAAAACAAACGTTAAGCAAAAGACATAATTTTATGTATAATATACTACCTTTTGCTGGCGGCTTCGCCCGCGTGAATGTCGGAAGTTATCTCACGTGAACCGTACATTTTTCCGGGATAAAGGGACCCTATGTGCTATTCCAGACTATAATCTATCATGCGCCAAATTTCATCCAGATCCGTTCAGCCGTTCTGGCGTGATTGAGTAACAAACATCCATCCATTTATCCAACTTTCGTATTTATAATAGGTAGTAGTATTAAGATATACGACCATAGAAATATAAAAAAAACAGATATGACCTGCTGTTTATGACTAACTCTGGACTGACCAATAATACTTTCATTTTTTACTCTCCCAAAATTCGAAAACCAAAAGGATATCAATTTAAGAGGCTCGTCGAATTTTCTCACTACTCCCGCTCACACGGGACCAAATTTTCATGAATGTTAAATAAAAAGATGCTTTTTTGAAAAATGTGATCAATTAGCGAACTAGTATATAATATTAATTTAATAGGTAATTATTAAAAACACATTTTTATTGTGGCAATTATTTAACTCATCTCGCAAAAAGAGATAATTATATTTTGAGCTAAGTTTATAAAATAATACGAGTATTGTTTACTAGTTCGCTAATTGATTACATTTTTCAAAAAAGCATCTATTCATTTAACAATCTTCAAAATTTGGTCGTGTGTGAGCGAGAGGTGATAAAAAGTCCTTTTAATCAATGCTCAACTTTTTATAGTGCTTAAAATCAATGCAAGTGAAAATGTATTTTAGTATCAATAATGTATTTTAGTAGAAAAACTTGTAGTTAAAACTTAGGAATTGATCTGATCTGTCTTTGCAATCCCAATAGAGATCGTGAAGTTATTATCCAGGGTTCAAATGGTTTTATGCTAAGTAGGTATAGGTTAATCCAACGAACATGGGCTTCGCTACAGCTACTAGGGGGGCTTGGCGTTCAACGGCCCAACCTGTATCTCTGCTAAACCTGTCACATACTACAGAAGTGTTATTTCTTTGTTTCCTATCACTTAAGGTAGTACCATTAATCTGAACAAACCAAGTATGATTTGGAACTGACGATGACGTCATTTTTTGCGAGCTTTAAAGTGTCTGGCAGAATAAACCGCCGACGGAAAGTGTCTGACAATATTGCTTATTAATTGTTACCAATATTCTGTAAAACATACATAAAAATCAACAGAAGTGTGTAATATTTTTACGTAACTTTGGTACCTGATACCTGAAAATTGGCCGTTCGTCGGACCAAGCTAGCAGGTATGCGTACGTTCAAAGTACATACTAACACTACTCTATCCCATACATTTTGTTAATCAGAAAATAAGTAAAGTCTGGCGGCTCTGGGATCTTGCTGTATCACATTCAGTTACAGCAATTATAGTAAATATAATATATTATTTATTTTGCTTTTGTGGCTCTTATTCTGCCATGTTTAGGAAATGAATGGAAATAAATGTACAACTAGACCTACTACAGTCTGATTTTTAATTCGACGGAATTCTGACATTTCATAAGTGATGCCAATAATAAAACGGCCTAATAAAAACGGAACACATTTAAGCGAAATTTAAAAAAAATCTGTCTTCAATTTCAGGTTTCAATTAGAAAAACTAAAACTTAAAAATTTACTGATAATTTTAAAATGGTAATCAGATTTTTTATTATGTAATTATTGAAGTAACAATAATTAGTAAGGTAATTATTTTTCTTTCACAGGAATCCCTGTCCACTAATTCATAGGTTATAAACCTTTTTTAGGAATACCTTTTTGTTTGTAAATAAAACCACCTACCTTTTTGTTTGTTTTGTAGTTTGTTTGTAGTGATAATGATACCTAAATAAATATTTAAATTTAAGAAATATGTTCTTTTACTCTTTTTTAACCGACTTCAAAAAGGAGGAGGTTCTCAATTCGTCGGAACCTTTTTTTTTTTATGTATGTTCCCCAATTACTCGAAGATGGCTGGACCGATTTGGATTTTTTTTTTTCGAGAGAGTATACATCAAAGTTGGTCCCATATAAAATTGATTAACTTTGCTTGTGTAATTTTTGAGTTAGCTTCAATAGTACGTATTTTTTCCCCACTTTTATATGGATGATGTTCTAGTTTGTTTTGCAGGTAGTGGTATTAGAATTTGTGTGAGGTAGTACCACAACTAAAAAGTGAAAAATATTTTTTTTTTTTTTACAAAAAAATACAACCGCCTTCCAAAAACAACACTACAAAGTGAAAAATAACTTTAATTTCGGAAGTCGGTAGCAAAAAACGAAAATACATTCAACCAGACACCGACTTCCGAAATTAAAGTTATTTTTCACTTTGTACTGTTGTTTTTGGAAGTCGGTTGTATTTTTTGTAAAAAAGTTTTTTCCATTTAGCCACTTAAAATTAATATTTTAGTTAGTGAATGCACAGAACAAACACTATTTACATTGTCATATAGTTTACTTGATCTCATTCTCTTTTATATTTTTTGTTATTTTATATCCAAAAAATTCTAATCATAAAATAACTTATAAAAAGGACAAGACAGAAAAGGTTTATGATATCTGAAGTGTCAAAAAATTATAGCTGTCAAAATTCCGTCGAATTAAAAATCAGACTGTACGTATTATTATCTGTGCTACTACTAAAGTTCAAATCGTTTTAACGGTATTTTAAATTGCTTTGGGCAAAAGCAGTTTAGACAATAGCTCGGTTATCAAAACTCTTGACAATACTCCTTCACTATGCAGAAGGTATCCAAAATAATGTCAAATTTGTTTGTTCAACGAAATCTGCAAACGGCTGGTTGACACTTTCCGTGACCCAAGGGCTGGCTTTTGGCCAGAGGCTAAGCATTGCCATACAACGTGGCAATGCCGCTAGTCTCTTAGGTACTTTACCAGTCGACAGCGATGCGAAGGAATTTTTCGATGACATATTTTGGTTTTTAATAATTTTAGGGCCTGTTTCACTACCTACGATGAAGTTCCTATTAACATACTTGGCAGATAAATTCACACAAATGCTGTTCCATTTTTGAATTTATTCGGTGAGTAGTGGCTGTCGGACATCGTGAAATAGGCCCTTACAGTCTGATTTTTAATTCGACGGAATTCTGACATTTCGGAAGTGTTGCCAATAATAAATCGGCCCTACAAAAAACGGAACGCATTTAAGCGAAATTAAAAAATAACCTTTCTTGAATTTAAGGTTTCAATTAAAAAAACTAAAACTTAAAAATTTACTGATAATTTTAAAATGATAATCAGATTTTTTATTATCTAAATATTGAAGTAACAATAATTAGTATGGTAATTATTTTTCTTTCACAGGAATCCCTATCCACTAATTCATAGGTTACAAACCTTTTTTAGGATTACCTTTTTGTTTGTAAAATCTTAAAATAAAATATGTTTTGTTACACTTTTTTCCATTTAGCTACTTAAAATTAATATTTTAGTTAGTG
Source organism: Cosmia pyralina (assembly GCA_946251885.1). Taxonomy (NCBI): domain Eukaryota; kingdom Metazoa; phylum Arthropoda; class Insecta; order Lepidoptera; family Noctuidae; genus Cosmia; species Cosmia pyralina. The sequence continues at coordinate 6,205,919 of OX276344.1, forward strand.
TGCATTGAATGCATAGAACAAACACTATTTACATTGTCATATATAGTTTACTTGATCTCATTCTCATTCATATTTTTTGTTATTTTATGTCCAAAAAATTCTAGTCATATAAGTTAATAACATATAAAAACGACAAGACAGGAAAGATTTATGATATCTGAAGTGTCAAAAAATTACAGCTGTCAGAATTCCGTCGACATTATAAACTAAACTGAGAACGGATCTTCTCGCGATATTCCTTTTTACGAAGTAAACAGGTACCTACTTGTTTCCCGACGTTTCGACCGCCTTGCAGCGATCGTGGTCACGGGAGGACTGATGACAGCTCAGCGACGTCTACATAAAGTGCGGGTATGGGCATCTACCCTCACTTGGTCTTCACAATTTTTATTATTTTCACTGTCGGTACTTCTACACACAACACTAATGACATATACACACTGGCGGAAATGTCGGGAAACAAGTAGGTACCTGTTTACCTCGTAAAAAGGAATATCGCGAGAAGACCCGTTCTCAGTTTAGTTTGTAATGTGTACAAATCGCGAAAGTATAAAAAGAATTCCGTCGAATTAAAAATCAGACTGTAGTTAGGTTAGGATATTATATTTTTAACATAAATTACCTAAGTGCTGGAACCAAACATAAAATGATGTCCAAAATTGTTGCTTTCAGAACTGTAATAGTTATTGCTGAGTATTTGATGGTGAACTGGCATATCTTCTTTGTTTTCAAGTGATAAGCATCGGTCTCTCTTGCATAATCCTCTCTTTCATCTGACAAAGTATGTGTGGTGACATTAGCCTCCCCGGCTTATGTCCAGTAGTGCATCTTTCTGATTTCGATGTCAATACCTTTTATTCAGCTGTTTCGGGCGCCAATGCCTACTTAAGCCATGTCATCATGCATCCCTTACATTCATATTGTGAACGTTTTGTGTGGTTGGCCCCTGATTAATAAATGTTAGTTATACTTACTCTGACAAAATGTTGCTCCTTTATTTTACTATCAGGTCTATGTATTATTCCGAAACCGATTTAAATACGTTACTTATTATAATATTATGCTTCTTGACCCAAAATATTTAAAAAGTATTTATTATTATAAATGAATCTGTGTAAAAAATAGGAATGTATTCAACCTAAGTTAAAGTTGTCTTCGCTACATGTCACAGCCACCCACATAATCTATTGTATACAAACAAAATTAAGCGTGGGCCACAACTGCGTACTATAAACGTTTTCTGTTTACAGGAACAGCCAGTGGGTTGCCGCGGGTGGGTGTGTTCGTTCTTCGACGCGCGTCATGTCCGCGAGACGTTGACGGTCGCTTTCAGAACTGGTCCGAGGCGACGGAGACTCAGGGTCTCGCTGCTGATTGTCGTCGTCTGCGTTATATTTGGACCTTTACATGGTAAGTTTTCTACTACTTACTAACTATTATTATTAATTAAGAACCTAATACCTGTTTTCACTAACACTAGGAGACAACTAAATATTATTGCACTGTTGGAATTACAATTCTCGAGGAGCTCGTGGCTAAGTAATAACAGCTGCACGGGTCGATCTATCAGGTTAAGCTACGCTTGCCGGGGTTGGTCCGTGGATGGGTGACCATCTTTACATACCGAGAGTCCTCCGTGCCTCGGAAACCACTTTAAGCCGTTGGTCCCGGCTGTCATTCGTGGATCTTTGACAGTCGTTACGGGTCGTCAGAAGCACGAAAGTCTGACAACCAGTCTTAACAAGGGGTATCGTATTACCCAGTCACTGGGTTGTGGAGGTCAGATAGGCAGTCACTGCATGTAAAATACTGGTATTCAGCTGCATCCAGTTAGACTGGAAGCTGACCCCAACATAGTTGAGCAAAGGCTAGGCAGATTGATTGGAATTACAATTCTCGAAACAACACACAACTCCTTACAACTTGGCAAAATGTGACATTATGTTTCTTTCAAAACACAATAATACTCGTAGAAGAAAGCATCTCAATTATTGCCTTATATACTATAAATAGTTAAGATATACGTACTTACATTCCCTTTTAGTTACCTGTGTTCTTTCAACATGTAAGAAATCTTGCGGTGACTATGGTCTTAGCGAGCTAGAGTTGTCACTGTCAAGTGTCATTCATAGCGTCTAAATTTTTGCCGCCAATGTATACGTAAAATATTTTCGCTCGATAATTTTAATCGAAAATGAGTAAAGTTTCAGTTAAAACTTTAGTGAATAAGAATAGTGCTTGTGGTAAGTGATATATAGTGTTACGCTGATCGTGAGTCAGCGAAGTGCCGAAGTGGAGATCGATACCTCAAAATATATACATGGTCGCCAGTGCCTTTGGAGAGCAACCGTTTGTATTTCGATTCTCCTAAGTGCTGTAATGGGGAAGAACGCTCTTCCCACCGGCTAAAACCAGGGTAATGAGATCGAAATGATTTCCTGTAAGACCGACCTACTCTATGCACTTACCTACAACCGAATGAGTACTAAGAGTAGCCAAGTAAGTGTTAAGTTTCTGCTAACATGACACAATTTCCACATTATATCACCAAACCTTACTAAGACGACCCACTGACCTTACTCAGACACATTATCAATAAACTTCTAACCTGCTTCTTGCTATTATTTACATTAGAAGCGCATTGTTGTTTTCTAAACAACCCGGTTGTGTCTAACTAAATAGACAGAAATATTACAACTTAAAGATTTCAGTGCAAATTATGATAATTAGGTAGTAATTCCTAAAGCAAATGCAGAATGTCTAGAGGAGCTAAAGCTATTCAAGCAGTTTTTGACATTCAACCATGAAAAGTTATAATCCGTTATAAGAAAACCTTACATTTATGCTCACTCACCCCATGTGTTTCACACAGTGCATTAGAAGTAAATGAGTACTTATGCCACTCAACAAAACTAAATCCTACTATTTAGCCCCCGCGGAGGGAGTTTTGGCTGGGATTTCTAATGTAGGTCTAGAGCAGGCAGAGCTAGCTGCTAAAGTAAGGTCTACAGGGACTTGTTATTTGGACAGCAACCTACCCACTACAATTGTATCCTACTTTCCCTTTCGGAAGTCCAAACACTCCCATCGAGAAGTGTATTTAAATTACAATTTTATTGTTTATGCTTGCAGGTGGTATGCAATTGTTACTTTCATTGTAACAAAAGATAAGTTAGTTTTTTAAATCACTTTAAAATAATTATTTGTATATATTTACTATTTCTGGTTAAGCTGTGTACTTTTTAAGTGACAAACTCACCACACTAATAAAATAAAGTTCTTTTGTAATATGTTATTAATGCATAAGTTGTTGGAGTACCTATATATAAATAAATAAATTAATTAAAGAGGTTCAGCACCTCTTATGAACTCTAATCTGCAATTAAAACATTAAAATACTACTAAATAAAGTTTACATCAAGTTTTATAGGTACTTAACTAATAAGCAGTACTAAATAATAAAAAAAAAAAAATATAATTTAAAATGGTATACTGTATATTTTTTCTATATTTTGTAATAATTATGGAAATCTTATAATTATGAGCAGGATCATAAGTGCTCTATCAAAATTAGAAATGGAACAAATACAGCCACCAAACAATTTAAAACTGACAAGATATTATTTAGAGCAGGAATAGTTCTTTGATTATTTTAAAAACATGATAAATTGGATCATAGCAACAATAACTAGGCCAAGATTCATAATTTTGACAAGATTCAGGCTGCCTAAGGAACCATGTAAAAGCTTGGGAATGAAAGACTGCAAACCTGTTTCTGTTCCTGAAGATCATAACAGGAAATGAAATACTGAAAATATTAACATTCAATACAATTCTACTTTGAGCTATATATATTAAGTAATAAAGCTACTAGTTAAAATAATTAATACAAATTAAATCTATAATAGTCTATGCAGAAATCTAAGATTATGATCATAATCAAATAGCCTATTGTTTACACTCTGTTATTACTAAAAAGTAAGACGGAAGCAATGATATGTTAATGAAGGGAAATTGTTCACACGAGTTGACAGAACACCCTTTTGACATTTCTTCAGTGCCCTGGTTATGTGAAGCGGTGGGCAACTGAATGACAGAGAATTTGAGAGCCTGTGGTATCTGCATTCTTGTTTATTTAGTTTAGATAATTTCCTACTGGTCCACTAGGAAAAGATGCATTTTTGATTTCTGTCCCGGAGACTCTGGGTCCTAACAAAGCTTGGGTGACGAGTGAATTTCCTAAGTCAATTCTAAACCTCAATCAGGAGCTACAATAGGTAGGCCTTCTTTTGAGCACTGCTACCAATCACAAGGCCCGGCCTGCAGGCAAGGTTGAAAGGAAGATAATAATATCAACACTTTGTTCCCTGAAACAAGTTCATAGTTCATTAACACAAAAATGTTGTTATCCCTGTATGGGAATGCTTGTTGCCAGACAAATATTTGAGAAGGGCAGACCAGGACAAATGGAAAAAGGTTGCCCCGCTGGTTTGCATAGAGTTAATGTGGTGGCCAGAGGCTACTGATAGACCACAGCTCAGTTCACTTACACAGGGGTAGAGTAACCCACTTCCTGTCCACACTTTCCGTGGAGGAAGGGTAAGGAGCCTACATGAACGGGCTAATATATTCATGCAAAGGGAGTCCAAAGGATGTCTTTAAAATATCGCTTTTAGTGATAAGACTGCCCATTGTGTCACCCTAGTGGTAAGGTGTACATAATAAAGAATATTCTATTATATCCTACTCTAGTCAGGAACTTGACCAAACCAGAAAAAATTGTACTTGAACTTGCGAGAGATGTTTGCCAGATATGCAGTATTGCCAAAAAGCCAGTTTTCAGAGTGCACATATTAGATTCAGAGTTCAATCCGACAACAGACCATTTGTCGCACATTTAAGATGAGCGAGGGATACGTCCCCTAGCGTTTCTGAACCTAATTTGCAAGATGGAAGTTAGCAGATTAGCTGAACACTCTGTTAGCGGTTTACCTCCCGGGGAGGTTAAAAGTGTAACAACGGGTTAGCCGACCGCTTATCTAGGAACAGACCAGCAGAAGTGGCTCCTGTTGCTCCAGGCCCCAGGCCTCGGAGGCCATGTTACAAAGTGGGGCGTCTCCGGCGTCGACGTTTTCACGTCAGATAAGTCGGCCGTTTGTGCGACAGTACGTCATATGGGACTCAAATAATGGCTTGGCAAGCTTCTGCGATGCTTTCAGTCAGAGGTGACAGCATCAACTAGCATGGGTTTTTCTTCGCCCGACTTAAGAGAGAGTGCTCAGTCATGTGAACTCGGAAATGGGACGGGGACGTACTATGTAGAAATCGCCCCATACTGAACCCAGTGTGACTGGCTCCCGTATTTGGAGACGAGGCCTTGGAGAGTCAGTACCAGTATAAGATCTATGTAAGATCGTCTTAGACCTGATAAGCTGCAACTCCTACCCTGGAAAGTTGGGGGGGAGGAGAGCAATCAGGTTGCAAGGCTTGGTAGACAAGAACCTTGCTAAAGTGTAATTGGAGATAATCTACAGTAATTACTTATAAAGCTCCTATTCAGAGGTGAATGTCATAGTGTAGAGTGCATGGCATTAGTCCTAAATAATCTGATCCCAATTTATTTATATTTACGCATAAAGCACATAATTATGGTACCAACCAACAGATGTTAGATCTAAACAGTTTTGTGTCCATTGTTTCAAAAGCATTATCCTTAGCTAAACCACTACCCAGAAAGTCATGAAATGATATTTTTTCCAGAATGATGAGGCTGCCAGAAGAGTTTTACATACTCTAATATTGTAAGTCACAGCTTTTAAATGTTGAATAACAGTGCAACCAAGGTGTGGTTCAATCAAGAAGTTTACTTAAAATCTACCATAATCGTTGTTGATTTTGATTTACAATAACGTGTGTGGCTAAGCTTGCTTGAAATATTTTTAAACAGACTAAGTTACGAAAAGCCTTCTGGAGGTACATAAAGTAGTCTGTGGTAGCCTTCGGGAGGCTGACTGGAAAATAGTTCATCAAATGAAATCAAACTGGAAGAGCCACTAGGCTTACAGAATTATTACTTTTGTAAAGTAGTAAAGGAGATGGTTACCTCTCAAGATAATTTAGAATGCCCAGCCTATAAGATTCCCACTTTTGGGACAAAGGTCACCTCTCTGTGAGAGAATAGGGTTTATCATTATGATAATTATTAATTCCCTATGAAAATATTTATAATATTTATTAAATATATTTGTGTAGAGGTACATGATTCACATTTCAAGTCATTTTAATTGATAAATGAAGAGACTTATACTAGAATTCCTTCTTAGATCATTTACATGTGTCTACTACTTAGACTAATCTGTTGACCAAAGTACTTAGTGTAAAGAAGGGTCCTAAATATATTTTAGTTTCAATGGAATTTTAACTGTGTCATGCATGAATGACATTGATTTTGTTTTTCCACATCTTTATAAAATTATGAGATTCAGAAATATTTGTTGATTGATCTCATAACTTCCAAGTACTCATATCCAACATTACCTAACTTGTGTTAATTAAGTATATGAGTGATCCAATTATCCTTTAGTAATGAGATTATGATTTTAATTCAGTTTTAGATCTTATTGATTTTGGATTATCATTAAAGCTTGATAATTCATGTTCACCTTAAATAAGGTACTTAAATAGATTTGATTCAACTGTCGACCAACCTCATAGAGGTTGGTAACAACAATATAGTGATTAAATTGTGTCTCATAGCATGACAGTTGAACGTTTCTATAACATTTCATGGGATTTGTTCATTTTTGCAGTTTCTAGGATAAATAGATGGAAAACTCTTAATTATTTATTTGAATATTTAATGAATACCTACAGACCGAAATATTCGATCATTCCATTATAATATTATAATTCACATAGCGTCTACATCCTTCAGGTATTCTTTCACCAGCAGATATCAAACAGGTCTTCTACGAGTATTATTGTGTTTTGAAAGAAACATAATAGAAATGTTTTGCATTAAAACAAAACAGTTATTATGTTATGAAAAACACAATAATACTCGAGTAAGGCGCTTGCTGTTGAATTTTGAAGACTTCTATGAATGACACTTGACAGTGACAACTCTAGCTCGCTAAGACCATAGTCACCGCAAGATTTCTTACATGTTGAAAGAACACAGGTAACTAAAAGGGAATGTAAGTACGTATATCTTAACTATTTATAGTATATAAGGCAATAATTGAGATGCTTTCTTCTACGAGTATTATTGTGTTTTTCATAACATAATAACTGTTTTGTTTTAATGCAAAACATTTCTATTATGGACTCGTCCGACACCCAATGTGAGTGCAGTGCTGTCCAGAACATGGCCCATTTGCTAACTTGTCCTAAGTGTCTATACACCCGCACTTTTGAGGATCAAATGAACGCCACTGACACTTATATTAAGCGGCCACGTACTATGTAACATTTATAACTATGTGTAACTATATAACTTATTTAAAAGGTACTACCGACACGAAAAGTCAAAGAAGAACTCTCAGCGTTGATCAGAGCGTTGAAAAATCCAACAGTGCGTTTTTATTTAGGCAATAGTGTAGGTGTCATCTAGTGTTAGTGAAAACAGCCATTAGTAACCCACTATAGGGCAAAGCTCCCTTCCCTCCTTTCACTTATTTTTAAGAACTTATCTTTTACAAAAGATAAACTTCTAGTAATGCAGGCTGGCCTATTATAAGTTGGGGGATTACATTACTGACAGAAATGCTTGGCGCAATGCTGGTCCTGCTCCACAGTCACAACTAATTAAGTAACATTTGAACATACTGTTGGAGCTGCTGAACATTGTAAACCTATCTTTGCATTGTATAAACTCAATCTCCTTTGTATTATATAATTGCATAGCACATGTGTGAGTACTATGAGGAGCTCGTGGCTAAATAATAACAGCCGCACGGGTCGATCCATCAGGTTAAGCTACGCTTCCCGGGGTCGGTCCGTGGATGGGTGACCATCTTTACATACCTATACTCCTCCGTACCTCGGAAAGCACGTTAAGCCGTTGGTCCCGGCTGTCATTCGTGGATCTTTGACAGTCGTTACGGGTCGTCAGAAGCCCGAAAGTCTGACAACTAGCCTTTCCAAGGGGTATCGTATTACCCAGTTAATGGGTTGTGGAGGTCAGATAGGCAATCGCTCCATGTAAAATACTGGTATTCAGCTGTATCTGGTTAGACTGGAAGCCGACCCCAACATAATTGGGAAAAGGCTAGGCAGATTGATTGATGTGTGAGTACTATGTACCTACTGTACAGCTACCATTTACTGGGTACGTCTTTCTTTGACTTGAATGTGCCCTGGCGGCTGAGAGTATGTCTCGCTGATAATGGCGGGTATGTTGGATCATTTAGCTTCCTTCAAAATGGTTGTGCTGGATGGTGGTAATCCATACGTCAGTTTCGTGAACGGGCGCTGTGCAGTGGAGGCTGGTCATATCTTAGCTGCCATGGCTTTTTTTAATTTAATTTTTGAATTGTTTTTTTTTTTTATATTTTTATTAAGGATGCTTTTAACATTCTACATCGTTCTCACATGTATAATTTCAACATGAGTGATGTAACCAATATTTTGTAACTATATTTTGATTTAAAAGAGTGTCCGTGGAGTTTCTTGTCCGTTCTTCTCCATAGATACCTAGTTACTACGCTTTGAAATGGGCAACTAGCTTCATCTTTCCGACTGAATGACCCCTTGACGATTCAAAAGAGCCTGTAATTGGTTTATTTGAGTTTGAGCTTGAGTTTGAAATGTGATTTAGAATTAATGTTCAAAATAAGTATGAGCGTAGTTTATACGGTCTAATTTATGGCATTGCCGCCTCTTGACCAGGCTCAGTGGTGAATTGACATTCAAGGATAGTTAATTAACTGTTTTAAGCAGTATCTATCAGTGTTCAATAAAGAAGAAATAATATCGACTTAAAATGTTTACAAATACCCATTGAAATTATGTATATGAATGACACAACTATTCCAGATCCATTATGATAATTTAAAAAAATAGTCCAAAATAATTTATAATAAAACAAATTCTGATTTTTAAAAAAGTGTTTTGTATCTGTATTGGGAACTTAACATATCGTCAAAGTTGATTAAAAATATAATATTAGGGGTTAAAGTATGAAATTGCCGATTTGTACTGAAAAATTGAAATTCGTTTTTTTTTTTTAATTTAACATATTTATTTAATCAAAATAATTACTATTATTATCTATACATTGCTGCCATCTAATAGGAAGGTCATATAAGCCTTTGCGATAGAACTCTCGTGATCTAGATTCGACAAACTGTGTGAAAGCATTCTGTACTGCCTCCTGAGAAGAAAACTTTTTATCATGTAGAAAATTGTCCAAATTACGAAAAAAGTGGTAGTCCGTTGGAGCAAGGTGTGGCGAATACGAAGGGTGACGAATGGTTTCTAATTGCAGTTCCTGTAGAGTTAAAATAGTTTCTCGTGCTGTATGAGGTCTCGCGTTATCATGGAGCAATAATGGTGAAGATCGATTCATGAGTCGGGGCTGTTTCACTGCTAGTTTTGCTATCATTGTTCGGAGTTCGGCACAGTAGACATCTGCCGTTATTGCTTAACCAGATCGGAGAAAGCTATAGTGAATAACACCATGCTGAGACCACCAAACAGTTACCATTACCTTTTTATTGGTAAGCTTTGCTTTAGGACCCTGTTGCGGCGTTTACATTGGGGTCAGCCATTGCATTTTTCGCTTACGGTTATCTTAAAGAATCCACTTTTCATTACATGTCACAATTCGATCCAATATTTCTTCATTTCTGTATCGATTCAACAAGGCAACACAAGTTTCAACACGCGTTTCTTTCTGCAGATCAGTCAAATCATGAGCCACTCATTTCTCATTTTTTTTTAATTTTATTGATTTGACGCAAATGAGTCAATATTGTTGGTAAGATAACGTTAAACCATGCCGCTAATTCCTGGGTAGTTTGGCTCGGATCGGCTTCCACCATCTCTTTCAGTTCATTGTTATTCACCTGTGTGGGCGGTCTTCCACGTGGTTCGTTCTTCAAATCAAAGTTTCCATCACGAAAGCGTTTAAACCAAAATCGCACGGTGCGTTCATTAGCAGTCCCCTCTCCAAACGCAACATTGATATTGCGAGCTGTTTCTGCCGCGTAAGTTCCGCGTCGGAACTCGTATTCAAAAATAACTCGAATTTCCATCTTTCTTGTCTAAGCTGAATAAAAAAAAAACAACTGAAAGTCGATAATCGAATGTTGCACATTTTTCAAAAGAAGAACTTCATAGGTACCATGTGAAAAAAGTTTCACTCAAAAATCTCAAACCATGAAGGCTCTATGTCAATTCGAAGTTCCTAATACAATAAACGGCAATTTCATACTTTAACCCCTATTACTTACCAAAAGTACATAAGTAGGGTGTAAGTGTAAACAGTGGCAATCTTTTAAGGGGTCATTGTACTCATCATTATGAGAGGAGGTCGTGGCTAAGTAATAATAGCCGTTCGGGTCGATCCATCAGGTTAAGCTACGCTTGCCGGGGTCGGTCCGTGGATGGGTGACCATATTTACATACCGAGACTTCTCCATGCCTCGGAAAGCATGTTAAGCCGTTAGTCCCGGCTGTCATTCGTGGATCTTTGACAATCGTTACGGGTTGTCAGAAGCCCGAAAGTCTGACAACCAGACTTACCAAGGGGTATCGTATTACCCAGTTAATGTGTTATGGAGGTCAGATAGGCAGTTGCTCCATATAAAATACTGACATTCAGCTGCATCCGGTTAGACTGGAAGCCGACCCCAACAAAAGTCCGAGTTTTTCCAATAGTTGGGAAAAGGCTAGCCTTTTTTTCCTTGATTGTACTCATCATTATGAACAACTTTTACTATGGGACCAAACCTGAAATCGCGAAATAAAATCAGCTGTCCAGGACATTTATGTTCGCATAATTCGTCAAAATGTAGGGAACAGCAGATTTTTTTTTCGCGATTTCTGGTTTGGCCCTATAGTAAAAGTTGTTCCTAATGATGAGTACAATGACCCCTTAAAAGATTGCCACTGTTTACACTTACACCCTGTATATACATTTATACTGTTAGGTTACTGCTACATCTTTGTAAAAGAATGTCCTTGGTTTTACGTAAAAGCCTTGTCATTTCAAACATGCTTTGAATAGCGGACGACGATTCTTTTGTAAAGATAAATCTAATCAATCTTGTTCTTTTATAAAACCCGGCTATTAGCCTACTAAACAACTTTTGAGCATTTTCCTAGAAAAAGACCCTAAGAAAATTATGTTTCTTCTCGAATTTAGGATTTAAAATTCGGAAGGTAGTAGCTTCTGTAAATTATTTCCAAGATTTTAGGCATCTAAGGAGATTAGAAAAAATATATTTCGTTTGCACACCAACCTTATGTTGTGGAGCTGTTCCATATAATACAGGGTGCATACAATCTGTTGCCCTGGATTTAGTATTATTATTCTGGATCCCCCCCCCCCCCCCATGCAGGACTTTTTCGTCGCTTGTTTATAAAGATCTGCTGTTCCCTACAAAAGTGCAATACCTACGCGGTCAAAATGGATGCAGCTGAAAATCTGTATTTTTCATGGAGCGACTGCCTATCTGACCTCCACAACCCAATTAGTGGGTAATACGATACCCCTTTGGGAAGACTGGTTGTCAGACTTTCGGGCTTCTAACGCCCTGTAATGACTGTCAATGGTCAACGAATGACACCGGGACCAACGGCTTAACGTGCTTTCCGAGGCACGGAGGGGTCTTGGTATGTAAAGATTTTTGAGCGGCAAGCATAGCTTAACTTGATCGATTGACCCATGCGGCTGTTACTACTTAGCCACAAGCCCCTTGTGGTGCCCTTTTTCCTTTACATCATACTTCCAAATAATTTCTTTTATAGAAAATCCTTTCTTCTACGATGAAATGTACTGCTACCGATGTCATGACATGTTCTGCTACCAATGACATGACATGTACTGCTACCGATGACATGACATGTTCTGCTACCAATGACATGACATGTACTGCTACCAATGACATGACATGTACTGCTACTAATGACATGACATGTACTGCTACCGATGACATGACATGTACTGCTACCGATGACATGACATGTACTGCTACCAATGACATGACATGTACTGCTACCGATGATATGACATGTACTGCTACCAATGACATGACATGTACTGCTACCAATGACATGACATGTACTGCTACCGATGACATGACATGTACTGCTACTAATGACATGACATGTACTGCTACCGATGACATGACATGTTCTGCTACTGATGAAATGGAACATCATCTACTATTCTTTAGTTAAATATGGTATATCGAGATTTAGATTAAATTCAGCTTTATTGAGCGTTGTCTCTGTCATTCATATCTGTAAAGCCTGATTTACACCGTGCGAATTAAATTACATGTGGCATACCTTAGTTGAAGGAACTATGAAAGTTGCACCATCTAAAAGTGTAGACGCCCTGGCTGGAGGCCATAATTTATTGAGGCACCCACAGGAAATCCAGTTAAGCAGCCGACAACCTCCCGAGTTGATCTAAGAGATGCCATTCCCCAGAAACAACAATAAAACAAACGTGTTTAGACGATGCGCAAATCATTTGTAGCTTCTATTTTATTGTATGTTACGGCACATAACTTGCATCGTATAAATGGAAGCCCCATTTACATGATGCAAGGTTGTTGCCTGTAGTAGTCGGTTTATATAGCTCGACGTACCTTGTTAATACCCGAGTACTGTGAACGATTCATTTATGAACAAACTTGTCTGTTCTTTGCAGGTGAAATGAACGTGCTGTACCTGTTCATGAGATACAGGTTCAACTGGGACGAGGTGCAGTTCAGTATGTTCTGTACTTATAGTATCATCACTAACTTAGTGGGTGAGTACACTTAAAACATACCAAATAGATTTAAGATGGATGTTCTGTACTTACAGAATCATCACTAACTTATAGCATTTTCAGTGGACTGGCATTATAGAAAATTATTGAATAGAAAGGTTCGAATTTTAAAAAATCTTTTCATGCTATCGGATTAAATGCAATTTTGTACTCATATTTCGAATGATAAACAGAATCATTTCAAAGTTGTGAGATGAAAATGTCTCAACCTACATTACATAAAAGAAAAGAAAATCAGGGAAGTATTAATTAATTATTTGATTTGACATGCGATGATCAATAATGGAATAGTATTTAGCTGCATTTTCGAAGCCGACCTCAACATAGTAGGGTAAAGACCACATAGACTAGATGACGATGAGATGTTAAAAAAAAACTAATTAACTGTTATTTATTTACTCAACCAAAAAGACTTAACTCGATTTGGATGATACTCAGAATGTCGCTTATACTTTCGTAAATCAGGGAGCAAAACGAATTTTGTTAAACATTTTGAAAATAAAATGTTTTGCCTATCTTATATTTTAGTGTCAAAGGAAGAAAAAAGATCGGTTTCAATAGATGGCAATTTTCTTTCTTCATTTTCCCATTACCTAATTTTTTTCCTATCCTGCTCTGGCCCACTCCTGGAGTAAGACCTCATCGTTTATTCCATCCTGCGCGAATCCGCGCATCTTCCTTTCTACCATTACCACATTTACCATTATTTTTTACCACCTACCATTATTACCTACTTATCGGGAATAATATCTACGAGTTAATTAATTTCTCGGAAATATTCATTCAATACGCCACCATTTTGAGCCTTTGTTGAAATCAATGATCTATTGAAAAAATCCGGCCAAATGCGTGTCGGAACACGCACAATGAAGGGTTCCGTAGTTGAAAATAATTTATCCCAAAAGCAAACTTAACAATGGATCCCAATAAAAAACTTTTTATGTCATGAAACTACAAATTAACAATGTTTGGAATTTTTACTTTACTTGTGCTGTTAGACCTTGCTTCTTGCCAATGAATTTACTTGTGACAGTTGCGAGCATCAAAATGTGTCGCAAAATGGCCGTATTTTTTTATTGCGTTGACTTAGAAGCTTGATTTTTTTAGAACTTTAAGAAAACATAGATTTACATATTCGATATTAATTTCAACTTGATATCTCTACGCGTCTTTGAGAAAAAGGGTCATGACAGACTGACAGCGTTGAAATTTTATTTTATATGATAGAATTACAAATTAACAATTTTCGGATTTTTTCCTTTATTTGTGCTGTAAGAGCTTGCTTCTTGCCAAATTTCATGATTCTAGGACAACGGGAAGTACCCTATAGGTTTTGATTTACTTACGTGTATCAAAATATGTCGCATAAATGGCCGTATGTTTTTATTGCGTTGACTTAGAAGCTTGAGTTTTTTAGGACTCCAAGAGACCATAGACTTATGTATTTGATATTAATTTCAACTTGATAGCTCCACGCGTTACTGAGAAAAAGGGTCTTGACAGGCTGACAGACAGACAGACAAACGGACAACGAAGTGATCCTATAAGGGTTCCGTTTTTTTCCTTTTGAGGTACAGAACCCTAAACATTGTTCAATTCAGTAGAATATTGACTGTGATCGTTTCAATCTGAATCATGTTTCAACAATATTATTATTCTGAGTACAACTATGAATATTCATACTAATATTATAAATTCGAAAGTAACTTTGTCGGTCTGTCTTACATTTTCACGTCTAAACCACTGAACAGATTTCAATAAAATTTGGCAAGGCGATAAATGGCATCCTAAAAAATGTTGTGTATCTCTTTTTAAGAGATTTAAGGGATTAGAAATGTAGTTATAGTTTGTATCTTGGAGTAACATTTAGTCTGTATTTCATTAAAATTGGTCCCCTCGCCTCGGTCATAATTTATTTGTTATTAGAGCGTGACCGACATAATTTTAACTAAACAAAGTCCCGCGCGCTGCATAAACCAATAGAGTTATATGAAAATAATGTGTTACGGAATTAATACCTTGTTTACTGGGATTAACACATAGGGTACTTTTAATCCCGGTAGTATATTAATACATTGTTTACCGGGATTAACACAGAGGGTACTTTTAATCCCGGTAGTATATTAATACATTGTTTACCGGGATTAACACAGAGGGTACTTTTAATCCCGGTAGTATATTAATACATTGTTTACCGGGATTAACACAGAGGGTACTTTTAATCCCGGTAGTATATTAATACATTGTTTACCGGGATTAACACAGAGGGTACTTTTAATCCCGGTAGTATATTAATACATTGTTTACCGGGATTAACACAGAGGGTACTTTTAATCCCGGTAGTATATTAATACATTGTTTACCGGGATTAACACAGAGGGTACTTTTAATCCCGGTAGTATATTAATACATTGTTTACCGGGATTAACACAGAGGGTACTTTTAATCCCGGTAGTATATTAATACATTGTTTACCGGGATTAACACAGAGGGTACTTTTAATCCCGGTAGTATATTAATACAATGTTTACCGGGATTAACACAGAGGGTACTTTTAATCCCGGTAGTATATTAATACATTGTTTACCGGGATTAACACAGAGGGTACTTTTAATCCCGGTAGTATATTAATACATTGTTTACCGGGATTAACACAGAGGGTACTTTTAATCCCGGTAGTATATTAATACATTGTTTACCGGGATTAACACAGAGGGTACTTTTAATCCCGGTAGTATATTAATACATTGTTTACCGGGATTAACACAGAGGGTACTTTTAATCCCGGTAGTATATTAATACATTGTTTACCGGGATTAACACAGAGGGTACTTTTAATCCCGGTAGTATATTAATACATTGTTTACCGGGATTAACACAGAGGGTACTTTTAATCCCGGTAGTATATTAATACATTGTTTACCGGGATTAACACAGAGGGTACTTTTAATCCCGGTAGTATATTAATACATTGTTTACCGGGATTAACACAGAGGGTACTTTTAATCCCGGTAGTATATTAATACATTGTTTACCGGGATTAACACATAGGGTACTTTTAATCCCGGTAGTATATTAATACATTGTTTACCGGGATTAACACAGAGGGTACTTTTAATCCCGGTAGTATATTCTCGTGGGATATTTTCCGACATCCCCGCGGGCGAAGCCGCAGGAAAAAGCTATCCTTTGTGAAGTATTTGGGATTAAACCTGATGGTGATCAGAGGAAAACGCAAGCTTCGTCCAATGCGTATATTGAAAAGGGATGATGACATAACAAAAAGTATTGTCATCAGATCCAATGACATTCCGGAAGAGTATCCGGTGTTCTAATACTCAATAATGTAAAGGTGTAAACACACTTCATACATTACACTTTGTAATTCTGTTTCCGTTTATAATTGTAACTGTAATAATTATTATTTCATGGTAATGGCGTTGAATGGGATATTATTGAGTAACAATTCTATGAATAATTAATAATTAATGAAAAAATTTGATCCCAAATCGTAAATCGTTGTTCTTTGACATTACGGGTAGTCAAAAGCCCAAAAGTTTGACAACCAGTCTAAAGGTGCTCCCTCACCGGAGAATTCGCCTGTGATGTAACAATCCAAGAGTATATTTAAGTTTTACGTTACAATACTGTAATGTCCAAGATTCGATAAGATTCGCATTTATGTTACAAATTGTATCACGGGTGCTCCTACTCGCAACTGTTACATTACAGCCGAATGGTCCTGGTGAATGTAATGTTACAAATTGTATTACGGATGCTCCCACTCACTACTGTTACATTACAAGCGAATGATCCCAGTGAATGTAATGTTACAAATTGTATCACGGGTGCTCCTACTCGCAACTGTTACATTACAGCCGAATGGTCCTGGTAAATGTAATGTTACAAATTGTATCACGGGTGCTCCCACTCACTACTGTTACATTACAAGCGAATGATCCCAGTGAATGTAATGTTACAAATTGTATTACGGGTGCTCCTACTCACTACTGTTACATTACAGCCGAATGGTCCTGGTGAATGTAATGTTACAAATTGTATTACGGGTGCTCCTACTCACTACTGTTACATTACAGCCGAATGGTCCTGGTGAATGTAATGTTACAAATTGTATTACGGGTGCTCCTACTCGCTACTGTTACATTACAGCCGAATGGTCCTGGTGAATGTAATGTTACAAATTGTATTACGGGTGCTCCTACTCGCAACTGTTACATTACAGCCGAATGGTCCTGGTAAATGTAATGTTACAAATTGTATCACGGGTGCTCCCACTCACTACTGTTACATTACAAGCGAATGATCCCAGTGAATGTAATGTTACAAATTGTATTACGGGTGCTCCTACTCACTACTGTTACATTACAGCCGAATGGTCCTGGTGAATGTAATGTTACAAATTGTATTACGGGTGCTCCTACTCACTACTGTTACATTACAGCCGAATGGTCCTGGTGAATGTAATGTTACAAATTGTATTACGGGTGCTCCTACTCGCTACTGTTACATTACAGCCGAATGGTCCTGGTGAATGTAATGTTACAAATTGTATTACGGGTGCTCCTACTCACTACTGTTACATTACAGCCGAATGGTCCTGGTGAATGTAATATTACAAATTGTATTACGGGTGCTCCTACTCACTACTGTTACATTACAGCCGAATGGTCCTGGTGAATGTAATGTTACAAATTGTATCACGGGTGCTCCTACTCACTACTGTTACATTACAGCCGAATGGTCCTGGTGAATGTAATGTTACAAATTGTATCACGGGTGCTCCCACTCGCTACTGTTACATTACAAGCGAATGGTCCCGGTAAATGTAATGTTACAAATTGTTTCATTACAGGTTGCGCACTGTAATGATCGGTTCTCCTCACTCACTGGTGTAATGTTCGCATCTGAACTGTGACATTACAGGCAAATGCTTCCGGTGAGGGATTGCCTTTATTTATTTATAGTAGTTTATTTCCACAAAACGGCACGGGAGTGCACACTTCGAACAAACATTGGAGGAATCTGTGCGCCATTTCCAACGAAGACACCATGGCTTGCCTTCGTGAAGCGGCGCAACTCGGTGCCACTAGCAAATCTTCGTACAGCAGGTGTAGATCGTGATGCAAGGGCAGCAGCAACCACCGCAGCAGCCACCACCACAACAGCCACCACCACCACAACAGCTACCACAGCCTCCGCACATTTTTTCTTTACCAAGGGGTATCGTGTTGCCCAGTGACTGGGTTGTAGAGGTCAGATAGGCAGTCACTCCATGTACAGTTCCAGTTCCGATCCAGCTTGTCCCATGCTGCTCTCTCACCAGGGACGCCTTAAGCTGAGGTTCACAATCCTCACGGGGTGCCCTTAGCGTGTAGTCACTTAGTTTATAAGTTTTATGCCCTGGCTGGAGTTTTAATTTATTAAGGCATCCATTGAACAGCCCGGATAAGCAGCTGACCACCTCCTAGGTCGACCTGGGAGATGCCATTCATAAAAAAAAAAATGTATTTTAAAAAGTGCATTCACGTCAGTGAACTTTTTACAGAATAGCACTAGGTACTGATATCTTATTTCTGACATTGTCTTCATCAGGTACGCTGTTCTCCATTAGCATATTCAGCGACTTCATGAAGCTGGACGACACTGTGGTGGGCATCATCTCCTGCACCAGCAAGATCCTCGCTTCCTTTATCTTCGCCTTCGCCACTACCACCACTGAGATTTATATTGGTAAGTAGTTAAAATATACCTTTGTAAAACTATATCAAGATAGCAGCTTCTCCCGCTTGGATGTCGGAAATTATCCCGCGGGAACCGTACATTTTTCCGAGATAAAAAGTAGCCTATGTGCTATTTCAGACTATAGTCTACCTTTGTGCCAAATTTTATCCAGATCCGTTCCGCCGTTCTGGCGTGATTGAGTAACAAACATTCATCCATCCATCCATCCATCCAAACTTTCGCATTTATAATATTAGTAAGATGATTGTTTTTTTTTTAGATGTAGAATGATTTCAAACACATTGCAAATTATTTATGGATAAAATTGAATAAAATGGAATTTTATTGTTACTATTAATGTTCTTATTTGTAGACACCACAAAGGACCTTGCTGGATTTAAACAAACCCCAAAACCAATTTCATCTCACTCTCAATCTTTAAAAAAAAATATACGGTTTTGAAATTTTAAAGGTTATGAACGTTTTTAGTTACGGGAACTGGCCTTCTGATCTAGAAACATAAGATTAATAAAGTAATCCAAAATACTTTCAAAAAGGGAATGAAAATATATTTACATCTAAATCTGCTAGGTCCAATTCCGTTTGGTTCAGTCTCTATATGTGAACCTCATTACGATGATTCCCTAATTATGGCATTAAACACATTGCGGGACATTGTTATGACGCCCATAGACGACTTAGTGTTCCGGAAAGTGTTAAACAAAGTTATCTATAAAACTAATTTATTTGTTACAGCGCCTTTAGTAGAAATCTTCAACGGGACATCATTCATCGCGATGCGTTCTATTGCCTCAAAACTAGTGAACAGTGAGGAATTGGGTAAGTTTCACTTGTCCAAGCTAATAAATAATATTTTACTTTCTTCTACATTTTTCACATACTATATCGACTTTGTAATTTCGAAGGAAACATCTATGGTCTTATTACAAAAGATTTAAACACGTTTTTAACACGTGTCATAAGTTTTTTATTTATGGAGTGACGTAAGACACGCGTTGAACATGTGTTTAAATATTTTGTAACAAGACCGTTAGGGTTGAATGTCATTTGCACGTCATATAAAAGACATTGGTGCCGATTCTGTTGTGCACAAACTAAACTTAATTTAGGCTATTGCTATCTTTTTCTCTCTATTATGACAAGAAAGGGACGGAAGTAAATTAGAGCTGTCAAATTAGTTAGAACTAATTTTTCCATAGACATTTAGACGACACGTAAAAACATGTCGACTAAAAAACACGGTGAAGCGCAAGGCGTGAACTAGTTTGACATCTCCAACTTAGTTCATAGCTATAGCCGTCCTTATCTCGCACTGCCTGTTAGTAAAAGATAGCGATTCTCTAATTTTAGTTTAGTGCGTTCACAAGAGAATCGGCACCACTGTCTATTTTTGCTTTTAACACTAGTTAGACAGTTAGAAAGTTCAATGTTAGTGAAGTTTCAATTTCCTGGGATTTTTTGACAAAAGTGATGAAACAATTACGGTGGACTGCACATTAGTTCACTTTCTTTTTTATCAGCATACGCGAGGTTTTTCCGTTTGGTGGAAACTGATCCTTAGGCACCTATCCCACCGTTGAGGAGGAAGGGACTAATAGCTATCAACGATTTTCTCGCTCTAAAAACGTACAAAGGTCCCGTGTAGGTAAAAGATATTCATAATATTGATCGCTGACTGTTCACACCGCCGGCGAGTACTTGTTTGTTGCAGCGACAATACCAAAGACTTTACTTGAGTCAACGACACTCGCTTGGTGGGCAAAACACTCGCTGAGAGATTCAAGTTTGTTAACACGGCTACACATCAAGCTATACATTTCCAGTTTACACTGACCTCTCATTGTAAGGAAATCCTATACAATGCGAGATCAGCTTATACTGGAAATGAATAGCTTGATCTGTAGCCGTGCGTACACACACACACACACAACAACAGCAGCATCACACACATAACACAGCATTTTTATCTCACGAAGAGACGCTTGCTTTATTTATGTTTACTAAGTGCAAGCGCAGGAGCTCTCGGTACCGTCCAAAGCAATGGCGAAGTCGAAAGAGTGTGTGTGTGTGCGTATGTGTGTTACGTGCTGACACTACTCGTCTTCACGCAACATTCACAGCATGTTTGTACACTTGGTAAACACAAGTAAACCTCGTGTCGCTTCATGAGATAAAAATACTATACCAGCGAGTAATCGCGCGTCGCCGTCGCCCACGCGCTGCTCGTTGCTCGCCAACTCGTTTTTAGTTGCTAGCTGCTCTACTGCTTTTCCCCTCATTGTTAATCGCAGGCGCCGGTGGTGGGACAGGTGCCTTATGCCCGTTTTCACCAACCCTAAGTATTATTGCACTGTTGGATTTTCAACTCTTGGTGCTGTTAAGCGTAGCGTTGAAAATCCAACAGTGCACTTTTATTTAGGGATTAATTTAAGTGTCACTTAGGGTTAGTGAAAACGGGTGTTAGTCTCACATAAAAGGGAAAGTAAACAACAATATAGATACTATCAACCAATTTCATTATGGTAATTCCTATGATCATGAGTAAATTCCTTCTTAATTCGGTGGTGGTGATTCGGTGGTTAAGATTTACGTAATATTAAGTGACACAATCAATCTGCCTAGCCTTTTCCCAACTACGTTGGGGTCGGCTTCCTGTGTAACCGGATGCAGTTGAATACCATTATTTTACATGGAGCGACTGCCTATCTGACCTCCACAATCCATTAACTGGGTAGTACGATACCCCTTGGTAAGACTGATTGTCAGACTTTCGGGCTTCTAACGACCCGTAACGACTGTATTAAGTGACGCAAAAGAACAAAATTAAATAAAATTAAAACAACAGAATTAAAAGAGAATTGCAACATACCTATTTGCTAACAAGAGATTGGGACAATAGAAGCGTTAAAAAACTGATCTGTTTATACAAAAAAAAGGATGAGGTTTTCAAGTCGACACGTATTTTTTTTTTATTCATGTCCACGCATAACTTATTACAGAGTTGTCCGATTTGAAAGATTCTTATTTTATTCGGGAGGGTATACCTCGAAATTGGTCCCATGTAAAATTTATTTACTTTGCTTGGGGAGTTTTTGAGTTAGCTTCAGTAATACGTATTTTTTTCCTACTTTTTATGTCTTTTATGTTCTTATTTATTTTCCAGGTAGTGGTATTCGAATTCGTGTGGGATAGTACTACAACTAAAAAGAGAAAAATAAAAACTTTTTTACAAAAAAAAAAAAAAAAAAACAACAGACTTCCAAAAAAAAATACAAAACCAAAGACACTGACTTCCGACATTAAAGTTATTTTTCACTTTGTAGTGTTTTTTTGGAAGTCGGTTGTTTTTTTTTTTGTAAAATAGTTTTTACAAATTCTTAGTTTTTACAATTCTTTTATATCTCTCATCGTGCCTTTTCATGCAGCCCCTGGGCACAAATCATGCTTTTACCTAATAATAGTGACCTGCCGTTTTACTTGTCACCAATCAATTGGTAAGTTAGGTAAACGGTGCAATGGTGGCCCATTGGCGGCCCCGACTTACCGAGTTGTAGATCGTGGGTTTTTTCGAATTCATGTGACATCTACCAACCCGCACTGGGCCCGCGTGGTGGATTACGGCTCACTCCCTCTCACAGAGAGGAGGCCTGTGTCCCAGCAGTGAGAACATTGTAGGCTGATTATGATGATGAATAAAGGTTGTACGTATAAGCAACTATCGCCTTTTAGAGAAAATAAAATCTAATAAGCATGTTAATAAAGTCGAAGTTATTGGATAGAGTCGAATTTCTGAGTTTACTTTTATTTAGGATCATAGATTTAATAACCAGTAGTTATTCGAGCAAGATAATAATGGTTTTGGAACATTTCACTTCCTCATAATAACTCACTCGCTTCGCTCAAGATTTCACTCAGAGCTCCCTCGCTGGGCTCAGGAGCACTAGAATCCTTTGTTGCGTTTTGCATTCAATACATATACCTATCGCACGAGACATCGGTTTAACACACTGCTTTATCCCCTTAGTGAATAATCTACTATTTAACTTGATGCATTGACGGAATCGCCAAAACAACACGTTTTTGTTGGATATTTTATAAACCCGTGTATGCACAAAACATGGTGAACACGAATATCGATCACGGAACATTTGAAGAAACTCAGGACCCTTTTAAACATTTAAAGTGTTCGATGTTCGTGTTCACCATGTTTTGTTCGTTCGTGCGTACACGGCATAACAATCTCGGGTAAAGGTGGTCGTTTTATTCGGTAATTGGAAAGTGATAGTTATCCCAATATTATTACAAAACATGATGTGGCGTTTGGTATCAATCCATTGTTTGACTTAAACATTATTTATACCCATTTTCGAGTTAATTGAAGCAAGCAGTAAAATCGACCCCTTAAACTTTATTACCGTTTCCACTAGAGCAGTGGTGGGCCAATGGTTTTGGCCCCGACTTACGAGCTGTATAGGTCGTATGTTCGGACCCTGACCCTGACCCTGTTCGGCTTTACTGTGTGTCAATTATTTCAATTCAATTAAATCTTTATTTCGGAAATCATCCATTTGGTTAGTATTAGAACTTACAAACTATGTTAGTGTTAAAATCACAAAGTTAAAATTAAAACTTAAAATCAAAATTAAAATCAATATTAAAGTCACAATCAGAATAAAAAATCAATCATTATCAAATTTAAATCAAATCAAAATTAAAATCAATATTAAAATCAAAATCACAATAAAAAATCAATTAAGATTTGTAATAAATACCGGCCTTCCTGTCCTCGGTCCACAGTACCGATAAATTAACCAGGAAAATTTTATCTTCCTCACTGGTCGATTTTGAGGTAGCGTTTTTGACCGATGCGTTGAACGCTTGGAAAATGGCTTGTCCCAATACGGATTTGCCCGACAACCCGTCCTCCCAGAAACTGTGGGACGTGCCGCTCTGCAGTATTATACGGAATAACCTATTAAACACGTCATTTAATACTGTTGAGCGTGCCCGTCTGCTGGCTGTGGGAGAATGGGAGTCAGGCTTGTGGCTTCAGGCGCTCCCGTCATCCACCATAGGTAACTACTATGATGGATGAATCATCGTTTCGGCTCGCTACGTGTCTCCGCTTGGGCGCACCTTGTGTTGCTCCGCATCGGTGTCACTGCGGTGAAGCTGTCGACAGTCTCGGGCACCATGGCCTGTCCTGCTACAGGAGCGCAGGTCACATAGCACGGCACGCCAGCATCAACAACATTATTCGTTGAGCTCTTGTCACCGCCGGCGTACCAGCGGTATTAGAACCAAGCGGCTTGGTACGTGACGTTGGGAAGAGACCAGATGGCATGACGTTGTTGCCTTGGAAGATGGGTAGGCCTCTGGTGTGGGACGCAACCTGTGTCAACACCCTTGCGCCATCTCATGTTCCAAACACGACGTGCTGTGCTGGCGCCGCTGCTGCGGCTGCTGATACCCTCAAGCGGCGCAAATATCTTATAGGTAACTACAGTTTTGAGCCGTTTGGGATCGAAACGCTCGGGTCATGGGGCCCGAGTGCGCGTCTACTTTTTAAGGAAATTTCTCACCGACTGGTCGAGTCTTCACGTGACCAGAGGGCTGGCTCGTTCTTTGGCCAAAGAATTAGCATTGCCATTCAACGTGGCAATGCTGCCAGTCTTCTAGGCACGTTTCCGGATGACATCGATGCGGACGAGTACTTCGACGCCTAAGTGTCCTTTTGTTTTGTATTTATTTGTATAGTTAGTTAGTTAGTCATTTACTTTAGTACCTAGTGTAAATAGTGTTAACTTGTATAATGTTTATAAACCACAAAAATAAATTAGGATTAAATTTAAATCAAATCAAAATTATAATCAATATTAAAATCAAAATCACAATAAAAAACCCATCAAAATCTAATTTAAATAAAATCAAAATTAAATTAAAAATCCACCACCACGACCATCCAAAATCCATCCATCCAACCAATCCATTCATCACGACTGCTCTCAAAACGATGAAAACGTGAGGAAACATGTCCTAGAACCAAAAATTCGAAGACTTGTGACATCTACCAAACCGTACTGGGCCCGCGTGGTGGACTACAGCCCACTCCCTCTCACCGTGAGGAGGCCTGTGTCCCAGCAGTAGGAACGTTATAGGCTGATTATGGTATGTGGCAATTCTCCTACTCACAATTTTCCTTGGCAACGAACAATTACCTATAGGTAGATATCGATAATATTGTTTTACTACGTGCAGAATAACATGAACGAACGTGATAAATTAGGAAACAGTAATACTAATAACAAAAGGTTGAGGAAAAGTTCATATATTAGAATTATAGCGGTTATTTTTATCATTTTGTTGAGTAACAGGAGATCCCGTCTATAATGGGTCAGCAAACCACAGAACTTTTTAATCAAACGTACCTAACGTACGTAAATAAAACGTCAATAATTTGATGAGTGTATAACCTACCTAAGTTCCCAATGATGCGTTTGCCATTTGTTTTAATACCAATTTTGGTTTATAAGGAAGGCTGCAGACGACGTAATGTTAGTTGTTTATTTTATTCCCGACCTGTCACAAGTACTTCATTTGTAGGTATTATACATTGGGAACTAGAGTATGTAAGTTTTCTAAATTAATCCTACGCATGTAAATGACATTAAGGGCGAATTTCACCAATGAATCTGAATGCGATCAGTACATGTAAACCGCGTTTAAGAGCTGTCAGTGTTAATATTCCTTAACAATGATGATACTGATAGCTCTTGAACGCGGTTTAGATGTGCTGATTTCGTTCAGTTTCATAGATGTGATTCGCCTTATGTAGGTACTTACTGTAATCGAGTTTTTTGCGATAATAGTCCGTGCTGCATTTGTTTTAACACTAGTTTTGTGTACCGTAGGCTGTACTAACTTATGCCTTGATCACACGTACTGAGTATATGGACACTAAAATGATACTATTAGGCCGAGAGAGTTGGGTGGACGAGTAGGTGTTTACATGTCAAAAAAACTCAAAAAACTCAAAACTCAAAGCATTTATTTCAATTAAACCAATTACAGGCACTTTTGAATTGTCAAGGGGTCGGTCAGTCAGAAAGATGAAGCTAGGCGCCCATTCCAAAGCATAGTAGGTACCTATGGAGAAGAACGGGCAAGAAACTCCACGGACACTCTTTTAAATCAAGATATGGTTACAAAATAATGGTTACATCATTCATGTTGAAATTTCATATGTGAGAACGATGCAGAACGTTAAAAGCGTCCTTAAAAAAAAACAATTCAAATATTTAAATTAAATTAAAATAAGCCCTGACCGCTAAGGTATGCCCAGCCTTCACTGACAGCGCTTATTCACGAACCTGACGCATGGATTGGCTAAATGATCCAACACGCGCCACCATCAGCGAGACATTAGTGTGAGCGTCACATACTCTCAGTCGCCAGGGCACATTCAAGTCAAACAAAGACGTACCCAGTAAATGGTAGCTTTAGAGTATGTACATAGTACTCACACATGTGCTATGCAATTATATAATACAAAGGAGATTGAGTCTATACAATGCAATGATAGTCTTACAATCTTCAGCATCTCCAACAGTATCTTCAAATGTTAATTAATTAGTTGTGGTTGTGGAGCAGGACCAGCATTGAGCCAAGCATTTTTATCGGTTATGTAATCCCCAAACTTATAATATGCCTGCCTGCATAGTGTGCGTTTTATACAAGTTTTGAATTTAGTCTCATTGAGCTGAAGTATGTATTTTTTAAATTGGCACCGAGTTCAGTCAGTCAGTTCATAAAAGTCGCGGGAAACGGTAACGTGCTGCGAGTGACGTGAATGTGGCGAGTACGCACTGAGTACATGTTTATACTTGTTGAGTGGGCAAGCGAGTTAGTGCGGGGAAGGTCTAGTAAATAGACAAGGGTCCGAGTTGCTGTCTCAATCTTTAACTCGGTCGAGCGCTCGGCCGAGCACTCAGTGATGTGTTTACACGTACCGAGCACTTGGCCGAGAGTACTGTCTCGCTTGTATAATCGGTAAGTGTAATCAAGGCATTACTGGCTAGATCTTAGTCGGCCCAGTTATATAACGTCATCTAGGCACCAGCCATCTCTCACTACGTCATTCGCTCTTGGGCACACCAAAAAATTTTAAAACTTTACCCAATTAAACTTAACGCGATGGAAGTTAAACATTGGATATAGGAGCCTTGGGAGAAGCCCAAAGCGCGTCATTAAACAAGGTCCCTCTTGACCTTAACTTAACCTCAACTTAAAACGGAATCATTTCACGACAGATTTGGGAAAAGATGAAACTTAAAAGTTAAAGTAATTAAGAAGTTAGGGCAGTAACCATTATCACATTACAAGTAAATGAAACTAATCCTGCACATGCATAGGTAAATCTTATGGTGCGTTTCCACTGACGCGGAGCTGGGCGGAGTGGAGAAGAGCAGACCGTGAATTGACTAATCCTTGAAATAAAAAACAGACAAAAAGTTATTTCTATAAATTTCTACAGTGAGGCTTTGACAAAATACTTTACAGTGGTACTACACACACACAAGGACAAGGACTACTTTTAAGTAAAGGGGAAAGGGCTCACGGTTCAATTCATAAAGAAGAGTTTTATTGGGTTGTTCTGTTAAGTCTTTGCTTCAGCCCGGTTAATAGCAATAAGCTCGCCTCTATAGGACTCATTACTGTCAAAATATAGTGCAATACAACTACTTGTCTCTCCGCTTATACGCTCCTCCTATAGAGAATCCTCTGACACCTGGTAGAGGATTCTCTGATCAGACACCGAGGGGGTTGTGTCCGCTGAACTACTGCCCAACAGTTGTGGTTAGGTTTCTGTATAAATGTAACTCTGCTTGCGCGATGCAGGATTTGTGTGACGTCAGGTGTAATGCGTAGTTCACATGTGGCATTATAGATCAATCTGTCTAGCCTTTTCCCAACTATGTTGGGGTCGGCTTCCAGTCTAACCGGATGCAGCTGAATACCATTATTTTACATGGAGCGACTGCCTATCTGACCTCCACAACCCATTAACTGGATAATACGATACCTCTTGGTAAGACTGATTGTCAGACTTTCGCGCTTCTGACGACCCGTAACGACTGTCAATGATCCACGAATGACAGCCGGGACCAACGGCTTAACGTGCTTTCCGAGGCACGGAGGAGTCTCGGTATGTAAAGATGGTCACCCATCCACGGACCAACCTCGGCAAGCGTAACTTAACCTGATGGATCGACCCGTGCGGCTGTTATTACTTAGCCACGAGCTCCTCATGTGGCATTTTAGATGCCACCACAAATCTACTAAGACTTCTTTTTCTTTCTAGGTAAAGTGAACTCTCTCTTTGGTCTAGCTGAGGCGATGATGCCCCTGGTCTACGGTCCGCTATACTCCAGGGTGTACATGGCAACGCTGACTGTACTGCCAGGAGCTGTGTTCCTGCTTGGTGCGGCTATGACTGTACCTGCTGTGGCTATATTTGGGTAACTTCCTCTTTTTATATTCCACTTTTAGTTAGCAGTTGCACCTTTAAATGAAATCGATTTGATAATATTAGTACGGTCTCTTTGACGATTAATTGTGATAACATTTATTTTGAAATTAGTCAATAGGCAAAGTCAATGTTTGGTCATCGTTGTGTAATAGGAAAATCTCCGAAAAGTGCCGAGTCACTGATTCTCAATAACACTGGTTGAAAACATCAAAATTACCACGTACAGAGTACAGACAAACAACAAAAAAGATTAGATGGATTAAATACATATTCTTGCAGCCGTTTGAAAAACTACTCAACAAAAGTAAATAAAATGTATGTGGACGTTAAAGAAGTCGAGTTGTAGTTGCCTGCCTGATTGCTTAGGTAACTTTATTGTTGACTGTTCACATATAAGAAAAAATCAAGAGATCAATCAAAGTGATATATGCGAGTTTGAAGAATCAATTCCAAACTTTTAATGTAGCATCGTTGCTAAGTTTTGACAAAATCATAAGACTTCCTCATTAGGTTACTTATGCTCGTTTTCACCAACCCTAAGTGACACATAAATTAATCCCTAAATATTATAATATTTAGGGATTCATTTAAGTGTCACTTATGGTTGGTGAAAACCGGGATAAGACTTCCTTGTGACTGCGTCCAGGATTTGATCCTTGCCAGCAATATCATTGATACCTAGTAAAGTAAAGAAAGTATGTTTTTAAGCCTAAGGCATTGTTTTTGCGCAAAAACTATCTATTCCTATTACCGGAAAAAATGGTTTTTGCTTATATTCATCGTAATATTCACTGTAGATGACGAGAAAACCATAAATTGCTTTAAAGACTATTATTAGGCCATTGGAGAATGCTATTGGTAATAACGTATTGTCCTCGTATATTACGGTGTTTATTATTTAAGATGCAGACGACAATACGACAATAAATTAAACTTCATGTATCCAATGACGTTCCCAGTCTGCATATTATAAAGTTGAGAGGTGTCAAGGGACACCCGGATGGAACGAAGTTCGTTTCGATTAATTAGTGAAAGAATTGTAATATTTTTTTTATATTTGGCTTGCTTTCTATAAGAGAGAGAGAGAGAGAGACAGACAGAGAAACATGCGCACGTCGCACAGCTTACAATAGCTTACTATAGCAAAAAGTGTCGTTACAACTTTTCGTGAGAATTTTTTCCGTCTAGCCCCCTTTCACAACGCGCGATAAAGAACTTCGTTCCAATAATATTCTATTCTACCCTAAAAAAATAAAATCTAAACATCACAAAAATCCATATTTTATACAGTAACTAGCTTTTGCCCGCGGCTTCGCCCGCGTGGTTGTCGGAAATATCCCTCGGGAAAGTGCTACCGTGAAATCCTTCCTTATTCCTTACTAAATTATAAAGGGAATCTCTGTGAAAAATTTCAGCTTTCTAGGTTCAAGGGTTTGGGGGGCGTTGATGGGTCAGTCAGTCAGGACTTTATTTATAATTTATATAGATGTAATGATACACTTTTTTTTATACATATAATTTTTTTTCATTCTTGCAATTAAAATTTTATTTTATTTTATTTATTTTTTTCACGTTCTCGAAAACGGCTCTAACGATTTCGATGAAACTTGCATTATAGGGGTTTACATGGGGCGAAAAATCGATCTAGCTAGGTCTCATATCTGGGAAAATTCAAAAAAATTAAATTAAAATTAATTTTCTCTATTTTCATCCGAGCAGAGCTCAGTCGACCAGATACTTTATAATTTAAATGTAATGATTGATACACACGATAGTTTGTATTTCAGCAAATAACCTTGCCCTGTGTGATCACAATCATGTGGAAGAAAAAAACGGAAACCTTATAGGATCACTCGTGTGTCTGTCTGTCCGTCTGTCACAACCAATTCGCTCCGAATCTAAAGGACCGATTAAGTTGAAATTTGGTACACATAAGAATTTCTGTGACCCAAACAAGGACGTGTAAAGTAAATAAATGAATTTTGGATATGGGGGTCAGTTTTGGGGGGCAAATAAGAAAATTAAAAAAAAGTTCTGCAATCTGTACCGTGTGACATATCAAATGAAAGGGCCTTACTGTGAGGGTCTCAAGTAGATTTTTCTATAATTTAAAAATAAATTGTTTTAAAATTATTTAAGAAAATAGACGAAAATGGACCATTCTCCCCTTATCTCCGAAACTACTGAGCCTAGTTCTGAAAAAATACAGAAACCTGTAAGAAGTTTATGGTCTTAAAATAATAAGGTAAATCTCTCAATATTGTGCGTACAAACTTACAGTTGCAGTTTGGAATGTATGGGAGAACATGTTTTTCAACTACAATGTTAAGTTTGTTCTTGGGATAAATTCATCCAACTACGGAACCCTTCATTGTGCGTGGTCCGATACGCACTTGGCCGGTTTTTTGTACAAAAATTACTTGTAAAAGGTCTTTGTCTTTTACCATAGCTACCTAACATTCTATTATCCAATTAATCCTTATAGCAAGTACCTACTTACTAAGAAATGTAACAGTACGATAATCGCTTTGTTGACTTCGTACATTTTTGTTTAACTTGTGATATGAAAGGACTAAAGGAACAAATATTAGTAATGCTAACAACTAGTAGGTAAACGTAGCCTCATTCCAATTTGTATCCAAATCTTAGCATTTATAATGTCTTTGCATGGATTAAATCAAATTATTAGTATGAAAATTAGATTCGATTTATACGCTAAACAATACTACAATTACACACTTTGTCTGTCTTAGTTCAGTCAATCAATCAATCTTTATTTGAAAACATAGGTTACAACAGTGTGCAAGATGTTATAGAATTGTTATAATAAAGTTTCTCTATGTTTTGTCACTTGGCGTACAAATATAAATTTGGGAGGCTTTTGCCAATTTAGTAAATTAATTTATAATAATTCAATAGTATCAATGTATTTTTTTTAATGCTAGTACCTACCTGGGCGACCGAGCTGTGCTCGGGTGAAAATAGAGAAAAGGAATTTTCCCAGAAATGATAAATGATGATGATAATGGTAGAGCTATTTGGTATAAGGTAACCTAAAGAAAAAAAAAATAACTTCACTTCTCCCTCTTCTTCCTCTCTCCTTCTTCTCTTCTTATTTCTCTTCTTCTTCTCTCTTCTTCTCTCTTTTCTTCTTCTTCTTCCTTTCTTTTTTCTTTACATCTTCTTTTATATAATTATAAGTGAAGCAACTGTTTGTTGCCGCTTAAACTCATAAATTACGAACAAAAAGAGTTTAACTGTTAGTAGTTGTCAATACATTAACGTTTTTGTTAGCGCCAAAAACGTCGGTTCGGTTCATGCCAGTGGAGAGGCAGAAGAACGATGCTCAAATATCCTTGTCGGATTTGTAAAACCATATAAGTTTGTCATCAGTTCTAATTTCTCAACAAATCACTAAATGTACAAAAACTCATTAGTCGGATTTGTAAAATCATATAGAAAGAAAGAAAGAAATAAAAACGTTTATTTGGACACAGTTCGTGAAACACAAAAAACAAAAGAAAAAAAAGTGAAAATAATGTTTTAACAACAATAGTGTGTGCCTCACGGCTGCGCCAGAAAGGTTCATCTCAGCATTATTGCCAGACAGATGCTGCCTGACGCTGGTTTTCTAATGACCTGTAGGGACAAGTGACGGGAAGTACAAACAGTTTCAACATACCTAATTGATAATTTATATACTTATAAATAAATAAACTAGTAATCAAAATATAATTACAAAAAAAGAAATAAAAATAATTATTTTATTTATTATTAATATTATTTATTTATATTTACTTTATGGTACACCACAAAAATACATAACAAAAAAAAGACATAATAAAAAAAATTAAAAAATAAAATAAAAATAATTATTTTGTACTTGATCTAGATATAAGTTTGTCATCAGTTCTAATTTCTCTACAAATTACTAAATGTACAAAAACTCATTAACCAGTACCTTTTACCTTTTAAAAACCAGTATCTACCTATGTAATACCTACCTAAATCATATAATGGGAGACAGCAATGAGGTATTTTATGACAGCTGATATTTAGTATTCACATCAATACCTAGATGGCGCCTGGACAAACTAATCGAGACTTATCATAAGAGCAGTCTTCTTTTTTTAAAATACCAACAGTATTAAAAACTCTTTGGTCTTTTGTTAAGTTTACAAAACATCTCCCATCAAGCACTTCTAGCACCGGTGTTGCCTTTTTTGCGTTGAAATGAACCAAAATCAACACAAAAACGGCTGAACGGATTTAGATAGAATTTGATGAAATTGATAAACACGTATAATGTACTAGCTTTTGCCAGCGGCTTCACCCCCGTGGATGTCGGAAAATATCCCATGGGAACGTACTACCGGGAATTCCTTCCTTACTCCTTGTCTACATTATAAAGGGAACCTTTGTGCAAAATTTCAGCTTTCTAGGTCCAAAGGTTTGGACCTAGACGGACTTCTCTTTTTATTTAAATAGATTTTCTTATTGGCCCCCAAAAGTGACTCCCGTGTTCAAAATTCATTTATTTACGTTACACGTCCTGGTTTGGGTCATAGAAATTCATATGTGTACTAAATTAATCGGTCTATTAGATTTGGAGCAAATTGGCGGAGCAAACAGACGGACAGACAGACAGTGACAGTGAGTGACAGTGATCCTATAAGGATTCCGTTTTTTTCTTATGAGGTACGGAACCCTAAACAAATGCACTTTACGTTGATGCAGTCTACCATCAATCCCTTGGCTATCAAGATACTGTAGTACTATTCTGTAAACATCTCACCGTGATCACTCAGGTGAAGTGAGCGTGAAGTGAGCCGTCATTCCACCTGATGCCAGGGGTTGACACTATTGACAGCTCACTTTAAGATCACTTCACTCATATTTTCACGGTGAGATTTTTACAGAATTGACCAGCTGGAACACAACATGCTCAAAGTTCATTTAGCTACCTCTTTAAAATTCGTATCTCTTTTATCAGGACTGTTTTCCTGTCTTGCCTAACACCTTCCTACACATTGACAAATATCATGATTTTAAAATTCATCTGCTAGAAAACTAGACTATGCAATTATTAAATTATTTTTTAATAAATTACATAAAAATAATTAATTATTTTTATTTATTATTTATTTTATTTATATTTTGTTTAGTTATTACCTATTCTTAACTAAGCGATATTGCGCCCGCACTCGGTAGCGAAACATAGAGCCTAGACAAAGTAACATTCGATTAGCGATGACGCTATAGTAGAAAATAAAATAAAAAACAAAAATGTATGGGGTTGACATAGGTAAGCTATCGAAATGTCACGTGACAATGTCAATGTCACTTTGAAGTAATAGCGATTGTAGAAATGATATTAGGTTTATTGTAACTGGTGCGTAATAATTATTTAAATATGTATTGTATTTTTAGTGCTATTTATCAACCTATTTTATAAATATGATTGTAATTTAGATTACATAAGTTGTACATAATAACCTTTGTCCTTATTTTTTTAGTGACGAACACATGTAGATCTACCACAAAGTACAAAGTTGTCGGCCCGCCTCGTGACACGTGACACGTGCAGAATAGTCGACATTCGGCTCAATATCCAAAAAAAAAATGCTCAGAAGCGAATGCCATTTGTCTAGGCCTTTTGGTCCAAAGTGACTAACCAAAAGGCGGACCAGCAGCGCTATTCTGTATAAATCTCACCGTGAAAATTTAGGTGAAGTGAGCGTGGAGTGAGCTGTCAATACTGTCAATCCCTAGCATCAGGAAGAATGACAACTCACTTCACCTAGGTTTTCACGGTGAGATTTGTACAGAATAGCACTGCTGTATCGCTACCGAGCGCGACAGTGATAAGGCTTATAAATATTTGAATAGGCCTTTATTGTTTGTAAACAATAAGTATGAAGTTTACGTGTACTCCAAAACATCAACCATACACACACTTTATTTCGCAATTCTATTAATTAATTTAAATGTAAACGTGCTCATGATAAATTCTCGTTACCTCTCAAGATAATATTAAGTTACGAGAACGTATCGGAAGTAAGCCTTGTGCAGTTGTGCTCACTCAAGTATTAGGTAGAGTCAACGACAAAAGTCGATTAGCACTACTACTTTTAGCTCGCGTCCTAACCAAAGACGTTCGTGGCGCAAATACGCGATCGTCGCGTTCATGTGTCACTTTTTGTTCGGTGAACCAGAATCCATAGTCGCGCCTTGGAAAACCGGAAAACGCGAGCACGCGTTCCGGTTCACCGAACAAAAAGTGACATATTAATTATGAACATGACGATCGCGTATTCGCGCGACGAATGCTTTTGGTTAGGACGCAGCCACATCATACACATCATATAAATTAACCCAACATTATTCAAAGTGTTTGAATTAATGGGGATTTCTTGTTTATGCTATGATTTGAATTAGATACTTGGTTAATACAATATTGGTACATACGTTTAGATCCTATTTTGAATGGATGGATCTTGGTTACTCACTCACGCACGAATTGTTAAATTTCATATAATAGCTTATGTTCCGATTTTAAATAAATATTAAGTTCAATAATTAATATTTAAAAAACTGAAATGCTAATCGACTTTTGTTGCTGACTGTACCTACTTTGATAATATATACGAAGAACAATAATAGACACTAAATAATTACTAAGAAGTTAAGAACTTGTCTATGATTCTTGTGGGACAAGAATGGACAGTCTACTCTTTCGTCATTTCCCTTAAGGGATTATTTTTCAAAGTGGTGAATGGGAAGCACGTGTTTGTTGAACAAATGTACAGTCGTGAAGAAAGTGTTCTGGAAATTGTTTTTGAAACGAAGTTCTTTAACGCGGTTTGCGGTAGGATTTAGCTGGTAGAAATCGTCATGTAACGAAAAGCGCGTGCATACTTCAGTGTACTCTCGATAACTCGAACGTCATTAAATATAATCTCAGTCAAAAAAAATGTTTATATACGCGTTAACTCGAATTATAACTTTATAACTCCAACAAATCTATAATTCGAATTACAAAAAGCAGACCCCTTAAGGTACAAAAAAAAAATAAAAGGTTCGGTTTTTTTATATTAATCAATAAATACTACAAATTGGAAGTAAACTTTTCATACTAGAACATTAATAACAGTTTTGAAACAAATTAATAATTCGTAAAAAAAAAAACTAGGTATGCCAAAGGCTTCCACTCCGTTCACTTATTTTGTTTCAAGACGGTAAAAAAGTCATACAGTATAGATATATGTGTATACAGGGTGGGTCAAAGATCATGGATCAAACGAAACATGGCGATAATTGGGGGTAGGGAAGCATTAAAAAAAAATGGTAAAAATAATTAAAGAAGATAAGTAGGTAACAATAAAAAGATATCGAAAAAACTGCCAAGACTCATAAATCATAGTACCCACTGTCATAAAAGCACTTTTGTAGTGATGATAAAAGTATAGAAGCAAAACATCGTTTATTGTTTTAAAATAGGTAGCCATTTTACTCCTAACTTTTAAGGAGATCAAGTTAGGGCTCTGCCAAAGAGATATTTTTTAATGCAAATAACCCCAACTATCGCCCTGTTTCGGGTGATCCACGATTTTTGACCCACCCCATATAGGATGCTCGAGCATCTGCGAGAATTTTTCTGCTTGGTAGAGATTGGCCCTAAGGAAAATTTTATAATTTCCTATTTCTGTCCGCTATATTGACCTGAACTGCACGGATCATTGATGTGTTCAGTAACTGGCACACTTTTTATTCCGACAGTTTATAGGAAACAGAGACTAATAACTTAATATTATTTACTAACTAGCACTTTATGGTCTTGGGTAATTTTACCAAGAGTATTTTGTTTATATGAATGGAGTAAAATTCTGCGAAGTCTGATTTTCTGTGAGAGAAAGTATGTAGGGAGTCCACTGTTCCGTGTTATTTTTAAATTAAATTAAATACAACATAAATATTGTCAACATAATATTTTTTTCTATTTTAATTACTGTCATTGGTGTTGTATCATTTTAATTACTTAACTATAAATAAAATAAAAAATCTTCCTAGTTTGTTGGTCTGAGATCTCTGTAAAATAGCATTTTCCAATCAATGTAACCTTCCATAACACACATTAGGTTACAGCGGGGTACAGCGTAATTTTATTAATGTACTTTAACCTCATGAAACTGTATACTAATGAATCAGAAAACGTACGTCACAATTCAAAATTGAGCGCTTTAATATGATTCGAAATTCTTATTTTAAATCACCTTAAAAATGTTTTTCATTTGGCAAAGGAGGTTAATTTTCGTCGGTGATTTTTCAATTACAATTTAATAATTTTGTTATTCGAACAATATTTGTTTGGAAAAAAAGGGGAGAGATATGTTAAAACTTTCTAAATACAGATGAATGTATTACTAATTTAATTAACCTTTAATAAATGATTGCATAAGAATTAACCTGAATAGCGTTTGTTTACACTTTCATTAGATACTTTGGAATAGACTATAGGTACTTACCTGTTTTATGAGAAAACATATTCTAGATACGAATACCTCTATAAAGTCTGGCATATAAGAGGGAGTATCGGCATAAACTAACTAAACCTTTACACTATGAATAGGCATCTGCGGCCAAAGCAGGACTAATAATGCCAAAGTTAGTATCAAAGTTTTACGAAATTACTTTAAGTATAGTAAGAGCGTAACCTTGTACTTGTCAATATCGATTTAAGTAATAAAACTAGAACTTAAAGGGCACGTCTGGACGCTAAAGTTGTTTCAAAATGTTGACTATATTATGTACTTTAATTTTGATATAAACGACTGCCACACTGTGATGTTAATTGCTTTATTTCATAATTTGAATTACGTCTCGATCACGAATATTCGCGATAATTAAACGCATGTTCATGACAGTCACTACAGAATATAAGGCAAAACTAAAAAAAAAACTAAATATTGGTTTAGTGTCCTTTGCTTGACCTTGCACTCTATTATTTATTTATATTTTAATCGGTCAGGCATTATGCATTATAATGAATTCTCAGTACCAAAAAAAAACAACCAGATTTTTCGTCGCTTCGCTAGAGGACAAAGAAGTAAAAAAACATCAAGTAGATGCAAACTGGTCGCAGTACAAAACCTTCTGGCCGCGACTGTACACGATAATATCACGACTATATTACGCGTTTGAAAACTGTCCATTACATCATTTTACAATCGATCCTTACACTCGACACGAGTATACCCACTATTCACATTTTCCTCTCCAAACGATAATAGTCCATTCATTCGTTTCAGATGGATGTATTTCGAACAAAGAGAGGACACCAAGCAAGTCGAGGAGATGGAGAACGTGAATAAAGACGTATAGCACCACAGTGACTATTGAACTCAAAAGCATTTATTATAAGTGAAAGTGTTATTGGACTTATACAGTGTTTTGAATAAAGTGTGAATGTTTAATAAAATCCTGTCGAGTTTCCACGTTCTTTTTATTAAATTTCAACGCGAAAACAATCGGATGTTTGTAATATCAGTGACACTGCGCGACGGATCGCTGACTTGTTTGAGTTTAACGACGTGTTAAGTTTATTTTCGATTTCACCGAGTGTGTTTGTGGACGCATTAAAGACTGATATGGCAACATAAGAGTGTTTGCTTACATACAGTCGTACAATAGAACGCTAGCGACGTTCCACCGACGCCAGCTTACCAGTAATTCAATATTATACTGTATTTATCTTGGTGCTGTGAGGATGTGCTCTCCAATATAACAACAATGTGACCCAACTTTGAAGATTTACTCGGATCTCAGGCGAGGTACATGTTCCTTGTTCCATATTTCAATCTCCTGTGAGTATTGATTTTATATTTGAAATTTTATAGAATACTTCGAAAAAGAATTTCTAAAATGGATAGAAAAGATAAATCCGACGGGAAAACGTCTCGCGACGAGACGACAGAGGAATTGCCACTAAAAACCGAAGCAAAAAATGACTTAAAAAGCATGACCTTCGTTGAAAAATTAAAATTCTTCAAATCAAATATAACTGTGGAACCAGTTTTGGCTCTATTTGTGATGCCGAGCGTGCTAGCAATGTTGGCGACGCAGAATTTGAATTTAGAGAAAGCATGCAGGGTCAACTTGGGGTTTGGCGACGAAGCGTGTACTGCATTGAGGCTCAGGAAACGTGCCAACCATACCTTTGAAGAAGATGAAGTACAGAAACTGATAGCGTCAGTGCAAGCATGGAAGAGTGTCGTGCACACAGCAGTGCCAACGTTGCTGATGCTCTTCATAGGCGCATGGAGCGACAAAACGGGGAAGCGCAAGATCTGCATGCTGATGCCAATCTTCGGGGAGTTCATGACGTGTCTATTAAACATGATAAACACGTACTTTTTCTATGAGGTCCCGGTGGAATGGACCGTGCTCATGGAGGTCATATTCCCGTCTCTGACAGGCGGCTGGTACACGATGTTCCTCGGCACTTTTAGTTATTTAGGAGACATCACTTCAAAGGATACAAGGACGTTTCGGATGGGGATATTGAATTTGTGCATGACAGTAGGATTTCCAATAGGAATGGGCATGAGCGGCATTCTGCTGCGGGTCATCGGATATTACGGGGTGTTTTCGATATCTGCTACATTGCAGTTTATCAATTTCTGTTACGTATTGTTCCGTATTGATGACCACACTTGGCTCGAGAATAAAGACAAGGTTTGTATTATGCGTTTATTTACTTACTCTATCTAGTATCTAATGTTTATCAACCCGCACCATAATTGCATAAACACTATCAATCGGGTTCGGTTTCACTTTGACAGTTCCACAACATTCATTGCGTTATTTACAAAGTTGAGAAGAAAAATTTTTCTTTTTTGTTTTTCTTTATTTCTTTAAATTTTTTCGAACATATTATATGTACCAATGAATTAGCAATTTGCTTCAAAATGATTCAGATTCCGATCGATTGTGTTTTATGCAATTAGGGTGCCGATTGAATTTTATTATTTTATAGATAACTTGATTCTGTTGAGCCTTCAATTCCCCGCTAATTTATTCTTCTCGTTATTTCCTTTACTATGTTTATCTCTAATCAGATTCTAAAAGTATGTAAACTATGCAATTTGTACATAAATATAACGTTTTTAGGTCAAAAGGACCGGCTGCACGGGTTTCTTGTTAGAGTTCTTCGACTTCCAGAGTCTCAAACAGACTGTAGAAATAGCTTTCAAGAAAGGACCGAATAACAGGCGACTGCGAATATGTTTGATATTGACTGTGGTCTGTTTGACATTTGGACCGATGTGGGGTATGTATACGATGCTTTATTTAAAAATACAATAGTAAATATAAACAAAAGAACATCACATACACACATCATCATTGTGTGTCATCAGCATAAAGTACTGTTTACTTAAGCTAGCAAAGATGGAAAATCACATAATTGGTTAGTTTCCACTGAGATTACTGCATAGAAAAATCTAGAAGATCATTGTAAAAACCCTGAAAACGATTATTATAATTTTATTACTAGATAATGGGCTGTCTGCATCAGAGCGTGCCTAGATAAATACAATTAAAACACTGACATATTTTTTTTAAATATTAGCAAGCAGGTATTTTGGCAAAATTTGTAAGATTTATCATGATGATTATGACTATTTATGACCCAAGGACTGGCTTTTACCTTGGCCAGCGGCTTAGCATTGCCATACAACGTGGCAATGCCACCAGTCTCTTGGGTACTTTACCAGTCGACAGCGATGCGGAGGAATTTTTCGACGCCATATTTTAGTTTTTTATGATGATTATAGGTTACAGTCGAGTGAGTTAGGTCATTATACTTAGTAGCAAATAGCAACAATGGAGCGTCCTGTTCAACAAGCATAATTATATTAAACTAGCTGACCCGACAGACGTTGTCCAATCTTGGCTATGAATATTCTAATGTAAACGCGTGAAGTTAAAATGTTTTTTCTGAAATTTTCCAATTTTCTGCGAAATTTTCCTAACTTTTTCTTTCATAAAAACCTTCTCCTGACAATCATAAACACAACAAAAAAAAAATTAGCGAAATTGTTCCATCCGTTCACGCGTGATGCGATGACCAAGGGAAATAGGGATTCATTTTTATATAATATATTATTATATATATAGATAGATTAAACGTCATTTAAATAAATAAATAAATAATACCAGCCTATTACGGTCCCCCCGGTACGGTATTTAACATTTTTTTTTTTGGATTACAAACTTAAATTTGCTGTTGGAGAATTGACCGTGACTTATATCAATATATGAAAGAAAGAAAGAAAATACGTTTATTTGCGGTAAACATGACGCAAAGGACAAAAAAAATAAAATAAGCAATGTAGAAAGCAAATTTTGGGGAAAATATGCGTCACATCTACGCAAAACGGCTACCGCTCAGCATAATGCCGCGACCCCATGCGAAACGGAGCCCCAGCGCTGGTTTTCAGCGATAGCCGGCGTTGACGCGATGACTATCGCTGAAAACCAGCGCTGGGGCTATATGGGAGAACATGCTTTTCAACTACAATGTTAAGTTTCTATTTGGGATAAATTCTATTCGGAACCCTTCATTGTGCGTGGTCCGACGCGCATTTGGCCGGTTTTTTTTTAAAAGCTAATTACAAAAACAATGTTTTTCTTCTATTTAATCACCGCTTCATTCACCGTTTAATTCATAGGTTTCCTATGCATCTAAACTTGTTTCGTGTATCAGAAATTAATGTTTATTATAATTCAGGATGTTTATGAACTTGACGGTGGCCTGAAACACGGTAACATGGTATTTCCCGCGGCTATATTCGTCAACTTGAGTCAAATGTTTATTGATTTTAATATAAATATTTACATGTTTCCATAACATGCTAATTAAGTTTCCAAAAGAGATTAACATCTATACGTCAAGTGCACTTTACAATAAAATTTACACTTTGTCACATGGGCTTCCCCCAAGGTAAACCCAAAACATCATCTGTCTAGCCTTTTCCCAACTATGTTGGGGTCGGCTTCTAGTCTAACCGGATGCAGCTGAATACCAGTATTTTACATGGAGCGACTGCCTATCTGACCTCCACAATCCAGTTACTGGGTAATACGATACCCCTTGGTAAGACTGGTTGTCAGACTTTCAGGCTTCTAACGACCCATACCGACTGTCAAACATCCACGAATGACAGCCGGGACCAACGGTTTAACGTGCTTTACGAGACACAGAGGGTTCTCGGTATGTAAAGATGGTCACCCATCCATGGACCAACCTCGGCAAGTGTAGCTTAACCTGATTTATCGACCCGTGTGGCTTTTATTACTTAACCACGAGCCCCTCACCCACGAGCCCATCACCACGAGGTAGACCAAAATAAATGTCGCTAATTGCGATCCTAGGGTAATATTTCTAGTAGTAGGGATGTATGCTGTATAGTATCAGTACCTACACCCTAATTTCTCTAGTTATGTCTAAGTCCCATGTAATAGGGGGCAAGCCTATTGCCATCAATCCATTACAAATTCAAACTGAGGGCTGCTTCTGAATATTTCCTTATGGAATATCCAATAACACTTTCCCAACCTGGGGATCGAACCCAGAACATGCTCAGAAGTAGCACTAGCGACCGCTAAGCATCTGTTTCACATTTCTATTCAAAATTAGCTGACCCGAAAGACGTTGTCCTGTCTGGTCCTGTCCAAATTTAACTGTCAAACGAAAGAAATCGTCGTTATCGTAGAAAGAGAAAGTACGATACAATCTACGAACGATCTACAGATGCATTCAAGTAGTTTATAATATTATGTACATCAGGTTGCCATTCGTAGAATTAACCTAGGAACAGTTTGTATGGGAAAAACAAAAATATGTTTTTTTTACGTTTTTCCGTGCAATTTTCCCAATTTTTCTCTTCATAAGAACCTTCCTCGGACTTCTACGAATGACTTCTTCTTCTTCTTCCTGGCTTTGAGCTCGCTTAAGGCACCCACAGGAAAGTTCGGTTAAGTAGTCGAGACCTTTCGTGGTCGCATTACGAGATGCCATTTAAAAAAAAAAACAACGAATACTTATTGGAAAAAAAAACAATTAGCCGAATTGGTCCAGCCGTTCTCGAGTTTTGCGCTTAGCACTACAGCAGTATAAAACTTTTGTTGCATCTCGTTTACCTGTTAAACCTGTCTGTGTAGTCTGAATGCTTAAATAAAAACATTTTATCGACATAACCTGTTACTCGTAGACTCTGCTAATATGTTGTCGTAGTGATACAATATTTGCTGCGCTTGTGTTTCCCAAACAAATAAAGTATGTCAATAGCACATTGAAAATAATTTTAACTTGGTAATGGCAATTATTATGAACTAGCTGACCCGATTGACGTTGGCTTGTGCAAATTTCAATGATTCATAAAAAAACCCATTGAAAAAAAGGCGTTCAGTTTTTCCCAATTATTTCGGGAATCTTTTCCAATTTTTCTTTCCATAAAAACCTTTATTCGACTTGACAGAAGATTTTACTGTTTTTAAATGACGAAATCTACTCAAAAGTATCCATAGGAGTTACAAATAATATAATTAAAAACTTGATTTTTAGCAACTGACAAAAAACTTGCTTGATCCCTAGACACTAAACTAGACTAGATGACATTTTGTTTTTATTGCTAGGCGGATCTAGTGTCCAACGATTATTTTCCACTCTAACTTGAAATTGGTCACCAAATATTATGTTGAAATAGACCAATTGACAAAAGTATTATTCTTGAGCACGAGTGGCTTACCCCGGGTCGGGTAGATGTAATTGGGTTTTTCCATAAATTTTCAGTAGAATACAAGTGTATGATTTTGTGCTTGATTAATTTAAGGCAATAGGCTCACAGCAAAATGTGGGTAAACTGCACTTATCTGCCTACCCGTCCAGTTAATATGGGTGTGATGTTGAGTTATCATTTATTTTTTACCCAATAAAGTTACCTACACAACAGAAATGACATCATCATTCATAGAGAGGCACTTATAGGTGTGCATCTTAATTATTTTGCGCAAAAAAACCTTCCTCATATAAAAATGAACGATCACAAAACGTGACCATTTCAATGTGTGAGAGGAAAATCGGAAATACTTATTGCAACACTTTACTTGTGTGCGTGCGGAGCCTTTACTGTAAACAGGACTCGTCGCCGCACTTAGAAGTCAACTAAGCGTACGATCAGTCCAGGTAGATACTAGCATTGTACGGCGGAGTGCGTGCGCATTTTATGGAACGACACGTTCGT
The DNA here is from genome assembly GCA_946251885.1 of Cosmia pyralina. Classification (NCBI taxonomy): domain Eukaryota; kingdom Metazoa; phylum Arthropoda; class Insecta; order Lepidoptera; family Noctuidae; genus Cosmia; species Cosmia pyralina. The sequence continues at coordinate 6,249,522 of OX276344.1, forward strand.
TCTATCGCGCGTTCGTGTCATTTATACACTATAGTTGGCCGACAAATCCGTTTGGCGTTTGGGCAAGTCGGGTAGGTACGCACGGCTACAGATCAAGCTATAATTTTCCAGTATAAGCTGATCTCGCAATGTATAGGATTTTCTTGGAATGAGAGGTCAGTGTAAACTGGAAATGTATAGCTTGTTGTGTAGCCGTGTGTACCGTTTGCATAAAAAAATCAGTGTTATTGTGTATATTTTTATGGATAGTCACCAAAAAAATAAAAAATTTGTTTAGTTGTTGACCGTACTCGCCGGTGACTGAGCGAGCACCCAATGACAAAGACCAATTTTATGTGTATTGCGTATACACTTCTTTGCATGTGTTCGTAACCGCTGTGTAGAGGCGTTCATTTTTAGAATTATTTATTTCTACTTACTTACGCACCTACTTACAATGGGGAATTCAATTCAGCCAAATAAAAGATAACTAGGTATATTTCAATCATATTTCGTTTAATAGATTCGACATATTTCAGTTTTATATTTCCTATCATCGGGTAGTCAGAAGCCGTCGTATTACCCAGAAACTGGGTGGTGGAGGTCAGATAGGCAGTCGCTGCGTGTAATATACTAGTATTCAGTTGCATCCAGATAAACTGGAAGCCGACCCCACGAGGCAGATGATGATTACACTATCCTTTTTTGAAAGGTGAAGCACACCAACGGGATATGTCGTTAATTATCGCGATGATGGACGTAGGCCGTAACCACAACTTATTACGTTAATATAATGAATTAATAATAACATAATGAATAATTAATTAAATTAATAATATAATGAATAATTTTTCTTTTAGACGTCATTTTTATTTACCACCTGTAGGCACCAGATGGTTGTTAAAACATTTTCAGTATGTCCAGTATTGTGGTGATTGCGCAGTAGTGGCCGCGAAATTCATATTTTCTTACTTATTTTGCAATTTGCTTATCAGTGTCAGGTTGTATCTTGATCAAAATATGATTAGCAACAATAACAAAAATGTATTGACATAATTATAACCTTAAGAATCATCAATACATTTATCTAAGTTAACTTTGTTCTCTTTAAGTTTGATTTCGGAAATCATGACATTTTGGGACTAATCTAACTTAGAAAGATGTATTGATGATTTTTATGGTAAAATTATGTAAATACATATTTTTTAAAGCCGCGAATTATATTCTCATCAACATACAACCTCATACTGATCTGCAAATTGCAAAAAACGGAAGAAAATTTGAATTTCGCGGACTACCACTGCGCAATCACCTAGGCTTAACACCTGCTTAAATTAATTGATGTTTGAATTGCTTAAATGCTGTACCTACATTATATACAAATTTAATTTATTGTAATTGTTACCAATTAATTTCAGTTAATTGTATTTTTTTATATGTAAGTATAATAAATAGGTAATAGTTACAATTAATCAAGGGTTATTATAATGAATATTTGTACGCCGTTAAGGTAAAACATGACTGTGATCCTTTCTGCAATGTTAACATCTTGTATGCTTTGCGTGTGTATACTCATATTTTGGACAAATAAATAATCTCTATCTCTCTCTCTCATCATCTGCTTAGCCTTTTCCCAACTATGTTGGGGTCGGCTTCCAGTCTAACCGGATGCAGCTGAATACCAGTATTTTACATGGAGCGACTGCCTATCTGACCTCCGCAACCCAGTTACTGGGTAATACGATACCCCTTGGTAAGACTGGTTGTCAGACTTTCGGGCTTCTGACGACCCGTAACGACTGTCAAAGATCCACGAATGACAGCCGGGACCAACGGCTTAACGTGCTTTCCGAGGCACGGAGGAGTCTCGGTATGTAAAGAATGGTCACCCATCCACTGACCAACCCCGCCAAGCGTAGCTTAACCTGATGGATCGACCCGTGCGGCTGTTATTACTTAGCCACGAGCTCTATCTCTCTCTCTCTATCTCTTAAATATTTGTTCACGTGGAAAACGTTGTTCGCGATGATAATTGACTGACAAAATAATGTTTAACTAACTTAGAACTACAATAAAAATCTAAGAAAAGAATGACCATGAAATATCACTCATACTTGATTAAATATCACTTATTCATGGTGAAGGATATTATCGTTAGGTTGTAGACAGACGTTAGATATTCGTTGGGAAATCGTTTGTGTAAAATTATGAACGCGCCTTAAGGAAATGACACATTGCACATTGGTTAGATTAAAGATCATAATTGAACAAGTGAAGTAATAAATGCATTTGTGTCTTCTCGTATCAGTAGATAGACAGGCGATATTTGCCCTACTTAACCTACAAATCAGGAATTATTTAAAAGAATCGTAGAAACACCTATTTGTAATTCCACTGCAAAAGCATTTTTAAGGTTCCATACCTCAAAAGAAAAAAACGGAACCCTTATAGGATCACTCGTGTGTCTGTCTGTCTGTCTGTCACAGCCAATTTGCTCCGAATCTAAGGAACCGATTAAGTTGAAATTTGGTACACATATGAACTTCTGTGACCCAAAGACGGGCGGATAAAATAAATACATTAATTTTAATAATAAGAAAATTACCAACAATAATTATAAATTGGCCAATAAGAAAATTAAAAAAAAAGTTTTGCAATCTATACCGTGTGACATATAAAATGAAAGGGTTTACTACGGGGGTCTCAAATATTTTTTTTTATAATTTTAAAATAAATTATTTTAAAGTTATGTAAGAAAATTGACGAAAATTGACCATTCCCTTATCTCTGAAACTACAAAGCCTAAAGTTTTGAAAAAATACAGAAAATAGTTCTTTACTTGTAGATTACAGGAAAACCTATAAGAAGTCTGTGGTCTTAAAATAACATGGTAAATCTCTCAATATTGTGAGTACAACTTACATTTACAGTTGGAATGTATGGGAGAACATGTTTTTCAACTACAATATTAAATTTGTTCTTGGGATAAATTCATCCCAACTACGGAACTCTTCATTGTTCGTAATCCGACACGCACTTGGCCGGTTTTTTTTTTTTTTGTAAAAGTCGAAAAAGAAATAAAATTACTCAAAATGACTTTTTTTTATCAAAAAATCTACCAAGGATTGTTTTCCATAACATCCACACCCAAAAAGAAACAAAAAACACGGAACTTATATTATGGTAGTTCTACAAAAAATTATCGTCGTTCAGAAACGCAGCGGTGCATGGGCTGTTGACACACGAGCGAACGAATAAATCACAGACACACATTGTTGTATGTACAGACTTACAAATGTCCACCAGTCTGTTTGAATTAAATAATTGGCTAGAAGCCATTTGAATTTTGATGAATGAATACTGACACTTGATGTTACAATTGAATGTCTGGCCTGCTACTCGTATGAACTAGGACGGGTGAATATTTTTATTTACATAATATACATATTTTATTAGTTTTTAGAACAGAACATTCCAAATTCAGTCGGACGGGTTATAAATGAAGGCATATCAATGGAGTTTTTAGTATTTTAAAGCCTGCCTTATTGAAAGATCAATTTTCAATGAAATGCTTATTTGACTTATTTTTCGACTTCTTTCCTGACTAATTGAGGTCATAATATATTGAGCATAGTAGTGCCAAAAAATATTTTTTGATTGTACAATTAACGTTACAATAATGTAACGTTAATTGGGAAGATTCAATCATTGTAATTTGTACCTTCCGAACGAATATATTGGACTCAAAATTGCATTTCGCGAGATAATTATGATGCTTACATTTTTCTAACTTCTTCATCCGATTAAATAAACGATTATTTTTTCCAAGTATGTTGCAAACACCTCAAGCACTTTCAAGCATAATATTAATAAATCATTTTATTATGATGATGACAAATTCCCTATGACATCACTTTGTTGACAAATGACTGATTTCCTGTGATATCCTTATGTTTTCAAAGAACTATTGAAGTACGGTGTCGATGTATATTTACCATTTATACCATATGTTATGTAGTAAACAATGGAAATGAACAAACAGTATACATTTATGGTATTTGTCTGGTTAAATAATGTATAGTAATAAAGATTATAATCTGTGCTTATTAGCACTGTTACATTGTTTGTACCTTGGTAGTTAATAATCGACTTACATTATTATTTATTAAGGCTAGTAGTGCCGCCAACTAGCGCCACAATTGAGAAAAAAAAATCCTAAGTCTGGAGATAAGGAACATTTTGAAATTTCCTATGCTCACATTTTTAGCCAGATGAGATAGATTTTTTTTGACTTCGCCTGTCGTACCTCATCTGATTATTATGATTTTTTTGTCAATGGTGGCGCTAGTTGGCGGCACTACTCGCCTTAAAGAAATAAGTAATGCTTACTCTTTGTCTCGCAGACAATTTGGGAAAGCAACATAAATTCTCCTACAAACAGGCGCGACACGCGGTGCCTTTGTGTCGCACGCGATTACATCGCGAGTCGCGCCTCTTTGTAAGAGCCTTAACGAGAAAAATATCAAATGCGCCATTTGTAATATTCTTTTTTACAAGCTTTTAAATTGGATCCACTTCCTGATTTCCGATTGAGCTGAAATTTTACATGCATATTGAAAATCGTATGTCAATTTAATATTATTATGTCATGTACCTGATCTGATGATGGAACATACTGATGACACTTCCCTGTGATGGACACTTTTATATCAATTTCTTGATACAAAGTATAAATACATGAGCAAGTATTTACATAGGTATATTTTTAAACAATAGATAATAAAAAATGTAGTCCCAGCTCACGATCGCTTGTAAACGAAACTATGGTTTTACTATATTCGTGTTTTCGCATGTATTTCATACTAGCTTCTACCCGTGACTTCGTTCGCGTGGAAGTCGTAAGAAAACACAATATACTAAAACGACCCACCGGGTCCCATCGCATCACCCGTCCGCACTATTACTTCGTTTTTCTTAGCGTTCTTTCTGTTTTTTTAACCGACTTAAAAAAGGAGGAGGTTCTCAATTCGGATATATTTATTTTATGTATGTTCGGGCATAACTCCGTGATATATAAATGGATTGGCAAAATTCTTCTTTTATTTGAAAGGTGAGGTGAGGTGGGGTGGTGGATGAGGTGAGGTGGTGGTTGAAAGTGGTCCCATTGTCACCCAGTCAGAATCTGATGAGGGGATGTCATGGAAATCGAGAGAAACCCTCAAATTTTATAGGCACACCTATAGGGATTTGGGTATTTTTTATAGTAACTCCTGCATTTGCTCTTGAAAAGCACCATTTGGTGAAGTGGAACTGATGATGAAGACCACAGATGGCCATCGAAACTACTCAATTGTACCTAATTTTTTCACGGGTTGCGATTAAATTACATTAATATGGTTGCTAAGCAATTTATGCTCGTCCAATGCATATAATGATGGTGACTTCACCATCAGCTCCAGTTCTCCTGGTTCTTACTCGGAGAACTCAACAAATAATGTCCTTACATCGGGAAAAGCAATATTTTGTAAAAGGTGATGAGCATTGACATTACGCTATTGTAACTTACATAAATTACAAACCGACCCACTAAAAAGTAAAAATGAAATCTTTTTTCAAAAAATCGGTTTTTTTTTTTTTGGATAAAGTTTTTATTTTTTATCTTTTCGCTCGGCTCTTAAGGGTCGTAGCGTGATATTAAATAGCCTATAACTTTCCTCGAGAATTGGGCTATCAAATGCAAAAAGAGTTTTTCAAATCCGAAGTAGTTCCGCGTTCAAACAAACAAACAAACTATTCAGCTTTATTGTTAGCATACATTATATATCAAACCGCATGAAGAAGTACTTTTTGAGATAGACTGTTGCAAAGTTGCAAGTCAAGAACAAGGTGGCACGAGCTCGCGTAGTAAACGTAACTAAAATTCAAAATCCTCGTTTCACAGATATTATTTATTTCGTTTTAAGACTTTTTTTTTTCTTTGAGAGTAGGCATTCACACACTCAAACACTCCCCAACACACCCCCACACCCTCACACAGACACACACCATTAATCACTTGCAATTGTACCACGTTGACAACCTTTACTGTGAGATATAATGGGGGATCCTGGAGTTCTAATATACAGGCCTGTTTTAGACTCCAGATCTTCCACAAATTACAAATTGTCTAAATATTTGTCAACTAAATTTGTCTATAGTATTTTAGGAAATATAGTAATGTAATTTGTGGAGATAAATAAACATATTTTTTTTTATTTTTTTAATCATATATGAAAAAAGTCTAAATTCGATCAATTATATTAATCATCATCTGCATAGCATTTTCCCAACTATATTGGCTTCCAGTCTAACCGGATGCAGCTGAAAACCAATATCGACTGCCTATCTGACTTTCACAACCCAGTTACTGGTTAATACAATACCCCTTGGTAAGCCTGGTTGTCAGACTTTCGGGCTTCTGACGACCCGTAACGACTGTTAAAAGATCCACGAATGACAGTAGGGACCAACGGCTTAGCTTAGCCACAAGCCCCTCTCGATCGATTATATTATTATTATATTTTATTCTTGCTAGGGTCACAGCATAACATAAGAACATATTTGACAGCAAGATTAACTAACCAAAGTTTGGAACAGGTACTCAAAAACCGCGGGATAACTCAAATAAAAATGGGAAAAAATATCAAATCTTGAAAGTAGTAAGTCGTCATTCATGCAGGAAGTAGTTCCTAGTCCTCATGGGAAATTACCAGCTAGCCGTCCTAGGCAGTGATTGCTTCATAGAAGTTCAGCTTCATATCATACGATGCTGCAAGTTATTATTTACATTACATAACTTCTTGTTCTTTGTGGACGTGGAGTGAAAGATTGTTCTTGCAGCTTTAAATTGCTTTCACATGGCATAAGAGTCGTTAAAATATTCATTAATAGTTATGAACACGGAATAGTGTTTTGAAACTAAATTTGCATTAAATATTTAAACAAAATTATATAAGGTCCCATAAAAAAGATGGACAAACTTTTAGAAATAATCCAGGCCACCAAAATAAGCACAATGTTAAAAAAATAATAACAATAACGCATTAGATACTTACAAGAAAAAAAATCTGCTAACTAAAGTGCACTAAAATGTTGGTTACCCAATGCATAAACATATCCATGTCTTTGTTATCACATAATTCTGATACTACAACAATGCGCAGGCGCCCGCCGCGTTTTTTTATTATTTTAGGTCAAAATAAAATCAGTGTTTTTTTTTGCTTGGATATCTTTGGTTAGACGTACTGAACGCTGTGTTAAAATTTGTCCATCTATTTTAATGGGTCTTTATACAAGGTTAAATTTAAGTCGTTCTGGACCTCTTAAGGGGTCATTGTACTCATCATTATGAACAAATTTTACTATAGGACCAAAACTGAAATCGCGAAAAAAATCTGTTGTTCCCTACATTTATGTTCGCAAAACTCGTCAAAATGTAGGGAGCAGCTGATTTTTTTTCGCGATTTCAGGTTTGGTCCCATAGTAAAAGTTGTTCATAATTATGAGTACAATAACCCCTTAAAAGGTCCAGAATGACTTTAATTTAACCTTGTATAACATTTTTGAATGCACCACATATTATGGCACATGTTATAGATCATGTTTAAAAAGAAACTGTTTTATAGTAATAAATAAGTATTTTTATTAGATTTCTAGATGTTATAGCATGATTTGTTTATTTTAAATAATTTGTTTGCAGGTGAGCTGAGTGTGATGTACATATTTACTCGATACCAGTTCAACTGGGATGAAGTGAAGTATAGCATGTACTCAACGTACAGCCTGGTTACACACTCCATCGGTAAGTACCAATTATAAACTTATAAAAATATTAGGTCTTTACCTATGAAATTGCCGTTCTGCAGTACTGGCCATTTCAAATCAAAATAATTTTTGTTTGGCTAAGAATTCTAATTTCAAATTAATTTTATTTTAAAAACATGGATTTTTTTTTTCCAAAAGTAGTCATTTGTTTATTGATTAGTGTTACATTTTCATCGCATTTCAATCTTTTTCGTCATCATGGTTACGTTAAAAATTCGAGTAATTATGGAATATGAGTACCGTCGTGGCAGCAACGCGGCACAAGCGGCACGCAACATCAACGACGTTTACGGAGCTAACACAACAAACCAACGCACCACTAGTTATTGGTTTGCTCGCTTCCGTTCTGGAAATTTCGACCTGAAAAATGAACCTCGCGATCGTCCGAAGACTTTGGTCGACAATGACGAATTAAAGGCGATTGTGGAAGCTGATGATACACAATCTACGGCTGAATTAGCAGCAGCTTTCGACGTTAGCGTCAAAACAATATTGGTCCATTTGCGTCAAATTGGCAAGGTAAAAAAGCTTGACAAATGGGTGCCCCACGAACTCAATGATCGCCAGCGCGAAGTACGCGTCGAGACGTGCCTTGCACTGCTCAAAAGACACACAAATGAAGGAATTTTGGACCGCATTGTTACCTGCGATGAAAAATGGATTCTGTTTGATAACCGCAAGCGCTCAGCAAGTTGGTTGGATCCTGGTTCAGCACCTAAACAATGCCCTAAACGAAAACTTACCCCTAGAAAAGTGATGGTCACTGTTTGGTGGTCTAACGCCGGTGTGATTCATCACAGCTTCTTACCAAACGGGGTGAGCATTACTTCAGATGTGTACTGTGAAGAACTGAACACAATGATGGAGAAGCTGGCACATCTCCAACCAGCATTGGTCAATCGCTCGTCTCCGCTGCTCCTGCACGACAATGCGCGACCTCATACTGCACAGCAGACGGTCTCCAAGTTGCAAGAACTGGGGTTGGAAGCTCTGCGTCATCCGCCCTACTCACCAGACCTTGCGCCTACAGACTACTACTTTTTCCAGAATTTGTATAACTTCTTGGCGGGAAAAAAATTCAATACCCGAGAGGCAGTACAAAATGCCTTTGAAGAATTTATTGCCTCCCGTCCAGATGATTTCTTTAAGAAGGGCATCAATAAACTGCCACTGCGTTGGCAAAGATGCATTGATTGCATGGGTGATTACTTCGATTAATACAAATAAAAAATGCATGAAAAAAATTCGTTTAAATTTTTTCATACACAACGGCAATTTCATAGGTAAAGACCTATTATTGGGCTATCAAAAAGGTGGTTTACAGGGTCAAATTAAATTAGCTGGTGGAACTCCGCAGACGTGCTGGGTTTCGATATGAAAACATGTTAAAATAAAAAATAAATTAATGATTTTTTTAGGGGTCATCAACCGTCAGTAGTCACTTAAAATATCAGTTTAAAGATCAGTTTCTTTTTTATCCGGCAAAGCCAAAAGGAAGGGTAGTGATTTTAGCAGTCTATGTATATAAGCATGTATTTACGTGTATTCCACCGTAGCGCCTAAATTACTGAACCGATTTTAATGAATGAGGTATCAATGGTTTCGTAATAATGGTCCGGGAGCTATATAAATTCTCTCTAAATTTAATATGGTGGACTTTACACGTAAATTTCTGACGACGAAAAAAATATAATTGAGATAATAATGACAGGTTTGGTATCAAAAGAAATGTCTTGACGAGCACATTACAAATATGTATATATGTCATGTTGTTTAAGTAAATAAATATATTTAAATTGTTAAAAATAAGTAAAAGTGGAGTTAAATAATATTAATTTAATCGGTTACAGACCGACCGCGGTGAGCGAGATTTTTCAGTAGTCGGGTTTTACTTTTTGAACTTACTTTTTATTGTAAGCTTCAAGACGTGATGGCATCGATAACTCAACATGATAAAACAGATTTTATCAACCCACACTTCAAGTCACACTACCAGAGGTCATTGACCCCATAAAAATCATCAAATCTTTTTATTTGTCGTGTTTAGATATCGATACCTACCCATCAGGTCTGCGGATTTTCGCTAGCTAATTTAATTTGACCCTGTATAGCGGAAAGGATTACCAAGGGTGCATTACTGGGACGACAAGCAATGGGTAGCTCGCCGTCCGGTAAGGACCAGGCCCGGGTCGACGGCGCGTTGTGTTCCACGCGCGCCTCAAAGAGATGTCAGCAGAGATGGGGCCCAATAGGGCCGATGCCGCCGGGGTCGCGGGTTGTTCGAAAGAGATACCGTGGCCCTGGCGCAGGCAACTGAAGGAACACGGGTGTGTTTTAGTCAGTAAAAGTCTGACACGCCCTCCCGCACCGCCCAGAGCGAGAAAAGTCATTTGATGATTTCCCATCCACAAAAAAAAAGCGTGCATTACTGTCTTAATTTTTTGTAATTAGTCGAAATTGCAATAAAAACAATCAATCAAAACAAACACAACCAAACAACAATCAATCAAAAAAAATAATCAATAAAAATAGAATCCTCTAAACATACCTCAGGCCTCTGCCTCGAATTTCGCGGGCAGCGGGGCGGCGGCGGCGGCGGCGCGTCTCGCATTGTCCCGCCCCGCTACCGCGCCGCTGTTTTCGAGGTCCGGTCCTTTTGTTTTGACGCATAAAATCCTGCCGCTCCCGCTCCGCCGCCGCTGCCGCCCCGCTGCCCGCAAAATTCGAGGCAGAGGCCTTACAGATAATGTAGATACTCGTATTATATTCAACACATTCAACTTAAAATGCATTTGTGATTTTGTAGTTTGTAGCATCTGCTTGCTCTCGTAAATTATTCACATTTATTCTACCAGTAAATATTACTTGTCATGTGTGTTTAATTCTGATTTATGTACCCACAACTTGACCTCTAGAGGTCGAGTTTAAACAAATAAATGGCTCTCTTGGCGCTAATAACTACTTCGTCACCTCTAAGCAGTGGACACAAGGTCGACTTTCGACTTTCTTTCTTCTGGGTTCGATCCCAGGGTCGGATAAGTATTATTGGCTTTTTAATTTGGTGATTGTCAGTAGTAATCTCGAATCTGTATTTATGCAATAGGCTTACCTCTTTTTACATATTATGGAACTAATTTTGTGTTAATTTTTTATTTGAAATTTTTATTACAAGTTACTTAATTATCTTAATTACAATGTACAAGCTAACACTAAAATATATATATTATGTACAAGTATATAATAAAAAATAAAAAGGGGAAGAGCTCATAGGGCATCAAAAAATTCGTCCACATCGCTGTCAATGGGAAAAGTGCCCAAAAGGCTGGCAGCATTGCCACGTTGGATGGCAATGCTAATTCTTTGGGCTAAAAATAGGCCAGCCCTCTGGTCCCGTGTAGAGTCGACCAACCGCTTGGCGATGTCCCGAAAAACTCGATGAGCACTCGGACCCCAAGGCCCTAGTGTTTCAACCCCAAACGGCTCAAACATATAGTTCCCAAAAAGGTTGTTATATTTGCGCCGTTTGAGGTGTTCTGCTCCTGCAGCAGCTGCCCCGGCACAGCCCGCCGTACTAGGAAGATGGGATGGCGCGAGGGTGTCGACACAGGTTGCGTCCCACACCAAAGGCCTACCCAACTTCCAAGGCATTATGGTCATTCCGTCTGGTCTCTTCCCATCGTCGCGCGCCAAGCCATTGGGTTCTAAAATAGCTGGCACCCCGGCGGTGACAAGAGCCCGACGGATGATGTCGTTAATGCTGGCGTGCCGTGCCATCCGACCAGCACTTTTGCTGCAGGATAGGCCATGGTGTCCGAGGCAGTCGACTCCTTCACCGCATTGACAGCGATGTGGAGCCCCGCAAGGAGCACCTAGACGCAAACATGTAGCGAGCCGGAATATGGTGTCGCCCAGCATAGTGCCTGTGTTGGGTGACGGTAGCGCCTGAAGCCAGAGGCCCGATTCCCATTCACCCACAGCCAGCAGGCGGGCACGCTCAGCAGTATTGGTGGACGTATTAATAAGTTTATTTCGTACCAACCTGCAGAGCGGCTCATCCCACTGTCTCTGGGAAGATGGGTTCTCGGGCTGAACCGTATCCGGGCAAGCCATTTTCCAGGCGTTCACCGCATCGGTTAAACACGGTACTTCAGAGTTAACCTGAGAAAGGGCTAATATTCTTGTGGTTAACTTTTCGGTGCTGTGGACCGAGGACAGGAACGCCGGTAGGCTTATACTAGAAATTTTGCGGACGCCGAGCCCACCAAAACGAATGGGTAGTGTGGCTTGCAGCCACGCGCGGTCGTCCAATGCCACATTTAAAATTGATGATAGGGTATGTCGAATAATATGATCGATTTTGTCTAAAAGTTGTGGATGCTTCCATAAAGAGGAAGACCGGAGAAAATACATAAAATTTGGACCGAAACAGCAATATCTGATAAGGGTGAAAGCCGAATGTAAATTAATTTTAGAAAGTCTATCCGAAATGTCGTTAAAATGTTTAATTTTATCGTCAATGAATGGTGAAAAACTGTCTTCTAAAATTGGGGAACCTAGGAGGTGCAGTGAACTTTTTTCCAAAACTTTGATATCGGGGGCTATTAAGTTGAATTTCTGTATAGTCGATTGTCTGTCGGTATTGTCACAAAGAAAAATTTCGCATTTGGAGTTATTGAGTTCAAGGCCGATTGATTGGAACTGCTGCTTTAGGAATTGAAGATCTTGAAGAACGGTGTCTACGTCACCTCCTAGTGTTCCATCATCTAAATACCACACATTAAATTTTGAATTTAGTTGTTGTATTATGGGATGGATAGCTAAACTGAAAATGACTGGCCCGAGAGGATCACCTTGTTGGCATCCGACTGCAGATTCCAAAACATTGTCTTTATATAATAATTTAGATGGGTGCCTGTAGCACTGCCACATGAAACCATAAATTTCTGGTAACTCCTTTTTTACTTCAGCCAACAAAGTGTCCCTGTTAACGGAGTTGAAGGCATTCTTAACGTCAACCTTGAGAATGACCTCACCTTTACTGTCATTTAAAAAACTGGAAAGGGCATGTACAGCAGCCTCGCAGCCCCCTTTGGATCCAAAGCCAAGCTGTAGGGGCTGGAACTTGTTGGTTAAAATTTCGCTGTACAATTTACAGCATATTTTGGCTGCCGTACGCCTGTAGGTGCACCCGACGGCGATAGGACGAATGCCGCCGTCTCTCTTGCGCAGGGCACATAAGTTGGCCCCGTACAAGACATCGACGACGGCATCATTCACACCGCCGTTGAGCATCAAGTTAATTAGAGCCGCAAGCTCCTTCAAAAGCGACTCACCGGCTTCCCCGGCGCCTGAACTCAATAAATCTTTTAAATGTTGAGGAGTCAGGCCGTCGAGGCCGCCAGCGGAACCACTCCGGAAAGAGCTCACGGCTGCAATCAGCTGGGGGGCAGTAACATTTAAAGAAGTGGAATCCGGATCGGAAGGGAGGGGGGGGTCGGGGAAGGTGAGACCATCCACAGGCGCTGGATGTTTACTCTCCAGGGCTGAAAGAGTTTCTGGAGAGTAGGGCGCCACCACATCGCTACTGAATAGTAGCCTGGCAGCTCCCCTGATGTCACCTTCACTTAATTTCGATTCCACATGTGAACCTATGCCTCTTCGTGAAACGTTATTGAAATCAGGTAATTTTGGGTCTAAAATAAGAGTCGAATAATTGTTACAATTGTCTTTAATTTGGTTTGTTAAAGTTTTTTTAATTGCCAAATTTTTTTGGACATGTAGAATCCTATAAGGGAAGGTGAGTAGTTGCTCCCAGGCGCTATAAGAATTCTCCTGGGTTGCAAGGCGGAGACATCGCGTCAAAGTTAGAGCAACAGACCGCCTCGCGCCCCGGGGAACTCTCTTTAAAACAGGGGTAGAATTTTTTAAATTTGAAAGGGTTTTCCAAAGAGTTTGGTCTGAAGGAATTGAAATTGTGACTGGGGGGCACAAAGGTACACTATGAGGTTTGTGAACCTTACCATAGTGTATCCGTAGCCCCCGTTCGCCTTTAAAGAAGCGTGCCTGGGAGCAATGGGGACATCTCACCTGGGCATTGAGCGATGTGGCAGGTTGACTGGCACTAACTCCAGCGTCGCTACATGCGGCATTTAGCATAAGTAAAAACAATACACTTACCTAAAAGAAAAATATTTACACTGATAAAAAAAAAACACTTCAAAAAACTAGTCACTATATCTCTTATATACAAATGACAATTTTCTGACTGACGTGTCACTTGATGACACAGCTTGACGGCTGCGGCGCAGACGCGCGGGCCTAGGGCGCCGCGGCGCCGCGCGTGCTGGGCGCAGCCTTTGCGCCTTGATGACCGTTGCCAGGGAGCCTCGCGTCGCGTCCCGGTACGTCGTTAGCAGGCGTCGGACTCCTTGACAGGAACACTTTTTGCAGTAAATTTTGTATGATTTTGTAAAATTTCGTTTAATAATGGAATAAAAGCTATGGAATTAGTAAGTTCTATGCCTATGTATATAGTATAACTGCAATGCTTTCAAGCACCGAAAAGTTGGACTTGAAAATGGTCTTGATTGTCTAAAAATCAATCGGAAAGACTTTTGAAGTGTAGGTGCATGGATTATTTTACGGAACGGTTCTAATTTGATAACGTAAAGCGTAAAGCAGTTAAGTAAATAATATTTAAATTAAATAAATAAATTTTCTTTGACATGTCAAACTGACATCGACATTGGAAATCTGTGTTAATTTAGATCATTATTATGGAACTTAGATACGAAATGAAAAGAACAAAAATAAAGAAAACTTGTAGCTGCACAAATAAAACAAAATAGATATAAAATACATACATTAATACAAAGTGGCCAAAAGCCTCGTATTTAAAAAATAAAACAAAAATAGAAAAAAAAAGTTTTAGAATGTTATCTACTGATGTAGGTGCATAAGTCTACCCCTTCGTAGTACACAAGCTTGATGCTATGTTTATTTATTTTTCAGGCACTTTATTCTCCATCAGCGTGTTCAGTAGGAAGTTAAAGGCGGATGATGCCGTGCTCGGCATGATATCGACCAGCAGTAAGATCTGTGGGGCCATAGTCTTGGCGTTCGCTAGGAATGACTATGAAGTGTACTTATGTGAGTTCACTAGATATTTTCATCATTAACTGAGCTTCATGCTTATAAAAAAAGCAGCCAAGTGCGTGTCAGACCACGCATAATGAAGGGTACCGTAGTTGAAAATAATTTATCCCAAAATCAAACTTAAAATTGCAATCCCATAAATACTTTTGTGAGATAAAATTACAAATGAACAATTGTCGGATTTTTTACTTTACTTGTGCTGTGAGACCTTGCTTCTTGCCAAATTACATGATTCTAGGTCAACGGGAAGTAGGTACCCTAGAGGTTTTGATTTACTTGCGAGTATCAAAATATGTTTCGTCCCACAATCCCCCAATCCCGCAATGTTTGAAGACTAAGGTTTTCAACGAGTGCGTCCTGCCCGTTATGAGATACGGTGCGGAAACGTGGACACTGACGGTCGGGCTGGTCCACAAATTCAAGGTCGCTCAGCGCGCTATGGAGCGGGCTATGCTCGGAGTTTCTTTGAAGGATAAAATCAGGAATGAAGTTATCCGGAAAAGAACCGGAGTAACCGACATAGCTTTCAAAGTAAGCAAACTGAAGTGGCAGTGGGCTGGCCATGTTTGTCGTAGGACCGATGGCCGGTGGAGCAGACGAGTCCTAGAGTGGAGACCGCGTATCGGTAAGCGTAGTGTGGGCCGCCCCCTAGCTAGATGGACCGATGACCTGCAGAAAGTGGCTGGGGCAGACTGGATGCGGAAGGCGGAGGACAGGGTGTTGTGGCGCAACCTTGGAGAGGCTTATGTCCAGCAGTGGACTGCGATTGGCTGAGTTGATGGATCAAAATATAAAATAAATAAATAATAAAATTCTTTATTGAACAAAAAACACAGTATGACAATAACATTTAGTGCGATAATACCTACATTAGTAAAATACTGTGTCGTAGGAATTAACGCCCACCTCAGGAAAAGGACGATAGCGATATGTCGCAAAAAAAAAACACGGCCGTATAAACGGCCGTATTTTTTTATTGCATTAACTTAGAAGCTTGATTTTTTTAGAGCTTTAAGGGACCATAGACCTACGTATTTGATATTAATTTCAACTTGATACCTCCACGCAAAAAAGGGTCTTGACAGACTTGAAAATATTTTTATATGTGATAAAATTACAAATTAACGATTTTCGGACTTTTTCCTTTACTTGTGCACATTGCCACAACACATTGCTTCTTGCCAAATTTTATGATTCTAGGACAACGGGAAATACCCTATAGGTTTTCATTTTCTCGCGAGTACAAAATATTTCACATTAATAGCCATATTTTTTATTGCGTTGACTTAGAAGCTTGATTTTTTTAGGACTCCAAGGGACGATAGGCTTACGTATCTTATATTAATTTCATCTTGATACCTCCACGCGTTCCTGAAAAAAAGGGTCTTGACAGACTGACACACAGACAGACAGTCGGACAGCGAAGTGATCCTCTAAGGGCTCCGTTTTTTCCTTTTGAGGTACGGAACCCTAAAAACTGTATAGATTTGTAGAGAATTTTGGGTGTGGAATAAAAACATGGCTGTCAATAATCATTATTATAGTTCGTTACGTTGTAATAATATATAATATTGAATAATATAATTTTTAACTACATTAATATTTACAATAATATTGTTTTTCCCTTTTCAGCACCCCTGCTAGAAATCTTAAACGGTACTTCAGCAATCGCCCTACGATCGATTGCATCAAAACTTGTCTCGTATCAAGAATTAGGTAAGATTTTAAATATCTAATAATATTTTCCATATTATTATCTACAAGGAAGTTTGAAAGTAGAACCAGTGACTGAAAAGTTGTGTGGAAATCGGTTGTCATGGTCACGTGATGCGGAGGAATAAGGAAAATGTCGTGTGAGGAAAGTTTTGAGTTATGAATGTCGATGACTATAAGAGTAGGGGAAGACCAAAAAAACGATGGATGGACTAAAAGATGATATGGCTAAAAAGGGGATGACTACCGAGATGACGACTAATAGAGAAGTATGGAAGAAAAGGGTCTGATGCGCCGACCCCAAATAAATTAGGGTACCTAAGGGCAGGAGAATGATGATCTTCCATATATGTTAATATTAGCTCTGCTGTTCCTAAAATTAAAAAAAAATAATGTTTATTTATCTCCACAAATTACATTCTTATATTTCCTAAAATACTTTAGACATATTGAGTTGACAAGTATTTAGACAATTTGTTATTTGTAGAAGATCTGGAAGCTAAACTAAGCCTAGGCCTGTATTTTAGAACTCCAGGATCCCCCATTATATCTCACAGTAAAGGTTGTCAACGACAACAACGACGGTTGATGGGACGGTTGTGTTGTTAATCAGTACTATTATTGATTACCAGATTATCCACACAATATCCCTCGAAATACCAATGACTGTTGGTACAGACGAGTGCTTTAGTGAAGACCACGTATTGCTAAATACGACCTACCTATTATCTTTAACCTTAAAAAGGCAAACGGACTGGATGCACAACGCGGAAGACCTACATCCAGCTGCTGACTATTACTTTATTGTCAATCAAAAACCTCCTCAAGTTTTCCTTGAAACCTCAATGGTCTATACAGGGTGAAATTTTAGTGGTTGTTTTCTCTTTTAGGGTCATTGTACTCATCATTATGAACAACTTTTGTTTTTACTATGGTTTTACAAACCTGAAATCGCGAAAAAAGAATCAGCTGCCCCCTACATTTTGACGAGTGTCAATCAATTTGCCTAGG
Source organism: Cosmia pyralina (assembly GCA_946251885.1). Lineage (NCBI taxonomy): Eukaryota > Metazoa > Arthropoda > Insecta > Lepidoptera > Noctuidae > Cosmia > Cosmia pyralina. Next base: position 6,267,243 of record OX276344.1, read on the forward strand.
CTTTTCCCAACTATGTTGGGGTCGGCTTCCAGTCTAACTGGATGCAGCTGAATAGCAGTATTTTTACATGGAGCGACTGCCTATCTGACCTCCACAACCCAGTAAGTGGGTAATACGATACCCCTTGGTAAGACTGGATGTCAGACTTTCGGGCTTCTGACGACCCGTAACGACTGTCAAAGATCCATGAATTACAGCCGGCACCAACGACTTAACGTGCTTTCCGAGGCACGGAGGACTCTCGGTATCTAAAAATGATCATCCATACACGGACCAACCCCGGCAAGCGTAGCTTAACCTGATGGATCGACATTTTGACAAGTTTGATGTAGATAAATGTAGTGAACAGCTGATTTTTTTTCGCGATTTCAGGTTTGGTCCCATAGTAAAAGTTGTTCATAATGATGAGTACAATGACCTTTTAAGAGGAAAACAACAATTAAAATATCAGCCAGTATAAAATACCAATTCCATCTTTCAGGTAAAGTGTACTCTCTCTTTGGCGTGGCAGAGACCATGATGCCGATAATCTTCGCGCCACTGTACTCCAGGGTGTACATCGCCACGCTGACTGTGCTGCCGGGAGCTGTGTTCCTAATGAGTGTCGCTGCTACTATACCCGCTCTTTGTATATTTGGGTAAGACTTTATTGATTAACTAGCCTTTGCCAGCGGCTTCGCCCGCCTGGATGTCGCAAATTATCCCACGGGAACCGTACATTTTTCCGAGATAAAAGTAGCCTATGTGCTATTCTAGACTAGAATCTATCTCTGTGCCAAATTTCATCCAGATTTGTTCAGTCGTTCTGGCGTGATTGAGTAACAAACATCCATCCATCCATCCATCCAACCTAACTTTCCTATTTATAATAGTAGTAAGAAGTAAGATTACTTATTCTATAATAATTAATTACTTATTTTTTAGATAAATATTTTATAAAATAAAGTCGCTTTTCGTGTCTGTCTGTGTGGCCGCGTTGTTCTTCTAAACTACGCAACGGATTTTGATGCGGTTTTCACTATTTTTAGAGAATTTATTCCGGAAGGTTTAAATACATTAATAATAAACTTACATAAATAATAAAGCATTAACGATCTTTTGTCAAACCGTAAAAACCGTGCGAAGCATGGGGCGGGTCGCTTTGTATTATACAAGACAGTGACAAAACAATATTGGCACATCGAATTCTGGCTGTAAACTAGCTGTGCCCACTTCGCTAGCGCAAACACACCTGTTGTCCTAGGTAATGCGATGCGATGCAAAAATATCTAAAAGTCGATGTATGTAAGTACTTGTGGCCTTATTCAGTGTGCGACTAAACGTGAAGAGTGCGGACTTATTTTTTGCGTGACGAAACGCGACTTTCTTACGGGGAGTCCTGCGTGAGCGACGAATACGACGCGACTCGACGTGACACGACACGATGCAATGCGACGGGATGCTACACGCGACAAATGTCCTACGTGATTTTGGTCGTTACTTCTTGAATCATGGAGAAGTACAATGCAATAGTATAACGCTTCTGAATCAACCATTTCGTAGTTCGTGGTGTCGCGTCTGGTCGCCCTCAAAACAAGTATGCGTTAAGTCGCGTCTCGCCGCAGACTTGCATATAGGCCGCAAGCAAGGTATGCCATTGAGTTGATCGCGTTCGTCCCGTTCGGAGCGTCGCGTCACCTCGTATTCGTCGCTCACGCAGGACTCCCCGTTAGTTTCAGATATAAATGATGAAACTCTCCAAACTTATTTCTTTCTAAATGTATGATATGTGTTGTCTTCCTTCTTTGTTTTTCGAAGTTTTTGTAGGGCTCAGTATTTAAAATATGAATTTTCCAGTCAGTAGCGGATTTCTAGTCTTGGCCGCCCTAGGCCCCAGGCTACGTAGTAAGTACCAGCCACCCCTTTCTCAGCACCCATCATATTTATTGCCAACTTTTATCGAAATCGATTCAGAAATTTAGTTAATTTTAATATCTGCTAGATAGTAACGGATTTTTTTTTTGCGATTTCAGGTTTGGTCCCATAGTAAAAGTTGTTCATAATGATGAGTACAGTTACCCCTTAGAGGATATTGTACATTTAGATGTACGAAAGTGATTTAGGAAGATTATTGTTATACGATGCGGTGCAGTGCGGCCCGCCATAATGTGCGCGAGCCTTTAGAATATTTAGGTTCTTTCAGTTATTTCTTGTTATCATCAGTAATTTTTTTGCCGGATTGGCCGCCCCCAATATCTGGCCACCCTAGGCCCGGGCCTACTGGGCCTTAGGGCAAATCCGCCACTGTTTCTAGTAATCAATAATGAACTGAGATTGCCGCGTTTGTCGCTCACGATGCACGACAAAATACACTTATATACACTTCGCGTGAAGTATTACGTCGCATTACGTCGCGTCGCGTTGCTACGTGTCGTGTCTTGTCGCTCACCGAGGACAACGGGTAATAGGAAGGTATTTGCCTAGTAACATTTTTCTAGATTAAATAAAACACGTAGGTATAATCTTTCCAATCATTTATTTTACTTTAGCGTCCATGAAGTATTGCATTTTTTCGACTATAGTTGCCTGTCAATAAATAATGAACTTCATAGCGTCCATAAAGTATTGTATTTAGTCGTCTATAGTTGCTTGTCAATAAATAATGAACTTCATAGGCGTGCTTATGTCAAAAGTAAAATAAAGTATTGGATAGAGCATAGATAATTGGATAATGCTTCTGTTGCTATTAGCGCCATAAATGAAAGAAACGTAGCGTTGTATGCTGACAGTTTCTTTTAGCACGGACATGGGCTTTTATCCGGTAAAAACCCAAACGTGGGTAAATTCGAGGGAAAATACCCGGGTTTTTACCTATTACGTGGCGAACCGTAGTTTCCAGAGATGTAAGTTTATGAATTACCAAATTATTAATGAGCTGACCATTATTAATTAATTATTAATGATCACAGCCATTCTCCTCAGTAATACAATATTTAGTTATTTATCTCCCATTGTTTAATGTTTTTTCTATCAGCAAGAAGGGAAATAGTCAAGTTAGTAGTAGTTAGTTTAGTAGTAACTAGGTATTAGTTGTTTTCATATCAATAAGGCAATGGCCTTGAATACCTGCTTGGTGTGACTGGCCATTGTTGCAGTTTATACTACTAATATCGCACCTTCAAAACGACGATGACGTAAGTGCGAAAACATAATTTTCGAGAAAAACGTTTTTGAATAATTTTTTTTATTTTCACAGAATATTTTTTTTTCATGTCAGTTTTTCAAATTTTTGCACTTACGTCATTGTCATTTTAATTAAAGGTGCGAAATATTCAGACGACGTAAAAAGGTATTGTGGTCTGTTCTTTGGTTTAATTATTTGAATACTTAAATTCGAAATTCTAATTTCAAATCACCTGGGGGAAGCGCTAAGGTAGCCCACAAAATTCAAATTTTCTTACGATTTATGCAATTTGCAACTCAGTGTCTGGGTGCATATTGATTAAGGTATGATTGGTGACCGTAACAAATATGTACTTATTTACAGAATTATTATCATTAGAATCAGTAATACAACTCCTAATCCTCAAATGTCACGATTTCATGAATAGTCATTCATTAGGGTAATATGAAATTAGATAGATGTACGAGCAGAGGCGGATTTGCAGTCTTAGCCGCCCTAGGCCCCAGGCCATGTAGTAAAAATAGGTACCAGCCGCCCCTTTCTCAGCACCTATCTTATAGACTGCATAATGAATTTACTGCATTGCCAACTTTTTTGCCAATTTTTTTTTCGCGATTTCAGGTTTGGTTCCATAGTCAAAGTTGTTCATAATTATGGGTACAGTGACCCCTTAAGAGGATATTGATCAATAACCAGTAACCCTGTATATACGAGTGATTTAGGAAGATTATTGTTATACGATGCGGTGCAGTGCGGCTCACCATAATGTGCGCGAGACTTGGTATTTTCACTTATGTTTTGTTACATCAGTTTTTTGTCAGATTGGCCGCCCCTAATATCTGGCCGCCCTAGGCCCGGGCCTAATGTGCCTTAGGGCAAATCCGCCTCTGTGTACGAGTATTGATGAGTTGAATGATTATAATTCTATAAATACAGATTTGTTACGGTTGCGAATCATATTCAGATCAACATAGGTACAATCTGATACTGTCCTGCCGATTGTAAAAAACGTAATAAAATTTGAATTTCGCGGGCTTTCGTTTTAAAGGTGTTTTTCATTTGACAATTTAGATTAATTTTATCAAGTTTAATGTGTGGAACAAGGTTTGTTTACACTTTTATCAGATACTATTGGAATAGATCATAAATGTTAAGATAAAACGCACGGACTAGAAAAAAAGAAGGACTCCGCGCCACGCATATCGAAAGTGAAGCACAGTAAGTATGCCGGGACCGTTTGTACAAACACGCCTCACGCACACATTTACATCATAGTATGCCGAGCGGCCGCCATTACATGACACGACGCGGCGTCTTTGTCAAATCACGCACACATATATCGGTACAGTGCTTCACTTTCGATACGCGTGGCGCGGAGTTATTTTTTTTTCTAGTCCGTGATAAAACGTATTATTTTTAAAAAGAACGATCTATTTACTGATTAAATGTTAATTTTATTTAAGAAAAGAAAATCTTAAACAGATTTCCGATTGTATGATTATTGATTATGATATTTAACACTGTTTTAACGCTTTCGCGGGTGGTTGACGTCTATAGATATCATAACTACTATTGTGTCTGGTTCAGTGTCCGCGAACCGATTAAATGCAGTAGGTACCTAAACCTATAATGAATGAAGTCCAACTTTCCCAGAATACACTGTCTAAAACAGTATTTAACTCAGTGTATAAACAGTACATAGCTACAGGATGACCCCTGACAGGGTGACTTGATTGATTAGTAGCTTCCATGCCTGAATTTAATTACTTCTCCTTGCTTCGGTAGACCGTATTAGTTACTACTATTAGAGAGTGATTGACAGATTCAATAGCAAAACTGCTGTTGCAAACCACAGTAACCTTTGTTCTGTCCTTTGTTTTGTCAAATAATCTGATTTGTAGGAAGTAATATCCGGTATCTATATTACTAACGGATCGTTTTTGTTACAAATCTGCCATTGCTACGGCCTAACTGGTAAACTCGAATGGCGAATCTATACAAATAGTGTCTGTTTGTAACGTCAAAATAACAGTTTTTTACTAAATGCTTATGAAAGTATCGAAAACCAGTTTTTCAAAATTTTTGTCTGTCTGTCTGTCCGACTAATCTCCGAAATGGCTGGACCGATTTTGACGGGATTTTCACTGGCAGATAGCTGATATTATAAGGAGTATCTTAAGCTACTTTTATTTTGGAAAAAGAATTAGAGATCCGCGCAAAAAAAAATAAAACCAATGAAATTGTGAACAAAAAGTCGGATTTGAAAAATTATTTTTGCATTTGGTAGCCTAATTCTCGAGGATGGTTATAAGCTACCTAACATCACGCTACTACTCTTAGGAGCCGAGCAAAAATAAAAAAAGTCTGAATGAATGCTAAGCGAAAACGAAGTAACAACGCGGGCGGGCGATACAATGCGGCGGGACTGGGTCGAGGGAGTTTTATTGAAACGTGACAACTTCCACGCAAACGAAGTCCTGGGGCACAGCCAGTTATGTATAAACTTCTGTAAAGGATGATGCGTATCATAAAGTAGATAGAGAAAAGAAAAAAGAGAGAGAAAAAATATAGCAGAGTGGCATTTTCTACCAATCATCATCTGCTTAGCCTTTTTTCAACTATTATATGTTGAGGTCGTCTTCCAGTCTAACCGGATGCAGCTGAATACTAGTATTTTACATGGTGCTTTGTACTATAGAGGCATGAGGAACAGGGCGTAAAGTTGGGGATGAGTGCATCCTCCATAGAAAAGGGAGCATCCACCGACCAGACGGAAGTCGTGTCTGGTGGGCAACTGCCCGACGGTTGATGTCGGGACGTTGTATACTATATTATACTGGATGACTTTTTTTACCGCCTTGAAAAAAATAGGGTATATTCGGTGAACGGAGTACTAAGCCTATGGCATATCTAGTTTTTTTTTTTTTTTTTAATAAAAAAAAATCAAAATTCAAATCATAATGCAGGTCGATATTTTTAAAGGATTTCTTATTTATTTTCAAAACTTATGTTTTTATTGTTCTAAAATGAAAAATTTTAAAGATCACAATTAAAATAAAATGTCAATTGCAATTAACTTTAACTTTAATTAATGTGGGACCAAACCTGAAATAGCGAAAAAAAAACCTGCTGCTCTCTATATTTTGACGAGTTATGCGAACATGAATGTATGGGGCAGCTGATTTTTTTTTTCGCGATTTCAGGTTTTGTCCCATAATAAAAGTTGTTTGTTATCATAATCATGTGTTTAAGTATCGGTCACTAATTACCAGTCACCCCACAGAACAGATTATCTTTTCTGTGAGTCACCCTATAATATGCTAGTCGCACGGTAAACTCTGATTGCGCGATGCAGGATTTTTTGCGTGATGTCATGATATTCTGATGCGTAGTTCGCATTTGGCGATGTAGATGCCGCCACAGTACCAACAGAAGTCGGTATAAAATGTTATATAACAAAATGGCAGACAGAAAATTCTGTAATTCTTCTTATCCATTTATTTATTCGGTGATAACTCATAATGCGTTATTCGTAGCCAGATGTCGAAGGGACCTGTTTTCTTAGAGTTAAGGTATTGAGCTAACATCTGCGGTATATTTTAACATTTATTTATCATGCAAATATTATATTAAAAACTCTTCTTTTTGAAGGTCGGTTAGACTTGAAGTACCTGCCTAATTGATGATATTCTATATCCGTTTTACCAAAGTTCAGTTGTAACATCAAATAAAATAAGTAATAGTATACGATATAAATTGTTTTTGTGTTTTTTTTTTTTCTATCTATCGTGCTTGTTAGTGATCTTAAGATTTGTTCTACTTTTTCTGTTTTTACCCGTGAGAACCTGTAATTGGCTTTATGTTTTATTTTCAATTGTTATTTATCTGTTAAAGCTGTTGGTTCTCCTTAAAATAAATAAATAAATAAAAACCTTGTTAGTAGTTTTCAAGCGTTATCGGCATAATCACAGCCATTTTGCGACTAAAAAATTAAATCTGCCTAGCCTTTTTCGCAGCTATGTTAGGGTCGGCTTCCAGTCTATCTGGATGCTGCTGAGTACCAGTATTTTACTTGGAGTGGCTGCCTATCTGTCCTATAATTTCAACATGAATGATGTAACCATTATTTTGTAACCATATCTTAATTAAAAAGAGTTTCCGTGGAGTTTCTTGCCCGTTCTTCTCCATAGGTACCTACTACGCTTTGGAATGGGCGCCTAGCTTCATCTTTCTGACTGACCGACCCCTTGACAATTTAAAAGTGCCTGTAATTGGTTTATTTGAAATAAATGCTTTGAGTTTGAGCTATTTTTTTTTTTAGACCAACAAAAACAAAGGATACCTTCCACACGAAACGATCGCCAACTAGAAGCAATCTCTAGGCGCTCAATGCTTGCGGCGATAAGTCCCCTCTTTGAGGAGTGGTTGGAGAGGCGCCACGGCGTCCTCACCTTCCGCCTGACGCAGGTCCTCACCGGACACGGTTGTTTCGCGAGGTTCCTGTTTCGAATAAGGCGGGAGGAAACGCCCGGGTGTCACCATTGTGTGGATCGCCCGGAGGACACGTTGGAGCATACAGTGGAGGTCTGCCCGGCTTGGGCGGAGCACCGCCGTGTTCTCACGGAGGCGATCGGCGGCGGCGATCTCTCGCGTCCAAACCTGGTCCAGGCCATGGTGCGGAGCGACAGTGCATGGGAAGCCGTCACCTCCTTCTGCGAAGCAGTAATGCTCGCGAAGGAGGAAGCGGAACGCGTGAGGGAGAGGCAACAGCCGCGCCCTCGCGCCCCTAGTCGCCGTAGGAGACGCCCTGGGCGGCGGGAATCGATTGCCGATTCCCGGCCACCGTAGGCGCGGGCTTGCGGACGACGAGTAATGGGCAGCTCGCCGTCCGGTAAGGACCAGGCCCAGGTCGACGGCGCGTTGTGTTCCACGCGCGCCTCAAAGAGATGTCAGCAGTGACGGGGTCAATTGGGCCGATGCCGCCGGGGTCGCGGGTAGTTCGAAAGAGATACCGTGGCCCTGGCACGGGCAGCTGAAGGAACATGGGTGGGTTTTAGTCAGTAAAAGTCTGACACGCCCTCCCGCCTCTGCCCAGAGCGGGAGAAGTCATTTGATGATTTCCCATCCACAAAAAAAAAAAAAAAAAAAAAAAAAGGCGCTCAATGCTTTTCCCGATTATATTTCATGTCGTTTCGAGTGCATTTTTCTTAAGGACGATCGCGTGTTCATAGAACGTATTTCGGATTAATTAAATGAACCGTTAATGATATCATCCGTCGTGCTATTGTCACCGTGCCAGCTGTTTTAGAACACATTGGCTTGGCACGCGATGATGGGAAGACATCAGATGAAATGACCATAATGCATTGGAAGGTAGGTAGGCCTTTGGTGTGGGATGCAACGTGTGTTGACATCCTTGCGCCATCCCATCTTCCTAGCGCGGTGGGTGGGGCGGCTGCTACGGGTGTGTAAACCTCAAACGGCGCAAATACTTTAATCTTAAAAACACTAGGGCCATGGGGTCCGAGTACCCTCTTAAATTTTCGAAACATCGCCAAGTAAATGGTCGACTCTACACGTGACAACCAGTCTTACCAAGGGGTATCATATTACCCTATTACTGAATTGTGGAGGTCAAATAGGCAGTCGCTCCATGTAAAATACTGGTATTCAGCTGCATCCGGTTAGACTGGAAGCCGACCCCAACATAGTTGGGAAAAGGCTAGGCAGATTGACTTGTACTGTTATATGACTGTTAGATCCTAATTGAAATATTTTTAATGAACCGTTATAATAATTTTCTTTCTGTTGGTACAGTCAGCAACAAAAGTCGATTAACACTTACAGTTTAATCTTAATTATTAAGCGAAATATTTAATTCAAATCGGAACAGAAGTACTTAAAAATTTAAGAATATTAACTCTTAATAGTTAACGAAAAAAAAAGCAGTTTATCGAATCATTTTGTGTTAAGATTATGTCAAAAAGTAGCAGTGTTAACCGACTTATGTTGCTGACCGTACCTACCACCATGAATCCACCAACATAGTGTTCTTACTCCTTCTTATTATCCTCTTACTTCCTCATTTCTTCTTCATTTTTTTTTCTTATTATTCTCTTAAAAATAAAAAATAAAATATAAAAAAAGAAGAACTTACTTCTTCAAGTAAGTTCTTCTATTTTTTTAGTGTAATCTAAACATATTTCTTTTTTTTCCTGCAGTTGGTTCTACCACCAGCACAAAAAAGACGATAAAGAGAAAAGACTGAACGTGCCCAATACTCCGCCCCTGCCCGGGGACATACCTGTGGTTCCTGCATAGCCTGAATGATACTCTTCTGTCTGCTAAACTGGAATTGAAAAAAAAAATGTTTTGGAATGGGACCTAACTTTAGAGCTGCAATATATTTTTATATTTTTAATAATTTAGAATTATTTTGTTGCAATATTATTATTGGTGATTAAATGTGTTTATAAATATTTTATTTTGCGATCTTTATATAAACTAGAGCAGTGGTAGCCCAGTAGTAACGGCTGCGACTTACGAGTTGTAGGGCGTAGGTTCGAACCCCAGCAGGTGGTTTACTTTGTGTAAATTATTTCATCATCACTGCTCTCAAAACGGTGAAGGAAAACATCGTGAGGAAACCGGCATGTTCTAGAACCAAAAATTCTAAGACATGCCAGTTTTTTCACGATGTTTTCCGTCACCGCACAAACCGCAAAAAATCAACACATAGGTAGTCCCTAATTATCCATAATTTAAATAATTCGCCATCAACCGTTTACAGTAACAGAACAATGAATATCTCTGTTGAGAGCACTAATTCATAGTGACGTAAACACACCAGGTACATGCGAACACACCGTAAATATCACTTACACTGGAACACCGCGTCATGCGCTGTTGGCCTCGTATATCCGAATTATATAATTTACCTGGGAACTATGATTTTGTGGTACAGTCGTGTGGAGCTGTGTTTGGATGCAGTTTTTGGGCGATGTTATTATCTATTTCGAAATGCGAAGGTGTTGGGTAAGCAACATTGGAGTACATCGATGTCTAAAATGGAACTGATTTTACAGTGACGCCTTTGTAATATATTATTAAATAAACAACCTATGTCGAGACATAAATCAACTGACAAACTATTAAAATTAAAATATCCTAACTAATTGTTGGCGCCACTGCTTGCCAATTGGAAGCTGTCAACGCCATTGTCACTGTCAACGTCATTGTCACTGTCATTGTCATTTGTCATCTGTCATGTAAAAAGAACTAACTAAAACTATTAACAAACTATATTATGGCGTCGAAAAATTCCTCCGCATCGCACCCGACTGGTAATGTATCCAAGAGACTGGCGGCATTGCCACGTTGTATGGTAATGCTTAGCCTCTGGCCAAGGTAAAAGCCAGCACTTGGTCACGGGAAGTGTCAACCAGCCGATTGGAGATTTCATTGAACAAACCCATACGCACTCAGACCCCCCGTCCCGAGGGTTTCTTTCCAAACGGCTCGAGAATGTATTGACAACTTCGTCACAGTGACAGCAATAGGGAAAACAACATGAAGCTCCCAGTCGCATGGAAGCAGCGAGGCGGAAAGTAGTGTCGTCGAACAAAGTGCCCATATTCAACGACGATAGTGCATGAAGCAAAGCCAGCAGGCGCGCACGCTCCGCAGTAGAGTGGCTCATCCCACCGTCTCTGGGAAGATGGATTATCAGGAGGATCTGAATTCAGGCAAGCGAGTCTCCAGGCATCCATAGCCTCGGTGAAGCACGGCACATCTAAATGATAAGATGCCCCACTGTCATAGCTGTCATAATAATTATAATACATAAGGAATAGATGCTTTGTATGTGTCTATACTATGCTGTCCACTAAACTTCCACCATAATTTCAGCGATGAATCATATCACTGTGTTAAATGAAAGCGAGTTCAGCGTTATATTTAACGCCGAGTTTGGTGTTCCACGTCTTATGAATGCTTGGCTGACCCTTAATGACTCCTCCGAAAGTGCTGATTTTGTAGCAGCAAAATCACACTTACTAATACTAACCGAAAACATTTTAGAAGTACGCAAAGTGAACTCAAAATCAAGAGGAAGTTCCAGCGACTTTAAACACCTATGGTTCGTACATACGACATTACCAATTAAAATAACGTAGTTTATCTAAACAGACTATGTTGTACATGTCCACAATTTAAACCACCTTAACACTAAACTAAATTAATTCATTAAAAACTAGCGCCCTCAGAACTGTGCGCCGTCTGTAATAGCAAGAGTTTCAAACTAACTCGTAGCTTGCGACATTTATATTATTACAACCAACGCTAGCTCCCTTTGCGAACCATCAAAAGCACTTTACAGCGCTGTCAAAACATTTGTATAGCACCTTAAGTATAACAAATTCTATTCGCAGTAATTGGCCCTTTGACAGGCACAGTCGAATCTACAAACGAAGTTAGATGTATTTTTTATACAGCTAGAATCGAAAACACTAAATCAAATATGTGAAAAAGAGCTTTTTTTACGATAGCGCCTGGTTTTTTTACTCTATTTTCGCGTTTTCGTTATTGTGAGCGAATAGTGACCGATATACGAATGTGATTTTTATATCCATCGATAGAGTTTTAATGGAAATGTAGGCATTTTGAAATAGTTTTACAGTATTGATACGATTAGTCAGCTGACTTGTTTGTGTTCACAACGATATCATAAAACTTTAAAAAATAAATCAACAGATTAGTTATAAAGCTGTCATTTTTTTGAAACGATTTATAAATGTTAAAATGATTAACTATACGTAAATATACTTGTTATCCATCCTAAACATGGTTGATATAACCGAGGGATCACAGTGCGATGATTCGAATCAAGCCGGTACTTTTTATCTTACGGTTGCGGAAATCAAGTTGCAGGCGCCTTGAGAATCCATGGCTTCAGAATCCCAGTAAACACGCTGATGAATCTAGCACATCATGAAGCCAATCCAGGTAGGCTCAAAAATTGTGTTAGACTACTTCACACAAAATTCAACCTTCCTATCCATTTCCTTCCATTCCACATTTCTCCCTTTTCCGTTGTACGTTATTGTTTACGTATGCATAATCTGCCTAAAATTTTCCCACTGCTGGGACACAGGCCTCCTCTCTTTGAGAGGGCGTGAGCCATAATCTGCTACAAAGCATATTGCGGGTTGTTGGACATGCACAAACTTATTTAAGAACAAATTAAAGACATATTTATTGAGGAAGGCCTAGTACAGTATCGATGAGTTCATAGATGACAAACGAGTACGGTGATTTGTGAAATATGTGATGTGTTATTTTTAAATATACCGGATAATGAATTTTAAATTTTAATGCAATGTTGGTGATTATTTGAAATGCTTAATGAATTTTAAATATGATTTTACTTAATGTTTGTTTTTTTTTTATTTAAATTATTTCATTTATCAACAACACTATTATATTACACTATTTCTATTTTCAACAGAATGTATTTTTACCCGACTTCAAAAAGGAGGAGGTTTTCAATTCGTCGGAACCTTTTTTTTTTCTTTTTTTTTTATGTATCTTCCCCGATTACTCGAAGATGGCTGGACCGATTTGGATTTTTTTTTTTGTTTTATTCGTGAGGGTATACATCAAAGTTGGTTCCATATAAAATTGATTAACTTTGCTTGGGTAGTTTTTGAGTTAGCTTCAATAATACGTATTTTTTCCCCACTTTTATATGGATGATGTTCTAGTTTGTTTTGCAGGTAGTGGTATTCGATTTTGTGTGGGGTAGGTACCACAACTAAAAAGTGAAAAATAAGAACTTTTTTACAAAAAAATACAACCGACTTCCAAAAAGAACACTACAAAGTGAAAAATAACTTTAATTTCGGAAGTCGGTGGCAAAAAACGAAAATACATTTAACCAGACACCGACTTCCGAAATTAAAGTTATTTTTCACTTTGTAGTGTTCTTTTTGGAAGTCGGTTGTATTTTTTTGTAAAAAAGTTTTTGTTATGAAATAAATGACATAACTTATGCCGGTTTCCTTACGATGTTGTTAAATACATTACCTACCATCGTTTATATGGCTTTTTGCAGTAGGATAAAAAATGCGTCAAAGATATTTTTTAACGTGTCAAATCAATCTCCATAAATTGAACAGAATATAATTCTCAAGAAGTCAGAAGCCACATCAAGCATAAGTGACCTCAACTCCGCAAACTCAACGCGTTATCCGTAATCAGAATAATTGAGTAAACTTGTAATTTATTCGTAATATAAACTGAGTTTAAAGACGAAGTTAATCAGTAAAGATATGGTGTTTGAGTTAATTAACTCTCACACTCGCTATGGAAATAATTGCTCGGTGGAATAAAGTAGCCGGCGTGGTGACAGCGAGGCGAATCATTTATTTTATAGTTAGCGGAGCGGCACCGCTTATGTGGTAAGTATAGTTTAAAGAGACAACAGGACACAGCTGCTCGTCCTTCACCATTATAAGTTCCCACTGCTGGGACACAGGCCTCCTCTCTGTGAGAGGGAGTGGGCCATTATCCACCACGTTGGATGTCACGACTTAGGTGGCTACTCATCCGCAAAGTGATGATTTTTGTTCTGGAACGATGTTTTGAGAACAGTGGTGATTAAATTAAATGAAACTCCCGACAAAATGTTTTGAGAACAGTGGTGATTAAATGAAATGAATCTTCCGACAAAATATTTTTATGACATAAAAATGTTTTTTTTTGGGATTAATTGTTAGTTTCTTTTTGGGATAAATTCTTTTCAACTACGGAACCCTTTATTGTGCCTGTTCCGACACGCACTTGGCCGGTTTTCTTTTTAATAAATAACTTATTTTGTTCTTGGGAGAGTAAAACACGCCACATTATCATAATTATTAAGTACAAAGCCAATACGAACGCCATCATTAAATAAATTGTCAATTGAAATGACAAGAGTAGTAATTAAAAGTAAAACATGCCACCTCTGTGCGATGTTTAATTAAATATTATGTAATTTTGAATGTGTTTAACATTTTTTTATTAAATATATGAGGTTAATTAATGCAGTTAATGAGCTAACCAATAATCAAGTTGTGATGTTAAAATTGCTATTTTATTATTAGCCGTTTGTGTGTTACTGCAGCACTTATCCCATTCTACTGCTGTATTGGCCAATCAGAGAACAGATTAAAGGTTTGACCTCTTTTAAAAGTTCTGTGTGGCCAATCCTTAGAAAAGAGTCGAGTTCGTCTCACCATCTACTCCTGAGCTTGCCGCGTTGCCGTTTACTGCTGTTTGGAACCCACTGTGTGATTATTTTAGCCCAAAGGCTGGCATGTGCCAGATGTGGCCAGTCCAGTTACGCTTGAAAGAAATCGATTTATTCAGTTTTATTTAATTTGTGTGACAGAGCACAGAATGGGTCATGACTTTTTTTTTTTGGATGGGAAATCATCAATGACTTCTCCCGCTCTGCGCGGAGCGGGAGGGCAAGTCAGACTTTTACTGACTAAAACCCACCAGTGTTCTTTCAGTTGCCTGTGCCAGGGCCACAGTATCTCTTTCAAACAACCCGTGACCCTGGCAGGCGTCGGCTCCATCGGACCCCGTCACTACTGACATATCTTTGAGTGCACGTACCGGACAGCGAGCTACCCATTGCTCGCCATCTGCAAGCCCGCGCCTACGGTGGCCGTGAAACGACTATCAATTCCTGACGCCAAGGGCGTCTCCTGCGGCGACTAGGGATGTGAGGGCGCAAAGGTTGCCTCTCTCTCACGCGTTCTGCCTCCTTCACGAGCATTACTGCTTCGCATAAGGAAATAACGATTTGCCTGTCATAGACAATCTTTCTCTGGGCGCGCTAAAAAGCCAATAAAAAAGAGCCTTTTTTTCCTGCATGTACTTTTATATTTCATTCCCTGGTGGTTAATTTTATATTAATTTGCTTATCCTAGAGTTAATTTTTATATATAATTAGCAAGAACCCGTCTTCACAGGTGAAGGCCTCCTCCAAAATTAGCCAATTGTCTCGGTCTTGGGCTACTTCAGTCCTGTGTGGGCCAGCGATATTTTTTATTTTCATCGTCCCATCTTCTCATGGGCCTTCCTTTGCCTCTTTTTCCGAGCGGCCAAACAGCCAGTATACATCGATAAATACTTATCGTATTGGATACATATCTACAATGTGAGCTGATTTACTCTTAAACTTTCAAAGGACTTCTACCCTGTGACACGGCCCAAAGGTTAGACCTTACGACCCCTTTTAGCCAAATCCCATTGAGTTTAATATTAATGTGAAACAGGGACAGTCATGAACTGTGATGTAAACTTTGAACTTTCTAGTAATTTCGTACCGGACTTGTAGGCAAAACTTATAAGAACATTATTGTTATCTTTTATTTATTTATTAAAGCTTTATGCACAAGTAAAAAAATACTGTACAAAGACGGACGTAATGCCTGAGGCATTTTCTACCAGTCAACCTTAGGGTGATGCAGAGACAAAACATGGCAGGTGCAACACAAGAGATCACACCTTCACTTTGAAAGATAACCGACTGGTTGCCATCCTCGATGTCAAAAACAAGCTTTTTCTAAAATCATACCAATGCACCGTGGTAGGTGGCCCTATCTGCTATCAGAAATGAAACATTTTCTCTCATAATAATAGACAAATTGCACAGCTTACACACACACACACACACACCACACACACATACACAAACACTCAACCTCACTTCCACTCCACATCACTAGGTACTTTACAACTTATAATGATTTTTTCTTTTGTAATTTTAAATTTATTATGAGTTCATTAAAGAAGTGAAAGTATGGAACAAAAAGTAAGTTCAAAAACTAAAACCCGACTACTGAAAAATCACGCTCGCCGCGGTCGGTCTGTAACCAATTAAACTAATGTTATTTACCTCCAATTTTACTTATTTTTAACAATTTAATAATTATTAATAATAATAATCAACAACCAACACGGAGGCTCTCGTTGGGAAGCTGGATCAAGGGCTTGATTCAGAAAGCAGTAATTAAGGACACGGCCCGCATTGTTAGAAGGTTCCTCTCTCTGGAGCCCTGACCGCCGGTAGCTTGGACCCTGTTCCCGATACCGGTGGGCTACTATTTTTTATATTTTTAAATGTTTTTTTATATATTTTTTTAAGAAATATTTAAAAATGTATTCTATAAGAACTAAAATTAATAAACGAAATAATTATATAAATATTAATAACAATAATATATTATTAATAATAATTCAATAATGTGCTCGTCAAAACCTTTCTTTTGACACCAAACATGTCATTATTATCTCAATTTATTTTTTTGTGGTTAGAAATTTACGTGTAAAGTCCACCATATTAAATTTAGGGAGAATTTATATAGCCTATGTCACCCGGGCCATTATTACGAATCTATTGATACCTCATTCATTAAAATCAGTTCAGTAATTTAGGCGCTACGGTGGACCACACGTAAATACATACATACATAGACTGCTAAAATCATAACCCTTCCTTTTGGCTTTGCTGTAGTCTGGTAAAAATGTCTTCCTTGTACTTTGTGCTGGGCGTTGATAGCTACGCCACAGTATTTTTAACCGACTTCAAAAAGGAGGAGGTTCTCAATTCGTCGGAACCTTGTATGTTCCCCGATTACTCGAAGATAGCTGGACCGATTTGGATTATTTTTTTTTTGTTTGAAAGGATATACTTCCCAGGTGGTCCCATGATCATCAAATCAGGATCTGATGATGGGATCCTGGAGAAATAGAGAGAACTCTTCCAATTTTATAGGCACACTTGAAGCGATTTGGAAAGTTTTTGGAAGAGTACTTTCTTGCAGTGGTCCCATTTCAATTTGGTGAAGATTTGATGGAGAACTTCTGAGATAGGCAACGGAACTCCTCAATAAATTATAGCAAATGGACTGGGATTGCTGAAATCTCATGTCTGTTTGTTGTTTACACCAGTTCATAACATAACATCACGCCAGTACGCTGTGAAGGGTTACCCCTTCACAGCTTACGCACACAGCACACAGCACACAGCAGCAGCGCACAGTTGGGTGCTTACGCACATGTGAACCACTAAAAAGTGAAAAATAAAACTTTTTCACAAAAAAATACATCCGACTTCCAAAAACAACACTACAAAGTAAAAAATAACTTTAATTTCGGAAGTCGGTGGCAAAAACGAAAATACATTTAATCAGACACCGACTTCCGAAATTAAAGTTATTTTTCACTTTGTAGTGTTGTTTTTGGTAGTCGGTTGTATTTTTTTATAAAAAAGTTTTTATACTTTTGCAGCTATCTTCGTGTCTATTGTTATGTTTAATACCTAAATTGTTCCTAATAATAAAATTGTAAATAAAATAAAATAAAAATATTTGTTATTTAATTCTAAGTAAAAATTATTGTAAATATTCGTAGGTATGCCACTTTTAGCGGCGGATGTGTGTTGGACATAATCACTAAAAATCCAACTTTGTTGCTACCATCCGTCCTTGTCTTCGTCAAGTGGCTACACATCAATCTGCCTAGCCTTTTACCAACTATGTTGGGGTCGGCTTCCAGATATCTGGATGCAGCTGAATACCAGTATTTTACATGGAGCGACTGCCAATCTGACCTCAACAACCCATTAACTGGGTAATACGATACCCCTTGGAAAGGCTGGTTGTCAGACTTTCGGGCTTCTGACGACCCGTAACGACTGTCAAAGATCCACGAATGACAGCCGGGACCAACGGCTTAACGTGCTTTCTGAGGCACGGAGGAGTCTCGGTATGTAAAGATGGTCATCCATCCATGGACCGACCCAGGCAAGCGTAGCTTAACCTGATGAATCAACCCGTGCGGCTGTTGTTACTTAGCCACGAGCTCCTCTCCTCAACTTTCTTGCTACCATATCGAATAAAAGTCTTTGTCTTTGTCAAGAGTACTGGCTACGATATACGTTACCTAATATTTTATATAGTAATATTGATATTCTGCGTTAACCGCAAAGCACCACAGGAAAGTAAAAAAAAAAAAGTAAAAAAGTTTATTGATAACATAAACATGTTACCCTTGATGGGTACTCACCGATCGCTTAACATATTCCCACTTCGCAACGCTCCCTCAACCGCACAAACCCAATCTATTCCTAACTTCGCAAGACACCAAAAACTCGTGACAAACGACATGAGTGTAAGTGAAAAGCAATGTTTTGTGCGGACTGATTTGCTTAAATCTAAATAATGGCGGCACCTAACTACGTACAATTATATATTCCGAGTGTTTTGCCGAAGGAATTATACAGACAACTTCGGGCCACGACTGTGCGATACATACGTGATTCATATTCTGAGTGGCGAAGAATGAAAGAATGGATGAATTGTGTGGAAAGAAGACGACTACGATAAGGGTCCAATACAACAATGCTTTCAGGTTGTTGATGAGACTGCCTAGATTTTGCAGCGCCTCAGCGATGTTTGCTGACGCACAAGGGATGGCTTCGTTGATGCGCAGGGTTAGGGCCAGTTCCAACAGCTACCTGAGGGTAATTGCTGATAAACTAGAAAGTCCTCTATGGAGGCAATCGATACACATCCATGTTAACCCATCGCATGCCATAATTACTCTGTCTATGTTGTATTACACACTAAATAAGCCTACTTCTCCTTCTTATCTGACTTCCCATGTTCAATACTTGTGCTCTGCCCATAGTAGAAATCTTCGTTCAACCAACAATCGTCTTCTACGATGTCCTTCTCACCGCTCTGGTTTTATTCATTCTTCTTTCTTTGTCCAGGCGGTATTTCTTTGGAATGCGCTCCCTCTGAACATCAGGATGGCGACCAGTCGGTTATCGTTTAAAGTGAAGGCACGTGAACATATTCGTATAAAGTTGGCAGAATCATCCCAGCGCTGATTTGCTGGATTCTTTTTCTCCTCTACCTATCGTTATTTCTCCTGACAAAGTTTATTCTGTTTATATGTATGTATTTATTTATTAGTATTTATTCTTTTTCGAGTTATCTATCCCTTATGCTGTACCTGCCATGTCTTCTCTCTGCATCACCTTAGGGTTCAACCTTAGGGTTGACTGGTAGAAAATGCCTCTGGCATTAAGTCCGCCTTTGTACAGTATTTTTTTACTTGTGCATAAAGTTTTAATAAATAAATACATAAAAATAAATTACAGAAAAAGCAATTGTGTCTGAACTATAGGGCTTATTGATGTTACTGAGTAGCGAAAAAAAAACATAAGTTTATTGCATAAATGAGAGAAGCATTCAGCAACTTAACAAAATAGACAAAATAGACAGAAATCGTTTAAAGGTATTTTGACAATATATAGGCAGATCTACAGTTGGAGAATGTGAAGTGGTATTACTACATTGAAAGTACGTCCATTGAAGAACGATACTATGTATGTACTACTTATATGGTCTACTTACCACACACCAGCTATTGTTGGTGATTCCGTTTGTTGAGAATACTCCGAGTAGGATTCGATATTTTCTTAAAAGTGTCTGTAAGTATGACTACATAGAAAGAAAAGAAAGAAAATACGTAATTTGCGATAAAACATGACGCAAAGAAATAAACACAATAAAAAACTTTTTACAAAAAAAAACAACCGTCTTCCAAAAAAATACTACAAAGTGAAAAATAACTTTAATTTCGGAACTCAGTGTCTTTGGATTTGTATTTTAGCTTTTTGCCACCGACTTCCGAAATTAAAGTCATTTTTCACTTTGTGGTATTTTTTTGGTAGCCGGTTGTTTTTTTTTTTTGTAAAAAAGTTTTTTATTTTTCACTTTTTAGTGGGTTCGTCTGTATTTCATCTAAGTTACAATAGCCTAATGTCAAATGCTCATCACCTTTTACAAAATATTGCTTTTCCCGATACAAGGACGTTAATTGTTGAGGAGTTCTTCCAGTAAGGAACCAGGAGAACTGGAACTGGTGGTGAAGTCACCATCAGCTCCATTTCAACATATGTATTGTGACAAGCATAAATTGCTTAGCAATAATCGAATCGCAACCCGTGAAATACGTATTATTGAGTAGTTACGATGGCCATCTCTGATCTTCCTCATCAGTTCCACTTCAATAAATGGTCCTTCCCGGGAGCAAATGTACGAGTTACTATAAAAAATACCCAAATCGCTATAGGTGTGCCTATAAAATTTTAAGGTTCCCCTCGATTTCCCTGGGATGCCATCATCAGATCCTGGTTTTCTTATCATGGTACCACCCTTGGGATATCTCCAGTCTTCGGGGGAGTGATGTGGCGGAATTTACATCGCCACATACGAACTACGTGGCACACTAACGTCACGCCATCCTGCATCGCGCAATCAAAGTTTACCGCGCGACTAGCATATACAGGGTGTCCCGTAAATAATGGATCAAACGTAACGGGTAGGTAGCTTACCTAATTTCCAACAACTAATTTGAATATTAAAAAAAAAACCGTTACAGTAACCAGGATATTAATTTTTTTTCGAATTTTACGATTTTGTCTTCCAGAATTAAGCTTTTTTAATGCTGTCGCTGCAAATGATGACATTTTTAGGTATGATTTTTATTTAACATTTCTGAATAGCTTACTAATGTTATAAGATACCATTTTTTTTGAATACCGTTTTATTTGCCTTAGAAAAAAAATCTTGAGTTAAAAAGTTTTTTCTTTACGATGTTAGGACCAAAATTGAAAAAATTCTCCTGTAAAAAAAATGTATGACACCGAAGACCACCATTATTTTAAAAACTTGTACATTTAATAAGGTTTGCAAATTGGTATAAAACTTACGTCTAGTCCTTATCGTTACAAAGATATTGCTATGAATGTGATGAAGAAGACAGAAAATAAATTAAATTGGTACTATTCCATTTTTTCCTTTTCGTAATGGCTTATGCTTGAATGCTTGTAATCGAAGCAGGTAGTTAAGCGGATAGCATAATTCCGACCCGATGACGTCATCTGTCCGGAATTTGGGACCGCTACCTGTGGCGGAGTTGCACCTCAGTCTAGTGTGAAAGGGATAGATAGCGCCGCTTTTTGGTAAATCGGTTAAATCGGTATGAAGTTGCGCAGGTTCTTTTGTTCTTTCCTGCGCCCTTCACTCGTACAGGCTTCATTGTTGCTTGATTTTATTAGTTTAGTTGTAACTAGTCTCTCTTCGAGTTGCTACGTCAGACAACTTTCGCTCCCGGTCAGTGGCTCGGTGTTTTCTTCTGTAAAATTTGACTTGTGCTGTGTTTTTGGACTTTGCTTTGCCTATCGATTTGGAACTCTTTGCGTATTGGACAAACGACTTGGCGATCCTACGGACTCCGAAAACATTCGTTTGTGTGTGCTTGTACATGTGTGCAGTAGCGCTGAAACCTTATTCAGCCCAATGCCTCGTTATGAGTACACGCCACGGCAGTACGCCGAAATGCATTTTATCTACGGAGAAGCAAGAGGTAATGCCAGGGCGGCTGCAAGATTGTACCGTGAAAGATACCCGAACCTGGTTCGTTATCCCGATTATCGCGTCTTTATTAGAGTGCATAACGCGCTTCTTGAGGGAAGAATTCTTGGCACCGGAGTTGGTGGTACCCGTGAAGGACGACCGCGACAAGTTAATGACGAAGTCATTCTTCGAGAAATCGAGGAAGATCCGTCAGTCTCCGTTCGCGTCATAGCGCGACGCGTAGGAATTTCTAGATCGACGGTGCATCGAGTGCTACAACGGTGCCGATTGCACCCATATCACGTGCAACGTGTTCAAACGCTGACGTCGCGTGATTACCAGCCAAGAATAGAATTTTGCCAAAGGATGCTTAGAATGATTCGGGCGGACCCGCAGTTTTTTAACAAGATTTTATGGAGTGACGAGTCTTCATGCCGCCGAGATGGATATTTAAATTTGCATAATTTGCACAGTTGGCAGCTGATAAACCCATATTTGATGCGAGAGGACAGGAGCCAACATCAATTTAAAATAAATTTATGGGCGGGAATAATCAATGGGCAAATAATAGGGCCCTTTGAACTACCAGCTACTCTAAACGCCGAATATTATCTCCATTTTTTAAGGAATGAGTTGCCAAGGTTATTAGAAAACGTTCCAGAAGACGTACGGCAAGCAATGTGGTTGCAAAATGATGGGTGCCCCGCTCACTATGCGACGGCAGTAAGGGCGCACCTTGATGAAAGTTATCCGGACGGATCGGCCGATTAGGACCAATTTTGTGGCCTCCGCGATCTCCGGATTTAAATCCCCTAGATTTTTTTTACTGGGGATGTTTAAAAGACAGGGTCTACAAGAATCCAATAACGTCGGAAGAAGAATTACGACAGCGCATCCAATCTGCTGTATCAGAAATAAACCAAAGCCGTTTTGTCCGTCGGATAAGAGCTTCCTTTATTAGGAGATGCAGACTTTGCATTCTTGTAGAGGGAAGGCAATTCGAACATTTATTGTAAAAACCAAATAAAACGATTTATTTGAACTAACTGTTTTTTTTAGTACGGCCTCCTAATTCTTTTCATACGCCTCAATAATTCAATGAACATTGCCTCTGAAATACTACAGTTACACATTTTAAAGAAAAAGTTTAAATGTACACACTTTTTTATTTTTTTTATTAACGATGATTTGGAGCACCTCTCAGATTCATAGCAATTATCTTTGTAACGACAAGGACTAGAATGTACAACTTCATACCAATTTACCAAAAATACAAAAGCGGCGCTATCTATCCCCTTCACGCTGACTGAGGTGCAACTCCGCCACAGGTAGCGGTCCCAAATTCCGGACAGATGACGTCATCGGGTCGGAATATGCTAGCCGCTTAACTACCTGCTTCGATTACAAGCATTCAAGCATAAGCCATTACGAAAATGAAAAAATGGAATAGTACCAATTTAATTTATTTTCTGTCTTCATCACATTCATAGCAATATCTTTGTAACGATAAAGACTAGACGTAAGTTTTACACCAATTTGCAAACCTTATTAAATGTACAAGTTTTTAAAATAATGGTGGTTTTCGGTGTCATACATTTTTTTTACAGGAGAATTTTTTCAATTTTGGTCCTAACATCGTAAAGAAAAAACTTTTCAACTCAAGATTTTTTTTCTAAGGCAAATAAAACGGTATTCAAAAAAATGGTATCTTATAACATTAGTAAGCTATTCAGAAATGTTAAATAAAAATCATACCTAAAAATGTCATCATTTGCAGCGACAGCATTAAAAAAGCTTAATTCTGGAAGACAAAATCGTAAAATTCGAAAAAAAATTAATATCCTGGTTACTGTAACGGTTTTTTTTTTAATATTCAAATTAGTTGTTGGAAATTAGGTAAGCTACCTACCCGTTACGTTTGATCCATTATTTACGGGACACCCTGTATACAACGTCCCAACCTCAGCCGTCGGGCAGTTGCCCTCCAGACAACACCCGTCTGGTCGGAGGATCCTCCCTTTTCTATGGAGGATGAGTGAACTTTACACCTCTAAAAGTGTAATATCACAGTCTATAATCATACAGTCGTCCGACGAAGCCCGAGCTGCTTACTCGCGAACTACGTATACAGCTCGAGCTCTCGTCGGTATGTGGTAATATCTAACATTAGATTATTATTGATTATTGTTGAGTACGAGTATTATTGACACAAAATGTGACGGTGTAGTTGACTATTCTCTTAGACTTGAATTTATTTAACCTGTTTGCTACTATAACGTGGCACTTAGTCGTGGTACGAGATGGACTCGCGCACCGAGGGTTGCGTACTATGTAACGAATCTATTGAAATAAAAGGGGATTAGACACGTAAACAATATATAATTTAAAGAAAGATAAAACATACAAATCATACTAAAAAACACTTCCCTACCTAACACACACTCTCAGATGTTTTGTAATAAGAAACCCTCCTTGAGCTTCGCTGCAGTCGGTTGAAAAGGCGAAGTACGACCACCCGGGCAGGCCACATATCAGGCCTCGTCAGCGCTGAAGCCTGATACTCGTGAAAACAAGAAGCACGCACGGGTCGGTATCCTCAGCACGGAGACCCCGAGTCAAGCAGTAGGGTATGATAGTTTTGACTTCTTGTCACGGAGATGTTTCCCTCACTGAATTCAGGATCGAAAGAAGCCCCGGAATGTAGTGGTCCTTGCTTATACAGCTCCGTCTCGTAACTAAATGATTCACCAAATTCTTTTCAGATTTTCCAGTTTTGAAGTCTTTTTTCTTTCAGAAAAATGCCACTTGTCAGTAATCGAATCGGCCATAAATATCAGTAGGTTCATTGAGGAACCTCTTCACTGAATTCTGAGAGCGTGTCAATTATTTTTATAAATCTAATTTAGGACACAGTTATTCATTAAACAATTAAAATTATCTATAAAATACAATATTTGGGCTAACATATTGCTAAAAATAATTTAAATTATATAAATCAAAAGTAACCTTCATAGACTAAGCTACTAATAAACTCTATGAGAGAAAATTTGGAAGAAAAAAGTAATGATAGTTTGACAGCCTGACATAGGTGTCATAACAAAGAAAATTAAAGAAAAATCATTTTAGACCGATTTGCAAAATATTAATGAAAAATCATAGAAGTACTCGTATGATGTATACATGTATTAATGAATGTAAAGTGTAAGTATGATGTAAAATGTCTGTAGTACGTAGATACTATAACTGTAATACGAGTATGTAATTTTTGTTGATGATTTCTGAAAAAGTGTGCAATTTAGAGACATCATTTTATCTTTAAATAAACTTCTATCACATATAATAATTTCAGATTTTTCTCTTTGCAAACTTCGGAGATAAGGGGGAACGGTATTTTAATTTTAAATTTTTCACCAGAAGTCGAAAACTATGCGGCCTAAAAAAAAGAAAAAATGTTTGAGAATGTGCAAATGTGTTCTAAATTTCAAGTTGATAACATTACTTAAGTTCTTGAGATATTCAGCTGTGACAGACGGACAGGCTGAGTTGCACCATAAGGGTTCCTTTTTACCATTTTGTTACGGAACAATAAAATAGATTTTTCAGAATCCGCATTTGAAAGTTTGATATGTCTGTAAATTATTTCCTTTTGAGATAAGAAAGACATTAGATACCTATCTACTGTTGGAGATTTTGTAACATTACGATTTGTAAGTATAATTATTAAAAGAAATGAGAAAAATAAATTTGAAGTAGAACTGGGAACAAGTAATGTATTTTTTATTAATATCGTTTGTCACAATATTCTCATGAGAAACTGAGTTGTCTTCGAATAAATCTCCGGCGTTTATGATTGCCAGCTAAGTCTGTTTTGAAGGGCTGTAATGGTTGCATATATTATCATAACAACTCCGAGAATGAGAAAAATAGGAATTCCTGTCGCTTCTGACTCGTTAAGGTATAATATGATAGCTGCGCTTGCGGCGACAAAATGCGAGAAACTCGTATACAAGGCTGAGTAAGATCAAACTGGAACCATTCTGATTAAGTCCTTATTAAGTCAATTTTAGAGGATTGTATTCCCAAAAATACAATGTTGTCTATTTTTACCCGACTACGGTTAAGCAAAAAGGAGGGTTATCGTTTTGACCGGTATGTAATGTATGTATGTATGTACGTATTTATGTATGTAAGTACGTATGTTCATCTGTTCCCTCATTACTTCTAAACTACTTGTCATAATTTGACAGATGAGGTATCATTGGAAGCGTCTTGATCATCTGCTAGTTATTTATAGGCTATGTGACATTACATTAAATTGAATAGGCGTCCTCTGGAGAAAATAGTAATGTTTAAAAAAAAAATTGTATTAATGATGCTGTGTCGGGTATCAAATGAAAGGGCTTAATTAGCACATTTCAAAAATATATATAATGTTAGCTATTGCTCGCGGCTTTGCTTGCAAGCACCCGATAATTGGGAATAATTTTTAAAATCACGCTTCAGATGTGAGCCAAACATATTTTCTCTTCAAACTACCCAAAATAATTTAAATAAAAAGTAAATTTAAAAACTAAAACCCTCTGGTCCCGTGTGGAGTCGACAAACCGCTTGGTTATGTCCCGAAATACTCGATGAGCACTCGAACCTCAAGGCCCTAGTGTTTCAACCCCAAACGGCTCAAACATATAGCTCCCAATAAGGTTGTTATATTTGTGCCGTTTGAGGTTTTCTGCACCTGCAGCAGCCGCTCCAAGGGCTGGCCTATTTTTAGCTCAAAGAATTAGCATTGCCATCCAACGTGGCAATGCTGCCAGCCTTTTGGGCACTGTTCCCACTGACAGCGATGCGGATGAATATTTTGATGCCCTATGAGCACTTCCCCTTTTTTTTATTATTATTATATACTTGTACATAGTTTAAATAATTTAGTGTTAACTTGTATATTTTAATTAAGTTTTGTTTATAGTAGAGAAATAAAAATTTAACCATATACATTTGGTTATAAAGGAATTTTAAAAACACAAAATTATCGCTATATCCGCATAACAAATCATGAAAACTAAAACCCTACTACTGAAAAATCACGCTCTAAAATGTATGAAACAAGAAAATATTCTCATCTGAAATTAGAGAAAGACAGACAAATTAAAATTGTTTCATTCTTTTTAGAGCATGATTTTTCAGTAGTCGGGTTTTTAAACTTTCTTTTTATTGGGATAAGTACTTTTCAACTATGGAACCCATAGAAATATTATCTATGATGGAACCCTTCACTGTGCGTGGTCTGACACGCACTTGGCCGGTTTTTGATAAATACTTAGAATTATCTCCAAAAAACTGGCCAAGTGCGTGTCGGACTATGCAACGTGAAGAGTTCCGTAGTTGAAAATAATTTACCCCAAAAACAAACATAACGTTGTAGTTCAAAAACATTTGTACTTGATATACGTCACGGTCAATATTCCAAGTGCAAAAAGTTTGTAATCCAAAAATATTTTTTTTATTTCATAAAATTACAAATTATCTATTTTCTGACTCTTTCCTTTACTTGTCCGTAAGATCTTGCTTCTTGCCAAATAGCATGATTCTAGGTCAACGGTAAGAACGGTAAGGATTTGATTTACTTGCGAGCATCAAAATATTTCGCATATATTGGCCGTATTTTCTTATTGCGTTGACTTAGAAGCTTGAATTTTTTAAAGCTCCAAGGGACCATAGACCTACGTATTTGATATTAATTTCCATTTTATAGAATAGAATACTCTTTATTATGCACACCATTTAAATTACAGGTTACAATGTTACAGTGTTAAAATTTTACATAGAGTGACACAATGGGCAGTCTTATCGCTAAAAGCGATCTTTTACAGACAACCTTTGGATGGAGTATGGGGACAAGGAGAGACAATTCTGTAGGTAGTCCGTGGTGTATCATATACATATACAACATATACATTAATTGTATCTTGATTTTAATTTTAACTTGATTTTATGTAATCTTAATTTTGGCTTTATTTTGATTTTAATATAGAATTTGGTCTCTTACATAATTTATGCTCGGTGTGTACCTATACTTACCTAGGCGCCCAAAATTTATCGTCAAATAAGTAATGCATGTTGTGCTTACCTGTTAGAAGTTGGTACACTAGTTAATAATTATTTTGGATGTATCTCATATCTTTGTATCAGTGTATTCAATTGTTGGTGAGCCAAATAAATAAAATAAAAAATAAAATAAAATACATACATTAATAAATGTATATACTTATACATATAATAATGACGTTTAAAGAGAGAGGAAGCGTTTTATTACCAGAATTAGCTCTACGTGCTCCTGAGAAAAAGGGTCTTGGCAGACTAACAGACAGATAGACAGACAGACTGACAGACGGACAACGAATGTTATAGGATTATGAGGGTTCCGTTTTTTCCTTTTGATGTACGGAACCCTAAAAAGGATAAATTAACAAACAGCTAGACGATACTTGGAATCGTTTTTGCTTAAGCTTCATTAATGACAAGTCTTAGTTTTAATCATTAATAGTCCAGTAACACACAACGGAACATAAATCTTCTCAGCCTCAAATCATTCAACCACGCGAGATCGTTAATTTTCAATACAGTATTTAAATTTTGAAAACCTCATTAAGATAGGCGGGCTTCCACATAAAGGGTTTTGGAATAATACAAAAGGTAATTTTCGCTTATTCATTAAATGTAATTAAAAGGGGGCGGTAATGGCGACGGCTTCGTGAAATTAATATCATGCAAAATAACAGGCAAGTCAGTGACTGGTTGATGTTCCCTTAATAGTCGTAAGCGGTGAACGGCTCGTTAGCAGACGAACCAAGTTGCTGTCACTTTTTAGAGGGTGTATGTAGTTTCTTAGATGTGGTGTTTACTTTCGTGCGAGTATTTTTTTACATCTATCTATCCTATTTATTAAAAAATAAAGTCACTTTTCGTGTCTGCTATGTGGCCGCGTTGTTCTTCTAAACTTTGATGCGGTTTTCACTATCATTTAGAAAATTTATTCGGGAAGGTGTATATGTCAATCAATCAATCTGCCTAGCCTTTTCCCAACTATGTTGGGGTCGGCTTCCAGTCTAACCGGATGCAGCTGAATACCATTATTTTACATGGAGCGACTGCCTATCTGACCTCCACAACCCAGTAACTGGGTAATACGATACCCCTTGGTAAGACTGGTTGTCAGACTTTCGGGCTTCTGACGACCCGTAACGACTGTCAAAGATCCACGAATGACAGCCGGGACCAACGGCTTAACGTGCTTTCTGAGGCACGGAGGAGTCTCGGTATGTAAAGATGGTCACCCATCCACGGACCGACCCAGGCAAGCGTAGCTTAACCTAATGGATCGACCCGTGCGGCTGTTGTTACTTAGCCACGAGCTCCTGGGAAGGTGTATATGTATAATACATTAATATTTAACTTATATATAATATAGAAACCTTCTTGTTTAGTCAAGTCGTAGAAACCGTGCGAAGCAGGGCCGGGTCGATAGTACTTATTATAAATTAAAGTCGCTTTTCGTGTCTGTCTGTGTGGCTGCGTTGTTCTTCTAAACTACAAATACAAATACAAAATCTTTATTGCAATAACAAGTATTTACATTTCATGTGCAAGCCCTGTTTCCCAAACTAGCGTGAGCTGTATGTTGGGAATCAGTTCCTTCCAGATAAATATGTCGAGCTAAAGTGTTACAATCATAACTTATAATAATTTATCTACTAATTAAGTTTATAACCAAAAGTTTACAATCTGCGAACTAAAAATTGTGTGTGTGTGTTTGTGTGTGTGTGTGTGTGTGTGTGTGTGAGTGAGTGTGGGTGAGTGTGTGTGTGCATGTGCATGATTGTGGGTGTGGGAGTGCGTGTGTGTATGTGGCAATGTGAGTATTTTAAAATTAGGAATAGATTTTCTATTTCGTTGTAATTTAATGGTTTCAGCCATAATTTTATTTTATTTTTAAACTGATAGTTAGATAATTGTTTGGTTTTATGAGCTATATTAAGTTTATTGTACAATCTAGGTGCTACATTGTTATAGTGATGTTGGGCAAATTTGCTTTTTACTCTAGGGATTGGGCATTCGTCTCTTCTTTTGCCAGAAGGTATTAGATAGGGTACTGTGTTTTTATGATATTTACGTAAACATTGATACACAAACAACTTTCTGACAGACAGAACATCGGCCTTATCATAAACAGAATCTGTAGGATGTTGAAACGGTAGCGAGAGAAGTACTTTGAGCACAACACGCTGCGCCCTCTCAAGTTCAAGAAGATGTGTTTTGCCTGCCGAACCCCAGGAACATATACAATAGGTTATTACGCATTCTGCCAAGGCTTTGTAGGTGTGAATCAAAAGTTTTAAATCTGGTATCAATCTCAAGTCTTTAAAAATGTAAATGAGTTTCCTTAGTCGGTTGCTAACTGCAGTTATGTGCTTCTTCCAACATAGTTTGTCGTCAATATTTACTCCTAAGTATTTAATTTCTGTGGATCTAAATAACGTGGCGCAGTTACAGCGTGGCAAAAAAGTATTGTAAGATCTGTTACAAGGGTAGGAATGTATGCGAACTAGGAAGTTTTTTGGTGAAGATGCTTTGGTTTTGCTGAAGCATATAACTTTTGTTTTGTCAGTGTTTAGCGTTAATAAACTATCTTCAAGCCAAGAGGTGACCACAGACATGCCTTCCTCAGCAATTTGTTTAACACTCTCCCAAGTGTCACTATGAAACAGTATGACAGTGTCATATGCAAACATTTGAATATCAGCACCCTTTATTTGACATTTACAGAGTTCGTTAATGTAGGTTAGAAACAATGTCGGGGCTAGCGTACTGCCCTGTGGCACTACGAAATGGATTTTGATATTTTACCCCATCATTTTATTCCAGAAGCTTTATTCGTTTAATACATTAATATTAAACTTACATATTAGAAATCTGGATATTTAATTTGGGGCGGGTCCTAGTATAAAAATAATGCGCTGTACTTAGTACAAGCGTAGTAGGTAAGCTTCCACAATTCCAACCACTTAAAAGCCAGGTTTAACAGGCATGTTATGACTTCAGCACCAATTACGGCGTAATGGACTATTAGCTAATCTCTGGTAAATTAATACAATAATAATACACATCGTAGAACAGCGAGCTCTGTCTGTTATTATATTGCTTGTTAACGTTTTATTCGCTGACGAGTTGCCTGCAATTGTAAAATACATCTGTTTAGTAAATAAAATTATACTTTTTGTGCACTATAACAAATTACACTAGATTTTTATTATTTTCATCGATTATTTTAGTATGCGTCATACCTTTATAGCACAACATACGTCCTGCGCTACGACAGTACACGCTACGGAACTACTGCGCTACGAAACTACGCGCTACGACACATCGCGCTATGACACTACGTGTTATGGCACAGCTGCGCTACAAAACTACGCGCTACGAACTTTGTGCTAAGACACTATTATTGCGCTCCTTCTGTTCATAATATTTGTACAATATTTCGAAAAACACTTTCATCGAACAATATTATTGTTTTGGAAAAACAACCTTTGTAAAATTAGAATTTTAATAGATCTATTTTTCGATTATTTAATTTTTTGTGTAATTTAGGTATGAATCAACGTGGCTGAAAAAACTATTGCTAGTTCGATGCAAGTGTAAAGTGCTGATTAAAAAAAAAGCGGCCAAGGGCGGGTTGGATTCGCCCATTAAGGGTTCCGTAGCAGCAAGTAACATAATATAAAAGTTCTTGTAGTTCGTTGTAACTTTGATCGATGTTTTAAAAATAGACCGATTTATGACGTATTAAAAAAAAAACTACTTACTAGATCTCGTTCAAACCAATTTTCGGTGGAAGTTTACATGGTAATGTACATCATATATTTTGTTTTGTTTTATCATTCTCTTATTTTAGAAGTTACAGGGGGAGGGGACACATTTTACCACTGTGGAAGTGTCTCTCGCGCAAACTATTCACTTTAGAAAAAAAATATATTAGAAACCTCACTATAATTTTTGAAGACCTATCCATAGATAACCCCACACCACACGTATGGGTTTGATAAAAAAAAAGTTTGAGTTTCTGTTCTAAGTATGGGGAAACCCCAAAATCTCTTGGTTTTTTTTCTATTTTTGTGTGAAAATCTTAATGCGGTTCACAGAATACATCTACTTACCAAATTTCAACAATATAGTTCCTATAGTTTCGGAAAAAAGTGGCTCTGACATACGGACGGACAGACAAACAGACATGACGAATCCATAAGGGTTCCGTTTTTTGCCATTTGGCTACGGAACACTAATTAGGTCTTTACCTATGAAATTGCCGTTCTGCAGTACTGGCCATTTCAAATCAAAATAATTTTTGTTTGGTTATGAATTCTAATTTCAAATTAATTTTATTTTAAAAACATGGGTTTTTTTTTTCCAAAAGTAGTCATTTGTTTATTGATTAGTGTTACATTTTCATCGCATTTCAATCTTTTTCGTCATCATGGATACGTTAAAAATTCGAGTAATTATGGAATATGAGTACCGTCGTGGCAGCAACGCGGCACAAGCGGCACGCAACATCAACGACGTTTACGGAGCTAACACTACAAACCAACGCACCACTTGTTATTGGTTTGCTGGCTTCCGTTCTGGAAATTTCGACCTCAAAAATGAACCTCGCGGTCGTCCGAAGACTTTGGTCGACAATGGCGAATTAAAGGCGATTGTGGAAGCTGATGATACACAATCTACGGCTGAATTAGCAGCAGCTTTCGACGTTAGCGTCAAAACAATATTGGTCCATTTGCGTCAAATTGGCAAGGTAAAAAAGCTTGACAAATGGGTGCCCCACGAACTCAATGATCGCCAGCGCGAAGTACGCGTCGAGACGTGCCTTGCACTGCTCAACAGACACACAAATGAAGGAATTTTGAACCGCATTGTTACCTGCGATGAAAAATGGATTCTTTTTGATAACCGCAAGCGCTCAGCAAGTTAGTTGAATCCTGGTTCAGCACCTAAACAATGCCCTAAACGAAAACTTACCCCTAGAAAAGTGATGGTTACTGTTTGGTGGTCTAGCGCCGGTGTGATTCATCACAGCTTCTTACCAAACGGGGTGAGCATTACTTCAGATGTGTACTGTGAAGAACTGAACACAATGATGGAGCAGCTGGCACATCTCCAACCATCATTGGTCATTCGCTCGTCTCCGCTGCTCCTGCACGACAACGCGCGACCTCATACTGCACAGCAGACGGTCTCCAAGTTGCAAGAACTGGGGTTGGAAGCTCTCCGTCATCCGCCCTACTCACCAGACCTTGCGCCTACAGACTACTACTTTTTCCAGAATTTGGATAACTTCTTGGCGGGAAAAAAATTCAATACCCGAGAGGCAGTACAAAATGCCTTTGAAGAATTTGTTGCCTCCCGTCCAGCTGATTTCTTTAAGAAGGGCATCAATAAACTGCCACTGCGTTGGCAAAGATGCATTGATTGCATGGGTGATTACTTCGATTAATACAAATAAAAAATGCATGAAAAAAATTCGTTTAAATTTTTTCATACAAAACGGCAATTTCATAGGTAAAGACCTATTATTATTTTAGTAGGGTTGACGCACTAATTCCGTCACTCCCGTATCCCGTCACAAATTCGGCTAAGTTAGGTTTTTCCGAAAATGAACGATGGATCATTATACGTTATCGTAACCGGAATTTTATGTTTTACTAGCTTTTGCCAGCGGCTTCGCCCGCGTGGATGTTGGAAAATACCCCACGGGAACGTACTACCGGGAATTCCTTCCTTATACCTTGTCTAAATTATAAAGGGAACCTCTATGTAAAATTTCAACTTTCTAGGTCGAAGGGTTTGGGCTGGGCGTTGAGTCAGTCAGTCAGTCAGGAATTCTCTTTTTATTTATATAGTTAGGTAACTCGTTAGCTATTGGCTAGTCTGACGTAAATGAAGTAACTAGTTTGTAATCTTATCTGTTGAGGAAAACACTGCATGATGCTAATGCTAATTATTTTAATACACTTTGTTTATGTAAGCCAGCTACAAATAGTAAATTAATCTGCACTGTTTACAGTGTAAAAAATTCATAAATATTGAAGAAGATCTCAGAAAAAGTAGGTAGAAGGAATGAATGTAGGCCGCATCATTATCTTTACCAGTAATTATGGTTTTTGTTGATTACAATGTTTTGTTAGACTGAGAGAAATCTTATCATGAAATAAAAGCTTATCAGGCCTGTTTTTACCGAAATAATTCTCATTATAATATGAAATTACATGTGACACATTACAAGCGACAGCAATAAAACAGACACGATCCAGGAGTGCTAGCCGACGTTCGCACGGCCGTAATAATATCGCGGCGATTTTTTTTTTGCGCACTGGATTTTCAACGCTTTGCTTAGCGCCGAGAGTTGAAAATTCAACAGTGTGTTTTTTCGACGCGCTGGGATGCACTCTGTTGTTGTTAGGTTGGATTCTCGAAGCTCGGTTCAACACCGAGAGTTGAAAATCCAGTGCGCAATAAAATCCCGCCGCAATATTTTTACGTAGGTGCGAACATCGGCTTATTGTTTGATTCGTACTGGTGACACCTAAGATTAATATGTGAAGACAGAGTTACAAAAATGGATCCTTCTGAGAGTGAACCCGAGAATGCAAAAGTAGAGTTAAATAAAGAAGACACTGATGAATCTTCTCCTCTGAAACCAAACCCAGAAGAAACTGAAACAGTTGAAAAAAATGAAGAGAAAAAGAAGTTAACTTTCAGAGAAAGACTGAAACTAATCAAAGATAACACAACTGTAGAACCATTAATGGTATGCTATGTTATTCCTGGTATACTCACATCGTTAGCGACACAGAATTTAAATTTAGAAAAAGCCTGCAGAGTCAATCTGAATTACAGCACAGAAATATGTGATGCACTGAATTCAAGGCAAACGGAAAATTATACATTTGAGGAACAAGAAGTACAAAGAGTAACAGCAAGTGTCACATTGTGGAAGAATATAGTACAAACAGTGTTCCCTGTGATAGTAATGCTTTTCGTTGGAGCTTGGAGTGATAAGACTGGAAAAAGAAAAGCAATTATCATGCTACCGATAGTTGGAGAAGTTTTGTCTTGCCTTGGCTTAATCTTGAACACTTATTTCTTTAACTTGCCCGTAGAAGTATCTGCGTTTGCAGAAGTGATATTTCCAGCTATAGTGGGAGGAGGGTTCACGAATTCTATTGGTGTATATAGTTATATTGGTGACATCACAACTGTAGAGGACAGGACCTTTAGGATGGGGTTGGTGAACATGTGCTCATCGATAGGCTATCCCATTGGAAGTGCTTTGAGCGGTGTATTGTTTGCCTGGGCAGGGTATTACGGTGTATTTTCAGTGTCATTATCCCTCCATTTGTTCAGTTTGGTATATGGATACACGTTTTTAAAAGAACCGCGGCAAAGGGCTGAAAAGAAAATTGTAAGTAAAAACCTGTTATCTTAGACTGCCATAAATTTCTGAATATTTTTTATTTATTTATATTTTTTTATTATTTTATATATTATGTGGCAAGGTTTTAACCATCAATCAATTATAGTTTATACTATAATTGATTATACTATACTCGTACTTTTCCACAGAGTTATTTTTATCCCCGCCAGTTTATTATGGTTTCGAATCGGTAACACGTAAACTATTAAAAAATAGGTTAAGTAAATTTTTGGATAAGTCCAGTTCTATATTTTTGGAACGAATTTCCTTAACGCGGCTTGCGCGCGAGTTGACTGGTAGAAACCGTCACGTACGGAAAAGCCTTATGGCCCCTTCATGCGACTTTCTCTGTCTCTCTCTCTGTGTGTCTTTCTATTATATACGAGCGTATGACAGTATCGAGAGTCGAAAACCTCAATACTGAACCAAGCTGTAATAATTTATGAAAATGATCCTTACGGAACTTCGTGCCTGACGAAGTTCCCCGGACGGCACACACTTTTTTTTTAATTTATCTGATTATCTATCCATTTACTCTCAAACAGGTCCTTACATAATATTTTTTTTATTTAAAAATTTATGAAATTTTCAGGAGATAAAGAAACACAACAAAAAGAAACACTTCCTGCGAGAATTCTTCGATGTCAGCCTAGTGACTGACACGTTTAAGGTGGCTATTAGGAAAGGACCCGGAAACAGAAGACTACTTATTTGTCTACTGCTCATTGTCATGTGCGTTGTCTATGGGCCTATGGTTGGTAAGTGCTTCATCTTCTTTATTATTTATTTATTTATAGTTAATTAAAAGGGATATACACCAATTACAATAATTAACCTAGAAACACAATACTAATATTATAATATCTACTACATACTTAATAAATAACAGTGGAAATTCTCTCATACTTTCTCTCGCAAAACTTCAGACACACTCGCATTATCTCTCTCCATTCATCGGCAAACAGATCACAATCAGGATTGACTGCCAGGAGGGCATTGAGGGCTTCCAGAGTCCGACACACCGGCGACTCTGCTCTAGCGACCGTACGACATGCTGGCCGAGCAAACAATTTGTGCCTCTTACTGTGGCGGTGACCTATATAGTTGCCAGGCACATATAATTGACAAAATAGGTTATGTAGCTCAGGACAGTCAATAAGCCTTCTGAGGATTTTGCAGGCTACCGCAATCTGATTCAAACCTCGTCTAACTTCCAAGGAATTGTAACCCAACATCCCAAAAATGTAATTCGTTGGGTACATGTACGGAAAATACTTGTGCACTTTTTTAAACAAGAACCTAAGGAAGGTTTTTTGGACCTTCTCCAGCATCAACGTTTGAGTTGCAGTGTAGGGATTCCACACACATGCACCTGCTTCTAATTTAGATCGAACCAGAGTATTATAAAGCAGTTTGATAACATGTGGGCTGTCAAAGTCACGGGCATTGCGCAGGACGAACCCTAAACGCCTGAAGGATTCCTTTGCAAGGGCGGAAATATGGTCTCTGAAAGTGAGGCCTTTGTCGAAGGTTACTCCCAAGTCTTTAATGTTAGTGACGCGAGTAATTTGTTGACCGTCTAATGTGTAGCCATGACAGATTTGAAGCAACCGTCGAGAGTATGACCAAATCAAATCAAATCAAATCACTTTTTA
This sequence comes from Cosmia pyralina, assembly GCA_946251885.1. NCBI lineage: Eukaryota > Metazoa > Arthropoda > Insecta > Lepidoptera > Noctuidae > Cosmia > Cosmia pyralina. The sequence continues at coordinate 6,304,074 of OX276344.1, forward strand.
TTTGTTAACACAGGTAAATAAATACAGATCTTGAGTTTGGTGAACAGAACGCTATGTTATGCCCTGAGGCGTACAAATAATAATATGTTGTGCATATATCTAAATATTATGAATTTACTTAAATAAAAATAAAAAATATGTTTAAAAATCATGCATAATTAAAATTTCAAAATAAATCACAACAATTTATACAATATTATTAAAAAATTGAATGATGTTAGATTTAAATGAGGAATTATTTAGTTATAAATGTCAAAAAAAAAAAAAAAAGAAAAAGAATGATGAAAAATAACAAAAAATCCAAGTCAGAATAATTGAAAATGTCAAAAATGATTAAATGTCAATATTAGTAATAAATTTCAACCTCAAATTAATTCATCATTTAATTTATGTTTTTTCATATAACAGAAACAAAGCACTATAATGAGCCATCATTTAAAAACTCATCCAGTGTGTAGTAACATTTGTCAGTAAGCAAGCTAATAAGTGCCTTTTTGAATTGTATTAATGGCATATTCTTAATGTCATCCGGTATTTTATTATAAATTTTTGGAGCGTTGCCAAAAAAGTTTTTACGCATTAAGGCTGTTTTACATTTAACATTACAAATTTTGTTACCATATTGAGTACGCAATGGATTTCTTCTGACTGCCGATAAGCTGACAAATAAATGCGGGTTTTTTTTTTACAAACAGTGTCAATATCTTTAGTTTTTTGAAATACGGAATACAGCTATCCGTCATTTTTAACCCACACATAGACCTCACACAGCGTTTCTGCATCCTAAATACAACCTCCCTATTAGCTGACTGCCCCCAGAAAATAATACCGTACCGTAAAACAGAAGCTGCAAGTCCATGGTATGCTTTTAACAATGTCTCAATATTAACCTTTTTTGAAAGTTGGAATAGTGCATATGCAGATTTACTTAGTCTTTTACATATTATGTCAGTATGAATGTTCCAAGTCAATTTATTATCAATAGTAATTCCTAAGAATTTAGCACTATCAACTTCCAGAATTTTATGGCCTTTATAATTGATATTAATGTTATTATTTTCACGGCGCTGATGGTATTGCATGATGTTGGTCTTGCTTAGGTTAATTTTCAAATTGTTATCCTTAAGCCAGTTTATTATTTTAGTCAAAGATTCATTAATATCATTTTCATAATTATTTATGTCATTGCATTCTATTATAGCTGTGCTGTCATCTGCAAAAAGAACCATCTTATGCTGAATTATTTTTGGAAGATCATTGATGTAGATCAGAAATAGAGGTGGTGCTAATACGCCACCTTGAGGTACGCCATATTTTATGGGTCTTTGCTTTGAGTAGAATACAGTTTCTAATTTGGTTTTGGGACATAATCGAGAGACTTCAGTGCATTGAACTCTATCAGTTAAATATGATTCTATCAATTTTAGGACATTTCCCCTTACGCCGTAGCCATACAGCTTTTGCAGCAATATCCCATGGTCAACATAGTCGAAAGCTTTCGTCATATCAGTAAATATAGTACAAATTGGATTATTTTTATCAACTGATGTCATAATATTATTAATTAAATCAAACAATGCCAAGTTAATATTTATGTTTTTGCGAAAACCTTTCTGTTCACTGCAGAATAAGTTATATTTTTCAAAATATGTGTATATGGAGTTGTATATAACATTCTCAAAAACTTTGGACAAGACCGAAATTTTTGCAATGGGTCTATAGTTTATCATATTCGTTTTGTCACCTTTCTTAAGTAAAGGTTTAATAATAACTTTTTTTAAGCTGTTTGGAAATATGCCATCAGCAATGCAAAGATTAATGATGTGTGCTAATGGCTGTGCTATATTTTCCTTTACGTACTTTAGGACTTTAGTGCATACACCATCCCAACCAACAGTATTCGTATTTTTTAGATTATAGATAATTTTTATAATGTCATTTTTAGAAACCGGTGGCATAAATAAAGATTGTGATGAAAGATTATCAAAACCATTACCATTAATCTTATTAGAATTTATATTATTTACAATTGTGTCAATAAAGTAATTATTAAATTCATTAGCAATGTCAATAGGGTGTGTAAAAGTTAAATTGTCTCTGTTTATAGCCATAATTTGTTCCTGTGGTAGGCACGTTTTAGATTTATTAATAACTTGCCAAGCAGCTTTAGATTTATTCTGAGAAGAGCTTATAAAATAATTGTTTTGGGCTTTCTGAGTCAATTTTATAATTTTTTTATAGAGAGTGGAGTATTTCTTTAGATTATTCTTATTTGTTGAGCTAGGGTTAAATCGATATTTCCAAAGTAAATGTCTTTGTTTCTGGCTGCACATCTTTATCCCTCGAGATATCCACTTAGTATTTCTATTTAATTTGATAGTTACTGTCTTTTCTGGAAAGCATAATTTATAAAATAATAAGAAATCGTCCATGAAGGCTTCAAAAGACACGTTTGCATCTTTAGCATTAAAAACTTCTACGAAAGATAAACTGCCTAGGAGATTTTTAAATTTAATCAAATTATCTTCAGAGTTCAGTATTTGACATGTGTGATCCGAGAGCGCTAGATCTAAGATTTCAGCTTTGCAGCCCCTTTTGTAATTATGTGCAAAATTATCGATGCAGGTATTACTACTGAGTCTTGTTGGTTTGTACAGTGCTAGTTTTAAATTATATTGTAAGAGGAAATATTCAAATTCAAGAGTAATTTTATTTCTCTTTATTACGTCAATGTTAAAATCTCCCGCAAGAATAATGTTTTTATTTGTCCGAGAACTAAGCCTTTTTAGTATAATGTCCAATTTTTCATAAAATAATACATAATTATGTTTAGGTACCCTGTATACAGAAATAATAATAATATTATAAGATATAAGTTCTACAGCGCAACATTCAAATAATCCTGAAATCGATTGTTTGGCTGCGTCAGTTAGTATTCGATATTGCAGTCCTGCTCTGACAAAGATGCATGTACCTCCTCGTTTCGTATTTCTTGAATAGTAAGTAGCTAGATAAAAGTTAGGCATATACATTAGATCCTCATTGCCTGATTCCATAAAATGTTCTGTAATGCATATAACGTCTATTGTAGTTCCCTTACTGAATAATTCTTCTAGTTTAACTGAAAGTAAATCAGACTTGTTCGCTAGACCTGCTATATTTTGGTGGAGAATATTGAGACAGTTATAGAAAAAACTGAGAATCATTTGTTGTCTGTGTGACTGGTAAAGCATTCATTTGATTTTTCTGAGAACAATCAACCTCTAAGGGTGCATCATTCAGGGCACCTATGTCTAAGACGAGATCTTGGAGATCTGATATGACAGTATTCAGGCCCTTATTGTTCAAAGTGCCATAACGATAGCTGTAAGTGTCGGAAGTATAGGGTAGATTTAAATTTGAATCCAAGATAAATGCGTAATTATATGTTTCCGCATCCATGCAAAGCAGATTATTGAACGTTTCAATTCGGCTGTTATACATTATATTACTGTTTACCATAAATTTAAACGTTGGTAAACATATTATAAAGTCTGTGTGCTTCAAAGTAACTAGTTTTTCGCGTATAAGCGATACAAGTTCAATATAGTTATACGTTTTCCTAAAATGTACTTCGCCAATATAAATAATACAATAGTCATTATATGTAAAGTTTCGTACTTTTCCGTCAATATTATCTAATAAAAGGTTCAGACTACAGTTAGGCTTGCGATAATGGCATGTTTCAAAATTATATAATTGCGTTCTCTGTGCGATCTTGTATATTCTGTTGGAAGTTTCACAACTAAGTAGACATATTTTGTGTTTTAAAGGTGAGACAGTTTGATCTATACGTGGTATTTTTTCTTGAGAAGTGCTTGAGAGACATAGGTTGTTATCTTCGCTTTTGTTCGTCAATATTGCGTGTGTAGGTGTACAGTCTGTGCTCATGTCCTCCACAGTTTGTGTCTGTTTTGTTTTTGTGGAATTACTTGTATTTTTCTGTGGTGTTTGTTTTTTCTGTTTTACTGGACTGTAAGTTATCTTCTTGTAAATATCATTTTTCTTTATTAAGTCATCGTTAGCCTGCCTCAAATTTTTATTTTCTAACGATAATAATTCAACTTCAATGTGTGCACTATTTAATTGAGCCGTTAGTTTTCCGATCTCATCTTTTAATTTTGATAGTTGATCGTCTTCATCCTCGGATATGTCTGGCATACTATTCGAGGTGGTACAATCCAGTGTTTGTGAAATTATATCGCTGTCATCATTGTTTGGCTCTGATCTAGTGCGGGTACGACGGAAAGTTATGTTCTCCAAGAAATTCATGGTGTTAATATTTGATATTCCAAATATAAATCACAAAAACAAATCTCAACTTTCGTCGGAATCGAACTCCGGTCACGATAGTTAATCCCTTGTCGACTAGCGTAGTACCGTTGCGCCAAGTGTACAATAGTCAAAGCGTCGAAATTTTCGACCGTATGTTGACTTCGTAAGTGTATTCCAGAGTCAACAGATGTCGTTGTCTCGCAGCGACTAACACAACTAGTTATTTATTTGTGTTGTTGACACTGTTAAAGGTAAGGCAACACTAAATGCAATTAGATTCCTCAGATTTGCGAGAGATGGTGTTGTAATCGCATCAATAACTTGGTGATTCAAATAAAAAACGGATCCGTGATGAGTAACATTAAAAAAAAACGTCTCTAAACACAAAATATTGATAGGTTATCGAGGTTTTTCAACACTTGCACTTTAAATGTGGTCTATGCGAACAGATTCCTTGGTATTTTCTGTTTTGTCATTGAAATTTATGTTAGGTAGACATCGGTCGGATCGTTCCTAATTTCACGATTTGTTTAGGTATAGGCACCAAAAACTGTTAACAACACTGTCACAGCGAGTTTGTGTATCCAGCTTCACTTTTATCCACTTAGTATGGTCCAACGACTGATAACACTATTTTCCGGAATAATTTAAACGGGAGCACAACACAATGTAATGTAATCAATTGTCAATCATGACATGACGTAACACTTATCAGTATTGAAATAGAGCTTGTTCTTAATGCTCCAATGGTGGATAGAGTCAATGTCGCTCTGCAGGCGTCTACAATCATCGTCCGTCTTCACTTCCATTATTAATTTCAAGTCATCTGCATATAAAAGATATTTTGCGAAATAGATTTCCTTTGCTAGATCGTTGATCATGATCAGAAACAGAAGTGGACCCAATACTGAACCCTGGCTGACACCTGAACGCGTATTATAAGTCTCCGACTCGAAACAGCCGTGTCTGACAAATTGTTTGCGGTCGCGCAGGTAATCGGCGAAGAAGTTAAGAAAGCCTGGGGATAAACCAATGGCACATAGTTTAGTCAAAAGCACATCATTGTCGACCCGATCAAAAGCCTTGCGAAAATCGAAATAGACGACGTCAACTTGTTTACCGGAATCTAACCCTTTGGAGATGAGGTCCACATGGATCATTAGGTTAGTATCGACAGAGCGTCCGGGTCGAAAGCCGTGCTGAGCATCTAAAAGATACACATTTATCTGTTTGAGAATAATGGAATGAAGACTGTGCTCAAAAACTTTGGCAATTGTAGGAAGAACTGCAACGGGCCTATGATTTTCTACTGAAGCTTTGTCACTAGATTTGGGTATAGGAGTAACACTTTAAGTGATACTTTAAGTTGCTTAGGGTAAACACCGGATCGTAAAGCTAAGTTAAAATTATTTTATAGCATAACGCCTACATTCTATATGTGTAGTCGTATTCTATATTCTATAAGTGGGTGTACTATATGTATTCATATACCCACATTACGTGAGCTATGTAAAAGTTATTTTAAATTGGCTCGCTAAATTCCACAGACGCGATATCTAAACATGATAAAATAAAAAAAAAAACGGGTGAAGTGCGTGTCTAGACCACGCACAACGAAGGGTTCCGTAGTTGAAAAGAATTTATCCCAAAAACAAACTTAACATTGTAATCCCAAAAATATTTTTTTTATGTGATAAAATTACAATTTAACCATTGTCGCACTTTTTCTTTACTTGTGCTGTAAGACCTTGTTTCATGCCAAATTTCATGATTTTAGGACAACGGGAAGTACCCTTATAGGTTTTGATTTACATGCGAGTATCAAAATATGTCGCATAAATGCCCGTATTTTTTTATTGCGTTGACTTAGAAGCTTGAATTTTATAAGATACTTAGGAGCTATATACATACTTATTTTATATTAATTTCAACTTGATACCTCCACGCGTTCCTGAGAAAAAGGGTCTTGATGGACTTACAGACTCGACAATATTTTTGATGTGATAACATTACAAATTAACTATTTTCGTATTTTTTCCTTTACTTGTGCTGTAAGACCTTGCTTCTTGCCAAATTTCAAAATTCTTGGACAACGGGAAGTACCCTTTATGTTTTGATTTACTTGTGAGTTTCAAAATAGGTCGCATAAATGGCCGTATTTTTTTATTCAGTTGACTTAGAAGCTTGATTTTTTAGAACTCCAAGGGACCATAAACTTATGTCTTTCATATTAATTGCAATTTGATACCTCGATGCGTTCCTGAGAAAGTTCCAATAAAACATAAGAAGACAGTTTTTCTCAACTCATACTTCAAGTACCAACACTAACAGCGGTCATTGACCTCCCAAAAGAAACATGAAGTCGTTTTATTTTATCGTTTTTAGTTATCGATACCCATCACTTCTGCGGAGTTTAGCTTGCCAATTTAAAATAACCCTGTATTACCATCCACCAGGTACGCACGGCTACAGATCAAGCTATACATTTCCAGTATAAGCTGATCTCGCATTGTATAGGATTTCCTTATAATGAGAGCTCAGTGTAAACTGGAAATGTATAGCTTGAACTGTAGCCGTGCGTACCTATCCAGACTCCAGGCTGCTACTGAGAAATTCCTAGTGGAAAAATCCAATAACACTGCCTGGGTTTTTTTTTTGTGGATGGGAAATCATCAAATGACTTCTGCTCTGGGTGGAGCGGGAGGCCGTGTCAGACTTTTACTGACTAAAACCCACTCGTGTTCGTTCAGTTGCCTGTACCAGGGCCACGGTATCTCTTTCGAACAACCCGCGACCCCGGGCGCATCGGCCCTATCTCGGACCCCATCATTGCTAACATTTCTTTGATGCGCGCGTGGAACACGACGCGCCGTCGATCCGGGCCTGGTCCTTACCGGACAGCGAGCTACCCATTACTCGCCGTCCGCAAGCCCGCACCTACGGTGGCCGGGAATCGGCTATCGATTCCCACCACCCAGGGCGTCTCCTGCGGCGACTAGGGGCGTGAGGGCGCGGAAGTTGCCTCTCCCTCACGTGTTCCGCCTCCTCCTTCGCGAGCATTACTGCTTTGCACAAGGAGGTACGTTGCCTGACCTGGGAATTGAACCAGGACCCCAAGCTTTATTTCCTTTTTCTCCACTAACTCTTTTCCACCTGTATGTTTTGTTACGTTTTGTTCTTGTTCTTTTCGGGTCCCGGGTGTCATTCTTGGATCTGTGACAGTCTTTACGGGTCGTCAGAAACCCGAAATTCTGACTACCAGTCTTACCGCGTGGTATCGTATTACCCAGTAACTGGGTTGTGGAGGTCCAATAGGCAGTCACTCCATGTAAAATTCTGGTATTCAGCTGCATCCTGTTAGACTGGAAGCCGAGCAACATAGTTGGGAAAAGGCTAAGCAGAAGATGATGATGTTTTGTTACATGATGAATAGAGTGCAGCTACTAATAGGTATATTGTAAAATTTTAGGAGAAGTCACAATATTGTACCTGTTCACAAGGTACAAGTTCCACTGGGACGACGTTCAGTTCAGTATGTGGTCTACCTACGTCATTATCACCAATTTGTTAGGTGAGTAATGCAAATTTATTGGAACGAAGTTCCTTAACGCGGCTTGTGGTAGGAGTAAACTGGCAGAAATTGTGACGTCACGAAAAAGCATTATGCCGTCAGTTTCAAGCAAGGGTTATTTTGTAGCTTGCTATATACTATTCTAGATGGCTCTGAAAGTGAATGGAACTTCATTCCAACCGGATGTCCCAGGACACCTCCTGACTTATTTTTTTATTGAGTATGAAACCATGGTCAAGAGCTTTTGAGACGAGATCATAATCTCAATATATCTCAGTCAGTAGTCAGTTTATGTCACAGTAAGATGGTTGCAGCCGTGATATAGTCATATCCCTAGGGATATAGCTATCTACCGGGATATAGTTACATGAAAACTGTCGGAGTGCCCTAATACTTACGAGTATGTTCCTAGTGAGTAGTTATATTCCTAGTAAGATAGTTATGAACCACTTTCATATAACTATATCCCAGTAGATAGCTATATCCCTAGAGATAAAATTATATCACGGCTACAACCATCTTACTGTGACATATACTTTCTTGCGACAATTTCTTAACTTAGTCCTGCTACTATTTGACTGATTGGCTTTGTTACCAGTTCATGAGTTATTCTTATAAAGATACAATAAGAGACGAGAAGAATTATTGTTTTACATGAACATCAACACGCCGTGTCGAGCCATTGTTCGCCACTAAAACTTATTTTTAAATATGAATGATATTTTCCAGGAACATTCTTCTCAATAACCCTGTTCAGCAACTACTTGAAGCTGGACGATGCGTTGCTCGGTATCATATCAAATACCAGTAAGATCACGGCAGCCTTCGCCTATGCTTTCGCTAGGAGCACCTGGGAGATCTATTTAGGTAAGTAATATTTATTTTTGCATTTTTAACAAGCTTTTATTTAACTTGCCTTGCTGTTAAGCAAAAACGTGTATGCTCTTGTTATTTTTTTGTATTTTACCATCTTTTAATACCATGTTTTTAAGCAAATATACACTTCTGGACACATCTATTGGCCCACCTTAGAGTTTAGGTTTCGATGGCCCCTACCGAAATATGATTGCTAGATTGAACAAAAACTGTTGATGCAGTTTTAAACCTGATACATTTTACCATCTTTTTCGATCGTATTGTTTTAAATTTGAATTCAGAATACCATACGACATGGAGCTACGCCTAACAAGTCGGATATGCGCCTTGTTAAAGGCAATCGATTTTTGAATAAAAAACATGTTTTATCAAATAAAGGTTTAATTTAATAACGCGTGTTGCCTCCATGGGCATCTACCACAGCTCTCATACGATTAGGCATAGAGTTTATCAACCGCTCTATGAAATTTTGAGGGATCATCTCCCATTCCTCTTCTATGGCAGTTTTCAACTCCTGCATCGTCTGGGCAACTGGCTGACGAGCCCTAACACGTCTTTTTAGCTCGTCCCACATGTGCTCAATGGGGTTCATGCCTGGGCTTCTGGCTGGCCAGTCCATAACTGTGATGTTCACATCCCGAAGATATTCCCTGACGATGCCGGCCGCATGGGCTCTTGCATTATCATGCATAAAAAGGAAATTTGGGCCCACATAGTCCGCGTATGGTATCACGTGAGGTTCTAAGCACTCACGAATGTACCTTTCAGCATTTAATGTTGGCAGCCGTGGTCCTGTAACAACCTCAAGTTGAGTTTTGCCGCTCGCGGATATACCGCCCCAGACAGTCCATGAGCCACCGCCATAAGCAACCCTCTCTTCAAAGCAGCATTGTGCGAAACGCTCTCCCTTACGTCGGTAGACCTTCTTCCTTCCATCATTGCCATGTAACACAATTTTAGACTCATCAGAAAAGAGTACACGGCTCCAATCTTGCTGTGTCCAATTTAAATGACTGCGTGCGAAATGAAGGCGCGCTGTTCGGTGGGCTCGCGTTAGTTTGGGGCCATTAGCTGGCTTGTGTGGTACCATATCGCGTTCTTTTAACCTTCTCCGAACAGTTCGAGCGCTCACAGATACTCCGTGGAAGTCGCGAAGTTGGTTTTGTATCTCAATGGAGGTAAGGTGACGATTTCTCAAGCTGGTCGTCACGATGAATCGATCCTGCCTTTCAGTTGTGACCCGAGATCGTGGCCTTCCTTGGCGACGAACAAAGCCGCCAGTCTCTAGGTACCTCCGATAAACATTTCGGACCGCAGATCGACTTAAATTAAGTTGATCACTCACGTTTCTTTGGCTGTGTCCGGCCTGAATAAGTGCCACAGCTTGGGCGGCGACTTCAGGTGAAGTATCCATAGATTATTGATAGAACCTCACCTTAATGTTAAGAATAAGTAATGTTTGTTGCAAAACCAAAGATATCAATCACTTTTTCAAGAATTAAATCCAAGTAAACCAATAAAACCAAGTTTTCTTAGTATAGAACTTTTGTTGGGACGTGATGTAGGTTCTATAGTGAGAAATTAAATGTCCATTCAGATTTACACTATGAATTTAATAATGTATTTACTACAACTAAACACGGTACAATTACTTATGATGATTAGTATGAAATGATATATATGATGATTGACGCGAGTAGCCGTTAGTAAACGACTATGTAATATGTGTTGTCGTGACAACGCGTGACTTCGAACTTAAGATGACGGTGAACGTCTTAGATACTTATAAGCTCGCAAGTGGCGTGCATGTGTGGGTAAACATACCACTACATGTCCTCCCCCCTTTGATAAAGATAATTTAATAAAAGGGTAAACAAATAATTATCAAACAACAATGAGCAAAGTGTAAACATAATAACATTGCAAATACCTAATAAAATGTTTTGGTGTAAAAGTGTATAACTTATACCTAACTCTTAATTAATAAACAATAAGACTCTACGCTAACATGAGACATATAAAAACAACATTAGACAAATGGATACTTAAACTTAAGTCATTTTGTAAAAAAAATTAAAATACATTGGTCATAATGTAACTACTTGATACAAAAGGTTCTTAAACAAAAAAGGTTTTAAACTTAAGATTTAACTAAGTGGTAACGATAACACAAAAATAAATATGTTACAAGTTGATATAATTAGTATGAGAACGCCACAGAATTCTTTGTTTTGTTGGTCTATTTTAAAACACAACACTTCACCGCACTTCTCACTTGATATGTTTATGACTTTGGGACTGGCGACAAAAAATGTTTTAGATGGCAAATCTCACGGTCTTTTTCACGACGCGACCCGATCTTGTAGTGACAGATGGTTCAGTTTTCTCAAGTGAGGTCGATTTGGTTCCAACCGGTGCTAACGCTGTTGTTTTGGGCGAAACAAAAACGTCATGTGGCGACTGAATTGCAGGGCTATTAATTATAACATAAGCAGGTTTGAGACGATCGAGAGAAATAGTGACTTTTCGAGAACCTACTTGTACGTCGTAATGTTTTTTGCTTCGTATTAGGATTTTATACGGACCTTCGTACGGCGGTGTTAACGAACGTTTGACTTCGTTTTTAATGAACACGTAGTCAGATTTAGTCAAATCTTTGTGCACGAAAATGTTTCTGTTATCAGTTGGTATTCTTGTGGTCGGTTTAATGCTCGCTAATGTTTCCATGAGTTTGCAGGTATAATGTGTGTTGTTGATGTCTGCTTCGGTGGGAACAAAAAAATCTCCGGGTAGACGCATAGATTTACCGTAGGTCATCTGAGCAGGGCTGTATCCTGAGTCTTCTTTAACGGTATTGCGCATTCCTAATAACACGATAGGTAATTGTTGTGACCATTGATTGCTGTTATCGCAACGTGTCATGATGGAAGCTTTTAGCGTTCGGTGCATCCTTTCGACATGTCCATTTGCCTTTGGGTTGTATGCTGTTGTCCTAATCTTTTCTATTCCAAGTAGTTTGGTCAGCTGTTTGAAAAGATTGGATTCGAATTGACGACCTTGATCCGAAGTTATTTTTGCAGGGCAACCAAAACGTGCTATCCAATGCTCGAGTAGAGCTTTCGCGACGGTTTCAGCGCTTATGTCCTTTACAGGAACGACTTCGGGCCATTTTGTATGACGATCAATGATTGTGACACAGTATGTGTATCCATCGGAAGGTGGTAATGGTCCAATTAAATCTATATGAACGTGCTCGAAACGGTCTGATTTTTCGAACTCTCCTAGAGGTGTGATTGTATGTCTTTGTACTTTACATTTCTGGCATTGTATGCAACTTTTTACAAAGTTTGCAACGTCAGAGTTCATGTTAGGCCAAAAATAGCGCTGGGCGATAAGGCGACGCGTAGCGGCTACTCCAGGGTGGTTAAGTGCGTGGACACTTGAAATCGCTTTTTCTCGAAACTCCGACGGTAAATAAAGTCGCGCTGATGACGTTGATGTTTCGAACGTAAGCTCATGGTTTGCATATGGCATGCGGAACAATTTAAATTCCAAGTTAGGTTTTTGCTTTAGTAATGATAATTCTGTATCTTCGACTTGGCTTTTGTATAATTGTTCATAATCGAAAATATCATGTAAATGAATCTCTTCTATTCTTGAAAGAGCGTCGGCGGCGTTATTGAGCTCGCCTTTAACGTACTCAATTTTGCTGCAAAACTGCGAAATAAAATCTAATTGACGAAGACGTCTTGGTGGATCGGATTTAGATTCTTTTTTTGATAAAGCAAATGTTAACGGCTTGTGATCGGTTAACACTGTGAGATCACGCCCTTCAATCATATACCGAAAGTGTTTTATTGCCATGTACATAGCTAATAATTCCCTGTCGTAGGTACTGTATTTTGTCTGGGCGCTACTTAGTTTTTTTTGAATAAAATCCTAGTGGCTCTAACCGTTTGTTGACTAGTTGATGAAGTGCTGCGCCAACGCAGGTATTCGCTGCGTCGGTCATTAAAATAAGTTTGGATGATGAGTCTGGATGCGTGAGAGTGACAGCTTCACTTATGTGATGTTTGCATTGATCAAATGCGTTGACTGCTTCTTCGGTCCAAGCGATTTTAGTCTTGTCTTTTTTCTTAGCGTTGTGTAAGTAATTGTCTAAAATAGTTTGAGTGTCGGCGGCTTTAGGAATGCTCATTCGGTAAAAATTTATAAGACCGAGGAAGCGCCTCAGTTCTTCGATGGTTTCGGGTTGCGGATAGTTATTGATAGCTTTGACCTTTTCTTCGTCCGGCCGTATGCCATCACAGCTAACGCGATAACCGAGAAATGTAAGTTCGGATTTCCCAAATTCGCATTTAGACGTGTTGATTGTGACGCCAAATTCACTAAGTCGCTTGAACACCTCTTTGAGATCATGAATGTGACATTCTTCTGATTCTGAAGCAATAAGTATATCGTCCAGGTAACAAAACGTATTGTGAGTATTTTTCAAAACTTCATTGATAAATCTTTGAAACGTCTGTGCAGCATTTCTCAGACCGAAGCTCATTTTCGTAAACTCGAACAAACCAAATGGAGTTATTATTGCGGTTTTCGGTATGTCCGCGGGTGCGACGCTTATATTATGGTAAGCACGTCGAATATCAATTTTAGATAAAACTTTTTTATTTTTGAGGATGTATGTAAAATCCGTTAAACGAGGAATCGGGTAGCGGTCGGGCTCGGTGATTGCGTTTAAACGACGGTAATCACCGCACGGGCGTAATTCATCGTTTTTCTTTTGAACGACGTGTAAAGCATTTGCCCATGGGCTGGATGACGGCCTGCATATTCCTAAATCTACCATTCGCTGGAATTCGTCCTTTGCCGCTTTGTATTTTGCAGCGTTAAGTGGACGTGCTTTTTCGTAAACAGGTGGGCCATGAGTACATATATGATGCGTTACGTTGTGTTTGGGTGGGTCCTTGAAACACTCGCTCTTAGTGAGGTCTGGGAACTCTGTTAAAATACAGTGATATTTATTATCCGAGTCGATGACCTTTATTGTAGGTATATTTGAGGCATCTTCTACGTTAGTGTTCCTAGAGAGTAGAGTGACTTTGTCAATTAACTTTTTTGCATGAAGATCAACAAGCAATTGATGTTTGGCTAGGAAATCTGCCCCAATAATGCACCGCTGTACATCAGCCAAGACAAATTCCCAGGTAAAAGCTCGGCGTAAGCCAAGGTCCAAAGTCATTTTCTGAGTCCCATATGTTTTGATTGTGGTCCCATTAGCAGCAAATAATGTAAAATCGGCGGGCTGACGATTCACGTTTTTATAGGTAATAACTGAAATATCAGCGCCGGTGTCAATAAGAAAATGTGTACCACTTTTCCAGTCGGTGACGCTCAAGCGATATGTTCCTTCGACACCTACACTCGCCAAGGCAGGTGTCGGCTTTAGTTTAACGCATTTTTGATGCATTGATCGTCGCCGCATTTCTTGGCGTTATCCCCATAAATATAGTGATAGAAGCACTTGTAATGTTTGTCTCCCGGTTGCGCTATTTGACGCCTGTATCTATTTTGATTGTCAAGATACCGAGAGCGTGATCGTGACCGTGATCGCGACCGTGATCGCGACTGATAAATGCCACGACTCTTATTTTCCTCCTCTGACACTCTGAGACTCCTCTGGCGCGTGTTTTGTAGATCGCTAATATTTGTATTTACCGCGGCAATTTGTTTAATTAAATTATTAAATTGTTCTTCTGTTGATTGTTTAGGTATAGCGACCGGATTTAGAGAGCAGACTTCAGATGGCCGTGAAGTTTCCATGATCTTATCAGCAATTGCTACGACGTTGTCCAACGTAACATCGCAGATCGTGACTACTGCGCGGACTGTTTCAGGCAGGCGATCTAACCACAAAATTTTGATCGTGTCCTCGGGAATTTTGTTTCTTCCGAGTTCTCGCATTTTACGAAGGAGTTGAGTGGGTCATTGATCCCCTAGCTCGACTTTCGTAAGCAATGTGTGTAATTGCTGGGATTCGGATTCTTCATATGCCGAAATTAACCTATCCTTTAGTGCTTGATATTTACCATTTGCGGGTGGGCTCTCGAGAATGTCACTAATTTGACCCAATTCGTCTCGACCTAACTTAGCTATAACTAATTGGTATTTATGTAAGTCACCTGCTTTTTGTGCACCGATTATGGCCTCAAACTGATGGAACCACAGTCGTGGACGCGCTGCCCAGAAGTCGGCGATGCGGGAGTTGATGGTGATCGCCCCCGTCTCTGGCGGCTGGTGCTGGTCTATGGTATAACACGGACCAGCTTGCTGAGGTGCGTTGACACTACCAGGTGTGGCGGCAGCCGTGGCGGCTGTGTGCTCAGGATCGATGGTAACTTTATAGTCAGCGGCAGCAGCAGTGTTAGGGTTGACCATTTTGAAGGTTTGTAAAATAGTTCACAGTAACAATACAAACAAAATCTACGTCTGTATTGAACGCAATTGCACTCGCGGATCAAAGTATGAAACCGTATTATTTCATTCACGTCGGGGTCACCAATATAGAACTTTTGTTGGGACGTGATGTAGGTTCTATAGTGAGAAATTAAATGTCCATTCAGATTTACACTATGAATTTAATAATGTATTTACTACAACTAAACACGGTACAATTACTTATGATGATTAGTATGAAATGATATATATGATGATTGACGCGAGTAGCCGTTAGTAAACGACTATGTAATATGTGTTGTCGTGACAACGCGTGACTTCGAACTTAAGATGACGGTGAACGTCTTAGATACTTATAAGCTCGCAAGTGGCGTGCATGTGTGGGTAAACATACCACTACATTAGTATTCGATTGTTTGATATCAACAAACAGGCTCCAAATTGTCTTTTGTTTCTTTAAATTCTGTGTTCAAAATTCAAAAAAAGACTATTGAATGAAATTGTGAATGTGCCAGGTTCAAAACTGCATAAAAACTTTTTGCTCGACCTAATATAAAATTTTAGCTAGGACCAAACGAAACTGAAAATACAAGGTGGGCCAAAAGATGTGTCCAGAAGTGTATATTATTTTGTTCTATTCTAATTGTACACACGGCTGCATATCAAGAACTTGCACTATGCATTTCCAGTTTACCCTGACCTCTCATTGTAAGGAAATCCTATACAACGCGAGATCAGCTTATACTGGAAATGTATAGCTTGATCTGTAGCCGTGCGTATGTGCGGGTGAAATCTGGCTTGTGAATTTTGACCAGCAATCGAGCTGTGGTATACATAGAAACATATAAGAATTAAATACAATGGTAACTCCCTCGACCTAGTCACAATAAATATATGGACAGTGAGGAAACTATACGTACAAACGATTGAAACGGCACACTCACACAGACGCGCGCACCTACGAGGCCCCAAGCGATAGTCGCGGTGCTCTCAGTATATTTGTTGTGGCTTAGGGGTCTCATCGATGCGCGTGTCTGTGTGTGTACCGTCTCGTGCGTTTGTCGTAGTTTCTCTACTGTCCATATTTATATTGTGACCTAGTGCCGTAGCCAGAATCGTCTTCGTCCGAGACAACTCCTCAACGGTTAATAGACTTCCGTAAAGAATAAAACTAATGTTTTCTGTTTTATATCCACAGCACCCATAATAGACATGTTGAGTGGGATCTCGTACATCGCAATGCAGTCCATTGCCACGAAGCTAGTGGACGAAGAAGAATTTGGTAAGTACATGTGATTCCGCATTTAGCATATATTCCACATCTTATAGCTTACTCACCTAAGACTACTCATTTGTGCTTATAGAGGTATGAGGAACAGTGTGTAAAGTTCACTCATCCTCCATAGAAAATCAAAAAACAACTAAAAATAATGGATCTAAACTCTCACAACCTGAAAAACAAAAAAAAAAAAATACATTCATTAAAATTTAATGAATGTATTTTTTTTTTTTTTTTTATAGTGATTATTTAATAATCCCTATTGTCATTACACTACCCGACTCACACTCAATAATCGATCACTCATTCATCTACCAAGCCTTATCTCTGCATACATATTCACTCTCACTCGCACCCTTAAGAGGTACACACATACCCCCATTCTCACCAATCATACACTTACACATACATGTTCTCTCACACACACACTCACACACATTGCACACCGGCACATAAATGTATGACTTAACCTCCCTCGCGCTAAACACTCTGGCTGCAGCTATACCTACATGATAAACTGCCCTGTATGGCCTAACACTGTCTCGTATGATACAGGACTACCTAGTTTAGGAGACAGGGTTACATGATCTGTGTAGATTTATGAAGCCGTGTTTTGTTGTTTTGTACATCTGCTCTTGTGCAGAGATTTATTACACACACAAGATTCATGATAGCATGAATCTTGTGTGTGTAATAAATATTATTCTTATTCTTAAAAGGGAGGATCCTCCGACCAGACGAATGTTGTGTCTGGTGGGCAGCTGCCCGACGGTTGATGTCGCGATGTTGTATAATGCCAGTCGCGCGGTAAACTCTGCTAGTGCGATGAAGGATTTGTGTGACGTCAGGTGTTGGATGCGTAGTTCGCATATAGCGTTGTAGATGCCACCACATACTCATCATCATCCCTCTAATTTCTACCAATTTGGTGTTAGCGTACATTATGTGCTGTTGTGGTGTTAGCGTACAAAGGCGGACTTAATGGATTTAGGATGCTTGCATAAGTATACGGGTTTTCTGGTCCCGATTTATCGGGACAGGTCGGTGATAGGTACAGATCAACCCACGAGTGTCACGGTACCGAACAACCTATTTCATTATGTGCTACAGAAAGTATGGCACTATTTTATCCGCACCGATCGGTAAGTAAGTCGCAACGGATCGGCAGTTGTGACTTATCCGAACTGAGAGCCTGTATGCTTTATGCAAACACCCTTAAGGTCATTAGCACACATATCAATTCGGAAAGTGATCGTCACCGTATCGCCTTTCGCCTCCACCGTGTCCCGAGGCGAGACGATTACGTTACGATTCCGATTAGTGTGCGTTGCAGTAGGGAGTTTCATACAAAGAACACTGCACGGCTCGAGTTGATACGGTTACGACCTTTCCCAGTTGATATGTGTGGTTATGACCCTTAGGCATTGTTTACCGGTCAATCAAGGGTGATGGAGAAATAATTTAGAAGGTGCATTATGTGAATATCTTCTTCTTCGACTCATCTATAGAGATGAGTAACAAAAATTAGCCGTCATCTCAATATAACCATTCATCTAGCTTAATCATGTTTCACACAAACCATCCAATAACCTACTATCACACTAATATTATAAAAGCGAAAGTTTGTGAGTGTGTGTGTATGTTTGTTACTTCTTCACGCTCAAACGGCTGGACCGATTTGGATGAAATTTGGTATGTAGATAGTTTATTCCCTACATTAACATATAGATTCCTTTTTATCCCAGTTTACGCGGGTGAAACCGCGGGGCGCAGCTAGTAATATTATAAACGCTAAAGTTTGTGAGGATGGATGGATGGAGGTTTGTTACTCTTTTACGCAAAAACTATTTGAATGGATATTGACGAAATTTGTCATAGGTATATATAGTTTATAACCTGGATTTACACAAAGTATACTTTGTATCCCGATAAACCTGCGTGTTCAAGACTTACGCGGGTGAAACCACGGGGCGCTGCTAGTATTTTATATAGTTTTGTTCTACCAAACTAATGAATAAACTTTGACTTTTTCAGGCAAGTTAAACTCTCTCTTCGGGTTAGTAGAAGCCATGGTTCCCTTAATGTATGGGCCCCTCTACTCCCGCGTCTATATGGCAACCATCAACATTTTCCCGGGAGCTGTCTACATATTAGGAGCATTTTTGACGTTGCCTGCTTTTGCCATATTTGGGTAAGGAGACTATAATATGCATACTTAAATATTCAGTGCGTAGTTCAAACATTACCCAAAAATTATTGTATAAGGGCCTCAGGGTGCGTTTCCACCGGGCTTGCGGACGACGAGTAATGGGTAGCTCACCGTCCAGTAAGGACCAGGCCCGGGTCGACGGCGCGTTGTGTTCCACGCGCGGCTCTAAGAGATGTCAGCAGTGACGGGGTCCAATAGGGCCGATGCCGCCGGGGTCGCGGGTTGTTCGAAAGAGATAGCGTGGCCCTGGCACGGGCAACTGAAGGAACACGGGTGGGTTTTAGTCAGTAAAAGTCTGACACGCCCTCCCGCTGCGCCCAGAGCGGGAGAAGTCATTTGATGATTTCCCATCCACAAAAAAAAGGGTGCGTTTCCACTGACGCGGAATCGTCCAATCACAGAAGAGACAAGAGATGCGATGAGGATTTCAATCATTATGATTGGTTAGTTCCTGCACGTCTCCGCTCCGCTCCGCCCAGCTCCGCGTCAGTGGAAACGCACTCTAAGACCTTCATGCTAGGTAATCGTGTGATGTTTTTTTTTTTAGTACACTATTGTAAAAAGCGTTAGATTGTTTGTCCACCGCACCGGGAACGGGACCTCAACGAGAAAACAGATGACGGCGCCGAAGTAGCGACAGTACATTTACTATGGCGCCGTCATCTGTTTTCTCGTTGACGTCCCGTTTCCAGTGCGCTGGACAAACAGAATTATTCCACTCTTCTATCAAGTGGGGCTCCCGATTTATCAAATAGGTTTGGAGAAAGGCGACTAAAGAATCATGTTTATAGGAAAATGTTGTCCTCAATTACTCTTAAATGAAACTGTTATTCGAAGCTTAGTTATTCTTATTTTTTTTAGGGATGAAAACTTTTAAAATTTTAAACCTTACAATTTATTCGCAGGTGGATGTATTTCCAACACAAAAAGGAAATACTGAAAAACGAAGCAGCGATAGAAGACAGTGAAAAACAACAGGATGAGGAATTAAAATTTAATGAGTAATATTGCTTTGGTTCTTTTATTATTATTTTTTGAGTTAAATGCGCAAGTGAGTTTGTTTGTTTGTTACGCTTTGACGTTAAAACGGCTGAACGGATTTGGATGAAATTTGGCACAAGGGTATCCTACCCATGGCCTGGAGGCTAATTTTCATCATGGATGGCAGACGAAGTCGCGGGAAATTATTTTATATACTTGGTAAGTACCAGTATAATATGTCAGAGACCCCTGATTTCTCCTAGTAGTAGGTATACCTACAAAATTTAAAATTATTTTACTAAGTCCCACTGGCACCACAAATCACTTTGCAATTGCTTAAACAACAATCAAAAAAATCAATCAATCAACCAATCAATCAATTTAAATCAACAATCAATCATTATTTGCTGTATGAAGCAAATGGAATACGTAAGGAACGTAGCAGGTGGCGTTCCGTAGTTTCTGCCTACCCCCATGGGAAGAAGGAGTGAGTTTATGTATGTGTACATGTGTACATTCAAATTAGCAGAAACAGAACGATGTTTTAAATTCTTTTAGCGGTAAACGTACTTATTTAGTAATTGTCCACCACCACGTCAACGAGAAACGAGATTATTCGAACCGAACGTGACGTCCTGGTGGTGGTGTGCGGTGGTCATGCGGCCCTATGGCCGCATGACCACCGCATGTAAATGTATGAATCGCTACTTCGGCGCCGTCATCTAGTTCTCGTTGACGACCCGTTGACGTGGCGGTGGACAAACGGCTTACATGTGAGAATAGACCGACTACAGTCCTATCACAATTATTTTACCTATGAAAGCAGTAACCCAATAGCAAGCTTATCGTAATGAAAATAAAGATCAATGTATTTTTGTCAGTGATGCAATATCAGACCTAAAATAACTGAAAGGACTGTAGGTTCGTCATTGCAAAGGCGACAGGTTGTCGCCCCGAGACAGATTGTGCTAACACTTTATCAGAGTTTATCCAATTAAAAGCTTCTAAAATAGATTTATTGTAGTGAAAAAAAAGCTTTCAATTCATAGATTGTTTGATAAAAATAACTTTTTAACGTTACTTTATTTTTTAGCTTTTTCAATATATTATGGATTTACAAAACCTATTTAAGATAACATTAAGAAAATACGTAATTCTATCAAAACAATTAATTATCAAGTTTTACGCTAAGTGACTACTAAAACACAAACACATACATACATAACAAAACACACATAACAAAATTGTTATATTATAAGATAACCATAAGCATTAAGATGTAAATATTAAATGATACGTCTGATAACGGCAATTATAGAGAAAATAGAACCTTAATAGTTTCCATAATTCCTCATAATACCTTTACTGCTGAATAAACATCTAACTTATTGAAGAGTAGCTTTGCATGTGACCTTGTTATACTTACTCGATATCTACAATTTGTGTAGTGTAAGAACGATAATAACAGAAACGCAAAAAGTTACGATACAAATTCATGCGTTGCGTTTGACGCGGTGCTACAGCAATACCATGTCGTAGTAATGTCGTAGCGCGTAGCGTCTGCGTCGTAGCGCAGGATTTTCGTAGAGCGCAGTGTTGTAGAGCAGTTATATCGTAGCGCAGTAATTTCGTAGTGCGTAGTGTAGTAGCACATTTTGTAGTGTCATGTGGAATATTCATCGCTGTGCGAGCTTACCTTTAATCGACCCTAAAACTTAAAAAAAAAAAATTCATCATCTGCTTAGCCTTTTCCCAACTATGTTGGGGTCGGCATCCAGTCTAACCGGCTGCAGCTGAATACCATTATTCTACATGGAACGACTGCCTATCTGACCTCCACAACTGGGTAATACGATACCCCTTGACAATAAAATCAATCAATCTGCCTAGCCTTTTCCTAACTATGTTGGGGTCGGCATCCAGTCTAACCGGCTGCAGCTGAATACCATTATTCTACATGGAACGACTGCTTAGCTGACCTCCACAACTGGGTAATACAATAACCCTTGGCAATAAAATCAATCAATCTGCCTAGCCTTTTCCTAACTATGTTGGGGTCGGCATCCAGTCTAACCGGCTGCAGCTGAATACCATTATTCTACATGGAACGACTGCTTAGCTGACCTCCACAACTGGGTAATACAATAACCCTTGGCAATAAAATCAATCAATCTGCCTAGCCTTTTCCTAACTATGTTGGGGTCGGCATCCAGTCTAACCGGCTGCAGCTGAATACCATTATTCTACATGGAACGACTGCCTATCTGACCTCCACAACTGGGTAATACGATACCCCTTGGCAATAAAATCAATCAATCTGCCTAGCCTTTTCCCAACTATGTTGGGGTCGGCTTCCAGTCTAACCGGATGCAGCTGAATACCATTATTTTACATGGAGCGACTGCCTATCTGACCTCCACAACCCATTAACTGGGTAATACGATACCCCTTGGTAAGACTGATCGTCAGACTTTCGGGCTTCTGACGACCCGTAACGACTGTCAAAGGTCCAAGAACGAGAGCCGGGACCAACGGCTTAACGTGCTTTCCGAGGCACGGAGGAGTCTCGGTATGTAAAGATGGTCACCCAACCACGGACCAACCCCGGCAAGCGTAGCTTAACCTGATGGATCGACCCGTGCGGCTGTTATTACTTAGCCACGAGCTCCTCTCCTCCCTTGGCAATACAAAACCGAAAAACAATTGTAGGTAAAGTCTATTACAATCTTTATATATAAAACAAAGTCTGTTTGTTCGAACACTTAGGTATAACACGAGAACGGCTGGACCGATTTTCATGGTTTTTAATTTGTTGTATTTCTCTCCGTCCCGAATAGCAGAATAACTATTAAAAACATTGGAAAATTAACGAAAAAAAATAAAAGGAAAATAATTCCAATATTAGATGTTTATGGGTTTCGTAACTGTCAAACATTTAATGTTCATCCCATCGATACGGTAAACCCTCCCCTCAAATTAAAGAACGTATTTAAATAAAGGTTTCGAATCGACAACTTCCACAATATTCGGATAATGGCGTATTTTAGATTTTAAAAATGTAGAATAATTAATGTCAGCACCTAATGAAAAAGGATTGACATTGGTTGTCAAACATTTATGCGTGCGTTCAAAAATGTATTTTGTGTAAACCATGTGTAAACTAAGTCTTTTTCATATTTTTTACTTTTTTATTTTAAATTTATTCCGGTATTTTACTTTCGAGCAAAAAATCCTAGTTCAATTCTTAAAATATAAATTCAGTTTTCCTACACAACTCAAAATATTCTCAGCTTGCACCTTCGGCAAACTTCACGCGTTTACATTAGAATATTCATAGCTAAGATAGGACAACGTATGTCGGGTCAGCTAGTTACTATATACGCTAACGTAAAAAAAGCATATAGAATAAAAAAGAAAAACAAAAACCCAACAATGTGAGTATAAGTACATAATATATTCATCACTTGACCTGATTGATCAATCAATTACTCCCGATGGCTTAAACAAAGCCCACCAATACATCTTGCACGGTTTATTTTTAAAGCAATATCCATTAAATTTTATTTTAATTGCTCTGCCTGTTGCTTTTCGTTGTCCTCTCTCAGGGCTTCGTTTCTCAATCTATCTTTTTTGTGTTCAAAGTACAGCCACCTGTAAATAAATTGCATGCTTTAAAGTTAAAAGGTTTTTTGAATAATCCCTCTTAAAAATTATATTAATGTAATTATAGTGAAAGACTGGAGAAGTGACTTTATTGGATTTTTTTTTGGCGGCAGAAATAGAAAGAAGGAAAGAAAAGAAAAGAAAGAAGAAGTATTTATTGTGACTCGCACAGGAAGATCACCAACTAAACTAAAAACACAATAATAAAAGTCTTGACACTTAGATGTGTCCACCACACATCTAAGTGTCAAGATTGCTGGTAGTCTTTAACGGATAGGTAAGGGGTGCGACTTACTTGTTCAGGTCAGCACAATCTCTTCGGCAATATTAAATTTGTTGAACAATAATGCCAACCCGAAGCAATTAAGATAAGATAAGATTTTTATTTTCTCACCATTATATTATAGAATACACAATACACCATGAATACATACATACATACACACACACACACACACACACACACACACACACACACACACACACATACATACACACACACACACACAAATCCATACATACATTTTAATATTGTGGGAGACTAAACTAGGTTCTAGGCCTGTATTTCAGGACACCAGGTCCACACAATTACTACGCATATACGGCTTTCATTTGGCTCGTGGCGATCATGTTCGGGTCGGCTCGGCACAGTTAGAACTAAGCCGAGCGATTTTTTCCCGAACATATTTATAATGAATTCGAATTCGATTTTGCCGCCGGGCCGCGGCTTTGCCGAATTATGCGAAACAGAACTAATGTATAGCACCCCCAAGTCTTTTTGTGGTAGTGGTTATGGTATATTCATAGATTGGTAATTTCTTTTTTTTTTTTACCAGTCTTACCAAGGGGTATCGTATTATCCAGTTAATGCGTTGTGGAGGTCAGATAGGCAGTCGCTCCATGTAAAATACTGGTATTTCGCTGCAACCAGTTAGACTGGAAGCCGACCCCAACATAGTTGGGAAAAGGCTAGGCAGATTGATTGGTTTTTATTTTTTTTTATTATTATTACTTTTTCTGTCATCTGTCACGCAGGATGACACATCAAAATTTATTTTTTCAAACTAAATATATTTATTTTGAAAAAATTATTGAGTCTCAATAATATCGCAAAGAATGTGCGCAATATGTATGGAGATATGGAACTATGGAAAAGTGTCTTGACGCTGCGCGACAGCGTAAGCGTGGGTGAGCCATGGCCGCCCGTTCGAGGTCCAGCGTGCACAGGATGGATGGAAAGCAGCACATGAAGTAATTTTTTGCTCCGTTGGTGTAATTGCTGTATGGCGTTCCAGTTGGAGGATAAATAAATTGGTCTTTATCAATCAATATGCCTAGCCTTTTACCAACTATGTTGGGGTCGGATTTCAGTCTAACCGGATGCAACTGAATACCAGTCGACTGCCTATCTGACCTCCACAACCCAGTAACTGGGTAATACGATACCCCTTGGTCAGACTTTCGGGCTTCTGACAATCCGCAACGGCTGTCAAGATCCACGAATGACAGCCGGGACCACCGGCTTAACGTGCTTTCCGAGGCACGGAGGAATTCCAGTATGAAAAGATGGTCACCCATCCACGGACCAACCTCGGCAAGCGTAACATAACGAGATGGATCGACCCTTACGGTTGTTATTACTTAGCCACGAACTAAATTGGTCGTTCATCATCATCATTTCAACCGAAAGACGTCCACTGCTGGACATAGGCCATAGATTGGTGTTTATAATAATATATTAAGGTACAATTCACATCTTACCCAAATATGGCAATAGCAGGCAATGTCATTAATGCTCCTAATAAGAAGACAGCACCTGGCAGAATGTTGAGGGTCGCCATGTAGACCCGGGAGTAGAGGGGCCCGTATAGCAAGGGCATTGTGGCTTCTGCCAGTCCAAAGAGAGAGTTCACCTTTCCTGAAGAATTAAATATAGCATTAGAAAGGTAGATACAATACACATAAATTTTATTTATTTTAGTTTTTTTTTTTTTTTTAAACTTTTATCATTGTGTTTTTAGTTTAGTTAGTGTGCAAGTCACAATAAATACTTTTTCTTTCTTTCTTTATAAAGCTTATTCATAAAAGTAGCAAGTCATATAAAATGTAAATTATTCACTCTTTACAACTTTGCAGGTTGCCTTATACAGGGTGAGTTTTCAATGATCAGCCAAATTTTCACAGGGCGTTCTACCCGTGAATATGAACAACTTTTACTATAGGATCAACTTCAAAATCACGAAAAAAAACAGCTGTTTCATACAAAAGTTACCCACTCGACCAAAATGTATGAAACAGCTGATTTTTTTTTTCGTGATTTCAAAGTTTGACATTGTTTGTGGCTAATGCTTTTTTTTAATTCTAACTTTTTTCACTCTTCTTCACCATGACCACAAATGAATGAATTCCATCAGTTAAGATATTACAGTAAATAGTGTGACTAGAAAATGCACAGTATTTTTTTCTAAATAAAAAATCGCATCATACGTACTACTTTGGATATATTTTTTTGTTTTTTTGTTTGGAACGGCCTTAAGGTCTATTACATGCTATTTCAAGGTTATCCAATAATTACCTGACACTGTATAGACTTGTAGTCAACCAACATTGTACCATTATTTTTAAACATTTAGGGCACATTTCTCGATGTCTAATAAATTAAAAAATGGAACAGAATTCGTATAAAATTATCTGCCAAGTAAGTTAATAGGAACTTAATCGTAGGTGATGAAACAGGCCCGAAGTCTCTTACAGCAGTCGACCTCTTGGATAAAGCTCTGAGATTAAAGTAGCGCGTCCACCGGGTCGAAATTACGGATTTGTTGCTTTTTATTGATTTTTATAGTACTGCGTGCACTGGATCAGCAAATCTGCGGCAGAGACCGGTATTTCTGCCGATGACGTCATCCGCAGTGAATGCGCCCAGTGTTACCAGAAACGATCAATTGTAACTGTCAATTTTTAAGTGATTGATGCACACTGATGCGCACATTGAATTGAACAACAAACAAAAACATGTTTAATTAAAATTACTTTCAAATGAATAACTAAGGGCCGGTTTCTTGATCCGTAGTTAACTCAACCAGTATGTTAAAAATAATAACTAATGGTTCAATTTGGTTCACATTTTACCAAAATCTCACCGTTAGTTACCATTTTTAACTATTGGTTGAGTTAACTACGGATCAAGAAACCGGACCTAATAGAACACATAAAAATATTTGATCACTATTATTCCGCGACCTGTCGCAATACGAACAATTCTAGGTACCTACATATAAATCCCTATCAAAATAAAATAGCCCTAAGCCATACATGTATTGGTTATTTTACCTTAGAAATGGGAAATCCCTAAAAGTGGAAACACTGGTTGATATAGCCGATGCAAAATCCGACTTCAGTGGACGCACCCTATCGGCATTTTGGAAATCCGACCGGATTTACAAAACGCCTATAGGATGCGTCCGCTCTGTACGGTGCGTACACTCCGATCCCGACCCAATGGACGCGCAACATAACTCGAGCTGTAATGGATGACGCCAACCCGCACTGGGCCCGCGTGGTGGATTACGGCCCACTCCCTCTCACAGAGAAGAGGCCTGTGTCGCAGCAGTGACAACATTATAAGCTGATTCTGTTATGGATGACGCATACATAATTTGAGTTTTCTAGGTATATTATCATGATTGCCCAGCTCTCATGCACTAAGTTGTGGGTCCAAATCTGGGCAAATACCAATGTGATTTTTTCAATTCATATGACGTACTTTCTGAGTTTATCTTGGACATTACTGACATCAGTGAAGGACAAAATCGTGAGGAAACCTTGACTTATAGTTAATCTAATCCAGAAATGCTCGTACCTTATCTGTATGAGAAGGGTCTTTGCCATGCAGTGGGACAATAATAGTTTGGTATTATGAGGTACATTGTTCCATCGTGATCGTGGTGCTAATGATTTAGTGCTAAGTATATTATCAGCGGATTACTCACCAAATTCTTCTCCATTCACTAACTTTGTGGCAATTGACCGCATTGCAATAAACGAAGTGCCATTCAAGATTTCTAGAAGAGGTGCTGTGAACAGAAAATGGCTATGATCAGTTACTGCGTTACTGTTGGAAATAAAGAATTAACTAAGAGGACTACAGGACCTAAACGTAACTAAGCAAAAGCAAGTTTTATAATGTCCAAAAGTATAAGATCCATTGTAGTAAACAAAATCAGAGAAATATATGATATTCTTCAGGATATATTCTAGTTAGATAGTGTGTTGAAAACGTAAGACAACTAATTTGATACGTTAGAAAAAAATCACGAAGATGCCTCTAAAAATTTCTTATATCGATTAAAAAACATAAGTACATGAAATCATTCTGATTTTTTGTCCGATTATTCTACAAGTAATATAATAACGTAACAGTGTTTTAATTTTTTAGTGGAATCAATAGATTTTTTGTAAAATAATTGCTTCATATTTTGCAATTACCAGCGTTGAGTCATCGCGCTTCTCTTTCTTTTCTATGCAATCCGACAGTGACCGCGCTTTAAAAAACAACGCTTTAATGGTATCGTGTGGGACATATAATCATCACGGTACGACAGGACTTACAGCAGTACGAGGTTCCATCGTTTCTCTTCGGAAAAACCGAAATATAGCGACTAAAATGTGATTATCGACCAATAGTAATTTATATCAACAAGGTTGATATGAGCGAGAGGCATTAAATTAAACCACATATACTTTGTATCATTTTCAGCCTCTTTACTAAAAATCTGATAAATAGAAGCAATAGTTTAGTCACAGGATTATTTTTTAGTTTTTTCTTTGTTGAAACACGACGTATCTGCCCTAACAGCTGACTAAGTATGTTATTGAAAATTCTGTCGTTTAAAGATGTATGACAGAATTTTTGACGCGACGTTACCGTTTTGTTACGCACGTCAGTGGAAGTGTCTACAAAGGATGTTCACATTATAATTAGATCATTTTTTATTTATTCGAAAAAAGTTTTTCTTATTTTTCTTCTAAACTTTTTTTTAATAGTTCCGAGTTAACACTATGCATCTATAGTATATGTGGTTTAATTTAATGCCTCTCGCTTATATCAACCTTGTATTCCCACCTAAATTATTATAGATTGAAGCACCAATTCCGTCACTCCCCTAATGGACCAGTCACATTTAATTCGGCAAAGTTCGGTTTTTCCGAAGATAAACGATGGAACATCTGAGTTCTGTCGTACTGTACATAATATTATGTTATATTATAGGTTGAAAGTTGATTGGGGTAGGTAATAACTAGCGAAATGTGGGTGTACTGTAGGTTAATTTCTGTCCAACCCTTCCTGGAAATAGGCGTGATGTTATGTTTATGTAATTAGGTCACAGAAAGACGCTGATGTCTTATCACACAATTCCATTCAATTCTGTTTGAGTGTGTGGTCTACCCACTTCATTGTATATCTTCACTGATACAACGTGTTGTTTTGCATCCTCGTCAAATTTAAGGATGTGGTATACTGAACAACTTTTTCCATGGCACCAACATCGTAATCGCAAAAAAAATAATCAGCCGTCCCATACGTTGAAATTTTTTTCGCGATTACGATGTTGGTCCCATGGAGAAAGTTGTTTGGTTTGATGTCCTGCACCACATCCTGAAATTCGAAGAGGATGCAAAACGACACGTTGTATCTATGGTTATGTCTGAGAAGCTGACTGGAATAGCAAAATTTGATATATTTATTTATTTAGTACAGCTATGAGCCCTTATTACTAAATTAAAATACCTATCAAAATGCAGACAAAATTGTGAATTCTGACTCGTAACCTAATATTAGATAACCAATTCGTTATCTCAATAATTTTCTGACGTCTAAAATAATATTGAAAACCAACATTTCAATTTTGATTTATGTTAGTGAGGCGTATACATGGCACTTTTTTTTTAATATTAAACTTTTTAACCGACATCTAAAAGTAGGAGGTTATTAATTCGACTGAATGTTTTTGGAACGAAGTTCTTTAAGGACGCTGTTACAAATGGGTAGTCAAATCAATACTTTTTTACACAAAAGTATGTTTATTCAATAAAATGCTTTACATTTTTATAATGTTTTTTGGCCAAATTGTTGATAGATGTGCATGGTATGATTGTGAACTATAAATATAATTCTAAATAAGTACATTTTCTCAATAAATGTACCGAAGTAAAAATTTTCTTTCCGGTACATTTATTGAGAATCTGTACCTATCTAAAATTATATTTATAGTTCAACGTGCAACGTAAATAAATGAATTTTGAATATGGGGGTCATTTCTGGGGGCCAAATAATATCATTTTTAAAAAAGTTTTGCAAACTGTACTGTGTGATTCACCAAATGAAAGGACATACTGTGAGGGCCTCAATTATATTTTTTATAATTTTAAAATAATATATTGTTTTAAAGTTATTCAAGAAAATTGACCATTCCCCCCTTATCTCCGAAACTAATGAGCCTAAAATTTAAAAAAATACAGAAAGTAGTTCTATAGCCATAGATTACACGAAAACCTATAAGAAGTCCATGGTCTTAAAATAACATGGTAAATCTCTCAATATTGTGCATACAAACTTACATTTGCAGTTGGAATGTCTGAGAGAACATGTTTTTCAACTGCAATGTTAAGTTTATTCTGGGGATAAATTCGTCCCAACTACGGAACCCTTCAGTGTGCGTGGTCCGACACGCACTTTGCCGGTTTTTTACCTAAACTATTAACTAACTCGCACACTATGCAGCATGTGATGCGATAAACGCAAAGACAGACTGCGGCTGACAATTTTCATATATTTTGTTTGTAGCTCCGCACACTAGGCGTCCCCAGTTGCAGTGTCGCAACGATTATGATTGGGGGGGAGTCGCACTCTCTCACTACTTGTCGCAGCGTCCGATGCACGGTGCACGCGCACTCCCAGGTCAGCGTCTTGTCGTCGAACTGTCACAGTAGCATGTCGCATGGTGTGCGAGGTGATTTATTCTTTGCCCCCGTTTTTATTTTTGTTGAACCGTGCTTGCCATTGGCGGCCTCACAACCCTAGCCCAAATTCAGCTATTTAAAATTATATTCAATCATAATACGTCATTTTTATATTCAATATTAAATTATTGAAATCTCAAGATAAACTATTTGTTCTCTAGTTTCACATTATATCGAAAAAGTTACTTTATTTGGGCCTTAATCAATTTTATCAATAAGTGCGCTTATTGAAATATAAATAAACAATTGACCTTAGGATGGAAGGTGACTTTTGGGATTTAGATTACAAATGTCTATCGTTTTACTTTGAGACAAAGGCGTAGATAATATCTTCCAGATGACAAACAAATGCGACACGATCCCGATTTTCTCAAACTGATTGATAAAATGACATATTTATATTTCATCCCTGTTTCGCACGGTTTTTACGACTTGACAAAACATCGAAATTTCATTATTATACATTTTAATATTAACTTATTATAGACTTAAACATTCCGGAATAAATTCTCTAAATAATAGTGAAAACCGCGTCAAAATCTGTTGCGTAGTTTAGCAGAACAACGCGGTCACACTGACAAACACGAAAAGTGACTAATTTATAATTATGTAAAGATATACAGGGTTACTGGTAACTCGACCACTTTGTTGCAGGATGCCGTAGTAGGGTTCAAATGCAACAAATTAAGCCATCAAATGTTTTACCGAAATTCAGTAGTTTTTTCGTAATTTTTATTTTTGTCAGACAAAAATTACGTAAAATAAAACGTTTAATTAGTGATCTTTGCCAAAGTTTTAGGCATTTTTGAACTTTTGATTATTAGCAAAGATCTGCTATTGCATCAGCTATATTACTAGCTTAAATTCCAGAATAGTCGCACCGTAAATCATTTTTAAATTGGATTTTTCATATAAAAATTAAAAATCTAAATAACTCAAAAACTACTGAATTTCGGTAGAACATTTGGTGGGTTAATTTGTTGCATTTTAACCCTACTATGACGTCCTGCAAGGAAGTGGTCGAGTTACCAGTAACCTTGTAGAATGCGAAGCACCATCATCTGTCTAGCCTTTTCCCAACTATGCTGGGGTTGGCTTCCAGTCTAACTGGATGCCAATCAGATAGGCAGTCGCTCCATGTAAAATACTGGTATTCAGCTGCATCGGTCCGATACCCCTTGGTAAGACAAGTTTTCCCAACTATGTTGGGGTCGGCTTCCAGTCTAACCGGATGCAGCTGAATACAAGTCTTTTATATGGAGCGACTGTCTATCTGACCTACACAACCTAGTGACTGGGTAACACAATACCGCTTGGTAAGACTGGTTGTCAGACTTTCGGGCTTCTGACGACCCGTAACGACTGTCAAAGATCCACGAATGACAGCTGGGACCAACAGCTTATCGTGCTTTCCGAGGCACGGAGGAGTCTCGATATGTAAAGATGGTCACCCATCCACGGACCAACCCTGCCAAGCGTAGCCTAACCTGGTCGATCGACCCGTGCGGCTGTTATTACTTAACCAAAGATAAAGAATTCGTAGCGTTGAAAGAAATTAAAAATTGATGAATCATGCAGCTATTTAAAAATTCATTGATCTTTTTATGTACCTAATCGTCTTCAGCTGTACCTACTATTGATCTTTTTATCATTAATTAAATGCTATTTTTATTTAATCTTGATATCAATGAAGGGAATGACACATTTATTGTTAATTGTTGTAGACGAGATAAAGTAATTGCTGATAACCTTCGCATCTTATCAGTAGACAAATACTGCACACAAATAGTGTGCGAGATAATTATATCGTAACTAAGAATGACTTCTTAGTTTGTCTGGAGCTCTTATGTGGAGTTTTAATAAACATTGCATAAAATACCTATTATCTAAGATAGTTTTTATATTACTAGCAATTTAAAAAAAAAAAGTTGAGAGGTGTCAAGGGACACCCGGATGGAACGAAGTTCCTTTCGATTAATTAGTGAAGGAATTGTAATTTTTTTTTTATTTTTTTTTTTTTATATCTGGCTTGTTTCTATAAGAGAGAGAGAGAGAGACAGACAGAGAAACATGCGCACGTCGCACAGCTTACAATAGCTTACTATAGCAAAAAGTGTCGTTACAACTTTTCGTGAGAATTTTTTCCGTCTAGCCACCTTTCACAACGCGCGATAAGGAACTTCGTTCCAAAAACATTAATCAATTTTATGTTTAATAACTGTACATGGCACTTAGAGACAAAAAGAAAAATTGTTTACGGAAACCGACTACGCTGTTATAATCCTCCAAAACTTATCAGTTCTATTTATAACTAACTAGCTTTTGCCAGCAGCTTCGCCAGCGTTTATGTCGGAAAATATCCCACGGGAACGTACTACCGGGAATTCCTTCCTTATTCCTTGTCTACATTATAAAGGGAACCTCTGTGCAAAATTTCTGCTTTCTATGTCCAATTGTTAGGGCTGGGCGTTGTTGAGTCAGTCAATCAGTCAGTCGGGGCTTCTCTTTTTATTTATATAGATAGATAGATAGATAATCATTTTTATCTGTATAACACAATAACATTTATCAAGTAGGGGTCATAGTCCTTCCATATTAGCCACCCAAACCCATAACCCAATATTTTGTTTAAATGTTGTTGGGAATTGAACCCAACACGCGGTCGTCACGAGCAAGCTGCGTGATCAACGCGCCATGGCCCTCCGGCAAGCAGAGGCGCGGCGCAGCGGGGGGACACGGCTCAACACTCGCTTCCTCGTACTCCGCCGCGACGGACGACCCTCCTCTCTAAAGTTAATTAGTATTGTTTTGTTCGGGAACTATTCGTATTGTTAGACGACAATATACCTGTCTTAATTTTGATACAGTCCGCTCTTTCATTGCTCCCCGCGCTAACAATGTTCTGCAATAGTACTGCACCAACCGAGGGTTGTCCTTGGGTGACCTTGGATAGAGCAAACAGCAACAGGGATAATCGACAGTTCGTGCCTCAACACTTAAAATTGCCTAAGGGGGCACTTGGCTTCGGCCCCTCATACGCCTCCAAAGATTTAAGACCCCAGGGTCCTGAGATATGTCAAAACATTTGGAAATAATTATTATTTTTAAATGTTTTATATTTATATTTTTAAATGTTTTTATATTGTTTATGTTCTAATATTTAAAAATGTAATTTTTATGTATATTAATGAAATAAAGGAGATAATATTACGTTTATTTATTTACTCTCACAATGTTTTTGTAGCACTTAACAGTTTTGAACTTATAAATTCACATTGTGAGAGCTGGTGCCTGAAATAGGTTTAAGAAAAACCTGTATTACAGTGTGTAATTAAATTAGTACATTATACTTTACATCTACATACTATAGTATCTACGTACAACAGACATTTCACAATTATCTATAAAATATAATATTTGGGCTAACATATTGATAAAAATAATTTAAAAATATATAAATCAAAAGTAACCTTCATAGACTAAGCCAGTAACAAACTCTATGAGAGAAAATTTGGAAGAAAAAGCAATGATAGCTCGACAGCCTGACATAAGTGTCATAACAATGAAAATTAAAGAAAACTAATCGTTTTAGACCGATTCGCAAAATATTAATGCAAAATCAATAAAGAAGCATGATATATACATACAGGGTGTGGCGTAATTAGTGGTCCAAAGTTAAGGGGTCGATTCACCATATATTCAACTATCTCATATCACAATTTGAACCATTTTTTTTTGCTAGGTCTCGGAATACAATTTTTTTTTAATTGACAACTTGCTTTATAATAATTATTTTTGCATTTGCATATGATAGCACATGCATTTCACAGTTATAAACAAAAAGCAAAATTAAAAAATAATGTCATTTATAGAAAATACAGCCAAATTAGTAAAGCAAGGTGTAAATTTAAACTAATAATATAAAATATTTTATTCTGAGACTGGAGAAAAATGGTTCAAATTGTGGTATGTGATAGCTAATTATACGGTGTATCGACCCCTTCACGTTGGACCACTATTTACGCCACACCCTGTATATTATGTTAATGAATGTAAAGTGTAAGTATATGGTGTAAAATGTCTGTAGTACTATAATACACACAGGTACATACCTGCCTATTATCTACTACTGCAGTGTAACTGCGCAGATGTAAAGGCCTTTACAATATCTTAGAAAATAACACGAAATAGATAGCTTATACGTCACACTAAGCAAATAGTACGAATGCATATCTTTTACCAAATACGAGTCATTAATCAATCGACGCTGACACAAGAGATCTTGTGTTAGACTTAGCAGTCAATTTTGAAAATGGATTAGGTACGAGCGAGTGTAGCCTATATCTTAAAACGTCAATTTGAAGTAAGTATTGAGTATACAAATGAAATATGGGCTTTTGTTATTTTTTATTTTGGCTCTTTTGATATACTTATTCATTTGTTTATTTTGAAATTAGTCTCTTTACAGATCATAAATAATTAGGGGTACCATTTAAGTCCGAAACCATGTCGGAATATACCCAAATTGACATGAGTGTTGCGTATTAAACCTCGTAAACAATATTAAATATGAAAATGGCCTCTTAACTTTTTGTAAAGGAAAATACAGAAACGTGTCCACGTAACATCACATGTGAATTCTCCGAAAGCGTTAGCAGGGATTTGTGGTACACTCACAGTTCGCAAGTAAGGTATTGTTCAAGTCCCACGTATTTCAGGGAGCGAAAAGGAGAAGTAGGATTAACCATTTCCAAAAAATTAACAATTGTGGTGGAACATTTTCAATATCGTCCGATTAAAACCCTTGACTTCCCCCAACTGCACAGTGGGAAAGTGGAAGACGTTCTTCACATCATGGTGGAGTGTACCCGGAACAAAGATCTCAGAGCCGAGTATTAATACACTTTAGTGTTATATTATTTGTAGATTGCAGTATTTTTAATCCATATTTTTTTTATATTCATCCTTCATTTAAAACATATTCAACCTGTTTTAAGCGCTACTTGACCGACAGTTAAGTTTGTCCTTGAAGTTTTAGAAATTTAGAACTTTTGTGTTAGATTTTCTCACGAGGGACGTAATGACATCCCCAGAAGAAGAATGGCAGATTTTTTATTACACCCAATGGATAGATCATATTTTGATCAGAAAAATCAAATCAAATTATTTATTTGCATAATACAGGTTGGTATAAACAGAAGTTAACAAATAAATATAAAGTAAGTACTCTGTATCATTACCTAATAAGGTGTACAAAGATTTATATTATTGTTAATCTAATCATCATCAATTATTAAAATTACATTACAAAATTGTTATACTAAAAAAAATTCATAATACTAAAAATGTCAAAGGTATAAAAATAAAAATTGTCAGATGAATTAAAAGACATGTCATAGACTTAACTATCAAATAAATATAGAGTTATTACTATCCTAAATTCCTCGAGTGAATTTTTATAATGATTATGCCGATTTATTAACAACGGTAATCAGTCGGATTATCCAGTAAGTGCATTCTTTTGTAAACCGGGTTCGTATTCATTCTTATTCGTTTAGATGATCGATAGCTCAGCCTCCTTCCCTCGATATTACATTTTATTTTTTTTTTATATACATATGTTTACAAACATATAAAAAGTAAAAACTCCAACTGCAAATTTAAGTTTGTAATCCCAAAAAAACATTTTTTTGTATGTGATTAAATTACAAATTATCAATTTTCGGTCTTTTTTTTTTTACTTGTACTGTAAGACCTTGCTTCTTGCCAATTATTCTAGGTAAACGATAAACGATAAGTACCCTTAGGTTTTGATTTACTTGCGAATATCAAAATTATGTCGCATAAATGGCCATATTTTATTATTGCGTTGACTTAGAAGTTTGAATTTTTTAAAGCTTTAAGGGATCATACACCTACATATTTTAAAGTAATTTCAACTTCATACTCTCACGCGTTCCTGCGAAAAAGGGTCTTGACAGACAGACGGACAACGAAGTGATCCTAAAGGGTTCCGCTTTTCTTTTGAGGTACGGAACCCTAAAAACATAAAAACGTTATAGTAAGTAATTGAAACATAACTAAAGCTCTAAAATATAAACTATAAACCGTTTACAAAGCCGTAACAAAGCTTAATTCATTTAACATAGTATAAATGCAGTATAACTTATAGCTACTACCAAAAGTTTAGCTTCACAGTAAGGGCCCAGTGTTTACGACTTTGAGTTTAATACGTAATCCGTTGGTATACGATGTTGTTATGTAAGGATTTGGTACCTACTCAATATGTATGCCTCGATGGACTTTTGTGGTCGTAAGACTCGCAAGCTCGTGAGGTCCTGGGGTCTGGGTTCAGGTCAAGTAAAGTGATATTAAGTTTTTCCGACACAATGTCTCAGTAGCAGGCCGTAGTTTGGATCTGTGAATCTGTGTGCGTGTGTGTGTGTGTGTGTTGGTAATTGGCTCGCCCTCTATTCCCAAGAATAGGGGCGTTTTTCTTTTTATTTTTTCGTATTATTTCCGCGGTTTAATACGTGACACGTGTGACTCAAATAATACCCCTATTTATTTTGAATCTGACTTACACCTCTGCCTAATCCCCTATGGGAAAGCAGACGTGATGCTTGTTATGTTATGTCAATATATTATATTGTGTGTTAGATGAGGCAGGCCCTCCGCCTGCTTGGAAAATTCCGTGTTATGCTAGGGACAAACCTGGGCGGAATTCTGCAGTCTATCTGCGTGCGTGTTTTTGTCACCCAGTGTCGGAACATTTTAATCTATGTTGGAGTTGAATCACGCGCAGTATCCTATCAAGCGTGGACTAATTTAACATTACACAGTAATTATCTTAGATAACAAGATCCCCGGGGCCTCACATCAATAGACATTAAACTAAATACAATGATATTTTCAATAATGCTTTTATAACTGCTACGAAAAGGCTGACGCACATTCGGGCGAACCGCACCGTAATGCAACAATCCCCCAACATTACTTTCATACATTTTATATGAACCACAGTACACCACACGCAGGCCACAGCGCGCTTTTTGTAACGAAGTTCTTCAACGCGGTTTGGGGTAGGAGTAAACTGGCAGAAATTTTCACGTAACCAGAAAGCATTATGCCGTCAGTTTCAGAGCCATCTAGAATAGTTTCTAGTAAGCTAAAAACTACACTAGATGGCTCTGTTTTAAAAACAACAACAAAAACTTTTGACACTTAAAACTTGAGACCATAGATACTAGATGCCGTTGGCTCTGTATTATTGATGTTTGTTATTCAATCACGCAAAAACGGCTGAACTGATTTGCATGAAATTTGGCTCACAGATAGTTTATAACCTGGATTAACACATAGGATACTTTTATTCCGGTAGTAGGTTCCCGTGGGATAATTCCCCATCCACGCGGGCGAAGCTACGGGCAACGGCTTGTACATAATATACAACGAAAGGAACTACGTTCCAACCGGGTGTCCCCGGTGCGGCTGTAATGTGCGCTTGCCTTTATTCTACACATCATCAACTGCCTAGCATATTCCCAACTATGATGAGGTCGGCTGCCAGTCTAACAAGATGCAGCTGAATACCAGTATTTTACATGGAGCGACTGCCTATCTGACCTCCACAACCCATTAACTGGATAATACGATACCCCTTCTGACGACCCGTAATGACTGTCAAAGATCCACGAATCTCAGCCAGGACCGTGCCTTCCCAGGCACGGAGCAGTCTTAGTATGTAAAGATACCCATGACACACATATAGTCACCCACCCACGGACCAACCGCGGCAAGCGTAGCTTAACCTGATCAATCGACCCGTGCGGCTGTTATTACTTAGCCACAAGCCCCTCCTTCTTCTTCTTTTCTTCCTTCTTCTTTATTCATTTTACTTTTTTTTCTTTAATATTTTTTTTCTTTTTCCGTTTAGGATTCCGTACCTCAAAAGGAAAAAACGGAACCCTTATAGGATCACTAGTGTGTCTGTCTGTCTGTCTGTCTGTCTGTCCGTCTGTCACAGCCAATTTGCTCAGAATCTAATGAACCGATTAAGTTGAAATTTGGTACTCATATGAATTTCTGTGACCCAAACACGGACGGGTAAAGTAAGTAATGAATTTTGAATGTAGAGGTCACTTTTGGGGGCAAATAAGAAAATTAAAAAAAAAAATGTTTTGCAAACTACACCACGTGGCAAGTCAAATAAAAGGGCCTACTATGAGGGTCTCAAATATATTTTTTTTATAATTTTAAAATAAATTGTTTTGAAGTTATTTAAGAAAACATACGAAAATTGACCATTCCCCTCTTTATCTCCGAAACTGCTGAGCCTAAAATTATCAAAAAAATACAGAAAATAGATCTTTACCTGTAGATTACAGAAAAACCTATAAGAAGTCTGTGGTCTCAAAATAACATGGTAAATCTATCAATATTGTGAGTACAAACTTAAATTTACAGTTGGAATGTATGGGAGAACATGTTTTTCAACTACAATGTTAAGTTTGTTCTTAAGATAAATTCATCCCAACTACGGAACCCTTCATTGTGCGTGGTCCAACACGCACTTGGCCGGTTTTTCTTCTTTTTTTTATCTTTTATTAGTCTCTAATATTACTTACCCAAATAGATCTCCAAGTCGTTCCGAGCGAAGGCGTAAGCAAAGGCTGCAATAATCTTGCTGGTGTTTGATATAATACCGAGCAGGGTATCATCCAGCTTCAGGTAGTTGCTGAACAGAGTTATTGAAAAAAATGTTCCTGAAATATAAATTTTGCCGTCAGTAAAGTTTAGTCTATAAGATCTAGAATGGAGGATCACGGATTAATTTGTCGCCTAAGGGGCTAACTACACATTTTTCAATCTGCCTAGCCTTTTCCCAACTATGTTGGGGTCGGCTTCCAGTCTAACCGGATGCAGTTGAATACTAGTATTATAAATGGAGCGACTGCCTATCTGACCTTCACAACCCAGTAACTGGGTAATACGATACCCCTTGGTAAGATTGGTTATCAGACTTTCGGTCTTCTGACGACCCGTAACGACTGTCAAAGATCCACGAATGACAGCTGGGACCAACGGCTTAACGTGCTTTCCAAGGCACGTAGGAGTCTCGGTATGTTAAGATGGTCACCCATCTACGGACCGACCCCGGCAAGCGTAGCTTATCCTGATGGATTGACCCGTGCGGCTGTTATTACTTAGCCACGAGCTCCTCACAGCTAACTACACATAATCAACTTAATTCAGTTTTTGTCCATAGAAAACACCAGGTTTGTATGAGATTCGTATGCAT
The DNA here is from genome assembly GCA_946251885.1 of Cosmia pyralina. Taxonomy (NCBI): domain Eukaryota; kingdom Metazoa; phylum Arthropoda; class Insecta; order Lepidoptera; family Noctuidae; genus Cosmia; species Cosmia pyralina. The sequence goes on from OX276344.1 coordinate 6,343,747, forward strand.
CCGTTCAGCCGCGGAAAGCTAAACGGATGCGTACGCATCTTCATACAAAAGTGGTGGTTTTAATTGAGCTGATTAAGTGTAGTTAGTCTCTAAAACGTAAGTGTGAGAAAATAGGAATATTGTCACTTGGGCGTTTATCAAGCTAGATTTTTTCCGTATTACCACAAAACTGGGTTGATCAGTTGTTTAGGCTAAACAACCGTTTAACATGACATTTATGTATGGAGTTTGAAGAACTGTCTATAATGTCTATGTTTATGATATGTACTACTTACACTTTTGATTGGTATACGTCACAATAGCATGCAACCAACTTGCATACTTTTGTGGAAGTTAGTGACATGCGTATTTCTCGCTTTAGTAAGAAAGCATCATTTGAATGCTCACATTATCACTTAAAATCACATAATTATCTCCACATCATTTAAATTTCCTCGAACGAACTCTTTCATGCAAACAACTAAAAATAAGCTAGGTAGCTAATTTTAGGAACTTATCCAATTTACCATCTTTCCGCGTATAAATGACAAATGAAGGAAAACATCCGTTGTCTGAACACCACATTGCGCACACTGACCATTGCTACTAACGACCGGAATCTGATGATTACCTGCTTGTACGTAATGCTAATAAGGAAATAATTTACAGGTTGCTAAGATGAATTGGCACATTTACTGACCTCCAGCAGAGTATTTGTGGAAGTTTTCAATCAATCAATCAACTCAGCCAATCGCAGTCCACTGCTGGACATAGGCCTCTCCAAGGTTGCGCCACAACACCCTGTCCTCCGCCTTCCGCATCCAGTCTGCCCCAGCCACTTTCTTCAGGTCATCGGTCCATCTAGCTAGGGGGCGTCCCACACTACGCTTACCGATACGCGGTCTCCACTCTAGGACTCGTCTGCTCCACCGGCCATCGGTCCTTCGACAAACATGGCCAGCCCACTGCCACTTCAGTTTGCTTACTTTGAAAGCTATGTCAGTTACTCCGGTTCTTTTCCGGATAACTTCATTTCTGATTTTATCCTTCAAAGAAACTCCGAGCATAGCCCGCTCCATAGCGCGCTGAGCGACCTTGAATTTGTGGACCAGCCCGACCGTCAGTGTGTCACTGACGGAAGTTTTGCTAAACTACAATCCGTATGTACGGGGCCGTACTACTAAGTGAAAAAAGATCCGTTGAGAAAAAAGGATGGTACTCCGACTCTCTCTCACACTGGATAATGATCCACGATCTTATTTCAATCAATCAATCAATCAATCTTTATTTGTGAACATAGGGATACATAAAAGGTCTTAAATATGCATATTATTGTAGTCGAGCTCTATGTTCCACCAATAAAAATGGTGTACAAATAGTAATTTTTGTATCATATTATTAAAAAAAAAAAAATTAAAAAAAAAAAACAGTATTCGAGATTAAATAGTAGGTTAAGTTAAATAAATGTCAATTAAATGAAGAAATGTCAATTAAATTAAATTTTACATGCATGTCAAAGGAAGATAATATTATAGGAACTGAATCATATTTTGTCATTTAAAAAATCTTCAATAAAGTAATAGGTACGTCTTATCAATTAGAAACGAAAACAAATTACTTTTAAATTTGTGGACATTTTCTTCACTTCTTATACATTTTGGTAATTTATTATATTCACGTCATAGTACGGCCCTGGTATCATAAAATTAAGGCAATGTAGAGATAGTAGGTATCTCAGCATAACGTACGTACGTAGGTAATTTCAACATTCATACCTGTAATTTCAATGGTGTGCATAATAAAGAGTATTCTATTCTATTATATCTCAACATTGCCTTAATTTTAAGATACTATTTTATCAATTATGTGAATTTGAGTTATCATCATTCGACTATGTGACTGAGGAATCGCGGAGACAAGTGCTATCAAAAGTGTATTTACAGGTAAGGTGGCGATTTAATTACCAGCCCAGTACGTTGATTCTGTAAAATTCGAACAACAACTCGCATCTCACATCGCTATTCACTCTCACTCGTAAAATAGATGCTTTTTATTTGACATTATGAATCGGGTTCGAGTGCGAAGTGAGCGTCGAAGTGACGGGGGAATTACCTTACTGAATGCCACTTCTTACGTCATCTCTTACTCTATCTGTCAAAATCTTACGGTCACTTTAATTCAACTCGCTGACATGCTCGCAAGGGAAGCGCTAGTGTAAATTCGAATTATCAACCGAGTTTTAGAATGCCAATCAAGAAACTCACAGCGGATTCGGATTCGAAGTTTAGAATGAGGTCTTACAGAATCACACGGCTGCATCCGTTAAGGGGATGATTCTACCTGTCAAACTAAATAACTATTGCTAGGTATGTATCTCGTAGCCGATTCGTGGCAAAAAAAAAATCAAATAACAATAGACAAACTATTTCAATGTATGTCATCATCATTCTCCTTATTTCAACGATGCATGAATAAAAAGGTTTTTTTTTTTTATTATTATCATAATTTTTCAGCGAGTTTGACGCCGACACATGATCAATGCTCAACGCAAGTGCATGCAATTCACGATCCACGCACTTTTATTTAAACAATTTGCGCCCGCGGAGTTACTGTCAAACAAAATGTTTGTGAATTAACTGAACTTACCTAATAAATTGGTGACGATAGAGTATGTAGACCACATACTGTACTGAACCTCATCCCAGTTGAATCTGTATCTTGTAAACAGATACATCACCGTAAATTCTCCTGGAATTTTACATTTTATTAGTCATCATCATCATCTGGCTAGCCATTTCCCAACTATGTTGAGGTTGGCTTCCAGTCTAACCGGATGCAGCTGAATACCTACATATTATATTACATGGAGCGACTGCCTATCTGACCTCCACAAGCCAGTAACTGGGTAATACGATACCCCTTGGTAAGACTGGTTGTCATACTTTCGGGCTTCTAACGACCCGTAACGACTGTTAAAGATCCATTAATGTCAGCCGGGATCAACGGCTTAACGTGGTTTCCGTGGCACGGAGGAGTATTTACCTAGAAATGTAAATGGTCACCCATCCGCGGACCAACACCGACAAGCGTAGCTTAACCTGATAAATTGACTCGTGTAGCTGTTACTACTTAGCTACGCTGCTCTATTAATTTATTAGTACGATAGATAAATAAAATAATCTTGGTATTATATCAATCTAGGTTAAATGTTATTTTCCATACAAAGTAAAATTGTCGACACTGATAAAATAAGCGGCAGTATTCAGTACATTCAAAATTGATTCCTATTCTGCTTAGGGATCCTTTGCGTGGAAAATTCTAGACATCCCTTCCACCACGGGCCTGTGGAACGTATGAAAAGGTTCTTTATACTCTACAACCTACAAAACTTTTGCTTTAAACAATGCATATAGACCTGTATTTTTAATGTCTGCATTCATCGTCAGCGTTACTCCTGAACGTTTTAAAACACACAGGGGAATCATCGTAAGAAAATGTGTTACTGTGCAAAATTATTTAAATTAGGCGGCAGAAAAAAATACGATGTTGCTTGGAAAATATGAATTTTTAGCCATAAACTCAGTTATGGAGAAAACAAACGCTGCATTTCTTGCAAAAAAAATACCGCCTGCATTTTTGCACTGACTGAGCATATTGCTAACAAAGGCCGAAAACTGCAAAGCAATTATAAATAACTAGCTGCGCCCCGCGGTTTCACCCGCGTAGTCCGGGATAAAAAGTAGCCTATGTTTAATCCAGGGTATAAGCTATCTACATACCAAATTTCATCCAAATCGGTGCAGCCGTTTGAGTATGAAGAAGTAATAAACATACAAACACACACACTCACAAACTTTCGCCTTTATAATATTAGTGTGATACTAGCTTCCGCCCGCGGCTTCTTCCACGTGGTATGTCGGTAAAAAGTAGCCTATGTCCTTTCCCAGGGTTTAAAGTACCCCCATACCATATTTCATCAAAATTGGCTCAACCGTTTAGCCGTGAAAGTGTAACAAACAAACAAACTCACATTCGCATTTATAACATTAGGATACCCCTCCAGAAATATTTAAACGTAAGAAGCGTATTTACTTACCATGCATAGGTCCGAACACCACGCACACCACAATAAGTAACAAACAAACTCGAAGCCTCCTGTTACCAGGGCCTTTCCTGAAAGCCACCTTAAACGTCTCCATGACCAGGGCAACATCGAAGAACTCTCGAAGGAAACATTTCTTTTTGTGTTTCTTACTCTCCTGAAAAGTTTTTTATTTTATCGTGATTTCTAATTGCAACACTGCAAAATTTTTGTCAAGACATTATATTTCGCAGTGTAATTCAAAAAGAAACAAAATTACATGGCCATTTGCCAAAATAAAGGAAGATTGGATAACTTTCCTTTAAAAAATTGCTACAAAAATCGTGCTTCATGAATGATATATGCATTTAATCGTAACATTACGAAAGAACGTATCATAGAAACAAAATCTACGAGCGCGTATTTTCAAAATACTTTTTCGCTACCATCATTCAATGTAGCGAAAAATTACTTGTGACTAAGAATGTTCAATTTTGATTTAGTAACCAGAATCTCAAAATTATCAATAATACCATAAAAAATAACCTGGGATATAATTGTAATACCTTTGAACGATTAGATATAGAAAAAAATCACAAATTGCTGCGATTTAAATGACAAAGGAAAATAATTTGTTAACAAAGGGTGTCTAGGATCCATTGGACATTTAACATCTAAATTAAGTTTACTAAAATACAATCAATAACAAATTAATATAAATTACAAATTGGTTCAGAGTCACATGAACACGTACGGGTACTTACAAGTTTCTTTTCAGCCCTTTGCTTCGGATCTTCCAAACATCGGTATCCGTATATCAAACTGAACAAATACAGGGACGATGACACTGAAAATACACCATAATACCCCACCCAGGACAACATGACACCGCTCAAAGCACTTCCGATGGGATATCCTAACGACATGAACATGTTCACCAACCCTACTCTGTAGGTCCTGTTCTCTTCAGTGGTAATGTCGCCAATATAACTAAATACACCAATGAAATTCGTGAACCATCCTCCCGTTATAGCTGGGAATATAGCTTCTGTGAACGCAGACACTTCTACCGGCAAGCTAAAGAAATATGTATTCACGATGAAACCAAGACAAGCCATAAATTCTCCGACTATAGGTAGCATGATACATGCTTTCCTTTTTCCAGTCTTATCACTCCAAGCTCCAACGAATAGGATAAGTAACACAGGGATCGATGTTTGAACCACATTCTTCCACACTGCAATACTTGCTATTAGTTTTTGTACTTCTTGTTCCTCAAACGTATAATTTTCCGTTTGTCTTAAATTCAGTGCATCACATACTTCTGTACTATAATTAAGATTGACTCTGCAGGCCTTCTCCAAATTTAAATTTTGTATTGCTAACGATGCTAGGACACTGGGCATAACATAGCATGCCATAATTGGTTCTACAGTTGTGTTATCTTTTATTAGTTTCAGTCTGTCTCTGAAAGTTAACTTCTTTTTCTCTTCATTTTTTGCAACGGTTTCAGTTTCTTCTGGGTTTGGTTTCAGAGGAGAAGATTCATCAGTGTCTTCTTTATTCACCTCTTCTTTTGTGTTCTCGGGTTCACTCTTTGAAGAATCCATTTCTGTAACTGTGTCTTCACATGTCAATGTTGTATCCTAGGCGTCTGTAGTATGTAATGACTATATTCAACAACAATACCCCTGGATTGCGTCTATTTGTATTTCAACTATTTGTTGTGGTGCTTGTAATATATATTATTTTATCCGACTCAATATTTATAGTGTCTCGACTTGATAGTGATAAGGAGCCAATTGTGTGCATCTGCTTTTTATCTATGCATTCTAATACCTATCATAAAATGATTGAGGGCTTAGAATTGTAAATCTCATAATTTCCTTAACGGATGCTGGTAAACACTTATAAAATCTATTTTAGTTTTGTAATTACAAATAAATAATTTGCGTTTTCTAATTATTCGTTGTGAAATTAATAAGAAAATGTTGCGGACATGTTAATGAGACAGCATTCAACTTTTTGACGACACTGACACACACTACACTCTCGCGGAGGTCTGAATGAACGCAGCCGGGCTGGTAAAGTGGCCGTAACGAACATATTTAAGCGCCGGTGTTGCGAACCAGACGGGTTTGTGCTCCTTGCCCATTAGTATAAATAAATTGAGTTTTGGACTCCTTTCATACTTATTAAAGATTACGCTTATCACGCATAGGCGTAATGTTTTGAATTATAAGAATTGGATCGTATTGTTGTTATGATCGGGTTCATTTATTGTGTTAGATTTTTATTTAGCGTTTGAAACGATTTTGAGAAATTCGATTCAGTTCCAACTACTTTTACATTAATTATATAAATTGAAAACACTATCAGTGTTAGTAATGCTCTTTTGCAAGGAGCAGCAGATGTTTTTTTTATCTTTCAGACTAGCCTTTGCCTGCGGCATCGCCTGCGTGAATTTCGCAAATTATCCCGCGGGAACATAGGTGCTACCGGGATTAAAAGCCGTCTAGTGTTAGTGAAAACGGGCATTAATCAACTATACTTTGCCTGATCCGGGTATCGAACCCGAGATCAAACGCTCGAGTCGCACTTGCAAATCTTAATTTTAATTTTCCTTTACAAACTATTAGGTACTAGCTTCTGCCCGCGACTTCGTCCGCGTGGAAGTCGTAAGACACCACGATATACCAAAATAATAGCCACATTTTATAAAAATTCGTACAACTTTTGTAATTTTGGCCTCAGCAGCCAAAATATAAAGAGAGTCATTACTGGTGATGCGGGAGCAAGCGACGTACAGTGTGAGAAGCAGCTTGTCCTGAGGTCGACACCCGCAGCCTTCAATAGCAATTTCCCATTGCTTGCGAAATTTTTAGTTTTTAGTGAATTAATGAAAACTTGCGTTCCACTACCTACCTAATGAGTTAATGACATAACATCCATACACTGACTAATACATTCTTTAAAAATAAGGGTAGGGGGTTAGGGTGGGCTTAGGTTTATTGTGTTACCCAGTAACTGGGTTCTGAAGGTCAGATAAGCAGTCGCTCCATGTAAAATACTGGTATTCAGCTGCATCTAGTTAGACTGGAAGACAACTCCAACATAGTTGGGAAAAGGGTAAGCAGAAGAAGGGCTACCTCATATGACCACCTAATTGATCCTTCCATCCATATCAGTCGTAGGACGCTGTCATACTTAGTAGGTTACATAATTATAATAATTTAATTTAATTTATTCAGACGACCATTGATCCTATAAATTTACATTTATATTGTTAGTATGAACTTAAAAACTATGTTAGTAGGTACTTATCCACTCCCGCGCCCGGCTCCCCGCGTGACGTCATTAGGATTGTCCTTGATACTTTTTGTGTCGGCGCGTGACGGGGCGCCTAGCCACTTATACATGGCTTGCACACAAAATATTTCTATGAACGGACATTCAACTAATGAATGTTTCCTAAAGTGGATAGACTAGACTAGATTACGAATTTTGATTTAGAACAACAGATGACTAAGTCTTTTTTCAATACCCAAAAAAAATCAATTTGTTTATATTACCGCCAATAAAAAACAATTAATAAATTATTTCAAAATCTAAAGCGATAACCCTATTTTTTTTGCCTATAAGAGAGACATAATCCTCTGGGTGAGGCTCCACACCAGTGAGCTGTCTAACTTATTGCATTTAGGATGCACTGCTCCCACGCAATCTGCTTTGCCGTGAGGCTGTCTTTTTGCGCCAGGTGGCATCAAAGCCGTCTGTGCGCGACTCAGCGAACATTGTTGATGCACTGCTACATAATAAATAACACACCAAACATTATATAAAAAACGTTTATTCCAAAAGTTAGGTACAAATTCAGCTTCGGGAGAATTAACATAATAATGATCTACTATAGTTTGTTTTTTTTTTTAACAAACGAGTACCGAAAATTTTGACTGCGTTGCTATTGGTCCATGTAATCAACATAAAGTCCGTTACACACAAACCAAACGCTGTAGTTACATATACATTCAGTTAAGTCATCGACTACCTGCGCGCCGCACGTGTTTTAGTGAGTGAACCAGACGATATTATTTGTGCGTGAGTCATGGCGGACATGTCTCCTGTACAGTAAATTTTAGAAGTATTCAATATGAACGGGCCTTAACAATTTCAAAACAAAACAAAGGCGTTGGCCCCACCTCGACCAATGACCCATCTCACACTGTCAATATCGGAAATGTGGGAGAGACATAACTTAGTATTCGTTTGTTAAAAAAAACAGACTATATCTAAATTTACTATGTACCGTATGCCCATTTATATCCTACAGTTATATCCTAGAGTCAAAGTAACCCGCCCGGGTTACTTTGACTCTAGGATATAACTTTGGCCCCAATCGAGACAAACTGTTTATACTGCCCGAAGTGTCGCGACCACACAACCGAACGTCGTATGTCCTTCGTTCGATAGCTAATAGATGGCGATATAGACGCGTAGGTACTTGCAAAACTTTCTGTGGATTTAATGACACTAAACATGTCTCGATTTGGGCCAAAGTTATGCCCTAGAGTCAAAGTAATCCGCCCTTACGGTACCTAGACTATTAAAATTAGCTACCTAGATTAAAATATCTAACTCATTACTTAACCTGGATGAGCTGATATTTTCTTCTGTTTTCTGACTTCTTTTCTGTGGTCGTAGAATAGCCAGCTGAAACATCAAAGAAAAATAAATTCGATTATGTCGAGAATGTTTTGATCACATTCACCCTGATCACCCCTGATAATGATAGAAAAGGCTGATCATGATCCGTCAGTTGACCAATAGGCGGTTATTGTCATTGTAATGCCTTAAGAACTTTAAAAACCGGCCAAGTGCGTGTCGGACCACGCATAATGAAGGGTTCCGTAATTGGGGTGAATTTATCTCAAGAACAAACTTAACATTGTAGTTGAAAAACATGTTCTTCCATACATTCCAACTGTAAATGTATGTTTGTACTACAATATTGAGCGATTTACCATGTTATTTTAAGACCACAGACTTCTTATAGGTTTTTCTGTAATCTACAGGTAAGGAATTATTTTCAAAGAGATGTCAGCAGTGACGGGATCCAATAGGGCCGATGCCGCCGGGGTCGCGGGTAGTTCGAAAGAGATACCGTGGCCCTGGCACGGGCAACTGAAGGAACACGGGTGGGTTTAAGTCAGTAAAAGTCTGACACGTCCTCCCGCTCCGCCCAGAGCGGGAGAAGTCATTTGATGATTTCCCATCCACAAAAAACAAAAAAATACTATTTTCCGTTTTTTTTTTTATTTTAGGCTCAGTAGTTTCGGAGATAAGGGGGAGGAATGGTAAACTTTCGTCTATTTTCTTAAATAACTTTAAAACAATTTATTTTAGAATTATAAAAAAAAAAACATATTTGAGACCCTCATAGTAAGCCCTTTCATTTGATATATCACACGGTATAGTTTGCAAAACTTTTTTTAATTTTCTTATTTGACCCCCAAAAGTGACCCCTATATTCAAAATTCATTTATTTACTTTACCCGTCCGTGTTTGTTGGTAATCGGTCCATTAGATTCGGAGCAAATTGGCTGTGACAGACGGACAGACAGGCAGACAGACACACGAGTTATCCTATAAGGGTTCCGGTTTTTCCTTTTGAGGTACGGAACCCTAAAAATTAGAAGTGTTTTTTATAGTTCACCTCACAAAATGCTTTTAGTGCGACTTTGTAATCAGAAAGACTTCTCAAGAGACATATTATAGATCAGGCATTAATCGCTAGATTCGCCTTCAATGTTAATCGTTGTTGCTTGTTGCTTAAACAATATCATCTGCCTAGCCTTTTCCCAACTATGTTGGGGTTGGCTTCCAGTCTAACCGGATGGACCAGTATCTGACCTCCACAGCCACAGCCCAGATACTAGATTTTACGATATCCCATTGAAAGAAAGTCTGACAACAAGTGTCAGGCTTTCGAACTTCTGACTACCCGTAACGACTGTCAAAGATCCACGAAGGACAGCCGAGACCAACGGCTTAACGTGCTTTCCGAGGCACGGAGGGATCTTAGTATGTATAGATGGTCACCCATCCACATAACAACCGCGGCAAGTGTAGCTTAACCTGATCCTAAACACAATACAAGATGGCTCTATATTAAAAAAAAAACTTTTGACACTTGAAACTGACGGTATAAAGTTTTTTCGTGACGTCACGATTTCTGCCAATTTGCTCCTATCACAAGCCGCGATAGAGAACTTCGTTCCAATAGCTTCCACCATAGATATTTTATATTTCTATGGCCTCCACGAATATTTAAGGAGGATGCATTGTGGTAGCCCGCGAAATTCAAATTTTCTTGCATTGTGCAATTTGCAGGTCCGTGTCAGGTTGTATCGTGATTAAAATATGATACGCGGCAATAAAACATATGTATTTACATAATTTTAACCATACAAATCATCAATACATATCTCTAAGTTAGATTTCGTGCAGATTCATCGAACGAACGAAATCTAACGAAGCTGCACGAAATCTAACTTGGCGAGATGTATTGATGATTTGTATGGTTAAAATTATGTAAGCGTATCATATTTTGACCAAGATACAACCTGACACGGACCTGCAAATTGCATAAAACACAAGAAAATTTGAATTTCGCGGGCCACCACAGGGCAACACCCTTAATTGCACCCCAATTTATCATCACTAAGGGCCTGTTTCGCCACCTACGATTAAGTTCCTATCATTCCTATTCCTTGGCAGCTAATTTCATAGAAATTCTGCTCCATTTTTGAATTTATTCGGTAAGTAGTGTTTATTCACATAGTAGTAGTGTTTATGCACATCGTGAAATAGGCCCTAAGTATTTATTGAGGCGAGTAGTAACGCCAACTAGCACCACCATTAATAAAAAATTAATAAGTCGGAGATATGGAACATTTTGAAGTCTTGTTCGTTCAATACTTACATGAGCACAATAACAGCAGGTAAAGTCATGCTGGCACCCAAGAGAAACACAGCGCCCGGCAGCACCTCCATCGTAGCAGTATACACCCTGGTATACAGCGGCACGTAGATCAGAGGCATCAGGTTTTCTACCAGACCCACTAGGGAGTTTACTTTACCTGGAAAAATATTAAAACTTTTATAAGCATATTTGCCAAAGACAACCATTATAAACAAATTGAGAACGGGTCTTCTCGCGATATTCCTTTTCCTTTTTTTTTCTTATTTCCTTTTTTTTCTTATTTCCTTTTTTTTTCTTATTTCTTTTTTTCTTATTTCCTTTTTTTCTTATTTCCTTTTTTCTTATTTCCTTTTTTTCCTATTTCCTTATTTTCTTATTTCCTTTTTTCTTATTTCCTTTTTTTTATTTCCTTTTTTTCTTATTTCCCTTTTTTTCTTATTTCCTTTTTTTTATTTCCTTTTTTTTCTTTTTTTTTTCTTTTCCTTTTTTTTCTTTTTTTTCCTTTTTTTTCCTTTTCTCTTTCTTTTTTTTTTTGTTTGTTTATAATGAGTACAAATCGCGAAAGTTTAAAAAGTTTAACATGACCATGTTCCCAATGTACTAGAATTTCTGTTCAATTATGGGTCTTAGTAGGTTATTTTAACTTTTATTTTGTATTTTCATGTTCAGTCACACCGTGTATATTGTTTCGACCTAACGTAACCCCAACCGTTTCCTAAGGACGTTTCCCTGACCTTACAACCACCTTCAACAAATTAAGAGGCATTTTACATTTCGACCGTGATTATTGCGTAAATTGGCCAACTTTGACGTACTTATTCTGAGAAACTGAAACATTTCGACAACTTTGACTTATTATGTGGTGGAGAATAGTTATTGGTTACATAGCGGCCTCGCTTTTCGCAATTTTGTCTTATCATATAAATAAAGCCAATATTCCGAAATAATTTTTACATAAAATGCGCGACTGTATTTTTTCAAACTCGTGGATTGACTAGGTACTGTACAAAAGCAAATGAAATGAAAAATATACAGGGTGTAAGTGTAAACAGTGGCAATATTTTATAAGGGGTCATTGTACTCATCATTATGAACAACTTTTATTATGGGACCAAACCTGAAATCGCGAAAAAAAATCAGCTGTTCCCTACATTTTGACGAATTATGCGAACATAAATGTACTAAACAACAGATTTTTTTTTCGCGATTTCAGGTTTTGGTCCCATTGTAAAAGAACCCTACACCACTACTTTACTACACCCTGGGTGGTACTTACACCCTGTATAATATAGTGTTTTATTCTCTATCGGCCTCAGAATTTTGAAATAATATATGTATGGAAATAGCTATAAATAAATCCTATTCAAAACCATAAAACTACAAAAAACGCTCAGAATTAACTGGAAATTTCTCCTTACTACATTAATATTATTACGTACAATATATACCAGAATAAACATTACTTCATAAGAAATTAAAATTGCATACTAAACAAAAAATTATAAGACTCAAAATAAACATAATTACAACTGCCAAATTGCTACATAATGCGATGCGTCCCCGTGCATACTCGTACATCTAATCTGTCAAAACGCAACCTTCTGATAAGGCTCTTTTAAAGGTGGTTGTAAAGTCAGGGAAATTAATTGCTTATCAAATATTAACTACCAACTTAAACGTAATATTAAAATCATAACCGGATATTTAAATCATAACTGTCATTCTTTAAATGGCTATATATAACACGGCAAATTGACGTAGTGTATCAATTTTATAAACAATTATTTTTTCTGACGGTACAATGTCCATGCAAGTCATCCGTCGATCAGGGTAGAGACTTCAAAGAAATCTGACATAATTAATATTGATCTGAAATAATACCATTCCATGAAAAAAAAACAGCTACGGAGCATCCCCACAAATAAAAGGTCAGTCCTTGGAGAGGAATCCTGGCTTCGAGTATCAGAACAGTCAGATTAGAAGAAAGTTTTATACAGGTTCAAATTAAATTAGCTAGCGAAACTCCGCAGACGTCGTGGTAATTGATATCTCAAGAGGATAAAACAGCAAAAAAATTGATTTCATGATATTTGCTTGAAATATCAGTTAAAAAAACAATTTTTGTTTCTGTAAAATTCACTGACGTGATGAGTATTCAAAAAAAACTAATTTTTTCAACTCATACTTCGAGTGACTACACTACCAGCGGTCGTTGACCCCAAACAAAAAGTCATCAAATTTCTTTTTTTTTTTTGCTAGTTTAATTTGACTCTGTATACCTAGCACCTATGCGAATCTATGTTCCATTTCAGGTGTTACACACACAGATGACTCCAAAAATAATTTAGATAGTTGGAAATATTGGCTAAATGGATTGGTTGTCCTGTTTACCACAATGGTGCAAGTGAAGTTGACATGACATCTACATTTACAGACAAATCATTTTAATAATAAATCAACCCAGTTTTATGCTAATGCAGACTGGATGTGAAATGTCAGTTATGTACGTAAATAGATATTATTTGTTAAATAATACTAGATAATCGGAGGATTATGGACGTTGCCCGGGGCTTCGCCCGCGTGGATGTCGCAAATTATCCCACGGGTTAGAAACTAGGTATCTGTGTGCCAAATTTCATCCAAATCCGTTCAGCCGTTTTTAAGTGATTGAGTAACAAACATCCAAACATCTTCACAAACTTTCACATTTATAATATTATTAGGATAGTTTGTTCTAAAAGTAGGTATCTGATGAATGTTTAAACAAACCCTGTTCAGATTAAATTCTTACGCTTTTTTTAGTGTTCCGTACCAAAATGGTAAAAAGGAACCCTTATGGTGCGATAAGTCCACTAAAGAACAAGAAAGTCTGACAACAAGTGTCAGGCTTTCGAACTTCTGACGACCCGTAACGACTGTCAAAGATCCACGAATGACAGCCGGGACCAACGGCTTAACGTGCTTTCCGAGGCACGGAGGAGTCTCGGTATGTAAAGATAGTCACCCATCCACGGACCAACCGCGGCAAGCGTAGCTTAACCTGATGGATCGACCTGTGCGGCTGTTATTACTTACCCACGAGCTCCTTAAGTATTCAAAAGGCACTACATTTTTTAAGTGATCCTACCAATTGACATCCATAGGTACGTTTTCTGATACATTCATTTACATTTTCATCAGATTCGTTTGGAACAGACCACAATTCTTAAACCCCACGTTTCGGATACAAGCCTAGTATAATTACAAGAACCAATATGATTGTTTTAAAATCATAATACTGAGAAAAAGCTTTTCCCTTTCGTGGGGCAATTGGACATGCTGATATTATTATTGTATTGTATTATACAGGAGGAGCTCGTGGCTAAGTAATAAGAGCCGCACAGGTCGATCCATCAGGTTAAGCTACGCTTGCCGGAGTTGGTCCGTGGATGGGTGACCATCTTTACATACCGAGATTCGTCCGTGCCTCGGAAAGCACGTTAAGCCGTTGGTCCCGGCTGTCTTTCGTGGATCTTTGACAGTCGTTACGGGTCGTCAGAAGCCCGAAAGTCTGACAATCAGTCTTACCAAGGGGTATCGTATTACCCAGTTAATGGGTTGTGGAGGTCAGATAGGCAGTCGCTCCATGTAAAATAATGGTATTCAGCTGCATCTGGTTAGACTGGAAGCCGACCCCAACATAGTTGGGAAAAGGCTAGGCAGATTGATTGTATTATACAGGATGGGTCAAAAATCGTGGAGCAAACGAAACAGGGCGATAGTTGACGTTATTTGCATTAAATCAAATTGCAATCTCTGTGGCAGAGCCCTAACTTGATCTCTTCAAATGTTAGGAGTAAATCAATAAACGGTGTTTAGTTGATTATCATCACTGCAAAAGTGCATCCATGACAGTGTGGGTACTATGATTTATGAGTATTGTCACTTTATTCGATTTCTTTTTATTGTTACCTACCTACTTATCTGTTTTTATTATTTTTACCAATATTTTTTTTTTAATTTTGGATTTTTTTTAATTTTTTTTTTTTTTACTGCAAATAACCCCAACTATCGCCATGTTTCGTTTGATCCACGATTTTTCACCCACCCTGTATAGCTATAAAATCTTTACTTACCTAATTCATTAGGTTCTACTAGTTTCGAGATTATTGACCTCATTGCCAACAGCGAAGTACCATTCAGAATTTCAACCAGTGGCGCTGAAAATAAAATAAAAGTCAGTTTAGTAGCATAATAGCATAGCATAATGATAGCACCAGCGCACAATGTTCTCCCCATAATGTTCCCACTGCTGGCACACAGGCCTCCTCTCTGTGAGAGGGAGTGGGCTGTAATCTACCACGCAGCTCCTGTGAGAGTTGGTATATATGTCACAAGTCTTCGATTTTTTGGTTCTAGGATATGCCGGTTTCCTCACGATGTTTTCCTTCACCATTTTTGAGTGCAGTTGTGATGAAATTATTTACACAAAGTATAGCATCTGCTTGGGTTTAAAAAAATATATATATACGGTCGAATTGAGAAACCTCCTTGTTTTGAAGTCGATTAAAAATAAAGGAGAATGGACAAACTTGTATGGACATAGGACCAAATGGCGACTACTATGGAACCCAGAACCTAGATCACCTAATAGATCTTAATAATTATCCTGAATTGTAGATGCAAGTGCAAAGCAGGGTAAGCAGTGTAGGGCAAGTGTCTTTAAATACTGCGGGCTCAGATGAGAGTGGGTGAAGGAATATCCCGGATATTAAAAATCTACGAAACACATATAGAAGGTTGATATGAGCGAGAGGCATTAAATTAAACCACATATACTTTGTATCATTTTCAGCCTCTTTGCTTAAAATCAGATAAATAGAAGCAATAGTTTATTCACAGGATTATTTTTTAGTTTTTTCTTTGTTGAAACACGACGTATCTGCCCTAACAGCTGACTAAGTATGTTGTTGAAAATTCTGTCGTTTAAAGGTGTATGACCCTAGATAACTATGCGTAGGGACATACGCATAGTTATCTAGGGTCATACACCTTATAACGACAGAATTTTTTACACGACGTTGCCGTTTTGTTACGCACGTCAGTGGAAATGTCTACAAAGGATGTTTACATTATAATTAGATCATTAAGCTATTTTATTTGTTCGAAAAAAGTTTTTTCTTATTTTTCTTCTAAACTTTTTTTTAATAGTTCCGAGTTAACACTATGCATCTATAGTAGGTATATGTGGTTTAATTTAATGCCTCTCGCTCATATCAACCTTGTATGTTATCAGTGAAGTTAAGATATAACCTGTTGTTTATTACGTTAAATGTTTACATATAACATCACGCCTGTAATGCCTGATGGACTATATAGTAGTGTACCTATAGTACTCACACCCACATTTCGCCAGTTATGATTAAGTCATATGTAATAGGGGGCGAGCCTATTGCCAATCCAACACCGGACTACTACTGAGAAATTCCTGATATAAAAAAAACCCAATAACACTTTACCCGACCAGGGAATCGAACCCAGATTCTCATGCTCAGCAGCAGCACTTGCGACAACTCCAAAGAAGAAAAAAAAAAAGTTACAGTATGACTATAATCTAAATAAAGTTCACAATAATGAAAACATCTTACATAACCTAGGTAATAAAAAAACAAATTAAGTAGGTCAAATAAAAACAAATATATCAGCGATTTACTTATTGCGCTATTATTATTTTTTTTTTGTTTTAGAAACTATTAGAAACAAAAGACACGCATTAAATGGGTAGATAAGTAATCAGATGGAATGGTGAAGTCATTCTATCATAAAAGGGTTATCGACTAATCTACTTATAATCGAACGAGTATAGTGGAGTTTGTATGGACGTTATCAACTAAGATAACGATTGTGTGGCAATTAATCGAAGATCAGCCGGGCAAATGCGCGCACGACGAAATTTTGCCGTTGCATTATCTCGCCCCGAATTGAGAAATGGCTATGAGCAAATATAGGTAATAAAACGACAAAATTTGTCACGGTGCACATGCAAGCCTGGCTAACAGCCGGTGCTTCATTTTAAATACCTGCTA
Source organism: Cosmia pyralina (assembly GCA_946251885.1). Taxonomy (NCBI): domain Eukaryota; kingdom Metazoa; phylum Arthropoda; class Insecta; order Lepidoptera; family Noctuidae; genus Cosmia; species Cosmia pyralina. Next base: position 6,360,854 of record OX276344.1, read on the forward strand.
GCTGTCGACTTGTCGAGCGAGATAAACAAATAAAACATAAATATGGTTGGTAATTATTTTATTTAAGACCTTTCATAATCGATAGGTAACTTGCTAAGTTATACGTAGACGCCTTAGATAATAAAATTAATAGAACGCTGAATAATAATAATGAAATATTATGACGAGAATCTCGTGAAAGCTGAGAAAGATAAAAAAATCAAGTATCTTGACTTAGCACACGAGGTTGTCGACATGTGGGACGTGGACTCTGCAATCATTGTCCCGATAAACGTTACGGTTAATGGCCTCAACCAATACCTCAGAAGGCTCTCATTGCGCGGCTGGGTCAAGGGATTCAGAAAGCAGTACTCCTGGACACGGCACGCGCAGTAGGTTCTTTTCTCTAGGGCCCTGACCACCGGTAGCTTAGACCCTGTTCCCGATATCGGTGGGCTACTATTTTTTTTTTTATTTTTAAATGTTTTTTTTTTTACTTTATGTTTTTATAAAAATATTTCAAAATGTAAATTATAATTAATTATTATTTATGTATATAAATGAAATAAAGGATAATAATAATATGAATATTCTACATTTTTATAATGTACCTAATTAAATTAATCATAGAGCTATATCTACGATCACAATCCTGATTTCCACTTAGTCTAAGAAAACTGATACTAAATCTTTACAAATATGCCATGTCTCATCGACTTCCGCCTAGTTGTAAAATAGCAGGAAGTGGAACTGATTAAATGCAAAACCAGTCATATTTATAATCCGTACTGCGTTATTCATGAATACAGCAACGGATACCGGTTTCTACGAACTTACGTTTTTTTCTTTTTAAACTATTCCAAAATTAACCTTAATGACAAATATGAAAATACTAGTAAATATTCTTGTATAGTTGGGTAAATCTGTCTAAATTAACGCAAATATTTAGCACCAAAGTGATGACCATCCAAGATTGCCAAGGAACAAAAAACGATGAACGTTTTCGAGAAAAGATGGTCATAAACTAGAACTACTGATGGTTACTGGCACACACACACACACACAGTGTGAGGTGTGTGGTTGTGTGGTCCTTGGCATTGGCCAAGGATACGCATTGAAGATGACTTCACGTCGTCGGAGGAATCACGACCCTCAGTAATGAGGATTACAACGCGAGGAGGGGTGGGTGATCCAACAACGTCATTCCCGTAAATTAAATTCAAGATCACGGAGTGGCAAAAGGTAGTTACAATTGCTTGCAATCGCTTGTGGTCATCACATTTATATACACTTTCGCTTAGAAAAACCCGTACTGACCTAGACTACTCTTCTCCTTCGTCCAGTACGGGTTTTGTACAAGCTCAGTGGACTGCTGTGGACCACTTCTCCTTATTTTTATTCTTCTTCTTCTGTTGTTCTTCTTCTCTACTAAATAATTATTACTACTACTGAATATTTGGATTATTATCATTACCATTGTTGTTGTATTTATAATTGAATTTTATTCTTGACATTTATTTTTTTTTTATTTTTGACAGGAATGTTTTTAAAATGGAATTTGGATTATTATTATTTTTATTTTTTTTTTATATAGGTGTCATTTTATTTTTGACATTATATTTTTATTATAAAATTATTCATAACTATTGTTAATTAATAAGATGTTGTTATTTACTATTGTTATGTACTGGTTTTGTTTCTATTTTACACTTTGTACACGATGTATATTGGTAAGAAATAAATAACTTATGACTTATGACTATACTAGAAGTAGCAACAGTCCACTGAGCTTGTGCTTTGGACGCAGTGACTCGTACGAAGGGAGGATGAAAATGTCAGCAACGGCTTACGGTGGCCGGTTGGAAACTAAGCTGTGGCTGATGCATGTGTACTGTAGTGTGCGCCGGGCCTAATAATGAATTGGTAAAGATGTTACAGCCATATACAAATGGCTAAATCAATATTTTTCTGGATCGTGATTTTAGTATCTTCTTAGTTGCCTATAAAATCATTAGTTGGCAGGAGTAGGAGGAGTATATGATCGTAAAAATTACGAATATGTCCAAAAAATTTATAATATGTCCAAAATATTATAATAAATCGTGAAAATGGCAAATGGCATATAAATAAACAAAACAAAAACAATGATTATTTACTTACCAAGATAGAATATTTTCTCATTTGGAGCAAAACAATAGACGAAGGAAGAAGCGATCTTGCTTAGCGTCGACACGATGCCTAGCAAAGAGTCGTGCCACTGCAGGTACTTGCTGAGTACCAATATTGAGAATATTGTACCTGGAATGAAATAATTACTGTTTTCAATAGTGCATGCGAATGTCCAAGTCACCTAATCAGAAAAGGAATTGCGTGCACTCAAATCAAGGAAAATCTAATGGATATAATGCCATACTTTCTTAAAGACGAGAACAAAACCTCAAAGATCTTAGAGGCCTTCAAACCCTAAGATCTATTACTCCGTTTCGACTCCTTGTCAGTTTCTCCTTAGAACAGTTTTTTTTTCTAATTAGCAAGCTAGGCGAATGTTTTTTTTTTTCTAACTTTGGCCAGTTTTAGTCAATGTCTACAGGTGGAAACTTTTGTCCACTACGTGAATGTTATTTATGATGTATTCAGATGTAGCTGTAAGTCTTCGATGCTATAAATAAGTAAATAGTTAAGATACCAATTCATGAACGCTAGTAGAATGAATGCACTATACAGGATATTAGGTTAAACGAGGGACATACTTTAACGGAGTGTAATACTCATAAAAATTAACAACTTTTACCATGGAACTAAATAACCCTAAAATATGAAAAAATAAATCTGCTGTCTCGTACATTTTGATCGCGTAAGTTTTGCACTTTGTAGAGAACAGCTGATTTTATTTTTCATATTTCAGGGTTAGCTCCATGGTAAAAGTTGTTCATTTTCATGAGTATTACACTCCGTTGAAATATGTCCCTTGTAACAACCTGTATACACTTTACCAGCCTTGAGAGAATACAACGACCCCAAAAGTGGATTATGTAATTATATCACTGCCCAGCTGTTGTCTGGTCATCCATTTCGACACAATTAGTAATCGTACGCATGAATAATGTTGCATGCCTAGTTTACCTATGGTAGATTGTACAAGAATCACCCATATTTTTAATTGTCACCTTATTTACTGTACCTACATCTGTGCAAATAAATGCTTGCTTACTTACTTAATTGAATTATGATATCGTTGGCACACCATGAAACCTTAATTGCTTTTTCCGAGAATCACAGGAAGTGATTAGTCAGTACTACGTTGCTAGGAAAATTGGCAAGGGCTCGCTATTATACATTGTCATAGCAAACATTTTCTTCATGGTTTTTTAAAGCTAAAAGTACAGAGTAGTACTCGTATTTTAGACTAGGGCCTGTTTCACGATGTCCGAATAGCCACTACTCACCGAATAAATTCAAAAATGGAACAGATTTTGCATGAAACATGCAAAATCTGTTCCATTTTTGAATTTAAGATTGCTATAAGTAAATTAATAGGAACTTATTTGTAGGTGGTGAAACAGCCCTTAAGTAAAGGTCATTGTGTACCTGTACTAAATTTTAAATCAACTAGTAAAGATTGTATGAAAGAATATCTTAGCAAGTCAAAGTACAAAAGCCTTTTTTTATTAAGCCTGCTGAGAAAAATAAGTTCAAATATAGTTGACCGATACCGCTGTACCGCTGGGGACGAGACGCCGTAAGCTTTGACGATTGAGCGGCTTGCACTGGCCCCCCGTCTCACCACGCACACACGTAAGGCACAGTACAGCGCTTTAAGGCCAAACTATAGTGAAAAAGATGAGCTTACCAACAGTATGGGTGATGAAGTTATAAGTCTGGAACATGCTGAATTTAACTTCGTCCCAGTTAAATCTGTACCGTGTAGACATGTACATGACTGATATTTCACCTGAAATTGATAGAAAACCCTTTTAAAACTACACTCAGGCAGTTTAGACATAAACAAATATTAACCAACTCGATGACTTGTATCGATACCCAGGTCGGGCATAAGTGAAGTTACTTATTATTGGATTGTTTCCATCTATTTCTCAGTAGCAGCACAGATTAATACAGATGGGACACTCCGCAAAATCATTTAAATAAAAAGCTACTCTTGCTACGACACAATAAAGTGCAATTCGCACAACGCTTCATTACCTACAGTTATATTCTCCTACAAGTTTCCTCTCTTTCTATCGCGTAACTCTTATGTCTTCTGAATTGTTAGGGTTGTCTTGTTTTACGACGTGACATGTGAGTGAGCCCACATTGAATTGACCCAGTGAGATGAGCCCGCCGCGTACTTGTAGCTTCATACCTAAACTGCGGAGTGTCCCATCTGTATTATTCTGTGGTACGAGTAGCAGCCCGGAGTCGGGATTGGTGCCCGGTTGATGGAAAATTTTTAGTAAGTCGTTCGATGTTTAGAAGTTATATTATAAAATTGTTAGTGAATCCACTTCAATTCCAAAGGTGCGATATTTTCTTTGGGACGCATTTTGCCTTATGCGTAACAAAACTGACAAAATGTATAATAAACATGTTTGTCATTGACATGGTTACAGACCAGAAAAATAAGTGAGTAAACACAACATACTAACCGTACATAGGTCCAAAGAGTACGCTGACGACTCCCAGAAGAACACAAAGTCGTAGTCTTCTGTTCTTAGGAGCTTTCCTGACGAGCACACTCACGGTGTCTCTGACGTTCTTCAGGTCGAAGAGCACGCGGAAGAAGTGGCACTTTCCTTGACGATCATGCTGAAGAAGAATACATACAATATAACATAATAGGGCCTTGCTTCCCTGAAGGGTTGGGCAGAGCTGTAGGTATGTGTGATAGATACAATACAGAGTCATTTTAAATTGGCTAGCTAAACTCCAATGGGAATCGACACGATAAAAAAAAAACTAATAAGCTTTGATGTTTTTTTTTGGGAGGTTAGGACCACAGTTAGTGTTTTTACTTGAAGTATGAGTTGATAAAAATTGTTTTCTTATGTTTTATCGTGTTTAAATATCGATGCTCATCACGTCTGTGAAGTTTACAAATAAAAAAAAACGATTTTTTTTAAACAGATATTTCAAGGGACTACAATAACAAGTTTAAAATAACTCTGTATAGATTTCTTACAATTCAGGACCATATTTCAAGTTACAGGCATATGTGTTCTCGCCCTAATAATAATTATCAAAACGTTATGCTACTTACCTTCTTCTGCTCTCTATTCCGTTTGGGATCCCTCACTACAAAAATTAGATACATCACGTTGAAAGTCTGTATGATTGTTGTCAATCCATAGCATCCATAGTAGCCAAAGTTCTTCAACCAGATCCCACTGACCCCCATTCCAATGGGGAAAGCCACTGTCACACAAAAACTTACAAGACCTAACCTAAAAGTTCTAGTCTTGTCTGTTGTAATGGTGCTTATGAAAGCAAATGCAGTCAAAAAACAAATGCACCATCCACCAGATAGTCCCTCAATAATAGCTTCCGTGAAGATTAAGACTTCCAATGAGAGTTGCCGGAAGAAATACACGTTGATCATATTGTTGATACCAATCAGCATCTGTCCCGTAGTCGATATGATCATAAAAAACTTTCTATGCCCTGTTTTATCAGAGAAAGATCCAACAAAAAGAGCTAATACGCAGGGTATTGTAGCTGACAAGTAAGTCCTCCACGAAAGAGCTCTAGCCAGCAGCTTCTGTGTTTCTCTTTCATATTCGTTCTGACTGTCTGTATCTTGCATCTTCAGCAAATCACATATTTCGTCCGTAAAGTTGAGGTTCACCCGGCATGCCTTCTCAAGATTAAGGTTTTGTGATGCAGTCACATTGATCATAGCTGATACCACAAACATCAACAAACATGGCTCAATGGTTATATTTCTAAACATATCTACCACTTTTTCCCTAAATGTAATGTTCACCTCTTTTTCTTCATTTTCTTTGAGAGAATCTTCTTCCGTAAAGTCTTCATATTTATTCGCATCCCCTTGATTTTCTGTATCCATTTTGGAATCACCTTTTTATAATCATTTAATTCGTATAGTAATATTTGGTTTGATAATTCACTTGTAGATGTAAGTGGTGCTGAATGTGAACTGTTTGTTATATCTCACTTGTAGTCAATAAAATTATAATCATTAGCGATACATGCGTATCTGATGTAGGTATCGTACAAATATAGGGAGCGTACAATGATATGGAAGTACAGCAATAATGCGCCCGCCCACATTGTGTATATCTTAGTAGACTAATCCTAACTTATCTACTACGGTGATTGTAAAATTATCATTATCGAATTAATTGTTCTTACTGGCGTTCTATGTATTAGATATGTCTTCCATTACCTATTTTTATTTTTTTTATAGGCATTACGTTTTCAGGTCATAATGTGCTCGTTTAGATGACAAAATTAATATTTATTGATTGATCCTTATTCTTTAGGCGTTTAAATCTGAAAGTAAAAAGTTTGTTGCTGCTGTTGTGTTGTGCTGCCGTTTTGTTTGCTTTTTTTTTGTAGGCTCACCCCCTATTATATGGGACTTAAACATAGCTGGCGAAATGTGGGTGTACGACGACAACGAGAAAACATATGACTGCGCTGAAGTAGCGACAGTACATTTACTATGACGCCATCATCTGTTTTCTCGCTAACGTCCCCGTTTTTTTTTTAATTGAATTTATATTGATTTTGAATTGATAATATGTTAAATTATTATTCGTGTAATGAATACACGAATAATAATTTATCATATTAATTCTTATCTCGTTACATTTTTAAATATTTTTAAACAAAACATATAAAAAAAACATTTCAAAATATAAAAAAAATAGAGGTCCGCCGGTGTCGATAGCAGAGTCCAAGCTACCGGTGGTTAGGGCTGCAGAGACAGGAACCTTCTCATAATGCGAGCCGTATCAAGGAGTACTACCTTCTGAATCAGGCTCTTGATCCAACCGCCTAACGAAAGCCTCGAGAGATGTTGGTTAAGGCTTTCGGCCATCAGGCCATTGGCCGTTACGACAATCGGCACAATGACAGCCGAGCTCACATTCCACATGTCAACAACCTCGTGAGCTAAGTCAAGATATTTTATTTTTTTTCTCTTTCTCAGCTTTCACGAGGTTCTCGTCATGTGGAATGGTAACATCGACTTTCATTGCGTGGCGCGCTTATCGATCTATCACCACTATATCAGGCTTATTGGCGACAATAGTCCTGTTAGTAATGATAGACCGATCCCAGTAAAAAGTGACATGATCATTTTCGAGAACTGGGTCGGGCACATACTTGTAGTACGGTACCTCAGAGTCGACAAGTTTATATTTCAAAGCAAGTTGCTGGTGGATAATCCTAGCTACTTGGTTATGCCTGTGCAAGTACTCGCCGTTAGCCAGACGAGAACAACCAGAGATAATATGTCTGATGGACTCACCCGGACGGTGGCATGCCCGACACACGTCAACCGTCCCGTCCTTCATAATATGTTTCCGATAGTTATTCGTCAATATAACTTCGTCCATAATTGCACAGACGAAACCTTCAGTTTCCCCGAAAAGGTCACCGAAACGTAGCCAGGATACGGACGCTAAATTATTATAATTGATTAATAATGTTGTGACCAATGTGGAATGTAGTGTTTGTATGTTTTGTTTTTTTTTTCCTAGCTTTATGATAATTGTTTAATTTTTGTGTTATATTTATTGTTAAAACCACTGTTCGACACAAATGTAAATTTGATGAAGAAATAAATTAATAAGTAAATCCCGTTCCTGGTGCGGTCGTACGCTGGACATAATATCAATCTGCCTAGCCTTTTCCCAACTATGTTGGGGTTGGCTTCCAGTCTAACCGGATGCAGCTGAATACAAGTATTTTATAAGGAGCGACTGCCTATCTGATCTCCACAACCCAGTAACTGGGTAATACGATACCCCTTGGTAAGACTGGTTGTCAGACTTTCGGGCTTCTGACGACCCGTAACGACTGTCAAAGATCCACGAATGGCAGCCGGGACCACCGACTTAACGTGCTTTCCGAGGCACGAAGGAGTCTTGGTATGTAAAGATGGTCACCCATCTACGGACAACCCCGGGAAGCGTAGCTTAACCTGATGGATCGACCAGTGCGGCTGTTATTACTTAGCCACAAGCTACGCTGGACATAATATCGATGTCAAAATGAAGACATTTGATTTTCGCCACTTTCGCGCTGATAGCAACGTGAGCGTCCATGGAACTAATATTAGAGATGGGACATTGAAATTCACTTTCTTGTGGAAGGTTATTACGCTGCCTTTATGATAGCGAATTTTACAAAATGCGCATACTCTCATGATAAAAAATTTCTAAATATCACGTAGGTAGTAAACACAAAATTCACAAAACGTGACCTAAAACATCAGAGACGTATACCAAAACAAAACGTCGGTTATTTGCAACAATGTGTCAATTTTAGTTCCTGAGACGCTCGAGTCGCGCTTTGAATCGACTCAAAAATCAAGTGTCATTATTTTCACATAGTATATTTCACAGAACTCTGTGGTATATTTAGTCCAGCGTACTTGTATATAGTGGTCAGTGGGTACGGTGGACAAACAGTGTTCGGGGAGACAAGCCGTGATGTCATGTTATGTAAAAAGTTAGAAACTATGTACGTTTACAAAATTATATTAAATGATAAATAAAAATAAATAAATTATAAATTATATTATTATCAAGGGAAGGGGACGCCCTAATAAGACATATACTTAGTGACCTTATTGGTGATGTTCTTCAGAAAGATCAGGTGAGTAGTATTCGCAACCGGCGTGCGTGTATGACCAGATGTATGAACGTAAACGAAGCAAAAGGAATATGTAAGGATCGTTATGTATGTAGTAAATAGCTTTATTAACGTAACATTTTTCGGTAATTTCTCAACAAAAATTATTACTCTAGTTACTTTACATTACACTACATTATACATACACTTTATAATCTAGTTAAGGAATACCTACTAAGCTATCAAGTAATTCAAAAGCTAAAAAATCGGGGTATTCCTCAAAGCGCAACTATTTTGAAGCGCAGCCAACTGAGCGCATCAAAATTATTCCTCAAAGCGCAACCATCAGTTGGGTTGGACTGTATTAAGCCTTCGGGACCCGGTGAGTAATAGGGTGTATGTATAGTTTAGTAATAATTTAGTTGCGCTTAGTTGGTTGCGCTTAAAAATAGTTGCGCTTTGAGGAATACCCCTAAAATTCGTTCTTATCAAAAAAATACTCTTTTCCGTAAAGCTTTATTTTATTATTTATTTATTTTATTTTATTACTTTTAGGAAAGCTTACAGCTAATATATAGCTATAGCTTTGCAGACGTTTGTAAAACTCCTATTTTTTATTTATGTATGTTCCCGATTACTCGAAGATGGCTGGACCGATTTGGATTATTTTTTTTTTTTTTTTTGTTTGAAAGGGTATACTTCCCAGGTGGTCCCATGATCATCAAGTCAGGATCTGATGATGGAATCCTGGAGAAATAGAGAGAACTCATTTTTAAAGAGATTTCTCATGTCTATTTATTGTTTACATCAGTTCATAACATAACATCACGCCGGTACGCTGTGAAGGGGTAAGCACATGTGAACCACTAAAAAATTAAAAATAAAAACTTTTTTACAAAAAAATACAACCGACTTCCAAAAACAACACTACAAAGTGAAAAATAACTTTTATTTCGGAAGTCAGTGGCAAAAACGAAAATACATTTAAGCAGACACCGACTTCCGAAATTAAAGTTATTTTTCACTTTGTAGTGTTGTTTTTGGAAGTCGGTTGTATTTTTTTGTAAAAAAGTTTTTTTATATCTGTGATTGAGGCAGACACAGGGTCAAATTAAATTAGCTAGCTAACTTCGCATACATGATACCCATCACGTCTGTCATCGTTATCTAAACATAGTGAAACAAAAAAAAAAAAAGATTTCATAACATTTTTTTTGGTGAACAACCGTAAGTATGTACTGTAATAATAGCTTGGAATATTATTCGTCTATGTGTAAACTGCACAAACGTAATAGTTATCGATATTTATACACGATACCTAAAACAAAAAAAAACTGGCCAAGTCCGTGTCGGACCACGCACAATGAAGGGTTCCGTAGTTCGGAAGAATTTATCCCAAAAACAAACTTAACATTGTAGTTGAAAAACATGTTCTCCCATACATTCCAACTGTAAATGTAAGTTTGTACTCACAATATTGAATGATTTACCATGTATTTTAAGACTTCTTATAGGTTTTCCTGTAATTTACAGGTAAAGAACTATTTTCTGTATTTTTTTTTTAAATTTTAGGCTTTGTAGTTTCGGAGATAAAGGTCAATTGGAGGGAATGGTCAATTTTCGTCTATTTTCTTAAATAACTTTAAAACAGTTTATTTTAAAATTATAAAAAATATATATTTTAGACCCTCATAGTAAGCCCTTTTATTTGATATGTCACGGTATAGTTTGCAAAACTCTTTCTTTTTTTTCTTATTGGCCCCCCAAAAGTGACCCCTACATTCAAAATTCTTGTATTTATTTTATGCGTCCGTGTTTGGATCACAGAAATTCATATGTGTACCAAATTTCAACATAATCGATAAGATTCGGAGCAAATTGGCTGTCACAGACGGACAGACAGACACACGGAGTGATCCTATAAGGGTTCCGTTTTTTCCTTTTGAGATACGGAACCCTAAAAAACAGATTTTCTCAACTCATAGGTACTTCAAGTAGCTACACTAATAGCGGGTGTTGACCCCAGAAAAAAAATCATCAAATCTTTTTTCATTTATCGTGTTTAGATATTGATATGCATCTCATCTGAGAAGTTTTGCTCGCCAATTTAATTTGACCCTATATTGTGTTAAAGTGCGTAACCTTTCCGTGCACATCCTATGTAACGTTCCACCGTTACATAGGATGTGCACCTATAAACTTAGTAAAAATAGAGGTACCAGCCTCATGTGTCCCAGCAGTGGGAACATTACAGGTTGATTATGTTATTTGTTATTTAATAAAGCCATAATATTCAGTAGTCAGGGACCAATGTTTCTTTGGTAAAAACTAATGGAATGATTACTGAAGGTGAAACCTTTACAGACATCATAAAAACATTAAGTATCGTAATCACTGATAAGGTAATAATTATATGTATGTATAGATAAATTACCGCCGATGTGTTTTCAATGAGATAACTCTTTATTAGTAAAAGTCATTCTGATTTCATCATTTTTGTGTATTCCGAGAACCTTCAGCTTCGGTGTACGTAATGGTATTAAGTTTTAAGGAATTCATGTCGTCACTAATTCCATCTTTTGCATGTCAGAAAGAAAGGAACATGTTCTTTTGAAAACCTTCCTTTTATAGGGTTCCGTACCTCCAAAGGAAAAAACGGAACCCTTATAGGATCACTTCGTTGTCCGTCTGTCTGTCTGTCTGTCAGTCTGTCAAGACCGTTTTTCTCAGGAACGCGTGGAGATATCAAGTAGGAATTAATATGAAATAAGTAACTATATGGCCCCTATAGGTGGTCTATAAAAATCAAGCTTCTAAGTCAACGCAATAAAAAAGTACGGTCATTTATGCGACATATTTTGATACTCGCAAGTAAATCAAAACCTATAAGGTACTTCCCGTTGACCTAGAATCATGAAATTTGGCAAAAAGCTAGGTCTCACCACACAAGTAAAGGAAAAATTTGAAAACTGTGTTAATTTTATCACATATTTTTTTTTTGTGATTACAATGTTGTTTGTTTTCGGGATAAGTTCTGTTCAACTACGGAACCCTTCATTGTGCGTGGCCCGACACGCACTTGGCTAGTTTTTGTTTTTGTATAGGTAATGTTTTTATAATTTGTCTGTGTGCCTAATTGTTCTACTAAACACATTTTTAAGTAATTTGTAATACTACAGTACTCGCAAAACTTTATGAGCCCTCTGAACGTAGCTTAGGCCCGAATAAAAAACCGCGCATGGTACACTTGAGTGCACAGTTATTATTGTAAGATGTGAAACATTTTTCATAGTACGTGTATGCCATTGATTACGAGTCGTCAGAAGCCCGAAAGTGTGACAACCAGTCTTACCAAGGGGTATCGTATTACTCAGTAACTGGGTTGTGGAGGTTAGATAGGCAGTCGCTCCATGTAAAATACTGGTATTCAGCTGCATCCGGTTAGACTGGAAGCCGACCCCAACATATAATAGTTGGGAAATGGCTAGGCAGATTGATTTTTGTTTTAAGTATTCCGGGGTACGAATTTTCTTCACTATTGTAATCTATATGCACAATATTATCTGCCATTGAAGCCGTGGCAGATATTTTTATAGCACCTTATTTATTTATTTTTTTTGCGGGCACCTCTACGTCGCCTCAAAGGCAATTTTAATAAGTTTTTCTCTAACTTGGATCTATTTGCTTTATCCGTTAGAAAATTTAGAAAGATCTTGCTTGACACAATCAAAAATTTATTGTACCTAAATCTCTCTAGTGTTCCTTGCTGCTGTAATTTATTTGTGTGTTTGTGTGTGTGTGTTTTTGTGTATTTTTTCTATTCTGTCCGACTTTTACTTTATCAATATTGTCTTTGTCTTTTTGTGTATCTGTGGAGAACGTTATTGGTTGCACATTTGTATAACTCCTTATTTTCTATTTATTAGTAATATATAATGTGTAATTATTTGTTCTTCCGAATAAATCAAATAGAATAAATAAAATAAAATATAAGTTACAGACACAAACCCATATAAACCTTCCGTAATAAATTCTCTAAATGATGGGGAAAACCGCATTAAAATCCGTTGCAAAGTTTATTATAACAACGAGGTCACCCAGACGGACACGAAAAGCAACATTAATTTAAAAACATGTACAATTATATACAGATATAGATTTCCAGAATATTTTTTCTTATATTGTAAAAAATTGTTTTCTTGCTTTTTTTTTTTTTTTTTTTTAAGTTTCGATTTCTATATTTACCTTATGACTTTTCCACATGTGAGCTATTTGTTACTGGATTCTTATAAATGAAGTTCGTATGTAGCTTTATAGCTGCGCGTGCTTCGTGTATGTTTAAGTTTTGGCTGGGTTCAATTATAAACACTTACCCTACACTTTTATAAAAAAATATTTTATAGTATAGTGCTCAGGTCGCTCACCGCCTTGAATCTGCCGAAGAGCGATCGAACGCAGAATTGTGGGCGTAAAAAGACGAGAAAAAATTTGGTACACTACGCTGAGTTCCAAATCGGGCATACTGGACGTAAGAAAAAAGCTGCCAGGCTCAAATGGGATTGGGCAGGTCACATCAGCAGCATGCACGATGATCGCTCGAATTCTTATGAGAAATAAAGATATTACAAACCTCATGTACCATCGGCACACTTTCCGGTGAACCACTTTTCAACCTTAACTTTTAACATAATGTTTTATTTATTTATTTTAGTACACCAATAGCACTGCATGCAAAGAATAATAATGAATACAGAACAATGACATCATAAAAAGTACTGATCGATGTCGGAGTGCCCTAATTTTGCAACTGCGACCAATTTCGACGTAGCGCTCGCTGGCCGCTACCGCGGAACCGCTCGCTTCACTTCGTTCGCTCGGTTCGCGCGCAGTTGTTCACAGTTCTAACCTAATCTAACCTATTTGGTCGAAGTGCCTTGATACTTATATTCCTATTAAATTTTTTATGAACCGCTTTCATATAACTATATTACGGTAGATAGTTATATCTCTAGGGATATAACTATATCACAGCTACAACCATCTTACTGCGACATATGCCTATTATCAGCATGTTAAGTTAATAATTTGAATAGAATTATTTAAACCCTTTCTTTTGCCGCACGTAATTAGTCTAATTTATTCATTTGTTTTGCATAATGTTATGTGTCGCAGTAAGTTGGTTGTATCCGTGATATAATTACATCCCTAGGGATATAGTTATCTACCGTAATATAGTTATACGAAAACTGTCGGAGTGCCCTAATTTTGCTACTGCGACCAATTTTGACGTAGCGCACGTAACGTAATCTCACTTATCTTCAACACTTTTAACCTTCAGTTAAAAAGTGGACAATGGTGTGGGTTACACGTTTGTTAAATCTTAGTTTAAGTATTTCCCTGTATTCTGCAGCGTATAACTGTTTTTTGTCCCTAATAAATAAAATAAAATAAAAAATGTTGTGCAATAGTGTCACAAGAAAGTTTTTCACTAAAATGAACAACACATCTGAGGAATTTACAAAATAATAATAACATTATGTCATCGGCTGGTGCCTTCTTTTCATTTAAAATTGTCTAAGGGACCTCTGCGAGTTGGCTTCGGCTGCTCGTACGCCTTCCAAAGGTCCGGGACCCCAGGGTCCCGAGATATGTCAAAGACATTATGTCATAATAATCTGCGGAGTACAAGTGGTTCGATTTGAGAGAACGTGTTTTTCACGTAGCAACAGGTAAAGGTGTCAAGGATTACATTTATTCTAGATTTAAAGCTTTTAAAGCAAAATAGTTTTAATCAAAATACTTTTGGGCAATAATTGAACAGGATTTGTAATAATGTATCATGATCTTCCACTGCCACTGGACAAAATCCTGTATCTACTTAGTTATACTGCAAATATTTACGATTTAAAAGCATTTTAATGATAAATAGTTTCATGAAATAACGGGCTTCCTAATGCCTCAAAAATATTTGATTGAAATCAAAATGGCCTACGAATGGGAGCCCGCGTTCGTAGCGTGCTACGCCGTAGCATGACGCGTAGCGCTACGGGTAGCCAGTGATCAGTGCTGCTCAAAATTTTTACTACACCTGAATTAAATTACAAAAAGTTATGTATTTATTTATTTAAATATACTTTATTGTACACTAAAAAAATACATAGCAAAAAAATATATAACACTACAAAACATACAATGGACGGCCTTATCGCTTTCTGTGATCTCTTCCAGGCAACCTTAGGATGGAAAGTGATAGTTATGTATGAAAGAAAGAAAGTAAAGACAAGACT
Source organism: Cosmia pyralina (assembly GCA_946251885.1). Taxonomy (NCBI): domain Eukaryota; kingdom Metazoa; phylum Arthropoda; class Insecta; order Lepidoptera; family Noctuidae; genus Cosmia; species Cosmia pyralina. Next base: position 6,375,940 of record OX276344.1, read on the forward strand.
CCGTTGAAGAGAATGATATATTTGATCCTATGAGGCTGGCATAATCACCTACACTGATGCCTTAAAAAGATACATTAAAAAAGGTGTGTTTAATTATCTACATTGTTCATCGTTAATCGTATTTAAAACGAAAACATTTTACAAATTCGTCATCACTAATTCCGTGACTTGCTTGAATTAGTCCGGACGTTCAATTATACGCCATCTATGTGTAACTATATTGCTTGTTATTGTATCATTATGTTCTGAATCCGAACAATTTTGTTGTTTATTATTTATATATTCAATCAATCTGCCTAGCCTTTTCTCAACTATGTTGGGGTCGGCTTCCAGTCTAACCGGACGCAGCTGAATACCAGTATTTTACATGGAGCGACTGCCTATCTGACCTCCACAACCCAGTGACTGGGTAATACGATACCCCTTGGTAAGACTGGTTGTCAGACTTTCGGGCTTCTGACGACCCGTAACGACTGTCAAAGATCCACAAATGACAGCCGGGACCAACGGCTTAACGTGCTTTCCGAGGCACGGAGGAGTCTCGGTATGTAAAGATGGTCACCCATCCACGGACCCACGCCGGCAAGCGTAGCTTAACCTGATGGATCGACCCGTGCGGCTGTTATTACTTAGCCACGAGCTCCTCTGTCTTTAATATTTATATATTCAACAACAAAAAAAAAAAAGAAGATTAAAAATAGAAAGATAGATTTTTTAGATTTAAGATTATTCTTCATAATCGAACAAGTGAGTATGACTTGCGAATTATCAAAATTAAGGATGTATGCTGACATTTATTATTTATCTTAATTCTTTATTGCTTACCTCCTTTGTTAGGGTATTTATCTTAATTCCATTAATGCTAAGTTTATTATTTATGAATAGACTAGCTGCGCCCCGCGGTGTTACCCGCGGTTCATGAGATACACTAAAACGTGTATTATTTAATCGGTGAGAAAAGTATTCACAAAAAAATTGCTCGTCCCACGGGAACACTATATTTTTACAGGATGTTAAGTAGCCTATGTGTGCTGTGTTTTTAGGATGTCCGCTACTTCCACACCAAATTTTATCAAAATCGGTCGAGCCGTTTGAGTTTGATGGAGTAACAAATATATTTGAATTCCTTGCTCATCCCACGGGGGCACTACATTTTTTTCAGGATAAAAAGTAGCCTATGTGTTTTTCCCGGGTATAAGCTGTCTACATACCGGATTTCATCCAAATCGGTCCAGCCGTTTGAGCATGAAGAAGTAACAAACGTACACACACACACAAACTCACACACACACACTCACAAACTTTCGCCTTTATAATATTAGTGTGATTAAGTGTGATGGTGTGATTATTTATTTTTGTTTTTTTGTTTTCAAACTTGTATTATTGTGATTTTAGTTTAGTTGGTGATCTTCCTGTGCTAGTCACAATAAATACTTTTTCTTTCATCCTTTCTTTCTCTATTTTTTCGGGATAAAAAGTAGCCTATGTGTTAATCCAGGGTATAAGCTTATACCCTGGATTAACTAATTAGCTATCTACATACCGAATTTCATACAAATCGGTCCAGCTGTTGAGCGTGAAGAAGTAACAAACATACACACACACACACACTCACAAACTTTCGCCTTTATAATATTAGTGTGATGTGATAGTGTGATTATTATTATTTTTTTTTTTGTTTTCAAACTTTTCTTATTGTGTTTTTTGTTTGGTTGGTGATCTTCCTGTGCTAGTCACAATAAATACTTTTTCTTTCTTTCTCTATTTTGTCGGGATAAAAAGTAGTGTGTTTATCCAGAGTGTCAGCTACTTCCACACCAAAATTCGTCAAAATCGGTCGAGGCGTTTGAGTTTGAAAGAGTAGCAAATATATTTGAATTTCTTGCTCATCCCACGGGAGCACTACATTTTTCCGGGATAAAAAGTAGCCTATGTGTTTAACCAGAGTGTCAGCTACTTCCTCACCAAATTTCGTCAAAATCGGTCGAGGCGTTTGAGTTTGAAAGAGTAGCAAATATATTTGAATTTCTTGCTCATCCCACGGGAGCACTACATTTTTCCGGGATAAAAAGTAGCCTATGTGTTAATCCAGGTTATAAGCTGTGTACATACCGAATTTCATCCAAATCGGTCCAGCCGTTTGAGCATGAAGAAGTAACAAACATACACACACACACACACACACACTCACAAACTTTCGCCTTTATAATATTAGTGTGAAGTGTGATTAAGTGTGATGGTGTGATTATTTATTTTTGTTTTTTTGTTTTCAAACTTGTATTATTGTGATTTTAGTTTAGTTGGTGATCTTCCTGTGCTAGTCACAATAAATACTTTTTCTTTCATCCTTTCTTTCTCTATTTTTTCGGGATAAAAAGTAGCCTATGTGTTAATCCAGGGTATAAGCTTATACCCTGGATTAACTAATTAGCTATCTACATACCGAATTTCATCCAAATCGGTCCAGCTGTTGAGCGTGAAGAAGTAACAAACATACACACACACACACACACACACTCACAAACTATCGCCTTTATAATATTAGTGTGATGTGATAGTGTGATTATTATTTTTTTTTTTGTTTTCAAACTTTTCTTATTGTGTTTTTTGTTTGGTTGGTGATCTTCCTGTGCTAGTCACAATAAATACTTTTTCTTTCTTTCTCTATTTTGTCGGGATAAAAAGTAGCCTATGTGTTTATCCAGAGTGTCAGCTACTTCCACACCAAATTTCGTCAAAATCGGTCGAGGCGTTTGAGTTTGAAAGAGTAGCAAATATATTTGAATTTCTTGCTCATCCCACGGGAGCACTACATTTTTCCGGGATAAAAAGTAGCCTATGTGTTTATCCAGAGTGTCAGCTACTTCCACACCAAATTTCGTCAAAATCGGTCGAGGCGTTTGAGTTTGAAAGAGTAGCAAATATATTTGAATTTCTTGCTCATCCCACGGGAGCACTACATTTTTCCGGGATAAAAAGTAGCCTATGTGTTAATCCAGGTTATAAGCTGTGTACATACCGAATTTCATCCAAATCGGTCCAGCCGTTTGAGCGTGAAGAAGTAACAAACATACACACACACACACACTCACAAACTTTCGCCTTTATAATATTAGTGTGATAACGATGCACTTTTATTGTACAGTCAACAAAAGATATATCTAGGCAGGGTATACTAACATATGTGCATGTGAATTGTTTCATGTTCAATTGTAACACACCAACACAAAATTGTATATTGTCACGAAATTGAACATGAAGCAATTCACATACAAATTCAAGGTAATGTAAGTAGAATTATTAGATGATGTGATTTTATGAGATTATTATTATCAGTTTAATTTAATTTATTTATTAATGTTATCAATCTGTTTTGTTTTTATGTATTTTTTTATTTTTTTATTATTTACAATGAAATGTTTGTTTTTATTATTGTTTAAAAATATTAATAGCTTTAATAATTGTAATTTACATCCTTTTTCACTTTTTCTTTATTATGTAAAACCATAAATGGTGCATGTTGTGCTAGCCTATAAGTAATTGTTGCACTTATAAATGTAAGTATTGTTAACAAAAATTTTAAAATGTTTAGTGTAAACAATTGTTGGCTAGCCTAAATAAATAAATAATAAATAAATATGTTAGTATACCCTGCCTAGATATCTCTTTTGTTGACTGTACCTACAAACTTATGTTGAAATGTTTGCGAGCCAAATGTGCACTTAGGCATATCAGACGCTTCATTATTTGAACTCGAAGTGAACGTCTGAACACAAAATTAATCAAATGTTAAAAAACGGCCAAGTGCGAGTCGGACTAGCCCATGAAGGGTTCCGTAGCAGCAAGTAACATAATATGAAAGTTCTTGTAGTTCGTTGTAACTTTGATTGGTGTTTTAATAATACACCGATTTATGACGTATTAAAAAAAAACTACACTAGATGTCGTTCAAACCAAATTTGTGTTGAAGTTTACATGGTAATGTACATCATATATTTTTTTTAGTTTTATCATTTTCTTATTTTAGAAGTTACAGGGGGGGACTCATTTTACCACTTTGGAAGTGTCTCTCGCGCAAACTATTCAGTTTAGAAAAAAATTATAATAGAAACCTCAATATCATTTTAAAGACCTACCCATAAAAAAAATTTTGAGTTTCAATTGTAAGTATGGGGAACCCCCAAAATTTATTGTTTTTTTTTTCTATTTTTGTGTAAAAATCTTAATGCGGTTCACAGAATACATCTACTTACCAAGTTTCAGCAGTGTAGTTCTTATAGTTTCGGAAAAAAAAAGTGGCTGTGACATACGGACTGACAGACAGACAGACAGACATGACGAATCCATAAGGGTTCCGTTTTTTGCCATTTGGCTACGGAACCCTAAAAATGAATTCATTAGTGAACCGATCTAACGATGTTGGATTTCGGTACTGGGTATCTTTCACACGCTACCGAATGATCTAAAAATGAAATGAAAGGAGCAGAGGAACGTTCATTCCGTTGAAATTTTGCCGTGTGAACGTGGAATGAAACAAAAATGAACATCTGAACTACGAGGAAACTGAAAAAGTAGTTCAGCAGGTAAACGATAAGATAAACATTATACAAAGTGTCGCTTTGCATCCTCGTCAAATTTCAGGGTGTGATATAGAACATCAAACCGAACAACTTTCTCCATGGGACCAACATCGTATTCGCGAAAAATTTTCAATGTCCCATAGAAAACTTTAATACCTACTCGACGCAAATGTATGGGACGGCAGATAATTTTTCGCGATTGCGATATTGGTGCCATGGAAAAAGTTGTTCGGTTTGTTGGTCTATACCAAACCCTTAAATTTGACGAGGATGCAAAACGACACGTTGTATAAACACACCATCACACTCACACACACATACATTACAATAAACAACATACGCACATCCTACACACACACGCCCTCCCACCCACTCACTCACTTTCATACTACCTTAGCTAAATATTAACCCCTATATTCATTTACAAAACTACAACGCTTTATAAACCTATTTTAGTTATGAGTGTTTTGTCAATTTCTTTCGAATTACGATTTGAGTTTGAAAGAAGATGACAGAACACTTCTATAACTAAAAACGTTTATAGAGCGTTTTACTTTTTTATGAATAAGCATGAAAAAATACAAAAAAAAAAAATATTACTAACCCTCAATTTTTTTTTTTCATGCTCTTGTGCATAAACTTTATTCTTTTTTTTTTTTTTTGTTAATTTAAGAGTAAATCTTAAATGTATTTTTGGCATAACAATTAGTGTAATGAAAATGGGAGAAGGCGCTGCTGACTCCTGACATACAGGTTTTTACCTAGTTTGAGATTCAGAGGCTCATATGATTCTGTAACCTCATATTAGTAAATAAAGATTATTATTATTAACATAGATTATTATATCAGCGTCAGCACGTGATGACACTGGGCAGTTCCACCGGAGATCCCGAAGCCTCCTAAGTCTTAGGGCCTGTTTCACCACCTACGATTAAGTTCCTATTAACTTGCTTGGCAGATAATTTTACACAAAATCTGTTCCATTTTTGAATTTATTCGGTAAGTAGCGGCTATTCGGACATCGTAAAATAGGCCCAAATGCTTACGTGCTACTGGCGGCAGCCATTTTGTTTCTGTTGGAAAGAATCTGACTCATTTCACTTTTCCCAGAAAGAGGTTAATTATTTATAAGGATTAAACTACTATGCACAAATTATTAATCCGATCCAGCCTATCCCTTGCTGTCCTCCCAGCGACGCTGTAAGCCGAGGTCCGAACCCAGGAGTGCTCTTAGCGAGTGTCGCTTAGTTTTAACTTTTATGCCCTGGCTGGAGGCCTTAATTTATTGAGGCACCCACAGAAAAGTTTGACCTGCGAGATGCCATTTCTCAAAAACAAAAAAAAAAATACACAAATTAGTCAGCAGAATGGTACGAACAAATGTTAAATAGCAAGACGTTGCTTTGAGTTCAGTTAATAAGCGTCTGAAGTTCTATTCAGCCGACCTATTCTGTAACAATCCGTGAAAACTATGTTGAAGTGAGGTGAAATGTCAGCTCACATAAAGTTAGCACCTAAGTTTTCACCGAGCTAAGATTGCTACAGAATAGGCCGGCTGTTAAGTTTATTTTCAGCCACACTAATTTGTTTTAGGCTGTGTCCCAATATAAGCAATCGTCACGATCATTATGTCATTTGTTCGAAAAACTGGAAGGCGAAATCTGTCAGCGCGACAACGCGGTCGGGACACAATTCAAAATGGACGCGACAATTGCGTATATAGTGAGAAGCGTTAACATTTTGAGTGATGTTAAAAAATTACTGGTTTTGTAATAATCAAAATTAGCTCTTTTTATTATTTGTTTAATTTAAAAAAAAAACCACTATCACACTAATATTATAAAGGCAAAAGTTTTTGAGTGTGTGTGTGTGTGTTTGCATGTTTGTTACTTTTTCACGCTCAAACGACGGGACCGATTTTGATGAAATTTGATATGTAGATAGCTTATACCATGGATTAACACATAGGTTACATTTTATCCCGGCCTACGCGGGTGAAACCGCGGGGCGCAGCTAGTTATATATATTATTATATTAAGTAATTAATAAATAAATATAATTATGTATATGTAATACATTATTATTAGCTTTATTTTTTATTTATATACAGGGTTACAGGTTAAGTCGACCTATTCCCTTTAAGGGCATGTTCTTTACATTGTTTCTGATTGATTTGGCTATGAAACACCCTATCCTAAATCTAACCGTTTTCGAGATATTTGAAATTAATTGTTTTTTATAAAAAATACCCGATTTTTGTCTATCAGCTCAGATATTGTGAAACGTGTAAGTCTTATTATTACTGTTATTTATTTTTTACATGTAAAATAAGATGCTTTATGACCTAAATAACCAAGATTGTCCATAAAATTAATAAATAAGTCGTTGTAGATGATTAAACTTTCAAAAAAGTAATTAAAATTTAGAAAGCTTAATTTTTGTTTAAGGATATCTAAAAAAAAATTATGGCACTTGTTTTGCAGATGAGCTTAAAAATATCTACGTTTCATCAGCTATCCAACGAGGTATGATAATCTAGGGTTAAAAAAAACAGTCATAGAAAAAACTTAGTTGCGAGCCCCCAGGTAGTAGACCCTAGCCTATTGTCCTTTAAGGTTAATGCGGTGAGTGTGAGCGAGATACCTTACTATACGCTTTGTGCAGGTGTGAGTGGGAAACATAACGTGAAGAAACCGGTTTGGTAATACAATGCGCTTTGTGTTTGGTTATCATTATCCAACAATAATCTGTTAGTCTGCTTATGTGATTCGTCCGTGGTAGATGCGATATTATTTTGTTCTCTGTTTTCTATTCGACTTGGCTGTGTTTCTGGACTGTTTCTTCTGATTCCTGACTTACTGTGCGTGTTAACTGGATTCTGATTGTGCTTGTGATACGGAACTGTTCAAGATGGCAGCCTACACGAATGAGGAATATGCTGACATGCTAATTTGCTATGGATACTGCAATTGTGTGTCTGCGCATGCTCGCAATGAGTACATAATACGCTATCCCGACCGTCGAGTGCCGGATGTGAGCGTGTTCAACGGAGTTTATCGAAGACTTCGAGAAACTGGCTCCGTTTCAAGACGACGTACAGACTTGGGAAGACCACGTGTGATTGATGACGACGAAGAACAAAATAATGAGATAGTGGAACAATTTCGATTGGATCCAACCACTTCCACTAATATTGTTGCCCGTGCTCTGGGACTCTCGCAATGGAAGGTATGGTTTACCGTTCACACAGCGGGCCTATACCCTTACCATTATACGCCGGTACATGCTATCGAAGAGGGAGATCCTGCGAGAAGATTGGATTTCTGCAGATTTATGTTAAATGCTGATTTCGAAGACCCGACTTTCCTTAAAAAAATCTTGTGGACAGATGAGTCTAAGTTTGATAAAGATGGGATTACCAATTACCATAACGCTCATTATTGGGCCCCGAAAGAACAGAGAAATCCAAACAAAAAGAGAGTAAAGGGGTCACAACGAAGATTTAGCCTCAACGTGTGGATGGGTATTATTTCAAATAATTTGATTGGGCCTTATTTTCTCCCTGATAATTTAAATGGAGAACACTATGAAAATTTCTTACGAGGAGACTTAAGTGATTTACTAGATGATTTACCACTAAATCTAATAAGAGACATGTGGTATCAGCATGATGGCTGCCCCGCCCATTTCAGGAGAAGTGTCAGAGAATGGCTGGATACAAATTATCCAAATAAGTGGATTGGACGAGGTGGGCCTTTACCCTGGCCAGCTAGAAGTCCTGACATAACCCCCATGGATTTTTACGTATGGGGGCACATGAAGAGTCTTGTATACAGTGACCCCAACCCAGTTTCATCCGTTGAGGTATTGAGAGAAAAAATAATTAATGCGGCGAATGAAATAAGAAGAACTTTAACTACTGGTGTTGTTAAAAGTGGACTTCGAAAAAGAATGCGAAGATGTGTGCAAAATAGAGGCGGACATGTCGAACACGAAATTTAGAAATTTAACAGTTTTAATAGTTTATTAAAAGCATCTTGTACTAAGCGATTGTTTTATTTAGTATTTTTTTTACCTCCCCTGTAGCCAATGAAATTAAGTTTTGCTCTGCATTTTTGATAAAACCCCAGATTATCATACCTCGTTGGATAGCTGATGAAACGTAGATATTTTTAAGCTCATCTGCAAAACAAGTGCCATAATTTTTTTTTTAGATATCCTTAAACAAAAATTAAGGTTTCTAAATTTTAATTACTTTTTTGAAAGTTTAATCATCTACAACGACTTATTTATTAATTTTATGGACAATCTTGGTTATTTAGGTCATAAAGCATCTTATTTTACATGTAAAAAATAAATAACAGTAATAATAAGAATTACACGTTTCACAATATCTGAGCTGATAGACAAAAATCGGGTATTTTTTATAAAAAACAATTAATTTCAAATATCTCGAAAACGGTTAGATTTAGGATAGGGTGTTTCATAGCCAAATCAATCAGAAACAATGTAAAGAACATGCCCTTAAAGGGAATAGGTCGACTTAACCTGTAACCCTGTATATTATTTATTTATTAAATTATTTTAATTATTATTTGTTTGTTTATATTAGCTCTTTTTGCCACCTTATAAAAACCTGGGCTGATATTTATCTTTCCAGCTGTTATAGACGATTATAATCAATGCCTTTAAAAAGTCATCAACCCTGCGTAGCAACAATGATACTGATATGATAACAGTGTGCCGCATACAAAGAGGCAATTATTGCAATCAAGCGATTACTTAACGATTAAATTACAATCATCACATATAATAACATCACGCCCGTATTCCCCGAAAGGTTAGGAAGAGGACACCCACACGCACATTTCGCCACTTATACACTGCTATTTTTTAATTAGTACAAAAAAAAATGGGGCTCTAACCGTACTCGTTACTGATCATATTTGTGTAGTCAAAAATCAAAAAAATGAAATCCCAAAATTGTCCACAAAAATTTTTCATAATTGGTAAATTCATAAATTTCATAATTGAATCAATGATTCATAACAATTGCTACTAGAAAATACTACGTGCAGTGCTTTTCCATGATTAATGAATACTATTAGGTAGCCTGTACAATATTTCCATAAACTGAGTGACATTTTGGGATATAAACAAACGCTAATAACTTTGTTGTTTATGAATATTATTTATTGAGACTTTACACATATAATAACAAGACCTTCTCTAATGAGCCCTTTAAGTATTTGTACTAATTAAAAATTAGTGGTGTATTTAAGTCCCAGCCAGTCCCAGGGGGCAAGCCTAGTGCCATCAACCGGGCACAAATCCAGACTACTCAGAAATGTCTGGTGGAAATGCCCAATTACCCGGGAATCGAACCCAACGGCAATATATAATCACCATCTACATTATTATCTACAATAATTGTAAATTGAAAAATTATTTCATCACTTGGATGGCGGGTTAAAATCAACAAAGTACCTACACCCAGTTTTGACTGTAGTTAAGTACATAGTATGCAATGCTAAAAATCTTTGAGCAACCGCCAATCGACAACTATTTGCTATTTTGTACTACATTTTTCCCGCGGCGTCGTCCGTGTTAAGGTCAGAAATTATCGCACGTGAACGTACTACCGGAATAAAAATTTCCCTATGTTCTAATCCAGGTTATAAACTATCTGTGTACCAAATTTCATTCAAATACGTTCAGCCGTTTTTGCGTGATTGAGTAACAAACATCCAAACATCTAAACACACAAACTTTCACATTTATAATATTAGTAGGATTATGTATATGTATGTATTTACAATAAAGGGAGGTTATAATAAAAACACGCACAAAATAAATTACTAATAATTACAATTTTAATTAATTAATTATTTTATAACATTCATTCTGTACATATATCACAGCAATAAATCTGCATCCTCACCCTTGCGTCCTAATTGAAAGCGACAGTTGCGCGAATACGCGATTATGCGGTCGTTTACATGAAATACGACGTAAAAACGCGACTTGATTGATGGTGCGAGTACGTCATGTTCATAAAAAGTGTATTTTTTTTAAACTAGCTTTTATTAGCCTGGATATCATCTAGGACCAGAGTCCTTTACCCTAATTGCGTAACGCACTATCAGCCGGAATCGGTTTCATTTTGACCGTTCAACAACATTCATTGCGTTGTTCACGTTGTCGAGCAGGCAAATTTTTCGAACATATGAAGCAATGGATTAACAATTTGCTTTAAAATGATTCAGATTCCGATCGATAGTGTATTACGCAATCAGGCTGCTGGTCAAGATGAATCAAACGAGCTCAAACTCGATAGGGTTGCGTCGTTTTTTTACTGAGTTTTACTGACCTTCCGTCATCATCATCATCATCAGACCAGCTCGACGGTACCAAAATATTGCATTGTCACCTATTTTACATATGTATGCCAAATTTCAACTCAATCGAACACCGGAAAGTGGGTCAAATTTAACTTGCAAATTTTGAAAAGGACAACTTACGTATTGTGAAAAGAGAGCGACAACCGCATACTCGCAAAACTTGGACCCACCAGATATAAATAGGTACAGTTCATTAATATATAATGTAGGTATGATCGGTACGTACTTGTCATCCAATTATATATATTATATTATTTATATATTTGAATATAATTACGTTTCCTCGGTAATTATATTATTCTTATTTATTACATATTGCTAGTAAACTAGTTATAAGTACTTAGATAATATATAGATGAACCATTTTCATAATTATACAAAGTGTGATCCAAAAATCTGTTATTTTTTTTAAACATTTAACAAAACTTTGTATAAAAGCTTCCGCTATATGCTTTTTAAATTCTGATAACTAAAAGCAACAACGAACCTGTAATACAGAATAATATTACTCAGAACTTAAGTCTTAATCAACAAACTTAAAGTTCATATTACAGCGTCACAATAATTTAGTCTAGAAAATATGAAGTTAACCATGGCCTTCGGGAATAGCAATTAGCTCTAATAAATTATTAGGTTCTCTGGTTACAACCGTCTACGTCTGTAGTAGCTGTAGAATATCGAAATTTAAATATTTACTAAGAGATGGACACTAATTCGTATAAATATTTGACGATGTTGTATAAAGTATTCATTCATTTTACTCATATCTACAATCATTTCACAATAGAAACAAAAAGATAATTATTATTAATACTTCCTACCTATGCTACAAAGTTCAAAAGAGTTAAAAAGAGTGTATTTTAAAACAAAAACCTAACAAAACAGCGCAAATTCGCTACAATAATTCGATTTCATTCTTAAATTATTAAAACGCAAAATGAACAACAATATAAAATCTAGGCTTCACAAAAACTTTCGGATCCGTTTGAAAAACATAAAGATTTTAAAAGGAGATTGGTAACTTTTGTTTTTCTCTATGAACCAATAGATTATATGGTTTTACTTCTAGCTAGGCAGACTAGACACCAGTAGCCGAATTGCGTAACACACTTTCTTTCACAAGCCGAAGGATTTTGAAAAATATCGCTAATCCGTCACTTCATATGTTTAAAAAACTTGTCTGCTCGACAACGTGAATAACGCGGTGGATGTTGTCCAATTGTCAAAATTGCTCAAAATGAAAGGCATTGCAGTTGTTAGTGTGTTACGAAGTTACCCCGCAGTATTACTTGTATCTAAAATCTAGACACAAATACGTAAAACCGGATTCTAAATAGATAAAACAAAAAAAAAACATAAAAATGGCTATTTTGCTCCAAATTATCGTGTCATATTTACATTCCATAAATTAAAAAAATGGTCGGCCACATTGTGTCCTTTAAAATATAAACCACATATCTATTGAGTTATTGACAACTTTCCATGCAATTTTGCCTAGTGTCCTTTAGAAAACGAAAGTGAAGGTATTTTTTTGTTTTCTTACTATAATAAATTTATTGAGAAATACCTAACATGTAAGTTTTATGTTTTTTTCTGTTAACTACTAACTTTTCTTTCCCATTTCAATTTTTTCTTTTTCTGCCGGTGACGGAATAAAGTGAAGGGGATCCACCTTCTTAGCTTCTGCATCTTTTGCATCTTTCTTCTCTTCTGCTTCTAGAGCCTTCTTTCTTGTGCCTTTAAGGATTGCTCTGTGCTGGACGTAGAAGAATCTGGAATTTCATAAAATATAAATTGTAAAGTATGAAATGAAAAATGTTTGAAAGGGAAAAGGGGAGCCTGGGTGTCAACTTCATTTGATAATGCTCAATATTTTACTGCATGAAGAGTCTTCATATGTCTCTGTGGGCCTTAATTGAAGACCAAACCATATCAGGTGTACCATACAGGTATGTCTAATCCTTCGAGGATTAGAAACGTGCATTATGAAGACCAACCGTATTACGTATATTTATTTTATTTCAGCATTTCTTCAATGTTTTAAAACTTAGTAGGTAGTGGCTAATCCACTTGTTCAAACTTTTTAGTTTGGTAATTATAAATCTTTATTAAATAATACATAGTTTTATATGTTTAATCCAATTATGTAGGAGGATATTAATCATAAAACCATTTAAGTTTTTAGACTTATCAAAATGGATCTCCTCTCTCCTTGCCCAAAAGTGTATTTTTAGGGTGCCGTACGTCAAAAGGAAAAAACGGAACCCTTATAGGATCACTTCGTTGTCCGTCTGTCTGTCAGTCTGTCAAGACCCTTGTTCTCAGGAAAGCAAGTTGAAATTATTATCAAATTTATCAAGGTCTATGGCCCCTTAGAGTTCTAAAAAAAACAAGCTTCTAAGTCAACGCAATAAAAAAATACGGCCAATTATGCGACACATTTTGATACTCGCAAGTAAATCAAAACCTAAAGTACTTCTCGTTGACCTAGAATCATAAAATTTGGCAAGAACCAAGGTCTCATAGCACAAGTAAAGGACAAAGTACGAAAATCGTTCATTTGTAATTTTATCACATAAAAAACATTTTTTTGGAATTACAGTGTTAAGTTTGTTTTTGGAATGAATTCTTTTCAACCACGGAACCCTTCATTGTGCGTGATCCGACACGCACTTGGCCGGTTTTTTAATTAATTTGTCAACCTGTCTAGTACATTCACAAGTTTTAAAAATAATCGCAACTTATCTCAAGCCTCGATCTACTTACACGAGTATAATAGCCGGTGGTATAGCAATAGCCGCACTGGTCAGGAACACCGCCCCCGGCAGCACGTGCAGGGTCTTCATATACATCCAGGAATAGAAGGGGTGGAACACCAGCGCCGCCACCGTCTCCGTCAACGAGAACAGAGAGTTCACTTTAGCTGAAAAGTGGTGATAGAAATTTAGATTTCAATAGTTGGATATAAATAAGGAATAGAAGTCTTTAAAGAGAAAAAAAAATTAAAACTAAATTTAAAAAAAAAAAGTGGTTGTTGTTGTTGTGTTGTTGTATTGTTGTTGTTGTAATTAAAATACACATACATTACACACACATACACACACATATACATACACATACGTATACATTTGGGTCGAGTAGGTATTGAAGTTTTATATGGGACAGTTGATAATTTTTTCGCGATTACGACGTTGGTCCCATGGAGAAAGTTGTTCAGTTTGATGGTCTAGAACCACACCCTTAAATTTGAAGACACCTTTCTGGTACATAACATAATAATAATAATAAAACGTTTATTTTCAAGTAACACTCTAGGTTCAGCCTGCATAATAAACTCAAAAAAATTTACTTTAAAAAAAGTAAAAACCGACTTCAAAAACCTAAAACGAATAAAATAATTTTCATAAAAAACGTAAATGCTTCTGAAGTTGGTGACAGGTTAAGGTGCATTGAAGACTTGAAGACACCGACTTCAGAAGCTGTTAAGTTTTTTATGAAAGTTATTTTATTCGTTTTAGGTTTTTTAGGTCGGTTTTACTTTTTTTCTTTAAGTTAATTTATTTTTCCATTTTTAGTTGAATACTAAAGTTAATTAATAGTTGGCTTATGTATATAAGCCCAAGACGAACGAAAAAAAAAGAGAATCATCAGAATCCGCTTAGAAATTCTGGAGGTACAGTACATTTATGCATATAACTTCGTACATAAGAATAATTACCTAATGTACTGAATCAAAAATCAGCTGTTCAGTACATTTGTTCGGATAGTTGTAAAATGTTGGGAACAACTGATTTTTTTTTCGCGATTTCAGATTTGGTCCCATAGTAAAAGTTGTTCATAATGATGAGTACAATGACCCCTTAAAATATTGCCACTGTTTACACTTACACCCTGTATAGATCACGTTAGTGAAAGAATATCGGGGATATACTTACAAACATAATATATACATACAAACATACATACGTACGGGTCGAATACAGAACTTCCTTTTTCGAAGTCGGTTATAAAAAAGATTGTTTACTAACCAGTCTCCTGTTTCTCCACCAATTTCGATATGATGGAGCGCAGTGACGTAAACGTAGTGGCATTCAGTAACTCGGCGACCGGCACTGCAATTGTGAACGCAATCAAATTAATAACCGCCATTGAACCGACCGTTATTCAAATGCATATTATCATAATAAAACTGGAATATGAAGTAGAGATGGCGCGATGACGCTTTTGTGTTGAATGGTAATTCAGTATTCATTTCATAGTAATTGCAATGGTAATGGCGAGTCTGTTTTTGATATTTTGCACGGAAGGAAATATCTTAACAGCTGATGGTGAAGACTACTTATAAGAGAGACTACATTATATTTAACTAGCTGCTACCCGCGACTTCGTCTGCAATCCAGGATAAAAAGTAGTCTATGTCCTTCTCCAGGTCATGGTCTACCTATGTGCCAAATTTCATACAAATCCGTTGAGACGTTCTGGCGTGATTGAGTAACAAACATCCATCCATCCAAACTTTTGCATTTATAATATTACTAACTTTTGCCCCCGGCTTCGCCTGCGTGGATTTCGGAAAATATCCCACGGGAACATACTACTGGGAAATCCTTTCTTGTTCCTTGTCTACATTTTAAAGGGAACCTCTGTGCAAAATTTCAGCGTTCTAGGTTCAAGGGTTTGGGTTGGGCGTTGATGAGTCAGTCAGTCAGGACTTCTCTTTTTATTTATTTGTAACGATATAGTAGGAAGTAGAATGGAAAACCGGATGCAGCTGAATACTGGTATTCATCTGCATTCGGTTAGACTGGAAGCCGACCCCAACAGAGTTGGGAAAAGGCTAGGCAGATTGATTGACTTTTGGAAGTGCAGAATTCAGATTGTTTGACTCAGGTCATAGTGGTCATATTAAATTCATAAGGCTCTTACCGAGGTACATTTCAATATCCGTTGAAACAAAAGCAGTCCATATGGAGCCGACAAACTTGCTGACGACGGATATAAAGCACAGCAAGGAGTCGTCGACCTGCATCTTCTTACTTAGCACCGTTATTGAGAACATTGCACCTGGAACAGCAAAATACCTTTATTAAATGGCTTTTGCAAGCGTGGATGATGGAAAATATCCCACGGGAACGTACTACCGAGATTAAAAGTACCTACTCTATGTGTTAATCCAGGTTATCAACTATCTGTGTGCAAAATTTCATCCAAATCCGTTCAGCTATTTTTGCTCTAATCCAGAACCTACATCAAGACAAACAGACAAAAATGCTAAAAACTATTAAACTATGTTTTTTCGGTAGGTACGCACGGCTACAGATCAAGCTATACATTTCCAGTATAAGCTGATCTGGTATTGTATAGCATTTCCTCACAATGAGAGGTCAGTGTAAACTGGAAATGTAAAGCATGATGTGTAGCCGTGTGTACCAGACTCGTTCCCACACCTCGTAGCAATGACTTTTTCAATATTCGATGTAAGTACCGTTTTGGTTTTGTTACTATTTTATTATCAGGGTGTACTAGAAAAGTATGGTTAAATTTAAAGGTATGGTACAGACCATCAAACTGAACAACTTTCTCCATGGGACCAACATCATAATCGCGAAAAAATAATCAGCCGTCCCATACAATTTGCGTTGATAGGTATTGAAGTTTTGGGACAGTTGATAATTTTTTCGCGATTACGATGTTGGTCCCATGGAGAAAGTTGTTCAGTTTATGGTCTTACCACATCCTTAAAGACCACACCTTTCTGGTACACCCTATATATATTCGAGTCAAATCCAGTCATCAGTCATCCAGTCAATTATTTGAGTTATTTGATCAATTTGAGCTTGTAATTAGCGATTGTCAGTTGTTATTTTTTGTTACCATTTACGTGTATTAGTCTGTAAGCTTTCTTAAAATTGTAAAAATAATAATAAATAAAATAATAAATAAATCTGGGTGCATTAATAGAGCCTCCACTACGTTTAGCGCAGCCGGATAAGTCCGGATAAGTCATCCCAGCTACTAAGCGTACTTACAGGGTAATAAGCTCCTTACTACGAAAACTATGTAGTAATAAGTTGCATGTGCCTGGACTTGGGGCGAGAATACACATGCCTGTAATACAAGGTCCCATTAAAATAGATGGACAAATTTCCACAGGGTGTTTTACCCATGAATATGAATAACTTTTACTATGGGACCAAACCAGAAATCGCGAAAAAAAAATCAGCAGCTCCCTACATTTTCACGAGTTTGGTGTAGATAAATGTACTGAACAGCAGATTTTTTTTTCACGATTTCAGTGTTAGTCCCGTAGTGAAAGTTGTTCATATTCATGGGTAAAATTTGTCCATCTATTTTAATGGGACCTTATATGCACAAAAGTATCCAAGAAGCTTGCATGCCGTGTGCCATAACAACTTCTGATTGGTGAATGTCACAATGGCAAGCCAGCTACTTGCACAGTTTTGTACAAGCTCAGGCATGTGTCCGCCCTTATAAAGGCCATTAAATAGAAACCTAACCAAGATGACCTCCGTCACATAGATCCTAAATTTGACAACATAGGGTCTTCGATGGTCTTCAGCATGCTAGATTGCTAGTGTTCGTATCCGAACATAGAGCTTTTTTTTTTTTTTTTGTGGATGGGAAATCATCAAATGACTTCTCCCGCTCTAGGCAGAGCGGGAGGGCGTGTCAGACTTTTACTGACTAAAACCCACCCGTGTTCCTTCAGTTGTCCGTGCCAGGGCCACGGTATCTCTTTCGAACTACCCGCGACCCCGGCGGCATCGGCGCAATTGACCCCGTCACTGCTGACATCTCTTTGAGGCGCGCGTGGAACACAACGCGCCGTCGACCCGGGCCTGGTCCTTACCGGACGGCGAGCTGCCCATTACTCGTCGTCCGCAAGCCCGCGCCTACGGTGGGCGGGAATCGGCGATAGATTCCCGCCGCCCAGGACGTCTTCTACGGCGGCTAGGGGCGCGAGGGCGCGGCTGTTGCCTCTCCCTCACGCGCTCCGCTTCCCCCTTCACGAACATTACTGCTTCGCAGAAGGAGGTGACGGCCTCCCATGCACTCTCGCTCCGCACCATGGCCTGGACCGGACGCGAGAGATCGCCGCCGCCGATCGCCTAAGTGAGAACACGGCGGTGCTCTGCCCAAGCCGGGCAGACCTCCACTGTATGCTCCACCGTGTCCTCCGGTCGATCCACACAATGGTGACACCCGGGCGTTTCCTCCCGCCTTATCCGAAACATCCGAACATAGAGCTGGCTACATTTTAAGGTTTTTTTGTTTTACTGGCAACTGGATTGATTTTTCTTAATGTGCTTCTCGCTACTAAGATGGCATGAACCTTATAAAGCTAAACGTTGTAAAAATTTTGTATTACGATCGATAATATCGAATAAAGTGATTGTCTTAATATTTCACATAATTATTTTATTTATGTTTTCACCACGAACAGCTAGCCCATAACAAATTTTACTACAATTCAATATTTTCATTCTTGCTACCCCGAAAATTTCTGTCATTACCTCTTAATGTTGAAAATTTGAGAGGCTCCTTTCAAGTCTTTCGACGTTGCACGAAGTTTATGAGATTAACGTTTTAAAGTCCCTTTGAAAAATCAGGGGAGGCAGCCGGCACTCCTGGTCCCTCATTAAAGGGAAAAGGTATATCATCACCCTCATATACATTTGTAAGGTGGGCAGTATTCATTCTATGGCGTTATAAGTCTTGTCAAAGGTGTTAAGGAAAAACGTTCGACTTCAGAATTTATTCGACAGGGGTGATTACGTTTGTAATCAAAGATCTTTCACGAGATGAGACGTATTATATACTTTTTATATTTTTTACTTTAATTATATTTTACCGTGCAATTGTTACTAAAGCTGATATCAGACGCTACTCGAGTGAAACATGCCGAATGCAAGACATAAGTAAACAAAATAACTTCTGATATCAGCTTTAGATTGTCTTACTTGCCGTAATCAAACATGAGAAAACAAGATCTATCCTATTTCACCACTACACGGATTCCTACAATGCTCATGGATAAGTAATAACAGCCGCATGGATCCATGAGGTTAAGCTATGCTAGCCGGGATTGGTCCGTGGATGGGTAACCATCTTAACATACCGAGACTTCTCCGTGCCTCGGAAAGCATGTTAAGCCGTTGATCGTTGATTGATGGTTGGCTGGTTGGTTGGTTGGTTGGCTGTTATTCGTGGTTCTTTGACAGTCGTTACGAGTCGTCAGAGGCCCAAAATTCTGACAGCCAGTCTTACCAAGGGGTATCGTATTACCCAGTTACCGGGTTGTGGAGGTCAGATAGGCAGTCGGTCCATGTAAAATACTGGTATTCAGCTGCATGCGGTTAGACTGGAAGCCGACCCCAACATAGTTGGGAAAAGGTTAGGCAGATTGTTTGGACTCCAACAATGCCTAGGTGGTGCGCATGCGTAAAACTTTAACAAAAGGCTATTTCTATTGCTGCTTTTCACTGTAAGCAGATTCACATCACATTCACAATACTTCATTCACATGTATCTACTCACCGAATGAATGCAGTACGATGGAGTAGCTGAGGTAGACGCTGAACTTGACCATGTCCCAGTTCAGACGATTCCTCACGAACAGGTAGAATACCGTGTGTTCTGCTGTAATAATAGAAACATTGGACATGTGATTCATTTTATTTTTCACTTCTTATTTAAAAATACTATATTTTCAATTAAAAGTAGCCATTTCTGTCTCTTTTAAAAAACTTAACTTTGCTAGATTTGCCAAATGTTTGTCCAGTTTTATTAAACTTCATTATCATTATTACTAATAATCAAGTTTAATATTATTAAATAATTCATTATCATCATCATCACTGAGGGGCTCATGGATAAGTAATAAAATCCAAGCGGTTGGATCGACTGAGATCGTCCCGTGCCTTGGAAAACACGTTAAGCTGTTAGTCCCGGCTGCCATTCTAAGATCTTTGACAGCTGTTGTTACGGGTCGTCAGAAGAACGAAAGTCTGACAACCAGTCTTACCAAGGGGTATCGTATTACCCGTATATATCGTATTATTATTATTATAAGGGTTGTGGAGGTCAGATAGGCAGTCGCTTCTTATAAAATACTGGTATTCAGCTGCATCCGGTTAGACTGGCAGCCGACCCCAATGTAGTTGGGATAAGGCTAAGCAGATTGTGATCATCATCATCACTACTACCTACTAAACTTCCTCACAGACATTATAGAACATTCCGAATATCTGAGAGGCGATTGGTAGAGATGAACCATTCTAAAAATGAACGCCCTCCACAAAACGTGCTTATTTCAATGTGTGAGAGGAAATACTTATTGCAACACTTTACCTGTGTGCGTGTGGCGACTTTACTGTCAACGTGGACTCGTCGCCGCGCTTAGTGGTCATCTAATCGTGCGATCAGTCCAGGTACTAGAATTGTACGGCGGGGAGCATGCGCTTTGTATGGAACGACACGTTCAATTTGTCGCGCGTTCGTGTCATTTATACACTAGTTGGCGGACAAATTCGGCTGTTTGACGTTTGGGCAAGTCGGGTAGGTACAGTTTGCATAAAAAATCAACGTTATTGTGTATATTTTTATGTATGTTAGTCTGTAAGGTATATTTATCTAGTTTAGTTGTTGACCGTACTCGCCGGTGACTGAGCCACCAATGACAAAGACCAATTATGTGTATTGCGTCTATACACTTTTTTGCATGTGAGCGTAACCTCTGTGGAAGGACGTTCATTTTTAGAATATAATATCTTTTCTGTTCTAAATACAGTCAGGAAATTCAATTTTTCTGCAAATTGACACCTTTCGACACTGCTCTCAAAACGGTGAAGGAAAACATCGTGAGGAAACCGGCATTTCTTGGAACCAAAAATTCGAAGACATGTGACATCCACCAACCCGCACTGGGCCCGCGTGGTGGATTACGGCCCACTCCCTCTCACGGAGAGGTAGCCTGCGTCTCAGCAGTGGGAACGTTATAGGCTGATTATGCTACATTATACAGGATTACTTGATAAAAAAAACTAAAAATCTAATTAAGTCAAAACAACTGAATTTTGGTAGAATATTTGGTGGCTTAATTTGTTGCATTTTAACCCTACTATGACGTCCTGCAAGGAATACGTCAAATAACAAGTAAGCCTGTATACAAATGTTAAAGAATGGCAGTTGTGATTTGTATATAGGTACGGACACTTTAAGAAAGAAAGAAATTTTATTTGCTCGACCATGTGTATACATACAGAATTAAAATAATACATGCATGCAAGATCTTAAAATAAGAGTGGGTCACGACATGCCTGCCATTTCTCATGGCGTGCAAATATCACATGTACAATTATTATTATTGAATAAATTATTTTTTAATTTGCCACTTATACATTAAATATCAGTCACAGTAAGTTGATAGGTATTTCCCTGACTTTATGTAAACTTACATGATGTAGGCCCAAAGAGAAGGAACACCATCAGCAAAGTGAGGATGACCTTGATCTTCCGGTTCAGCGGCCGCGGTCGGAACGCGACCGCCACCGTGTCCACCACATGGGTGATGTCGAAGAATGATACCTTGGAGTTATTCGTCCTCTCGATCTGGAAACCAATGAAGAAGATATTTAGACTTCTTAAGGGAACACTATATAGTAAGAGGACTTCGGGTATTCTCAGCTGTGTAAGTGGATGAAGAGTCATGCTGGTGATCTGAGAAGCTGTGTGAAAACACTACAAAGTGAAAAATAACTTTAATTTCGGAAGTCGGTGTCTTTGGTTTTGTAATTTCGTTTTTTGCCACCGATTTCGGAAATTAAAGTTATTTATCACTTTGAAGTGTTTTTTTGGAATTCGGTTGTTATTTTTTGTGAAAAAAAGTTTTTATTTTCACTTTTTAGTTGTGGTACTACCACACAAATTCGACTACCTGCAAAATAAATTAGAACATCGTCCACATAAACAGTGGGAAAAAAATAGTTATTATTGAAGTTAACTCAAAAACTACTCGAGCAAAGTTAATAAATTTTACATGGGACCAACTTCGAGGTTTACCCTCCCGAATTAAAAAAGAATTCTCCTTTATTATCGTCCGTTAAAAATCGGTTGTCTGGGTACGAGCATATGTGATGCGGAGGAATGAGGAATAGATGTCGGGATAAAAATTTAGAGTATGAATGTGTGTGTGAGTGTGAGTATGAATGTGTGTGTGTATGGCTAAATTATTTACAGGGTAAGACCAAAAAACGATGGTTACATTGTGCTAAGGATCGTGAGATAAAAAGGGGTTGGTTATTAAGATAAGTGATAGCACCTAGAGATGAACAAATTGGCACAAGGGCAGTTTGTAGAATGTATTTCATGAAACATTTTGTTCTTTGATTATCTTTATTCTATACAAATAAATAAAATTGGAGTGTCTTTTTGTAATCTCATAATAACAGCTATTTACTAAATGCATATGAAAGTACTCATAACAAAAAAACGGTTTTAAAAAAAACCAGTCTGTTTGTTTGTCTGTTTGTTCCGGCTAATCTCCGAAACGGGGAGACCGATTTTGACGGGACTTTAACTGGTAGGTAGCTGATGTTATAAGGAATAACTTAAGCTACTTTTATTCTGGAAAAAAAAGCATTCCGCGCAAAAAAAAATAAAACCCATGCAATTGTGAACAAAAAGTCGGATTTGATCAATTCTTTTTACAATTGGTAGCCAAACTCTCGAGGGTGGTTATAGGTTATTTAACATCACGCCTAAGGATCCGAGCAAATAGAAAATAGAAAAATCTAAAAAAACGCTAAGCGAAAACAAAGTAAGTAATAGAGCGGGAGTTTTTTAAAATGTATCTGTTATTCTAGTATATTGTGAATATTACGACTTCCACGCGAACGAAGTCGCGAGACACAGCTAGTATAATACCTATATGTCAGATCTTCTCACAGGACCGTGCGTGACATAGTGTCTGATAAAGCTACTGTGAGCGCACAATTGGGATACGGGTAAATGAGAGAAAGAGCTCCTTTAACTTTCACACAGTTGATTGTTACAGAGTCAATTATTACTAGAACTCAATCAATTTGCCTAGCCTTTTCCCAACTATTTTGGGGTCAGCTTCCAGTCTAACCGGATGCAGCTGAATACCAGTATTTTACATGGAGCGACTGCCTATGCGATCTCCACAACCCAGTCCAACCAATCTGGGTAATACGATACCCCTTGGTAAGATCGGTTATCAGACTTTCGGGCTTCTGACGACCCGTAACGACTGTCAAAGATCCACGAATGACAGCCGAGACCGACGGCTTAAAGTGCTCTCCGAGGCACGGAGGAATCTCGGTTTGTAAGGATGGTCACCCATTCACTGACCAACCCCGGCAAGCGCAGCTTAACCTGATGGATCGACCCGTGCGGCTATTATTACTTAGCCACGATCTCCTCTTTAATTTAATTATTACTAGAACTACTGTACCTATTAATTAATACTCTGAACTTAATAAAAGAAAATTCTATATTATGTAAAACCATAAATGGTGCATGTTGTGATAGCCTGTAAGTAATTGTTGCACTTATAAACGTAAGTCAGTAGCAAAAATATGTATTTTAAATGTTTAGTGTAAACAATTGTTGGCTAATCTAAATAAATAAACAGTAGTTCCTAAGTTAGTAGCAGCTGGTATCGCCACCGTGCCTCAACCAGACTGGTCCGACACCATACTAATCTTAGACTCCACCCAACATCAACAAAAACTTTTTTACAAAAAAAAACAACCGACTTCCAAGAAAATACTACAAAGTGAAAAATAACTTTAATTTCGGAAGTCGGTGTCTTTGGGTTTTATTTTAGCTTTTTGCCACCGACTTCCGAAATTAAAGTTATTTTTCACTTTGTAGTATTTTTTGGAAGTCGGTTGTTTGTTTTTTTTTTTTTTTTGTAAAAAGTTTTTTAATTTTCACCTTTTAGTGGGTCAGACTGTAATTTATCAAAGTTACAATAGCCTAATGTCAACTGCTTATCACCTTTTACAAAATATTGCTTTTCCTGACGCAGGGACGTTAATTATTGAGGAGTTCTCCCAGTAAGGAACCAGGAGAACTGGAACTGATGGTGAAGTCACCATCAGCTCCACTTCAACATGTGTATTGTGACGAGCATAAATTGCTTAGCAATAATCGAATCGCAGCCCGTGAAATACGTATTATTGAGTAGTTCCGATGGCCATCTGCGGTCTTCCTCATCAGTTCCACTTCACCAAATGGTGCTTTGCGGGAGCAAATGCACGAGTTACTATAAAAAATACCCAAATCGCTATAGGTGTGGCTATAAAATTTGAAGGATTCCTTCGGTTTCTCTAGGATGCCATCACCAGATCCTAGTTTTCTTATCATGGTACCACCCTTGGGATATCTCCTTTCCAACAAAAAAAGAATCATCAAAATCGGTTCATATACGACGAAGTTATCCGCGAACAAACATAAAAAAAAAATATATAATATACGGTCGAATTGAGGAACCTCCTTTTTTTGAAGTCGGTTAAAAAGTGTTTGGGTCTCGTTTTCAATTGCATAACTCATCATAACAGATTCTGACATATATGTCTAGATAAAGTGTCACACTGCAAAAGAACTAAAACAAACAGGCCAACTTTGTTATGCTGGCGTGCGTGACAGCTGACGTCACACTCGCGCCAGCCATTGTGATTTTGTAGTGTGCGTGCAAATTGCGGCGAACATTTAGACGCTATTTTTTTTTTTATTTATTTAAAAACAGTTTTCGACGAGCTCACAGCTTTGACTATCGATCTAGTCATATAAATTTATATCTTTGATTTTGTGTTAAAGCATAACCTGTTTATATTCTTGTAAAGTGGTTTAATGAATAAATAAAATATACGTAATAAACTTCCCGTATCTGAGCCATATTATTTTACAGCTAACACTTAACTAAACCTAACGTAGTCGTTATCGATTCAGGAGCCATTGTTCAAGATACCTAGTGTGAAGACAAAGCTGTCAAGTATACTATAGTGCATTGTGATCTACATTATATTCAAGCCATCCATCCATCTAAAATATGATTAAGTGATTGTTTAAAAGTGTTTGTAAAACCAACTTACAGAAATAATAGTACATTTTGATACAAGTGGAGAATTTTTGTCATTGCATTCGAGGCGGAATAATTAACACCCGAGCCGTAGGCGAGGTTGTTTATGAGCCGAGAACTGCAATAACAAATGTCCACGTGTATCAAACGATGTTTTTCAATACACTTTTGTAGAAATAAAAAAAATAACGAAAAATATTTTTGTCATGAATGACACCTATGAAAACTACGACTTCAATTTTCTTTTTTTTCCGCGCTTTGCTTTCACCAGGTTGAAGGAGAAGCAAAGGTATAAAGCCGATAATCAGCCTAATATGAAAAATAGAAAATTCAAATATTTTTGAGTTTAGAACACAAATAACTGTTAATTTGTTCATAAACGTTTTTTTTATTGTAATAATATTCTATTTGTAAACATTATTTAAGTATTCAAAAAATATTAACGCCGTAAAGACGCATATCTCTTTGCCGAGATTAAAAAAAACATTCACCTCCGAATAGAGACGGTGTGAATAGAGGCATTGAACCAATTTGGACTAAGTACAAGTTATCTGTGGCAATTTTTATTCCCGCACACGTGTTGGAAAATGAAAAATCGCACGCGTGTGAAATATTAGGTTGGGGAAAAAGTCTTTTCGCATTATAGTATGTATGAACTTAAAATAAAATCTCTTTGGCTATACTATTTGTATCTGGCTGGTTTTGGTATCATTGAAAGTTTAAATTTTAAAGAACATAATTCCAAATTCAAATTAGGAAAATGTGTGATTTTCATTTGTTTTTCGTACTGTCAAGATGAGTGAATCTAATGAAGAAATTCGATACATTTTAAAATTTTACTACAAAAAAGGTAAAAATGCAACGCATGCCGCGAAAAAAATTTGCGATGTTTATGGACCCCGTGCAGTGTCTGTGAGAGTAGCACAAATTTGGTTTAAGCGTTTTCAATCCGGAAATTTTGATGTCAAAGATGCACGTCGCTCTGGTCGCCCTATTACGGATAAAATGGATGCCATTTTTGAAAAAGTGGAGCAAGATCGGCATATCAGTAGTTACGACGTAGCTGAAGAACTGGGAATTGACCATAAAACAGTTTTGGCGCATTTGAAAAAAACTGGGTACACAAAAAAGCTCGATATTTGGGTACCTCACGAGCTCACTGAAAGAAACCTAATGAACCGTGTACTCATTTGTGATTCTTTATTACGACGTAATGAAACCGAACCATTTTTGAAGAAGCTGATAACTGGTGATGAAAAGTGGATCACGTACGACAAGAACGTGCGAAAAAGGTCGTGGTCAAAGGCCGGTCAGGCTTCTCAGACTGTGGTGAAACCCGGGTTAACTCGCAACAAGGTGATGCTGTGTGTGTGGTGGGATTGGAAGAGCATTATTCATTATGAGCTGTTACCATCAGGCAGGACCATCGATTCTGAACTCTACTGCGAACAACTGATGAGATTAAAGCAAGAAGTTGAGAGAAAGTGACCGGAATTAATCAACAGAAGGGTTGTGGTTTTTCATCATGATAACGCTAGACCTCACACATCTTTAGCCCCTCAGCAAAAAATAAGAGAGTTTGGCTGGGAGGTGTTAATGCATCCGCCGTATAGTCCTGACCTTGCACCTTCAGATTTCCACCTGTTTCGGTCTCTTCAGAATTCTTTAGGCAGTGTCAGGTTAACATCACGAGAGGACTGCCAAAACCACTTGTCGTGGTATTTTGATCAGAAGTCCCAAAATTTCTATAGCAATGGGATCATGTCCCTACCTACAAGATGGCAAAAAGTTATCGAACAAAATGGTACCTACATACTTCAGATAAATGTAAATAATGCATATAAAAAAATGTTTTGAATTTTCTTAAAAAATGCGAAGAAACTTTTTCCCCAACCTATTATTAAAAAATGTTTTGAATTTTCTTAAAAAATGCGAAGAAACTTTTTCCCCAACCTATTACATTGCATTGTGAACCTAATCGTAGTGCGATATGAACCAGTTTTCGAGGAAATGTATTGAAAAATAATTTATCATTTATCCACCTTCCTAGTCTTTTCAGAAAGTGGGAGCATTAACGCTGTATCAAGAACTATCTCTACCTAATCTGTGGAACTAATTAATACACCTGACAGTGAACCTGACTATTTTACATTATGACGTCCACCATATTGAATTTCGATTTTCAAATCGGTTTATTAGTTATTACTTCAGGCTGTATGCGGCTACAATTTCACTTTTTTTTTTTTTTTGTTTTGTTCGCCTTTTTACTGGGATGGTTCAAGAAAAAAGAAAATTAGGAAAAACTTAAAGGAACAGTCGAAAAATCTAAATTGAAATTTTGACAGGACAACACAAGATGACACAATCCGAACGATTTGGAAGGAACTTCATAATCCATTGCGTCATATGTTTGAAAAATTCGTTTGTTCGACAGCGTAAGTAACGCAATGAATATTGTAAAGATGGATGATGATGGATGGATTGTTAAATTATCAAAATTAATGGATTGGAGTTGTGAGCTACCAAGTTGTGAGTGTACAATATTTTGCATACGTTCCCTGATTTTCTAGCAATGTTCTCGCTACCTTTGTTTCTCTTCTAGATAACATGCACTGTATAAGTAGTTTTACCCGTACCAACACTGGACCAAACTGGGCCATCGTGTGAACTAGTTAACCTGGATATTTCTCCTCTCACGAAAGTTTATGAGAGTGGTCTGCGAGACATAAGTAGTAGTTGTAAATAATGGTCTGTATCCTGTCATTTACTACGCATGCGCGACAGGTTAGCACTTGACCTTGGTCAGTGCTTCCTCATTCTTATTTTATGTCCTAAGATATTTTTTTGGGTAAGTAATTATTTTCCAAAACGCATTCCAAAATCGTAAGTAAGAAGTCATACGTCCAAAAACTTTGAAATATAGTCTGTTCCTACAATATATTTTTTATTATGCCGATTTAGCTTTATTAAGGGAGCAGTGCTGGCCCAGTAGTAACGGCCCCGACTTACGAGTTGTAAGTCGTGGGTTCGAATCCAGGCAGGCGCTTTACTTTGTGTAAATAATTTCAACACCACTGCTCTCAAAACGGTGAAGGCAAACATCGTGAGGAAACCGGCATGTCCTAGAACCAAAAATTCGAAGACATGTGACATCTACATAGCCGCACTGGGCCCGCGTGGTGGATTACGGCCCACTCCCTCTCAAAGAGAGGAGGCCTGTGTCCCAGCAGTGGGAACGTTATAGGCTAATTATGTATGCCGATTCTGACACTGTGGACAGACCCTTACAATCATAAATGCTTGTTTAAGTTTGTTTTAATTTGTTTATTTTATTTTAGTCTTTTATTTATATTTTTGTTTTGTCAGTTACGACACCGTTTTGTGTGCATGCAGAGTTTACCTATAAGTGATTGTTACACTTTATTATGATTTGTTGCTTTTGTTTCATTTGCTTATACCAGTGTAAACAATTGTTAGTCAACCAAATAAAACCAAAAAAAAAATAAAATAAAACCAAATAAACTTTTGATATTACAGGCCGGATGTATAAAAAAAAACGTCCGTAATGACTTGTTTTTTAACTGACTTATGATACGATCATAAGATTTAATTTTTAAAGTTGACTTATAAAACACCTTCGAGTAAGTCATTGGATATGATATCGGTCATCAACCTATTTAATTTACTATCGTCATTAGAAATGTCGTTTTACGTGAGATTATAGAAATCAATTAAATGAAAATAAAACGCTTTAATTTTTTGGACTATCGCGTTGGTCTAGTGGTCGCAAGCGCTACTGCTGAGCATGAGGTCCTAGGTTCGATTCGCATCTCGGGCAAAGTGTTATTGGATTTTTCTATCAGGAATTTCTCAGATCAGAGTCTGGATTTGTGCCCGGTTGGTGGCAATAGGCTCGCCCCCTATTAATTTAATTTAATTTAATTCCCTTTACCTATTTCAGGCAGCTGTGGCCCATACAAAATACAATACACAAATACAAACAAAAATATTACAACATAACAAAAATGATATACTAATACATATAAAATACAACTTATAAAATAAACTAAGACTCACGAGGTGACGGCGTCGTGTTACGCTGCGCGGTGTCGCATAGCCTGCCGCGAAAACGTCGGTAGACTACACCCTTCGGCCAAAACTCTTCCTTTAGGAACGTGTCGAGATGGTGTGTCGGAACCCGCACCACCAACGACTTGAAGTTGGTGTTGTGACGGGGCTCCAACTTCTCGATCCTCAAGGTCCAGTTGGTCTTCACCTTCATGTACTCCACGATCTCCTTAACCTTCGTGGAGTGATGCAGTCGGGACACATACAGCAACGTCGTAGGTATCGCTGGACGTAGCAGCATATAGCGCATATGTGGCGTAGCTATTACATGGGACTTAAACATTACTGGCGAAATGTGGATGTACTGTAGGTACACCCCTGTCTAACGCTTCGGGGATTACAGGCGTGATGTTATGTTATGTTATAATTAGTACCTTGGGCGAGCGAGCTCTGTACGTCGATTCTGTACAATTCAAACAACAACTCGCATCTCACATCGCTATTCACTCTCACTCGTAAAATAGATGCTTTTTATTTGACACTTTGAATCGGGTTCGAGTGCGAAGTGAGCGTCGAAGTGACGGGAGATACTTTATCTGTCAAAATCTCACGGTCAATTTAGTTCAACTCGCTGACACGCTCGCAAGGGAAGCGCTAGTGTAAATTCGAATTATCAAACGAGTTTTTAGAATGCCAATCAAGAAACTCACAGCGGATTCAGATTCGAGGTTTAGAATGAGGCCTTACAGAATCGCACGGCTGCTCGGGTGAAAATAGAGAAAACGAATTTTCCCAGAAATGATACCTAGATAGATCGATTTTTCGCCCCCGTAAGACAAATATTGCTCATTTAATAGTATATATATTTGTCTCAAAATCAATCAATCTGCCTAGCCTTTTCCCAACTGTGTTGGGGTCGGCTATAATTGTATCAATGAAATGAAAATAAAACTTTTACTTTTTTTTACATTGAATCATACATATTAAACATTGACATCTAAAGAATTGGGTTCCTCAATTCTTTAGACGTCAATGTTTAATAAGTATGATTCAATGTAAAAAAAAATTAGTTTTTTATTTTGGAACAAAACGAATAATTGACAGAAATTAAAATGGGAACGACCACAGAACAGATAAACTTTATCTTTTCTGTGGGAACGACGATAGCTACGAAAGTTAAACACTGAGTCGCAGCTATCAACGCCCATCTAAACATAAGAAATTTATATAATGTTCTAGACTATTAGCATATGACATTAAAAATCATAATATACTTACTTACTTGCATTAAATAAAACATTACCTATCTTTGTTAAATGTTACCATCACAATCAGGTAATACAAACACAGACAATTACAATAGTAATATAAATATTTGCTGCAGTATGAAAACTATGAATTTATCATATAATTGTGCTAAATACATCTATCATTGTGTCTATGTAAATAGAATACTATCAATAAATAACATTGTAAAATGATATGGAACGCATTGTATTTATAGCGCAGGTATATAAATGACTATCACACTAAATCCCTACAATATTATTGACATCATTTACGTGATGACTTTGTTTATTGTTCGGTCTATGGTAATTAATGTTCCGGTTTCCTAGAAGAGCAGTGGCCGCTACATAGCGTCCGCAGTTTAACGTCGAATGACGTCACAGTAGCGTTATTAAAGAAAGTAAGTTGATGTGCTTTCCTAGAGAGCGTTTTTTGACACCGCAAATTCAAACTCCATAATTTTCATGACGGTCGTCGCTGCGGCCGTCACTGGTTCCATTTTTTCCTTTTGAGGTACGGAACCCTAAAAATGAAGAGAAAAACGTATTCTTTCGGAATTTAGCATTTTTAGGGTTCCGAACCTCAAAATGAAAAAAACGTAATGTGTTATAGGATCACTTCGTAGTCCGTCTGTCTGTCTGTCTGTTGTCAGTCTGTCAAGGCTCTTTTTCTCAGGAACGCGTATAGGTATCAATTTGAAATTAATAGTTTATGGTCCCTTGGAGTTCTAAAAAAATCAAGCTTCTAAGTAAGTCAACGCAAAAAAAAATACAGCCATTTATGCGACATATTTTGATACTCGCAAGTAAATCAAAACCTATAGGGGGTCAACTTACCGTTGATCTAGACCAATGAAAGGCAAGAAGCAAGGTCTCACAAAACAAGTATAGACAAAAGTCCGAAAACTGTTAATTTGCAATTTTATCGCATATTTTTTTTTTTATTACAATGTTAAGTTTGTTTTTGGGAAATTCCTTTCAACTACGGAACCCCTCATTGTGCGTGGTCCGACACGCACTTGATCAGTTTTTTTTTTTTTGTTAGGCCGACTTTTACATTTAGCCCAGTGTCGGTATCGCCGATATTTTTATATGAGTATCGGTATCGTTTTATTGTACCACACTCGAATATTTCGAAGACATAGCTGCCATCTTTTAGATGTGTCTACAACCTGTGTCTCCAGTGTACTTTCAAAGAACTAGTTAGTTGTTCTCAAATGATACGAATGGTAACAAAAAACAAATAAAGTAAAAAGTTTTTTTTTTGGAATCAGACATATTCTGAAAGATTTTTCACGTATTTCCCAAAATGTTCACCTACTTATTATGACTGGACACTTGTAATGTTCTAAGGCTAAACGCGGACTCAGTCTTCTTACACACGAGCGACACACGTCAACGGCAGAGGCAAATTCACGAGTCGACGCCGGCCGTCTACTTGCCAACGACTGCCGTCAACATGTCGGTGGCAACCGACCTAAATTGACGCTTGCAGTTGCCTCTGCCACTGACGCGTGTCGCTCGTGGGTAGGTAAATTAATTTTTTTATTGGCCGCTTTCGGCCAGCCGTGGTCGTGGTCGTGGCTGTATGTGCGCTTTTGTAATTTCTAATGTGACGATGTAATTGTGGACGTCCACGTCATCACAATAACACAGAGAAGTAAAATGTATGGAAATAAACGAAGACACTTTTAAATTTCCGTCCACGATAAGAAACATTCCTGCATCGCAATTGTTTTTGTTGTCGCACATGTTGATTTTATTATTATTGTTATTTTAATCTGCTGTGTATTATTTTGTGTGCCTTTTAGTCTGTGCTAAATAAATAAATTTTTCAATACATTTCCTCGAAAACGTGTTCATATCGCACTACGATTAGGTTCACAATGCAACATATTTCACACTCGTGTGATTTTTCATTTTCCAACACGGGTCCGGAAATAAAAATTTCCACAGATAACATATACTTAGACTTAGTCCAAATTAAATCAATGCCTCTATTCACACCATCTCTATTCGGAGGTGAATGTTTTTTTTTAAATCTCGGCAAAGAGATATGCGTCTTTACGGCGTTAATATTTTTTGAATATTTAAATAATGTTTATAAATAGAATATCATCAAAAACCATGATAACTACAATAAAATAAAATGTTTATGAACAAATTAACATTTATTTGTGTTCTAAACTCGAAAATATTTGAATTTTCTATTTTTTATATTAGGCTGTTTATCGGCTTTATACATTTGCTTCTCCTTCAACCTGGCGAAAGCAAAGCGCGGAAAAAAAAAGAAAATTTAAATTATAGTTTCCTAATAATTCATGACAAAAATATTTTTCGTTATTTTATTTTTATTTCATCAAAAGTGTATTGAAAAACGTCGTTTGATACACGTGAACATTTGTTATTGCAGACAAAAATTCTCCACTTGCATCAAAATGTACTATTATTTCTTTATACGTTAAAAATACAAGTATTTCCATACATTTTAATTCCCTACTGCCGTAGAGGTCCACGATAATAGAGTCACGTAAGAAATTACATAATGGAAGCGCATCATCAGTGTGCGTGTAGCCTAAAGCAGGTAATCACATCATTAAATTACGCAAACATGCACAGTTTGGTGAAACAGAAAAAATGTCTAATTTAAATAGAAGTAATTAGGAAATGCCTACATTAGACTATTATCTTATCTGAGATTAACAATTATCTGTTGGATTTGGGTAATATAGGACACCCAGATAGATACCTAGTATTTTCAAAATTCTCTTCACGGCTAAACTGCTGAACCGATTTTGAAGATACTTTGAACTCTGGGGAAGTACCTAAGCCACTTTTTATTGACATACCACGCGGGCGAAACCGCGGGCGGAAGTAGTCATGTTATAAAAAGGGTGAGCGTTTTAATGTGATGCGGAGTCCTAACATGTTCAGCAAAAAGAATTGTGCAAATGTTGTTTTATTTTTTGACTATTAAAGAAATATCATTTGCAAAAAAACTATCAGTGTTTATTTTTAAAAAAGTACGGGAATCAGTAGGCGGAAGCACAATAAAATTATATTGTTTTCCGGCTCCTTAAAAATTGCTTAGTGACGCTCTTTCTGCTGACTCAGAATGTCGTTTAATTTTAATCGTTCGACAAAGCACATGATATTGTAAATGTATCGAATTATCATATTAAATACTGATAAAAGTATAAAGAAATTAGTACAATGTTCGATTATCGTCTTACCCAAAGTCAATGAAGGAGAGTACTATGTACAGTCAACCTCAATAAGATGTATGTACACATTAACAAGAATTCTTTAGGTACTGTCTGCAATCTTTGTTCCATAATATTGTAACAACGTGTACCTACAAAAAATATTTCGCATTGGTAATTTGTAGCTACACAGGAGCTACTGAGGAGCTCGTGGCTAAGTAATAACAGCCGCACGGGTCGCTCCATCAGGTTAAGCTACGCTTACCGGGGTTGGTTCGTGGATGGGTGACCTTTACATATCGAGACTCCTCCGTGCCTCGGAAAGCCGTTGGTCCCGGCTGTCATTCGTGGATCTTTGACAGTCGTTACGGGTCGTCAGAAGCCCGAAAGTCTGACAACAAGTCTTACCAAGGGGTATCGTTTTACCCAGTAACTGGGTTGTGGAGGTTAGATAGGCAGTCGCTCCATGTAAAATACTGGTATTTATCTGCTTCCGGTTACACTGGAAGCCGACCCCAACATAGTAGGGAAAAGGCTAGGCAGATTGACTGATTGAACTTATAGCTACACATTCATTTCGATGGATACATCTTTCTGATGCTGACTGTACCTATCTATATTACCTATAGAGTATGTACAGGTGTGTAATGATTAAATGCAGTTACTATGTAGGTACTTATTACGTTGCCAAGTTTTTTCTTAATTGTACGAATATTAAAAATGATTTGCGCTCAAATCATGAGAGATTTGTAAATAATTTTCCTAACAATGTTTTGCTTGTACCTACATAAATGTTTCAGTAAACTGCTATAAACGATCATGTTCTTAAAAACTTAATTTTCATTCACAAAAAGACAATGATAAGGTTCCCGCAATTTCTTATAATCCCACCATCGTTTAAACCATTAAAATGAATTATGATATTACTTTAACACAATTGACATCAAAAAATCCCAAAATAAATTGCTCGGCAACAGCCAGAAAAACAAATAAACAAAACACACAAAACAAACACTTTGATCAGGAAATAAGCATACTTTCTGTTTCATTAATTAATCACTTATTACTGCACATTTGATTGGTCATGATATGTGAACATTTTAGCACAGCCTCAAAATTATGTATGCGTATCATTAACATAAACTCAGCCTTTCTTAGGTGTAAACAGAAACTACAGAACGCCACCTGCTACGATACTTACATACTCCTTTTGCTTCGTTTACGTTCATACATCTAGTCATACACGCACGCCGGTTGCGAGTACTACTCACCTGAAGAACATAACCAATAAAATGCCTAGGTATATGTCCTTCTAAATCTAGGGCGTCCCCTCCCAGCGTTTCCACTCACATCTGCCTTGTAAATCCTTTTGTTAGTCGCCTTTCATTTATCCCCTCAACATGGCTAACCCATCTAAGCATACTCTTTTCAATTTTTGTCACTTAAGAGCCCATACTACCTGAGCTTTTTATCTCGTTCGCACGATACTGCTCGCGGACTGAGTGATAGTCAGACTGAATGCGGTACTGGGCGCCGATAGTTTAGTTAATTGCTTTTTACGGTGAAAATAATGTCAGTTTAATAAACATAAAAACATAAGACCTGCTTTATAGTTAGTTCAGTTAGTTTGCAAAGATTCATGATCTAATTTGAAGTATTTTTTTAAAACCATCGGTTCATTGTTCGGTTTGGAAGTAACTCTGAATTTCTTTTTTATAGAGAATTTTTTATGGAATCGTGTTTTCGTCAAACATACTCGTAGTACTTAACATTAATCCTCAACTTTACCATAATTATATTTATTTTAAAAGTAATGTTGCAGTATTTTCGACATAATGTAGGATCATGCTAAGCCATTTGAGGTAGTACCTATAGGCTTTTAAGTTTAGTTAATAGCATGAGCTATTGTTTTGGAATTATTTGTAGTCGATATTTCATTTATATGTGTTCAATTATTTTCAATTTATTACGTTCTTACTTGATTTTTTTTTCTTCAACACACATTTAAGAAACAGTTTCTTAAATTCATACCGATGTAACATCTACAGCCACCGATTACCTTTACAGACGAATGTTCAGTGACAAATGTCTATTGTTACATGCCCCTGTAGCTGCTATCACAATAGTGTCCAATTTATCAAGCAATTTGCTCTTACTGGCCATTGAACTTGTAGTTCCCGACTTAGGCAACAATGTGGTGCTGTCAGCACGTGTAGAGGCTTGGATGTAATGTATCAACCTTATCCTGTACATAATTATGGCATGTATTTAATTGAACCTCTAATAATTCCATTTTTCATCATGTGCCTAGCCTTTTTTTTTTTTTGTGGATGGGAAATCATCAAATGACTACTCCCGCTCTGGGCGGAGCGGGAGGGCGTGTCAGACTTTTACTGACTAAAACCCACCCGTGTCCTTTCAGTTGCCCGTGCCAGGGCCACGGTATCTCTTTCGAACTACCCCCGATCCCGGCGGCATCGGCCCTATTGGACCCCGTCACTGCTGACATCTCTTTGAGGCGCGCGTGGAACACAACGCGCCGTCGACCCGGGCCTGGTCCTTACCGGACGGCGAGCTGCCCATTACTCGTCGTCCGCAAGCCCGCGCCTACGGTGGCCATGTGCCTAGCCTTTTCCCAACTATCTTGGGGTCGCAGTCTAACTGGATGCAGCTGAATACCATTGTTATTGTATCATTATGTTCTGAATCCGAACAATTTTGTTGTTTATTATTTATATATTCAATCAATCTGCCTAGCCTTTTCTCAACTATGTTGGGGTCGGCTTCCAGTCTAACCGGACGCAGCTGAATACCAGTATTTTACATGGAGTGACTGCCTATCTGACCTCCACAATCCAGTTATTGGGTAATACGATACCCCTAGGTAAGACTGGTTGTCACACTTTCGGGCTTCTGACGACCCGTAACGACTGTCAAAGATTCACGAATGACAGCCGGGACCAAATGCCTTAACGTGCTTTCCGAGGCACGGAGGGATCTTGGTATGAAAAGATGGTCATCCACCCACGGACCAACCGCGGCAAGCGTAGCTTAACCTGATTGATCGATTCGTGCGGTTGTTATTACTTAGCCACAAGCCCCTAATAATTCCTTTTTTGCGCTCCTAGTAATACTATTGAACTCTAATACTTGTATAATGATTGTGCCTCTTTTTGTGAACCTCAAATAATTAAATAAAATTTTGGGGTACTAAAAATACTGCGACCAACTAGGATGTAGCGGTTGGTCACAGTTCTAACCTAACCCATTTGGTCGGTGTTCTAGCTTAGTTACTACGACAAATGAGGCCTCAGTAGTCACTTTTGTTATACTGGATAGCAATTTAGTCACCTGCATCCGTCAAGGGGGTGATTCTGCCCTTCATACTAAACAACTTTCGCTATGAAACACATATCCGATTCGTAAAAAAAAAGTGTGCGTCAGCTCCGACGTACAACTAGAGTTTACTCTTTATATACGGTTGTCTTTGAATATGATTGGATAGGTTGACCGCTACAATGAAGACTGGCTGAACAAAACATAAGTTAAAATAAATTTTAAAAACCCCCGACAAATAAACACAAATACACTCGTTAAACTTATACCAACCCTGTTTCCGTCCGGGTTTAAAAATAAGTATACACATACAAGATTTCAAAGTGATAGTTGCGCAAGGTAGCGTTACGTTTTGCGCAGAAAAACGTAACATTCTATGGTTACGTCTATGTATGGGTATAAATTATCAATCTGCCTAGCCTTTTCCCAACTACGTTGGGGTCGGCTTCCAGTCTAACCGGATGCAGCTGAATACCAGTATTTTACATGGAGCGACTGCCTATCTGACCTCCACAACCCAGTAACTGGGTAATACGATACCCCTTGGTAAGA
Source organism: Cosmia pyralina (assembly GCA_946251885.1). Lineage (NCBI taxonomy): Eukaryota > Metazoa > Arthropoda > Insecta > Lepidoptera > Noctuidae > Cosmia > Cosmia pyralina. The sequence continues at coordinate 6,413,494 of OX276344.1, forward strand.
CTGGTTGTCAGACTTTCGGGCTTCTGACGACCCGTAACGACTGTCAAAGATCCACGAATGACAGTCGGGACCAACGGCTTAACGTGCTTTTCGAGGCACGGAGGTCTCGGTATGTAAAGATGGTCACCCGTCCACGGACAACCCCGGCAAGCGTAGCTTAACCTGATGGATCGACCCGTGCGGCTGTTATTACTTAGCCACGAGCTCCTCCATGGTCACTCACCCATGATGACATGATTTCAAAGTGAAAGTTGTGCAAGGTAGCGTTACGTTTTGCGCAGAAAAACGTAACATTCTGTGGTTATGTCTATTTATGGGTATAAATTATTTACGTATAAATCAATTAATTTTGTTTGACTAACATTAAAGGACAAACAATATAATTTGTAGGGTGAGATTACTAATTATAGAGCGGGGCACCAATTAACAATAATGTTAGGACTGTGAAATATTAATGATAATGCGATTATTATCTAGTAATTGTGTGTAGTTCACACGATGGGCTAATTACTATTATATGATAATTTTCTGTTGTTTTCTGTACATTTTTAATGACCTACCTATTTATATTTGTTGTTACGGCTTTAATAATACGCGAAGTAGGTTTGCTTCGACCTTCTCACTTGTTTTTAACTAATTTTGTTTTTTTTTTATAGTACCATCGGCATTATTCTCATGCAAAATTCATATATGAACTAGAAAACCCAGTTTTTCTATTGGTTACCTGTTAACATGCATTTTGTAGTGTAAACTGAAAATGTATAGCTTGATGTGTAGCCGTGTGTAGGTACTCTGCTTGTAATAATATAATTCAATCATAATGCGAAAGACACGTGGCGCCATCTACTATATTATCATAAGAAAGTTATTGTTGTTTTCTTTGGGAACAGTACTTTTTATCGGGATGAAAGGTACCCTAAGTCCGTTTCTGTACACCGTACAGACGTACGACGTATGACAACGTATATGCAAAATTTCAGGATGATACTTCCACATTTATAATCTTAGTTAGGATTGACTACATCAGATCGTCCAACTGGTGAATTTACCCTAAGCTTGTTATCTTCTCCTAAAATATACATAGATATAGTAGCTTTATCCATAAAAACAGAGTTTTATGTTATCTCATTCAGATTAAGGTAACATTCACACTCAATACGTGTCCTAATCACGGTAATACTTTGCGATAACATTACTGATTACCTACCTATGTTAATGACTTACCTATTTAAACAAAGCATTAACTCGTTTAGGTTACCGTTTAATTTTAAATCTGCTAATTTGGTTGTTACCTCTATTATGTAAACTGCTAATTATTTGCAATATCAGTTAAAAACAATGAAGTTTATAAATAGTTTTAACGATGTTGTTATTTGCCAAATGTAATGTTGCTGAATCTAATAAAATTCGTAAATTAATGTTAAAAAAATTATCCAACGGGGAAGAAAACTGTCAAATTAGTTCCGCGAAATGGCGCTAAGTGTTTGTTACTTTCATTCGACAATCAATGGCTTTCATTCAAGGTATCTTGTTAAATACTTTGCCGCGAGATGGCGCTAAGTGTATTTTCTTGTCGCCAATGGTCGCTTTGTCTTCAAGATGTCTTTGACAAGTGCAAAACACTCAGCGCTCTCGTGCAGCGAAGCTTCCGGGAAACAACCCCATTAAATATCAGTTTACATCTAAGATTCAAATATTTCTGAAATCAGGACACTGATACACCTGACATCTGGATGAAAATCTTTTTTTGTATATTTATCTATTAGGAACAAATACAATCCGACTTATTTCTGTAGGCTACTTAAAAAAGACGTAGTTTCTCACTACGTAATAGTGCTGTTACGGTCTTTAATGACTCAAATCTTTTCCGAAATACATAATAGGGTAACTGGTAGTTAGTTACCAATACTTAAACACATGATTGTGCTCGTGATAACAAACAATTTTTACTATGGGACCAAACCTGAAATCGCAAAAAAAAATCAGCTGCTCCCTACATTTTGACGAGTTATGCGAACATGAATGTATGGGACAGCTATTTTTTTTTTACCGTCTTGAAAAAAATAGGAGATAAACTCAATAATCTTCATCTCAGTAATCTTTATTGCTTTACCATAATGTGTACTTAGGTGGTAATTATATAATTGAGATCATTATGGACCCTGTAGAGCACAGCAAAAGGTTAGGAGAGAGGAAGCCCTGTTTTAGGAGATTATGAATAATTATTATTGCTATATTATTTAATCTAATATTATTGCTATTTTATTTAATTATTATTTTTGTTATATTATTTATTAATATAACAAAACCATATCATTAATATATTTTAAATATACCTATAAATTGCGTCATTATCATTTACTTTTGTTATCGATTATTATTCTTATATTCATCATTTTCCTGCCCTTATCCCAATCTATTTGGGGTCGGCGCAACATGTCCTTTTTTTCCATACTTCTCTATTATTCGTCATCTCGGTAGTCACCCCCTTTCTAGCCATGTCATCTTTCACACAATCCATCCATCGTTTTTTTGGTCTTCCCCTACTCTTATAGCCATCGACATTCATACTCAAAACTTTCCTCACGACATTTTCCTCACTCCTCCGCATCACATGCCCATACCATGACAGCCGATTTCCGCACAACTTTTCAGTCACCGGTGTCACTTTTAGACTTCCTCTTATGTACTCATTTCTTATTCTATCCATTCGTGTAACACCACACATCCCTCTTAGCATTCTCATCTCAGCTGCATGCAACTGCTTTTCATTCATCCCTTTTGTGGCCCAACATTCTGATCCATACAAGACAGCAGGTCTAACTATTGTTTTATATATCTTCCCCTTAAGTTTAAGGGGAATGCGGGAGTCGCAGATTGTCCCCGTGACCTGCCGCCATTTCATCCATCCAGTGTTAATCCTATGCATAACCATCCGATCTACTTCGCCATCGCTTTGCACGAGTGAACCGAGATACCGAAAGTCGGAGCAGACTGGGAGAAGCGCGCCATCAAGCGCTATGCCTCCAGAACTGGAGATACCGCCGAAATCGCAGAACATATATTCAGTTTTGGTTCTGCTGATTTTCAAGCCAACATTCTCCAGTTCTGTTGCCATTTATCTGCTCCGAATCTCAGGTAAATCTTCACTGACAAGAACAATGTCATCGGCAAACAGCATACACCAGGGTGCCTCTTACTGTAGATTCGACGTCAGAGCATCCATAATCAACAGGAAGAGGTAAGGACTTAAAGCCGACCCTTGGTGCAAGCCAACAGGCACATTGAACTCGTTGGTATTCCCAGCAGCCGACCGGACGTAGGTACGAGATTGACTGTACATAGCACGAATTAACTCCGCCGCCCATTGTATATTTTGTAGTTTGTGTCTTTTTTTTTTGTTATGTATTTTTGTGGTGTACAATAAAGTATATATAAATAAATAAATAAATAAATAACTCTACATACTTCCCGGGCAAACCTTTCTCTTTCAAGGCCCACCACAATACATCCCGAGGTACCCTATCATACGCTTTCTCCAGATCAATGAACACCATGTGCAAGTTCTTGCGTGCACGTCTGTACTTCTCGCACAATTGGCGGAGTGCAAAAGTGGCGTCCATTGTTCCTCGACCTGGCATAAACCCAAACTGGTTCGGGGTAATTTCACTCTCCTCTCGCAGTCTTTTCTCTATTACTTTCTCCCATACCTTCATACTATGTGACATGAGCTTTATTCCTCGATAGTTGTTGCAGTCCTGTACATCACCTTTATTCTTGAAGATGGGCACTAGCGAACTATTGCACCATTCTTGTGGGATCCCTCCTTCATGCAACAACTTATTAAAGATAAAGTCAGTCACATACATCCATCTTCTTTTAAGCACTTCCATACTTCTACTGGTATATCATCTGGGCCCAAGGCCTTTCCATTTTTCATACTTTGAACTGCCTTTCTGACTTCATCCATACTAATTTCCCTCACAAAACCCATATTTACTTGTACCTCTTTAAGCACACCATTCCATTCATTCTCTTCGTTCATTAGCCTTTCAAAATAAATCTTCCATCGTTCTTTTATTTCGTCATCTTTGGACAGAACCTTACCGGCGTCGTCTTTCATACAATTAATGTGAATAATATCTCTCGTTCTCCTTTCTCTTGCTTTTATAATCCGGTAGAGCTCTTTCTGGCCTCTAGGGCTGTCCAGTGAGTCATACAACTTCTCCTGCGCCTATTATTATTCTTTCCGATTCTTATTCTTCCGATTCTTCTTGTTCTATCCGATTATTATTCTTATATTATTATTTTTTTATTACATTAGTAATTTCCTGAACATGTGCTACATTTCTTCTATTATTTATGTTTATCATTTAAATATTCATCTAAGGAATAATAGCATTTCTTGATTAATTAATTTATCTATAATAATAGATTAATTAATAGATAATTGATGAACGGAGTAGAAGCCTATGGCATTATGGAACACGTAGGGTTTTTTTTTTAATTCAAAATTCAAATATTCAATTTCGATATTTTTTCAAGATTTTTTTTTCAAGATTTCTGTTTTTATTGTTCTACTATGAAAAGTTTACATCGAATTTGTAGTATTTATTAATACTTAGATCATTTTTACTGTCTAAGCTATTAAAAAAAAATAAGGTATGCCAGAGGTTTCTACTCCGTTGACCTAATATACCCTATCTTTTTCAAGACGGTAAAAAAGTCATCCGGTATATACATTTACAATTTACAATCATACACCTAGAAACCAAAAACAAAAATATTCGTTCTGTTTGAGAATCAAACCTACGATTCGCAACATGAAAAGCTCATTTTCATCATTTTATGTTCCCTTGTTTCTTTTAAGGTGGAGAATGACTTGCAACGTTTGTTTGTAATGTATCAAGTTTTTGTAACGCGTTACAATAGTCAGTGCAGTGAGCCGAGCCGCTCGATGCCAGCATTGCGAGCGTATGTTAACCGCCATTCTGAATAAAAAGTCGGCCAAGTGCGTGTCGGACCACGCACAATGAAGGGTTCCGTAGTTGAAAAGAATTTACCCCAAAAACAAACTTAACATTAGACTTGAAAAACATGTTCTCCCGTACATCGATATACGTAACGGTCAATTCTCCAACTGCAAATGTCAGTTTGTAATGGCAATTTTTTTTATGAGATAAAGGTATAAATTAACGATTTTCAGACTTTTTCCTTTCTTGTGCTGCGAGACCTTGTTTTTTGCTTGATTCTAGATTACGGGAAGTAGGTAGTTAGGTAGTTTTGATTTATTTGCCAGTATCAAAATAGTCGCATAAATGGGCCGTATTTTTGTATTGCGTTGACTTAGAAGCTTGATTTTTTATATATTTTTATTTTTTGTATTTGATATTAATTTCAACCTGATACCTCTACACGTTCCTGAGAAAAAGGGTAGTGACAGATTGACAGACATACAGACAGGACAACGAAGTGATCCTATAAGGGTTCAGTTTATTCCTTTTAAAATACTGAACTCTAAAAAAACTGTAATTAATTTATCTGTTAGGTAACAACACTTGTCTCTTCGATCTAAAGATAATTGCGAATGATTGCGACGTCTGGCCTATTAACGATTGCAAACATTGCATCAATCAAAGTTAACTTAAACAATTACCTGTAATATATTTTTCTTCAAGAAACATTATGTAGTAATTTCTAACAATCCCTTAAGAGGTTTGTCGCATTTTGTCACCTCTCTCTCTCACACGGGACCAATTTCTTAAGATTGTTAAACGAAAAGATATTTTTTTGAAAAATGTATTCAATTAGCGAAGTGGAGAGCCACAGGTACCTAACTGAAGGAACACGGGTGGGTTTTAGTCAGTAAAAGTCTGACACGCCCTCCCGCTCCGCCCAGAGCGAGAGAAGTCATTTGATGATTTCCCATCCACAAAAAAAAAAGGCTGCTTCTGAGAAATTACAGATAGAAAAACCCAACACCACTTTGCCTGAAGCGGGAATCGAACCTTATGCAACTCAACAAAATGTAGGGAATAACAACTTTTTCCGGATTTCAGGGTCAGAAAGGCAGTATATAAGAATAGAACGTGTAATGAGAAAACCAAAAGATGGATCAATCAATCTGCTTAGCCTTTTCGCAACTATGTTGGGGTCGGCTTCCAGTCTAACCGAATGAAATAAAATACCAGTATTTTACATGGAGCGACTGCCTATGTGACCTCCACAACCCAGTACCTGGGTAATACGATACCCCTTGGTAAGACTGGTTGTCAGACTTTCGGGCTTCTGACGACCAGTAACGACTGTCAAAGATCCACGAATGACAGCCGGGACCAACGGCTTAACGTGCTTTCCGAGGCACGCAGGAGTCTCGGCATGTAAAGATACGACAAGCGTCGCTTAACCTAATGGATCGGTGCCCTGATTGTGTCAAAGATATACATAGTTGAAAAGGGGGTGAATAATAAGGTGTAGCATATTATAGAGATGATTGTATCGACGAGGAATACATTCTGTGCCGACATCTAATACATTGGAGAAGAGTAGAAGGATGATAACTATGTGAAAAGGATTTAACAGGATCGTAGGAGAATTGGAAAATTGTGATGCTTAAGGAGCATCCTATCTTAAGAGCGCCTATCTTAAGGAGCATGGATATTGTTGAAGGAAAGTAAAAACTAGGCTTAAATGTAACGGTCGAGAATCAAGATCTAACAAGCTCTGTTGTTTTGTTTATAATACGAGATTTTCCACCTTAAACACATTCTTGTTCATAAGCCTAATCTTAATCCTATACTGCAATCAATTACCTACGGTTGCGTTTTATATTATCTTACACGGATATCAGGACAAACCAACAATAAATATCGAAAAAATATACGACTTATATTATTGAAAGTTTAAATAAATTCAACTTACCGGAGGTAGTCCTTTGTCCTGGAGCCACTGACCAGGTTCCTTCAAGCAGAAAGTACCATACATAAGCACTAGTATGAACATCCCAGTTGTCATCGAGAATATTCCATAATATCCCATCTTCTGCAGCAAAAATCCACTCATGCCGATACCGACAGGCAAACCAGCAGTCATACAGAAGTTGACCAGTCCCACTCTAAATGTCCTCGATTCTTCCGAAGTAATATCACTTATATAACTGAATACACCTAAGAACATTGTCACCCAACCACCAGTTATCGCCGGAAACAACGTCTCTAAAAACACAGTGATTTCCACAGGAATCTCGTAGAAGAAATAAACGTTAACCAAATTATTGATAGACGTTAACACTTCTCCGTATATTGGCAGCATTATGCATATCTTTCTCTTCCCAGTTCTGTCACTCCACGCTCCTAAGAACATTATTATAATGCAAGGTAATGCTGTTTGGATGACGCCTTTCCAAATATCTATTGAAGAAATCAGTTGCTGCACTTCTCTTTCATACTCAGTGTAGTTTTTGCTCGTTTTCTTTATCAGTGCTTCGCATATTTCATCTCCAAAACCTAAGTTAACACGGCAAGCTTTGTCCAAATTGAGATTACCCATAGCAAACCTTGAAATAACACTGGGTATAATGAGGCCGGCTAACAAAGGTTCCACTGTGATATTATCTCTGATATATCCCAACTTCTCTCGAAAAGTTTTGTCCTTATATCTTTGGATAACATCTTTGTTTAGAGGTTTTTCCTCCACGTCCACGGGTTTAGCTTTTTCTTCAGCCATTTTGGAAGTATTTTCCACAGCACCGGTTACTTGAACTATATCACATTCATTGTTTATAAACAGCACTCGAGCACGACCGCCTGTCACTGCCGCAATGTTTGATTTCACATTATGTCTGATACATTGATAGACTGAATGGTTGCCTTATTATTTGTCTTACCGATAATTATCTGCTTGGTATCAATTACTCGTTTATAATGATAAAGTAGAATTCCAATTAGATAAAGTGCTTTGTTGTTGGTGATTAAGGTACACACTAAATGTGTTTATACTGTTTCAGGTTGAAGCATTGTTCTGATAAGCCCGATCAGGTCAACGGCTGTTTCACAACTGGCATCTGCATGAAAAATCTGTGTTAATATAAAGGAGGATGTATTGAGATTACGTTGGTCAGTGTATATAAGTGAGTTAGTTTTTTTAAACGCGTGATTTCAGTAAATGGAAGCAGAGGTATTTGGTAACACTTTGGGCATTAATAGTAGGACAGTGATTTTAATGCAAGATAGCGAATAATTTTGCGATGGTTGGAAATTACATGGTATACACGGTGTAAGTGTAAACAGTGGCAATATATTAAGGGGTCATTGTACTCATCATTATGAACAACTTTTAATATGGGACCAAACTGAAATCGCGAAAAAAAATCAAAAATCAGCTGTTCAATACATTTATGTTCGGATAATTCGTCAAAATGTAGGGAACAGCTGACTTTTTTTTTGGCGATTTCAGGTTTGGTCCCATAGTAAAAGTTTTTCATAATGATGAGTACAATGACCCCTTAAAATATTGCCACTGTTTACACTTACACCCTGTATATCCGATATGCAGTGTATAAATCAGTGTAATTTGTCAGTGGAGTATACATTAGCAAAATACAATACAAGTGGTCAGTTCTCTCTAGGTAATACTTTTAACAAAAATATAAAACGATATGAACTAAGTTTATAAACAAATCTTTTAGACAATGCTCATTCCAAAGCCGAATCATTTTTGTCTTCTGGAGACAGAACGGTTCAGTCTTGTCAAAACAAAACGCTAATGTTGTGAGTTACCATCATTGTTCTAATAGAGCGATAGTCTGTCTTTACACTGACAGTGATCTTGACTCCAGTTTGCACACTGCCTTAGATTCGCAGAATATTCGCGAAAAATCATAACATAACATAAATTATGGCACATATTTGAACAAACAAGGTATCGGCTGGGCCTGTCACCATGCAGCAGTGATGTCACAAGTTGTTTCTGTATTAATGTTTTACTAACATAGTTTGTAAGTATATTGTTACTAGCACTATGAGTCTGTTTCTTGATAATAAAATAAAAATAAAATTAAATTATTTAAATTGAACTTGCTTCTATCCCGTAGATGTCTGCAAACAAAACCTAAGCCTATTTCCTACTTAGTATGATCTACCGATGTTTGAGTGTGAGTTTAAAATTCAATAAAGAAAATCTATATCAATAATGAAAGTAGTTTGCACAGCTCAGCAATCAATCTATCTAGCCTTTTCCCAACTTTGTTGGGGTCGGCTTCCAGTCTAACCGGATGCAGCTGAATACCAGTATTTTACATGGAGCGACTGCCTATCTGACCTCCACAATCCAGTTAGTGGGTAATACGATACCCCTTGGTAAGACTGGTTGTCAGACTTTCTGGCTTCTGTTGACACGTAACAACTGTCAATGATCCAAGAATGACAGCCGGGAGCAACGGCTTAACGTGCTTTTCGAGGCACGGAGGAGTCTCGGTAGGTATGTAAAGATGGTCACCCATCCACTGACCAACCCCGGCAAGCGTAGCTAAACCTGATGGATCGACCCGGGCGGCTGTTATTACTTAGCCACGAGCTCTTCCGTGATCTTCCACTTTTCACAGCCCACTTTTTATGGTTTATTTACAAAAAAGCATTCCAAAAAGTTACAAGTGGTAAGGAAAACTTTTCATGAAGAACTCGACAATATTTTTAAGGGGGATGCGTTAAGGTAGTTCGCGAAATTCAAATTTTCTTAGGTTTTTTGCGATTTGCAGGTCAGTGTCAGATTATTATGTTGATTAAAATATGATTCACAGCCGTAACTAACATGGCTTTACAGAATTATAATCAGCAATACAAGGAGGAATTGACGTCAATTCTAACTTAAGGAGTTGTATTGCTGATTCTTATGATTGAAACGCTTAAGGGGATGCGTTAGGGTAGTCCGCGTAATTCAAATTTTCTTAGGTTTTTTGCAATTTGCAGGTCAGTGTCAGGTTGTAAGTAATATTGCTTCAGAATTATAAACATTAGAATCAGCAATACAAGGAAGCACATCCCCCTTAAGTGTTCCGTAAATTAAAGAACAATAATTCCCTTTTGTCGAGTAGAGACAAAAGAGAGAGAGAGAGTGGTAAGTTTTCTTGCTTTCAGTCCTACTACGTAAATCCGATTTCGCTTGTATATAATATTATTAAACCATGATGTTTTTAGGGTTACTTATCTCCAAATGGAATAACTAAACCCTTATAGGATCACTTCGTTTTCCATCTGTCTGTCTGTCAGTCTGTCAAGACCCTTTTTCTCAGGAATGCATGGAGGTATTAAGCTGAAATTAATATCAAATACCTAGGTCCCTTGGAGCTCTAAAAAAGTCAAGCTTCTAAGTCAACACAATAAAAAATACGGTCATATAAGCGACTTAATTCGATACTCGCAAGTAAATCAAAACCTATAGGGTACTTCCCGTTGTCCTAGAATCATGAAATTTGGCAAGAAGCAAGGTCTCACAGCACAAATAGAGGAAAAAAATCCGAAAATCGTTAATTTGTAATTTTATCACAAAAAAAAATTGGGATTACAAACTTAAATTTGCTGTTGAAGAATAGACCGTGACTTATATCAATGTCCTATACATTGATATAAGTCACGGAGAACATGTTTTTCAACTACAATGTTAAGTTTGTTTTTTGGATAAATTCTTTTCAACTACGGAACCCTTCATTGTGCGTGGTCCGACACGCACTTGCCCGGTTTGTTTTTAGTTTTGAAAACCTACATTTAGATTATAAACAAAACTAAAAACGGGTCTTCTCGCGATATTCCTTTTTACGAGGTAAACAGGTACCTACTTGTTTCCCGACGTTTAAAAAGGAATATCGCGAGAAGACCCGTTTTTTGTTTTGTTTATAATGACTACATTTAGATGTTCACGATTTGTTTTGATGACTTCTTACAATTCAAATTCATTATAACAGTATTACTTATTGCTCCTATACATGAGTATGTATAGACATTATCAATAGATATTATCACGAGTATGTACACAATAGACATTATCAACTAATACGATCTGAACAGAGCACGTGTATATTTGTAAAGGCTCTCATTATGTTTGAGCTGATGTCTCCGAGACAGGCCTTGTAGTATAATTGGAATACTACGAGGAATGATTAGGAAAGATTATATGACTGAACTGTGGATATGCAAATAGGTTTTGTAAGCTACCTCAGCACAAAATAGTGTCGGCCTTATTACAAAACAAGGTTTATCTTTAGACCCAGGTTGAAAGCATCTAATCATTTTTGAATTTCGAACTTTAGTCCGACAATGTCAAAGTTCTAATTACAAAAACTGACGTTAGACACGAGTCTAAGTTGTAAATTTTGTATTAAGAACTTTACGTTTACCGGAATTAAGTTTAAAATACAATAACTTGCTCCATGGTTTGGGCTTGGATTAAAGTTAGAACTCGTTTTGTAATGAGACAGTAAATAAAAATTTGATAAATAATTATTTAAGCATTTCATTCAAGTGACAATATAATATCAATATATAGAGAAACGGAACGTTGCTTCAAATAAATACTGTACGAACGAATTAAAGAATGCCATTTCTGTTTCTTATCTGTGGATATTTTAAAAGCATGGCACCTTCATTGGCACTAACCATAGTACTAACTGATCCTCGGATAGTCTTCGTTTTGTAATCGGAACGCATTTTGGTCCTGGTACTAACTTTAATACCGTAACCCTGGCTACCGTACAAAATACGGGAGAAATGCTGTTCTGACCCGACTGCCTCGCATCTATTCTGAAATTTTTGAAAGTGTCGATATATTTCATTTATCCAAACAATCATACCGTAAACAAGTCAAGCAGATATTGGTGCCGATTCTCTTGTCACAAATGCCACTAAACTAGACTAAAAATCACTAAAATTTAGTTTATTCCTGTCAAACGACGATTTCCCATTCTGAAATTGACTAAAGTGACACAACTTAACTATATTTTAGTTTGACAGGACTAAGATTGTACGGAGTTATTAGTTTAGTGAAAATGGCAATTTTGCTATTCTGAATTTGACTGTTTTCACATGGTTTTCACCTAAAATTTTAATTGTCAAACTAAATCAGACTATGTTTAATCGCGATTAAAAAGGTGTGGAATAAAATTAGTTGATATGAACTAAAATTCACACCGAGACCTTGACTTCGGATGCAAAAACAGTAGTGTATTTTTTTCTTTTCTTTTGCATATATCTCGAAAACGGTGAGTCCTATCGCAAAAATAATGAAAATTTGGCCACCCTTTATAAAACTCATGAACCCCTATGACTCAACATGTAGGCACCAAAAAAAAAAGTACCAAAAAAAAAAAAGGCACCAAAAAAAAAAGGTACCTACATTCCATATAAAACACGTTGAAGCTGCCCCCTCCCTGCGCCCCTCCAGCTCTAAAAGATATTTGACCCGGTAACGACAGCGATGTCGGTGAACAAAATATGACAAGCCTGTCACTTCATAGTGATTTCGTTAGTTCCAATTAAAGCCACCGAGTCAAATATACTACAGGCACTATACCACGCGGAGTCACGATTGTCAAACTCGATTTTAGTTGTGTCAAAATTGTTATTAAATTTAGAGGTTTTTTTTGTCAGAATAGCTCTAAGATTCTCATAGCAAAAAGTAAGGAATTTTAGTGATAGTTTAGTTAGTTTAGTTCGGTGTACAACAGAATCGGCACCACTGTTTAGTGAACAAGTTGTGCCATAACTCATTCTTATATTCTTATAAGTTTAGGCAAATTATTTAATTACTTAGTTTTTTCTTTTCCCTTTTGTCAGTTAATATAGTCATGGTACATATTTTTAACCTTGATTTCATGCGAGTAATGTGTCAACAATCGCATTTTACCTATTATTGATACGTAATACTTGTTTAAGTTTTTTCATTTGTTTTCTCTCGCTACTTTCTAGTTACCCAGCTTTATCTATGCCGTGAAACTCTATTATTGGCTAACTGATAATTGTCATCATCTCGCTATCATTGAACAGTGTATACAGACTGTAGGATGCTGTAATTTTGACGCAACTGCTAAAAGCTGTTCATTGATAGTGTAGTGAACATTCATAACACATGTAATTAGTTATAAGCTGTTGAGTTTCCTAATAAATAAATAAATAAACAATCCTCGACCTTTTAGTCTTGGTTTAAACCAGTACTTAAGCATTTTTTGTAATAAGACGGTAAGAGTCGAGTTATGAAAATTAGCGCAATCTAGCATGGTTAGGCAAGCCTAAATATTTTCGAAGTGTTTCCATCATTTTTCCATCTATCATTTCTCAGTAGCAGCCCGGAGTCAGGATTTGCGCACGGTTTATTATAATTACTAGCTTTCGCCAGCGGCTTCGCCCGCGTGCATTTCGGAAATTATCCCACGGGAACATACTATCGGAATAAAAAGTATCCTGTGTCGTATTCTAGGATATGGTCTATCAGTGTACCTCATCCAAATCCGTTCAGCCGTTTTAGCGTGAAAGCGTAACAAATAAACATTACAATGCCTTAAATTTTGACAATTCAACAACATTTATTCAACGAATTTTTCAAACGAGCAATGGATTAGCAATTACTTTCAAAATCATTAGGATTGTGATTGAAAGCGTGTTGCGGAATTGAGATGCAGATCATTGCTGGACATAAGCCCAATTGCACGATCATCGCCGTCTCTCATCCATTAATTATCTGCCATTTTTGGTCCGCCTATCCTGAAGTTATTAGTGGCATGTGAAATTCACAATGACAATAAATTGAAGCCACGTGAATGCTAGTGCTAAACATATGATTATCAGTCATTTATCTTCACGCGACGGTCACAGATCTGTGAACCGGAAAAGTACAGGAAGAGACTACAAGTAAATGATTTAATAGACATGTTTGGGTGCGGGTACTTTTTTGTAGACTGTACGTCAGATCTGTAGAATAAATTGCTTGACAAGTTAAGGTGATTGACAAAATTGACCAAAAAAAGCACTGCTATGCTTTTTTTGGTCAATTTTGTCAATTTGTGATAGTGATTAGAGGCACGATTGCTTGATGGTCACAAAATAATCACCGGCTTCTCAAATTCTACTGAATTTTAACTATTGTCGAATCTAACGTGAAGTGATTTGATTGGCTGTTTTTATACAACGTGTCGGTTTGCATCCTCGTCAAATTTAAGAGTGTGGTATAGACCATCAAACCGAACAACTTTTTCCATGGCACCAACATCGTAATCACGAAAAAATAATCAGCCGTCCCATTTTGCGTCGAGTAGGTATTGAAGCTTTCTATGGGACAGTTGAATTTTTTTCGCGATTACGATGTTGGTCCCATGGAGAAAGTTATTCGGTTTGATGTTCAGTACCACACCCTAAAATTTGACGAGGATGCAAAACGACACGTTGTTATGGGTTAGCTAAACTCGGTGTTTTACTGCGTGTTAAACTGTTAAGCTACAGTTTCCTAGAAAAGCAGTCGCCGCCACATAACAACGGCAGTGGCGGCTGTCATGAAAGTGATGGATGTATTTCTTTTTTTATTTTTTTGGAACGAAGTTCCTTATCGCGCGTTGTGAAAGGGGGCTAGACGGAAAAAATTCTACCGAAAAGTTGTAACGACACTTTTTGCCATAGTAAGCTATTGTAAGCTGTGCGACGTGCGCATGTTTCTCTGTCTGTCTCTCTCTCTCTTTCTCTCTCTTATAGAAAGCAACCCAGATACAAAAAAAAAAAAAAAATATATTACAATTCCTTCACTAATTAATCGAAAGGAACTTCGTTCCATCCGGGTGTCCCTTGACACCTCTCAAACATCTGACATTGGCACCATTGCCATAGAGAAAAATAGAAAAAAAAATTACTTTGCGGTGTCAAAAAACGCTCTCTAGGAAAACACACCAACTTACTTTCATAAATCTCGTTTCAGTGACGTCTTTCGCCGGATTGCGGACATTATGTGGTGGCTACCGTTCTTCTGTGAAACTGCGGCTTTAGTTAATTTTTGTGCTTATATAGCCTTTTAGGAATCGGGTGTAGTTATGCATCGGTTTATGCACTACGGGTCGCGAACATATTTTGTATCTTTGGTTTGGGGACTAAAACGAACAACTAATTCTATTATTATATTTTGGTTATTCTGAAACAAAATGTTTAGCGTCCCGTAACGTCATTGGTCATGGGATGATGAACATGGTTCTCCATAGTGATGTTTTCATTCATACGCAATTTTTTAAACCATAACACAATAATAATTGTTAGTTGTGACTGGAACGAAACTGAACTATAAATAAATATTTAATTTTTTGTTTATTTATAATAAAATGGCTAATTGAAAGAGAAAGAAAAACAGAGTTGTTTAAAAAATAGTTATGAAAAAAAACCGGCCAAGTGCGTGTCGGACCACGCACAATCAAGGGTTCCGTAGTTGGGATGAATTTATCCCAAGAACAAACTTAACATTGTAGTTGAAAAACATGTCCTCCTATACATTCCAACTGTAAATGAAAGTTTGTAATCACAATATTGAGAGATTTACCATGTTATTTTAAGACCACAGACTTCTTATAGGTTTTCCTGTGATCTACAGGTAAAGAACTACTTTTTTTTTTAATTTTAAGCTCAGTTGCTTCGGAGATAAAGGGGGGAATGGTCAATTTTCGTCTATTTTCTTAAAAAACTAAAACAATTTATTTTAAAATTATAAAAAAAAAAATATTTGAGACCCTCATAGACCTTTCATAGACCCTTTCGTTTGATATAACACACGGTACAGTTCACAAATTTTTTTTTTTTTATTTTCTTATTTGTCCCTCAAAAGTGACCCCCATATTCAAAATTCATTTATTTTCCGTCCGTGTTTGGGTCACAGAAATTCGTATGAGTACCAAATTTCAACTTAATCGGTCCATTAGATTCGGTTTAAAGAAACTTTATTCCCAATAAAGACATATGTCACTTACTTGAGAACATTATTAAAACATACATTGAAAGATTACAAAAAGGTCGTCACCAGTATTACAAGTTAAATAGTTGCCCATCCAATGCATTCATTTCTCCAGAAGTGATCGATCCGCAATTATGTGCTGGCTTAAGGTAAAGGAGCAAATTGGCTGTGATAGACGGGCAGACAGACACACGAGTGATCCTATAAGGGTTCCGTTTTTTCCCTTTGAGGTACGGAACCCTAAAAATGTGACGGTAATAAACTTTAGGGTCTAGATAAGGTATCTAAGTTAGAGATGCAGTGCTAGGTTGATAAAAACATAATCCATGTTTAATTTAGGTATTAGATACCGGTGCTGGATGCGGGAAGCACAGAACCGGTCGATGTGGCGGTGCTTGGGGGAGGCCTAGGCAGTGGATGTCTTTCGGTTGAAATTATGAAGATGAAGAGACAGTATTTTGACGCTGCAACATTAGTGCTGGACTCTGCAATGTTGGCTGCATCCCGTTTTTTTTTTCTGTGTGGAACCAAAATCAATTTTCTTCTACTTAGAGCTAGCCAGGTTTTTTTTTTTTTAAATAACCATGTATTCTAAACTAACCTTTTTCAGACAGCCGGTATACTCCAGCCAGGCAGGTAACTCACGTGTAACTATAGAACTAAACAGGAAACATGTGCACAATGGTACTGTACACCAATGAATGGTCATTCTATTTGATCTTATACACCAATTACCTACTTGTGTCGTTTGTGTAGACGGCTGGGCATTTGGGGTCATACTTCGGAACTATTCGAGCAACTTCGTGTGACACGTGGTGTTTTTGACAACGTGATTAATATTACATTCCGACCGTGATCAAAATATTATAAGACAAAGTAAACGTAGGTAATTAATTACAACTGCAAAATTGCTACATAATGTGATGCGTCGCTGTGCTTCAATATACCTTACCTAATCTATCAAAACGCAATTTTGTGATAGGCCTCAAGTAGAGGTTAAGGGTCAGTTCACACCGAGACGCGACGCGACGCATCGAGACGCGACGCGACGCATTGCGGCGCGCACTGATCCTTAGCCGACGCACGCACGGACGTAAAAATATCGCGGCGATTTTTTTTTCGCGCACTTTATTTTCAACGCTTTGCTTAGCGCCAAGAGTGCAAAATCCAATAGCGTGTTTTTTCGACGCGCTAGAATGTACTCTGTTATTGTTAAGTTGGATTCTCAACGCTCGGCTCAACAACGAGAGTAGTAAATCCAGTGCGCGATAAAATCCGCCGCGTTATTTTTACGTCCGTGCGTACGTCGGCTTATTGTCCCTCTGCAGTGCAAAGTCCTCTTCTCATACAGAGCAAGTAAGAACATTGATGACCAGAAGTGCCCGTCGTTTGTTCAAAGCTGATAACAAAATGTCTGTTGTTAAATCGTTAATTAGAAAAAGATTAGGAATTCCGTAAACAGTTCGGTCATAATAATGTGTCAATGTGTTCAACAATAGATTAAAACAACATCTTCGAAACTACAATCGTTTGCTTATTATTGATAGAGAACAATGGATAAAACCTTAGTCATGTTTAATTTGCAGTTATTAAGAAACCCACAGAGCATCACGCCTATAGTTCGGAAGAGTAGGCAGGGGGCTGATTCGTTTCATGCATGCCTCATGATAATTTTAATCAAGTTTATTAACCGAGCAAGCGAAGTGTCTCTGCTTCAAGACTGGCAAAATTTTCTTTCGTCTTCTGTTTGTTGCTACTCCTCTACAGGTCGTATTTTACAACCAATCTGGACGAAACATGGTATACAGGTTTTATGAATTTTCTGAATTTTTTTGCCGTCGGGGATTTTTGATTGGAAGGGTTCTTTCTCCAAAAAGGGACAATAAGGGGGCTACTGGATTTCTCCGCCCTATGAGATCGATGGTTCTTTTTTTATTTATTTTTTTTTTCTTTTTTGTTCTTTTTTTTTTTAAAAGGTAGGTAGTAACTTTAAGTTGGTCTCATAAAAAAATTGTGAAGATTTGATGGGGATCTTCGGCGTGATGCGCAGAATAGCTCTTCAAAATACAGTAAATTGCTTACTTTTAGATTTCTACCAGTGGAATCGGCCCTTTGAGGTAAGGTTGATGAAGCACCTGAGACCACCTTCTCATCACAAAACTAAAGAATTCTGAAAATAATTATTAGAATTCTCTAAAACGTTGTTGTTGTTCTCTCGTTAATTGTTATTAGTTGTGGGCTTGTGTTTTAATTAAAATAAACTAACCTATTTTTGTTTAATTATCGTCTTGTCACTTGATTTGAATTTTTCGGCTAAGCGCGGTAGCTTCGAAAAATTAAATACATGGTAAATATCCCGTTTTAAATAATTTTAGTGGTATATAACTGTTGCAAAAAAGATTGTGCTCGCGAGGTCTATTATAATTCTTCGCAGAAATACTAGTTTTATCAAATGACCTGTTGCTGCTGCTTTTGTTGTTGTTGCTGTTGCTGTCTGTTTTATTTTTATGAAAATCAAATGAGAATAAGAATAATATTTATTACACACACAAGATTCATGATAGGTACACAAAAGCAGATGTATAAAACAACAAAACACAGATATCTACATAAATCTACACAGATTATGTAACCCTGTCTCCTAAACTAGGTAGTCCTGTATCTTAGGAGACAGAAAAAAAAAATCAAAATCAAAATTTTATTAAATCGGACAACAAACAATCCATAGTGTTAGTAATATCTTAACACTATGGCTATGGACTATCTTTATGTGATGTTTCTATGTAAAATCTGTAATGATAGATGTAAGTTGGAAATAAATAAATAAATAAATAAATGTATTGGGGTTTTCCATCTGGAATTTCTCATTATCAGCTCGGAGTCTCGATTTGTGCCCAGTTGATGACAGTAGGCTCACCTCCTATCACATGGCACTTCACCTTCAGCCCTTCGGGGATTACTGGCATGAAGTTACATTATTATGTTATGTATGACGTGAAGTTACGTTATTATGTTATGTATTACGTGAAGTTACGTTATTATGTTATGTATGACGTGAAGTTACGTTACTATGTTATGTATGTCGTGAAGTTACGTTATTATGTTATGTTTGACGTAAAGTTACGTTACTATGTTATGTATGACGTGAAGTTACGTTATTATGTTATGTTTGACGTGAAGTTACGTTATTATGTTATGTTTGACGTGAAGTTACGTTACTATGTTATGTATGACGTGAAGTTATGTTATTATGTTATGTTTGACGTGAAGTTACGTTATTATGTTATGTATGACGTGAAGTTACATTATTATGTTATGTATGACGTGAAGTTATGTTATTATGTTATGTATGACGTGAAGTTACGTTATTATGTTATGTATGACATTGGAGAAACTCCTATCTCTGGGTACAATGCGAGTGTACTTGTTGTATATTTACGTTTTTACTTTACTTTCCTGGCAGAGTTCAGCAACGATCGTGACCATAATTTTGGCACCTGTCCCAAGATTAGCGAGAAGCGAGCAGAGTTTGACTGACTTCTCGCCGGGGTGCAGCGGTGTACAGTCAGCGATCAACTATCAATATATGTATCCCTTTCACTACCGGGTGCCTACAATCTGTTGTTTAATGAGTGAGTAGGTAATAGTCGATAGCTTGTCGCTTCCTCGTCGGCAGCGGCGGTAAGTACGTACCGTACCGTCAAAAAAAAAATTAAAAAAATTAAATGTTTATTTGCACCTTCCAAATTCAACATAAAGAAAACAGGTTTACATAAAATAGGCCAAAAGGTAGTTAAAATGTTTACATGTTAGAGATGATGATGATGTGTTGTGATGTTTGCATGTGTTGTGATGTGTGTGTGTTGTTGTTAAAAAATTATGAACATAATACTAAAACCAGCTCGTTTACCTAGCGGCAATGGTTACGTCAACTGTGACTGGTAATTTTTGTAAATAAAGCTCGTCTAAGCTAAAATGACGAGCTTCACTACATTTAAATTATTAAATTAATTTACGTACAATAAGGTAAATGCGGTAGTGGGGCGCGTCTGTTCAGCTTAGAGGAGCTCTACTTTGTATAATTGTGAAGCTCAAGTGCCCGTTTTCATGGCGGCTCGTCGAAACCCCATGAGACTGGCGGAGTACGGGTGTGTACAGACGCCAGCAGGTTAAGCCACCCGAAACTGGCAAATTTTCCCAATCAACCTTGAACCTAATGCTTTAGCGATAAAGATGAAAATCTATTAAAGAAATTTGACAGATTGTAGTAGCTTGATGTGCTGGCGTCTGTACATAGTGCCCTCGTCACGTCGCGTCGTGTCTCGCGGCCATCTTCATTCTCGGATTCTCATGGCCCATCCAGACTCTCGCGAGGCGCCTCCTAGAGGCTCTCGGCACGAGTCTTGGCGAGTGGAGGCTGCAGGAGTGCTAACCATTCACAGTCTCGATTTATTTAGTTGCCCGCACCGTCTACTACAAGATGGACTTGATTGAAGTGACTGCGTTAGCTACTTTATGTGCCTACCAATATTATAATTTATTGCATCTATATCACCTAAATAAAAAAAGATGAATGATAAAGATGAATGATATTTTTTTAGTTTTTAATTCCTGTGTAGATATATTTAAGTCTTTGCTTATCCGAATCCACGCGTCGTTCACTTTGGTTTTATCCTTGTGAGATTTTTTGGATTCCGAAGTATTGGTTCCATTTGATACAACTCCATAAAAGTGGTACACAAATCGTTATTCCACTCCGTCATAATAAAAAAACGCACGCGTCCTTACTCTGCAGCAGTAAACAACAAGTGAGCGAGCGCGAGAGTGTGGTTGATTCCCTCGCCTCACTCTCTCGCGTCCTTTGACTCGCGTCCGAAAAACCGACACAAAGCGGAGCGATAGCGAGGCGAGGCGAGAGAAGACGAGGAGACACGAGCGCACCGTCCTCACTCTCGAACTAGCGTTCCCTCCTGTAGCCTCGTGGAGAGTCTGGATGGGCCATGAGAAGTGCATCAAGAGGCACGAGACGAGGCGAGACGAGCGAGTACAACCGCCATAAGTAAGTTAAGTAATGTAAATGATAGGTACCTACAAGAAAATCCCATACTTACTTAGTTACATTTTTATTTATATCTTACTCAGAAATAAGTATAAGATATGTGCACACGGCTACACATCAAGCTATATATTTCCAGTTTATACTGACCTCTCATTGTGAGGAAATCCTATACAATGCGAGATCAGCTTATACTGGAAATGTATAGCTTGACATGTAGCCGTGCGTACACATAGTTCTCTGCAGGGTTGGTTAAGATTTTATTTATTTCTGTAAATTGGTCTAGTAAAATATCTTATACTAGCTTTTGCCCGCGGCTTCACCCGCGTGGATGTCGGAAAATATCCCACGGGAACGTACTACCGGAAAATCCTTCCTTATTCCTCGTCTACATTATAAAGGGAACCTCTATGCAAAATTTCAGCTTTCTAGGTCCAAGGGTTTGGGTTGGGCGTTGATAAGTCAGTCAGTCAGTCATGTCAGGACTTCTCTTTTTATTTATATAGAAGATTGGTATAAATAAATTAACTGATTTTATAAATAATTTTTTTATTTATTTAAAATAGGTCTACGCCAACAGTATCTAAGATATAACAAATTAAAATAATATTTATGTCACAATATTAAAATGTTTCTTAGAAAAATAGGATGAACAACTATGCGAAAAATACAACTAAAAAAACATGACTGGTTGTTAAGATAAATAAAAAAATTGATTAAAGTAAATTTAAAAAACTTGTTTTTGCCAGCCCTAATTCTCTGTAACTTATTTCCCAATGACAGCAATGTTTATATTGCAAAATAATCACTGTTTAATTATAATTAATTAAGTATGTAATTGATGAGGGGCCATATTATTAAGGATGCCGTAGCCTTAACGCCCAACCAGACTACGACAATATGATCGCCTCAAAACATATTCGCCATTTCATATCGGTCTATGGTTGACCGTTACGACTGTTCTTAACCTTCGACTACCGTCGAATAAAAATAGATAGAGCCAACCCCATATCTTTAAACACTCGCATCTCAGTGTCAATCTGTCAAAAATGCCTCTAATGGGGAACAAAACTATCATGTTAGTTATTGGTTGCTTTGTCTTCAAGATGACTTTGATAAGTGACAAACACACAGCGCTCTCTCGCAGCAAAGCCTCCGGTTTACCGGAAACTACTTATTTTTTAAATTTTAAATTAATTTAATTGAACTTTGTTAATTGTAACTTTCTTTAGAAAGTTTCTGATACTTGGCGAGTTACACGGTGAGTATTACGTAAGTATTGGAAATGTGTCTGAGTGTTTTAAAAATATATATAAGTTGGCGAACTCGAGCAGTAAGATGGGTGATATGTGCTTTGAAGTTAAGGTGTTTATCTAGGATGATACCGAGGTATTTCGTTGTGTCAGTAGAAGAATAGTAGTAAAGTAAAGAAAAATAGAGGTATTGTAGAACAATTACAAGAGGCCAAATTGCCTTGGCAGGTGTGAACTTTTAGAGTACTCGTAATTGGTGTCAAGGGTTGCGTTGAGGAGTTTAGAATGTTATGAGTTTAGTTTTATTTTTGTTTAGCGTAAGTGAGTGAGAATTAAGTATATTAAATAAAATCCAGTTTGAGCAGTTGCTTGCAGTTTAGCCCAGGATTCATCATAAAAGGTAGTTGCAGTATCGTCAGCAAAAGAGACAGTTACCAGAGCTCAGGTACATGTTGCACATGTCATTTATGAACACCAGGAACAAAGTAGGTCCCAAAACACTACCCTGAGGCACTCCATGCGAAATAAGCAGCTTGTCGCTGTAACAACAGTCGATTTTGGCTATTTGCCTACGGTCTGAGAGATATGAAATAAAAAGGTGGAGTTGCATATCACGTACGCCTATACATTCTAGTTTAGATAGAAGGCAAGGAGAGGAAAGGTATGATATGCCTTTGCAAGATTTTAAGGCTGAGTCAGAAGTTGATTTTTTCTTCCTGAACCGAAATTGATTGGTTGACAATAAATTATTTCTTTCAAGGTATGTGGTAAGCCTGTTATTAAAGAGTCATTCTAAGATCTTGGATAAGGCAGGCAGCACCGCAATAGGGCAATAATTAGTAACAGAAGTGCGGTCCCCCCTCCCTCCTTTAAATGGTATGAATAATTTCCGAGGAGGAAAATAACTCCGTGGGAGGATGAGTAATTTTAGTTGTGTTTGTGACACGTTTGACTGTATCCCACAAAATCTTAGTGTTACGACCAGCTTTGGCAATTTTATTTGAATCGAACTGTCTTTTAATTTTTCTAAGAATTTACAGTAATTGCGGTATCTTATGTAGACCAGCTTTAAGGACGTTTGTATCTTTTGTGCAAAATGTCTCATGCCCGTTTTCACCAACCCTAAGTGACACTTAAATGAATCTCTAAATAAAATTGCACTATTGGATTTTCAACTCTAGGCTTAACAGCGCCGAGAGTTGAAAATCCAACAGTGCAATAATATTTAGGGATTCATTTAAGTGTCACTTAGGCTTGGTGAAAACGGGCATCAGTTCCTCATGCATCGCCATAGTCCTGGAGTTATCCATGGATTATCTTGCGTTTTGCTGTACGCTTCAATGTTGAGTGATTAGCAGCGTTTGGATCATTCAAGGAAAATATATGCGTAAATTCTAGATTATGCATAGACTTGTCGAGGGAGTCGATGTCGGTCTGTCTAGTTTGACGCGCGAGATAGAAGACTCTAACGTGCACCGGAATTTAAACGCGCTTCGTTAAAAGTAAATTTATGTCAAAATGCTATACTTAAATAAATTTTTAGCTTAGTGATTTCTTAACATATTTAAATATCTTCGATTTAAAGCAAATTTTACTACTCAATAAGCAACTGTTTACTTATAATCGTAAAAACACAGAAAATAGACGGTGCTACTTTCGAAATTTTTTCAATAGAAAAAATTTCAAGTAATCTTGTTTCGGTTTTAGTATAGCAGTAGACAATATTATAGTCAAATCCAAATCCAAAAATCCAAATGGTTTAGCCATATACCTACATTTGGTTTTATAGGAATTTTAAAAACACAAAATTATCTATGTATCCCCTTAAAATGCTACCCGATTTTGAGGTAGGTCAACGATGAAATAAAAAAAACATAATTAATAGTTTTATGTGTCTTCTTTTTCTTTTTCATCTTTTGTCGGGACAATTTCATATACAGTCTCAACATCTTTTGATCGTGTACGTTTCTCCGCCAGCTCTTTTCGGTGCTGTGCAAAAAACCAGCTGAAACAAAAAAAAAAAACATAGTAAATCAAATGAATTACCAACCTCATAACTGTTAGAGCTAGCTGTCTAAAAACAGAGCGATTTTTGATGCCTTAATGTCAAATGCCGGCCAAAATGCCAGATTTTCATGACGGCGCCAGAATATGACGGAACCGCTTTCCCAGGAAACCAAAGCTTTAGTCCTGAGTACGATTCCAGAGAGATTTTGGGGTAAACGGAGGAAAATGTGATCACTTAATCTATATGTCAAGCGTAGTGATCAGAATTTTCCTTATCACGATTAATTGTTAGTGATCTTTGAAAGCCTAGTCAGAAGTAGACTCAAATAAATAAAAGACGTGACATGATATGATGGGATTCGCCGATATGGATCGGCGGGTCAGTCAAAATTTAATTTGATTCTTCTATAAGATAATTCTTAATATCATCATCTGCCTAGCCTTTTTCCAACTAATATAATATGTGGGGTCGGCTTCCAGTCTAACCGAAAGCAGCTGGATACCAGTATTTTACATGGTGCGACTGCCTATCTGACCTCCACAACCCAGTTACTGGGTAATATGATACCCCTTGGTACCCCTTGGCTGGTTGTCAAACTTTCGGCCTTCTGACGACCCGTAACTACTGTCAAAGATCCGTGAATGACAGCTGGGACCAACGGCTTAACGTGCTTTCGGAGGCACGAAGGGGGGGTGGTATGTAAAGATGGTCACCCATCCATGGACTAACCGCGGCAAGCGTAGCTTAACCTGATCGATCGACCCGTGCGGCTGTTATTACCTAGCCGCAAGCCCCGAAAATTCTTAATAGTAACCTGGAAAACACTTTTGGCACAGCAAGGCAGATAGGGAATCTGCCTTCAAGAATGCAGGCGTGAATCGTGATGTTATGTTATTTCATGGCAAGTACGAGTAAGTCATATGAATGACAAATCTTACAACCTACCATCGTATATGTAAAACATTCGTCAGTGGACATTTGTCTACTCGTAATTGCATTTCCTGTCTGTAAGACGATTAAGCACACTGTCCATTTGTTCCCAGAACAACCAAAATATTTTGATAACTTTGTCTTGGTCGTTATTTGTTGAAATTTTCTGACAGGAATTGGCGGACATTGTTTGTGACATGACGATGACTGTATTAACAACACACACGCAAAAGAGGAGAATGCATATTTTTGACTAGCTGTGCCCGCGACTTCGTTCGCGTGCATGTCGGAAAAGAATAATGTGTAGCTTAGATAAGGTATAGGTATATCCTTTAAAACTCCTCCAATGAAGCACTACTTCCCACCAGGCAAGATCGGAAGATTCTTCATTCCTGGGGTTCTCTACCTTAGCCCTTTCGAATGTAGTCACTGCGGTTTATAATGTCAAAGCGACGAAGTGTCACTTTGATTTTTGAAAATAAATAAATATTAAGGCACCTGCTCATTAACTGTGCACCTGCCGTACTCAATAAATCGACTGGCCGTCTGGCGGAGTGAGCTGAAGTGTTATCATGGTGAAGAAGGATCGCGCTTTAAGAGCGCTGTTGAAGATTTTCCAAGAAAACACGCAAAACAACTATGAAATTATCAATATAATATTACTGTGATTTCTATTATATGTGTAACCTTTGTTGGAGATCCAAACAAATAAATAAAATTCTTAAAAACTTGTTTTAATTAAGAAAATGCTTCTCTGTAAACGATGTTTGAGCTACGGTTGTCCGTGTAAACTGAAAAGCAACCCATTTACTGAGATCTCTGGTTATGGCCGCCATTTTGGATTTTAATTTCCTCGTTTTCGGCCCAGCAGCGCCCTCAGAAGCTATGAAGATGACACCCCCTTATCGAACATTTTGTACCTACACCATTTTTTATTTGTACCTCTTCTTAGTCCCGAAAACTGTAAAAATTACACATCCGCTTTAAAATACCTACAGTATTTTATTTATGTGCCCATCGTTAAAAAAAACTTATTACAAAAACAATAAAACGGACTTCCATATAAAAACACTACAAAGTGAAAAATAACTTTAGTTTGGGAAGTACTTAGCAAGAAATTACCGAAACTGTAACTGTCTTTAATAAATACTAATAATTAAACGTCTTTTGCATTATGGTACACACGGCTACGTAATAATTTCCAGTATAAGCTGACCTCTCATTGTACGGAAATCCTATACAAAGCGAGATCAGTTTATACTGGAAATGTATAGCTTGATATGTAGACGTGTGTACAATACGTGCCACTAAAGATGAGACTTGACACACCACGTGGTTTGACATGCACAGTAGACGATATAAAGGTCTCTTTAGCGGTATGAGGTAAAGACGGGAAGAAACCGGGCATCATCGCGCAGCGCGGGAGGCGCGTTATGGCGCTCAAGTCTCATCTTTCGTGGCGCGTATTATACCTACTTACCTCACACTACTTAATTCGTGTACCTACTTCTTTGAATTAATACTCAGTAAATAACCCATGTCACAATATAGGTACTGTTCGTCATTGAGGAGTTCCATGACAGTAGGGTTTCTTCGCAGTCCATGATTAGTTGACCACTGTTAGGAAAGTACTTAACCTGCTGTGTTTCATCTTCCGTACGATTACCCATTCACAATAATGTGTACTGCTCGTCGATGTCCTCATCGACGAGCAGTACACATTATTGTGAATGGGTATCACTTCTATGAGGTAAGTAGGTATTTACCTACTTATTTTCGAAGTCCATAATTAGTTGACCACGGATATTAGTAGGTAATTAACTAGTAATTTTCTTTGATTTCTGTACAATAACCAAATCACAGTACGTTTACCTACTGTACGTTATTGAGGAGTTCAAATTGTCAGATCTTCACTATAATAAAGGTGCCCATCTTGGGAGAATCCATATCCAGTATAAGTTGATCTCGCATGTATAGAATTTCCTTACAGTGAGAGGTCAGAGTAAACTGGAAATGTATAGCTTGATGTGTAGCCGTGTGTACAGCTGCAGGCTCACAAAGTGAAACCCAGTTTGATTTAAAAAAATGTTTTTATGATTATTCTATAGCATTGCATTCTTTATCACTCAGAACACCACATTAGTTATAACCTACTATCTTACATAGCTTCCTCCCGCGGCTTCGCCCGCATCGTATGTCGATAAAAAGTAGCCTATGTGCTTTCCCAGGTCATGGTCTACCCGTGTAACAAATTTCATCCAAACATCAAATTGTGATGAGTAACGTATTTATTTGGATAAGGATTAATACCATGTTTATGAAAACACCTTCGCAAATAATGCATTATTTTATAACAAATTTGATTACCATTAAAACTGTTATAGTGAGCCAGCCTTAAAAGATAGACATATGCTATTGCGGACTTTTTTTTAGAACTTTTTAAGAGAAACATTTCTGTCATACATGATTGTTGCGTAACTTTAACCGTTTACGCAGCGCACGCAACAGAAGCTCTCAAAAGGAATTAATTTTCCCCGTTTTTGCAAAATTTTTCATTGATGCTCCGCTCCTATTGGTCACAGCGTGATGTTATATAGCCTATAGCCTTCCTCGATAAATGGGCTATCCAACACTAAAATAATTTTTCAATTCAAACCAGTAGTTCCTGAGATTAGCGCGTTCAACCAAACAAACAAACTCTTCAGCTTTATAATATTAATATAATTATATCTTATATAGTATAGATTCATGGACCAATTTTTTTTTTATTCGACTTTATATGCTTGAAAAGTAGTCTTGTTCACCACCACACTTATGTTTTTATAGATGAAACTAGCAGCGCCTCATGGTTTCACCCGCATAAGTCTCGAACGCGTAGGAACATCGGGATAAAAAGTATCCTATATGTTAATTCAGGTTATAAACTATCTGTGTGCCAAACATTGAAATCCGTTCAGTACCTAGTTTTTGCATGAAAGAGTAACAAACATCCATCCATTCATCCTCACAAACTTTCGCATTTCTAATATTGGTAGGATAGCCAGACGTGTCAGTAGGATATTATTGGGCATTCTAACCCACGCTTTCGTTCCTACGGCTCACTCCGTTCGCCTTCGTCACTCTCGGTGTGTTAGATTGCCCAAAAACATCCTACTATAACTAGCTCTACATATCAACCACTTATCCGTTCGCCTCGTCACTCTCGATGGATTAGAATACTCAATAATATCAATTAAATGTTACATAGTGCAGTAAAATACAGGTTCTTGAAGGACAGCCATGGTGTGGTTGTTCGTACAGTTGTTCGAGTTAGCGACAATGAGCTATAAATGTCAGTGTAATACATTAATTGACTCATTATTAATATAACCGTTTCAAACAGTCGTCATGAAATTTGTAAAACAACCACAATCGTTACATGTAAACAAACTTTGTATTAATTCTCAGGAGACTGGTTTTCGCCATGGAGAATTATTACCTAAATCGATACGATGCATCATTTGCGGACCGTCAAATTGTGGAAAGACGAATTTGTTAATTGGTCTTCTTATACACGAGAATGGTTTACGATTTCAAAATGTTTATGTTTATTCGAAAACCTTGCAACAACCCAAGTACGTTTTTTTAGAAAAAGTCTTGCAACGAGTACCAGGCATTTCATTTCAGAAATATCATGAAAACGAGCAAGTACTGAGTGTTCAGACCGCAAAACCGAATTCTGTAATTGTATTTGATGATGTTGCTTGTGAAAATCAAAGTAGTATGCGCGATTATTTTGCTATGGGGAGACACAAGTTCATCGATTGTTTTTATCTAAATCAGACGTATAGTAAAATCCCAAAGCAGTTAGTAAGAGACAACGCAAACCTAATCGTACTTTTTAAACAAGATGAAAGAAATATGAGACATGTTTATGAAGAACACGTTAACACTGACATGACATGGATTGAATTTCGTGAAATGTGTTCAAAAATATGGAGTACACCTTTCAATTATATTGTAATTAATAAAGATTGTTCCAAAAACAAAGGATGCTATAGAAATAAATTTGACACGTTTGTAGTCTTTGACTAAGAACACGAATACATATATAAGGCCATTACCTGCCTGACATTATTATTCGCCTTACGACGCTAAATCAATTCCGACCTATTTTACCAACAATATGGAAAAATTATTGAAACGACAAATTGTTGATGCGGCAGAAGCTGTAAAGATAAAAGTACGAAAAATGAGAGATGCTGAGATTAACAATAAACAAGCACTGGAATCTGTTTTCAAACCTGTAACAGAACCTCTCAACCTAATTGCTAATGCAAGTAAGCAAACTCCTCTCCTGCGTGCTAATGATGATTTTGCTGATGTTCCGTTTACTAAAGAAACTTATCAGAAAGAAGAAACTGGTAGCGCAGAAAGTAATGATAATAATGACGATGAAGACAAATATGAATCCGATATCAACAGTGATTCTTCATATGCATCAGTAGTTGAAACTGATGAAAGGAATCAAGATTGTGATACGTCATCCTGGTCAGTATCTTCAGAGGCGTTGGTAGATGTTCCATTTGGGGTTAGAGTAGAACGCGGGAAATTGATGTTAGGTTCGGCTTGCATAACGATCAATGATCAAAACATCATCGTGGCTGGACGTACATACCGATATACACCTGGATTAAAACAGTTGTTGTTTAAGAAAGATGTAGACTTAAGCTTTGTTACAGAAAGTGATCTGCAAAATTATAAGTCGATGCTACTTGTTACAAATGCACATCGTCGAGACTATGAGCCAAGTAAGCCAATAAAAAGTAATAAAGGACAAAAATATTTGCAAGTTATTAAACCTCTTTTTAAACTGAAGAATGCAGTTCAGGGAAAGGGTCTACCTTTAATGAAAAAGTGGAAAAAAAACGTAGATTTAGTGTATTGGGATAATCCTAATGAGTTAGTGGAAAGGTTAAAATTATTAATTGCGTCTAGAGATGCTGGCAACACAGGGTTAGATAATGAAATTATATCTATCATTGAAGAATTGCGTGAAAGTAAAGTTATAAATAAATAAATATTTGAGATTGTGTTTATTTTATTATCAGCCTCTCGATACAATACACCTTAAACATGAACGTAGACAAATTCGGACACTACATTCACAAAAGAATGCGTTTATCAGAGTTATTTGAGTTTAATGAGAGTGCATTGTTAAAATCAGAAAACGGCGATTTTGATTTAAAAACATCAAGACTGAGAGGAATCAGATCTCCAGTAGAAGCAGATGATGCTGTAAACAAGGACTATGTAGATCGATTGAATGCTAATATGTTTAAAGAATTTAATAATCTGATTGGTGCATTGCGTTCTCAAATCATGAAAGATGCAAAGAGTACAGTTCAAGCTACTTTAAAAGCAAGAATACCTGAGGTTTCAACTCATTTGTACGATAAGTTTTATACTAAAGCAGAGGTGGATAAATTACTTCAAAAAACTCCGTAATGGTGAAACAGCAAATTGTAAATGAAATACATAAAGCGGCACGAAGAAATTTCCTTCGACGTTCTGTTATTCTAAAAGGAATCCACGACTTATGGCAAGCAGACTTGATGGACATGCAAAACCTGAAAAAGTATAACAAAGGTTACAATTTCATCTTAGTGGTGATTGACTGCTTTTCAAAGTATGCCTGGGCAGAACCGTTAAAATCAAAAAATAAATCGGAAGTCACTCGAGCATTTGAACGTATACTAATAAGCAGCAATAAAAATCCTGTTAACTTACAAACTGACATGGGTACAGAGTTTTATAACAACACATTCCAAACGCTCATGAAGAAGTACAACATTAACCATTACTCATCTTTCTCAATTAAAAAAGCTTCAATTGTAGAGCGACTAATTAAAACTGTTAAAAATAATTTATATAAATATTTTAGTCTCATTGGAAACTATAAGTGGTTAGGATCACCATTAGAAGATTTATTTAAGACTTATAACAACACAAAACATCGTACTATTAAAATTAACCCGATTGATGTGAATAAATATAATGAAGCAGTCATAAAAGAAAATATTAAAAAAATATGTAAACATGTATCCATCCAGCGGAAGCCTAAGTTTAAAAATGGTGACTGTGTTCGTATCAGTAAATACAAACACAATTTCGAGAAAGGTTATACTCCTAACTGGTCAACTGAACTCTTCACTATAAAAAAGATTAATAAAACTGTGCCAGTAACATATCACATAGAAGATCAAAGAAAGCAAGATATTTTAGGAACTTTTTACGAGCAAGAACTTCAAAAATCTGACTATCCTGATGTTTATTTAGTAGAAAAAATACTTAAAAAGAAAGGAAAGAAACTATTCGTCAAATGGTTAGGTCTCAGTAATGAAGAAAACAGTTGGATTGATAAATCTGCATTAATAAATTGAGATATAAAAGAAGTATTTTGTAATATTTGTATCATTATACTTTAAGTAATGCAAGGTGGTGGACTAGTAAACAGTATTATTAATAACCTACCGTTCGAAGCTCATTTGCCTGGATACAATTATTGCGGACCAGGAACTAAACTTCATAAACGTTTGTTGCGAGGTGATCGAGGTGTGAATAAACTAGACGAAGCTTGTATGCACCACGATATAGCATATGCAAAACATACAGATTTACCTAATCGTCACGAAGCCGACTTACAGCTATTAAACATGGCTAAACGCAGACTTAAATCAAAAGATGCAGGAAAAGGTGAAAAATTAAGCTCATGGTTAGTAAGCAAAGTTATGAAAGCCAAATTGAAATCTGGTTCTGGTGCCAAAACATTTAAAAGTTTAGTATCAAAAATAAAATCGAAAATAAAAAAACTAAAACCCAATGATAGTAAGTCTTTAATAAACTTTGCTTATTTAGCTGCAAAAAAGTTATGTCCCAAATTACATCAAATTCGAGTGCCGAGAGTGATACCCATACCGAAAACTGGTGGGGTTCTACCTTTAATTCCAATTTTTGCTGGCTTATCAGCTTTAGGAGCTTTAGCTGGTGGTGCGGCTGGAATTGCAAAAACGGTGAATGATTACAAATCAGCTCAGCAAAACTTGCGAGAGACTGAACGACATAATAGAACTATGGAGGGTTTAGCAGTGGGCAAAGGTTTATACCTAAAGCCTTATAAAAACGGCAAAGGATTGTTCATAAAATCATCAAAAAACTGAACAAGAAGCTACCCAATCGCCCACTAACTAATGTAGACATCCAAAACTATGCAAGAGATATTCCATATTTCCGAGGAGTATATATGAAAGATCAACTACCAAGGACGCCGAAACGTATGGAATGTGGTATCGTTAACTTAGACGATTCTAAAAACGAAGGAACGCATTGGGTAGCTTATGTAAAAGTATATGACTATTGTGAATATTTTGATAGCTATGGAAATTTAAAACCTCCATTAGAACTGCTACGATATTTTAAGAATTGTAAAGTTTTATATAACTACACAAGATATCAAAAATTTAACACTGTAAACTGTGGTCATTTATGTTTAAAATATCTGAGGACTTTTTGGAATAAAAATGTATAAAATAAATGCTTTTACTTTATTTCAATCATTTGCAAGATGTCACTCACTTTGTCGATAACTGGAAACTCTTCAATTTTATCTACGTACTATCCTAATACGCTGCAACTAAATGGAGAATATGAGTGTGCTTTGTTACATTTTTCAACATTTAATTCTATACCAAATATTGATATAAGTAATAACAAGTTCTACTATGGTTCAAATGAAATTATTGAAATACCGGAAGGCACCTATGAATTGCAAGATATTTATGATTATTTAAAATCTGAAATAAAAGACGCCTCAATCAAATTACAGTGCAATAACAATACTTTAAAAACTAGCATATACTGCTCAAAAGACGTTAATTTTAAGAAAGAATACTCTTTCAATAAACTGTTAGGCTTTGATAAGCAGGTCTTGAAAGCAAATAAATGGCATGTGTCACAGTATCCAGTCAACATTTTACCGACGACAGTGGTAAGGATCGAATGTGACATTGTGAGCGGCTCGTATATAAACGGTGAACCAAGTCACATAATTCACGAATTCGCACTCAACGTACCACCAGGTTACAGAATCATAGAAATCCCGAAGAACGCAATATATTTTCCAATCAATCAAAATAACATAAGCTGCATACATATTCGACTACTAGATATAAACAATCGCTTAATTAATTTGCGTGGTGAAGAAGTGCAGCTGTATTTACATCTTAGAAGAAAAAATGATTGACTACAATAAATATGTGCCTCAACAAATTAAAAATACCAGTTCCACTCAAGCTACCTACCAAATAAGACGTCGTTCTAAGAGCAAAATAAAATTAACTAAAGACAATAAGATATTTCTCAAAGCGATCGGATTGTTAAAATGAATATCTTAGACGTTTTATCCACTCCGACTTACGACAACAGTATAGAAGGAATTGAATTTCATTCGTACAAACCTTATGTAACGAGTTTCAACAGGAACGATGAAATTCGCATACCTATCAACCAACAGGATCTATACATATTACCTTCAGCCAGCACTCTGTATTTGGAAGGAACCGTTATCGTTAGCAAAAAAGATTCAAAAGAGAGAGCTACTAGTGTCAATTTTACGAACAATGGACTACTCTTCTTGTTCCAAGATATTAGGTACGAACTAAATGGAGTGGAGATTGATAAAATAAAAAACGCAGGTATAACTACAACCATGAAATCATTAATATCAATGAATGAGAATGAATCAAAAATTGCTAGAGCTTGGGGTTGGAGTATCGATGGTGTAAAAAATATTAATGGAGGAAGTTTTTCTGCGTCTATACCACTTCGGAATATCCTTGGTTTCGCAGAAGATTTTAAAAAAGTTGTGATAAATAGTAGACATGAACTAATATTGTTACGAAGCAACACTAATTTGAATGCTGTAAAATTGAACACCGGTGAAATAGTGGAAGACATTCAAATCAATAAAATTATATGGCGCGTACCCCATGTTAAAGTATCAGACAAAGAAAAAATAAGTTTATTAAAACTGTTGGAAAAAGATCGACCACTTCAGATGATATTTAGAAACTGGGATCTATATGAATACCCTACTTTACCTAAAACTACAAAGCATACCTGGTCCATCAAAACTTCATCTCAAATAGAAAAACCAAGATATGTTATAATTGGACTACAAACAAGTAGAAAAAATAATGCAAGTTCTGACATGTCGCAGTTTGATCACTGCTATGTTCGTGATGTTCGAGTGTACCTTAATTCAACATATTTCCCGTATGAAAGCCTCAATGTGAACTTCGCTAATAACAGAATTGCTTTATTATATGAGCAATACATCAGATTTCAGCAGTCGTATTATGGACGTTGTCCGGAGTCTTTATTAAGCGAGAAACAATTTAAAGACTTAGCACCGTTGTTTGTTGTTGATTGCTCTAGACAGACCGATAATCTGAAGACTGGTCCTGTTGTAGATGTAAGGGTAGAAATCGAGAGTGATTCAGAAATACCAGATCAAACTTCAGCGTACTGCCTCATTCTTAACGATTGCATTGTTGAATACAAACCATTAAGCAACACAGTGAAGAAGTTATCATGAACGCAGATATTATCATTGTCGAACTCCAAGGATTTAAATATTTAGACAATAATTTTATTGTCAAAGAAGTGGCTATCGTAAGTAATGAGCACACACAGACGTTCTTAGTTAAACCACCACATTCGTTTTACTATTTAACTCAAGAAGAAAAGAAGCAGGTGCGATGGTTGGAAAGAAATCGTGGAATTTTCTGGAGTGAGGGCTTTATAGACTACAGAGAGTTTCAACACGTCATCATGCCGTATTTAGAAAATAGAAAAATTATTACAAAGGGTTTAGAAAAGATTAAGTGGATAAAAGAGTTATGTGCAAACTGTGAAGTGATTGACATAGGTGAGAAGGGATGCCCTAATTTTGCGACCTTAAAAAAAAAGTTTTGTAAAAATAAAACTGATTATAACTGTGTGGATCACAAATTGAACTGTGCATTAAATAATGCTGTGTGTATTAGAAAATGGTACATTGATAATAATATGTCTGTATTTAATTTATTTTAATTATTATTGTGTTGATCAGTTAATAAAAAATGTATATCTACTTATGAGTGTTTTATTTAATATAATCAGGGTAACCTACTTACGAAACTTTAAATTAGCTGCAGCAAAATGATATTTCTTATAAAATTTCATCCATGATTTTCAACGAATTATTCTAATAAAAAATACTGTTAGCAAATAAACACTATAATTATATCTTTAAACTAGAGCTAATTTAGAGTTCGAGTATAACTAAGTAATAGAAAATAAAACATAATTTAAATCATTAAAGAATACAGTTTTATTTACTTTTTTACATTATTTACAATTATTACAAACTAATTATAACTACCTACCCAATAATAGATGTCATCACATAGTTTATTTAATGTTTTCTATACGGACCTACATACTTGTGATGTATGTACATTGTTCCAACTAGATTAGACAAAGAAAATCTACATACCTACTTAATAGTATATGTATTTTTTTTTTTTGTTTTTGTTTTTTAGGACTATGTAGGTACAGGATAAATTACAAAAGTTATAGTTTATTTAATGTTTTCTATACATACCTACATACTTAACTTACAAACGTGTGATGTATGTACATTTTCCCAACTAGATTAGACAAAGAAAATCTACATACCTACTTAATAATATATATTTCTTTTTTGTTTTTTTAAACTATGTACAGGATAAAATACAAAAGTTATAGTTTATTTAATGTTTTCTATACGTACCTACACACTTAACTTACAAACTTGTGATGTATGAACATTACCCTAACTACATTAAACAAAGAAATTAATATTATCTACATTACAATATTTTAAAGTTTTAGTTTCTAGACTATGTACAGGATAAAACACAAAGTTAATGACAATAAAACTTACATAGTTGATATTTTAATAATTTATACATTCAAAACTTACACTACATAAAAACCTAAGATGTAGGTATAGAGAGTAAAGAATAAGAAAGCAAATAAATGTTATACATACCTAATAATATTACTACAAATCTTACACAATAACTTATGAAGTAGGTACTTACAAAATAATTATATCTGTTAATAGTAACAATTGTCCCCACAAAGTTTTTTTGATATTTTATTAATTAACGATTGTGTCTCCTCCATAATATGGTCCACCGATTCAGTCACTACATACTGTGCACTTAATATTACCACGTCTTGATTGTCACTTGCAGGTTCTTGTTGTTCACTGATATCCAGCACTTGCACCATGACCAGTCGTAAACCTTTTTTCTTCTCATTGTTTATAACGAATGATTGACATGTAGGTGGAGATGACTTCTGTTTTAGACACTCCCGTCTTGTTCTAGGCTTCTTGCTGGCAGGTCCGCAGTTTTGTCTTGCTCTAAACTCCTTGTTGTCAGGTCTTTGTTGTTCTGAGAATTCCGGGATATGCCAGCTTAAACTCGGTGTCGGAAAACCTTGAGCGTATTGTGAGAAGTCGATAATATCTGGAGAATCATCCATTATCAATAATCTGAAACAAACGGAATAATATTTAATTATAATTACATAAACAACATGATGAAATAATGTTATAAGTAGATAGGTACTTGTACAATACTTACAATTCGTTTTGTTTTATTTGAAGTGATATGGTCGCACCGGCTGACTGTCTAATAATGAATGTTCTACTCAATAATATTACTGTGGAACGTATGTAATTAGACTCTATAAGCATTGCGCCGTGATTAATTTTCATGTTTTAACGTGTTCGAGCTCTTGCACGAACACCTGCTCGGTGTCAAATTCTACACCGCGCGTGCGAACTTCGAGCTATGAGTGCTTTGTAATCAAAAATTGACAACATGTTTTATCAAGTTGGAGTCTGTATCGTCGTGTGCTTTGTCATAAATCAGGAATGAAAATGAAACAGATACAATTATGATTATAAAATAGTATTTATTATTTATTTATTTATTTCATACAAATAGGTACTTACTTAAAAGAAAACTTAGGAATCAGGTTTATGCGGCACAGCATTTCATTTTAAAGTCCGAAGTTTTGGAAATGAATAATATGACATAAAAAGTTAGTAGAGAATATTTTAGTATTTTTTATGAAATGCCGTGTCGCGTAAACGGTCTTAAAACTAATTAAGACTAAATAAGATTTTACGTTATTTGCTACAAGTAATAAGATAATAAGGTTACACTTTGATTCAGTAAACTTATTGTATTTGTTTCTTTATATAAAACAATTTCAAAAACTGTGTTAAAACACTTATAGCGGTTACAGTTTCAGTCCCTGCTTAGGTAATCTTTAACTAGGTACCTATTTATTTATTTTCAATTATAAACTAATATTACATAAATGTGGAGCACCCGATTACATAAAAATAGTTGCATTTCCCCAGGCCAAAGTAGATACCTTGTCAGGTAACAGCAACCGTTTATCATCATTGCTTGATAATGCTATTTTATTTACACTTTGTGTAAAAATGTTGTGTTTTATGGACCTAAACAGTACATTTTTTTTGCGAATGATATTGCAATTATTATACAAAATATTTTTATAATCTAACATTTTTAAATCTTTCATTACACATTTTTTTGTGCCTTTTGCTTTCTTTATGGTTTTATTTAATGTTTTAATACAATAAAGTTTTGAGCGCAATCCTACAAATTCTTTGATAATTTTACCACCCATTTCGTCCTTAAAGAGTCCTGGAACCTTCTTATTAATAATTGGCAAGTTAAATTCATTTGTACAATCGTAGTTGCTTGTATCAAAATATTTTAGAAAGTGGAGTTTAAAATCTTTATATACGTCACTAGTCTGTACATTATAAACTAGGCTGTCTGTGTCAGTATAACACAATTCAATTCGGTTACCGTAAAAAGGTTTTATGATGGAATAATGGAAATCGTACATGTGACCCTTAGATAATTCTAATACAGCAAAACCTATGTATATTGGTTTATTAAGAAGTACGCGCGAAGGTTTCATTTGAATTGCTACTAGATTTTCAGAAAATATAGAAGCACTATGAAAATATGGGCTGGCTATCAATTTTTCAGCACAATTGTTTTTTTTTGTTTTATTTTTCAAGTCACACCAGTTGTTTATTAGCTTAACATCTACCCGATGTTCATTATTTTCCAAGGTCTTACCAAAAATACTATTGTTCAGTAATTTAAAAAAATCTTGTTCAAACGTCGACTCTGCCTTTTGACGTAACTGTGTGTTAATATCGATATATTGTTTTAAAAAAGCACTTTGCTTGAATATAACACCGCGATGGATCCTATGCAATACTAAACCATGCTGTAAGCATTTTTTAAAATGAACGTAATGAATAACATAGTGATATTTATCATACAAATTTGGTATTAGTTTTTTATTTTTACCACCGGGTGGCAAGCATTTTTCGGGACAAAATGGAAAGTCATTGTGA
Organism: Cosmia pyralina; assembly: GCA_946251885.1. Lineage (NCBI taxonomy): Eukaryota > Metazoa > Arthropoda > Insecta > Lepidoptera > Noctuidae > Cosmia > Cosmia pyralina. The sequence goes on from OX276344.1 coordinate 6,452,250, forward strand.
TCCATGTGTAAATTCTCAGGATATAATAAATCAACTTCAAGAATGTAACCGTTTTCCGCGGAATCACTGATATCTGTCAAGTTATTTCGCAAAAAATCAATTTCTTGTCTATCCATAAATCTAAAATCGGAATAAGGTAAGGACTGACACATGCTAAAACCGTATAAGTTGTTACAGTCTAAATAAATGATGAATGAACTGGGATGGGATGGGTCGTATGTATCTAAATATTTATGATTGGCTTTGACATGTCTTTTAGAACACATACAAACACCTCCTCGAATACCATTTTGTATCATCCTATAAATTTCAACATCGCTTATCAATTCTAACCGAACTCTGGTTTTTAAAAGCATAGCATCAAACGAAAGACTTGGAGCCGTGAGATAAAAGGCAGGGTCGAGATTATAATGTCGTTTGCAAGTTTTTCGAAAACTTTCAAATACATCTGTTAACAACAGAACATCTGTCTTGAGATATAAATCCGTGTACATACCCATATTTCTAATATTAAACGCTGACCAAACGGATTGCGCGTGTTCATAGTCTTCATCGGTAATTGACTCGTTAGTCAATGAGTTATAAAAGTTATTTTTAGTAGGCAAACACGTATGTTCATAATGTTCCCATGTAGACATATAGTCATAAGGATACACTCCCTTACGGGTGAGGAGCTCAAATTCTGTTTTGTTAGGAAAATAAGCTTTCAACTGTTTAAATTCTTGTTTTTTCATTGTACTAACCAATTTTTCTAAACTAGTTCCTAAAAACTTGAAAGAATCTACAAATCTAACCTGCATACTTTCCTCAGAGGAAATCGGAATAAATTTTGTAAATGAAATGTAATTTTCTTTTGTTTTAGGTATAAGTTTAATAGATCCAGGGGCTTCGCCCAATTCCTTAATAAAAAGATGACAATCATAACCAGATAAATTATGAAAAAATACAGGCAAAAATGTTGGTACTTTGTATTGTAGGTTACAATAACTATGAGCTGCACCCCGATATCTACCAGTTAAGTGGCAATGATCGCGGACTCTATCTCCGAATAAGAAGTTTTCACAAATATGACAGGTCATAGCGTTCTCAAAATCTCGAGCATTATCCTCTGTGTAAATCATGGGAACATTATTTTTTAAAATTTTGTAAATTTTTCGTGCATCTTTAAAGAGAGTCTTCACAAATTTGGAAACACAATCAGGACCACGATACGAAACGTAACGATTATAGCTATCATCCAGCGCACACGTAATATGATAGGCAAATGCTACAGGTACATGGCGCTGACGTGTAACAGTGCTGGCCTTAGTTGGGTCAGGGTCACAAAAGTCGTACCGTTCTAGCATTGTTTCAAAGTCTGCGTATATAACAAATGGTAGTATTTGTTTTCTATTATAATTCTCAAACTGTATGAACGAACCTTTTGGAGGTAGTTCAGTTGCAACTCCCCCACAACTATGTGAACTAAGATCATCGCGTGAATTGAAAAACATTAAGCAAACGTTACAAAAGTACAATTTACTGTGGTGTTTCGTTATTTGATTCTTAACAAGTCGTGGTAAATCTTTAATAAGACAATAATGTGACAAGTCATCCTTCTCCAAATAAAGTAAATGAATCACTTTCCCAGTCACAGTTTTTGGTTTGTAAAGCGGACCAATTATAGTATTCTTTTTTATGCCATAAATATAAATACAAACTCTTGGGTTATTTACTTCAAACCGTGCAATATCCGAGAAACTTAATGGAAATGTTAAGTCTTCTAAGTTCAACACAGTCCGAAAATCTGGGTAAGACGAAACCCTATCAGGATGACTTTTAGCGGGATATAAAGCAGCAACAACGGACCATAAGAAACAATACTCATCATTGTTACGAATATTGACACATGCTTTTTTCGCTTTAATTGCAGCCGGTAATTCGATAAAGCCTGAACCGCGCAATGGTTGGTATTTGTTAATATTGACTTCTAAATGCGAGCTACTCAAGAAAGTCCAACCACTGTCACGGTCTTGAAACTCCTCTAATTTTTTTACTAACGCATTTTTAACCTGAGTAATTAATGAATCATATTCATAATTCTGGTGAAGTGTATAATTTTTAGTACCAAATGATTTTATCTCCTGAGAATCATTTTTAACCATTAAAAACAGTGCAAAATATTCAAAATTAATTTTTAAACTTATATGTTCTTTAAGAGACTTATCTATTAATGTTTTGATTTTGTCTCGGATACTATTTAAAAACAATTCTAGAGAATAGTTCTCATATAGACCAACAATTCTATAAGAAGCTATACGATTGCGAAAGGCAGAATGAATTACTTCAACACCTTCGCAAAAATGTGAAATATTCCTGTTTTTATGGGTGGTACTGCGTAGGTGACCAGTCCAATGACTGCGCTCAATAGTCGCGTTACAAACAGTACAAAAAGGCATTTTAGATTACGATTACGTTAATTATTATCTTGCACACAAGGTTTATAGTGAAATGCAACTGAAATAATTAAGATTACAAGACATAAAATTAAAATATTCTGTGGGTGCTCCAAGTTAAAATCTTAAAAATACATTAATTATTACTTAAAACTAAATTGGTCACTGTAGAAGACAGGCTCTGAATCGTCGAACAATTCGTGAGCCCGCCTCATGAATGACTGCAAAGTGTCCCACTGAGGACTTTCTTTACTTAATTGCACTTTTAGTGCAACGGCCGCCTTCTTCCACCGATCCTCCCTTACAGTGGAGATAATGTCGGGCTTATGGTAAACCTTTACCTCCACATAAAAGTCACCGTTCAAGTGTGCTGTTCGCCGCACCTTGCCGTTTGCGACGCGGCTCAGAAGGGAAGATACCAGGTCCCCGCTGGATGTCGTTGGACGATCTGCGACTGCGGCGTCCTCTAACCCGAAGAGGTCTGTGTTCGGGCGTGTCTTACTGTAAAACAATAATAACATATTATTTATAGTAATTATTAACGATACTAGGGTAAAATAGATATTCGGAACTGCAATTCGGTAATATACGTAAATATTATCTCACTGACCACACTGTACGAAAAAAGGTAATGTATGTAAAATGAATTTCATTGCTCTCTACGTTACAGGTCTAAGTTTGAGACCGATATGCATTAGAAACTTCACTTCACTTCAACGACCGATGTGCACAAAAACATACTTAAAGAAAAATCAGTAATAGTAAATTACCTTGATTTTGGTTTCGAAGGCGTGGTGCACCTTTCAGATTTGCGCTTCGTCGTTGCCTTCTTCTTAGCAGGCTGTGCTGCCTTCTTTATGTCGACAGCGTGATCAAGCCTTTGGGACTCGTATTCAACTTCGGAGTCAGACCTAAAATCGAACACATTAAAATTATTGAACTTTATGCTAAAACCATAATTTTCTAAAGAAGGTTACAACAATGAACAATAGAAACAAGGTCACTAAAATTAACTTAATATAATACTTACTTACATTTTTAGAAGTCGGTATAATATTATATTATTAGGAATATAATAATAATATAATGTCAACAGCGGCACTGGCACTGGGAAGCACTGGAGCGAATTTAATTTTTTCACCTAAATTATTGGTTTATATTCATAAAAAATACCATTTCAGCAATATTTACCTCATAACAAAATTAAACCTTAACTACATATCCTCACAGGTGTATGACTAATTTATGTTACTTACGTCTAATTAAACCCTAGTGATTGAAAACCCTTTCTGTCAAATTGCAATTTTGTCGTGAGAAATGAAATACAAAACCAGCTTCTTACCCTCGCCGACAAAGGTAAAGCCGCAGACAGTTACTTAGAATTAACACAATAGATATTATAATAAAGTATGTAAGCATGTTTGTTTAATACGTCTTGATATAAAACGTTCAATGACATCACACTCGTGAAATAAATAAAATCGCATTTTTGGAGCTCGTGGCTATGTAATAATAGTCGCACGGGTCGATCCATCAGGTTAAGCTACGGAAAGCACGTTAAGCCGTTGGTCCCGGCTGTCATTCATTTTCGTGTTTTGACAGTCGTTACGGGTCGTCAGAAGCCCGAAAGTGTGACAACCAGTCTTACCAAGGGGTATCGTATTACCTAGTTACTGGGTTGTGGAGGTCAGATAGGCCACAGAACAGTAGAGTAGGCAGTCGCTCCATGTAAAATACTGGTATTCAGCTGCATCCGGTTAGACTGGAAGCCGACCTCAACATAGTTGGGAAAGGCTAGGCAGATGATGATTTTTGAGAGTCAGAAATCAGAATGTATCTAAAGATGCAAAATCCTTACAAAACTTTTTGTGTGCAGAACAAACCACGTGAACAAATTCACGATAAAAACTTAGTTAATTTTATGTTGCAGTTAAACTCAAAGTGTAAAATCATGAAACTACTAAATCTAACAAACTTTATAAAACATTTCATGCAAAGAAGGTCGATTTCTAAATTCAGCAATGACATTAAAGGATCGCCTTTCAAACAATTCCTAGACTTACAAAAAAGTTATTACAAAAAATTAGTAGTTATTATGTTCAGGAAAGAATCATTCTTTTATAATCAGTTAACGGAATTGATATACACATAGTTCTTATTTAAGGATCACCCCCCAGTTTGATGAAGATGATTAGGTATAGGAAGATCGCTTAAACTCGAATTTTAATTACGGACTACAACATGTACAGCGATCGTCTTACAATACAATAAAGTTCGAATAAGCAAATTGATGCATGATACAATGTTGCTGACTTTGACATTTGTAAATGACTATGTACACACACGACGGCTGCCTGATACGTTTATTGTCAGGCGTTTCACGTATGAGTACGGCGCAGCGACTAACCGTTGAACGGCGCATGCTCCGTTTTGACGTTGATTATACGGGGCACACTAGACGGAAGGATGGTAAGTGTATAAGCATGCGAAACCAGAAGAAAACTCAATACATAACTTGTACGTTAACGTGTAAGGCAGTGTCGTCTGTTTGAATTAATTAAATTAAAATATGGATGTCCTTGGTGCTCAATCTGAGCCATAGAAATAGAATGTGTGTGTCTGTAGATGCATACTATTTCTTGCTCTGTGAAGTGACATGAGTCAATCTGTCCCAAATTTTAGTTTAATGTTATGAAAACCTAAGTTCAGATGTCCTTGGTGTCCCAATCTGGGGTCATAGAAATAGAATGTGTGTGTGTCTGTAGACGCATGCTATTTCTTGCTTTGTGGAGCGACATGAGACAATCTGTCCTGAATTTAGGCTAGTGGTTCAAGCAGCGAGCGCCCTTATTTGTTAACATGTAAGCTAGTGTCGGCTGTATGAGTTAATTACATTAAAATTTGGATGTCCTTGGTGCTCAATCTGAGCCATAGAAATAGAATGTGTGTGTGTCTGCATTTCATGCATGGTGCATGCTATTTCTTGCTCTGTGAAGGTGACATGAGACAAGCTGTCCCAAATTTTAGTTTAATGTTATAGTATGGTAAAGTTCAGATGTCCTTGGTGCTCAATCTGAGCCATAGAAATAGAATGTGTGTGTCTGTAGATGCATACTATTTCTTGCTCTGTGAAGTGATATGAGACAATCTGTCCTGAATTTTAGCTTACTATGATCGTATAGTTCGATTATTAAACGAAGTATGTGTGAAAGTGGTTGATACAAAAATTGTGAACTAAAGTAGTGATTTAGTGCTCAATCCAAGAATCTGCGGTACCTAGTTGATCGAGGTAAGCCATCGGTAATAATACTAATGCTCAGCCCTTTAACTTATATATTCATTAGTCACTACAAACAAATAGTTCCCTTTATTAAACTTTCAGACTTACACGTATTAACAGCTATTTAAAATGAATCCAAAAAATTACAGTCCTCGATATGAAATTTATAACAAACATCAAATTCGTTGTGAAAGGAAAAGAATATGTTGATAAGTTCCGTCCAATCCATCGGGTGGAATAGGCACCGAACCAGTATTTTACTGCACTATGTAACATTTAATTGATATTATTGAGTATTCTAATCCATCGAGAGTGACGAGGCGAACGGATAAGTGGTTGATATGTAGAGCTAGTTATAGTAGGATGTTTTTGGGCAATCTAACACACCGAGAGTGACGAAGGCGAACGGAGTGAGCCGTAGGAACGAAAGCGTGGGTTAGAATGCCCAATAATATCCTACTCGTGTCCACAAACTGTTAACTAACTCTTTTTTTTTCTAATTCAGTAAATGTATGATCATCACATAATTACCATTTTGTATAATAATCCGTTGTTGCTAAATGTACTATATGCAGGAGTCAAAGGTTTAAGCTGAAAACCAGCCGCTTAGCAACCCGCCAGGGGACCTAAGCATAATTCTGACGCTTAAAACTTATGCTTCTAGTACTATAGTTTTGTGTATGTACGGTCAGCAACAGAAGTCAGTTAACACTGCTACTTTTTGACATCATCTAAATTAACACAAAATGATGCAATAACCCGCTTTTTAGAATTTCATTTATTAGATAAGAGTTAATTTTCTTTAAAATTTACATCTGTTCCGATTTTAATGAAGTATTTTTCTTAATAATTAAGATTTAGAAAACACAAGTGGTAATCGACTTTTGTTACTGACTGTACCACTACTACTAGCAGAGACAATGAACGTCATTCCATTCTATACATTCTATTCACCACCCTCGGTAAGTGACCTGCCCTGACAGCAAGCAATAAACAATATTGTAAAACATTTTTAATTTCTCTTTGTGATTTTATTATTCTACAGTTTAATACTCGTATTAAACAATCAATCTGCCTAGCCTTTTCCCAACTATGTTGGGGTCGGCTTCCAGTCTAACTGGATGCAGCTGAATACCATTATTTTACATGGAGCGACTGCCTATCTGACCTCCACAACCCATTAACTGGGTAATACGATACCCCTTGGTAAGACTGATTGTCAGACTTTCTGGCTTCTGACTACCCGTAACGACTGTCAAAGATCCACGAATGACAGCCGGGACCAACGGCTTAACGTGCTTTCCGAGGCACGGAGGAGTCTCGATATGTAAAGATGGTCACCCATCCACGGACCAACCCCGGCAAGCGTAGCTTAACCTGATGGATCGACCCGTGCGGCTGTTATTACTTAGCCACGAGCTCCTCGTATACTCGTATTAAACAGTAAAAATAAAATCATACAACTTTGCCAAAACCCTCGGCTTTTGGCAAAGTTGTATGTTTTTATGTTTATTTTATAATATGTATTTTATTTGAGTAGAATAAACAATTTTTCTTTCAAATATCTGCACCAGTAAATTCCCATAGAAAATTTGCCTTATCATGTTGTCATGTTGTTGTGTGCTTACATAACTTACATGAGTATGCCAATCGCGGGTAGTGTCATGATAGAGCTGAACACATAAACAGCTCCACTAAACACTGTGATGGTGTTGGAGTACAGCTTCGAGTATGTAGGATCGAACATCAGAGCAGCCAGGGTTTCCACCAGACTGAATAACGAGTTCATTTTACCTAGAAAATTTTAAACAGGAATGTTATTTAATTATTCTAAGAAGATGGCAAAAAACTACAGACGAGAAAGCTATTTGGTATACAGGTAAAAAACATCATTATGCACAGAATATTGTGGAAAGATAATTCCACCACATTCTGTGCATAATGATGTTTTAAACAAACGGAATATTAACGTCTTACAACCTCATTTTTATACTTAAGAACCCCACAGGTTCACAACTACTGTAATCCCGCGGTCGTCATTGTATGATGATATTTTACGTTTATAAAAAAAATAAATAAATAAAAAAGTAAATAAAAAAAAAAAAATAATAATAAGAAAAATAAAATAACCCCACCGCCTTATCTCTACGTTGACGTCGTGGTGGGCCTTGCGCGCTCCGAACTCTGGGTCTGTGGCGGTGGAGTTTACTTTGCCGAAACAGGTCTAGGGTGAGGAGCCAGACCAAGAGAGATACGTGAACCCGCAGGGCAACATGTGGCGAGCTGTTGGGTAGTAGCGACCCCACGGACCCTATTTCCCGGGAGAAGTGTTCACTTCACCTCTGGCTTGCCTTTATTGGCCGACTGGAGTGAACAATGACGGGAACAGAGCTCCCACCTCATTCTTGCCTTTATTGGCCGGCTTGAGTGGAGATTCGCAAGAGCAAATGTGCTCGGAGGACGGAAGTATTCCAGTAAGTGCTTGTAGGGATCTTGACCATCTTCCGGGCTCTGGGATTGTTCTGAGAGCCGTGGAATACCTCTCCACTCCTCAAGCTCCTCAGGACATGTTGCCCCTTGTCGCTACGTCACTATGTGCTAGCGACCGTTTCCGGGGGCCCATTATTGAGTGTGCAAGTCACCCCCTGCCAATTTATCTGTGTATATTATATAACATTGGTCAGGCAGGGGACATAGTTCTTCCATAGTTCAAGGTACCCAATCCATGTAGCCACCCAAACCCATAGACCCAATGTGTTTTGTTTCCATGTTCTGCAATAGTCCTGCACCAACCGGGGGTTGTCCTTGGGTGCACTTGCATAGTGCATGCAGGGATAATCGTCGGCTGGTGCCTCCTCGTCATTTAAAATTGTCTAAGGGGCCTCTGCGAGTTGGCTTCGGCCCCTCGTACGCCTTCCAAAGGTCCGGGATCCCAGGGTCCCGAGATAAGCCAAAGAAAAATAAAAATACTACTAACAATAACACAACTTACTTACTTAATATAAATTAAGTATATTTAATTAGGTGTAAAAGTAATCACAGAAAAAATAATCACAACAACACGTCAAATAACCCGCCCCTAACTGTTCCTGGCGCAAAAGTGCCCATAACACTTGTGCATTGCCACGACGGATGGCAATGGCTAACCTTTGCACCAAGCACGAGCCGGAACGGGAATCACCTGTTTTCTCACGGAGCTTATGCCCTATCTCACCAATGAGCTTCTTGGCCTCAGTGATAAACATTTATATAAATATGATGTTATATATGACTGAGTTTTCTCTTACGTACACTTGGTGTACGTCGAGAGTGTTCTAAAATAATTAACTACTCAGCAAACTCAGAACAATGTATAGTCTCTTCCAAAAGTACCTAATGAAAGTATAAACAAAGAAGAATGAAGAAGAAACCTAACCTAACCTGTAAGAATTTAACCTGAACAGGTTAAATTCTTACACAATCACTACTAAAGGGAATTAGTACATAACACATTGGGGAAAGGTCTCGACTTACTATTGTATATACGGGATTTACGTGCACTACAAATTGGCATCCCACAGGTACGTTTTCTGATCCATTTGTTTACATTTTCATTAAATACTTTCTGAACAGATCATAGTTGCAAGTTAGCTCCCTGTATACCAAATAGGTTGTTCGACGGTACAAGTTCTGTTAGCCAAGTTTTTATACGAATCACCTTGTCAAATCTCTTCGAGGATCTAATGAGTGGCCATTCAGGCTTTTTTATTTATGTTTAATTCAGGGTTTATCCGACGTGTAAAAAGGAATAAGTAAAACTTACCCATTTCTTCGCTTGGTACCAGCTTAGATGCCATCGATCTTAGAGACGTGAATGTGGTCGCGTTCAAGATCTCAATTAACGGTACTGTAAATAAATATATAACACAAATTATTAAGGTAAACTCACACGCATACTATTTCTTCGTAATTTTCATTCATAAAAGGAGCAATGCGTAGGGTAACTGTTGTAGTAATTGGCCACGCTTTAGTAACTGGCCACTCATAAAAAAAGAGGTAGAAACAAGAAGAAGAAGCAAGCTCATGAATGAAAAGGACGAAAAATATTGTTTTGGTCCTTTTCATTAATGAGCTTGCTTGCATTAGCTTGTTTCTACCTCTTTTTAATGAGTTGCCAATTACTAAAGCATGGCCAATTACCACAGCAGTTACCCTAGTCGGAAAAAAGTTCTTGCCAAACCAAGTGGTTACTACACCTTTTGATTAGTTTACGTCCTAAGTATTTAAAATCATCTTTTCGTGATCGTCTCCTGTTCAACATGGATTTCTTACTAGACTGATGAGAAAAACACAGTTTCCTATTTTCAACTAGACTAGAAAGTTGCCAGATGCCATGATTTATTTCTTTTTTGGCCTGATTTTAGCGTCTTTTTGCCGCTAAAATTAAATGCTTACCCATGAACATGTGAAAATCTGTTTGTACGAAAGTTGTAAGCACAGAACCAGCCAGCTTGCTGATGATGGATATGAGGCACAACATCGAGTCGTGGAAGCCCCAACGTTTGCTGAACACGCTGATGGAGAATAATGCTCCTGAAAATATATAGTTAGATATAGGTAGAGATGAACCATTCTACAAATGAACGCCCCTCCACAAAACGTGATTATTTCAATGTGTGAGAGGATACTTATTGCAACTTGTGTGCGTGCGGCGACTTTACTGTCAACATGGACTCGTCGCTGCACTTAGAGGCCAACTAATCGTGCGATCAGTCCAGGTAACAACATTGAACGGCGGAGAGCTAGGTAGATCGACAAATCCGGCTGTTTGACGTTTGGGCAAGTCGGGTAGGTACCGTTTATATAAAAAAATCAGTGTTGTGTACATTTTTTTTTATCTGTTAGGTATTTATTTAGTTTAGTTGTTGACCGTACTCGCCGGTGACTGAGCAACCAATGACAAAGACCAATTATGCGTCTATACACTTATTTGCATGTGAGCGTAACCGCTGTGGAGGGGCATTCATATTTAGAATGGTTTATCTCTAGGCACTTTATCATAAAGACTGAAAGGTAGGTAAGGTGAAGAGGAGCTCGTGGCTAAGTAATAACAGCCGCACGGGTCGATCCATCAGGTTAAGCTACGCTTGCCGGGGTCGGTCCGCGGATGGGTGACCATCTTTACATACCGAGACTCCTCCGTGCTTCGGAAAGCACGTTCAGCCGTTAGTCCTGGCTGTCATTCGTGGATCTTTGACAGTAGTTACGGGTCGTCAGAAGCTCGAAAGTCTGAGTCTCGGTATGTAAAGATGGTCACCCGTCCACGGACCAACTCCGGCAAGCGTAGCTTAACCTGATGGATCGACCCGACCGGCTGTTATTACTTAGCCACCAGCTCCTTGATTAGACTACCCATAAAGATAACGCTACCCATGGTTAATTATTTTTGTGTCTGTTGTACAATTTGAAAATATAATATTCCTGATTATTTTGCTCTACTGTTTATGTATCGTTGGCGGCTCTGGGTCATCAGCTTTTATATATGTATAAGGTGTTAAAAAATTTACTTTAACAACTTTAAGGAGTGCTATATACCACAGCTTTAGACCATCGAACTGAATAACTTTTACTATGGGACCACGTTTGAAATCGCGAAAAAAATCAGATGTTGCCTACATTTATGTTCAGAGTAAATTTTTTAACACCATATAAAATTAAAGGGCGATCAAATTTAAGGGTGTGACCATCAAACTGAACAACTTTCTCCATGGGGCCAACATCATAATCACGCAAAAATAATCAGCCGTCCCATACATTCAGGTCGAGTAGGTATAGAGGCTTTGGACGGGACAGCTGATAATTTCTCTCGATTACGATTTTGGTCCCATGGAGAAAGTTGTTCAGTTTAATGGTCTGTCAACACCCTTAAACTTGACCACAGTTATCTGATACACCGTGTCTACTATACTATCCTCCTTTTGCGAAAAATGCACAGACAGTTTAACTAGACAGTTTTTACAAAAATTACAAAAAAACTGACGAATGCAGATAACGCCGCATTACAAAATGTTTACGTACTTATTAGATATACCTATCGCTTGCAGTCCAATACAGAGAAAATCCTTTACCTTTGTTCTCGTGACCTTTGATATGTGACAAAAATATTTACTGTCCAAATTTTCAACAGCGGAATAATTTTTATTCAAGGATAGTGTTGAAGTTTGCTTTTCGTTTTGTAATTTTAATTTATTGCATTTACTTTAACTTATTTCGCAGAATATATCGTGACAATATATTTTAAGGATGTTTGGCCAACATAATTATAACGATAAATCATCATGCTTTACGTAGTGAATATTTGATTGTGTGATCAAATAGCGCCGTGTTAACTATCCTTGGTACTAGCTTTATGCATGGCTAGTCTATTTTACCTCATGAGATGATTGCCGTTATGGTAGCGTACACATGTAATTCACGGTTATTGTTATACCCATTAAAAAAAGAGCGTAAATAGTGCTTAATTAGTGCAAAAGTTCAAAAAATTGTGTCTCTTTAGTTTAAGAAATAAAGACCATTTTTACTATGTACGCTGGCATAACGATCAAACTAGCGTACCCATGGCCGTAGTTGAAAACGGCTTACATTGAAGCAAAGAAATTTACACACAAAAATAGTCCCCAAATGGAGCGCGCGCTATGCAAAATTTCATAATGATTGCTCTTATATTGAACAAGACTTTTGGATAACATTCCGACAGGCGTTATGGCAGCGTACACCAATTAGTGCTTATAGAAAGCGGACTTTTCTTTTTATAAATGCTTTAGGTATAAATAGTGCATGAAATTTGGCCCCTGTCAGTACAAATACTTTATCTGATTAATAAAAAAAAAATCAAATCAAATAGTATTTTTTGTCTATTAAAATGAAGTTAGGAACCAAGAAAAACCGGCCCAGTGCCTGTCGGACCACGTATGATGAAGGATTCCGTAGTTGAAAAGAATTTATCCCAAAAACAAACTTAATATTGTAGGTACCTTAAGGGGGAAGCGCCAGGACAGCCCGCGAAATTCAAATTTTCTTACGTTTTTTGCAATTTGTAAGTCAGTCTTAGGTTATATGTTGATTATAGTATGATTCGCTACCGTAACAAATATGTATTTACAGAATTATAATCATTAGAATCAGTAATAAAACTTTTAAGTTAGTACAATCCTCAAATGTCAAGATTTCATGAAATAGTCATTCAACAGGATTACCTGGTCTTAAAGAGTTGTATTGATGACTTTAATAATTATAATTCTGTAAATACATACTTGTTACGGTCGCGAATCAAATTTTGTCCAACATAAAACTGACTGCGATAATACTGACTTGCAAATTGCAAAAAACGTAAGAAATTTTGAATTTCGCGGGCTACCCTGGCGCTTTCGCCTTAATTGCTTCATGCCAAATTTTATGATTCTAGGTCAACGGAAAGTACCCTATATAGGTTTTGATTTATTTGCGAATACCAAAACATGTCGCATAAATGGCCATATTTATTTATTGCCTTGACTTTTTAGATGATGACTTTTTAGCTTGAATTTTTAGATCTTCTAGAGACCATAAACCATAAATGGCCGTATTTTTATTCCGTTGACTTAGAAGCTTGAATTTTTTAGAGCGCTAAACGACCATATACCTACGTATTTGATATTAATTTCAACTTGATACCTCAAAGTGTTCCAGAGAAAAAGGGTCTTGACAGCCTGACAGACAGACGGACAAAGAAGTAATCCTATGAGGGCTCCGTTTTTTCATTTTGAGGTACGGAACCCTAAAAATTACGTGTTTTAATAATTATCTCAGTTTTTAGGGTTCCGTACCTCAAAAGGAAAAAGCGTAACCCTTATAGGATCACTTCATTGTCTTTTTGTTTGTCTGTCTGTCAATCTGTTAGTTAATCAAGACCCTTTTTCTCAGGAACGCAAAGAAGTATCAAGCTGCAATTAATATCAAATTCGTAGATATATGGTCGCTTAGCGCTCTAAAAAATTCAAGCTTCTAAGTCAACGCAAAAAAAAAATACGGCCATTTATGCGACTTATTTTGATACTCGCAACTAAATCAAAACCTGGGTAACTTTCCGTTGACCTAGAATCATGAAATTTGGCAAAAAGCAACACACACACACCACAACACAACACAACACACACACACACACACATGTCTCACATCACAACTAAAGGAAAAAGTCCGAAAATAGTTAATTTGTAATTTTATGACATAAAAAAAATTTTTTTTGGGATTACAAATTACAAGTTTGTTTTTGGGATAAATTCTTTTCAACTACGGAACCCTTCATTGTGCGTGGTCTGCAACGCACTTGGCCAGTTTTTTTTTTGTATAATGTCGATGGCGGGTCGCAGCCACACGACTATTTTCTTTGTAACTCTATAAAAACCAGTCGTGTCACTGGTCGCCTTCGGAACAGCACCTTAAGGGCGTATTGTGAAGTACTTACCGATTGAATGTGTTATAATGCTGTAAGTCGAATACAAGCTGTATTTAAGCGCGTCCCATTTCAGTTTGTACCTTACGTACATGTATGTGATTATGTGTTCACCTGAAAAAAAAACCGGATAAAATTAATTACTGAATTACATAGTAGTTACACACGGGAAAAGATATGCAACTACACTTCTGGACACATCTTTTGGCCCACCTTGTATTTTCAGTTTCGTTTGGTCCTAGCTAAAATTTTATATTAGGTCGAGCAAAAAGTTTTTATGCAGTTTTGAACCTGGCACATTCACAATTTCATTCAATAGTCTTTTTTTGAATTTCGAACACAGAATTTAAAGAAACAAAAGACAATTTGGAGCCTGTTTGTTGATATCAAACAATCGAATACTAAGAAAACTTGGTTTTATTGGTTTACTTGGATTTAATTCTTGAAAAAGTGATTGATATCTTTGGTTTTGCAACGAACATTACTTATTCTTAACATTAAGGTGAGGTTCTATCAATAATCTATGGATACTTCACCTGAAGTCGCCGCCCAAGCTGTGGCACTTATTCAGGCCGGACACAGCCAAAGAAACGTGAGTTCTCAACTTAATTTAAGTCGATCTGCGGTCCGAAATGTTTATCGGAGGTACCTAGAGACTGGCGGCTTTGTTCGTCGCCAAGGAAGGCCACGATCTCGGGTCACAACTGAAAGACAGGATCGATTCATCGTGACGACCAGCTTGAGAAATCGTCACCTTACCTCCATTGAGATACAAAACCAACTTCACGACTTCCACGGAGTATCTGTGAGCGCTCGAACTGTTCGAAGAAGGTTAAAAGAACGCGATATGGTACCACACAAGCCAGCTAATGGCCCCAAACTAACGCGAGCCCACCGAACAGCGCGCCTTCATTTCGCACGCAGTCATTTAAATTGGACACAGCAAGATTGGAGCCGTGTACTCTTTTCTGATGAGTCTAAAATTGTGTTACATGGCAATGATGGAAGGACGAAGGTCTACCGACGTAAGGGAGAGCGTTTCGCACAATGCTGCTTTGATGAGAGGGTTGCTTATGGCGGTGGCTCATGGACTGTCTGGGGCGGTATATCCGCGAGCGGCAAAACTCAACTTGAGGTTGTTACAGGACCACGGCTGCCAACATTAAATGCTGAAAGGTACATTCGTGAGTGCTTAGAACCTCACGTGATACTGCGTGATACCATACGCGGACTAAGTGGGCCCAAATTTCCTTTTTATGCATGATAATGCAAGAGCCCATGCGGCCGGCATCGTCAGGGAATATCTTCGGGATGTCAACATCACAGTTATGGACTGGCCAGCCAGAAGCCCAGACATGAACCCTATTGAGCACATGTGGGACGAGCTAAAAAGACGTGTTAGGGCTCGTCAGCCAGTTGCCCAGACGATGCAGGAGTTGAAAACTGCCATAGAAGAGGAATGGGAGATGATCCCTCAAAATTTCATAGAGCGGTTGATAAACTCTATGCCTAATCGTATGAGAGCTGTGGTAGATGCCCATGGAGGCAACACGCGTTATTAAATTAAACCTTTATTTGATAAAACATGTTTTTTATTCAAAAATCAATTGCCTTTAACAAGGCGCATATCCGACTTGTTAGGCGTAGCTCCATGTCGTATGGTATTCTGAATTCAAATTTAAAACAATACGATCGAAAAAGATGGTAAAATGTATCAGGTTTAAAACTGCATCAACAGTTTTTGTTCCATCTAGCAATCATATTTCGGTAGGGGCCATCGAAACCTAAACTCTAAGGTGGGCCAATAGATGTGTCCAGAAGTGTATAATGACCAAGTATACATTTTTTGCGTTCATAATAAGGACTGGCACATATGAAAGCGTTACGATGTCGCAACGCACAAATCGACGATGTCAACCGAGGGGTTGACATCGTCGATTCTTTGAGGGGTTTCTTCAAAAAATGCTTGAAGTGTTTGTGCTGTTAAATCGCACCGCTTTTATATGTGTGTACTAACAGCTGTTCAAAGTCGCACCGCTTTTATGTGGGTGTACTAACAGCTGTTCAAAGTCGCACCGCTTTTATATGTGTGTACTAACAGCTGTTCAAAGTCGCACCGCTTTTATGTGGGTGTACTAACAGCTGTTCAAAGTCGCACCACTTTTATATGTGTGTACTAACAGCTGTTCAAAGTCGCACTGCTTTTATATGTGTGTACTAATAGCTGTTCAAAGTCGCACCGCTTTTATGTGGGTGTACTAACATCTGTTCATTTACAAAGTAACCAATGAGAAAGATCTATCGACTAACAGACAGCGTTTTTCTTATCTTTATCGAAACATACGAGTAGGCTCTACCATTGTTTGTTACAATGAGCGGTCATATTGTAATAACTGGGCTCGAAAACATTTAAGTAATGATAGCAGTATTCGTATTGTAATTAACTGATAAGAGGTCAGTCAACGCAAAACACGTATACTGGTACTAAAATGCAGTTCTAAGCGAACACCAACAGCTGAATACAAGGATGATGTATGATGGTGGAGTTCTTGCTGTTGAACTGGTAATTAAAAAGAACTCCGCTAAGATTAAATGTATTTATTTTGTAACGTAAGAAATTTTTCGAAAGTCAAGAATTTTTGATGAATACTGATAGATGTAGGAGAGAGACCAAAAAAGAGAATGAATGAAACATGTGAGGGATAATATGTGTATGCACTGCAGAATGGGTCGCACACACCTTGGATGTTAGCTTGAATGAATAAGTTACGGATAGCCAAAGATGATGGTTTATTGTGTATATTTAACTACCAAGTAACTAATGTTGCTATGTATGTTGCATAATGTGAAATGAGTACAGCTGAATATAAACACTGAATGAGTACTGTCGCGCTGCACTACAATTTGTGCAAGGCAAAGGAAAAGTGCTGATGTACGATACATGACTCGTACATTCTGATTGAAAATGTATGGAATGATAATAACCGGGAAAAAAAGCTAGAACTGGCAGAAGTCATTTAATGATGATAGTAATTCTGGTCAATCCAAAATGAAGTTTCCTCTATTATTTAAGAGAGCGCTGTTAAATCAAGTTAAGTTCATCTACTTACCATGATTGGGTCCATAAACTATAGCAACGACAAGAAGCGTATAGATTATCTTTTTCCTGAAGTTCGTCTCCCTCTTCTTGAATGCCACTTCACCAGTTTCTTTCACCAATGTTACCATGTCTGAGCAAGTTACCGGTTCTACCTACAAAGTGGTAATTTAAATTATCATTTTGTATTAAATTAATTGTTCTTATCTTAGTAATTGACATTGTATTCCATATTGGTAGGAAAAATTAATGTCAGAAATATGTTCACAAAGATGAAAATAAAAATGTGCATAGAAAAAAACATTTACCTTCTGATTCTTATCAGTACGTGGTTTAGTATTACTCTCCAAGCAGAAGAATCCGTAAGAGAAAGTTATCATATAAATAACTCCAGAAATCATAAAGATTCCATAATATCCCAATAGTTTCAATAGGATTCCACTCAAGGCTGTTCCTATAGGAATTCCGGCAGTCATGCAAAGATTCACAAGTCCCACTCTAAAGGTTCTGCATTCCTCATCAGTAATATCACTAATGTAGCTGAAGACGCCAAGATAAACCATAACCCAGCCGCCTGTGATGGCCGGGAACAGAGCTTCGAAGAACATTGTCACTTCAACACCAATTTCATTGAAGAAGAAGGTGCTTAACAAATTGCTGATACACACCATGAACTCGCCAAAGATTGGCATCAGTATACACACTTTTCTGTTTCCAGTTCTGTCGCTCCACGCCCCCATGAATATCACGAGCAGCGTTGGTATTGAAGTCTGTATCACACTCTTCCATGATTCTATGTTCGATATGATCTTTTGGACGTCACCTTCGAACTCAGTCAAGTTGCCTTTCCTATCTATCAGTGCGTCACATATCGTTTCATTGTAGTTCAGTTTCACGCGGCAAGTTTTATCCAAGTTCAGATTCTGTATCGCCAGCCTGGCTAACATCGATGGTATTATGAGACCTGCTAATATAGGTTCTACCGTTATGTTTGATTTTATTCGACATAGTTTTCTTCTAAAACTTTCCTTCTCAGATGTACAATATTTGATATTTTTCTCTTTTAGTTGCTCGTCTTCAATGGGTTCTTGTTTTTTTTCTGGATCTGACATGTTGTGTTGTGTTCACTCAATGAAAGTAGTAGTCAAACTAACAGTAGAAATGTTATTTTATTAAAAGTTTATTTTTCACATATTATTATCTCAAATGCTTATTATTTGATGTGCGTAAATGTTTATTATGTACGGCTTGATCCAAAAAATGTTAACTAGAGATAGTTTTGTACAATTTATAATGGGTGTTGTTTTAAAATCGTATAGAAATGAAGAATAGAGGTTTTATTATGGGATGTTGACAGATACATTATAAACTTTTTTTTTAATATGGAATCACTTTAAAAAATATAATTATCACACAATTTCATAGAATACAATACATAATTCATCCCTAATCTGTTAAAAAACGACGCTTACTAGAGTATAACTGTATAATACTCAATTTATTCAGTACTTTGCTTTGTTGGGCTACACTCTACCGTTTAAATGCGCAACTTCTGAGCTTGGGTCCTAAGTTCCAATTCTTTGCATGGGGTTCTTATTTATACTATTAAAAGGAGTTTTATCTATTATTTTCACTTTGGTACTTCTTTGTTTTACAGCGTTCGTTTTAATTTATTCCCTAAAATTGTGTTAAAAATTAACCATCCTGTAGAGAGAACGACTTATCAAAGTTAAATAATTGTACATTAGCTAATGAATATTTGCAGAGAGTATTTAGCCTGCCACTGCACCTTGATGGTCTGATAAAATTATACAAACAATGTAATCAATTGTCTCGTGTTTGCTCTTAGATATAGCTTGCGCAAGCGACTTGCTTGAAGCATTAGGTATAACTATATTTTCATAATCATTATCATCATGACTTAAATGATTATATCTTTTTTAAATGTATTCTTGTAATTCGAGCTTAACCAAATTAACTATTGGTATACAACACGTATTATTTCAAAAGTTATATAAATGTAGTTAGTGTTTTCTCCACTGAATGTTTATCAAAATCATAAAAATAATTATGATGAAAAATTAAGCAATATTATGCAATTCAAAGACATGTTTACTATAATGACGAATGAAAAAAATAATGGACAGATGAAAAGCAGGTGAGCTGTAGACAAGGTGCCTAGTTAATACTCGTAATTATAGAGATGCAGATAAGAGTGGCTAGTGGTGACATTAATTTTCTACAGACAAAGAACCAAATGGATTCGCAACAGTGAAATTCAGTATTGAGGAAACGAAGAAGAAGAGGAGGGGTATTAAGCCTTATTTATTAACTCAAGTTTGTATTTACTTTATACAATGTGGAGAAGTAAATATGACAATATAAAAACACTGGCAATACTAGTACAAAAGACTATTTGGAAACTATCAGATAAATCCTAACATTGTAATTAAAAAAGTGTTTTCTTTTTTTCAAACAAACTAAATAGACTCCTATTTAGTTTGTTTGGGATGGGCCGACTATGGGTTTTGCCAATTTTTTACTAGCTATAGTGAACGAACTATTGGATTTATTTGTTTGAGTTCTTCGGAGACTAGGAAATTAATAAATAAAAACTGTTAAAAATTTAGAGGAATTAGAGGTACCTATATTCCATTTACAATAAAATTAGACATTTAAACAAACCTTTTTCGTTCACAGTCCGTTCAACTGATTTTGACTTCTATTCCGTAGGCTTAAGGATGACATTAAAGGTAAAAAAGTGGTTACAATACCAACTGTTTACTGCAGCTGCCATTTGTCATGCCACTAACGCAATAGAAGTCAAAATCGGTTAAACGGACCGTAATAAAGGTTTGTTTAAACGTCTAATCTTATTGTAAATGGAGTATAAGGTAAGTACCTACAGTCCGGCCGTCGAGAGAATGCGTTCTTGACACCTGTCAGTTTCATACTAACGAATATTTGTTTTGCTAATTTGATCCTTATTACTACTAGAAATTGTCCAACTGTCAGGAGTCAGGACGCATTCTCTTGACGGCCAGGCGGCCGCACTGTCTGTACCTTAGAATTTCTGTTTATACCTATTTTTGACAGATTGGGAATGAGATTAGAAGGCGAACCGTTCTTAAAAATACGGGAATTCCCCGTAAAATAACTATGGAAGGACTGTAGATTGGGTTCTTATCCGCAGACGTACCAGGCCTTCAGCTTCAGGAAAGAATTTCAGCTGTGAGTACGTGGTCACCTCTTAAATGCTACTGAAGCATGTGGAAGCACTGTACTTTATAACCCGTCGATTTAATAAAGTAGTTATTTTTTTTGGTATAATATATCCTTTTTAGTGTAATTTTAGTATACCTGAAATACGGAACTCGAGAAAAAAAAATAGGGTGGAGAACACCATGGTATACCTCAAGGACATTGACCTTGACCTCAGGTTCTTTGACTTTCAAAATGTCCTTGACCCCAGAGATATGAAGCGTCTATTCTACCCAAAAAAAGTTGATACTGTAAAAAAGCGACATTTTTCTTCTTTTTTTTTCGAGCTCAAGGTAAATGTTTCATCGTCTATATACGAGTCATTCACCGCCTCATCTAACCCAAATGATTCACCAACAATAGAGGGGATCTGGCGCTCGGCGGCCGCTGCCGCGGCACGCTCGCTTCACTCGCTCGCCTTCGCGCTTCGTTAATGGTCATTGTTCTAACCTTTTTTTTTTTTTTTTATCGTGGAGAAATGCTCATGCATACTGCACTACCACGGGGAGATAGTGCAGTTATGTGGGACTCTAACCCACTAAAACTCCACGGTGTCCTCCTCTGCCGCTTAATGGCGGGAACACGGGCACGCGTTAGCACTCATCCGCGAGCCCGCCACGGCTGTCCGTCACCGGACCCTCCTCTGGGGAGTACCTACTCCCCATCACCGGCGCACCAGAACACCTTGCACGCCGAAACCACCCGTGGGACCAAACCAGCACATGGACGCCAGACGACCCCGTGCCTGGGCATCCTTGGTCCCCCTGCGACGGGTCAGGTCATTGGCCCCGCCGCCTGCCAAATTTCGGCCGCAGAGGATAGGGAGAGCGGCCAACGTCATACCGACACTCCTCCTCCCCTGCGGCCCCACCGCGTCCGCCATCAAACGGTGGCGGCCCCGTCAAGGCCGCGGAAGGTAGGGAGAGCGGCGCACCGCAATACCGGCACTCCTCTCCCGCCGCGGCCTCCAACCCTCAGCCGCGATGCCTCCAAAAAGACACCGCGGCCCGCCTCAGTTGCGGTGTCGCCCAAGCGGCCACCTCAACCTACCCGTTGGCCGCTACGTCGTCGGCTTATCAGGAAAAGCCCTGACGAGCGGCCCCTCCTCGGGTTCCTCTTCGCTTCACCGTGGGTGACCAAGCCACGGCTACTGAGCCCCCCCGCCTCGACAATGCGGGAACCCACCGGGGGGGTCATTGTTCTAACCTAACCTAACCCAAATGATTCACCAACCTTAGGAGAATCACGGATCTCTTTTGGAATTTTGACCTTGACCCGAAGGTCAATGACCCTGAGGTCAAGGTTAATGTCCTTGAGGTGTCCCATAGTGTTCCCCACCCTATTACTCCCACATCCCACCGGGCCCCGAAGGCTTGATTAGGCGATGGTTTTTGGTATTTTTTTTTATTTTTTTTTCTCGATTTCCGTATTTCAGGGATCCCTAAATTACACTAAAAAGGATATATTATACCAAAAAAAAAAACGTATATAAATCGACGGGTTACAAAGTACAGTGGAGCCAAGAAAACTCAATTGAATTAAAATCAGAACGTGACATCTTATCTTACTTACATATTAATAATAATATTATAATTAAACGCAACGTTTCTGTGTTTGTCTGTGCGTCAGAAGTGTAATTTTATCTCCTGAACTAAAATTATCCGATTAACGCGTTATTTTATTTTAATTCAAAGAAATTTCTTTTCCGGCTAGATTTCAGTACATATTTTGTACAGTTTGGTAACACAGGGCTTAGCACGCATAATGCAAGTAGTACATTTATATGCACTTGCAGTTTTACTAACAATAAGTTTCGGCCATCAATTTTTCTCTCTTCATTCTCTTTCATATCATTCCTCACACAATCCATCAAACTTTTCTTTGGACTTACTCTCCCTCTTCATCCATCAACATTTATATTCATCACTGTTTTAGTCACACGCGTACTAATAATAATAATAATCACCCCACCGCCGTATCTCTACGTTGACGTCGTGGTGGGGCTTGCGCGCTCCGAACTCTGGGTCTGTGCCGATGGAGTTTACTTTGCCGAAACAGGTCTAGGGTGAGGAGCCAGACCAAGAGAGATACGTGAACCCGCAGGGCAGCATGTGGCGAGCTGTTGGGCAGTAGCGACCCCACGGACCCTATTTCCCGGGAGAAGTCTTGTTCTTCACCTCTGGCTTGCCTTTATTGGCCGGCTGGAGTGAACACTGACGGGAACAGAGCTCCCACTTCATTCTTGCCTTTATTGGCCGGCTTGAGTGGAGATTCGCAAGAGCAAACGTGCTCGGAGGAAGGAAGTATTCCAGTAAGTGCTTGTAGGGATCTTGACCATCTTCCGGGCTCTGGGATTGTTCTGAGAGCCGTGGAATACCTCTCCACTCCTCAAGCACCTCAGGACATGTTGCCCCTTGTCGCTACGTCACTATGTGCTAGCGACCGTTTCCGGGGGCCCATTATTGTGTGTGCAAGTCACCCCCTGCCAATTTATCTGTGTATAGATATTATATAACATTGGTCAGGCAGGGGACATAGTTCTTCCATAGTTCAAGGTACCCAATCCATGTAGCCACCCAAACCCATAGGCCCAGTGTGTTTTGTTTCCATGTTCTGCAATAGTCCTGCACCAACCGGGGTTTGTCCTTGGGTGCACTTGCATAGTGCATACTGGGATAATCGCCGGCTGGTGCCTCCTCGTCATTTGAAATTGTCTAAGGGGCCTCTGCGAGTTGGTTTCGGCCCCTCGTACGCCTTCCAAAGGTCCGGGACCCCAGGGTCCCGAGATAAGCCAAAGACAAGAAATAATAATCATTACATCCTCATAATTATCTAATAAAAAATCAAAAATCCAACTGCAACTAAAAAGTTCAAAATCAGCTCACTTTTCAAGCAGTCTGATGCAGTTGGTGGCGACGAATAGAGAGAGAGAGAAGAGGAGAAGAGTAGTATGGAAGAAAAAGACATGTTGCGCCAAGCCCAAATAAATTGGGATAAGGGCAGGAGAATGATGATTGATGGTGATGCAGTTGGTGGCAGGTATTCAATCTCAGATTTGATGCTAATCGCCACTAACTGCATCAGAAAAGTGAGCTTGTTTTGAAGTTTTTAGCTGCAGTGGAGTTTTTCGATTTTTTAGTTTTATTTTAAATCCTTTATTTGTTTTATTTATGGAATCGTCTCCTCGAACCACTTGTCCACTGATGTCCACTTGGTCGTGGTACCAAGTTTTTTTTTTTGGACTTCATGACGTCTAAGATCCGTTATTTAGTTTTTTTCACTGGTACCCAATCGCACAGTTTAAAATTGATTAAAATTCATCCTGCTGTTGAGTTGTGATGCTTTGTTCGAGGGTATACAGAATTCCACATACATTACATACTCAGATATGCGTGAAAAACATAACCCTGTCCTTTGCTGTCGCGCAGTCGGGTAAAAATAAAATACTTCTCACTGTTACAAAAAATCTAAAAAAAACAATTAATTGTCCTAATAATTTAAAACTATAAACTAAAAGATAGCATCAGAATATTCCTCCGCAGCGTTGTTTTTTTTTTTTTGTTTTAAATAAAACAAAAAAAAAAAAACAAAACATATCAAAACAAATCATTGTTGAACAACAAATTAAACATTAAAATTATATAAATCAAACTAATTTCAACACAATGGACAGCCTTATCGAGGTCTCCGATTTCTTCCCGACAACCTTGGAATGGACCGAATTGCATAAGCATATGAGGAAACGCATGCATGAATTCAAGTTAATGGATAGAGAAGGCGACGTAGGCAAAAGAAAAGATAAATGGGTTGTGTGAGGAATGCTATGAAATAAAATGGAATGATTGATAGCTTGATGGTTGACAGGGAAGAATGGAAGAAGAAAACATTTTGCGCCGACCCCAAAGTAACTTGGGACAAGGGCAGGCAGATGATGAGAATCATGATTGGTCTGTAATTTTCCCACTGCTGGAACACAGGCCTCCTCTCTGTGAGAGGGAGTGGGCTGTAATCACTACGCGGTCCTAGCGCTTGCTAGATGTGAGACGTCACAATGTCTTCACATTTCTTTTGTCCTAGGTCATTCCGATTTCCTCTCCGTTTCCTATTCTTTTTATTTTTGACTGCCATTGAATAAATACAATGAGGAAAATGTCGTGAGGAAAGTGAAGTGAAGACCTACGATGGATGGACTGTGTGAAAAATAATTCGGGATAAAGGCAAAATAATGATGATGATGAAACACATAGACATTAAATGGCATATTTGTGGTGTAAATGATATTATAATCTGAGGTTGCCATTACTTGGCAAAAAAAAAACTGGCCATTTAGCGGTTTTTTTTTTGGCGTGTCGGACCACGCACAATGAAGAGTTCCGTAGTTGAAAAGAATTTATTACAACAACAAACCTAAATTGTAGTTGAAAAACATGTTCTCGCATACATTGATATACGTTACGGTCAATTCTCCAACCGAGTTTAAGTTTGAAATCAAAAAAAAAAAAAATTGTATGTGTTCAAATTACAAATTAACTATTTTCGGACTTTTTCCTTTACTTGTGCTGTGAGACCTTGCTTCTTGCCAAATTTCATGATTCTAGGTAAGCACCCTATATATGGTTTTGGCAAGTACCCTATAAATGGTTTTGATTTACTTGCGAGTATCGAAATATGTCGCATAAATAACCGTATTTTTATTGCGTTTAAGCTAGATTATTTTAGACCTCTGAGAGACTTACGTATTTGATATTAATTTCAACTTGATACCTCTACGCGTTCTTGAGAAAAAGGGTCTTGACAGACTGACAGTCAGACAAGATAAGGGTTTCGTTTTTTCCTTCAAGGTTCAGTTTTTTTGGTACTCTGCCGAGATCAGCACCAAGCAGCGATAGTAAAGAGCTAAAAAAAAGAAAAGAATACAAGTATTTTCGTCGGAAAATACAATTTTTTTCATTATTAAGGTAATATAGGAAAATCAGATGAACCTTTATAATACTTAATATAATTTATTCTTATAACAATTATCATAAAACATCACATAACATTACGCCACTCCCCGAAAGGTCAGACAGAGGTGAATATTGTGTATAGTTACCTCACATTTGTCATAAACAATTAATAATACCAATAAACAATAAAAAGAAATAAATTTAAGCATTGTACAAACTGAGGCGAATCCTGCGGGAATGCGGGACGCGAGTGCGCGCGCGCTGGTTGCGCTACAATTCGCGCTAGTTTGAGCACCTCCATACAAATTAGTTGACACAATCAGCGCAAGCGAATTTCCCCCCGCATCACGCGCGGGATTCGCTTCAATTTTTCTTTCTTTCTTTCTTTCTTCATTCACACGCTACAACAATTCATTCTCCTATCATCACTTCATGTTCGAGATCAATGCTGTTGATAAGCGAATCTTTTTTCTTCTCCGCCTGTAATTCAGTAGCGTTTGCTTCACCGTCTTTGGTGTTGGATCTGGCAGTATCTTTCTTGTACTGTATGAAGAACCATCTGTAAAAATAAATAATTGAATTAGTTATGTTAACTTTTGAACTGAGTAAATTTTATTTTATTGTAGTTTTTGCTGAGGCTTCGCCCGCGTGGATTTCGTAAAATATTCCACCGGGAAATCTTTCCTTATTCCTTGTCTACATTATAAAGGAAACTTCTGTGAAAAATTTCAGCTTTCGAGGTTCAAGGGTTTGGGCTAGGCGTTTATGAGTCAGTCAGGCAGGGGACTTCTCTTTAACAATAAAAAAATACAAAATTCATCCGGTATGTTTACTGTCTTGAAAAAAATAAGGTATAATAGGTGAACGGAGTAGAAGGAGGAGCTCGTGGCTATGTAATAACAGCCACACGGGTCGATCCATCAGGTTAAGCTACGCTTGCCGGGATCGGTCCGTGGATGGGTGACCACCTTTACATACCGAGACTCCTCCGTGCCTCGGAAAGCACGTTAAGCCGTTGATCCCGGCTGTCATTCGTGGATCTTTGACAGTCGTTACGGGTCGTCAGAAACCCGAAAGTCTGACAACCAGCCTTACCAAGGGGTATCGTATACCCAGTTAATGAGTTGTGGAGGTCAGATAGGCAGTCGCTCCATGTAAAATACTGGTATTCAGCTGCATCTGGTTAGACTGGAAGCCGACCCCAACATAATTGGGAAAAGGCTAGGCAGATTGATTGGAGTAGAAGCCTATACATACCCAGTTTTTTTTTAATAGATTAGACAGAAATTGATCTTAAAAAAAAAGTTGAAAGTAAACTTTTCATACTAGAACAATGAAAACAGAAATTTAAAAAAATAATAATAAATCGTTAAAAAATACCGAAATTCAAATCATATGCAGTTATGCACCCTGCGTATGATTTGAATTTCGATTTTTTTTATAATAAAAAAAAACTAGGTATGCCATAGCTCTACTCCGTTCACCTATTATAGCCTATTTTTTTCAAGACGTTAAAAAAAGTCATCCGGTATAGGGCAGCACTTAAGGTCAAGCTAGTGCAAAGAGGAGAGCACTCCTCTTTGCACTAGCTTGACCTTAAGCATCTAACATAGTCTTAAGCCTATTTTATGAACACAAGTTTTGTTTATATTCAAATATGTATGTTTAGGTTAAGGTATTTGTCTATGGGCCAGTGTCGCCTGAAATGAATGGTTTATTATTATTATTATTTTTCATATGTTTACATAAATGACTCTGGACTCTGGGGTCTCGGACCTTTGGAAGGCGTACGAGGGGCTGACGCCAACTCGCAGAGGCCCGTCAGGCGCTTTCAATGAAATGAGGCACCAACCGACGATTATCCCTATACGCACTATGCAAGTGCACCCAAGGAGAGCCCCCGGTTGGTGTAGGACTATTGCAGGATATGGAAACAAAGATATTGGAC
The DNA here is from genome assembly GCA_946251885.1 of Cosmia pyralina. Taxonomy (NCBI): domain Eukaryota; kingdom Metazoa; phylum Arthropoda; class Insecta; order Lepidoptera; family Noctuidae; genus Cosmia; species Cosmia pyralina. Next base: position 6,479,687 of record OX276344.1, read on the forward strand.
TATGGATTTGGGTGGCTAAAGTGGACTGGTTACCTAGAACTATGAAAGGACTATGGCCCCTGCCTGATCAATGTTTTATTATACACGAAAAAATTGGTAGGGGGTGACTTGCACACTCAATAATGGGCCCCCGGAAACTGTCGCTAGCACTTAGTGACGTAGCGACAAGGGGGCAATATGTCACGAGGTGCTTGAGGAGTGGAAAGGTATTCCACGGCTCTCAGAACAATCCCAGAGCCCGGAAGATGGTCAAGATCCCTACAAGCACTTACTGGAATACTTCCTTCCTCCGAGCACAATTGCTCTTGCGAATCTCCACTCAAGCCAGCCAATAAAGGCAAGAATGAGGTGGGAGCTCTGTTTCCATCAGTGTTCACTCCAGCCGGTCAATAAAGGCAAGCCAGAGATGAGGAACAAGACTTCTCCCGAGAGATAGGGTCTGTGGGGTCGCTACTGCCCAACAGCTCGCCACATACCGCCCTGCGGGTTTCTGTATCTCTCTTGGTCTGGCTCCTCACCCTAGATCCGTTTCGGCAAAGTAAACTCTACCGGCACAGACCCAGAATTCGGAGCGCGCAAGCCCCACCACGACGTCAACGGTGCGGTGGGGTTATTATTATTATTATAGTGTACGAGCAAACCCGTACATATCAATAGTATTAATTTTATGCTGAGATCGACAGTGAATAAAATGCATGTATTTGAGTTAGCAATCAGTAGTCGCATAGCATCGTTCGGGCTATCAGCAAAAGGACTCATTCACCGCGGATCGATCAGGTGTCAGTTTTGGGTGTTTTCTGTGTGACTTTCAATACACAAGTTTTAAACTTAGTTAAATTGATTTACACAAATATCAATAAAGATATGTATTTTATATCTATATTGATATTTGTGTAAGTCAATTTTTAGTTCTTTTTACCCGACTATGGCGAAGCAAAAAGGATGGTTATGATTTTGACCGGTATGTACGTATGTATGTATGTATGTTCATCTGTTCCCTCATAACTTCTAAACTGCTTATCATAATTTGACAAATGAGGTATCGTTAGAAGCGTCTTTTGTCGTCCGCTGGCTATATGACGTCACAAAAAATTTAATATGGCGCCCTCTAGATGACATAAAGTCATGAACTAAAAAAAAGTTTTTTTTAATTATGCCCTGTGGGGTATCAAATAAAAAGGCTTAATTAGCACATTTCAAAATATATATATATATATATATATATATTGTTAGCTATTGCTCGCGGCTTTGCTTGCATGCACCTGATAATTGGGAATAATTTCTAAAATCACGCCTGACGTGAGCCAAACATATTTTCTCTCCAAATCTACCCAAAATATATATAATTATAATAATTATTTTTCTTTAAAAATGTAAAGTAGCTCTGCAAATACTTTATCACGAAATTATAACCCCAAAATTATTTAAATAAAAAGTAAGTTTACAAACTAAAACCCGACTACTGAAAAATCACGCTCTAAAAAGTATGAAACAAGAAAATATTCTCATCTGAAATTAGAAAAAGACAGACAAATAAAAAATCCGGAGTCATACGTCATGACGTATGACTCCGGATTTTTTATTTGTCTTCATGAATCAAACAGATAACGTGTGACTAGATTTTAATTTGCCTGTCTCTTTCTAATTTCAGATGAGAATATTTTCTTGTTTCATACTTTTTAGAGCGTGATTTTTCAGTAGTCTGTTTTTAGTTTTTAAACTTACTTTTTTTTTAGACTTAAGTATGTCTAAGCTGTTTTGTTTATAATTTTGTTTTTCATTTTAATGAATAATAATATTAATTTTAACCATTTTAATTTGATATAATTTACGAAGGTTGCTTTGTTTTATGTGAATGTCGTGTACACATGTAATTGGTATACATAGGTATACATAGGTATGCATAGGTATTGGTATAACCCATACCTGTTAATTTTTAGTATTTAACGTACAATGTATATGCTGCTGGCGTACCTATTTTAAATAACTAAATAAATTGAACTCTTAAATCAGTCTATCATTTAAATGTACCTTACCCCTACATATACAGGGTTAGTTTTCAATGACCAACTTTAAACAACTTTGGGACCAACTTTAAAATCACAAAAAAAAACAGCTGTTTCATACAAAAGTTCAATACCCACTCGACCAAAATGTATGAAACAGCTGATTTTTTTTTCGTGATTTCAAACTTGGTCCCATAGTGAAAGTTGTTCATAATCATGGGTAGAACACCCTGTGAAAATTTGGCTGGTCATTGAAAACTAACCCTGTTAGATAGATAGATAGACTGTAGATCCAGTTAAGTGACCTGATGCAATAGCGACAAGTCAAATCATCGAGGTTTCTGTGCTGTATGTAAGTTAAAGAGAACAGTGGTGGCCCAGAAGTAACGGCCGCAACTTACGAGTTCTAGGTCGTAGGTTCGAACCCAGACAGGCGCTTTACTTTGTGTCAATTATTTCATCAACACTGCTCTCAAAACGGTGAAGGAAAACATCGTGAAGAAACCGGCATGTCCTAGAATCAAAATTTCGAAGACAACCACCAACCCACACTGGGCCCGTGTGGTGGATTACGGCCCACTCACTCTCACCGAGAGGAGGCCTGTGTCCCAGCAATGGGAACATTATAGGCTGATGATGATGATCTAAGTTAAATGTTTGTATATACATAACGTAAACTTTCTGAAATAAATGCTCTAAATGGTGGTGAAAACCGCATCGAAATCCATTCCGTAGAAAAAAACGTATACTATGTATATGTATAGATATACAGTATGGCACAACTTAGATGTATATAGCATAGAGTTGAAAATTTGCATTCATTCATTTCAATTTTACGAATGTATTTGGTTATTTACAAGTTATTGCGTATGCGTAAAGATCATTTCCGCCTAAAGCAGTAATAAAGATTGGTGATATTGAAGGCGCACTCAGTTCGGATCGTGATCGGTTTTACGAATTTTGCCGATGCTACTAGCCTAAGTTGTTTCGTACTGTACCTACATGTAACAGTAAACCATTTTATTAGGCCTGACAAAATGTATCAGCAAAAAGTCATCTTGTGAATCCTGCAGTACTATTCTGTACAAAACTCACCGTGAAAACCTAGGTGAAGTGAGTTGTCATTCTGCCTGATGCTAGGAATTGACACTACCACGTCCACGCTCACTTCACCTAAGTTTTCACGGTGAGATTTGTACAGAATAGTACTGCTGGACTAGACCACCGCTTGCTGCTATACCTACCTAACCAAGCGTTGTGACATATACAGACCAAAGATTACTGTCGATGTGTAAAAAAAATACAATCGACTTCCAAAAACAACTACAAAGTGAAAAATAACTTTAATTTCGGAAGTCGGTGTCTAGTTAAATGTATTTTCGTTTTTTGCCACCGACTTCCGAAATTAAAGTTATTTTTCACTTTGTAGTTGTTTTTGGAAGTCGGTTGTATTTTTTTGTAAAAAAGTTTTTATTTTTCACTTTTTAGTTGTGGAACCTACCCCACACAAATTCTAATACCACTTCCTGCAAAACAAACTAGAACATCATCCATATAAAAGTGGGGAAAAAATACGCATTATTGAAGCTAACTCAAAAACTACCAAAGCAAAGTTATTCAATTTTATATGGGACTAACTGTGATGTATACCCTCTCGAATAAAACAAAAAAAAATCAAATCGGTCCAGCCATCTTCGACTAATCGGGGAACATACATAAAAAAAAATAAAAAAAAAAAAAAAGGTTCCGACGAATTGATAACCTCCTCCTTTTTGAAGTCGGTTAAAAAGAATGGACATCATCAAAATTGTGTGATGAAGCTACTTCATTCATGAAAATAATGCTGTTTTAAGGTTCCGTACCTCAAAAGGAAAAACGAAACCCTTACAGGATCACTCGTGTGTCACAGCCAATTTGCTCCGAATCTAATGGACCAATTAAGTTAAAATTTGGTGCACATATCAATTTGGACGTGTAACGTAAATAAATCAAATTTGAATATGGGGGTCACTTTTGGGGCCAATAAGAATTTTTTTTAATGTTTTGCAAACTGTACCGTGTGATATATCAAATTCTTACTAACTGTGAGGGTCTCAAATTGATTTATTATACAAGTTTAAAATAAATGGTTTTAAAGTTATTTATGAAAATAGACAGTACTCAGCCAAAAATTTTGAAAAATAAATAAAATTCGGAAAATAGTTTTATAAGAAGTCTGTGGTCTTAAAATAACATGCTAAATCTCTCAATATCGTGCGTACATTTGCAGTTGGAATATATGGGAGAATATGTTTTTCAACTACAATGTTAAGTTTGTTTTTGGCCGGTTTTGTTTTCATAATAAAGTTCTGTCAAACTAAGTCTGGGCGCCTTTTAGGCAGTTTTAGCATTTTGCCAATACCATTTTTTTTGTGTAGAACAATATATTCTGCTAGTAACAAATAACTCTTATCTAAGTTAGGCGCAGTTTAAAGTTTCCCGTAAAAACTATGAACATAAATTGTAAAAGTCTTAAGCTGGATAATTTATTTTAGTAATTGCAGTAAGCTCCCAAGTCAGGACTAAGAACAATATTTACTAATCTCATCTGATTTAACTTTCAGTCTTTCGGCAGAACACGTCGTACGCCTAATTACTAATGAAGAAATGTTTTTATTGTACTTTAATGCCTTCTTCTATAATCCATGTTATCTAATACTTGAAGTCTTATACGAGTAACAAAGACATTTTTAATAGGTCTAGCGACCCATAAATGTCCTCAAATGAAAGTCATCAGCATCTGCCTAGCCTTTTCCCTACTATGTTGGGGTCGGATTCTAGTCTAACCAAATGCAGTTAAAGGAAAGTAATGGATTTTATCAAGGGCATAGCCACTGCTTCCTCCTGTGTTGTAATAATAACAATATAATATCTAAGACCACCAATCTGCTTGACATCCAAGCGGGGTCTTATTACCATTTTCGTATTTTTTAACCGACAAAAAAAAAGGAGGAGGTTCTCAAGTCGACACGAATTTTTTTTTTTTTTTAGGTATGACCACGCATAGCTTTTTACACAGTTTTTGAAAAATTCTTGTTTTATTCGGGAGGGTATACCTCGAAGTTAGTCCCATGTAAAATTGATTAACTTTGTTTGGGTAGTTTTTGAGTTAGCTTAAATAATACGTATTTATTCCCCACTTTTATATGGATGATGTTCTAGTTTGTTTTGCAGGTAGTGGTATTAGAATTTGTGTGGGGTAGGTACACAACTAAAAAGTGAAAAATAAAAACTTTTTTACAAAAAAATACAACCGACTTCCAAAAACAACACTACAAAGTGAAAAATAACTTTAATTTCGGAAGTCGGTGGCAAAAACTAAAATACATTTAACTAGACACCGACTTCCGAAATTAAAGTTATTTTTCACTTTGTAGTGTTGTTTTTGGAAGTCGGTTGTATTTTTTTGTAATGTTGTATGTTCCCCGATTATACATCACAGTTGGTCCCATATAAAATTGATTAACTTTGCTTAGGTAGTTTTTGAGTTAGCTTCAATAATACGTATTTATTCCCCACTTTTATATGGATGATGTTCTAGTTTGTTTTGCAGGTAGTGGTATTAGAATTTGTGTGGGGTAGGTACCACAACTAAAAAGTGAAAAATAAAAACTTTTTTACAAAAAAATACAACCGACTTCCAAAAACAACACTACAAAGTGAAAAATAACTTTAATTTCGGAAGTCGGTGGCAAAAACGAAAATACATTTAACGAGACACCGACTTCCGAAATTAAAGTTATTTTTCACTTTGTAGTGTTGTTTTTGGAAGTCGGTTGTATTTTTTTGTAAAAAAGTTTTATGTCGATGATGTTCTCATTTCTTTAGCAGGTAGTGGTATTCGAATTTGTGTAGGGTAGTACCACAACTAAAAAGTGAAAAATAAAAACTTTTTTACAAAAAAAAACAAGCGACATCCAAAAAAAACACAGGGCAGAGGGATCTGTCAGACCAGAAAACCACCCTGGTGTTCCTTACACCTGCGTCGGGGGCTGCGAGTGCGAATATGACTTCCGCTACCCCGGACTGGTGATGGCGCCATACGGGCCACGTCCCATACGGGGGAGTGAGGTGTTCAACTCCCCCGTTACGTCTTAGAGAAGCGCGCGTAGAACACTACGTGCCACCATCTCCGGTCCTGTAGAATGGGGGGCGATGGACGTCCCCAAGTCCGTCACCCCTGGACCTATTGAGAGGGGCTGGAAGAGGGCATTATCCACCCTCCACCGACGCCCAGTGCGCCTGCTGCGGGACGGAAGAGCACTCGTGATCTCCCTTTCTGCAGCTTCCTTCTGTGAGATGACTGTTTCGCAGAAGGATACCACCGCGTCCCACTACTCGACGCTCCCGACCGTCGAACGAGTGGCGGCCGGCAGCGACAGGTCGGCTCCGACTTCTGATACGAGAGCACTGCGCGGCTCCTTCCACGCGGCACACTCTGCCAGTGTATGCCGCACCGTATCCTGCCGACAGTGGACGCAGTGGTGACACCGAGCATCCGGCTCCATGTTTATACGACATGGAGCCATTCCTCCTCCCGAGCCAATCGTGGAGCAGTTGAGACGTTTTGTTAGGTAATTTTAAATCGAGGCAGGCGATCTCTATTACAATAGAGGCAGGATCGGTGGGTGTAGGGACGAAGCCCAGGTTTCGTTCGTGTACAAATAGACATGGCAGTGGGATGTCTTCTGTTATAGTATATCTCCATACTTAAAAGGAGGCCTCTAAAACGTATTAGTTAAAACCGGTTGATTACGAAATAAATAAACTTATTATTATTAATAGAAAACAAACATCAAATACTCACGCAAAAAACATCAGCGGCGGTACAGTAAGCATAGTGCTAACATAATATACGATCCCGGCATCTATTTCCAAGGTGGTCATATATATCCAGGAGTACATCGGCCCGAATATCATTGAAGTCACCACCTCCATCAGGTTGAAGAATGACGTCATTTTACCTGAAATCACGTACGAATTGCTAAGATAACAGTCAATATTGCCTGTGTGGCTTCGGGAACGTGTTTTTTGTGAGGTGAAACGAATGTAGAAGTCTTCTCGATACTTTATTATGTTTTGTGTTTTTTTTTAGTTGAAAATACGTTGTTGTTTGTCTTTATTTTGCGGATTATTGGGCTCAATACAGTGTTATTTTTTTTCATATTTGACATTTCAGCCATTACATGCCGCACAGGTCGATCGAAGGTTATGCTATGCTTGTCGCGGTCAGTTCGTGGATGGGTGACCATCCATTACAAATCGAGACGCCTCCGGCCCTCCGTGCCTCGGAAAGCACGTTAAGCCGATGGCCCCGGCTGTCATTCGTAGATCTTTGACAATCGTTAAGGGTAGTCAGAAGCCCGAAAGTCTGACAACCAGTAAATCTAGTAAATGGGTTGTGGAGGTCAGATAGACCGTCGCTCCGTGTAAAATACATATATTCAGTTGCATCCGGTTAGACTGGAAGCTGACCCCAAAACAATTCGGAGAAGGCTAGATAGATTGATTTTTAACATGTCAGTTGCAGTTGCTACGATTCTAATAGTGCGTGGTTCTATTATTTTTAACATTCATTTCATTAATCATCATCTTATATAATTAAATTACTTCGTATTCTTTTTTTCGTGTTAACGGTACTTTGATAAGACTTGTTTATAAGGTGACCACACTGTTCCACGTTGATTGCGGCATGTTTAAGGAACTGTATGGGGTTTTATTTTGGTTTGTTTACGATTAAAAATTATTTCACTATTAATTATTACTTCTTTGGTTGTCTTTAAATTACTTACCTAGTTCATCACTCGTCACTAATTTGGATGAAATCGATCTCAATGCAGTGAATGACGTTGCATTGAACATCTCTACAGCAACCGCTGAAAAAATAAGAGATACGTAATATACCTAATCATCTTGTATTTACCCTGGTAGGAGGGCAATGGTATACAGTGTATACCATTGACCTCCTACGAGGGTAATAAGATCTTCGCAAATTATTAGTGTATAGGTACTACACACTAATAATTTTAAAGATCTTATTAGTATTACCTACGACACAAAATAGTCTAGTGGTCTAGCCGATGGTATTAAATAATTAAAATATATATATATAATAGGTCTTTACCTATGAAATTGCCGTTTTGTATGAAAAAATTTAAACGAATTTTTTTCATACATTTTTTATTTGTATTAATCGAAGTAATCACCCATGCAATCAATGCATCTTTGCCAACGCAGTGGCAGTTTATTGATGCCCTTCTTAAAGAAATCAGCTGGACGGGAGGCAACAAATTCTTCAAAGGCATTTTGTACTGCCTCTCGGGTATTGAATTTTTTCCCCGCCAAGAAGTTATCCAAATTCTGGAAAAAGTAGTAGTCTGTAGGCGCAAGGTCTGGTGAGTAGGGCGGATGACGGAGAGCTTCCAACCACAGTTCTTGCAACTTGGAGACCGTCTGCTTTGCAGTATGAGGTCGCGCGTTGTCGTGCAGGAGCAGCGGAGACGAGCGATTGACCAATGCTGGTTGGAGATGTGCCAGCTTCTCCATCATTGTGTTCAGTTCTTCACAGTACACATCTGAAGTAATGCTCACCCCGTTTGGTAAGAAGCTGTGATGAATCACACCGGCGCTAGACCACCAAACAGTGACCATCACTTTTCTAGGGGTAAGTTTTCGTTTAGGGCATTGTTTAGGTGCTGAACCAGGATCCAACCAACTTGCTGAGCGCTTGCGGTTATCAAACAGAATCCATTTTCATCGCAGGTAACAATGCGGTTCAAAATTCCTTCATTTGTGTGTCTGTTGAGCAGTGCAAGGCACGTCTCGACGCGTGCTTCGCGCTGGCGATCATTGAGTTCGTGGGGCACCCATTTGTCAAGCTTTTTTACCTTGCCAATTTGATGCAAATGGACCAATATTGTTTTGACGCTAACGTCGAAAGCTGCTGCTAATTCAGCCGTAGATTGTGTATCATAATCGCCTTTAATTCGTCATTGTCGACCAAAGTCATCGGACGACCGCGAGGTTCATTTTTCAGGTCGAAATTTCCAGAACGGAAGCGAGCAAACCAATAACAAGTGGTGCGTTGGTTTGTAGTGTTAGCTCCGTAAACGTCGTTGATGTTGCGTGCCGCTTGTGCCGCGTTGCTGCCACGACGGTACTCATATTCCATAATTACTCGAATTTTTAACGTATCCATGATGACGAAAAAGATTGAAATGCGATGAAAATGTAACACTAATCAATAAACAAATGACTACTTTTGGAAAAAAAAAATCCATGTTTTTAAAATAAAATAAATTTGAAATTAGAATTCTTAGCCAAACAAAAATTATTTTGATTTGAAATGGCCAGTACTGCAGAACGGCAATTTCATAGGTAAAGACCTAATATATATATATATTTTATTGACATAAAAAATGGAGACAATTCCAATTGAAGCCCTAACTCCTTTGCTAGGTGGTACCTGTGTTACAGGAGTCAGTGTCTTCACCCGATTTTGGAACATTAACAATTTATGCAACAAAATTAAAATTAAAATATATCATAAAACGAAGAGAATTTACTATATGCATGCTCTTGAGTGGTATGTATGTGTGTGTGTGTGTTTGTTGTGTTTTATGTGTTATATAATATATGTTGTTTTTGTTTATAAGTGTACTTATAATAATACTTATAACATTATAAGTTATATTATAATAATTCTTTTATTTCATTTACATTATCGAACATTATCGTTCGTCTGTAAAGACGAACGATAATGTTCAAAGGTTCCATCGGCTATCTTCGGAAAAACCGAAATATAGCGAATAAAATTTGACTGTCGAAATTGATTAAAGCGTCGTCCTAATTGGCTAACCATCGTACGATCAAACGATGCGATTTAGTCGCGCGATGAAAATATGTTCCTGTGCTCGCGCGATGATTGGCAAGCTCAATTAGGACACTGTAAAGAAATGTGTGTGTTTATTCCCGTCGTGCGATGAAAACGAATCGTTTGCTCGTACGATGGTTAGCCAAATAGGACGACGCCTCATAGTCCAACCTAAATAATTATAGATAAACGCAGCAATTCCGTCATTCCCTTATTATTGGACCAGTCACATTTAATTCGGCAAAGTTCGGTTTTTCCGAAGATAAACGATAGAACCTTCGAACGTTGTAGTACTGTAGACTGTACCCATATTTGCAAAATAAAATATCTTTATCTTCACTACTCTCAATGATCGAGGCGATATGATAGAAAAAGAAGCTAAGTACTCGTAAAAAGGGTGCCCCAAACGTAATTCTAGTACATTGGCACTGGAATAACGTCTGGGGCACCCTGTTCAGTCCAACAATAGAGTGGAGTAAAAAAAAAAAAGGCCAAGTGCGTGTCGGACCACGCACGATGAAGGGTTCCGTAGTTGGGATGAATTTATCCCAAGAACAAACATAACATTGTAGTTGAAAAACATGTTGTCCCATACATTCCAACTGTAAATGTAAGTTTGTACTCACAATATTGAGGGATTTACCATGTTATTTTAAGATCACAGACTTCTTATAGGTTTTTCTGTAATATAAAGGTAAAGATCTATTTTCTGTATTTTTTTTTTCAAAGTTTTAGGCTCAGTCGTTTTGGAGATAAGGGGGGGGAATGGTCAATTTTCGTATATTTTGTTAAATAACTTTAAAACTATTTATTTTAAAGTTATAAAAAAAAATGTTTGAGACCCTTATAGTTTACCGTTTCATTTGATATGTCACACGGTATAGTATACAAAACTTTTTTTTAAATTTTCTTATTTGCCCCCCAAAAGTGACCCCCATATTCAAATTCATTTATTTACTTAACCCGTCCGTGTTTGGGTCACAGAAATTTATATGTGTACCAAATTTCAACTTAATCGGTTGTGGCGGCATCTACATCGCCACATACGAACTACGTTACTACGCGTCACACTGACGTCACGCAATCCTGCATCGCGCAATCAGAGTTTACCGCGCGACTAGCATATATACAACGTCCCGACATCAACCGTCGGGCAGTTGCCCACTAGACACAACACCCGTCTGGTCGGAGAATCCTCCCTTTTCAATGGAGGATGAGTGAACTTTACACCCTGTTCCTCATGCCTCTATAGGTCCATTAGATTCGGAGCAAATTGGCTGTAACAGACGAACAGACAGACAGACAAATACACGAGTGATCCTATAAGGGTTCCATTTTTTCCTCTTGAGGTACGGAACCCTAAAAAAAAATAGAATAGAGTGGAGGTACTGACCTAGTCATCAGCTGGACTGGTGATGACTACTTACCAATATACATGTCCATAGTGTTTCTAGCAAGACCAGTGTACAGGGCGCCGACGATCTTGCTGCCATTGGAGATCAGGCCAAGCATTGAGTCGTGCCATTTTAAACGGTGACTGAACAGGCTTATTGAGATCAATGCCCCTGAAAAAGAAATGAACAGAGAAATTAATAACTCACCATTCATTTATACAAGGTATAAGTAATTGAAGTAACTAAAATATGAAAAAGGGTAATAGGGATGACGTCAGGGTAAAAAAGAGAAATTCTATTTAGTCCCTCAGTCAGATAATAAAAAATATCAGACACGTTTTTTTTGCTTTATCATATTAATAAAAATAACTTAGATAAAACGCATAACTACGTACTTATAAAATCTACATAGGAGTGACGTCATGCCACATTTTAACTCAATGTATCGCCGTAATCTTTTGATTACTTAGAAAAATGAAAAATACATGTCCAATATTTTCTAATAATCTACAAGACACACAAAATAAATTTTTTTAGTCATCATCCCTATTGTACTCATCATTATGAACAACTATGGGATCACACATGACATCGCGTAAAAAAAAAATCATCTGCTTCATACTAAATGATGTTACCCCGTAGAGCTTGTCCACTCTGAAATGACGCGCGCCACTACCGCATTTACCGTAGTGTACGTATACGCCATTCCAGAGCGCCATTTCAGAGTGGACAAGCTGTACAGGTTCCCAGTTATTTCAATTACACCTTGTAGGTATACATTCAGATCATCATTCAGCTGAAAGAAGTCCACTGCGGGACATAGGCCTCCCCAAATCATCGCTGCAATGAAATCTCCTGCGCGTCCCATATCCGGCGGATTCCTGCGACCAGGTCGTCGGTCCACCTTGTGGAGAGCCAACTCACGCGCCCCGCTTTAGAAACACAATAACAGGCAGATAAGAAGATTATAATCATTTTGGTGAGCCCATTAACACAAAAAGTAAAATAAACATGTACAGTAGGTATTAGGATTTAAGAATTTCATTTTAATTGCTTTGCTCTTCCTAGTGACGGTAGAATATGTGCCTACTGTGAAAAATTATAGGTATTTATTTGTATAGTTAGTCTGTCATTTAATTTAATGCCTAGTGTAAATAGTTAGTTCTTTATCTTTTACACTTTCCGTGTTCTACAATAGAAAAAGGTAGTAGTATTTAGGTTGAAATAAATGTTTGTGAGAGATCAAAGATATTTAAACATTGTGTTCTTAATTAACAAAGGATTATGTTATTAAGCCAAAATATTTTGTAGTATTAAATACCTAGTGTTGCCTATTGGCAACACTAGGTATTTAGTTTGATAATTTAATATACCTATAGCAATGTAATTAGAAAAGCATTCCAAAACTTACCTGATGGAGAAGAATAGGTACATACAGTTTTAAATAAGACCTCAATCAATCTACCTAGCCTTTTCCCAACTATGTTGGGGTCGGCTTCCAGTCTAACCGGATGCAGCTGAATACCTGTATTTTATATGGAGCGACTGCCTATCTGACCTCCACAACCCAATTACTGGGTAATAACGATACAACTTGGTAAGACTGGTTGTCAGACTTTCGGACTTACGACTGTCAAAGTTCCACGAATGACAGCCGGGACCAACGGCGAGGCACGGAGGAGTTTCGGTATGTGTAAAGGTCACCTATCCGCGGACCAACCCGCGTAGCTATGCGTAGATTAACCTGATGGATTGACCCGTAGGGCTGTTATTAGTTAGCCACGAGCTCCTCTTTAAATAAGACCTGTTATATCAAATATTCAGTCAAATTTTATAGTCTAAGATCCAGGCAGCCTTCCTTTAAATTAATTGCATTTAACATAAATCGTGGCTATTTCAGCCTATTTCTTCTATCCATTGTTGGTAACGGCCGCATTTTGTGACGGGGCAGAAAGCTTTACTGGAATTTTCTTTTAGGGAATTTTCGGCAACAGCTCGGAGCATGGATTTATGCCTGGATAATGTCAATAGGTTCCTATTGTACGAGACTTTTGTATAACTGGCCAAATGGATGTGTCCGTGGCCCTATCAGAATACCAGCATTGCGGTATTTATTTTTTAAATATCGCAGCTTTATTCTGAGATAGGAGCCTTTTTGGCCTCGCACAGGTCTTTTTTAGTTTCAATTTTTTTTTTTTTTTGTTTTTTAATGTTTATTTTGTTACTTTTATTTATGCTCCTTCTTAACTGTATTTCCTGTGCGTGTCCCAAATAAAATATTTTTCTTTCTTTCTTTTTTAAATGGGTGAGTTCTGAACACTTCTCTACATATTGACATTGCTGAAGATTATAGAAAAAATTACATGAATATTTACTCTGTAAAGTATTATAATACTTTAATTATTGTGTATGCATGTGGGTCATTTTTTTTTCCTTTTTCTGATAATTTTAATGATGGTCTAGCATTTTGAGTACTTTATGCGACCTTACCCAAATGTCCTTTCTTTGCTATTGTTCGACGAGTTGTTGAGCTCCTTAAGACCTGATTGGGCTACACGATTACTAGCAAATACTTGCACTGACTGAACAGGTCCACTCTTTGTGTGATTCTTTCCTCAAAAGATCATTTCAAACACAGAGCTACATGATCACCTACATGATATACCTGATATACCATGATACACCAACATGTTATACCTGTAATAGGCTTACATACCAGTACTTTTATTTTAAATTACTCTGTTTTTTTTTTTGTATGTACTGCTGTTAGTGTACCTACGAAATAAATAAATAAATCACATGATCTGACCAAGGTTATGTCTGGGCTTTAAAAAGACAGAGACAGAGAAATGTTGACTCCATCTAGCTTATATTTTAATATTTTATTAATATGACGTGTAAAAGTGATTCCGATATTCTAATAGGTCTTTACCTATGAAATTGCCGTTTTGTATGAAAAAATTTAAACGAATTTTTTTCATGCATTTTTTATTTGTATTAATCGAAGTAATCACCCATGCAATCAATGCATCTTTGCCAACGCAGTGGCAGTTTATTGATGCCCTTCTTAAAGAAATCAGCTGGACGGAAGGCAACAAATTCTTCAAAGGCATTTTGCACTGCCTCTCGGGTATTGAATTTTTTTCCCGCCAAGAAGTTATCCAAATTCTGGAAAAAGTAGTAGTCTGTAGGCGCAAGGTCTGGTGAGTAAGGCGGATCACGGAGAGCTTCCAACCCCAGTTCTTGCAACTTGGAGACCGTCTGCTGTGCAGTATGAGGTCGCGCGTTGTCGTGCAGGAGCAGCGGAGACGAGCGATTGACCAATGCTGGTTGGAGATGTGCCAGCTTCTCCATCATTGTGTTCAGTTCTTCACAGTACACATCTGAAGTAATGCTCACCCCGTTTGGTAAGAAGCTGTGATGAATCACACCAGCGCTAGACCACCAAACAGTGACCATCACTTTTCTAGGGGTAAGTTTTCGTTTAGGGCATTGTTTAGGTGCTGAACCAGGATCCAAGCAACTTGCTGAGCGCTTGCGGTTATCAAACAGAATCCATTTTTCATCGCAGGTAACAATGCGGTTCAAAATTCCTTCATTTGTGTGTCTGTTGAGCAGTGCAAGGCACATCTCGACGCGTACTTCGCGCTGGCGATCATTGAGTTCGTGGGGCACCCATTTGTCAAGCTTTTTTACCTTGCCAATTTGACGCAAATGGACCAATATTGTTTTGACGCTAACGTCGAAAGCTGCTGCTAATTCAGCCGTAGAATGTGTATCATCAGCTTCCACAATCGCCTTTAATTCGTCATTGTCGACCAAAGTCTTCGGACGACCGCGAGGTTCATTTTTCAGGTCGAAATTTCCAGAACGGAAGCGAGCAAACCAATAACAAGTGGTGCGTTGGTTTGTAGTGTTAGCTCCGTAAACGTCGTTGATGTTGCGTGCCGCTTGTGCCGCGTTGCTGCCACGACGGTACTCATATTCCATAATTACTCGAATTTTTAACGTATCCATGATGACGAAAAAGATTGAAATGCGATGAAAATGTAACACTAATCAATAAACAAATGACTACTTTTGGAAAAAAAAATCCATGTTTTTAAAATAAAATTAATTTTAAATTAGAATTCTTAGCCAAACAAAAATTATTTTGATTTGAAATGGCCAGTACTGCAGAACGGCAATTTCATAGGTAAAGACCTAATATTTACAGAATAAACAGTTTCATTTCGTTTCGTTTCTGCCTACAACTTCGATTAAAACATGTGTAATATTATTATTTATTTTTCCTTACACCTACATAATAAAAGGCGAAAGTTTGTGTGTGTGTTTATATGTGTGTTACTTCTTCTCGCTCAAACGGCTGGACCAATTTTGATAAAATTTGGTATGGAGGTAGCTGACATCCTAGTTTAATACATTTTACATTTTATCCCGGTCTACACGGATGAAACCGCGGGGCGCAGCTAGTTATTAATAAATCCAACTAAGTATATTACTTACCGAGTGAGTGGGCGCAAATAAAGAAAGTACCGTAGAAACTATACATCAAGGCGTCCCAGTTGAAACGGTACCGAGTATACAGATAGCGGACCGTGTATTCACCTGAAAGTTAAAGGGTTTATCAATACTCCGTGCTGATAAATGTTAAAGTTTCAACCGAAAAGACACAGGCCTTTGTCTACCACAATGAACCAATAACCAGGAAATATTCCTAATCATCACGATTGACAAACCGATATTCTGTGATTTTTCAAGAAAATATTTAGGTTTGAAAAAACAGTGCGGATTTGCTTGAAAAATCTACATTGCCCTTTAGAAAAGGACGGAGCAAAGTGGACAGTTTTATTCAATGGTCGAACTCTATCTACAGCATGTATCAGAAAGATGTGGTAAAATTGAAGGGTGTGGTACAGATCATCAAACTGAACAACTTTCTTCATGGGACCAACATCGTAATCGAGAAAAAATATTCAGCCATCCTATACATTTGGGACAAGCAGGTATTGAAGTGCTATACGGGACAGCTGACCATTTTTTCTTAAATTTGACCACACCTTTGATACACCTTGTATATCATCTGCCTAGTCTTTTCCCAACTATGTTGGGGTCGGCTTCCAGTCTAACCGGATGCAGCTGAATACCAGTATTTTACATAGAGCGACTGCCTATCTGACCTCCACAACCCAGTAACTGGGTAATACGATACCCCTTGGTAAGACTGGTTGTCAGACTTTCGGGCTTCTGACGACCCGTAACGACTGTCAAAGATCCACGAATGACAGCCGGGAC
This sequence comes from Cosmia pyralina, assembly GCA_946251885.1. NCBI lineage: Eukaryota > Metazoa > Arthropoda > Insecta > Lepidoptera > Noctuidae > Cosmia > Cosmia pyralina. The sequence continues at coordinate 6,496,294 of OX276344.1, forward strand.
TGACGGCTTAACGTGCTTTCCGAGGCACGGTTGGTATATAAAGATGGTTCCCTAACCGCGGACCAACCGCGGCAAGTATGAAGCATAATAAATTATAATGAATGGAGCAGTTCCATTATCACTCATTCGAATGCAATCGCTACTCGCTTATTTACTGAACAGGGCCGTATGTTACTTCAAGAAAAATATTTTAAGCCATTGCGTCCAAACATACTTATAGAAGTCGTTACTTTACAAACTAAACACTGATGATAAATAATTCCATAGATCCCCGATGATAATTTGGATTTATGTCTGGATTTCAGTACTACCGTTGAATAAAATATAAGACTAGAAACAAGTACGTACCGTGAGACGGGCCGTATATAAAAGCAATCGAAGCCAACACCAAAATGGACTTTGTTCTCCGCTTATTAGGTCCCTTTTTGAATGCAACAGTACAAGTGTCTTTTACGTGTTTTATGTCGAAAAAGGATTTTAGGAAGCCCCGTACGTCGGACGATTCGTTCTGCAATTATAAATCCCATTATTAGACCAGTTCCACATAAATGGCTTCTGTCGTTGTGTTGAAAGATGGAAAAGTTATGACCTTACCTATACCTACATTATGTAGTACTTACCGGGTTGTAGCATTGTACTACACTGCCCTGAAATACTTAAAAATGTCTGATGTACTCTATTTTATTGTAACTTTAAACAAAACATTTATTTCAGGCGACACTGGACCATAGATAAATAACTTAACCTAAACATACATATTTGAATATAAACAAAACTTGTGTTAATAAAATAGGCTTAAGACTATGTTAGTAGCACTCCTCTTTGCACTAGCTTGACTTTCAAGTGCTGCCCTGTGGAACTTGTCCGCGGAAGCGACGGAACACCACGTCCTGTCCACGTTTATGTTTAAAGATAAATATTCGACTCTGAGTAGTCTATTTCTCTTAATAGACTACCCAGAGTCGAATACATTTTGAAACATTTCTTCAGTTTCAGATTATCAGATTGTGCAGAAAGTACAACAGCTTTTGTAAATCGTCAAAATCCAACTAACACGGTGTATCACTTAACAAGTTTAGAAGATCAGTCTCTGAGGTATGGGAGTGCATGAACAAACCAATAAATAAATATTTTTTGTAATTCGTGTTCATATTAAATCTTAGAATATTCCCACACATAATAACCCATTCACCTTCCGTGACAACATTTTACATTTTTCTTTTTTTTGTAGTTTAGATATTGTAAGGGAACAGATGAACATACATACATACCGGTCAAAATCATAACCCTCCTTTTTGCTTCGCCATAGTCGGGTAAAAAGAACTAGGTTCTTAATAATTAATTACAATACAACATCAGCAAGAATTTAAATGTAACAGTTAGTTCACATGAATCCAAACTGTAAACATTACAAGTAGGACAGTAAAAAAAAATAGAACAGACAGAAATATTGTCTTTCAGTGACTCTGCTTTGAGACAATATAGGATTTATGGTCATTACTCCTTTTTATACGGTAGAGGCCTCAATATATGGCATAATCCTCAGCAACTGTCCTACTAAACGAAGATGTTACAGTTAAACTGGTGAAAACTAGGTACTTTTGCCCTGTTACGAGGTTTGACATTTACTTTAGATAAATTCTTATCAATAAGGCGACAAAATGTTCACGTATTCTATGCGCAATTACGAACAATAAGTCGACGTTCGCACGAACGTAAAAATATCACGGCGATTTTTTTTCGCGCACTGGATTTTCAACGCTCTGCTTAGCGCCGAGAGTGCAAAATCCAACAGTTTGTTTTTTCAACGCGCTAGAATGTACTCTGTTATTGTTAAATTGGATTCTCAACGCTCGGCTGAACGACGAGATTTGAAAATCCAGTGCGCGATAAAATCCCGCCGCGATTTTATTACGCCCGTGGGAATGGGGACTAAGATTTTATCGCCTAATCAAAATATAACCTAATTGTTTATGTATGCTTCGAATGAGTAAATAAGCTCCGTTGTAGTTACATAGACTTCGCTTTTACATGAATATATAGGTAGACTGACCCCCAAATCGCCTTATTTACGTAATTTTATATGATTTCGAAGCCTGGCAGCATTCTATCATAAAAAAAAACTCCAGTTATGTAGGCATGATTGTTATACCTAGTTACAGACAGCCAGAAAACTGCCAAATACAGGGTCAAATTAAATTGGCTAGCGAAACTTCGCAGACGTGACGATGACGAGACGTGATATCTAAACACGACAAGTTGAAAATAAAAAAGATTTGATGATTTTTTGGGGTCAATGAAGCTGGTGGAGTTGTTACTTAAAGTGTGAGTTGACAAAATCTGTTTAATCATGTTTAGATAACGATACCCATCACACCTTCTGAGTTACGCTAGCTAATTTAATTTGACCCTGTATACCTACTATTGTTATATTTGGGAGTTTTCTGAGTTTTCTGGTTGCGTATAATGTTATTTTGTATATAGTTAGCAAATTTTTTTACATCAAGAATTCTAGACATTAAACTTGCTATACGAAGTGAAACGTTAACAATCTGCTTACTTAACAACTAAGTTAATGTTCCTGTCAGAATCCTACGTTATCCTCCTCCATTAGTCAAAGCCCCGCGATGCCGAACAAATCTGGGTCAATCAATTCACCGATTTCCAGGATGATCCAGCAGTACAATGTTTTAGCATGTAAGTACATCAGAAGACATAGACATCTTTTCTAATACTCTGGGTACATATAAGTCACTAATCCGTGCACAATTAAAACATATGTAAGTGTTGAACTGCCTGTCTAGTAATGTATTGTTTGTTATTTTTATTTATTTGTGTTTTCTTTGCTTCTTTGCTTTTTAATCTCTATTTTTATTCAATTTAGATTCAAATGGTATATTTAGTATGTATGGTCTATTAGTATAATTTTAATAAAATCAATCTGCCTAGCCTTTTCCCAACTATGTTGGGGTCGGCTTCCAGTGTAACCGGATGCAGCTGAATACCATTATTTTACATGGAGCGACTGCCTATCTAACCTCCACAACCCATTAACTGGGTAATACGATACCCCTTGGTAAGACTGATTGTCAGACTTTCGGGCTTCTGACGACCCGTAACGACTGTCAAAGATCCACGAATGACAGCCGAGACCAACGGCTTAACGTGCTTTCCGAGGCATGGAGGAGTCTCGGTATCCACGGACCAACCCCGGCAAGCGTAGCTTAACCTGATGGATCGACCCGTGCGGCTGTTATTACTTAGCCACGAGGTCCTCCTAGAATTTGAATAATAATAATATATATTTTTTTGTTTGTTACTATTGCATGATGTGGTCTCCTATAACTGAGGGAGCACATAGATTTCTGTTCTTGTCCTTTATAATATAGCATGTAAGGTGTATTCCTTGTTGGAGATCCTAATAAAATAAAATAAAAATAAAACTATGGACGTTACAGAATCGGAACCCTCAAGTATTCTAAATGGACTAACCTTTTTCGGTTTCTCTGTAATAGGCCTCTCCGGATCTTTAATATAGACAAATCCATAAACAATACTGAAAAGGTTCAGCAAAGCACTGACGGAGAACACTCCGTAGTATCCTGTAAGTTTCAGGAGAATTCCGCTGAGAACAGATCCTATCGGCCCTCCGGCTGTCAAACACAGGTTCGCTATCCCCACTCGAAACGTCCTGGACTCTGCACTGGAAACATCACTGATGTACGCAAACACACCCATGTATGTGGTGATCCAGCCACCCGTGATTGCAGGGAAGAAACCATCAAAGAACATGGTCACTTCCACCGGCAGCTCATAGAAGTAATACGCGTTGAGTATGTTGCTCAAACACATGAGTAAGTCTCCTATGATTGGGAGGAGAATACATATCTTCCGCTTTCCAGTTCTATCGCTCCAAGCACCCAAGAAGATTATCAAGAAACTTGGTAGCGCTGTTAGAAGAACGCTCTTCCACATCTCCATCCCTGCTATAAGCTCTTGGACGGCCAATTCTTCTTTAATGTACTTTGTTCCTTCTTTTGCAATGAGTGCATCGCAAACCTGATCGCCAAACTGCATATTCACGCGACATGCTTTGTCCAGATTCAGATTCTGGTTTGCCAATCTTGACAGCACTCCTGGGATCACATAGCACGCCAGAACAGGTTCCACAGTAATATTTTCCTTGATCACTGCAATCTTCTGTTTAAAAGTTTTTTTTTTCGGTTTTTGTTTCACTTTCAAGGGCTGTTCTTCTGGGGTACCCATCTTTTCCGACGGTGCCATGACTACTAAGTCTTACAGGATAGGACAGCTTCCCTCTGACAAGTTGATTGCCAATCAAATATTAACTCATTGTGTTAGACTTAACTATTGTTATATTTATAGGTATTTTATCAGTTTTTGAAAGACGCCACCGTGGAGACAAACACTAGTTTGTTTGTTTGGTATATTTATGAAGGAGCACGTTATTTATTCTGATGTAATTACAATAATCAGGTGTGATGATGAAATCTCTATGTTGATAAAATGTAATCTTTAAACACACCTTCAAAGTCTTGTCATTGATCACACCACTTGTGAGCGTTTGCACCGATACAGGGTGAATCAGAATGGTGTGGTCAAATTAAAGGGTGTGGTACAAACTGAACAACTTTCTCCATGGGACCAACATCGTAATAAAGAAAAAAATATCAGCTGTCCCGTACAAAACTTCAATACCTACTAGACCCAAATGTATGGGACGGCTGATTATTTTCTCTCGATTATGATGTTGATCCTATGGAGAAAGTTGTTCAATTTGATAGCCTGTACCACACCCTTGAATTTAACAACACATTTCTGGTACACCTGGCTCTATAGACTAGAGTTACGAACGAGAGAAATCTCTGTCTCTGCTGTATTGTGTGCCTAATCTAATAGCATCCCTAATCAATTGCCCCACTTCACCAGCAATCTGAAAGCGTTAGAAACATACTCCTATTCTGTACCGCATCCAATTTGTCCAGTATATAAAAAATAAACCAAGCAATCTAGATCGCGGCCATCTTAATTTGCGGTTTAACAAAGCCAGATGGGGATTTTCATTAAAAAAAAACTTGTTTTTAGATCCTGTATGTGATGTTGGGAAAGAATGTGTGGGGAAAAATGTTAGTACTTTTGAAGCATTGGGTTTATATGTACGAGTATTCTTTCTTATATTTCAGCAGTGAGAACATTGTGTGGTGTTTTTACGCTTTTGTGTGTTTGGTAGAAGAATCTCACATGACATTCATGTACCTAAGTGATAAGTAACAAGCTTCCATTGTAACGTAGTTTCTGTAAAGATCCTCCTCCATTTTAATAGGTACATATACTCGTTGCATTGCGGCCAAGTCTCCCAATATCATGTGAAATTGTATGACCACGTTTGTCAAACTAATCTATCATACTTTCACATTGTTTTCCTTGATTGTATAATTGTTTTTTGTTCCCAATAAACGATTATTATTGTCTTGAAATATGCTTAGACAAGAAGGCAAGTAACGACACTGAACGCTGCCAAGCAATATCTTGACAAAATGCCGTTAAAAAGACAGGGTTGCTTGTTTTGCTAGTCACTTCAGCCACCACATAACCCAAGTGCCTAATATTAATCTCAATGAACTTGATAAAGGTCCACAGCCAGATGTGCATTTAAATTAAAAGACATGTTATTTTTATATATCTGTGTGAAGCAAGAAGAATGTGTCGCGGTAATGCTGCTCACAGAATGTGCGCGCTCTTAAGTCAATGCACTTTTATTTAGATGTAGGGGGTTCACATTTTAGTATGGACATTATTACTCTTGGCTGTTTTAAACTTATATTGCGGAAAACTTCATCTTTTTGTATCGTACATAAGGCAGTAACTGTTAGTCCCGGCTATCATTCGTGGATCTTTGTCAATCATTACGGGACGACAGAAGCCTGAAAGTCTGACAGCCAGTCTTACCTTGGTAATCGTAAAACCCAGTATCTGAGGTGTGGAGGTCAAATAGGCAGTCACTCAATGTAAAATACTGGTATTCAGGTGCATGCGGTTAGACTGGAAGCCGACCCCAACATAGTTGGGAAAAGGCTAGGTAGATATTATAAACAAAATTGAGAACGGGTCTTCTCGCGATATTCCTACCTACCTACCTAGGTACCTGTTTACCTCGTAAAAAGGAATATCGCGAGAAGACTCGTTCTCAATTTTGTTTATAATGTGTAAAAATCGCGAAAGCTTAAAAAGGCTAGGTAGATGATGATGACATAAAAGCAGTAACTACAGAACGCAGCAGGTAGGTCTGACGGACCCCGCTGCCCTGCTGCTGTCTTGCCTACTTCTGGTTTTGCAACCGTGGAGGGTATTTTATGAGCCACACCGTGATAGTGCATGCTTAGATAAAAAATTAAACAATAAACAAGTTGGATTAGTTGCCGGTACGAGTCGTGAGCACAAACTCTACTCTTATTTATTTATTTATTTATTTATTTATTGGACAACCAACAAAGCATACACTAAAAAAAATACATGTTAAAATAGCAATGTTATTATCACATATCATAGTGTAGCCTTAATTAAAGGCTGCCACGGCAAGCATAACATATAGGAATAAAAAAAAGCAGTTACAAAAAATATTCTACTTATCTAGATGATCTATATATCTTAAAGACAAAGAAAGTACAATATAAATATTAATTTTAGTTCTATTTTAGCTCTTAAACCTAACTAATCTCATTTCCTATCACGGCAGGATGCACACGGGCGGGAGCAATGAAATCAATATATTATCAAGCATATTTAGATATATTTATAATACAAAATACAAGAACACACTGACGAGGACAGTTAAAGTTAAGATGGAATTTTTGCTCACGACTCGTGCTGGCAACTATAGCTAGGCTGAACTGCTCGGGTGTGCTCGCCGATTATTTATATGAATGAACGACTTCTTTTGGGTGATTTTAATTTTAATGGAACGAAGTTCCTTATCGCGCGTTGTGAAAGACGGAAAAAATTCTCACGAAAAGTTGTAACGACACTTTTTGCTATAGTAAGCTATTGTAAGCTGTGCGACGTGCGCATGTTTCTCTGTCTGTCTCTCTCTCTCTCTCTCTCTCTTATAGAAAGATTAAGTTTATATTACATCATATTTGTTAATAATAAAAAAAATATTATTATAACTTAAAAAAAAAAATATTACAATTCCTTCACTAATTAATCGAAAGGAACTTCGTTCCATCCGGGTGTCCCTTGACACCTCTCAACTTTTTTTTTAATAACGTATAATTTATATGCCAAATAACAATTAACTATGCACGATTATTTATATAGACAGCACAACAAACAGTCGTGAGTATATACTTAATCGGCATCTTTAGAAAACCACAATGAAATGAACCCGTCTTCTTGAAATAATAATTAATTCACGTTTTTTTCGTTTCCAAGAAACCTGAGAGAAATCTGTTTTTGCTTTTCTAACCATCAAATTAATTACTTTAATGTAATTTTTGTGGTTAAGTCGGCGTAAACGACTATAAACGAAATGACTACCTAGTATAAGAGCTCAGAAAAACAAGGTAAAAGATTGTTAATATATTTAATTAAAAATAGTATATAAATAGTTATATATAGTCAGTTATTTATTAAACATCAGGGCCTTTCATTGTGAAGATGGAGCAGGAATACTTTAGTGACAGCCTGATCTAGTGAAACAGAAATATCTACATGTGTTTTTTTATATTTTTATTTAGATCTGTGCAATGTATGTAACTCTGTTTTGTTTCTAATAATAAAAGATATTATATTCAGTTATATTATAGTGTAAATAGTTATATATTAGTAAATTCAAATTTTAGGTAGATGTTAGGCCTCTGCCTCGAATTTCGCGGGCAGCGGGGCGGCGGCGGCGCGTCTCACATTGTCCCGCCCCGCTTCCGCGCCGCTGTTTTCGAGGTCCGGTCCATTTGTTTTTATGCATAAAATCCTGCCGCTCCCGCGCCGCCGCTGCTGCCGCCCCGCTTCCCGCGAAATTCGAGGCAGAGGCCTTAAACCGTCAGTGTCCGCGGTCACATTAGCATCATAATTAAGTATGAAAAATTTGATGCCTCCACAACTCCTGATACAATATCACGGACTTTCTTCCGGTCTCTTATAAACGGCCAATACTGACGGTAATAAATAGGCTTCGTGTCAGTTTATTCAATGTGCATTCACACTGAACATTTTCTAATTTTATTTTCACTGCCCGAAAAACAATCAGAATAATCGTGCAGTAAAGATTCAAGGTCAATCACGACTTTTGGTTCTAGGTAATCACCTATTTTGTATTTATTATTATCGTCCGTAATCGTCGCTCGCGCCACGCATCGGTTGAGCGGTAGTTTTATGGCCTCATTACTAATATTAATTACTTTTGAGACAACTTTGCAATCCATAACCTCGGTGTCGCATTCGGGAATAATACACTCTGCCCTCGGCGTATTATATTCAGTAACACGCAGTGTAATCGAACCAGAATCAAAATTAAAAAAAAGATAATAGTATTTTATTTACACAGGGTTGTAATATTACATTTTGATACAAGTGGAGAATGATTGTTATTGCATTCGAGAGAGAATTAACATCCGAGCCGTAGGCGAGGTTGTTTTTGAGCCGAGAACAGCAATAACAAATGTCCACGTGTATCAAACGACGGTTTTAAATACACTTTCGAAGAAATAAAATATAATAACGAAATATATTTTTTTCATTTATTAGGAAACTATGATTTAATTTTTTTTTTTTTTTTTGTTCTGAGCTTTGCGTTCGCCAGGTTAGAGGCAAAGGTATAAAGCCGATAAACAGCCTAATATGATAAATAGAAAATTCAAATATTTTTGAGTTTAGAACACAAATAAATGTTAATTTGTTCATAATCGTTTTTTTTTTTTTCTTCAAATAATCATGGTTTTTGATGATATTCTTTTATAAACATTATTTAAATATTCAAAAAATATTAATGCCGTAAAGACGTATATCTCTTTCCCGAGATTTAAAAAAAACATTCACCTCCAAGTGCCAAAATGAAACCGGTGCGAGACGGTGTGAATAGAGCATTGAACCAATTTGGACTAAGTATAGGTATAAGTTATCTGTGGCAATTTTTATTCCCGCACGCGTGTTGGAAAATGAAAAATCGTACACGTGTGAAATAAAACCGTTGTGAACCTAATCGTAGTGCGATATGAACCAGTTTTTGAGGAAGTGTATTGAAAAATATCTTTTTGTGCGGTACTCGGTACTAGCTAAAGTATTTCGATTACTGAACCTAATTAAATACTTGGAGCGATGATGGAACGAACTCTTCGAACTTACCAACACACCCTTTAAAAATTCCTAACATAGTATCTTCTTCATATGGATTAAAAGCAAAAAGGTTCCTAGATTTAGGTTCCACTAAGATTTGCGCATAATAATATTATGTTTCTAAACATCTTTAATATTGCAATCACATATGCTCATCTCCGTCTGATTTTTTTGCACGTTATTATAATATTCACCCTGAATACTACAGGTACGATACGTGTTAATAAGTTTCTATGCATTAGTTTAGGAAAATCTTATGATTTTTCTTCACGGTATTAGTATCTATTTGTATGCCCAATCAATCAACAAAATATTACTTTACATCACCATGGCTAGCAAAAATCAAAATTTCTAAAAGTAATTTATTCACCAGAAACATGTTATTGAGGAATCTTTCAAAAAGTTCTCAAATGCTCAACTTCAAATTCTGAGAACCGGAATGAAAATCAAACTACGGTTTTCATTCACTAACAGTTCCCTAAAGCCCAAACTATCCATCAAGTAAATCCTGGTCACCGTAGTTTGTTGAAAAATGTTAGAGAACGCTCGTGGCGCGTCGCCATTGTTTTCTAACACTAATTTACTGGCGACATATTTTTCTGCTTACTACGAAGAATAGTTGTCCGTTTATTTACACCTCTATTTTCGGTATTAAAGGTGTATGTTATCTGACATTTTGAGCTTACTTTTGAGGTTCTGCGTTGAAATAAGCTTGTTATCTTAGCGGCTTGAGTACATGAAGGTATCTGTTTGTCATTTGATACCTCCATATTTATCAGCCTATAACAGTCCACTGCTGGAGCAGGCCTCTCTAATAGCATGCCACTACATTAGGACTGACGTAGAACTAGCGTAGCACTGTGCTAGCACCAGCGTAGCAGTAACGTAGTACTGCTGTAGGACTAGCGTAGCAATATCGTAGCACTAGCGTAGCACTGACGTAGTACTGATGTAGAAATAGCGTAGCACAGTCGTAGCTCTGGCGTAGCACTGGCGTAGCACTAACGTAGTACTGATGAAGAAATAGCGTAGCACAGTCGTAGCTCTGGCGTAGCACTGGTGTAGTACTGGCGTAGTACTAGCGTAGCGCTGGCGTAGCACTAGCACAACACAGGCTGGTGTAGCACCCCGTTGAATCCAGACTATCTGCATACTCTGTCCTCAATACAGAAGCAAGTATAAAGGCAGCGTTTTGAAACAAATTTGAGAGATTAAGGAAAATAAAGTGCCAGCAGTATTCGATAAAGGCCCGCCCTGCCCCGCCTCGAAACCGCCCCTGTATCGCATCGTTTCCGTCATCTGTGTGACGCGATAAAATAGTACCTAAGATTGGAAAATAAACGCAATATTGAGTACATTTCCGAGATAATTTTAGTCTAGTGATTGTTTAGCGGCTGCTATTTATATCATGACGTCTGCAGAACGTCCTCTACTTTCTAGTTGCATTATGTTTTGAGACAATCACTTTGCCTTTCATGATTGTAATTGAACAGTTAAAGTTATTTAATGCCTGAGGGGTAATTCCGGTATTTTAAGAACGTTCGCATTCTAAACTCAGTCTCAATCTATAAAAAATCCTCTCCGTGACAAATTGACATTAATTTTATCGTCGCTGCTGAGATGAGATTGTGATTCGAATTTGATTTTTTTATAAAACATTCAAATTCAAGTCAAAAAAATGCAGGTTCAATTTAAATTACCTAGCGAAACTTCAAAGATATGATGGGTATCGGATCTGTATAATCTTTTTTTTTTATTTTGTAACTGAACTCATAATTAATTTCATGTTTCTCCACTATCAGCGGCCGTTGACCCCGCATACCCTCGTTAATCACCTGTAGTTATACTATTTTCAATAGCGAGTTTGGAAAGTCTTAATTTTTTTTTATCGTCATTAGATAACGGTACCTATCACGTGTGTGAAGTTATGCCAGCAAATTTAATTGAACTCTCTATAAGTTGTAATTTAGTTTAGAAGCTCTTCTTTAGAAGATCTTTTCGTTTCATAAAGTTAGTCTAAGATCAAGACTCGAAGAAATATACTGCTATTCACGTCCAAATAAATACCCTAACACTACAATCGCACATATTTCTTCTAAAACAGGTACATATTGCAGTAACAATGAACTTAAGAAGATTCTATTAACCTTTTGTGAATTTAAGAAAATACCACCTTTATGTGGATAGCTTGTATTGCAAATAAAACAGTCTAGCCCAGTTAATATGTGAACGGTAAAACTATAACCAGGTTACGACCCCACTGCCGTAGTGTAGGTTGTAAAACAAAAGAAAGTAATGTAATATAAACACAGCACGGGGATTTATGGTCAACTGCTTGGCTGGAAACTCATGAAAAATATTTGTTGAAAATCTTGGTTCTAACACTTCAATAAAACTAGTTATGGGCTTTTTAAAATAATATAGATTTATTTAGCCAATTAAATTCACTAGGAAGTTTATATGTCCGTCGTCTCAACTAAAGCACAGTACGAGAAGTAAAGTAATATTTATAGTGGGTAGGATTGGCAGGCTACCGTTTTACTTTTTAAATAAGTACCTACAATATATCGATTTGAACAGAATCGACTAAAGATTGATTTTTGTAAATAAGTAAATCAAATAAATCAACAATATGCTTTTGTCAGATGCTTTACAAACTCTCTTAATTAATTCAATGGCAGACAATTCACAGACAAAAGGTCATAGCACACATATCAACTCAATTCTCAATTCTCAATTCTTTATTGCATTCCATAATGTAAAACAGTTGGTAAGCTTAAAATTAATGACACAATTATGGACCCTGTCGGGCACAGCATAGTAGGAGAGAGGAGGAAGAGCGCTTCTTTTATTATTTAATTTATTTAAGTAGTTTAAGCTTTATTTCTTTGCTAGCAAGATATAAATAATACCTGCTTAAGTAAGTAACTTTTTTTAATGTTAGGTATACCTATATTGCTTAATTAGTTATTCCTGTTGTTACAGTACCAATATGTTTAAACTATTGATATTTGGTTATTGTACTAAATTTATTGCACGATTATTTATTTGTTAATGACTAGAATTTATTATTAATAATACATAGGAATAATATTATTAATTGAAAATTATCGTGTAAGTGGATAATGAAGTATTTAAATTAATTGTTTTATTTGTTTAATTATGTATTTAATATATATTTAGATATTTAAGTTTAATTATATTAATTGTTTTATTTATTAATTATGTATGTTATAAGTGGTATTAAATGTAAATTTTCTATTTAAGACTTGTAAATTATAATTTATCATCTAAATATTCTTTTATACTATAATAGCTTTTGTCTAATAGAAATAGTTTCAACTTATTAATAAAACTGTTATCTTTATTTATACTTTTCATAGGTTCTGGTAACTTGTTATATATTTTTATAGACATGACAAAGGCACTGGAGGAGTGCATTTTTAGTCGTGAAGTTGGTATGTTTAGTCTGTTTTTATATCTAAGTGTAATTCTAGTTTGTATATTTTCTCGCTTAGTATAGAAATCTGGGTATTTGCGAACAAATTTACATATTTCAAATATATAGATACAGGGTAAAGTTAGCATTTTTAGTTCTTTAAAGTAGGGTTTACAGCTGACGGTTTCTTCAATATTTATTAAGATTCTAATTAATTTCTTCTGTAAAATAAATAATATGGGCGCATCTGTACTGTTACCCCATAGGATGACTCCATATTTGAGCCAGGCATAGGCATATGCGTAATAGGTTACTAGAGCAGTTTTAAGATCTGTAGTTTTTTTGATCTCGCGGAGGGCATAAGAAAATTTTGATAATTTAGCTCTTATTTTTTTAATGTGAAATTTCCAATTAATATGCGAGTCTATGTTTAGTCCTAACAGGGTGAATTTATTAACAACTTCTAAAGCTGAGCCATTTATGCTGAAATTTATATTTATGGGTGTTTTTTGACAGGGATAAAATGCTATTATTTTTGTCTTGGTGAAATTTATTTCAAGATTATGTTCGGTCATCCAATTGATTGTGGCGTTAAGTACAGAATTTAATTTTTCATTTAGATTGATATTATATTCACATGAAGTCAGTATTGATACATCATCTGCAAACAAGACGCATGGTTCATTTATATTGTTAGGAAGGTCGTTGATATACACAAGGAATAAGAAACATCCTATTACACTTCCTTGTGGGATAGAGGCGTTAATTATTTTATTTCCTATAACTCGGAAAGGGATCGTCACTGTATCACCTCGGTTCGTGAGCTTGTCCCGAGGCGAGGCGATTACGTTACGATTCCGATTAGTTTGCGTTGCAGTAGAGAGTTTCATACAAACTCAAACTCAAAACTCAAACTCAAAGCATTTATTTCAATTAAACCAATTACAGGCACTTTTGAATTGTCAAAGAATCGATCAGTTAGTCAGAAAGTTGAAGCTAGATGCCCATTCCAAAAAGTAGATCTCAATGGAGAAGAACGGGCAAGAAACTCCACGGACACTCTTTTAAATCAAGATAAGTAATACAACATCCTGGGTACATTATTTTTGTTGCTTCTACATGTGAGAACAATGTAAAAAAAAATAAAAAATGCTTAAAAACAAGTCAAAATATAAAATTAAAAATAAGCTCTGGCAGATAAGAGATGACCAGTCTCAACTGACGGCGCCCGTTCACGAACATGACACACGTGATAAACAAAGAATACTGCACGGCTCGAGTTGCTACGGTGACGATCCCTTTCCGAGTTGATATTGTGTGCGACCTGAGGGGCAATTCCCGTATTTTTATAACAACGTTCGCAATCTCATCTCAGTCTCAATCTGTCAAAATTGTATAGAGTTTGCCTACATTTTTGACATTTGATTGTCGCTGGCTGACATTGCGACTTGGAATTTGAACATTTTTAATTACGAGAATTGGCCCTCAGAAATCATTGAGTTTAGAAGCATTAAAGGAGATCATTCACCGTCCATACATTTTTAGGCTAAATGTGAAAATCCGCCGGCCAAACAAAAAGCTATTTTCCGAAAGAATATGTTTTTCTCTATTTATTTCTGTTTTCTTTTTTGTTTTTTTTATTATGATTCTTTTAACTAATACATATTGAAAACAGTATTTTTCAAACTCCTATAACAGCGCAGGGCCCTACAGATTTGGTCCCATAAAGAAGAGAATAATATGTTCAGCAATTAAAGGGGTTAAACAGGGTGTATTAAAGTTTGTACGAAATTACGATATTTTGTCGATAGGAAATCCCATCGGCTTTTCTGTCATAAATTCATAACTCTAACCTCATGTTAACTTTTTATGAGTTCAGGAACGGCTCTAGGTTTTCGCTCAAGAGGGGGAAAATGTTGGGGGAGGTGGGATTTCTTAAACCATGAAAGCCTTTTAAGAAAACCTTCGGCACCTATTTTCTTAAACTCGAGAATGTGCTCCCCTTTTCGAGGATGACTATGACTAATCTACATCTTAGTATTATACTGCATACATACAAAGTAAAAATACAGGTTATAAAACTATGTTTTATGTTGGATGGGGGAGGGGATGAGGGGGGGCATTTGCACCGGCCTCCATTTTCGATGGGCTCTACTTCTCCAACCCAGCTGCATAAACCTACACTAGGAAGTTGTGCCAATCGCAAAATTTATAAGATTTGACAACAGCCGATCTATTCCGTAAGTGTGAAAACTTATTTAGACCAGCAGATTTACTGCTCTTACATTTAGGAATTAGTGGGATTGGTGTTGCAAAGCCCTTTTGAAATATTTAATTGATTTACTGAAAGATGAGGATGAATTTAGATTTTATACCTACCTATACCTATACTTAATTGATTTTATTTGGACCAAAAGTAGATATTATTAGTATCAGGGCATAAAATAATCTTTGTGCCAAATCTCATCCAAATCCATTTAGCCGTTTTTCAGCCAAAGGCCTTATTTACTACACTGTACTTTGGAAAGCGTGCGCAATCTTTGGCAAGTATTAGACAGGTCAGAATTGGATTTAATTTAATTATCTTTTGTATTACTTGCGTAGTAGCCGACTGTTTCCATGATTGCCAGACTTTATCAATGGAATGGTGAGAGTAGTTATAGAAATGGTGTTAATGAAAAAAATAAAGAGATTAAAGGGTTTGAAAATGATATAAAAAAAAAAATTATATGCGGTTAATAACCACTTTGCTAGTTTAACTTTATTGATCAAATATACAGAGCCAGTTTCGTCGTAAAATTCACAATTGCTTATACCTATAAGGAGCAGTCCCTTGGGTAAGACACGGCGACGACATGATGGTTTAATTTACAATAGTTTAGGTATGCCGTTCACCGATTTTTAGCACAGAACAGTTTGCAACATTGCGCTTAATACATAAAACGTTAACACAAAATATGCAGGCGCTTTACACATTAATAGCCAGAATACTTTGCGACACTGAACTAATGGAGATAACAGCTTTATACATATGAAAAAAAAACATAGTGATGGCAGAATCATTCCTCCGGTGAGCAGCGTGAGTTCGTCGAGGTGTTGTCATCAGAAAAGATGCAGTGCTCTTAGGCAGCAGGCTTCTCAGACTTTTCACTACAGACGACCGTGGCGCCAGTCGCGACGGAGCCGCCCTCATCAGGAGACACCGTGCATGCAAGCACTGGGAACTTCTGGTACAAAACAGCGCGGTATTTAGGATGGCTGATACCATATACAATGGGATTGTACACGGCATTAGCCTTAGCGAACAGTGAGCCCCAGATAGTAGCCAGAGGACTAATGGGCGCGCTCTCGAACACTCCCGTGTAGTTGATCACAAGGTAAGGGGTCCACGCCATGAACCACAGGGAGATGGTCATCAGAGCCACTTTAGCCAACTTGCACTCAGCGCTGGTATTAGCCGCTTCAGACGACCTGAGTGAAGCCACATTCATTTTCTTAGCTTGATCCCTCATAGCCTTTTCGTGAGCGGTTACAGCCTGCACGATGAAATAGTAGGAGTAGATGATAAGCAGAAGTGGTAAGAAGTACACGAACACGGAGTAAACCACAATGTAGCTTCGGCTTAACCAATCCTTTGACAAGTAGTCAGTTCCGCAAGCAGTCATGTTTCCCTCAGGTACGTACCGGTTCCATCCGAAGAATGGCGCAAGGGTCCATGCGAGTGAGAACAGCCAGATTCCAAGTATACGTTGAAGAGCTCCAGTCTTGGTCATTGGTTTAGCGGCGATACCCTTCACTATGACGTTGTAGCGATCGAAAGCGATCATGGTCATGGTCCAGATAGATGCACATCCAAATAGTGAGCCAGCGCAACCATAAAGTTCACAGGCAAACGGACCGAATACCCACGTTTCGTTGTAGCAATTAACAACCATAGCCGGAGCCATAGCGCACATCATGAGGAAGTCGGAGAAAGCGAGGTTCACTACCAGCAGGTTAGATGGTGTCTTCAAGCTTTTGGTGCTTGAAAATATGTAGATGACCATGCCATTGCCAGCAATAGATATGAATCCGAGAACGCCGATTGTGAATCCCAAGAGTGCGTGCCAGAGTGGGTTCATTGGAGGAAACTGGTACCAGTGAGCGTCGACCATGTGGAGCATATCGGCTGATACTTTGTCCACGACGGTCTGGTTTGCCGCTCCATGCACCGCAGTTTGGCCTCCCCAAGCTTGCAGGGCTGCCATCCCGGGTCCGTGATCTGCCATCACCTTGTTGTTTGTAGTTATTTATCAATTTGAAATCAGGAGAAATCTCGGCCGTAGATGTTTGTTACAAGATACTGGAGAAAATCGTTAGACGAACTACTCCAGTCTGTAAGGTGATGTGGGCACCTGCCGAGGCTGTGGAGACTACTCGTCTTTTGCTGTTCCCCCAACGTCTTATATACTCGAACCCTAAGGATTAAACATGACGTCGCCAAGACAATCGATATTCATAATTAGATATACGAATCTAAGAAGGTAAGCTCAAGACTTAGTAAAATTTGAGTAGCAGGGGTAGCTCGCGTGGTTGTCAAGGTTCCGTAACAATTCATTGAAAACACAACCCATGTTACCATCTAATAAATACATATAATGAATACAGAATAATTTATTGTTTAAGAAATTACATTCGAATGCGTTGATTCCTGGAACTCACATTAGGATTCCCTGTGTCGTGAGATCCAGGCTCCATCGTTCCGTTTACATTTATTGCTATACAAGCAATAGGCCTATAGGTATTCTTAATTTCATATAATCTACTCGTAATCTACTAGAAAATGTATGTGTGTGTATGTGTCATATTGTGTGTTTGTGTGGGTGTATGAAATAAGATAGTTGTGTTGGTGATGAGAGTGTATCTGAATGTGATACCTGAGGATGTATATAATTATGTGGATGTTTGTGATATAGAATAGTAAATATATAAATATCAATATGTATCAGTAGGTACCTAACAAAGCGCTCCATGTTTTTTTTTAGATTAAGAAGTTTTCAATGTTGTCGCTTGTTGCACCCTGTTTTCTAGACCCATTCGCCTTTCAACATACATTGATGGGTTTAAATAAAACATTAGGTATTAGGTACTAGACATTTTTCTGAGAGACCCCAAAAGGCAGCCTGGTAAGTAAAAGTGTAAGAAAGAAAGGAGTATTTGCACTGCAGTGAAACATGCAACATGCCTTCTTCCATATCTCTATTAGTCGTCATCTCGGCAGCCACTCTCTTTCACACAGTCCATCCATATTTTTTTTTGTCTTCCCATACTCTTAAATTTCCTCAGGACATTTTCCGCATCACATACGCTCATACAATGATAACCAATTACATTAATATTTCAAGCGTAATGTTTTGTGTATTTCCCTTAGCATAATACTCGTAATCATCAGCCTATAATGTTCCCACTGCTGGGATACAGGCCTCCTCTCTGTGAGAGGGAGTGGGCCGTAATGCACCACACAGGCCAAGTGCTGGTTGGTAGGTGTCTTCGAATTTTTGGTTCTAGGACATGCCGGTTTCCTCACGATATATTCCTTCGCCTTTTTGAGAGCAGTGGTGATGAAATAATTTGCACAAAGTAAAGCACCTGTTGTCGCGGTTCGAACCTACGACCTTCGTAAGTCGAGGCCGTTACCACTCGGCCACCACTACTCTCCCCTTAGGGGAGTATTATATACAGGGTTACTGGTAATTCGACGTATATCCGTCAGGGGCTGATAAGGGGGCCAAAATGCAACAAATTGAACCCCCCATATGTATGGCCGAAATTCAAACACATGCCATGCCTCGAATTATGTATTTAAAAATTGATTTTTATACCTTTTTGGAAAGCTTACAGAACAGGCAAGTTGTTTAAGTTATTTGTACGATTAATGTCATAGAAATTTTTGTGACGAGACAACATTTTTGAAGCGTAAAATGAAAATATTGGTAAGATATTATTCTTATATCGCCCATTATTTTAATTATTTTGTTAAATTAAGTAGTTTTAATTATGTCCATAGCTTAATTGAAGTGCCAGCTACAACATCATTTTTAATGGTACCCATTCAAATATGTATTTTTTTTTTATTTGGAGTTAAATGTCAAATTTTGGGTAAATATCGAAAAACTGTTAAAATTCAAATATCTCGAAAACTATTGAATTTCGACCATACATATGGGGGGTTCAATTTGTTGCATTTTGGCCCCCTTATCAGCCCCTGACAGATATACGTCGAATTACCAGTAACCCTGTACATAAGGGGCGTTCATTAATTACGTGAGGCATTTTTGACCCCCCTCTCCCCCACGTGAGATTGGATGAGATTCGGCTCCCCCCCCCCCACCCCCCTCCAAAAACGCCACACGTAATTAATGAACGCCCCTTATGTAGTATGATCCCAGACCCGTGTAACATGAGTGTAAGTTTTTGTGTCCCTTTGACAACATTTTTTTTTTCCAGTAGATTAGGTTAGGTTAAAGGTTGAAGGGGCTCGTGTCTAAATAATTACAGCCGCACTTGTTGACCTTCAAGGTTAAGCAACGCTTGCCGAAGTCGGTCCGTGGATGGGTGACCATCCATTACATACCAAGACTCCTCCGTGCCTTGGTAAGCACGGTTGGTCTCCACTGTCATTTGAAGATCTTTGACAGTCGTTACCGAGGAGTTATCGTGTTACTCAGTAACTAACTGGGTTGTGGAGGTCAGATAAACAGTCGCTCTTTGTAAAATACTGGTATTCAGCTGCATCCGGCTAGACTGGAAGCTGACCTCAACATAGTTGGGTAAGGGCTAGGCAGATTGACATTATTTAGGCTGAGGTGTTTATTACATGTACAACTATAATTTGCCACGTAACACGATTCCCAGGCAGGCTTTGCAGGTACGAGTTTACGTTCACAAGACAAAACAACGGGGCAGTCGATGTTATAATACAGGTACAAATATGTAGGTACAAATATTTGTTCCGATCGAGAATCGAACTAGCGGCACGCAACAAAGCAGCTTATTTTAAAGTAAGTATTGTGTTGAAAAAAAAAAAACAACACGCAACAATGCCGCAGGAAATAGCAGTTTTATATTTTCATCGCATAAGCATTTAAAAAGAGTTGCATTGGGGGGGAGGATTCGAGTCACATCGTTTGAATCCTGCACTTGTCTGTGTGAAGGACGAAGCCCTGTCAATGAAAACAACTCCAGTTTGTTGCCACAGGTCTAATATTTTTGTAACAGCAGTTACCATCGACGACTGACTAGGTTTTTAACTCAAGGCCATCGACGCTATTGTATATTGAACCTTTGCTAGGTCAGTGGTTAAACAGTAGGTACTCGAACACCTAGGTACAGTCCTACCAACTAATCTGTGAACTGAAAGAGGACAGCACCATTGATGCGTCGACACAATCGAATGACATTTCAACATGATGGCCGTAGTTCCAATTTTCACCATTTCACAGATAAGTTGATAGGAGTGTGCTCATAACAAGCCATGTCAATGGTAATGCACGTCCAGTGCATGTCTCATACCGTGGAGTGTGACAAATCTGTCTAGGTTTATACAGGGAACAAAGCATTAATATAAAAACTATAATATACACTTCTGGACACATCTATTGGCCCACCTTAGAGTTTAGGTTTCGATGGCCCCTACCGAAATATGATTGCTAGATTGAACAAAAACTGTTGATGCAGTTTTAAACCTGATACATTTTACCATCTTTTTCGATCGTATTGTTTTAAATTTGAATTCAGAATACCATACGACATGGAGCTACGCCTAACAAGTCGGATATGCGCCTTGTTAAAGGCAATTGATTTTTGAATAAAAAACATGTTTTATCAAATAAAGGTTTAATTTAATAACGCGTGTTGCCTCCATGGGCATCTACCACAGCTCTCATACGATTAGGCATAGAGTTTATCAACCGCTCTATGAAATTTTGAGGGATCATCTCCCATTCCTCTTCTATGGCAGTTTTCAACTCCTGCATCGTCTGGGCAACTGGCTGACGAGCCCTAACACGTCTTTTTAGCTCGTCCCACATGTGCTCAATGGGGTTCATGTCTGGGCTTCTGGCTGGCCAGTCCATAACTGTGATGTTCACATCCCGAAGATATTCCCTGACGATGCCGGCCGCATGGGCTCTTGCATTATCATGCATAAAAAGGAAATTTGGGCCCACATAGTCCGCGTATGGTATCACGTGAGGTTCTAAGCACTCACGAATGTACCTTTCAGCATTTAATGTTGGCAGCCGTGGTCCTGTAATAACCTCAAGTTGAGTTTTGCCGCTCGCGGATATACCGCCCCAGACAGTCCATGAGCCACCGCCATAAGCCACCCTCTCTTCAAAGCAGCATTGTGCGAAACGCTCTCCCTTACGTCGATAGACCTTCTTCCTTCCATCATTGCCATGTAACACAATTTTAGACTCATCAGAAAAGAGTACACGGCTCTAATCTTGCTGTGTCCAATTTAAATGACTGCGTGCGAAATGAAGGCGCGCTGTTCGGTGGGCTCGCGTTAGTTTGGGGCCATTAGCTGGCTTGTGTGGTACCATATCGCGTTCTTTTAACCTTCTCCAAACAGTTCGAGCGCTCACAGATACTCCGTGGAAGTCGCGAAGTTGGTTTTGTATCTCAATGGAGGTAAGGTGACGATTTCTCAAGCTGGTCGTCACGATGAATCGATCCTGCCTTTCAGTTGTGACCCGAGATCGTGGCCTTCCTTGGCGACGAACAAAGCCGCCAGTCTCTAGGTACCTCCGATAAACATTTCGGACCGCAGATCGACTTAAATTAAGTTGAGCACTCACGTTTCTTTGGCTGTGTCCGGCCTGAATAAGTGCCACAGCATGGGCGGCGACTTCAGGTGAAGTATCCATAGATTATTGATAGAACCTCACCTTAACGTTAAGAATAAGTAATGTTTGTTGCAAAACCAAAGATATCAATCACTTTTTCAAGAATTAAATCCAAGTAAACCAATAAAACCAAGTTTTCTTAGTATTCGATTGTTTGATATCAACAAACAGGCTCCAAATTGTCTTTTGTTTCTTTAAATTCTGTGTTCGAAATTCAAAAAAAGACTATTGAATGAAATTGTGAATGTGCCAGGTTCAAAACTGCATAAAAACTTTTTGCTCGACCTAATATAAAATTTTAGCTAGGACCAAAGGAAACTGAAAATACAAGGTGGGCCAAAAGATGTGTCCAGAAGTGTATATGTCAATGGAACAAAGAGAAACTATTGTATAAAATCAAGTAATTTTTGTTTCACGTTCGAAAAGTGCTGATTCTCAGCCTAATTTGAATAAATGACATTTGATTTGGATTTTGAAAAACATGAAACGGAACGGTGTTGTCAAAATTGACGTTAACGAATGATGCAATAAGAAACGTCAATTTGACAAATAGTACCGTGAGAACCAGAACCCAAGAACCAGTCGCGCAGTTGTGCAACGCTTTCACAAAAAAATATTGTATTAAATTCACGTTTTACTCAATGGTGTGTGAATAAACAGTCAAACACAGTTATCCAAGGACTCTCTACTTACTAAACCAAGAAGGCTTACATCAGCTCTGACCTCGAAATAGGTTAGTATTGACGATGTGTTATACATCAACTTTTCGTAGATTTTTGGTATGAAGTTGCGTTATATCCGCGAAATTTTACGTAAAATGAGCTCATCCGCTACCGTGCCCTTGGCACCCGTCGGCGTGCGTGGTATGAAAGTGCTCGATCGAGATCAATTCTTGCGCAACATAAAAGTGCCAGTTCTAAAGGTCAAAGAAGAAAATTTGTGTAAAATCACTCAAATATGTAAGTCGTACTTCCTTAAATTAGAAGCTTTCAAGCCAGTAAGGAGTATAGAAGGCGAGGATAATGGATCCTTCAAGAAATGCATTTATTTCAACCCTGAAAAAGTGAGTCATTGGGTAGACCTCAGTGAAAGTGACCGTACAGCCCTGGAGCAGTTAGACGTGACAGAAAACAATTTTGATAATAAAGAAATCAAACTAACCTATGAAAATTGGCGTTTTGAAACAATATTCAAAGCAGTTCTTCCAGAGAATGAAGAGGGTGTTAGCGGCTTCTCTCAAATTGGGCACATAATTCATCTGAACTTGAGGGATCATTTGCTTGAGTACCGTCCCCTGATTGGACAGGTGCTGGTTGATAAAATAAAGACATGCAGAACAGTAGTCAATAAGAGCAACAGTATAGATAATACCTATAGAAACTTTAGTATGGAATTGATTGGTGGGGATGATGATTTCTTTGTTACAGTCAAAGAGAACCTGTGTACGTTCCAGTTTGATTTCTCCAAGGTGTACTGGAATCCACGCTTAGGGAAGGAGCATGAGAGGATATTAAGCTATCTAAAACCTGGGGATGTACTATTTGATGTATTCTGTGGAGTGGGCCCTTTCGCAGTCCCTGCAGCCAAACGAAAAACAAAAGTTTTTGCAAATGATTTAAACCCTGACTCTTTCAAATGGTTGAATCATAATGCTAAAAATAATAAAGTAAATATGTCATTTTTCAAGACATTCAATCAAGATGGGAAAGATTTTTTATGTGAAGTATTCAAAGAGTACATTATTTCTTTATGTAAAGGTAATGAAAAGTTAGATGGAAAAATTCACATTACTATGAATCTACCTGCAATGGCTGTGGAATTCTTGAAATACTTCAACGGGATGATTAAAGATGAGGATCTAGTGAAGAACTTCAATCAAGAAATAATTGTTTACGTATACTGCTTTGCGTTGGGTGATGATCACGCAGAAATCGCAAAGAAAATGGTGAACGAAAACATTGGATGTGACATATCTTCACTTATTACTGATGTGTTTGATGTGCGAAACGTGTCTCCAAATAAAGAAATGATGAGAGTGACTTTTAAATTGACTAAAGAGGTTTTGTTTGGTAATAGAGATGCTTTAAGTGAACCTCCTTTAAAAAAGTTGTGTGTATAAATAAATTGTTTTTGTTTTTTCAATACCAATTGATAAAACTTTGTTACTTTTGGTTTTAAGGTGTGTCTGAAAAATTGGGTATTCTATTTATCCACCCCAAAAAATGCACCTTAAGGTGAATTTTCAGAAACACATATCCGAGAATCCACTGTAAGCCTATAAATTCCATTTATATGACTAAGTCTAGGGTGAATTCTCGGGCATACATTTCTGCTTACCTTAGGGTGGGTTTTTGGAATAGATAAACGGAATAACCTGAAAAATTATGTAATAAAATATTTTAAAACATTATTTTCATAACTTTTATTTAATTTTTCAATAATTTTAATTATAATTTTTTAATAATGAAGATGAGATGAGATGAGTCAGGTTGCCAAATCATTGTGGCATTTCTTTTAAAAACACTGATTCATTCAATCTGCCTAGCCTTTTCCCAACTATGTTGGGGTTGGCTTCCAGTCTGGTTAGACTGGAAGCCAACCCCAACATAGTTGGTAAAATACTGATATTCAGCTGCATCCGGTTGGATGCAGCTGAATATCAGTATTTTACATGGACCTCCTATCTGACCTCCACAACCCAAAAATTGGGTAATACGATACCCCTTGGTAAGACTGGTTGTCAGATTTTCGGGCTTCTACGACCCGTAACGACTGTCAAAGATCCATGAATGACAGCCGGGACCAACGGCTTAACATGCTTTCTGAGGCACGGAGGAGTTCGGTATGTAAAGATGGTCACTCATCAAGGACAAACCCCGGCAAGCGTAGCTTAACCTGAGGCATCGACCCGTGCGGCTGTTATTACTTAGCCACAAGCTCCTCAAAAACACTGATTCATTCTTGTTTGCAAATATAATTATTTCAATGTCAACAATTCACAAATGTTATCAGTTAAATCATAATGATTGTAGCAAATAATCTCTAAAGCCATACACATAGTTGATACCTACTGATAAGGTCAGGAGCAATCTGAAAAGGAGAAAAAAACAATAGTACTTATGTGATACTATGTACTGGTGTAATACTTGAAATAACATAGTTTTTTAGGGTTCCGTAGTCAACAACCTTATAGTTTCGCTATGTCCGTCCGCACCTTAGCTCAGACTCTTAGTACTACAAAGCTATAATTTGGCATGGATATACATATTCATCATGCCGACAAAGTGGTAAAATAAAATCATCAAAAAAAAATATTTAGGGTACCTTCTGTACCAACACGTAAAGTGGGGATGTTTTTTTTTTCTCGTCTACCCCATGGTGTGGGGTTTTGTTGGATGGGTTATAGTTATTTAGTTATTTATATATGGCATCTCGCAGTTGACCACTAAGGGTCGAGACTGCTCAACCGGGCGTTTCCTGTGGGTTCTTTAAGCGAACTTAAAGCCCCCGGCCAGGCCTAAAACTAAGGTAAATTATTAGTCGACTGAGCGTCGCTAATAATAATATGACAGCCAGACGGGGCAGGCTGGATCATGACGGGGTGGGATCATGACGGGGCTTTTTTTTTGTTGGATGGGTCATTCAAAACTATTGTGGGTTTGTGCAAACAATTTTTCGATTTAGGGATCCGTTTCTGAAATATTAAGCTTTAAAGTGCTAATTTTTGTTAGAGTCAAGTTAGTAGTAGAAAACTATCACAGCTAAGTAGGCTTTTCAAGTTTACGAGTAATAGTCAAATATTCATGTAACAACAAAAAGCCCCCTTCTTAGTCCGCATTATTGTGCAACTAAATAACCCTATGGGCGATTTCTTTTTTTATTAAAGTAACTATGAGTTTTTGGTCACATGGAACAAAAAACTTCAACGAACGTGCGAGGGTTGCCATAATACGATTTAAAATTTCCCCATTCGATTAAACAACTTTAAACATGATATCTTACCCATACAATATTACTCCCCAAATTATAAGGAAATAATTTAACAAATGGCCATTCTTCGACACGTATATAAAAAGGTGGCTTCACTTGCGATGTTCGCTCAAAACCGTTTCCTCCGAAAGACTACGGGACTACTAGTTCGTCCGGAACGAAATCCTCCACCTTGACCTTAAAATCCCCACTATCCATCAATTCTTGAAACGCAATTACAAGCGTTTCTTCGATACCGCCGCGAAACATCGCAACGCTCTGGTTGTCGAGTCCGCTAGTTACACCCTCTCTAAAATCAGTAAAGTCCGCCGTCCAAGGCATGTTTTCTCCGACCCCGATGACCCCATAACCCTCGTCCAGGAGAAAAGTAGGGCAACCAGTACAGTTCACAAACATAAAACTACATTCCTGGTGGTTTGACTTTAGGATTTTAGGTCTCTTTAGCGTTATGAGGTCTGAGGCGCGGGAAGGGACCGGGCGTCATCGGGACAGCGGAAAGAGCGCGGGAGGCGCGGTCCAGTGTCATCTTTTGTGGCGCGTATTGTAGCTAGCTGATTTCCAGTTACGGTCAGTTTGGTCTTAGCTTAGTCCTACATGTGATATTGCGTCATCATATGAAAAACATGACGCAGTGTTTTATGGTAGATAAGCTAGATGATTTGCACATTTTTATCACACGTGTGCCCAGTTACAAAACGGACTTAATTACTGTGTCAACGTAGGACTTGAAGTCTACCATAAAATACATTTAAAATCGATTAAGTATCGCGTTAAATAAGTGGAACGAGAAAAGAATGTGCACATTGCATTTATAGTTTTGCAAATACTTACCTACTATGTAAAAATATTGCTTGGGTCTATAGGTATCTAAAACCTACTGTACCTATTGGTTTCGGTCTAGGTGTTTATTCATGAGTGTCATATTACCGTTATAGTAGCTTAGACCCCCACCCAGACCCAGACCTTTAAAATACCTAGATGGGAGGTAATTTTCAAACCTAGAGCACAGCACTAACCTACTGATAACTACTGATTAATTTCCGTAATAATCAGGATGGCAATGAAAACAAGATTGTCACATGTACTTAAAATTTTATGTAAATTTTTACCTCCCTGGAACGTATCTTTCATTCCAAGTTTAATATTAAAGTAGGTAAATAGAATAAAAAACGGTAAACAGATTGGTTATCTTGTATTGTCCCTCCAGTTCTGTTGTGTTGATGGCGCGCTTCTCCCGGTCTGCTCCGACTTTCGTTATCTCGGTTCACACGTGCAAAGCGATGGCGAAGCAGATCGGACACTGGATGGATCAAATGGCGGCAGGTTACGGAAACAATCTGCGACTCCCGCGATTCCCCTTAAACTTAAGGGGAAGATTACAGTTAAACTGCGTTAAGCAGTTCTGTGGGGCAGTGTACCTAGCATTAAGGAAAAAATGTAAATTTAATAAAATCATTCATTTATAAAACAATGGTTAGAACTGCTGTCTTGTATGGATCAGAATGTTGGACCACAAAAGGAATTAATGAAATGCATGCAGCTGAGATGAGAAAGCTAAGAGAAATGTGTGGTATTAAGCGAATGAATAGAATAATAAATGAGTATCTATCTATGACACCGGTGACTGAAAAGTTGTGTGGAAATCATTTGTCATGGTATGGGCATGTGACGCGGAGGAAAGAGGAAAATGTCGTCAAGAATGTTTTGAGCATGAATGTGGATGGCTATACGAGTAGGGCAAAACCAAAGAAACGATGGATGGACTGTGTGAAAGATTATATGGCTAGAAAGGGAGTGACTATTCGAGATGACGACTAATAGAGAAGTATGGAAGAAAAAAACATGATGCGCCGAGCTCAATTAAATTGGGATAAGGGCAGGAGAATGATGATCCTGTACTGTCCCTATTCCCATGACCATTTACACCGATATACGTATGTGCCTATCCTTTAGATTAGACGCTAACCTACATCCAAGAGACAGTCACTAACTTTGGGCGAATTCAATCGACACTGATAGCTGTTGAACGCGGTTTAGATGGGCTGATCTCGTTCAGTTCATTGGTGAAATTCGCCCTTAAACTGATAGAATAGGTTTGTACAAAAATTGAAAATTCACTAACCGCATTTAAGTAAAAACAAGTTACAATATTGGCGATTTCCGTTATCAGCTGCTTAAACATTCCTACATTCGTATAGTGTTGCTGAATAATTACCTGCGAACGAGCCAGTCAAGTAGCGCCCCGTGGCCAAATAGTCTAGTGAGTTGAGTGAGTACTTACTCAGTAACGCGGTGGCACTCGTGTTTTTTTTTAAATATTTTTTCTGATATGCAATTAAATGATTCATCTTAAATTATGCCTGGTAGCGACCTAGTATATACCAATATTCGTTGTCTGGCGACTAAATGATGATAGACACAATCATACAAAACAAAATCAGTAGTATTGGGATGATTGACGTTGCGGAAGTTTTATGACCATCCATTTCAATTTATTTTCATAAATTGAAATGGATGGTCATAATCATAACAAAATCTTATAAATAATAAGTACGGGACTCATGCAAATATTTACCTACTGTTATTATCAGAACCGCCACGTGTCTTACTTAATCAAACGTTCTAAGCAATTGATATCATCTTTCTGAAACAGCATCATTCAATACATTGTTACTGTTCAGACTCTGTCTAACGGTTGCACAGTGGTTCCACCGTAGGCCATAAGTATTAAATTTGGTCCTCAAGCTAGGTACTTTTAACACTTACTAATTAGTTAACTTGTTGCCGCACCACACAAAAGTATAAATAGTTAGACAATAATTAAATATTTTCATTACTTTTGAGACCTCGAAAGTGAACACATTGTACGCCGCGTTATCAGTAGTGTAATTAGTGAGTCATTAGTGAACTCAAAATTCTTGGAATTGTTTGTTTGCAACCTGTTCCATTGAGAGATGGACGTCGAAGACAAAGGTATGTTTTCTTTTTTAATTCTGATTTTAGAATGATTAAGATTTAGTTTTTTGGATTTACTTGAGTGCTACGAATTAAGTAAACATAAGCATTATCCTCTGCATTCACTGAGACTTTTAACTATGGCCCCTCAATCTCCCTCGTATAATTTATATATCAAAGTAAAGCTAAATTATTCTAGTATACTACACTATAACCTTCTATTGCTCATTTTTGCTCCTTTTTTATTTATGAGGGGGCTACGTGTTCGTAGGCAACTGCTACGAAATGGTTAATTTTGCTACAAATTATTTTGTTTCTTGTTTTAGGTACTTTTTACCAATGCACCTATTCAAGAATGGATATTTTTCATCTCTGGCACAAGGCCAGCGGGTCAGACACAGAAAGGGCTGGTTTTGTCCGGAGCAAAGTGCTCGAGATGGTACCAGATTCTGATAAAGTTGATACTGAAGACCTGTATAAACGCATTTGCTATATTAGCAAGAAGCTTTCGGAATTTTGGAAAAAAGCAAACAGAGGTGTCGATAAGCTAACGAAGCTGCATTCGGAATGGTTAAATAGTCAAGAGACCGTCAATATGAAAAAGACAGAAGCATCATCGTCTGCATGTGAGGCGCCGAAATCAAGTAGCTGTGTTTCTTTGAAAACGGGTCGGCCAAGAACAGATTTCGCAAATTGCAGCAAACGTACTAAACGTAGAAGATTGGCAGAACTTTCAAAGGTTGATGAGACTGCTGTTACGACGTTAATGAACACGTCCAGCCAATCTGATACTGATCACAGAGAAGTTAGCTCAAATGAAGTTCTGTCCCTTATCACGGAGGCAAAACTCACCAAGCATCAATACTTGTTGATAAGGGAGTTTATCAACTCACATAAGTCACCGATTTTGCCATCTTATCAAAAAGTGTTAGACGCCAAAAAATATTGTTACCCAGACACCGTGAAAATATCTGAAAAGGTGGCGGAAGTCGAACTACAAAGTTTACTGGACCACACAGCCACACGCATACTGGAGTCGCAAAAGGAAATTTTAGCAAGTATGGATTATGCGTCTATAGGTAGTTTAATTTTGATTGGAAAATGGGGTTTTGATGGAAGCTCAGGGCACAGTGAGTATAAGCAGAACTTCTCCAATGATGATCCAGACCTGACAGATGGAAGTTTGTTCGTGACGTCGTACGTGCCTTTGCGTCTTGTGTCTTTAGTGGAGACTACAGGTGAGGAGACTATTGTGTGGAAAAATCCTCGACCTTCCTCTACGAGGTACTGTCGACCTGTTCGATTCCAGTTCGCTAAAGAAACAAAAGACCTGTCAAAACTGGAGGAAACGTACATCAAAGAAAAAATTGATGCCTTGGTTCCCACGTCGTATAGACTAAATAACAGTAATGACGAAGTGGAAGTGAATCACATGTTGCATTTCACCATGGTGGATGGCAAAGTTTGCAGTTCTTTAAGTGACCTACACACATCCAGATGCTATTTATGTGGAGCTCGATCCGCCGAAATGAATTCTGTTGATTTATGCTTACAAAAAGAGATCGACGTAACGAAGATAGAGTTCGGGTTGTCTCCACTACACTCGTGGATTAGATTTTTTGAATGTTTGATCCACATTTCATATCGCCTAGACGTAAAAAAGTGGCAAGTCAGACTGCCTGAGGACCAGGAATCGGTAGCCCAGAGAAAACTACGAATCCAGAGAGAGCTAAGGCAGAAGTTAGGGCTAATTGTCGACAAGCCACGCAGCGGAGGTAGCGGAACCTCCAACGATGGAAATACGGCGCGCAAGTTTTTTGCAAACTCTGCCATCTCGGCCGAAGTAACCGGAGTCAATAAGGACGTCATTGACAGGTTTGCAACAATTTTGAATTGCCTTTCGTCTGGATATGCAATAAACTGCCAAAAATTCAAAGTGTATGCTTTAGACACAGCTCGACTGCTGATTCAACAATATCCATGGTTTAATATGCCACCTTCAGTGCACAAAATCCTGATTCATGGCTCCGAAGTGATGGAGCAGATGATGTTGTCTGTGGGAGAGCTATCTGAAGAAGCAGCAGAGTCTAGCAATAAAAATTTAAAGGCATTCAGACTAAATAATACCCGGAAACATTCACGAGTTGTGACAAACACAGATTTATTAAATCGTTTGCTTTTACATTCGGATCCATTTATAACGGGCCTCAGAAAATTACCTAGGAAAAAAAAGACTGTCCTTTCTGAGCTTGTAATTAGTTTATTAGATTAGTTATCTAATTTGTAGATTATTAGTTGTTTCATTTGTAGAT
Source organism: Cosmia pyralina (assembly GCA_946251885.1). NCBI lineage: Eukaryota > Metazoa > Arthropoda > Insecta > Lepidoptera > Noctuidae > Cosmia > Cosmia pyralina. The sequence continues at coordinate 6,527,229 of OX276344.1, forward strand.
CATCATTAGCTCAAGTATTATCATGTAATACTTAGCCTACTCTAAGTTCATAATAACTACCTAATTAATGATATCTAATTGTGTTTAGTTAAGGTACATAAGCTATAATTTAAGTTATTTTAAATTGTAATTAGTAAGATATTATGATACTGTAACTTTTTAATTTTGAGAATTGTTTTTGTATGATCATAGGATTGTGTTAAATTAAATTAATTATTTTTTTACTGTTTTTTTGCAATAATAAATATTTTTACTGTAAAATATGGTCTTTGATTACTTGTTAATACCATTTTTAGTCGATTTGGTTAGATATAATAATCAACAGTTCAAATTTATACGACATCGGCACTTTTGGCCGCTTTACTTAGAGCGCGGAACCACTGTGGGTTGGAAAGGTCAAGCGCTAGTTGTATCAAACAAGAAACTCCATTATATCCTAACTTAAAGAAAATACTACACTTCTGGACACATCTTTTGGCCCACCTTGTATTTTCAGTTTCGTTTGGTCCTAGCTAAAATTTTATATTAGGTCGAGCAAAAAGTTTTTATGCAGTTTTGAACCTGGCACATTCACAATTTCATTCAATAGTCTTTTTTTGAATTTCGAACACAGAATTTAAAGAAACAAAAGACAATTTGGAGCCTGTTTGTTGATATCAAACAATCGAATACTAAGAAAACTTGGTTTTATTGGTTTACTTGGATTTAATTCTTGAAAAAGTGATTGATATCTTTGGTTTTGCAACAAACATTACTTATTCTTAACATTAAGGTGAGGTTCTATCAATAATCTATGGATACTTCACCTGAAGTCGCCGCCCAAGCTGTGGCACTTATTCAGGCCGGACACAGCCAAAGAAACGTGAGTGCTCAACTTAATTTAAGTCGATCTGCGGTCCGAAATGTTTATCGGAGGTACCTAGAGACTGGCGGCTTTGTTCATCGCCAAGGAAGGCCACGATCTCGGGTCACAACTGAAAGACAGGATCGATTCATCGTGACGACCAGCTTGAGAAATCGTCACCTTACCTCCATTGAGATACAAAACCAACTTCACGACTTCCACGGAGTATCTGTGAGCGCTCGAACGGTTCGAAGAAGGTTAAAAGAACGCGATATGGTACCACACAAGCCAGCTAATGGCCCCAAACTAACGCGAGCCCACCGAACAGCGCGCCTTCATTTCGCACGCAGTCATTTAAATTGGACACAGCAAGATTGGAGCCGTGTACTCTTTTCTGATGAGTCTAAAATTGTGTTACATGGCAATGATGGAAGGAAGAAGGTCTACCGACGTAAGGGAGAGCGTTTCGCACAATGCTGCTTTGATGAGAGGGTTGCTTATGGCGGTGGCTCATGGACTGTCTGGGGCGGTATATCCGCGAGCGGCAAAACTCAACTTGAGGTTGTTACAGGACCACGGCTGCCAACATTAAATGCTGAAAGGTACATTCGTGAGTGCTTAGAACCTCACGTGATACTGCGTGATACCATACGCGGACTATGTGGGCCCAAATTTCCTTTTTATGCATGATAATGCAAGAGCCCATGCGGCCGGCATCGTCAGGGAATATCTTCGGGATGTCAACATCACAGTTATGGACTGGCCAGCCAGAAGCCCAGACATGAACCCTATTGAGCACATGTGGGACGAGCTAAAAAGACGTGTTAGGGCTCGTCAGCCAGTTGCCCAGACGATGCAGGAGTTGAAAACTGCCATAGAAGAGGAATGGGAGATGATCCCTCAAAATTTCATAGAGCGGTTGACAAACTCTATGCCTAATCGTATGAGAGCTGTGGTAGATGCCCATGGAGGCAACACGCGTTATTAAATTAAACCTTTATTTGATAAAACATGTTTTTTATTCAAAAATCAATTGCCTTTAACAAGGCGCATATCCGACTTGTTAGGCGTAGCTCCATGTCGTATGGTATTCTGAATTCAAATTTAAAACAATACGATCGAAAAAGATGGTAAAATGTATCAGGTTTAAAACTGCATCAACAGTTTTTGTTCAATCTAGCAATCATATTTCGGTAGGGGCCATCGAAACCTAAACTCTAAGGTGGGCCAATAGATGTGTCCAGAAGTGTACATTTATTGCCTATCAGTCAAGGTAGATCTAACCAAGAGCCGCCAAGAGAACTCTACTTAATTGGCCCACTGACCGCCATAGCCCATCCCATCTTTTTACGGGGTATTCCTCAAAGTGGAACTAAATTATTCCTCAAAGCGCTTTGACCATGAGGTCAAGGTCAATGCCCTTGAGGTGTCCCATAGTGTTCCGCTACCCTATTACTACCACATCCCACCGGGTCCCGAAGGCTTACATACATTCCAACCCAACTGATGGTTGCGCTTTGAGGAATAATTAAGTTGCGCTTAGTTGGTTGCCCTTAAAAATAGTTGCGCTTTGAGGAATACTTACCCCCCTTTTTACGCCAGTCGCCGAGCAATATTACTTACCCACGACGCGAAAAGAGGGTTGTTATAAGTTTGAAACCTTGTTCCGTCCATGTATCCATTTGTGACATCGTTACTCCCAAACCGACCGATTTAAATGCAGTTTTTTAGTAGAAGCTAGTTTTACTTCCCACGTTAGTGCGATAAATGACGTTTCAAATCGTCGCTGGCGGTCAGAAGGTTAAGCAAAATAAGCGAAAAAAAAACCATTTAACGTTAATAAAGTATAAACAAATTCTCATCTCAAATTACAGTCAAATTAATCATTATCACAATGAACGACCTTGGTCGAGGCGTTCGAAACAAACTGACATCGTAAAAACATTACTTAGCATAAGGGTGTAAAACCAACTTCAAGCTTTGCTCCGCTATGCTGTGCTCCATTCGCTCCTCATAGATTTAATGCAAGTTAATAAGTGTGGTCAACTGCACCGCAACGCACTATCAATTGAAATCTGAATCATTTTGAAGCTAATCCGTTGCTTCATATGTTCGAAAAATTTGTCTGCTCGACAACGTAAATAACTAAACGAATGTTATTGAACTGTCAAAATGTGTTACGCAATTGCACTATGGTAATGTTCTGTTCATAACACAGGCACAGCCAGGATTGCCGTTTGTTTACACTTGATTGCCAAGCGCTGTGGCACCTTGCAAAGCTGCAACCGCACACCGATCATATGGCACATTGACACGTAATGCAGCGAAATCACTGCGGTGCGACACCGCATGGTACCTGCACGTGGTTTCGCTATTAGCTAGCCTTAAAAACTTTTTAACAAAAAAGTTTTGGAAGTCGGTTATATTTTTTTGTAAAAAAGTTTTTATTTTTCACTTTTTCAATTAAAAAGTGAAAAACCCTACACAAACACCTACCCCACACAAATTCTAATACCACTACCTGCAAAAGAAACTAGAACATCATCCACATAAAAAGTGGGGAAAAAATACGTATTATTGACGCTAACTCGAAAGCTACCCAAGTAAAGTTAATCAATTTTGTATGGGACCAACTTTGAGGTATACCCTCTCGAATACTCTTAAAACAATTTCTTTTTTCAAATCGGACCACTGTAAAAGTTATGTGTGGTCATACGTAAAAAAAAAATACGTGTCGAATTGAGAACCTCCTCCTTTTTTATCGTCGGTTAAAAAGGACGGAAGGTGGTTTATTTGACACAAAAACACGTTATGTAAAAAAGATAAGTTAAAAATCAAAACGGATCTATAATTACGAGCACAGAAAAGAAATAGTCGGCAGCTGCACGTCGTGAGTGTGACAAGGCTTCCAATCAGTATGATGCCATGCTGTGCTGGGATGTGACCCACAGCGCTGCAAAAAGCCAAGCCAAGCAAAGCGCTGATTTTCAGTGATCACCCGAATACACACATACATAAAATCACGCCTTCTTCCCAAAGGGCTTGGCAGAAACTTCAGAATGCCATCTGCTACAATCCCTACAAAAAGGTACTCCCTTTGTTTCGTCTACGTTCATACACACACACCGCGCGCCGCGCCGGTTGCGAGATTACACGCGCAGCATAGCTTGGTGTTGATTAGTCACCCTAACATCGCATTTAATTGCCAATAAGTAATGAGTTTGTTCCACGTTTTCAGTTCATAACGGGATATGCTGCCGAACAGTGCAGTGACAGACATGGATCTACCTGACGTCACCGATATCTTGGAGGAAACAGAACAGGTAAGGCTTGGTTATTTGAAATTATTACACCGTGGAATTACCTGTGAAGTTCACACAAAAAAACTGATTTTTTAAACTGATATTTCAACTACACTGCGGTTGATGAACCCAAAAAAAGTTATCAAATTAGTAAAATAAGTTATTTATTTATTTTTTGCTTTATCATCTATATAAATAAAAAGTGAAGTCCTGACTGACTAACTCATCAACGCCCAGCCCAAACCCTTTTACTTAGAAAGCTGAAAATTTGCACAGAGGTTCTCTTTATAATGTAGACAAGGCATAGGGAAGGGTTTTTGGAAATTCCATCCCTAAGGGGGTCAAATAGGGGATGAAATTTTTGTATGAAAATGGAGGAATTAATTCCGAACAAACCAAGGGTATCCCGTAGCCGTTCGGAGGAAACGATTTTGTAAGGTAATAAATAAATAATAAAATAAAAAATATTTTATTGACATAAAAAATGGAGACATTTTCAATTGAAGCCCTAACTCCTGTGCTAGGTGGTACCTGTGTTACAGGAGTCAGTGTCTTCACCCGATTTTGGAACATTAACAATTTATGCAACAAAAATTAAAATTAAAATATATCATAAAACTAAGGGAATTTAGTACATGCATGCTCTTGAGTGGTATTTATGTGTGTATGTGTATGTTTAATGTGTTGTATTTTGCGTGTGTGAGGTGGGGTGTGTGTGTGAGTGGTTGTGCTTCGTGACTGGACTTTGGGTTAGATATCTGATTTTGTGTGCCTACATTATTATTTAATTATCACGTGTATTGTTCTTTAAGTAAGTTTTCCGTCTGTTGGTAATCTAGTGTTTGAAGCCATGTGTTTAGTTTTATCTTAGTTTTATTTTTTGTTAGTGGGTTGAAGTTGAGGATTCTGTTAACTTTATTATAAATATAAGTAGCTAGGTATAGGCGTTGATGTCGAGCGGATGCGGTGTTACATTTGACAGCGCGACAAACATTAATTACAGTTCTCTTATGTTTGGTTGCGTGATTTACTGGAGTGATTTCATGCTGTTTTATTATGAGATTGAGAAGGTACAGTTGTCTGACTGTAAGTACTTGACAGCTTTCATATAGGGTTTTTGTAGGGAACCGGTACGGTTTGAAGGTCGTGACTTTTAACAAAGACCTTTGGGCTCTCTCTCATATAGGTTTTACAAGCACCTCCCCATGCCGTAACACAGTAACCTATGATTGACTGTGCTAGTGCTATATACACCACACGGAGAAGCTTAAAGTCGCCCACTTGCCGAAGTCTCTTAAACGCCCAAATAAGTTTCCTGACCCGGGAGGCAGTTTGCTCAATATGGGGACGCCAGTTAAGTCCCTCGTCCAGAGTCACACCCAGGTACTTAATTGTCTTTTTTTGTGTAATTGGAAGACACGAGCATGGAAGACTATTGTTGGAGTGGTCACAGGAGTGAGCTTTAAGGCTTATGTATGTTTAGTTCTGGTGAAAGTAAATTGCAAAAATGATGTTTTTGAAATATTGAGTGTTAGTAAGTTAACTTCCAACCAGTTGATTATTTTACGTACGCCTGTCTCTGCAGCTTGCTGTGCCGCGTCCCAACTCTCTCCATGAAATATAAGTACGGTATCGTCTGCATAACTAAATATTTTACCCCTAGTAAGAGACTGTTGGCATAGGTCATTCACATAGAGCAGGAAAACACTTGGGGAGAGGCAGCTACCCTGAGGTACACCATAATCAACTCTAGCTTTACTGCTAATGACCTCACCAATCTTTACTTTTTGCGTCCGGTCCTTGAGAAAGTTTGTAAACATACTTAGAGCCCTTTTTCGGATTCCAACGTGTTCTAACTTGGTCACAAGAGTTGGAATACAGACAGTGTCAAACGCCTTGGCTAGGTTCAGAAAAAGACCCAGACATTTTTGCTTTATGGCAACTTTCTCAGTCACATAATCAACGAGTTGATTAACTGCGTCTGCGGTGCTTTTGCCGGACCTGAAACCAAATTGTGTGTCCGATATTATTTTGTAGTAAGGTCTGCATCCTATGGATGTTTTGGGACTTTGCGTGTGCAAATACTGAACCCGCATAGGTCATGATTGGGAGAATACACGCTGTATAGATGCGCAACTTGCACTTAAGTGACAATTTGTTACGTGCATTCAGAACGAGATTGCTTTATGTGCTTAGAGGTGCTCATCGAGGGTCACACCTAGATATTTGGCTGGCTTCTCCCAAGGGATCGGCTTGCCAAACATGGTGATCGGTCGGTGGCACAGAACAGATATTTATCTGTTCTGTGATCGGTGGGGTGAGATCGATTGAGACGCGATTTCAAAAAGAGAACCGCTTGACTTTTGTCGAGATTGACTTCGATTCTCCACTTTCGAAACCACGCGCCGAGTTTATCGACTGCGATTTGGAGAGTGCGAGATATCGGGTCTTGGCGTTGGCCGGAATAGTAAATGGCCGTATCGTCTGCGAACAGAGACAACTGAGCCTTTTTACTGTTCGGGATATCGCTGGTACATAACGTGGAAATGAGTAGAGAAAGCACAGACCCCTCAGGGACACCTGCGTGAATGGGGTGGGGAGAGCATAGCGCTCCTTCGATACGATAGCAAAAAGTACGGTAGGACAAAAAGTCTCGTAAGATGAGCACGAGACGGTTTGGCACACCGAGTTTGTAAAACTTATTTAATAAACCGTTGTGCCAGACTTTGTCAAACGCTTTCGCTATATCGAAGAAAACAGCACCTGTCATCGAACCACGTTGGAAACCAACGCTTATGTGTTCGTTGATGCGGTGGACCTGTTTTTCGTTCCCGTGGGATATTTTCCGACAGCTACGCGGGCAAAAGCTAGTGTTTGTATATCTAAACAAAATAAAGCAAAAAATAAATAAATTTACCCATCACGTCTGCGGAGTTACGCAAGCTAATTTAATTTGACCCTGTATACCTACATATACTTACATCTAAGCATAGCTTTATTATGTCCCGATGTAGTTCCATAATTATAAAATAAACATCTTCTGTTTTGTAATCCGAGATCAATAAATTCCTAAGTAAGAGGTACTTACCTGCATTAAATTTATACAATCCCAACTGCAGTGATTGACTTTATGTGATAACAATCAATGTATGTATAACTCTTATCTACATTTTTCTGACACAATAAATTATTTATTAATTACTAAACATTATGGGCAATTTTTTCATTATCTTGGCAACCCTACACGCAAACAGAGGCACATGTTCTTATAGTGCTGTCACGCACACAAGTCTACAAACGTGCCTCACTGTATTGTTCGGCGCGGTCTATCTGCCTTTATTCTATAATCTGAGGATTAGACTATCTCCATCCTATCTACTTAGTCAAATGGTAAACTTTTAAATGTTGTTATTAAACCGAAAGTTGTGCATTGATGAATATTTTGTATATTTTATTTTATTAGGTTCACCAACAATTTTTTACACCTATATTTGCAATAAGATTAGACATTTAAACAAACCTTTTTTACAGTCCGTTCACCCGATTTTGACTTCTATTGCGTTGGCGGCATGAAAAATGGCAGCTGCAGTAAACAGTTGATATTGTAACCACTTTTTTGCCTTTAATGCCGTCCTTAAGCCTACGGAATAGAATTCAAAATCGGTTGAACGGACTGTCACAACACGCAACAAGTCTTAAAGTGCAACATTACTTATAGGCAATCACCACATTTACAATTCAAAGAATCAAAAAGCTAACTTACATAGTAATAAGCGCTAACTATTGATATAATTGAATTGTATAAAACATAAAAAAAAATATATATATTTTGTTTCATCGCGATAGACCGAATTTTTTGCGTTTGTAGACGAATGTGTCGTCGGAGAATGGTATCATGGGACAGCAGCAGACATTTGCTGAAGTCAACAAGGCCCGAGTTACAGAACCTTACTCAAGCTTCAAACATTACTTATTGCTATGTGTAATGTCCATTGCAAATGATAGCTATTGTTATGTGTAATGTCCATGTCAAGTTTTATAAAATAAATTGATTAAAATATTTTTTTTTTTTTAAATCGTCGCAATTTTTTTTTTTTTTTTTTTTGTGATGATTTACTCGTAACAGTCAGTCCATCAGAATGTTCACAATGACTCGCCCTTACGTCATACTGGCGTTCTCAGGAATAGCCGACTTAAAGATTAACTCATAAGGGTTTTCAGTAATTATACTGATAGTGTTTCTAACTAGAAATACTTCTTCATTCCAGGTACTTAGACAATGCTTTACAGAATACGAAATAGACGAAGTGTTCCTCTCATTCAACGGCGGAAAAGACTGCACAGTACTTTTAGACATGACTTTGAACGTGTTACGTGAAATGTACAAACGTGATGACATTGCAAGTGAACTTAAAGTTGTGTATATTCGTACTAATGGACCGTTCAGGGAAATAGAGTCCTTCGTAGAACAGATTAAGGACCATTATGGGGTGACGCTGATGGTAACGGAAGGTGAACTGAAGACTACCCTGCACAGGCTACTGGATCAAGATCATAGACTTAAAGCATGTCTGATGGGGACGCGGCGGACGGATCCTTATAGCGAGAATTTGCAGTTTATGCAGGTAATTTTATTTACTACTAGCTGCTGCCCGCGTCGATGTCAATACTTTCCTATTTGAATCGGATTTTGTTTACTATATTATGAGTTTTAATTTCTTTGTGCGGAACCCTAATTATTTTTCTAAAAATAAAAGTAGCCTATCAGCTATCTGCTAGTGAATGTCCCGTCAAAATCGGTCCAGCCGTTTCGGAGATTAGCCGGGACAAACAGACAGACAAAAAATTTAAAAATTGTTTTTTGTTAACGTAAGTACCGTGTTAACTTTCATAATTATGCATTTAGTAAAAAGTTGTTATTTTGACATTACAAGCAGGCATTTTATTTTTATTTATTTGCATAGATGTAGGTGGGATATGTAGATACTACTAATTAAAGTTATTTGTACCAGCGGCATCCAGTGCATTTCACAGAACTTTCATAACAATAGTTATCCGATAAAAACCTGTCTATAAACATCCAGATTATTAGTAATTGAACGATAGCCCGAGTGGTTATAGATAAGTTCTAAATTACGAGAACTCATTCTGTGGAGAGCTAATAATACATACCTACATAATATTATGTAGCATAATCAGCCTATAATGCTCCCACTGCTGGGACTATGTGATCTCCACAACCCACTTTTACGTTACTGGGTAATATGATACTCCTAGGTAAGACTGGTTGTCTGACTTTCTGGCTTCCGACGACCTGTAACAACTCTCAAAGATCCAAGAATGACAGCCGGGACCAACGGCTTAGCGTGCTTTCCGAGGCACGGGAGTCTCGGTATTGTAAGGATGGTCATCCATCCACAGACCGAGCGCCGCAAGCGTAGCTCAACCTGATCGATCCACCTCTGCGGCTGTTATTACTTAATCACGAGCCACTCTCGTTCAGATCAGAATCAGATTACTAACTCAAAACAATAATAAATTACTAGGCTAGTCACTCACCTTGACTTTTTATGGGATTCTCGTCTGGTACAGAAACCAACAGAATAAGAGAAAGTTCAGGTGAATAGGTACTAAACAAAACCTCAGAAGAAAAGTCGAATGAAAACTTGCTTTTCATTACTTGTTTCATACGAAACTATTATAATTTTATTATTCTCCTTTATTTCATTTATATACATATCATTTACATTTTAAAATATTTTTATAAAAACATAAAATTAAAAAAAAAAACATTTGAAATTATTATTATTTCCTTTATTTCATTTATAAACATATTATTTACATTTATAAATATTTTTATTAAAAAAATATTATAAATATTATTATCGAAAAATAAAATAATAAATCTTGGAATTGTTGCAGGTGCTATGTATGATACTATCAAAATTTTGATACTAATTAAATTATTCGGTTCTGTAATAGTAACACTTTATTTGTCCTGAGTTTCATGTTAATTATTGTTTAACTATTGTGTCTGTTTTGCAGACTAAAAATCAAATGAGATTTGTCGCTGACTGCACGATAATCTTTTAAATTACTTTTTAATAAACTTGAATAACAACCTCAGCCGAGTTTCAAATCATAACATATCTTAAGGTCAGACTATAGAATAACGCTGGGCTTCATCCACTTCCAGACCAATTTGAGCCGTATTTAGATCGTAGTCAAGTCGACTTTTGATTGTTTCGTAATTTGTCGCTACGCCGCCACTACAATAGTCTGCGCTTTCTTTGCTAAGCCGACGTTTGCACGGACGTAAAAATATCGCGGCGATTTTTTTTCGCGCGCGATTTTCAACACTTTGCTTAGCGCCGAGAGTTAGAAATCCAACAGTGTGTTTTTTCGACGCGCTGGGATGCACTCCGTTGTTGTTAGGTTGGATTCTCAATGCTCGGCTCAACACTGAGAGTTGAAATTACAGTGCGCGATAAAATACCGTCGCGATATTTTTACGTCCGTGCGTACGTCGGCTTACACTTTCACAATCGCCGTGAGCCGTCTACGGTACAATGGACTGGGATATGGTTAAACTCTTTCGTCTCATTACAAAACGAGTTCTAACTTTAATCCAAGCCCAAGCCTTTAGCCAGTTATTGTATTTTGAACTTAATTCCAATAAACGTAAAGTTCTTAATACAAAATTAACAACTTAGACTCGTGTATAACGTCAGTTTTTGTAATAAGAACTTTAACACTGTCGGACTAAAGGTCGAAATTCAAAAATGGTTAGATGCTTTCAACCTGGGTCTAAAGATAAACCTTGTTTTGTAATAAGGCTGCTTGAGTTTCGAGAGATATCTGTAAAGGTTTCATTGAGGTTTACTTTTCCTCAATACGACCATAGAAATAATATGTACTTACTATACAAGATGTAATTTAAATAACGCACAAACTCATAATCATTATGAACAACTTTTACTATGGGGCCAAACCAAAAATCGCTCCAAAACATAAATATAGATTAATGTTCAGAAACTCGTCAAAATGTAGGGAACAGCAGATGTTTTTGAACAGCTGTTTCGTAGTAAAAGTAAAAGTTTTTTGTTAATGATGAGTAGGTACAATGACCTCTTAAAAGTTTGTGCGTTATTTAAGTGGCAATATTTTAAGGGGTCATTGTACTCATCATTATGAACAACTTTTGCTATGGGACCAAATCTGAAATCGCGAAAAAAAAATCTGCTGTTCAGTGCATTTATGTTCGCATAATTCGTCAAAATGTAGGGAAACAGCAGATTTTTGTTTTCGCGAGTTCAGGTTTGGTCCCATAGTAAAAGTTGTTCATAATGACAAGTACCCCTTAAAATATTGCCACTATTTACACTTTACAGCCTGTATATACTATAAGCAATACATAATTGTTTCTTTTTCTATGATTCTGCTTATGTTTGTTGTTAAATTAATACCAATTTTATTGAACAGAAAACAGATCCGAGCTGGCCACAGATAGTGCGAGTATCTCCCCTCCTCAACTGGAACTACCATCAGATATGGAGTTATACCCTGCAGAGAAGAGTTCCTTATTGCAGCTTATATGATATAGGGTGAGTTAAAAACTCTTGCAAGTTATAACCAATGATGATAAAATATCTCGGTCATAATTTCGAACAAGCAATTTTGGGACAACCACAATAAAAATAGCCTATATATTTTCTACTGACAAAATCGGTGACAAGTCGGTGTTTTTATTTATTTATTTAACATCTGGAAAACCAACAGCTTAACTTATAAACAATAAACATACAGAAATAAGAAACATGAAGCCAATTACAGGTTTTCACGGCTAGCTATACAGTAATTATAATAAGAGATCTTACACACGACAAGACATCAAGAAAAGATGAGCACCAATCGTCAAATCGGCACCGCCAAACATAAGGAATAGATTACAAAAAAATTAAATAAAATAAGAAACATAACTATTATTAACACTAAGAATTAATTTTGAAAAATTCCAAAATTTGGTTTTGTATTTTCGTTTTTTGCCACCGACTTCCGAAATTAAACTTACTTTTCACTTTGTAGTGTTTTGTTTTGGAAGACGGTTGTTTTTTATTTCTGTAAGTTTTTTTTTTCACTGTTTAGTTGTGGCAATACCCCACATAAATTCGAATACCCACTACCTGCAAAAGAAAAGAGAACAACATTGACATAAAAAGTAGGAAAAAAATACGTATTATTGAAGCTAACTAAAAACTACCCAAGCGAAGTTAATAAATTTTACATGGGACCAACTTCGAAGTATAACCCTCCCGAATAAAACAAGAATCTATAAAATCGGACAACTCTGTAAAAAGTTATGCATGGTCATACATAAAAAAAAAAAATACGTATTGACTTGAGAACCTCCTCCTTTTTTTTTTCGTCGGTTACAAAAGTTTCTAATCCCACTTAAATTTACAGGTACACGTCTATAGGCAGTGTACAAAACACATGGCCGAACCCCGCACTAGCAACCAAAAACAGTTTCGGTTGCATCTCGTACTTACCCGCGTGGCACCTAGCCGATGCATCGCTAGAACGGGCGGGTCGCGGCACCGCGCCTAAGATACCCGTCAATGGACACGGAACCTACAATACGATCAACGGCCACAGCACTGAAAACAATCATATAGGCAACAGCGATCATGTACATCCGTCTTGTGTGTAATTTATGCAATGGGCAAACGGTAAACTTTTACTGATTGTATGTGGATGTAAGTTATACCTACTACATTCTGAGAAAAACTGCATTGTGACGTCAGGCTCTGATACTTGGGGGGGGGGGTGCTTTCCCTAAAACTGTAAATTAGACATACCTACTTAAACATAGTTTTATAAACCGTATTTTTAGGTACAGTATATTACTCAGTAGTCATCCTCGAAAATTGGGGCACATGAGAAAACCCGTCTCCATCAGAGAGAAAAATTTGCCCCCTCTTGAGCAAAAACCTAGATCGCTCCTGTGTGACGTGTTACCTAGGTAAGAACTCACTCACTTAGGCGCTATATGCTATCAGCCTTGCTGATTATAATCTTTTCATATCTTGATGGAAAGATAAGCCAATCAGCAAAGCGGATGCATATTCGTCATTTTCTTTTCTGATCTCATATGCTCTATCATGATTATGTCTAGGGATGCATTGATACGCATTTTTGTCGACACGATACCGATATTCTTACAAAAATATCGGCGATACCGGTGCCAATACGCTTATTGAATTTAAATGAAGGTAAAATAAATAAAACGCAAGTTGGGTAATTTTTTTTTAAATTAATATAATTAAATACAGACTTAGAATGAGATTATTAGTTATAAAAATTAATAATTAGGGTTAATATTTTAGTAATTAAAATTAACATTAAGAAGATTTTCTTTAAAAAAACAAAGTATTCAAGTTTTGTGGAGATAGGCGATTTCGCCTTTTGAATGAGCCCTGCGGTGCAAACACATTGGACAGAACTCATTTGGAAACTAAAGTATTTCTGCGCTATTTTTTTTAAATTTGGGTATAAGACGACATTGTTCGTTCCTCGTTTCCAACGAAATAGACGAAACAGGACGCGCATTTACATTAGTTTTGAAGTGCGTTTGAAAAGTATCGTTGTACCGGCAATAAAAAAATCGCTAATGCCGATATATCGGTAAACCCGAAGTATCGCCGATATATCGGCATCGGTATCGGTATCGGATGCAGCCCTAATTATGACTTATTCTTACAACACTTTTTAATTGCCATGACAGCTCATTACCGTTCACTGATGAACATAGGCATCCCAATGACTCGAATTTTGGTCGCATATTATTTGTTGGTCATCACAAGGTACACACGGCTACACATCAAGCTATACATTTCCAGTTTATACTGACCTCTCATTGTAAGGAAATCCTTTACAATGCGACATCAGCTTATACTGGAAATGTATAGCTTGATCAGTAGCCGTGCGTACAAGCCAATACTTTCAAAAAAAAAAAATACAGTAACAAAATGATACGTACCTACTTCTAACTAGCCTATACACGTAGTCTCAATGCAGGACAAAACCCAGGGAGGCTCCCTTTTTCAAACAATTCTCTTTTCTGCTTATAGCCGCCAAGTACTTAAAATAAAAACCTACATGACAATCAGTAGTTGATTACTTTGCTCAATGCAAACGCGTCCTTAGTCCGAATTAAATCTCTAGTAATATTTAATAATAATTATATTTTATCGGGCAGTAAAAGACCCGATAGTTACAATTACATAATTACATTAACTCTTAAAATGTCGATTGCACACCATGTGTACAGATAACAATAGAATTTCAATTGTGTCTGCTAATTAGCGCGCGACGGGTTAATAACAATATTGAACTTGTTAACTTATCAAAAAATATTATGTATAAAATATCTTAATTACGAGATTAAAATATATAAACAATATCTTCAAATAAACAGGGTGGCAGGGACATCGATGCACAACTTGTTGTCATGGATTCAGTACATGATTCTGGACCCCCATATTATTATGTTGACATTTTTCATCGGTCCCTTTAACCGCCCGACATCATATCTGTTGTCGTGCCTTTTTAGCGCCCGGCACAGTGAATCGAAAAATGTTTTTGGTAGAATACAGCGTAATTAAATTTTAAAAAAGCAGATTAAACGAGCCAGGGTCAGGGACCAGGGTCGTAAATATACGACTCTGGCGAAATGAACACGAAAATATTTGTCGGATTAATCCGACGTAAGCGGTTAAAGACGCTGTTACAAATGGGTAGTCAAATCATTACTTTTTTACACAAAAGAATGTTTATTAAATAAAATTCTTTGCATTCTTAAAATGTTTTTGCCCGAATTGTTGACAGATTTGCATGGTACGATTCTGAACTATAAATATAATTTTAGATAAGTTGTAAATGTACCGAAGTAAACATTTTTATTCCGGTACATTTATTGAGAAAATGTATCTATCTAAAATTATATTTATAGTTCAGAATCGTACCATGCACATCTATCAATAATTTGGGCAAAAAACATTTTAAGAATACAAAGCATTTTATTTAATAAACATACTTTTGTGTAAAAAAGTACCTAATGTTTTGACTACCCATTTGTAACAGCGTCCTAAAAGGGTTAAAAGAAAGCTGTTTCCTACAATATGGTACAGCAAATTTTGTATATAATAACCGACGAAAAATTTCAATGCAGGGGAGTCCAGAATCATGTACTGAACCCATAGTAACAGTAGTGTTACAGTAATCTCTATGTAAGTATGGTTTGATATTATTATTTTTCTTTTATGCTAAATGTGTTGTCTGAACATTGTATTGTGTAAAAGAAATAGCAATTTGATAAGAATTTAAGGCGAGTATAGTCGAGAAATGGTCGTTTTTGAGAGCCTAATGCTTTTAAATGAGCCTACAGAAAATTCCAGAAAACATTATAAAACTTTGATATTATACTTCAATGTGAGCATTTGAAAATTTTAAACAACCTTAAATCATCATCATCATCTGCTTCGCCTTTTCCCAACTATGTCAGGGTCGACTTCCAGTCTAACCGGATGCAGCTGAATACCAGTATTTTACATGGAGCAACTGCCTATCTGACCTCCACAACCCAGTTACTGGGTAAAACGATACCCCTTGGCAAGACTGATTGTCCGACTTTCAGGCTTCCGACGAACCGTAACGACTTTTAAAGATCAACAAATGACAACCGGGACCGACGGCTTAACGTGCTTTCCGAGGCACGGACAATGCAATAAGCAGCCTTAAATACCATGCAATTTTTTTTTATTGAAATAAGGTTGTTTTCAACTTTAAATTCGCTACTGCTTCTAAACTACAAGTGATATCTTCACGGCTTGACGACGATAATATTGGTAAATCACTTACCTTACAACTGCATTATTTATTTTAAAATAATAATTATTTTTTACAAAACGCAACTTCAACAGCGGAAATCTAGAAATATTCGCCGTGCACGACTGTATAGGATTACGGGTGGACAACTATACTCACCTTAAAATGTTTGCATCAAAATTAAAGAGACTCATTCCACAAGAATTGCGTCGCATTTGAAATTCTCTAATGCTGGGTACACGTACAGTACGACAGCGTTCAAAGGTTCCATCGTTTATTTTCGAAAAAAACCGAACTTTGCCGAATTAAATGTTAGAACTACAACCTTAAGAACTTACGTTACATTACATATGTTCACCGTATATTACAATTCAATTTTGCCGGTACGATACCGATACCGATATCGGTGGCTTAGTAGAAATAGAAAAAAACTTAAAAACTGCCTATCTGCCCTTGGTAAGGCTGGTTGTCAGACTTTCGGACTTTGACGACCCGTAGCGACTATCAAAGATCCAAGAATGACAGCCGGGACCAACGGCTTAACGTGCTTTTCGAAGCACGGATGCGTCTCGGTAAGCCTCTAGTCTCAGTAGTTCGGTTGTTCGGGACCGGTATTTTGTAGCAAAAATACTGGAAAGTAATAACTTATGCCACTTGTTAAACGTTTAGCAAGTGGCATAAGTGTTTACTTTCCAGTATTTTTACTGAACAAGTGATTAGAGGTCGGTTTGTAAAGATGGTCATTCATCCACGGACCGACAGCGGCAAGCGTAGCTTAACCTGATGGATCGACCCGTACGGCTGTTATTACTTAGCCACGAGCACCTCATTATGTGTACCCACCGTTAGAGCTTATATTGTTAACGTAGTTACTCTCGAAGCAAACTGCCTCGAAACAATACATACTTATTATTTTCAAATAAAAATGTACTTAATTGTGAACTTCTGCCACTTAATTTTCATGTCTTTTGTATAAATATCACATGTCGTTTATTCATAAGGTAATTTATTATAGTTGCCTACGTGTTCCTATATTGAATTTAGATAACTGTGATGTTAGTATAATTACGCTCTTTCCATAAATGCAAATTAAATAATAATTATGATGTACTTAAATTATTACTATCTATGCAGACAAGTTTTCAGGTTCAAAGACAGACGATATTTAAATTATAAGTTTTCTGCACGTAATAAATGCACTAAGTTGACCAAGAGCATATTTAATTTAATTTAATTGTTTAGCATTAGTTACTTTTAAAAATTTAAGCCCGCTTGCATCGCTTTGGTTTTCTAGGAAAGCGGTTCCGTCATATTATAACTGCCGCCATGAAAATCTGTAATTTTCACCAGTATTTAACATTAAGTCAAACCCCAAAGATTTAAATCGCTTTTGCCCTCACCGTAATTAGTCACCAGAAAATGTGTCCATACTAAGTGTGAGCTCACACATTATAAATAGTGTTTCCATGACAATCAAGTGTAGTCACTGCGTCATTGTGTGACAGAGGTGTAAAAACGAATCGGAAATGAGACTACCTTTTGACGCGGTAGGGCGAATTGAACGTTTTAAATCTTTGCCACTACCATCATTTTCATGACAGCTGTCAATGCCGTTAGTGGCGGCTACCGCTGTCTGTGTCATCTCCAAACTATTTACAGAAACAAAGCGATGTTTTAAATACGTTTAGCGGGTAAACTTATTTATCAGTTTGTAGTACACACGGCTATAGATCAAGCTATAACTTCCAGTATAAGCTGATCTCGCATTGTATAGGATTTCCTTACAATGAGAGGTCAGTGTAAACTGGAAATGAATAGCTTGATGTGTAACCGTGTGTACAAGCGGGCCTTAGTGTTCAGACTTTTATTTAACACTGTTTAAGTGCAAATCCAGATAAGGCATGTACGCAACAAGGAGCACCGATAATCAAACGCACGTACCATCGCGGACCACTATTATGGTGAACCACTTTTCGACCTTATTGCCAAGGTTGAAAAGTGGTTCACCGCAAATTCCGCGATGGTACATACAGTCAAGGAATGAAAATGTCAGCACCTTGGTTCATATTTACTTGCACCTTGATAATTTTCCGATTACGTATTGTCAATATTTTGAATGAAAATAACAGTTCGAAAATGTGACATGCGCCCGCTATGTGGGAAAGGAATGTTTGAAGATTGTGGGAAAGGAATGTTTGAAGCACAACAACACAACAACATAACAACATTAACATACACAACAACAACACAAACAACACACACATAACATTAACATTAACACACTTAACATTTTTGTTTCTCTACCTTATGTGGGCGAAGTCACAGTATAATAATAATACAGTAGTTTATCTTCATAGAAAACGGCGAATCGACGCGCTCAGTGTCAGTTACGCAACAGTTCGAGCGCGCGTCAGTTACGCACGGACGGACACGTGTTTATCTACCGAGCGGCCGTAGGTAATTAATTCAAGGCTACCACCAGATAAACCACTGTAGCTTTATTACTCTGTGGCGGAATATTCGGGATCCTAGTAACACAGCTGCGCGCTAAATTGCCTTATAAGCACTATAAATTATGATTAATTCAAAATGTGATGGTGGCTCACTATTTATTGTAAATATTTTTAAGTATTTATTAAATTGTATCGTCTTATTTAATTTTCGATAACTATATTTATGTGACTTTAAAATTCATTCGCAGATTTGTAATTTCAAACCCAATGTAATTTCTTTGAAACCCCGGACTAATCATAAAATGTAATACATAATTTATACCACAAGAGACTTCAACTTGATAGCTTTAATATTTTGTGACAAGTATTTAATACTATTGTGAAGCACATTTGTATTTTTTGTTTATTTATTTTCGTAAAAAATTTGTAAATTGATTCTCGCAATATTATTTTTCTTTGCAATATTATGGCACGGTTGTGTTAGCAGTTTAATTCATTATACTTTTGTTTGAATAAAAACACGTTATTTAGAAAGAAAATATTTTATTTTATTTTTTTTTCACATTTTAAAACATTTTTTAATAAAGTACACTTACCTATATTTACAGTTATTGTCTTAACTAAGTTAATAATTATGTGTTATTACCGCTGTTATTAGGTTTCACGTGTTTCCTGATAAACTCTTGGAACATCGCCACATCAGCTGGTTTGTCGTCTGAAACGATACATATAATATTTTATTCCTGAACAAATGAATCCTGTTGGTTGTTGGTCTGATGTTGGTCTTGGAGACGGCAAACCCAAACTAACGCTTCTTTGGTGCTTTTAGAAAATGTCCTCGACCTTGTCGCATCGACACAAAACAAAATCGTCATATTTTACAAGGTAAACGCAAAGCGGCTAGAAAGTTTGAAGCTATAACTATCCGGCGTGTGACTGACACAGGCATGGCCACCATCAGGGATTTTAATTTTAATAACGCAAAAAATTAGTCGAAATTTGTCGCCAAATATCTGAATTTGTCGGTCACTGGTTCAAAAGATATAATAAGGGTTTATAGGTGGCCGATCTGGAGAGCATCTCCCCAGCTTGGCCACATTTATATCTTAAAAACTAGGTCACCTAGCGAAGATCTGTTTTAGAGCTAGATCTAAGAGTTTACGATACTCTTTGATTATACTATACTAAAAAAGCTCTTGAACTATACTTAAAAATTTAACTCATTTCTAAACTAAGACCCGACTAAATCTGTGACTTGGTGAAAAATTGCGACTAAATTTGGGAGAAAACAAATCTTCGCTAGGTGCCCTAGTTTTTGAGATAAAAAATGAGGCCAAGCTGCGACCACCTATAAATCCTTATATCTTTTGAACCAGTGGCCGACAAATTCAAATATTTGGCGACAATTTTTTTATTATCAAAATTAAAATCCCTGACTGTGGCCATGCCAGTGTTAGTCACACCTATCCGGCTCGAAGGACCAATTTATAAATCAGGTTGGATTAAATGGTAAATGCTAAAACGCAACTTAGATTATAGTGTTAGTGAACTCAGGTCAGTAAACTCGCGAGTTTCTTACCGGTTCTTCTCCATAGAAAACAACAGAATGTAACATGAAATATTTTTAATTAAATTTAATCATGTACAATGCTGCAAGGTTCTTTTGGTGCGTGACCAAAATCGATACTAACGCCGCCATCTTGTTTTGTAAACACAATTTCACAAAACCAACAACTTTCCAATGTCATTCAGGCGCCAGAAGATCCTTGTAGCACTCTAGGTACAGTATCGACATACCCGTCTCCGGCTGATTCTCCGTGCCCTCCTCGTCGCTAGAGCTTTCGTTGGCAGGATGTTTGAGGTACATGTCACTGATCTCGCGACCTCCCGACACCTCTTCAATGAGCTTCTTTTTGTCTATCACTGTATCATCTGGACCTGGTAACAGAGATTATAATGTTTGAAGTTGATGGTCTTACAAAAAGAAGAATTATTTTTTTATTTATTTACACTGCTGCCTCGTTTTTTCTAGCGGTCACAAGCGCTACTGCTGAGGAGGTCTTGGGTTCGATTCCCGGGTCGGGCAGCGTTATTGGGTTTTCCATCGGGAATTTCTCAATAGCAACCCAGAGTCTGGATTCGTACCCGGTTGATGTAAGTAGGCTCGCCCCTTTAAAACATAACTGGCGAGATGTGGGTGTACACACGGCTACACATCAAGCTATACATTTCCAGTTTACACTGACCTCTCATTGTAAGGAAATCCTATACCATGCGAGATCAGCTTATACGGAACTGTATAGCTTGATCTGTAGCCATGCGTACTATAAATACGCCTCTGCCTTACCCTTCGGAGAATACACGCGTAATGTTCACTAAATCTAGTGAGTAATTAATCTACCTACTAAGTCTGAAATAAACATAATATTTTCGACTTAATAACACTGGTCATTAAGTATTATGAAACAAACCTTTGTTTTTTAATTCTTCTGCACTTCGTTTCTCCTCTTCTAATTTTTCAGCGCGCATCTTCAGCCAGTCTGCTTTGTATTCTCTAAAAGAACAAAAGGTAATCCATTACTTTATTTATCTAAATGAAACTATTGTGAGGAATGATGATTAACGTGTGGCGACAGCCAGCGTGCGTGTATGACCAGACTTATGAACGTAAACGAAGCAATAGGAGTATGTAAGGATCATAGCAAGTGGTGTTCTGTAGCTCCTGGCTTCCCCATTGGGAAAAAGGCATGAGTTTATGTATGTTTGTATTATCGTATCAATCAATCTGCGTAGCCTTTTCCAAACTATGTTGGGGTCGGCTTCCAATCTAACCGGATGCAGCTGAATACCAGTATTTTACATGGAGCGACTGCCTATCTGCCCCTTGGTATGCTTCTGACGACCCGTAACGGCTGTCAATGCCCCACGAATGACAGCCGGGACCAACGGCTTAACGTGCTTTCCGAGGCACGGAGGAGTCTCAGTATGTAAAGATGATCACCCATCCACGGACCAACCCCGGCAAGCGTAGCTTAACCTGTTGGATCGACCCGTGCGGCTGTTATTACTTAGCCACGAGCTCCTCATCAGCTCCGTATGTTTGTATTATTGTATGAACCTACTTTTCGTATTCTTCTGCAGCGTCATCAACCAACTTGAAGAATTCATCTAAACCCTGAAAGACAACAAAAATTAAATCAATTCACGAAAATAAAATAATTCCTCTAAGGAAGGAAAATCATACAACATTTCCTTTAATTGACTACTCTATACCAAGGTTATTTCTACTTTATACTAATATAGGAATCATTCACAGTAATCAATCTTCTTGGTTAGGTAAAAGAAAAAGCAAAAACAAAGTAAATAAGTTGATTGCCTAGCGCTTTAGTGTTAGTTTCTATACAGGATGAAATTGAATTCATGAGCATCCTTTTAAGGGGTCATTGTACTCATCATTATGGACAACTTTTATTAAGGGACCAAACCGGAAATCGAGAAAAAAATATTTGCTGTGCCCTACATTTTCACGAACTATGCGAACATAAATGTAGGGAACAGATATTTTTTTTTGCGATTTCAGGTTTGGTTCCATAGTAAAAGTTATTCATAATCATGAGTAGGTCAGAGGCCAGCACATCAAGCTACCCCAATCTGTCAAATTTCTTTGATGGATTTTCAACTTTACAACAAAGGAATAAGGTTCATATTCAATTGGGAAAATTTGTCAGATTGGGTTAGCTTGATGTGTTGGCCTCTAATCAAGGATACCCATCAATTCAACTTCATCCTGTACTGGTAGGTATTTTTAGTTTTAGCTTTGATGTTCTCATTTTCTTTTTTGTGGGCAGTGAAGTGAAGACTTGTAACTGCCTGACAGATTTTTATTCTGTTTTGTTTAGCGTAGTCTTCCAAAAATTAATACTAACATCACCAGTGTGTGCACTAACACCGCAGCACCGTAAATCCGAGTAGAACGTGTCAAGTGCGAGCGCCATGGACCGCGTCAGGTTCCCAATGTACGTGTTCCCGCCTTCCGTCTCGCCCTCGCCCTCGGCATCAAGCGCCTCTTGGAACGCTTCAAAGTCTCGCATCCATTCCACGGCGTACGCGTTGTCTACTACGTCTGTCTGAGGAATAATTTATTGTTTATTTTTGAGGCAATTGGCTCGCCCTCTATTATAAGGAACTTAAAATTACTGGCGAAATGTGGGTGTACGTGTGTGGTACACACGGCTCAAGCTATACTTTGATTACAATGAGAGGTCAGCTTATACTGGAAATGTATAGCTTGATATGTAGCCGTGTGTACTCGTATCTCTGCCTGTAGTGCACAGTGTTCCATGTTGTTTCTAAAGCTTTTCTTAAGCAACTTAACTAACATACCCAGGCTGCGCGAGTAAGTAAGTATTGACATTTCTTAAAGGATTACTTTAGAAATGTCAATACTTTGATATGGTTTTGATGTCAAACAAGAACAACAATCAATCAATCTGCCTAGCCTTTTCCCAACTGCGTTGGAGTCAGCTTCCAGTCTAACCGGATGCAGCTGAATACCAGTATTTTACATGAAGCGACTGCCTATCTGACCTCCAAAACCCAGTAACTGGGTAATATGATACCCCTTAGTAAGACTGGTTGTCAGACTTTTGGGTTTCTGACGACCCATAACGACTGTCCACGAATGACAGCCGGGACCAATGCTTAACCGAGGCACGGAGGAGTCTCGGTATGTAAAGATTGTCACCCATCCTCGAACCAACCCCGGCAAGCGTAGCTTAACGTGACGGTTCGACCCGTGCAGCTGTTATTACTTAGCTACGAGCTGCTCTATAAGTAGAGCGGCTCGTAGCTAAGTAATAACAGCCGCACGGGCCACAAGCTCAACACAATGACAACAAAACAACTGGAGATTAATAGATATCCGTGGGTGTGTCCGTGGCATCTCACAGGTTCTATCAGAATACCAGCGTTGCGGTATTTATTTTTTAAATATCGCAACTTTATGCTGAGATAGGAGCCTTTTAGCCTCGCTCAGGTCTTTTTTAGTATTTTTTTTTGTTTTTGAAGCGTGTCCCAAATAAAATAGTTTTCTTTCTTTCTTTCAAATTCAAAAAATACTTCACTCACCTTATTCATAACAACTATGAAAGGCAACCTTGTTTTGTACAATATTGAGCATGCATACAGCATATTGGACATAAACGTGACGGGCGACACACTGCGGACTGTGTCCATTACATATACAACTATGGTAGGACATGTTGATGCCAATGCTTCTGTTACTATTGTACCTGAAGCCGACCAGGTGAACACTTCTATTTGACCTGAAAATAAATTTAAATATTCAGTAACACTTTTAAATAAATAAATTATTAATTTAAAGAGTTATGAAAAAATCCACAATATTTATGTAACATTTGTTTGATACTCTGCCAAAGCACAGTTGTAACTCAGACAGACCAAATAAAATGTCAAACAACACAAGATATTATTAATGTTAACATCATAGTAAATGTTTTTTCTTTCTTTCTTATTATAAAAAATAGATAGGTACTTAAATAAAAAAACAAAAATCTTTTATTTCGGACCCATAGGTATAGTCCATATTTTTAGTACGAGTATACACACAACTTAGAAACTAATGTTAGTACCTACATCTAACAGAAAAACAACACAAACTAATCATTACTACACCACAGTGTCATGTTATATCCAATGTCCCAGTATGGGGCAAACAATACAAAACATTGGTATGGATAAAACATTATGATAAGAATAAAAATATTAGTACCTGGTGTATCAATAATACAGTACTTATGTTTCTTTCCTGCCTTCTCTATCAAATCCACAACTTGTCCGAACTTTGTGGAGAATAAATTCAGAGCTGTCACAATACCACCATTGGGACCCAGCCCGTATTGTTTCATGACCTCTTTGTAGTTTACAGTGTCTCTTATATCTGAAAATGATTATACTAGATAACATTACAAGCCAAACAATTGAAAATCCTTGTATTTATACATCAGATTTATGATGAAGGACTATGTAAGGATCAAGGAGTATGTATGCAAGTGGTGTTCTGTAGTTTCTGCCTGGGCATGGGATGAAGGCATGAGTAGTCAACGAATTTATTAGAGGTTGTTGCAGTATGTTTTTATTGCTTATATTTAACTGGTTGACCCATTAGACTTTGCCCTGTCAAAATTTCAATTTCCATTTCTTTGCTGTTTCTTTGGGTTTTTCCTAATTTTCTTTTTCCCTAAACCACTCCGTCAATAAAAAAAAAATTCAAATCAGTCGCGCCGTTTTCAGTTTTTGCCAGACTAATGCACGGCAATTGAATTTTATATACAATATAAGATAGACAGATTAATACTCGGTCAGTGGGTCGTCTTAGGGACCTCATAAAATAAATATTCTAGCTTTCAAGAGCTTTATTGGATTGTTAATGCATGTTGAATGCTTACCAATGTTAGCAGGATAAGGAACTTCCCTACACGCCGGATCCAAGTTAATCAAGTAAGGTCTAGAGCCATCCACGACCTTATTGGAGAGCCGTCGAGTAAAAGAAGTCTTGCCAGCACCAGCCATGCCTAATTAAATACCAAATATTTAGTAATAAAGCCTGTTAAAATGCAAGACAACAATATGAGACAATCCTAACCTAAAATGATCAAACATATCGGCTTCTTTGAGTCTTCTTCCATTGCTTCAGGCTTAGATTCACTTGTAGACATTTTTATGTTTTGTTGTAAGGTTTACTATTTACTTCTAAATGTTATCTCTAGATTTCCAGTAATTATTAATTTCTGTTTACGAAAAACTATGGAATGTTCTTTCTCTTTCTTCTTGAATGAAATTGACAACTGACTCTGACACTTGACGTTGACACTTGAATTTGACAGGCACAGATTATATGAGGACCAGCCACTGACTAAAAAATCTGCCTAGCCTTTTCCCAACTATGTTGGGGTCGGCTTTCAGTCTAACCGGATGCAGCTGAATGCCAGTATTTTACATGGAGCGACTGCTTATCTGACCTCCACAACCCAGTAACTGGGTAATACGATATCCCTTGGTAAGACTGGTTGTCAGACTTTCGGGCTTCTGACGACCCGTTACGACTGTCAAAGATCCACGAATGACAGCCGGGACCAAGGGCTTAACGTGCTTTCCGAAGCACGGAGGAGTCTTGGTATGTAAAGCTGGTCACCCATTTACGGATAACCCCGACAAGCGTAGCTTAACCTATGCGGCTGTTAGTACTTAGCCACAAGCTCCTCTATCAGCCACTGACTAATAGATGATTTATTTTGTCTCCAAACAATCTCATGCAGTCGGAGGTGATAAAGGTTTTTATTTTTTTAAAAACATACATCTTGATACCCCACTCGAAAGTTTAGTTTTTTTGTTTAACATACATTTTGGCGCCAAAAATCCGCCATCTTTTTTTTTATAATTTTAATATACCTAGAATGTAACGATATAACATTCATCAAAATCATCCCCTTTTCAAGCCAATAAAACTTTTTGTATTTTTTTTTTTTTTTTTTTTGTATTTAGGATACCCCTTTACACCCGCGCTAATACGAGCGTGAGTTTTACTTTTAAAAAATTCTGGCGCCAAATCGTTCACTTTTTGCGAACGCAACCGGCATCGATCGACCGTGCGGGTGTCTCGCATACGCTAACAAAATCGTGGGGCCAGGGCCAGAGGCATGAAACTACTATACATATTTCGAACTCCAAAAAAACTTGACAAAAGCGCCCTCTTGTGCTGGTGGAAGTCAATTTCCCCCAAAATTTACAAAATTAGTCGCTAGATGGCAGCTGTAGAAGAACATAGGTAACATACTAATTAAATTCTACAAATAGAAATAATAAATGTGATGAATATACTACAAATTTATGATATTTTGTTAATTATTAGTTGTGTCGATTTGTGTTGTGTCGAAAGTAGTATAGCCTACTTAAGAGTGCCATCTATCGGATTCGTATGGAAGCTAGCATGCTCCTTAACGCCATCTCTGGGACGTGGGGAGAAATTAGTATCGTCCTTGGACGCAGAGTGGCATATCTATACCATTATTATACTGCATAATCTATGGCCAGGGCGGGCGATCAGTGTCCTGTGAGCCTTGATGAAAGATGGCGGCGTTTTTTGATCCTCGCAGCGTCACGGGTAAGTACTTGTTGCTCGTATTATTTGTTTAGTAATGTATAGTGTTTCTATGTAAATTACAAGTTAAAAGAACATTAAATAAGTGAGTTGTTTTAGTTTTATGGATTTCATTGTAATTTTGACACAATTTAGTCGTAAAATTTGACTGCTACGATCGTATGGCTTCGGTTGTGCGTGCGAGAAATAAATTCAAAACAAGTCAACCGTTATTTGTTTATTTTTGACTGAATTTAAATAAAATTTATATGTTTTATTATGTTTTTAGGTCGGGATTTAAATGACGATCAAGTTTTGCAAATCTTGGGCGATGGAAACCTTTCCGAAATAGAGGATTTTGATGAAGATGATGATGATTTTCAACCAAATGTCCTGGTAGACCTAAATTTTGACGATATGATATCTGGCATAGAAACCGAAGAAGAACCTGAGCTGGATCCTGAGCCAAACACTCGCCCTGACACTCTCGCACCTTCAACGCCGTTTCAAGTTGAACGTCGCCAAAGAACTACGCGTCTAGCTCCTCGCAAGCGGGTCTGGAAACAGGTACCTTTCCAAGATTCATCTCATGACTATCCTTCGCTGCCAGTATCTACTGTATCCCTTCCCTCCGGACCTCGACAACGAGCACACGTGTATCAACTCTGTACCATTTTTTATTTAACTTTAAATATAAATTTTTAACGCATAAAAATCAAAGAAAAAAAATAGGAGTGCATAAATTCATAGAAGCTTCAAGTTACTCACCGAGTGTTAAGCTGCCATCTTCGAAACGCGCCGCTGATCCCCCTTGCGCACGAGTACTTAGCAGCCATTGGAAGACTGACGGCCCCACCCAGCGCTCGGCCCACCAGTGAGGAAAAAAGGTACACGCCCCAACTTTGGTCATTGGCAAAAGCCCCGTCCGTGCAATAGACGTCGTCGCCAGCTTTCCTTCGCTCGCTGCGCGCCTGGTACTTTTTTTGTTGAAATATCATTTCCCTACCATAAGCGTTGGGTAGCAGTACCATACGTCATTACGCTAATTAAATAAATCTACACTACTGGGCTTAAGAACAAAACTCGACACGTAGTGCGTTGTCCTTTTGCTTTCTTGCGCCCTGGTACTTGCAGAGTAAAGAAACATGCCAATAAACAGATCTCCACCAAATACTCCTGCCCCGGTTTCGTCACTCGCAGCGCCCTCTACGAACACTTTGCATCATAGCTCCTCTGAACCGAACATAATCAACACTAACCAGTCAACCACGATTAAGTGCGAGTTTTCCAACGTTACTCTCCGTAACAAAAGCAAGTGTTCAGAGTCTAGGCGTGATCAGGATAGTCAACTAACAGTGTTCATGTCAGAAATTAAGAGCATGTTTCTTGAGTTCAAGGAAGAACAAAATAAGAAAATTGAGCAGTTATGTGTGTCTGTCGAGGAAATAAAAATCCAAAATTCTAGCATTCAGTCTACTGTAAATTCTTTGTCCCAAGACTATGACGACCTCAAAAATAAAATTCAACACCTTGAATCCCAGCTCCAGTCTGAACGGGAAAATAATTCCAAGTGCTTAAGAACTTTGGAGGATAGACTGGATTACCTGGAACGTGGTGCGAGATCATCATGCCTGGAAATAAGGAATATACCCGCGGCGAAGTCTGAAACCAAGGATACCTTATTAAAAACGATAACTCAGATTGGCTCCACCCTTAACGTACCCTTCCAGCCCCTTGAAGTAAAAGACATTTTCCGCATAGGTTCGACAAGTTCTCAAAACAGGACTATTATCGTAGATTTTACCTCAAATCTACTGAAAGAAAAAATTGTGCAAAGGTACAAGAACTTTAACAAGGGAAATAGCAAGTTATCTACTGAGCACTTGAAAATAGGTGGACCTGCACAGCCTGTGTTTCTGTCTGAAAATCTCTCACCTAAAATGAAACGCCTCTTCTTCCTGGCCCGTGACTTTGCGAGCACAAATGAGTTCCGGTATTGCTGGGTAAAAAATGGCAAAATATTTCTCCGTGAAAGAGATGGTGCCGAACATTTAATGATAAAAGACGTATCTGATCTGCCTACTCCGAAAGAGAAATGACTATATTATGTTAACCTCCCTGAATTTGTTAAATATTATTGTTATGCTGTCGGTTTGCTTAAATGGTTCCATGTTAGTGTGTATTCTCTTGCTTGCGTCGATGATGGCGTAAAATTGTTGTACTTTTTATTGATTTTTTATCTTATTGTTAGTATACTTCTTACATATAATTTTAAACACTCATTACATCACCTACACACACCTATTTACACCCATACCACTACATTTCGCAAAGGAAGAGCTTATCTTAAACCCAACCCTTTATTTCTGATCTTGATTGCTTTCGAGTCTCGACTGTTTAGCTGTCTAATGGTATCCACTGCATCACTAAAATTGTTCCCCGAAATATTAATGTTTTTGTTACAAATGTTAATTTTTGAAATCATCTATGAATGATACGGCACGAATTATCGATGATATTGAGGAGCTTTCAGTGTCAGCGTCTTATCAATGTTCCCCTGAACAGGTAGGCTTATATCTCCATGATATGACCCACAGCCTGAAGATATTTCACGTTAATATTAGAAGCATCGGCAGCATCTCAAACTTTAACAATCTTCTCATATTACTTCATCGGATAGGGACTCAATTTGACGTCATTGTGTTATCTGAATGCTGGTTACATAAATGTCCCCATCTTCCTATAATACCTGGCTATGCGTCCACTTCTTCTGATTACTCTAATCAAAACGATGGCGTTGTTGTTTATACGAAAGTGGACATAAAAATTACAGTTGAAAAGCCAACTCTGAATGATGCTAACTGTCTTGTCATTAAATTCTCCACAGATGTAGCTGTCGTCGCTATTTATAGATCTCCATCAAATAGGAATATACAAAATTTTATAACTAGTCTAGATTCTATCCTTTACTCCTTGAATACTTTTAAATCTATTATTTTAGTTGGAGACATTAATATAAACATTGCTCCGAGCTGTTTAGATGTAAACACTGACACTTACTTAAATGCTGTTGCATCTCATGGTATGTTACCAGCTCATGTTTTCCCTACACGGAACAGTAGTTGCCTTGACCACGTGATTATCAAATCAAATAAACCTTCCAAAACCTTAGTTCTTGATTCTTTATTCACCGACCATGCTCCGGTTATAGTTTTTGCTAATCTAAGATTAAATACCCCAAAATCACCCTCAAAATCTCGTCGTGTGGATATAGCTGCCTGTGTTGAGATGCTGAAACATACCGACTTCTCCTCAGTCATGTACTGTCGTGATACTGACATTGCAGCTTCTTCAATGATTAATCTTATTTCTTCAGCAGTTGATCAAAATACTCTCGTTTCAAATATGCCAAGCAAAAAACGAATTATGAAGCCGTGGATTACACCTGGGCTTCTTAGGTGTATGCGAAACCGGGACAGCTTGTTTCGTAAAACTAAAAGAGATTCTGCTAACGTTACCTTAAAAACGACTTATCTTCGGTACAGGAACTTTTGCAACAATTTATTGAAGAAAATAAAAAGGCAATACGAACAGAATGAATTCGAAAGACATCGTAAAAATCCTAGGGCTACTTGGAATCTAATTCGGTCTATCTCGAATCTCCAAAAAAATAAAACTACTGCCAGTGAGCTGCTGTCGATTACCTCACATCCATCCCAATCGGTTGACTCCATAAATGGTTACTTTGCTGACGTAGGACCTAATCTAGCATCTAAAATATTAAATTCCCCAAACTATATACTTCCTTCCGTAACCAACCCTTCCTTACTCAATGTCAGTGGCAATTCGATGGTTGTTCTGGACACCGATGACGAGGAAATTGAACGTCTCATCCTTGGACTGAAACTTAACTGTGCCGTGGGTTGGGATGGCATCCCTGCCAAACTGATTTATAGTGCAAGGCACATCCTTATCCCTGTTATTTGCCATGTTTTTAACCTTGTTTTATCAACAGGTATTTTCCCTCCAGTTTTTAAAAAAGCTGTCGTCCATCCTATCTACAAGAGCGGGGACAGAGGCAGTGTCAATAACTACAGACCCATTTCTGTATTATCTACTATTTCTAAGCTCCTAGAAAAAGTTATAAATAAACGTCTGCTGGACTACCTCAAGTCGAATAATGTACTTTCTGACAACCAGTATGGTTTTAGATCGGGTAGAGGTACTGAAGATGCGGTTTTGGAATTACTAGGTCAAGTAGCTAATAACCTAAACAATAAAGACAAGACTATAGGTATCTTTCTGGATCTCTCTAAAGCGTTTGACACCGTCTCTGTTCCCCTTTTGCTAGACAAGCTCGAAAGGATTGGTGTTAGAGGCCTGCCACTTGACCTATTCAAAAGTTACCTGACAGAACGTTCCCAGGTCGTCTTACTAGATGGTTACACCAGCGGGGAGGTGTCTCTAACTTATGGGGTTCCTCAAGGAAGCGTTCTTGGACCATCGTTATTCCTTGTTTACATTAACGAGCTCTGTAAGCTCAGCGCAGCTAACTCTAAGGTGATCACCTACGCTGATGACACAGTCATCCTGGTTCACGGTAGGGATTGGTCGGAGGCCCGTCTCTTTGCAGAATCAGCGTTGCAGAAAGTTATGAAATGGTTAACTCAAAATTTGCTCACCCTAAATCTTGATAAAACAAGGTTTATCGCATTTGGTCCAAAACAGGCATCACAACCTTCCCCAAACTACTGCTTGATAGCTCATGTGTGCGATTCTGGTCCGAATGTGGCATGTACCTGTGCCAGAGTTGTACGCACGGACTCTATTAAATATCTGGGAGTAGTAGTTGATAGCAAACTTTCATGGAGCGAGCAGGTCAGTTATCTGGTTTCTAGAGTGAGAAGATTGATTTCTGTTTTTAAAAACCTTAGAACTTCCGCAAATGTTTCTACCCTGAAAACAGTTTACTTTGCACTTGCTCACTCCGTTCTTACATATTGTATAACGGCTTGGGGTGGGGCTGGGAAGTGTCTTCTCCTTCGACTTGAGAGGGCACAGAGAGGGGTCCTTAAGGTTATGGCACATAAACCCATTCGTTTCCCGACTCACGATTTGTACTCGTTATGGAAGATACCTACTGTAAGGCAGTCTTTCATTCTATGCACAATGTTACGGAAACACTCGGAGTTGCCTTACGACCCTAACGCCACTATTGAGCGTAGACGTGGGTGTAGATCGGACAGAGTTTGTGGCATAGTGTCGGCGAAACTTGAAGTGGTCCGGCGGCAGTACGATTTCTTTAGTTTGAGGCTGTACAATAAGGTAAACAGTGTACTCCATGTTCATTCTCGTTCTTATAGGGACTGTAAAAAACTCACTGACGACTGGCTTCAAACCCTCACCTATGAAGACCTGGAGAGCTTGGTCAAACCCTGATTTGTTTCCAATATCGACCTCTTCCTTCCGAAATAGATTCATAACATATAAATTAAGACACACTCACGCACACACACACACACACATACTCACACACCTATGCAAACACCCACACGCACATAATACATTCGCTCGTACCTACACATAGTCACATTTTTAACCTATTATTCTAGTTTGTAATCTATCTCGTGTTTAGTATAAATTCTAGAACGCTATCGTCTTTTTCCTGAGGTGGGCGTTAATTCCTACGACACAGTATTTTACTAATGTAGGTATTATCGCACTAAATGTTTTTGTCATACTGTGTTTTCGTTCAATAAAGAATTTTATTATTTTATTATTATTATTATTATTATTACTGTTAGGACCCCTATGGAATATTTTTCTGACTACTTTGATAAAGATTTTATAGAAGAAATATCTAGGTGCACAAACTTGTATCATCTCAGAAAAACGGGCCGCGAGCTTAAAACTACTGCAGTCGATATAGCTAAAGTTCTTTCGATTCACATCATCATTGGATGTATTCGTATCCCAATGTACTGGAGAGCAGGATTGAGATTGGAGGTTATTAGCAAGCAAATGGCTCGTGACCAATTTTTAACTATTCGTAATGCACTGCACGTTGTGGACTCAGACGAAGCTCCGCCAAGTGAAAGGACCAATCCATTGTGGAAGGTACAGCCGATGATCAACAAAGTAAAAGCTATTTGCAACAAACTTGAAAGAGTCCCTGGGTTTTACTCGATTGACGAACAAATGGTGCCATTTACTGGCAGGTGCAGTCTTCGTCAAGTAGTTAGAAACAAGCCACGCCCCGTTGGACTTAAAAACTTTGTACTGACCACAAGTGAAGGCTTGATGCTTGACTTCGACATTTATCAAGGGGCTAAAACAATGTTTGGAGACTCGCCACTCGGGCTTGGGCCTTCTGTAGTTCTCCATTTGAGCAAGAGTGTTCCACCTGGAAGCTGTATTTACAATGACAGATATTTTACTACTGTCGCATTGATCGAAGAGATGCACAAGAGAAATCTTCACTGTACTGGAACGATAATGATCAATAGAATCCCTGACCGTGCAGCAATTAAATTTAAAACTGACGCTAGGATGACTCGAGGTGAAAGTCAAGCGTATGTCTGCAAACCAACGGTTATTGTTAAATGGAAGGATAATAAATCGGTTTTAATGGCGTCCAACTGCACCGGCTCTTCTACTACATCTGTAGTAAAACGATGGGATAAAAGCAGGAAGACTTACGTGGATGTTTCTGCTCCTAAAGTGATAGAGCGTTACAATCAGAACATGGGTGGAGTGGACGTACTGGACCAGCAGATGGAATACTATAGAACTTTTATTAAAACCAGAAAATGGACGCTGAAGGTACTCATACATTTTCTTGATTTGGCCATTGTAAACTCGTGGCGGCTATATCGCAATGATTGCCAAGCCAACAAATTAAGCAGGAAAGATATTTTGCCATTGTTAGATTTTCGTCTCAATATAGCTGACGGATTATCTTGTATTCCACCAGAAAGAACGTCGAATGTCAAGTGATACCGAAAATGATGCGGCAGATGAAAATGATTTTCCAATTAGACGACATTACAGACCGGCAAATAAACCCTCTGAGGCAAAAAGATATGATGGTTATGACCATTTTCCAGTGTTTGACGAAATTAAAGCCCCAAGGATGTGCCGGCATGAAGCTTGTAGCAGCCGCACGAAGATACGATGCGAAAAATGTGATACTTATTTATGTATCTCACGGGGAAAAGACTGTTTTAAATCATATCACCAAAAGCCATTAACTTTGTTAAGTTTTAGAATTTTTCTTGTTTTGTAGCAAATTATAAAGAAGAAAATTAGGCCTTTGTTACCAATGTTGATTTTTAAGAATTTAGGATTAGGCAGTAAGTTTTATAATGTGGACTGATACTATAATGACTGATTAAAGTACTAAGCTAGTAAACAAGTAAACATTAGTTTTATTTTCCATCCAACTATCAAGATAAACGTTCAATTTAAATTACCCTCACGAACGTGAGTAGTTAAGTTGTACCTGAAACTCACGATCGTGAGGGTTAACTCCTGGGTTACCTATAAACCTAAGATTTTTTCTAGAATTTTTTCTTAGCACCTAAGGCTATACAGAATGCTATAAAAAACATGACTTCCAGAATTTCGAAAAAAAAATCCATCGGGTGTAAAGGGATACAGGACACAATGGAACGGACATAAATACTTATGTAGGTACAGGTCAAAAAATTACCCTCCTTTTTTGGCTTCACCGCAGTCGGGTAAAAAAATGTTCTATGTTCTCCCCATGGTTCTCCCATACATTGACATACGTCACGGTCTATTATCCAACTGCAAAAAGATTGTAATCCCAAAAAAAATATTTTTAATATGTATTAAAATTACAAACTAGGTAACGATTTTCGGACTTTTTCCTTTACTCGTGCTGTGAGACCTTGCTTCTTGCCAAATTTCATGATTAAAGGTCAACGGGAAGATACCTACCCTATAAGTTTTGATTTACTTGTGAGTATCAAAATATGTCGCCGTATTTTTTTATTGCGTTCGACTTGGATGATGGCTTTTTTTAGGGCTCCAAGGGGCCATGAGACGAGATGGAGAGGAGAGGAAATGTGATTTAAACAACCAATACAATTTCGTTATTAACATATCTTGTCTCCACTCAGCTTCAGTGGATACCATTGAACGGAGATGTAGGTATCAGATTTGTAGGATGTCGCGATTGAAGTGGAGATGTGATCTGTGCCTCGCCGAGATTGAGCTGGGGGCGGCGGTACAAAGCGGAGATTTGAGCTGTTCCTCGCAAGCTGGCGACGGCGCGCAGCGGAGACGGAAAGAGATGTGAGCGCCTACAGTGAGCGGCGTCACTGTTTTCCCCCGCGTCGCACAACCCAGCCAGCTCAGTTCCGCTCTAGCTAGCACACATCTCCGCTCCAGTCTAGCCAGTACCTACGCATCTCTGCACAGCTTCGGTGGATACACCCTAGCTGAAAAACATCTCTTCTCGTCTCCGCTTCAGACATCTCCGCACATCGCCGCTTTGGTGGAGTCCGGGCCTTACCTACCCGAGTTTCCTACAAAAAAGTTTATTTTTGTAACTTAATTGCGAGCACTCTTCCTATAAGTGCGCTTGTTCCTCTTCATACATCCAAATATAGGTACCTACTACGTCTACTGACCGTTCCACGATGACCGTCGTATGGTACTTAGTGTTGGAGTTTGCAGCCGAAGGAGAGCTGTACCTATAAGCACCGCACTACCTAACTCACCAAACGGACGCTTCCCAGAACCCAAAGCTGCTAGATACATCTACCAGGAGCAATCGAGCAATCTTAAAACATGTTGCGGGACAGTAGGTAGGTAACTACTTACTGCCTTTTTAAAATTAAGCGATCTGACATGACAGTAAAATTGCCCCATACAAGTTATGACCACTGCAATGGTCAGAGTATACGAAACACATCTTCTTCGGCGCTTCGGGAAGTACAGCCTCTTCGCCCTTGCATAATAAGGCGCACGCACCATGTGAACCATAGCGGCCGAGGCTGGACGCCGAAGGCGACCATAAGCCGAGGCCAAACTAGTCTATGCCTAAGGTATTTAGGCCAAACTAAATTGTCCTGGGCTAAACTAGTATAACCGGACACGCGTAGGACAAACTAGTTTGGCCTGAAATCGGGTTTGGCCGGTAACTGATCGGTGATTATATGTCAGTGGGGTCCCGGCTGTCATTCATAGATCTTTGACAGTTACGTACGGGTAGGTATCTACATTACATAATCAGAATCCGTACGTTCAAAGTACATACTAACACTACTCTATCCCATACATTTTGTGAATCAGAAAATAAGTAGGTAAGGTCTGACGGCTCTGGGATCTTGCTCTACAAGATTTCAACTTTGTACAGTCAACCGCACACCACTTGCAATACGAAAATCGCCCTTACTGCTACGACATAAAAGCAACCAAAAGCTACGTTCTATGCTAGTTTTATACGAGTAGCTTATGTGTACTTGAGTTATTTTGTAGCGTGTTTGTTTTGTTTTACTCCTCTGCTAGACAAGTGCCCGTGCTTTCTTCTTCACAAGCCTCTCAACAATAAAACAAAAAGAATAATTGTAAAATATTTTTATTAATAACAAAAGATCATTAGTTTAATATTTATATTCACATGTCAAATCACAAATTAATAACAAAGTAAATACAAGTTTCTAGCACTGCATGTAAATATTTGACCGTTCTGTGGTCAACCTTATTATTCCGCGACTGTATGTAAACGTGGTAAAAAAAATCTGGCTTGAATTCCATCATGAGGAAATTCGAATATTTAAGTCTGATGCGTGATGCACGGAATGATTGCACTTCACTTTGTGCAATATTTCGATGCGTAGATACATAAACCACTATGGTATGAGAATATTGCTCCACAATATTTTCAAACATGGGGCGGCCCCGCACCCTAATTGCGTAACACACTATCAATCGGAATCCGTTTCATTTTGACAGTTTCATGTAGAAGAAGAAGCAGCTCAGGTCAGGATTCGAGCACATCTAGCTTGGCATTTCATATCTCCTCTTCACTTTGTGCACAAGTCTTCGATGCGTGAATAAAGCAGCTGAATATATGAATGTTGCTCCACAATCTTTGCAAACAAGAGGTCGATAGCCTAAATGTTTGTTTATATGTTGCTCTAGAGTTTTTTTTATCTGTAACATTAAAAAGAATTCTCTTTA
The DNA here is from genome assembly GCA_946251885.1 of Cosmia pyralina. Lineage (NCBI taxonomy): Eukaryota > Metazoa > Arthropoda > Insecta > Lepidoptera > Noctuidae > Cosmia > Cosmia pyralina. The sequence goes on from OX276344.1 coordinate 6,564,084, forward strand.
AAATCTCGAAAATATTCAACGGCGTAGTAGTGGACAGTGTGTCAGTCAAAAAGACTGGGCAATTTTTTAATGAACCAATCGAGAAGTAGTCTATATATTTTAATATGACGACTAGACAAGTAATGTGCGTGGGCGTCGTAAATTGACCAAGCAACACTATCTCATCTTGCTTGATCAATATACGACGACCTAATACAGAGATGCAATTTGCAAAATAACCATAAGAAAATCAGAATTTCGCGGGACCTTATCGCATTCGCATCAAAAGTATTGAAAAATTTACATGTGTAACAAACATACAGCGCCATCTAGTATAATTTATGCAAAGCACTACGATGAGCGGCTTCATAGACTCGAAGATAACAACTACAGACGGCTACGTGTAGATATTGTACACACACATGTCAACTGTCCGCCTTTATAAGCAGAGTTGTCTTCGAACAATTCGTTGTCTCCCCCCATCATGATCCAGCCTGCCCCGTCTGGCTGTCCTCTTATTAGCGACGCACAGTCGCCTAATATTTCACCTTAGTTTGTAAGCCCTGGCCGGAGGCTTTAAGTTCGCTTAAAGCTCCCACAGGAAACGCTCGGTTAAGCAGTCTCGACCCCCAGTGGTCAACTGCGAGATGTCACTCACAAAAACGAACGAACAATTCGTCATTCATAGAGGTTCAGAGTTCGGTAGCCCCGCAGCCTTCTCCGTGAGAACTTTGCTGTTAAATTCTCGAGAATATTCTTTTGGATGGAAATATACGAGAATTTAAGAATTGGATGACTTTTGTATCGAACAATTTTTAGAGTAATAGTTTTGAATGCATTTGAACGTATTACAAAGTTTACGTCAAATTAATTTGCTCCACAATATAAATTCTCAGTAAATTCTCCTAAGCGAGAACATTCCCGAGAATATTTCCGAGAAAATTCTCATAAGTTCTCTTAAAATTAATTTTAAAAAAATATAAAATAATATAATAAAAATAATATATAAAAAAATAATATATAAAATAATAATTTAAAATTAATTTTATTAATTTTAAATTAATTTTTTAAATTAGGATTTCTGCATTAAGTCAAACTTTATGATAAACACATAATTAACATTAGGTAATAAAATGAAAAAAGAAATAGGGAAGATAAATAATTAAATCAAAATAATAATCACGATTTCTTTGAAACAGACGTCGATTTTATAATTTAACACTTTTTTGGTCACTACTTGGTATTGGCACTTACATTTATTGCCTCCTGTCCATCAAAATTAACTACTATTTTGAAATTATTTCAATTTTTAATTCTCGTAATTCTCCGTCGAAAAGAATATTGCAGAATCATCACTACATGGGACTTTTATCATAACTGGCTGAATGCGACTATAATTGTAGACTATTACACCTCTGCCTATGCCTTCGGAGAATACGGGTGTAATGTTACGTTCATATTAAGATACTAGCTGTGCCCCGCGGTTTCACCCGCGTAGACCGGGATAAAAGTAACCTATGTGTTAATCCAGGGTGTCAGCTACCTCCATACCATATTTTATCAAAATTGGTCCAGCCGTTTGAGCGTGAAGAAGTAACAAACATACAAACACATAAACATACTCACAAACCTTCGCCTTTATAATATTAGTGTGAAGTCTACACTCTCTCTCTCTCTCTCTCTCTCTCTCTCTCAGCCGAACTCGTGGCCACAAAACTAAAGATAACATCTTTAGTTTACTTACTAGTAATGATTACTTACAGAAAATGATTTTCCACAATATTCACATATCTTGGGCTTGACCTGAGGCTTTTGCCCCTTGTGCACGAAGCGAATGTGTCTGGCCAGAAGTACTTTATTTTTACTATCCTTAAATGAAAATATTACAAATTAATTTAAGAATAGAGACAATCAATAAGTTTTCGTCATCACTGTTCATAAAATACTATCAACTTACTAATAATAATTGTTCGAACTGTATAGATTTGATATGACGGAATTACGGACGGAATAGTTCCGTGTCTTTGACATATAGAAAAACCGGCCAAGTGCGTGTCGGGCCTCGCGCAGTAAACCCCCGTTCCCACGGGCGTAATAAAATCGCGGCGGGATTTTATAGCGCACTGGATTTTCAACTCTCGTTGTTGAGCCGAGCGTTGAGAATCCAACTTAACAATAACAGAGTACATTATAGCGCGTCGAAAAAACACACTGCTAGATTTTGCACTCTCGGCGCTAAGCTGAGCGTTGAAAATCCAGTGCGCTATAAAATCCCGCCGCGATTTTATTACGCCCGTGCGAACGGGGGTTAATAGGGTTCCGTAGTGCACTCCGCCGCCCGTCGTTATTCGAGCGTAAATATTATTAATTTAGAAATCAATATTAATAAGAATGTTGTGATTTTATTTTTTTTTTACATGGTTATGGTACACAACTAACAACGTTATATAAGTAAATTTTAATGGAATTTGTACGAAATTTTTAATTTTCCAAGTACATTTTATTAGTTGGTTGACTATTACTCGTAAACTTGAAAAGCCTATTTAGCTGTGATAGTTTTCCTTTTAACTTCTTTATATATAGGTACTATTACCATGAATTTTTTCACCCATCCAAAACTAACCGTTTAGCTGGCGGGGGGGGGGGGGGGGGGGGGACACTTGACTCGAACAAAATATTGCACTTTAAAGCTTAATATTTCAGAAACAGATCCCTACATCGAAAAATTGTCTGTACAAATCCGCAACATTTCTGAAAGAGCTATCCGACAACACCCCACACCATGGGGTAGACGAGAAAAAAAAAACATCTCCATTTTACGTGTAGGTACAGAAGGTACCCTGAGAGTAGTTTATACCGACGTTTGCAACCCTGAAAACCTTGTATACTCCCACGGTGCTCGAAAAACCTATATGTACCTAGAGTGCTTGGGTTTGACTCAAATTGTAGCAAATTTAGTTTCCCTCACAAAAATATAAAACAAACTGTGGCGGAATCTACATCGCTACATACAAACTACGCGTCACACTGACGTCACGCAATCCTGCATCGCGCAATCAGAGTTTACCGCGCGACTAGCATATATACAACGTCCCGACATCAACCGTCGGGCAGTTGCCCACCAGACACAACACCCGTCTGGTCGGAGGATCCTCCCTTTTCAATAGAGGATGAGGAACTTTACACCCTGTTTCTCATGCCTTCTAAAAAACATACCTAATAACACGTCCTTCAAAAAAACTGAAACAAGGGCCAAAATTTTAAAGTTTATCGAGAACCATGGGAGTAGCACAAGATTTCTGGGTTGGAAACTTAGGTATAAACTGCTCTCAGAGGACGTAACAACATATAAAAAATCGTGGTTACATGCGCCTTTGTGATGTTAGCCTGTTTAGTGTCGATAATGACTGACCTAATAAAACTAACAGACTTCAAATAATAATATTATAATATGTACAAGTAATAAAAAAGGCGAGAGCTCATTGGGCATCAAAAAGTTCATCCGCATCGCTGTCAGTGGGAAAAGTGCCTAAAACGCTGGCAGCGTTTGCCACGTTGGATGGCAATGCTGATCTTTGACGTAAAAATTGGCCAACCTTCTGGTCACGTGAAGAGCCCACCAACCGCTTGGCGATGTCACAAAATACTCGATGAGCACTCGGCCCTGTGTTTCAACCCCTAACGGCTCAAATAGATAGTTCCCGATAAGGCTGTTGTTTATATTTGCGCTGTTTGAGGTTTTGCGATGTTACTAATACATTGTGGATATTCGTCTCAAATAAGAAAGCATACAACAATACCACTCACCTTCTTACAAATATCACACGTATACTTAACTCCACGAACTTCTTCGAGATGATTCTTCAAAGCGGCCGGCCCCATAAAATATTTGTTGCAATGATCACATTTAATGCTGTGGACAGAGATTATAAATTGAAAAATTGTTATAAACAAAAAAGGGATGATACATACAAAAAATGAGCAGTCCAAAATGCAACATGAAATGTAACACAGTACAGGGGCCGTACTATGACGTGAAAAAAGATCATGAACCCATCATGGATCCGTTGAGAAAAAAGGATGGTGCTATAGGTCGTATATAGCTCCGTCTCTCTCACTCTGGAACAGTTCTACTACTGCCCTGCTATAGAGCTCATAGTAAGCCTTCAAGTTGTAAGCATTCAAAGATTTTCGAAAATTCGCTTGCCACACTCAGGAATCGAACCGGCTAAAATCCGAAAAAATAACACCCTGTTTTCCTTTAATTTAATGTATCACGTTTTTAGAGAGTTTTGATCCTTATGATTGACCCTATCGATTGATGCCATAAAAGTACAGGGTGTTATTTTTTCGGATTTTAGCCGGTTCGAATCCTACGAGGTGCATTCAATAAGTACCTAGCCTCATCGCCAGAGGGCGCTGTAGTTTCAAAAGAGTTTTACCACAGTGTAGCACATTCTTTTTTAATTCTTTTTTCAAATTTTCATTCCAATCCCTTCATTTGTTTTAATTTGACAACTTATGGAAGCGAACGTGTCGATCGGTTTTACAAAAATGGAAAAAGAGCAATATCGTTCGGTGATTCGATTCCTATTTTTGGAAGGGAAAACGCGCATCGAAATCAAAGAGCGCTTGGATGCTGTGTACGGTGACTCTTCTCCATCGATGGCTACCGTCAAGAATTGGTTCAACGAGTTTGCACGTGGCCGTACGTCGGTTTTTGATGAACCACGTCCAGGTGCACCGAAAACAGCTGCTACGGAGGAAAAAATTAAAAAAATCCATGATCTCGTATTGGCAGATCGCCGATTGAAGGTTCGGGAGCTAGCTGAGACTGTAGGCATTTCAGAAGGAACAGTGCATCATATTCTTCACGAGGAACTCGGCATGAGAAAGCTGTCGGCGCGATGGGTGCCGCGTTTACTCACACCAGAAAACAAGCGCAACCGTGAGACCACATCGGAGACGTGTTTGGCGCTGTTTAAGCGGAATCCAGCGGAGTTTTTGCGTCGTTTTGTGACCGTCGATGAAACCTGGATCCACTGGTACACACCAGAGACCAAGGAGCAATCAAAACAATGGATCCAGACCGGGGAACGTGCTCCAAAGAAGGCGAAAACTGTAAAATCGGCCGGAAAAGTTATGGCCACCGTTTTCTGGGATTCACAAGGTGTGATCTACATCGATTACCTCGAGAAGGGTAAAACAATTACAGGGCTTTACTATGCCGATTTATTGGGCCGATTCGACGCCGAATTAAAGAAAAAACGACCCCATCTGGCGAAGAAAAAAGTGCTGTTTCACCACGACAACGCACCGGTTCACACGTCTGCCGTTGCCATGGCCAAATTGGTCGAATTACGCTACGAATTGCTGCCCCATCCACCGTATTCTCCAGATTTGGCCCCTTGTGACTTCTTTCTGTTTCCTAATCTGAAAAAATCACTCGCCGGGAATAGATATGGATCGAATGAGGAGGTCATCGCCGCCACGGAGGCCTATTTTGCAGAGTTTGACAAAAACTATTTTTCGGACGGGTTAAAAAAGTTGGAGCATCGCTGGGCTAAGTGTATCGAACTAAAAGGAGACTATGTTGAAAAATAAATTGCCACTTTTCCAAAATTTTCGTTTACTTTTTGTAGGCTAAGTATTTATTGAATGACCCTCGTAAGTGTGGCAAGCGAATTTTCGAAAATCTTTGAATGCAGATTTGTTTCTTTTTAAAACTAAAGGAATGTTTATTTTGAGTAAACTTTGCTATCTCAGTATTTAGAGGACTTTCCCTCCAGGTGAGGTTAAAAAATTCCACCCTGTATATAAAGTCAAGTTATAACATTTAAAACTTGTTTTCGTCAATTAATGTTGAACTTTGACCTTTTCATCTCGGTAACAGAGAGTTCTCAGGTCCAGAGCATATTTAATTCGTAAAAATATTCTCATTGTTCCGCTTATGCAAAATAATCTTTAAGGCGCGGTATTAGCTCAACATTCACCAATATTGGTTTCTTGGATTGTCGAGTATGACGTAACGCAATGAAACTATCCGACGCCAAAAATACAGTGGACAGAGAAGGATTTAAAGCAAAATTTTAACCGAATAGAATAGTAAAAAATTGTTTGATATTCCCAATAAAAAAATTGTAAGTTGCTCCACAAAAGAAAACTTTGGCGTCGATCATCTCTGTATTTTCAGCGATAACGACATTCTTTTTATAAGAATTTAATAGAATTAGCATTTCTTTTAACTTTAACCGGACAATTATTTAATTTATTGTGTATATTCTGAATAATCTAAAGAAAACCCGGAAAATAAATGCACATTCGCAGCTTAGTCACATCTCGGCAACACAAATAATATTTTCAATTTTCAACCTTATTTCAAGCCAGCTAATGGTGACAATAGATTACGCGGTTGTGGGCCGTTTAAAATCGTAGTCAGTCCGCGACTTAATAGAAGCAGGATATATTTAGCATTAGCCAAATATAATAAATATTTGTACAAATACGCTAGCAGTGGCAGTGGCAGTGGTGGTGGAAGTGGCAGTACAACATCGCATAATCGATGCGCCAATAAAATTACACAACGGATCTATTTAATCTCGTGTACAGACGCGGAATGAAAAGATTTCGCTCCTATCTTTTCCTTCTACTTGCAACATGCACGAGACTAAGGGCTTATTTCACGACGTCCGAATAACCATTATGTACTTACCGAATTAATTCAAAAATGGAACAGAATTTGTATGAAATTATCTGCCAAGAAACAGGCCCTAACATTTGCCAACTACAGTCCGGCCATCGAATAAATGCGTTCCATCTGTCAGTTTGACAATTTCTAGTAGTAATAAGGATCAAATTCGCAAAACACAAGATCGTTAGTATGAAACTGACAGGTATCGAGTACGCATTCTCTTGACGGCCGGACTGTATGCACGTGCCTAAATTAAGAATGAAAATAACAGTTCGACCTTCATGTTAACTATAAATAAATAAATAAATAAATAAATAAATGTTTTGTGATCATGTTATTCACCAACGTGCAATAATTATCATGTGGAATGCAAAAACCAATAGTTGTTTAGTGAAAACAGAGCCGTGTGTGTTAGTAATAAAGCCGTTTTTCCGTTGCTTAAAAGATATGGTGCTAAACGTCGTGAATACATACCCAACTTTTTCAACCGTGTTATGTTTAAGACTGGTTTTGAGGTGAAGATTGTAGCTTTTCTGATTCTTGTAGATTTTTTTACAATCAACACAGTATGCGCTATCCTCTCCCTGAAAAAACAAAAATACAAAACATCGCGCCTGTGTTCCCCGAAGGGCTAGGCAGAGGTGTACCTACCCACAGCACACCCACATTTCGCCAGTTATGTTTAAGTCAAATTCAAATTCTTTATTTGCTTAAAACATGGTGTTTATAGGTCTTACAATTAAAAGGAGTACAAACATGTTTAACTATTAGAAGTATAGCATGCAAAATCGAGTAATAGCTTAAACCGAGTCAAAATTTATTTTCAAAGAATGTTTTAAGGGAGTAGAAGTTGTGGGCTTTCAGCCATTCTAAGAATTTTATCTTAAACAATCTATTATTTAAGTTTTTTATTTCTCTAGGTATCTTATTATAAATAAGTCCCATGTAATGTAATAGGGGGCGAGCCTATTGCCATCAACCGGGCACAAATCTAGACTCCGGGCTGGTACTACGAAATCCCAGACGGAAAAACCCAATAACACATTGCCCGACATGGGAATCGTACCCACGACCTCATGCTCAACTGCAGCGCTTGCGACCACTACACCAAAAGATATCAAAAACCGGTCAAGTGCGAGTCGGACTCGCACACTAAGGGTTCCGTACCATAACGTACAAGATTTAACACTACGTATTTAAATACTTTCCTAAAAGAAACAAGAGAGTCGCCTCTCTTATTTCTTTTATAACAATATATCGCAAAGATAACTTTGTATTTCATAATGATACTGTGAATTACAAGGTTATTTTTTGCAGTTGCAGAAAATTGCCCATATTTAAACAAAATACCTTATGAATCGGTGTTTTTAGTATTTGTTGATTAAATACAGTATAATTACGGTACATGATGTACAGAAGTTTCAAATTCCTAACTTGTTTAAAATAATATCGGGACGAACAGACTGTTCAAAACTTTTTCACAAAAAAATACAACCGACTTCCAAAAACAACACTACAAAGTGAAAAATAACTTTAATTTCGGAAGTCGGTGTCTGATTAAATGTATTTTTGTTTTTGCCACCGACTTCCGAAATTAAAGTTATTTTTCACTTTGTAGTGTTGTTTTTGGAAGTCGGTTGTATTTTTTTATGAAAAAGTTTTTATTTTTCACTTTTTAGTGAGTCTGTTTATAATTTGTATAAGTTTCAATAGTTAAATGTCAATTGCTCATCACATGTTACAAAATATTGCTTTTCCCGATGCTGGGGCGTTAATTGTTGAGGAGTTCTGCTGGTAAGAACCAGGAGAACTCCTCAACAACCACTCACCACACGCATTGTGTGACGAGCGGAAATTGCTTAGCAACCATATTAAAGTAATCGAATCGCAACCCGTGAAATATTTATCATTGAGTAGTTCCGGTAGCCATCTGTGGTCTTCATCATCAGTTCCACTTCACCAAGTGGTGCTTTCCGAGAGCAAATGCACGAGCTATTATAAAAAATACCCAAATCGCTATAGGTGTGCCTATAATATTTGAAGAGTTCCTTCGATTTCTCCAGGATCCCATCATCAGAACTGGATTTTGACAAAAATGGGACCATTTGGGAAGTATACCCTTTCCAACAAAAAAATATTTTATCAAATCGGTTGGCAAGCGACGGAGTTATGCGCGAACAAACATAAAAAAAAAAAAAAAAAAAATACAAACATCCGAATTGAGAACCTCCTCCTTTTTTAGAAGTCGGTTAAAAATGATCTAAACAACCATGAAAATGAAATATTATCTCAATGACACAATGAATGTTTCAGAACGAAGACAGTACACGACTACTATTATCTGACAAGAACTTTATCCAATTGAGATAAAGTTTAATTTTCTTAGTTGTTGAGATCATTTTGAACACTCTGTTCGTCCCGATATGTTTGACGCTGACTGTACAAAAATGGTCTAAAATTGACAACTTTTAAGGCCCCTTTAACTATTTCATCATTATTGAGCATAAAAATATTTAAAAAAAATTATTTGTTCATGAGTTCTAGACAATGACACCCCACATGCTAGGGTAAGAATTTTTTTTTTTCAAAATGAAAAGTTTATTATAAGAAATAAACTATAGTAAAAAATTAAAGGGGACCCCCCTTTAATTTTTTACTATAGTTTATTTTTATTAGGTATTTGTTTGTTTGTTTGTTTTGGTATAGCCGTAATAGAAATAAATCTATAGAATCTGTGAAAATTTCACCTATTACGGTTCGTGACAGACGGACGGACGGACGGACCGACGGACAGCGGAAGCTTAGTAATAGGGTTCCGTTTGGTACGCTTCGGGTACGGAACCCAAAAAAGGACTTATTTAAAATAATAATGCTGCTGTTTCGCTTACCAATCTTGTCATACAAAATGCTAAGACGATAACAAACGCGGCACCATAGATTCGTTAGGTAAAAAATCATACTGGTCAACTTACAGTGTCCTCGTGTGTCTTCAAGTGTTTATCCAAATAATTCTTTCTGACCTTTTTCTGGCATACAGGACATTCTGTCGTTTCTCTTTCATGTGTACTAAATAAAACAAATAAAAACACATTGATGCGATATATTTTAATTGGAATGGCAAAATAATTCTGTACTCCAAATTTAAAATGACATGAAATAAAGAAAAAAAGAGAGAAAATACGTTTATTTGCGGTAAATATGACGCAATGAAAAAACACTAAAAAAAACCTGCCAAGTGCGTGTCGGACTTCGCACATTTGGGGTTCCGTACCAAATCTGATTTATCAATATATTGGGTATGTGTTAGTAAAATATACGTAATAATAAACATTATCACCAAAGTTCATAATACAATGGAAGTTAAATTGCAAAAAAGTAAGAATATTTGAATTTCGCGGGTTACCCTGGAGCTTCTGTTTACCGTAAGACAGGCTTCTTGGGACCGTACTATGATATGAAAAAAGATCATGGATCCATCATGATTCCGTTGAGAAAAAAGGATGTTGCTATGGGTCGTATATAACTCCGTCTCTCTCTCTGACTGAAACCATGATGGATCCATGATCTTTTTTCACGTCATAGTACGGCCCCTGTTCGTTTTGAAAGAGCAAAATGTACTTATTACTTACGCCTTATGCTTTTTCAACAGCGACAAAGTAGGAAACGTTTTGTTACATTCTTCACATCTTTGTCTTTCTCTATTTGAATGGACTTCAAGTCTATGTTTACGCTTTTCTTTATGTGTCCTGAAATTAATAGAATTTAGAAATAAGGTTTTCTAATAATGTAGATGGAAGGAGTGGAGGGGTGGCCTTTGACCTGTACCGGGACAGCGCAGGCTAGTAAAAATAATAATAATGACGAGAACCTCGTGAAAGCTGAGAATGATAAGCATAATCAGCCTATTGTGATATATAATTATAATAATAATAATCTTGACATCCCAGTTCCAGTCAGCCTTACAGTCAGGGTCGCTGCCCCAGTTCCTAACGACAGGAATAACCAACCTGCTCCATAAATCAGGTAGTACTGCGGAGCCCAAAAATTATAGACCGATCACTTGTCTACCGACGGTCTATAAAGTTCTTACATCCATTTTGAGGGCTAAAATTAACGAACATATAGACACCAACTCCATCATGTCTGCCTCTCAAAATGGATGTAGGAATGGGTCCCGTGGTACTAAGGAGCTACTCCTCATTGATATGGCCATTAGTCAACAAGTTCGTCGTTCCCGAAAGGATCTGTCGACATGTTGGATAGACTATAAGAAGGCCTATGACTCGGTGCCACATACATGGCTCATGAGGGTGCTGGAGTTGTATAAAGTAGATGCAACTTTGCGCACCTTCCTGATGTCGTGTATGGGGCAATGGAGGACGGTCCTTCGCTATCCAGGATGTCGAAATATCCAGAGGAACAGCGAGCCGATAAGGATCGAGCGAGGCATATTTCAGGGCGATAGTTTGAGTCCGCTTTGGTTCTGCTTAGCCTTGAATCCTCTAAGCACACTGCTGGAAGATTCAGGTCTAGGCTATCGGCTGAGGAGAGGTGGTCAGGTTATATCCCACCTCCTCTACATGGATGACCTAAAACTCTTTGCCCCCAACAATTTGCAACTGATGGAGCTACTGAAAGTAACTGAAGCTTTCAGTAGCGCCAGCAGGATGGAATTTGGTGTCGACAAATGTGCGGAATAAATGGGAGCATAGAGTTATGTCATTGAGACCGGCCGTAAGTAAATAAAGGCTGATTTGATAATGCACTTACTTGAAAACTGCCTCACATTTCTTGCAATCGAACAAGGAGACCTCATGGTTCCTTCGAATGTGCTGAGATATTTTTAGTTGATCATTGTTCTGATACGGGCACTTGAGGCATTCGTATAATCTGAAAATAATGTTTCATTTATAAAACATCCCCCACACCACGCTTGTATTCCTCGGCGAAAGCGCCAGGGTAGCCCGGGAAAGATAAATGTTCTTCCGTTTCTTGCAATTTGCAGGTCAGTATCAGGTAAACGAACCAGAGGCCTTAGTGCGAATTTTTAGGGCTCCGTAGCCAAATGGCAAAAAACGGAACCCATATGGATTCGACATGTCTGTCTGTCTGTCTGTCCGTCCGTATGTCACAGCCACTTTTATGCGAAACTATAAGAACTATACCGTTGAAACTTAGTAAGTAAACGTATTCTGTGAACCGCATTAAGATTTTCACACAAAAATAGTATAAAAACAATAAATTTTGGGGGTTCCCCTTACTTAGAACTGAAACTCAAAAATTTTTTTTCATCAAACCCATACGTGTGGGGTATCTATGGATAGGTCTTCAAAAATTATATTGAGGTTTCTGATATATTTTTTTTCTAAACTGAATAGTTTGCGCGAGAGACACTTCCAAAGTGGTAAAATGTTCCCCCCACTGTAACTTCTAAAATAAGAGAATGATAAAAATAAAAAAAATATATGATGTACATTACCATGTAAACTTCCACCGAAAATTGGTTTGAACGGGATCTAATAAGTAGTTTTTTTTTTAATACGTCATAAATCGGTCTATTATTAAAACATCGATCAAAGTTACAACGAACTACAAGAACTTTTATATTATGTTACTTGCTGCTACGGAACCTATCATGGGCGAATCCGACTCACACTTGGCCGCTTTTATGTTATACTTACTCGATCCCGTTAATTGTTAACTTCAATTTGTACTAAAACTGAATAAACGCCGTCTGGTGACTATAATGGGAGACAAAATTATTCCATACAAATTGACGTAAGTTAACGATAACGTAAACGCGATCTCGTAAGTATAAAAACAAGAACTAAGGCCACTAATATATGAACATAAACGAGGCAAAAGGAGTAAGGATCGTAGCAGGTGGCGTTCTGTAGTTTCTGCCTACCCCCGTGGGAAGAAAACGTGAGTTTATGTTATGTTATGGTTATGTGTTACCATGTTGTATGTTGATCAAAATTTATTGTGAGAGAGATGAGCAAGTTGTAATTCAATCTGCCTAGCCTTTTCCCAACCATGTTGGGGTCGGCTTCCAGTCTAACCGGATGCAGCTGAATACCAGTATTTTATATGGAGCGACTGCCTATCTGATTTCCACAACCCAGTGACTGGTTGTCAGACTTTCGGGCTTCTGACGACCCGTACCGACTTTCAAAGATCCACGAATGACAGCCAGGACCAACGGCTTAACGTGCTTTCCGAGGCACGGAGGTGTCTCGGTATGTAAAGATGGTCACCCATCCTCGGACTTAACCTGATGGTTCGACCCGTGCAGCTGTTATTACTTAGCCACGAGCTCCTCCTACTCTGTAAATACATAACATGTATTTGTTATGGTACAGGGCAATGTCAATTACAACCTGACATTGCCCTGCAAATTGCAAGACTTACTCGTAACAAAAAAGTCACTTAGAAACATCATATTTTTTATTATGGGATCAAACGATACCCCACACGCTTATGTACATTTTTTTTTTTTTCACCTCTCTGTTACATAAAACCAAACCTAATTGTTTTATTCGGAATTTCACTATACGATTGTTTAGCGGTGCACAGATTACAACCTTCTTTCCAATTTTCATCGATATAAAGCTATAGTTTCCTAGTAAAATGGCTGTGAAAAATCCGGACGAAAATATAAGGTTCCGTATCCAAATAGCAAAAACAGAAACCTAAAAAATAAGTATTATAGTGCGCGCGCAAGCGCTAGTCACCGCCTGAGGAATGAAAGCGGTGAGACGGTAGACAAAGGCCAAGCTAAATCAGACTGCCAATCTTGTCAATCGCGCCCTCCCCCGTCTCACCTACCTCTGGCGGTGACTAGCACTTGCGCGCGCACTAGTATAAATATAATGACAATCAACCCGCTTTTACATGCTCCGGCCGTTTGTTCGGGTCAGTTTTTTGCCGGCGGCGGCGGCGCGGAGCCGAATATTCGGCAGCCGGAGTGTGTGAAAAGGGAATACACAAGACCATCTGCTTAGCCTTTACCCAACTAACATAGTTCCATAACATAACACAACATAACATAGGTCGGTTTCCAGTCTAAACGGATGCAGCTAAATAAGAAAGGAAAAGGGCATTGACACTTACATAAAATGTTGCTTATAATGCTCATCACGATCACTTTCGTTGAGAAATCTTTGTTCACACAATTCGCAAATTGAATTGCCTCGTGACTGTGAAATAAATAAATATAGTTTCTTTTATTATTTTGTTGTAAAATATAACAATAATTTTATTATAATAGATTCTATGTTGACCTAAATTCTAGGTTGTCTACGATTGTCCTGCACCGTAGCTACAGTTCTTTCAGTTATTTTACCTCTAAAAAGAAGAAGAACACAAGAAAATATTCTCATCTGAAATTTTAACAAGACAGACATTAAAAATCCGGAGTGTCACGTAGGTAATCTGTTCGATTTATGACTAACATGACGTGTGACTCCAGATTTTTAATTTGTCCATCTTTTTCTAATTTCAGATGAGAATATTTTCTTGCTTCATACTTTTTAGAGCGTGATTTTTCAGTAGAAGTGAAGTTATGAGGGAACAGATGAACATACATACATAAATACCGGTCAAAATCATAACCCTCCATTTTGATTCGACGTAGTCGGGTAAAAAAAAACACTAAAAATATATCATCTGCCTAGTCTTTTCCCAACTATGTTAGGGTCGGCTTCCAGTCTAACCGGATGCAGCTGAATATTAGTAGTCGGGTAAAAAAAAACACTAAAAATATATCATCTGCCTAGTCTTTTCCCAACTATGTTAGGGTCGGCTTCCAGTCTAACCGGATGCAGCTGAATATATCTTAACGAATTATAAATAGAATAGGTACACAAGTACAGTACAACTATTTTCTTAGTGTCCCTCGGCAATCATCGCATTTCCGACTACAAACGAATGCTAATTTCCATGTCCATCAATTATTAGATTTATCGTGTACAATAATTTGAAATCAGAACTAAGTACTTTATTCTGCGGCTTCTGGAAGAGCACTAATAAATTGAATGTTCGGCCAGGCCTGCCTGTTAGTGTGAATGGTGTTACTGATGCAAAAGATATTGCGAACCTTTTCAAAAAACATTTTGTTTTAAAATCACCGCTGGGGAGCTCTTGTATGAGGCTGGATGTTGAGCCCTGTTGTGGCGAGGTGGGTACACGTTTCAGCGCACAAGATGTGGCCAAGGTCATCAGGTCTGCGACCAAAGGCAAGTCCCCTGGTCATGACGGGCTCAGTATCGAGCATTTACAATATGCCGGTCCTCACTTACCCAGAGTTTTGGCACTGTTGTACAATCTATGTATTGCTCATTCATACTTGCCTTCCGACCTAATGAGGACGATTGTGGTTCCTATTGTTAAAAGTAAAACAGGTTATCTTTCGGATAAGTGGAACTATAGACCTATTTCTTTGGCGACCACAGTCGCCAAGGTGCTTGATGGACTGCTTGAGGCACAACTAAACCAACGTCTTGTGCTGCATGACAATCAGTTCGGGTTTCGGCCAGGACTTTCTACAGAAAGTGCAATTCTGTGTCTCAAGCAGGCCGTCAGGTACTACACAGAAAGAAAGACACCTGTTTTTGCTTGCTTCCTTGATCTGTCCAGGGCTTTTGATCTGGTTTCCTACGATATATTGTGGAAGAAACTTGAGGCTATAAGCTTGCCTATCGAGCTTATAAGTATCTTCAAGCATTGGTATGGAGGCCAGATCAACAATGTTCGGTGGGCGGGTGTGCTGTCGGAGCCGTATCAATTGGAGTGTGGAGTGAGACAGGGGGGATTGACCTCCCCTCACCTCTTCAATTTGTATATGAATGCCCTGATTGAGGCGCTCAGCAGTCATCATGTCGGTTGTCATATTGACGGTGTCTGTGTCAATAATTTAAGTTACGCGGACGACATGGTGCTGCTGAGCGCGTCAGTCGGCGGTATTAGGACACTATTGGCTACATGTGAACGTTATGCAACTGAACATGGGTTATTGTATAACGTTCTGAAAAGTCAGTACATTGTTTTTGAGGCGGGGGGGACCAGGTACCATCTCGATGTGCCTCCCATACGGTTAAATGGTGTTCCTCTTGAGCGAGTGGAACAATTTAAGTACCTAGGTCATTTGGTCACCCCTGGCCTTAGGGACAATGCTGATATAGAAAGGGAACGGAGGGCTCTTTCCGTGCGTGCGAATATGATGGCCCGCAGGTTTGCACGTTGTACTGCAGACGTAAAGGTGACGCTTTTTAGAGCATTCTGTACAACATTCTACACGTGCAGCTTGTGGGAGAAGTATTCGCGGGCGTCGTACGGAGCCCTTCGTGTCCAATTTAATAACGCGTTCAGAAAACTGTTGGGGTTGCCATGGCGTTGTAGTGCGTCAGGGATGTTTGCGGCGGCGCGTGTAGATTGTTTTTACACAATAATGCGCAAGCGCGCAGCATCCATGGTAGCTCGAGTCATGGCTAGCCCTAACAGGGTTCTGAAAATGATTGCTGACAGAGTGGACTGTCCGTATATAATCCACTGCTGTCAGTTACATGTGCCGTCGTTTCGTGTTGTTTACTAACACTTAGTTTTAAGGAACAATGTTACTAACCCTATATGAGTCTTTGCTCGAAATAAAATTTTTGAATTTGAATTTGAATTATTGTTGTTTTGTTTTGATTTCCGTGTGAACTATATAGAGTTGTAAAACTATTTTCCTCTTTAACCGACTTCAAAAAAGGAGGTTCTGTATTTATTATTAGGTTGGGAAAAAAGTCTTTTCGCATTACAGTATGTATGAACTTAAAATAAAATCTCTTTGGCTATACTATTTGTATCTGGCTGGTTTTGGTATCATTGAAAGTTTAAATTTTAAAGAACATAATTCCAAATTCAAATTAGGAAAATGTGTGATTTTCATTTGTTTTTCGTACTGTCAAGATGAGTGAATCTAATGAAGAAATTCGGTACATTTTAAAATTTTACTACAAAAAAGGTAAAAATGCAACGCAAGCCGCGAAAAAAATTTGCGATGTTTATGGACCCAGTGCAGGGTCTGTGAGAGTAGCACAAATTTGGTTTAAGCGTTTTCAATCCGGAAATTTTGATGTCAAAGGTGCACGTCGCTCTGGTCGCCCTATTACGGATAAAATGGATGCCATTTTTGAAAAAGTGGAGCAAGATCGGCATATCAGTAGTTACGACGTAGCTGAAGAACTGGGAATTGACCATAAAACAGTTTTGGCGCATTTGAAAAAAACTAGGTACACAAAAAAGCTCGCTATTTGGATACCTCACGAGCTCACTGAAAGAAACCTAATGAACCGTGTACTCATTTGTGATTCTTTATTAGGACGTAATGATGAAAAGTGGATCACGTACGACAAGAACGTGCAAAAAAGGTCGTGGTCAAAGGCCGGTCAGGCTTCACAGACTGTGGCGAAACCCGGGTTAACTCGCAACAAGGTGATGCTGTGTGTGTGGTGGGATTGGAAGGGCATTATTCATTATGAGCTGTTAGGCAGCGTCAGGTTAACATCACGAGAGGACTGCCAAAACCACTTGTCGCGGTATTTTGATCAGAAGTCCCAAAATTTCTATAGCAATGGGATCATGTCCCTAGCTACAAGATGGCAAAAAGTTATCGAACAAAATGGTACCTACATACTTTAGATAAATGTAAATAATGTATATTAAAAAATGTTTTGAATTTTCTTCAAAAATGCGAAGAAACTTTTTCCCCAACCTATTATTTCTAACATTTACTCCTTTTCAATATTATATATAGTATACGACGGAAATTAATAAAAATATAAACAAAATAAAATACTTCTTCAACCGACTTCAAAAAAGAGGAGGTTCTTATGTTCGACAGGTAGGTATGCAACTAAAATAAATATTTATCCGGTTATTAATATTTTCAATTCAGTCAGAAAATGTCTTCATCTGATGTAGCTGTGTCAGTACAACTCACATGCTGTGTGTGCTGTGTGGCTTTTTTTATAACCTCCTCCTTTTTTTAAGTCGGTTAAAAAGGGCGTTCACGGCTTGGAAAATTACCCTCGCCCCGCCCCGTTCCCCAGAGAGAAACATTTGGCCCCCCTTGAGCGAAAACCTAGATTCGCGCAACAGCAGGAATCCAACAGCAACCTTATAGTAACGAGAATAAAGATCACTGTGATTTTAACAGTGATACAGAATCAGAGATAAAATAAAAACTATCTTTGACAGTACATTTACCTGAGATTTTGCAGCACTTTACCATCGCGGACCTTATTACCATAGTAATAAGGTCGAAAAGTGGTTCACCGCAAATGTCCGCGATGGTACATTTCCGTCCATATCACAGTCCACAGACTAGATACCTATTTATGTGATGTATTTTAATAAATAAGATAAAATTTATTTGTCTTACTTTTAAGAGTGACCCTGGGTTGCTGACTTCACAAGGAAACAAAATATAGTTTGTGCTTTGTGTATCGCAGTGTATCGCTAAATCGCTATCACTTACAGTGCGAGCATAGTTATTTCGGTCGCCTTTCGTTGTGACCTATTTGTGAACTAACAAAAGATATTATACATACCTTATCATGTTTCTTATTATGTTCGTCCAAATTTTTTTGAGTCATAAACCTTTCTATACATCTATCACATTTATACCCATGTCCTTTATATCCAGTCATTGACTTCTGTTTATCCCTAAATGCATTCAATTCAGTTTTGTTTAAAATTATACATTTGACCTCATCTTCTTCATAGCCGTATATGCCCGCAGTCTGTTCACATTCTGGGGGTTGTTTTGGTGGTGGTTCTCTTCGTAGATTCGAATTGTATGGACCAATTTGTCTTTTAAGAATATGTTCTTCACGTTTTGAATGAGTTGGGACATTTCCTTTACCACGATTCGGGACACTTCTTCCCTTACCTTTTAATCGATTTGGGACGCTTCTTCCTTTACCTTTTAGTACAATTGAGACTCGACCTTGGGTTTTTACTAACACTGGCACCCTTCGTTCATCTTTTACAACAATTGGGACACTTCGTTCATCTTTTACAGCAAATGGGTGACTTCTTTCATCTTTCACTACAAAAGACACACCTTTGCTTTTTACTAACATAGGGACGCTTTCTTTACGTGTTCCCAAGTTCGGAATTCCGCCGGTAACTTTTACAGCTTCTCTTTTCCCTTTAAGTGTCAACTTTTCTTCTGGCACATTAATAAATACTTTTTGCGGTCTGTAGTTGAATTTAACATTTGGCGCAATAATTGCCGCTTTTATTGCTTTTTGAGGTGGCGCGGCAATTTTAGCACATTTCACTACAGTGTTTGGCTTTTTTTGTTTTCTTGTCATTAGTGGATCTAAAAATGTTAATATTTAATATTAATGAAATTATTGTAGACGTACAATATGATTCGTAATAAGTATCAATAATTCCCGATCTGAACGCAATCCAAATGATTCGGGACGGTAAGACTTGAGTGATTTGTAGACATAGCCGATGTAGCATCGGCTTACATATAGTCAAGGAATGAAAATGTTAACCAGTTAATTATTACATTGCACCTTGTCACTTTATTTAATACGTGTAAGTGCCCAAAATTTTAAATGTAAATTACATTTTGTAAAGGCATGCGCCCGCTATGTGGAAAGGGAATATGTTTGAAAATTGACTAAAATTTTCGTTCTTTGACCATACAAAGGAAAAATTATTAGTGTCTACAGGGTTTTATTATTATGCAAAGAGTTCCACTGCTACCAGTAAATTGTTTTTCAAGAGTTCTGCTATAGTCTGTTTTAAAAGTATGTGATGAAAGAGTAAACATACCTACCCTCTGAACAGGTTACATTCTAATGCAATCAGGCAATCACTCACTAAATGGATTAATGGAATTAGTAATACGTTCATCTAAGATATTCAGAAGGTTTAAAAGGTTTTAACTTTATACCTCACCACTCTTTCCAGCAATGATTGTTTGAATAACAAGATTAAATTGTAATTAAAAAATCATGGACAAAAATTTTGTTTACAAAATTTTTATTGAGATTAATTTTGTAAACAAAATTTTAGTCGATGATACAAAAACATGAGACAAAAAAAAAATTATAATTGAGATTATCATTTTTTTTTGTCTCTTTTTTCTTAGAATCTGTCACTATGTATTAGGACATTAAGTAATTTGTATGTCTTGTTAGATGTCTTGCTAGGTATGCGTCCTATGACACATCCTATTACTTTTAAAGCATAAAGCTAAGTTTGTTTGATGAGATCTTGAGGAATTTCAATTATCAAATGAAAAACATCTGTAATATGATTTAAAATTAGAATTTCTGGTTTTAAGTATTGAAATAATCAAATCTGAGCACTCAATTTGTAAGTGGTACACACGGCTACACATCAAGCTATAAATTCCAGTTTACACTGACCTCTCATTATAAGGAAATCCTATACAATGCGAGATCAGCTTATACTGGAAATGTATAGCATGATCTGTAGCCGTGCGTACTACAAATTGGCATCCACTAGTACATTTTCTGATCCATTTGTTTACTTTTCATCAGATACTTTTGGAATACAGACCATGGTACTTGTAGTTGTTATATTCTGGCTCAATAGAACTAGACAATAGTACCAACCGTCATACATGTCGGTTTCACTAGCCGTATCGGTAGACTCATCGCAGGATGCTTGCTGTATTTTTGTGGGTTGTATCAGTTCATCATAGTCACCACTAATTTCTTCCACGCATGTATCTTCCTCCTCAAGCTCAATTTTGATAGTTTCTGGTTCTAGCTTTAACGGTGCAGGTGTGATAGGGTGTGGGTGGGGTATTTCTATCAGTATTGGTTGGTTCTGGTTGGTTGGTATAATTTGTGGTAACTGTGGAGTTATGTTTATTGTTTCTACTGCTGTAATTTTCAAGCTTGATAGACCTGCGACGATCTGGAACAGAAAGGTCTCATAATCACGAAATGTCATCATATGCTCATCGACAGTACCTATCACTTGATTTTAAAACTGTTACATAACTAGCTACTTATTAGCTCCAGACTGTCATTTGACAAATTATTTGGTTGGCTGTTTTTTTATTCACAGCAGTTAGCCGATGTGCGCACGGACGTAAAAATATCGCGGCGATTTTTTTTTCGCGCACTGGATTTACAACGCTCTGCTTAGCGCCGAGAGCTGAAAATCCAACAGTGTTTTTTCAAAGCGCTAGAATGCCCTCTGTTAGTCGACGTTCGCACGTACGTAAAAATATCGCGGCGGGATTTTATCGCGCACTGGATTTTCAACTCTCGTTGTTGAGTTGAACGTTGAGAATCCAACTTAACAACAACAGAGTGCATTCTAGCGTATCGAAAAAACATACTGGTGGATTTTCAACTCTCGACGCTATACAGAGCGTTGAAAATCCAGTGCGCGAAATAAAATCGCCGTGATATTTTTACGTCCGTGCGAACGTCGACTTATTGTCAAGTTGAATTCTCAACGCTCAGCTCAACAACGAGAGTTGAAAATCCAGTTCGCTATAAAATCCCCCCGCGATATGTTTACGTCCGTGCGAACGTCGGATTATAGGTAGAGGATTGACAGCTGATTATTGGGTTGATTAGCCCTTCAGAAACCTTGTGTACTTTTTGTTGTTTTTGAGCCAATACGAATGGCGATAACTCCGGCGTCGGTAAATTGGTGCACATCAAAGGATGCTGTGGCTGAATTCGTCAGATGGAACAATTTTCTTTGGAAAAGAAACCCTAAAGTTCTAAAACGACTGGCTTTACAGGCATCACATAATGTAAAGTCGTGTAATATAAAGATTAAGTTGCACAATGAAACTTACAACATCCATAAAAAAACGTTACATGTACCTACTGAGCGTATAAAGGGTCCCACACATGATACACTCCGCCGGCAGTGCGCCGGCAAACGCTCCACTCATAAAAACTGGCTTTTTTTATGAGTTAACCGCCCGTCGGCTGACTGACTGAAATGCGTGGGGCCCTTTAGAAAACTGCTTAGGTAACCTTTTCGTTCCACAGTTTGTATTTCCCCAGAAATTAATATAATAGCAAATCTTTTTTATGAGTATATGTATTCTTTATGAGTACTTCATAAACTATAAAAATTGTTAACACATTGTGGGACACACCGCATTAGCAGTAGATTTTTCGATGTTGAAATGACAGTACGGGTACCACCATCAAAACTTTAAACTATTCTGAATGGAGGTACGGGTAATACAGTAAAATTTCATATAGAGGAACAACGAAAACCGTGTTAACTGTTGTAACACATCAGTCTCTCAAATGTATAGAAACATTGTTTGAATGCACAGGCACACATTGAAAATATGAATGTGCAGGTGCGTTTTCTAGGAAGTCCTGATACGCACACTATGGTAATACCCGTGGTCGGTCTATGAAGATTCTACAGCTATGAAACTACTGTCCACATATATTATTCTTTAGTATTGCTGTATGGTGCTACGGATCTAGCAGTGGTTGTAACTTGTTTGGGCAATTTTACTATCATATTTCATAATTTTAAAATATCAGTACTGTCCCGTAACGTGTTAAGTATTATACCTTATAACAGCTACTTGAGAACCTACTTACAGCTGCTTTAACTCCTTGTAGGGTTAGTGTTATTCTAAGATGTGCCGCCTTCATTAGTCTGGCCTGGAATCGTTTAATCTTTGTGATCATAAACTCACACTCCCAGCATATAGAGTAATGGGTGTTAAGCTGAAAAAGAAAAGAATACTAGCTTTTGCCAGTAGTTTCTCTTAGCCTGCAATCTAACTAATGTCTGTTCTAAAACTATCTAATGAAAGTGTAAACACACCTGATTCAGGTTAAACTCTTACTCAATCACTCACTAAGGGCTGATTGTCCAATAGTCAGATAAAATTTATCTGAGGAATAAATATGGCGGTTTGACAGCTTTTGCATAGAAAATATGTCAAACTGTCACATTTATTCAACAGATAAAAGTTAACTACCTATTGAAAAATCAGCCCTAAAGGGAACAACAATTATGTTTGAATAACATTATTAAATTACATCAAAAATCTAATTTTGGGTTTAATTATTCAAACAATCAAATCAAAGTACTCAATTTGCAAGTAGCACTACAAACTGGCAACCACAGATATGTTTTCCGATCCATTTGTTTACATTTTCATCAGAAACTTTTGAAACAGACCATAACTAGCCTAGACTACAGGCTGAAAGAAAATTATTCAACACAAATAGAAATCCTCATTGGGGATTGGTAAACAACAATTTACTGAAAATAATTACTTGCACACAATTCCTTTGCCCTGCAGTGGGACAACACAAGCTAAAAATAAAATAATAATTTAAAAAACCTGTTTTAAAGCAACCACACACAACGCAGCATGGGCTGATTTTTCGCTCTAGCTTTTTCGTTCTTTGAGCCTGATGAGCCTCACACCACTGGATGGCCCTTGGAAGAAAGCAGGTGTGGCATACCGAAAAATTCTTTGAATACATGATCCTCTTTTTTTGAGATTGGTTAAAAATGGATGACAGAAATTATCAACAGCTTTTCATTTGTTTACCATTTTGGAAAATAATGTTGTCTCGACTATAAGTCTCGGTTTACATTCAATTGTTACATTGTATACTTTAGTCATGAAATAGGTTACCTTTTATTTAGAAATTAGCAAGGGTGGAACCAAATTACCTTAGCATTAGAAAACATTTCCGGACACAGCATAGCCATAAGAAATTTATGCTCATGTTTCAATAGTTTCAAATTCCTGTCCATACTTAAACAGGTGTAACATCTTAATTTCATGTCCGAGGACGGACTTTGTTGCTTACTGTGGCGAATACTTAGACTCATTTTTATTTATTTTTCATTTCGTTTCAATAAAATCTAGTGAGGAGTTTATTTCTTTTTTTTTAACACAAATAACACAATTTGACAGATAGATATGTTATGATATGTCAAATGAATTTTTTTTTTTTTTTTTTTTTAAATTTACCCCGAAGGGAAGGCTATAGTCTTTCGACCATATTGCCTAGTCTTACGTCCAAGTATTTTCTTTCGTGATAAGTTTTAACAATAATGTCTTTCGTATTTTTCATATTTATTTATTTAGTTTTCATAATCTGTTTATAGTAAGTCCATGAAAAATTCGTCATATCCATTTTTGTCAAATCCAAGTAACTAAACGTCATTTTAGATTTCTCTGTCAAGTCAAACGACTTGAACATACAATACATCCTAAATGTCAAATTGAAACTAGCTTCTCCTCAAAAACATAACCTACAAAATACTATGAACAACAATTTTAATAAAGGTTAAATTTAAATTAAATGTATTATACAATTAATATACATTAAAAAACACGAAATGTAACCTAAATATCATTTACAGTCTCTGTTAAAAATTTGTACAAATATATATAAGTTGAGGCATTCATAAGTAGCTCCTGAATGCATTGCGGGACCCTATCAGGTTTTTTATAAATTTTTAGAAGCTCATCAGACAACACAAGGCGCTGAATGTTGAAAGACGAACACTCAAAGAAGATGTGATGCAAAGATTGAACTTTTTGTGATTGACAATACTCACAATATGGAGAGTTAACCATTTTAAGACGATGAAGATGATAATTTAAACGACAGTGACCAAAACGCATACGACATATAAATGAATAAAACTTTCTATTTATAAAACTGCTATTTCTACAAAACCAAGGTGTGGAGTTTATTTGTTTATCTAGAGATGCATACCAAGTGCCTTTATTTTCAATCTGTGTGGACTGGTATGAATGTCTCCCCCACGATTGACACATACGCTGTCTTAAAAGACTAACAGCGTCTGTATGCGGTATGGAAACATTCATATCAGCATCAGCATTTGGAATTAGTTCACCTAGATCAACAATCTTTTTGGCCAGATAATCAGCCTTTTCATTTCCTGCAACGCCAATGTGTGAAGGCACCCAAACAAAACTAACTTCAATATTGAATTGAGACAGTTCGATCCATAGTTCTTTTATTAGATAGATTAAGTAGTTAGTGTTAGCATGTAATTTATTATTCGCTAGATTTTTCAGAACACTCATGCTGTCACTTACTACAACCCACTTGCTATGACCTGAATTGCAATTTTTTATATGTTTCAAAGCACTCAAAATAGCAACAGCTTCAGCTGTAAAAATACTGGCATTTTTATCAATTTTTCGACCAAGACCTATATTTGAGGTTGGCTCAAAAATAGCGAAAGACACTGCACTATCATTTTTGGAACCATCACTATACACAAATTTATGATCTGACCACTCTGACAACAGTGCATTAACTTCCTCTTTTGAGGACAGGTCCTTTTTATTTTTCATAATTATATTTATGTCTGGAAATTTTGCATTATAAGTTCCTTGATAACAAGGCAGAATATAAGATGATTGATAAATGTTTATATTTTTAATGAAATTTATGAAACTATGAATATCCTGTAACATATAAAATGGCTTTACACCTAATCTAGAATTGGAATGCAACAAATTGTCCAAGAGACTATTATTAGTTACACTAAAAAGTTTTAGTATAAATCTTTCTTTTAAATAATCAAATCGGATTCTTAATGGTGGAACATTACATTCAATCTGCATTGCATTTATAGGAGTACTTCTGAATGCCCCAGTGATAACACGCAAGCATTTATTTTGCAGGACATCTAGACTATATACAATTTTGGTATCTACAGCAAAACAGTAAAAACCATATTCAAAGTGACTACGAACTAAAGATTTGTACAACAATAGCAAACTTTTTGGGTCTGCACCCCAGTATGTACCAGATAATGATTTCAATATATTAAAACCTTCATTTGCTTTATTAATTATATGTTTGGTGTTGTTTGGTTTGGTATGTTTGGGTTGTTTTGGTGTTTGGTATTCCAGGTTAAATTATATGAAAAAAGGACCCCTAAAAATTTGACTTCATGTGAATTGGGCAATGCACAATTGTTATATTGTACGGGAGGCATATTATGACACTGTTTACCAAACACAACCACTTTGGACTTTGACGGATTGACATTGAGATCAAGGTAAGAGAAATATTTACACAGATTTGACAAGGCATCATTGACTATATGAACAACCTGTGATAAATTGGTTCCAGAAGCATAAACAACTAAATCATCTGCAAATTGTAAATTTTTAACTTGAGACCCTAAAATTAAATTTAATCTACGTATATACAATATAAATAATAAAGGAGATAGTATACCTCCTTGACAAACTCCCTTCGAAGCAAGTCTAGGACCATAAAGATGTCTATTAAATTTAACAAATACTTTTCTGTTGCTCAGAAAATTTCTGATCCATATTATAATTTTTCCAGGAATCCCTATTTGTAGTTCATGGCATAAAATGTCTATATTTACACTATTAAAAGCCCCAGCCACATCGAAGAATACTCCAACCAAATTATTATTGGCCACTAAAGAGTTATGTATATCCAGCTGCAATTGACAGACACTTTCCCTAGCAGACCGATTTCTACGAAAACCAAATTGATTAGAAGGTAGAATATGATTTTTTTCAACATAAAACTCTAACCGCTGCTTCAACAGTTGCTCAAATAATTTACCAACACAAGAAGTAAGTGCTATGGGGCGGTAAGAATCGGGACATAATTTGGGTTTTTCTGGTTTTAAAATTGGTACAAGACAATCCACTTTCCACTCTTGAGGTATAATATTATGTTCCCATAAAATATTCAGGACTTCTAAGAATATTTTTACACCAGAAGTGCTAAGTTTTTTAAATAATATGTATGGCATTCCATCAAGACCATAAGTAGTGTCTCTTCGGGAGGAGATGGCAGATATTAATTCACTGATTGTAAAAGGATTAAGTAAAAAACTATGGCTGGAGTTAGTACTGTCATCAAACGAAGAACTTGGGGTATGTGACACGAAATCTGGAGTGTATTTCTTCAAAAAATCAAAAATCCATGTGTCATTTTCATGATTGTTAAAATTATATGTTTTGTTATATTTGCGCATGAATTTCCATATGATAGATATTGGCGTGCATCTGTTGAAAGTTTCGCATAGAGACATCCAACTTTTTTGACGTTCTGTTTTTATAATTAATTTTTTAAGTGCTCGTAGTCTTTTAAATTGAATATAAGTTTCTTCTGATGGATTATTTTTAAAATTTATGTAAGCCGTTTTGAAATTTGACACGGCCTCTGTACACTTTTGATTCCACCAAGGAAGGGCAGTTCTACTAATCCTTTTTGTAGGACATGAGTGATTGCTGGTATTTTTATGGACCTTACAATTTGGAATGGAATTAGCAGCAGCTGTATGTAAAATTGTACAAAAATGATGATATGAATCGAGAGGACATACATTAACTGTTTTGAAATCAAGTAATAATTCATCCACATTATTACTATACATTTGCCAATCTACCATTTTGTAATTTGGATAGGTCGGCAAATGTTCAGTACTTGAACAATCTCCACAGGAATCATTATTTTGACTATTACTAATCACTACTTTTATAATTACAGGGATGTGATAACTACTACCAAGAGGACTATCATGTACTTGCCATTCACAATTAAGTGCCAATGATGAAGAAACCAAAGACAAATCCAGTGCATTAGGACGCCATGTTAGAGAGCCAACAGTTGTTGCCTGACCATTATTAAGCAAAATTAAATTATTTTCGTCAATGACTTCTAAGACATTTCGACCACGTGGAGAGTCAGAACCACAACCCCAAGATGTGTGATGAGCATTAAAGTCCCCAGCAAATATAAAAGGACCAGGAATAGACTTCACCAATGAATCAAATTTATCCTTACTGAAAGCTGGATTAGAATTTAAGGGACTATAGAAACTGACTATACTCATCTCCTTATTATTAACTGTGATTTTTACACAAATATTTTGTAAAGAATTGTCGTAATAAGTGTTAATTTTATTATAAATAATACTTTTATGAATTATTAGGGCAACTCCGTTGTGTTTGTTACCACAATCATTCCTTTCAATATTGTAATTTTTTATTTTAAAATTTTGATACGATTTAAACCATGTTTCACTAATTATTGCAATGTGAATATTGTGTGTGTAGAGGAAATTGGTAAATAAATGTTTGTTGCTATTAAGACTTTGTGCATTCCATTGCATTATGTTTAAATTTGATATACCCATTATGGAGGTGAAGGAATTTTATTACTTAAAGTTTTTTTTAAAACCTCTTTAATTGATGATGTGTTTATAGGGACATCTTTATTACTAACTATTTTGGTTATTGTCTCTACTAATATATTTATAAATTTATCGGATTTCATTAAGTTATTAATTTGTACATCTACATTTTTTGCTGTTAAAGCTGGAAAAGTATTAATATTAAAAAGATCAGAGTATGTGGCACTTTTTGACTTTATTTTATTTTCTTCAATTTTTTGTTTTTTTATAGGACAAGATGAGGAGATAGCTATGTGATCGCCCTTGCAATTTACACACTTAGCATCTTTTGGGTTGACTAGACAATTCTTAAAACTATGATTTAATGTACAAATTGAACAAACCTCGCTATTGCTACAAAATTTGGCAATATGTCCATACCGAAGGCACTTTAAACATTGCTTTACTGGTGGGACATATTTGCTTACCTCGTGACGCCATGAGTCTAGATAAACATAAGGAGGAAGAATGGTGGAAGCGAAGGTAACAGCAACTGCCTGCGTTGGAATAAATTCAACGCCGCCAAAACCCTTTACCCTACGCATGAAGCACCTGACCTGTATTACATTTTTCGAGCTACCAATCAATGAAAAAATTTCCTTATTGCCCATGTCGACAGGGACTGAAGTGAGTACCCCAGTTACCTCTGTGTCTGCGGCAGGGATGGATGCTCTTAATGTTAACTGTTCCAATAATTTTTTATTTTTTATAAACATATTTGCATTATTCGGCAAATCAAATGTGATGCCGACTTTGTATTTATTGATGGAGCGCAAATGCATGACACCTGAGACTCCATGCTCACGTATTCCTTTAGATAAAGCCATACGGTCTCTATCGCTAAATGGTTTATTTTCTTCCAGGTGGTTCAAGAATACAACCAACTCTTTTTGACTAGTATCTTCTGGGTAGTAGCGAGTGTATCCCTTTACATTAAAAATTTTATATTTGTCCTTCGGGTCCTTGTCAGCAATAGATTCCTTGTAAGATAAGCAAGTTACCGCCGATTCCGCTGAGTCAGAATCGGTGGCTACTACCTGCTGGGGATCCGGAGGCGGTTCCCCCTCCTTCCTTTTTCTCTTCTTAACCATTCTAATTAAAAACGAACACTTAACACTAACTATTAATAAATAATTACAAATAAAATATTTTGAAATCAAAAAAGCGCGCCTTAACCCTATCACGTTTTCCCGCCTTTCACAAAAACTCAACCAAACAAACAATCAATCAAATGTACTCTGTAGAGTCTGTAGTCCATCTCCACTATTACTTTAGATTTAGATAGTGTATTATCTATCATGTCAAATGAAGTTACAGTGACAGTACTGACATCTGATAGCTACGTTAGAGATGTCTCGTGTTAAATAAGTTAAATTAATGCTCTAAGTGTTGAATAGTCGGCATCAGTAGCTCATGAATTTAGTCGATTTATCGCAACATCATGTCTTCATGGAGTCCATTTAGACATAGTGGTTTACTTGGTTTCTCGTTACTGGTGGTGACCTTAACTTCTTCCAAAACAATCATCTACATCTACAGGATGTAGTTTTTATCCTCTTAAGGGGTCAATATTATGAACAACTTTTACTATGGGACCAAACCTGAAATCGCGAAAATAAATCTTTTGCTTCCTACATTCTGACGAGTTTGATAAATGTACTGAATAGCTGATTTTTATGGGGTAAACGGAGGCATGGGCGTACCCAGCTTTTGGCCCAAGGGGGGGGAATCAGAAATTTCTTAAGCCGGGTCCACATGTTTTTTTTTCGCCTCATCAGTCTGCTCAATGTCCTCGGCAAAATCTATGAGAGACTTATTTATAAGCGCCTCAGAGATTATGCCGAGACAAAGGGCCTAATTCCTGAGGAGCAGTTTGGTTTTCGAACCCATCACTCTTGCGTACAACAGGTCCACCACATTAACGAACACATAAGCGTTGCGTGTGGTTTCCAACGTGGTTCACTGACGGGTGCTGTTTTCTTCGATATAGCGAAAGCGTTTGACAAAGTCTGCACAGCGGTTTAATACATATAAGCTTTACATATTCGGTGTTCCAGATCGTCTAGTGCTCATCTTACGAGACTTTTTGTCCTACCGCACTTTATCGCTATCGTATCAAAGGAGCGCTATCCTCTCCCCACCCAATTTGCGCAGGTGTCCCTCATGGCTCTGTGCTTTCTCCACTCATTTCCACATTATTTACCAGCGATATCCCGGAAAGTAAAAAGGCACACTTTACTCTGTTCGCAGACGATACGGCCATTTACTATTCCGGCCAACGCCAAGACCCGATATCTTGCACTCTCCAAACCGCAGTCGATAAACTCGGCGCGTAGTTTCGAAAGTGGAGAATCGAAGTCAATCCCGACAAAAATCAAGCGGTTCTCTTTTTGAAACCGCGTCTCAATCGATCTCCCCCCACCGACCGATCACCACGTTTGGCAAGCCTTTCCCTTAGGAGAAGCGAACCAAATATCTAGGTGTGACCCTCGATGGCATGAGATGAGCACATAAAGCAGTCTCGTTGTGAATGCACGTAGCAAATTTTCACTTAAGTGCAAGTCGCGGATCTATACAGCGTGCATTCTCCCAATCGTGATCTATGCGGGTTCAGTATTTGCACATGCAAGTCCCGACACATCCATACGATGCAGACCTTACAAAATCATTTCCTCCAAACGGCTACGATTGACGAGATCCCCTTGGTTCGTTCGGAATGAAATCTTCCACCTAGACCTTAAAATCCCAACTATCCATCAACTCTTGAAACGCAATTCCAAGCGTTTCTTCGATTAGGCGGAGCAACGCCGTGTTCTCGCGGAGGCGATCGGCGGCGGCGATCTCTCGCGCCCGAACCTGATCCAGGCCATGGTACGGAGCGAGAATGCATGGGAGGCCGCCACCTCCTTTTGCGAAGCAGTAATGCTCGCGAAGGAGGAGGCGAAATGCGTGAGGAAGAGGCAACTGTTGCGCCCTCACACCCTTAGCCGCCGCAGGAGACGCCCTGGGCGGCGGGAATCCGTAGCCGATTCCCGGCCACCGTAGGCGCGGGCTTGTGGACGGCGAGCAATGGGTAGCTCGCCGTCCGGCAAGGACCAGGCCCGGGTCGACGGCGCGTTATGTTCCCCGCTCGCCTCAAAGAGATGTCAGCAATGATGGGGTCCGATAGGGCCGATGCCGCTGGGGTCGCGGGTTGTTCGAAAGAGTTACCGTGGCTCTGGCACAGGCAACTGAAGGAACACTGGTGGGTTTTAGTTAGTAAAAGTCTGACACGCCCTCAGCTCCGCCCAGAGCGGGAGAAGTCATTTGATGATTTCCCATCCACAAAAAAAAAGAAAAAAAAAAGCGTTTCTTTGACACCCCCGCGAAACATCGCAACCCCACTGGTTATTGAATCAGTGGATTCAACTAGTGAGTTATATCCTCTCTAAAATCAGAAAAGTCCGTCGTCCAAGGCACGTTCTTACCGACCCCGAGGACCCCATAACCCTCCTCCAGGAGAAAAGTAGGGCCACCAGTACAGTTTACAAACACAAATCTACATTTCGACCTCGCCGCCGAGGTCCCTTGCAACGACGACCCCCACGTAATTCTCCCCGACCCTTGATCGGTCAAGGAGTGCCAGCTGGTGGCGTAGCTGAGCCTGTAGCAAATAATAATTGTCCAGATAAGATGCAGCCTGCCCCTCCTTGCTGTAATTCCCTCAGCGACGCCCTAAGCCGAGGTTCGTACACCACAGGGGGTGCCCTTAGCTTGCAGTCGCTTAATTCATAGACTAATAAAGACAGGTTTATAGCCGCGCAGCGCGATTTTTTCTAAAATTAATGCATAATACAATAAGTACAATAGTACTTAATTGTAAAGTAAGTACACGACGACGATAACGACAACGTGATATGACTCTAACATAACTTTTTTCGACAACTTTACTTAGGCATACAAAACCCAGGGGGGGGGGGGCAGCGCCCCCCCCCCCCCCTGGGTATGCCCATGCACGGAGGTCTAATAATATTACTTCAGTGGTTCTAAGTGCCATATTTTTGTCGTTTTTATTTACGTGTAATTTGATGCTTGTTACATTTTTCTTGGAATAAAAAACCCGGACATTTCCTTTGGACAGAACGTCTGTCGGGTTAGCTAGTCTAAATTAATATTTTACAGAAAAAAGATTTGATTTTTTGTGTTCGTTTGTTACGCTTTCACGGCTAAACGGCTGAATGGATATTGATGAAATTTGTTATAGGGATACTTTGAACCCTGAAGAAGGACATAGGCTACTTTTTATAGACATACCACGCGGGCAAAGCTGCTGGTGAAAGCTAGTTACAAATAAAAATCGTAATATGTACTTGTATTAGGCACTTTATTTCCTTACCAAGTCAAAATATTTACATTATTTACAATGACTATAACTAGATACAGATTTAGTTTTCTTTCTCAAGATTTAAAAACATTATCGGGTAAAGGTGACCAAGTTTAGATATTCTTTTCTGGATAATCAATCTTAAAGTGTCCGTGTACGTTGTAGGGGGCTTGCATGTTGAGGGATCGCGCCAGTGAAGGCCTGAACAAAAAAGTTTTAATTAATTTAATGACAAACTAACAAAATAACAGATTCTCATAATGTAAAAGATCTTTACTAAACTACCTTCCACATTATAATGTTCTGAAAAAAAAGTTACTACATATGTTAAAAAAAGGTGCAATTACCAGTTGAATCACAAGTAAATAATGCAGGTGAAGGCACATTATCCCTTGTGTAATTCCATAAGCAATCGCGTAGAACTTGTACTATCTGTAAAATGAACAATGTTTTAAATGAATAAATAAAAAAAAACTTCGTTCTGGCAATACTGTCAAAAACCGGTATCTTGTCACAGTTGAAAAGTGTTTTATTATTTAAAAAAGAAGCTCTCCAATAGTGTTTGATGCAAATTTACCTCACTAGCTGTAAGTTCAGGCGCTAACTCGAGCATATGACTTAGTGGATGTGGCAGCAGCTGTCCCAAAGTCATTGTAGCCAACAGCTCCTGTAATGCCACGCGTTCTTTTGCCATTTCTGCTGACTGAGTGTGACGATCTGAAATTAAAAGTAGTTTTGGTGTTATTAAAGGAATACCCAAAATATTATAACATTAGAAAAAAAATATGTTAGTAGCCGAGGGACTTGTGGCTAAGCAATAACAGCCGCACCCCTCCGTACCTCGCAATGTACGATATGCCGTTGTTCCCGGCTGTCATTCGTGGATCTTTGACAGCCGTTATGGGTCGTCAGAAGCATGTATGTCTGACAACCAATCTTAAAAAAGGGTATCGTATTACCCAGTAACTGGGTTGTGAAGGTCAGATAGGCAGTCGCTCTATGTAAAATACTGGTATTCAGCTGCATCTGGTAAGACTGGAAGCCGACCCCAACATAGTTGGGAAAAGGCTAGGCAGACGATGAGAAATATGTTAATAACAACACGCATGCGTGTTCGTTTCTGAGGAATGGTCACGGCCTAGGGTACAATCACCGTGTGGTTTTTAGTACGTAAAAGGCTGACAGGCACCTTCACCAGTTCCAGGGCGGTAGACAAACAATTCATACATACACGAAAAATTTAAAAAAAAGGGCATTTACCGAAATTGGTTCGGGAATAGAAAAAGAGAAAATTACACTCTTCTCTTTTAATCTTTTCTCTATTACTTTACTATTCATACCTTCATACTATGTGACATGATCTTTATCCCTCGATAGTGTTGCAGTCCAGACGTCACCTTTATTCTTAAAGACAAGAACTATCGAACTTATCGCACCATTCTTGTGGAATGGCCCTTTCATACATCAACTTATTGAAGAACAGCACTACGTATTACATATTGTATTTACACTTTACTTTGTTTTTATTATTTTATTTTATAAGAGTGTGTTTAGCTTAATTTGTGATCTTCCTGGGCGAGTCTCAATAAATACTTTTTCTTTCATTCTTTTTTAACAAGCTGAGCGCCCGATGGGATTTCCTACGGCAAAAATGACGAACTTCCATACAAACTTTCAACCCTTTTAGGGTAACTTTCCCCTTTAGGGAGTCAATTTTCAAAAATCCTTTCTTAGTGCTCACTTTTGTTATGATCCCTCGTGCAAAATTTCGTGCTTCTCTAGAAGCACGAAATTTTGAAAAAACAACGCACAGCCTGATCCGCTGGGTCTACCCAGCGGATCAGGCTGTGCATTGTCTATCAGTAAACGAATTTAAGATTTTTAGTAAGTAGATAAATACAGCCACATAAATCCAT
Source organism: Cosmia pyralina (assembly GCA_946251885.1). Lineage (NCBI taxonomy): Eukaryota > Metazoa > Arthropoda > Insecta > Lepidoptera > Noctuidae > Cosmia > Cosmia pyralina. The sequence goes on from OX276344.1 coordinate 6,598,297, forward strand.
CTTCTTTTAAACACTTTCATATATCATCTGGACATTTACCGAAATAGCTAGTATAGCTAGCAAAGTAAGTAAGCTAAAGTGGCAGTGGGCTGGCCATGTTTGTCGAAGGGCTGAACTTGGCGACTGAAGTGTGGAACTTCACCCCAGCGACGATGGACCGTCGACCTTAAAAAGGTGGCGCAGACAGACTGGATGCGAAAGACGGAGGACAAGGTGTTGTGGCGCAGACTGGGAGACGCCTATGTCATGCAGTGGACTGCGGTAAGCTGAGTTGATTGGTTGATTTACCTAGATACGCCCTCAGTCTATGCAGCAGCGTGGCGGCCGTGGCCCGCAGCAAGGCGGATGCGAGGCACAGCGCGGGGCGCGCGGCAGCCGCCCGGCGCAGCGCCGCGCGCGCCACTGCGCATGACTCCAGCGCGCCGCGCATGTATAGCTCACGCTCTATGCTCACTTGCTGTGAAACAAAACGTTTATGCCTTTGAAGACCAGCAGAGATCTTGACAGCAGGCGAAACCACCTCAAGAGTAAGCCACCCTCCAACATACAATACCACAATATTATTATCACAATGGTATTCTAACGTGTTCATTCTGTGCACGTATCTTGACAGCCAAGATAGGTTACATTAGCCACATCAGTCCACATGCTCGTATAACCTATAGTAGCCAAAAACGAAACGGAAACCGTCAACGTAGCCGAAATCGGCATAGGATGTATTATTTCATTTTAAACACATGTAAATTACATTTTTAAATATTTTTTATAAAAAAAACATTTAAAAAATATTAGCCCACCGGTATCGGGAACAGGGTCCGAGCTACAGGTGACCAGGGCTCCTAAGAGAGGAACTTCCTAGCAATACTATTATTATTAATTACTACAGTAACCGACCAATAAGTTACTAGGAGCAGTCCTCTTAACTTGGCAGAACGAGGAGTCTCCGCAAAAACTGCCTTTACTTGCGTCAGAAAAGAAAAGGAACGGCCAGACGGTTCAATTAAGTCTTAAAATGTTTTCAGCAATACAAAACCATTTTTCTAAATCAATGTTTTGCAACTTTTGTTGATCATGAATACGGGCTTAATAAATTGAACTATTTCAGACCGAAATAATATTTTTAGTTAAAATCAATGCAACAAAAAATAAAAAAATCGGTATTGTGAAAATAACTTACCTTAGTAAAATCTTCGTCGGGCCAAGGCAGGCCGTTGTACATAACATCTGGTGACACCAACTCAACTAGCAGCAGAGATACGGACGTCGCACCTTCTACTAAGCCGCTGTTACCATCCTAAACATGTCAAAAATATATTTAACAGAAGTAACTCTGCTTTTCACTACCTACACTGTTAAATTGCACATTAGTCGATACTCAATATCTGTTAGTCGATTTCCGAAAGTTCCTCTCTAGAAACTACAAAGCGCCAGGGTAGCACGCGAAAATCATTTTTTTTTAATTTGCAGGCTAATCAGGTTTTATGTTGATTAAAATAGATTGTAGAAATAAAATCGCTCCGAAGCGAGTGCCATTTGTCTAGGCCCTCGTGTTTGCTGCGTTCGATTTACGGCCGAACCCAATAACCTACTGTCAGTAAAAGACAGGTCGCTACTAATGATAGACAATATAATTCTATCGGTCCTTACGTTCGTTCGTGTTCTTTTATCTGTCTTAGATTATTGGAACGTTAAAACCATAGATAGATAGGTTTTTCTATCTCCAGTATGCCAAAACTGGTGACAGATAGGTTATTGGGATTGGCCGTTAGACTATGGTACACTGGTGTAACTTATAAGGATCTTTTTGGGGCTCGAATGACGTTGACAGGGCGCCCCCCTGTTTGCAGGGGGGCCAAGTTGGTAAACATTTAAGAAATTGTTTTGAGAAATGAAAGTGTTGAAAAAACAAAACGGCGGACTTAGTTCGGATTTTAGCCACGCACCAAAAGATACTTGTACAGCTATAAGGAAGAAGACGATGTTAGGTTAAGCTACGGATTACGATATCCTATAAGAGCGGGAGCCACACTTAGCGGCCGCAGTGACGGCTGTCATGAAAATGATGACAGCGGCAATAGACAGACGCACTTTGACAACTCTTACACGCAATGACGCAGTGTCTTCACTTGATTATCATGGAACCGCTGTTTAATAATGTGTGAGCTCACTCTTCTCAGTATGGACACTTTTTCTTGTGACTAAGTACGATGACGGCAAATCTAGTGATTTAAATCTTTGGGGGATGGGGTTGGACTTAATGTCAAATACTGGTTAAAATGACAGATTTCATGACGGCCGTTACGGCCGCTTTCCTAGGAAACCAAAGCTTTAGTAGGTAGTCCACTGGGTGACACTTGGAGAAGATGGATTCGAATCTCACCGCTATAAAATAACCACAACCAAAAAATCCCGAAAAAAAGTTTGCTGTACTATACTTACACTTACCATGCAGGACATGAGCGCGCCCATGAGTAGTTCGTTGTTGGTAGTCAGTATCGGCGGTATGTCGTTCACATCGAGATCGCTCGGCTTTCTGACGCCTTTGCCGATGATGCCCGCGTGGAAGACTGACGTGTGGCTTTGAGTCAGCTGGGTTATTGGGCCCTGGGCGGATTGAAGTACAACAGGTTACAATCACAGTACAATACGCGCCACGAAAGATGAGACTTCACACACCATGTGGTTTGACTTGCGCAGTAGACGTTTTTAAGTCTCTTTAGCGGTATGAGGTCTGGCGGGAAGGGACCGGGCGTCATCTGGGCGGCCTACAACCCTAAACTCATACATAATGTCTCATAAAATAGCTGCCATTGCTAGGGTTGTGTGTCAATCAAGGAACATGGTTGTTACTATAGCTAAAATTAAATTGCTGTTTCCTAACAGCATGCAGCATGCAGTTTTAAAGGTAAACTCCTCTTATTTTCTCGCAAAGCTCAATAATACAAAAAGTAAATAACCATTTGACAGCTAAACTCGTCGAATAAGATGGCCGATATGGCACTTAACCTTAACCTTGACCTTAACTGTCACTACATCACGGACAAAATGTTGTCTTTTATCAAATACGATTTATTTATTAGAAAGAATGAGACAAAATGATATTTCACATTCTGTATCGTAATTCACTCATATTTTTCTAGGCAAATGTATGTACAGAATAACGCGGCGTCTCCATGTTTTTCCTAGCTCGATAGCCACGACTTAAGAAAATATAGGCAGTTTGACACTTGACAGGTGCCCGGACCTACACCCCCACTGCTTAACTCACTTTCAATCATAATCTAAAAGGTTCATAATCCGTTGCTTTATAAGTTTGAAATAATTCGTCTGCACAGAAACGTCAATAACGCAATTAATGTTATTGAACGGTCAAAATGAAAGATATCGTCATTGCGAGTGTTACTCTGTTACGCAATGGCGTAACGGAGTAATGACCCCGCAGACTCAGTGCTGCCACCTAGTAAACGTCATTTCAAAAACCAAGTTTACATTTTCTCAAAAACGCGTACTGAGGCTGTCCCTGGGGCAGTAAAAGCTTGTTGCCCTATCGTCGTTTATAAACTTAGCTAGTACACTTGCATGAGAAAGAGATAAGAAGTGTCAGGCTATTTTTCTTTTGTAAAGTGACAGACACAAACATACAAGGCATCAAATAAAAACTTGTAAAAACACTTTCATACATTTAGAAATACTTTTTCTAAAATTACAACATCCTGGGATTCCGGGATTTACGTGGGCTTATCCATACTATAATGTTTGCGCTCTAGCATGGTGCGGGTGACACATGTTAGTATGGCATGACTAGGTCAGTGACAGTATGCACAATTCAATTTTATCGATAACGATTCTTACAGCAAAAATCTCGTTCTCCTAATAATTTTAAAAATGTCTTTGATATATATATTATTATGAAATTTATTTTAAAATATTTATTTAATACAAAACATTAAAAAATCACAGTCAAAGCACTACCGGTTTTATTAAAAAAAAAAAAGTTACATCTCATCACTAAACATGTCTAAGGCGTTACGTTACACGCCTATCACTGCTTATTTTTTTTTTAATTTGATTTTATTTGTAGACAATAACATTTTGGCAGGATGATTTATTTAATTTACTACAGTTATTATTGAATCCGTATTTTACGATTATGATATTTAGGATGCAGCTAAAATATTAAATCATGATTGTAAATCGCGATAACGTTCAAGAGTGAAAAGGAACAGTTCGTCAAATGTCACCCGCAAATGTCATGCTAGAGCGCAAAAAGTTATAATGATATTAATCGGGGTTGTTGACCCTCAATTGCCCTACCTAATCAGATCACGGATTATGAAATAGATAAATCAAAATTCATTTATTCAAGCTAGGCTGAGAGTCAGCATTTTTCGAACGACAAAATTACTTAAGACCGTCCCCCAAAACGCCCGCCCTTCACCACTTCCTAGTACTTTAGCTGGGAAGAAGTGGCGCAACAAACTCCCCAGCAGCACGGCTGTCTGTTCAGTTAGAAAAACTTGATTCTATACAATAGTGCGCAAAACAATATACATTACGCAACACAAAACATTAAATTAAATTATTTGCCATACATCAGGTAGCACATGCCAATTTACCAACAAAAAACATCGAAAACTATAGGTACAGTCAGCAACAAAAGGCGATTAATTAACATTTGAGTTTTCTAAATCTTAATTATTGAGAAAAATACTTCATTCAAATCGGTACAGATGTAAGAAAATTAACTCTTATCTAATCAATAAATCAATCAATCAGTTTATTTGTGAAACATAGGTATTTACATGCATAGGTGTTTACATAGATAGGGGGGATAATAAATGAAATGCTAAAAAGCAGGTTATCGTATCATTCTGTGTTAATTTAGATGATGTCAAAAGTAGCAGTGTTAACCGACTTCTGTTGCTGACCCTACTCAAGCAGAAATAAAAAATAAAACGTAAATAGAACTTTATAAGTACCTTAATAAAAGCCACCAGGCATAAAGAGCGCGCCCGCTTACATATAGCTGTATATAGATGTAACATACTCACATGTTTCTGATTTAAATGTATCAGCAGGTCATCACTCCTCCAGTCTTTAGTCATGGCAAGGTTCGCTATGATAGGTCGACTGCCAAAGGCTGCATCCTCTCTAAACATGGCCGTCTCTAATAGTTCTCTTAGAGCCAGCGCGCGTGCTAGCTTGCTGTGTATACATAGTTTGCGGAGAAGTCGGCAGGCCGTGGCTACGCCTCGGAGTTTCTCCATTGTATCTAGAAATATTTCATAACTAGGAATTAACAAGGATGAAGCCTGAGTAAAAAAACAAATTGTTTTTTGGTATAACATTTTAATAAAAAATGACTTAGATAAAATGCATTAAAGTTGGGGAGTGGGGGCTCGCTACGTCACAACTACGTATAAAACCTACCAAGGCGTGACGTCATTCCACATTTTAAAAAGAAAAAATACGTGTTGCAAACCTATTTAATGAAAATCTATTTGATAAACTTAAGTCGAAAAGACATACGTTAAAACTTTCTAATGCACCACATAAAACGGCTCTATTTAACAAAAGCTTCTTTGGCATTGCATCAAAAATATACAACAAAATACCTATTGACATTCTGAGCACTAAGGAACTTCCAGTATTTAAAAATAAATTACGAAACTTTTTAATTGATAAAGCATACTACACGATCCAGGTTTTCTTGAATTATTGATTTTATTGTTGACCATGTATTAATTTAATTGTATTTTGATATATATATATTAACTAAATTTGACATGTAAAATAATTTTAAATTTAATGCCAATACTTAATTATTGTATGTCTATTAGGCAGGGCATATTGAAACTTTAATTTACTGTTAAGATCTTAACTAACATATGCCCACAATAAAGATATTTTGAATTTTGAATTTCAAACATACAGCGCATCTAGTGTAACTTATCGAAAGCAGTACGATGACAACAACTACATAAACTAGAATGTGTAGATATTGTGGACACACATGTCAACTGTCCGTCTTTATAAGCAGAGCTGTCTTCAAACAAAAAGATAGCTGATGTTATAAGGAGTAACTTAGGCTACTAGAAAAATAATTAGGGTTCCGCGCAAGAAAATTAAAACCCATGAAATCCGACATCCACGCGGAAAACAACTTCCCTATTTCAATCGGATTTTGTTCACAATTTCATGGCTTTTCATTTTTTTTGCGCAGAACCCTAATTCTTTTTCTAGTAGCCTAAGTTACTTATAACATCAGCTATCTACAAGTGAAAGTCCCGTCAAAATCTGTCCAGCCATTTCGGAGATTAGTCGGAACAAACAGACAGACAAAAATGTCAAAAATTGTCTTTTTTTGTTATGAGTAGATACCGTATATACCTTTTGGTTTGTTATAAGTTACTTTCATAAGCATTTAGTAAAAAGCTGTTATTTTGACATAACAAACAGACACTTCAATTTTATTTATTTGTATAGATGTATAGATAATGCATGCCATTTGATAAGTATAGCTTCTCCACTCTGAAATGACGCGTCCCACTACTTGAATTTGTATACGTAAAGATAAACTACGATAACATGGCGCGCCCCTCCAAATTACTGTTTCAATGTGTGTAGTGACATCCTTACGAAGGAGTTTGTATGTAGTTGTACGTATTCGTCTTTAGTAGCAGGCCGGCAGCGGTCTGAGACAGTCAAGTTACTAATTCTACGTCGCTCAGTAATACGAAAGTACTGATTGCAAAACAAGTTAGTCATGGAAAATTCAAGAAAAAAAATGATGCGGAGTCAGGTAATTTTGTTTGTTTGTGAAATAAGTTTATGTAATGTTTTGATTGACTTTTATGTCTATTAATTAATTAATGTAAACACTTTTCTATATATTTTAGGCACGAGAAGTGATAGCTACAGTATACCAACATATGAAGTACGAGGCTGAAAATGGAGTGGAGCGCTTGACAGACGCTAGATGGAGAACTTCAAGAGCTGTGGGGGTTAGTGAAAGGACTGTAACAAGAATTCTCAAAGAAAAAGCACAATGTGATGCAACTGGCACACAAATGAGTTCACCGCGTAAAAACCAAAATCCTCGCAAACGTTTAAAGCGTAACATTGATGAATTTGACAAGGGAGTAATAAGGCGTACTGTCAGTAACTTTCATAGAGAGTATAAACAATATCCAACATTAAAAGCTCTGAAAAGGGTGCTTACTGAAAAGATAAATTTTGACGGATGTTTGGAGACATTACGGCGTATACTTCTTGATTTAGGTTATGAGTGGAAAACTACTGAAGACAATCGTCAAGCACTTGTTGAAAAACATGATGTGCAGTTCCTCCGCTATAAATATTTAAAACAATTGAAGAAATATAGAGAAGAAGGGAGGAATATTGTTTATACTGACGAAAGCTACATTCATACCACACATGTACAAAATAAGTCATGGGGTACTCAACAAGGAACTGTAGCAAAGGAAAAAATTTCTAAAGGGTTACGCGTCATAATAGTCCACGCTGGTGGAAGAAATGGTTTTGTCCCCAATGCTTGTTTAATTTACAAGGCCAGTTCGAAGACAGGCGACTACCACGACAATATGAACCATGACAATTACAAGAAGTGGTTCATAACACAACTACTGCCTAACCTACCAGAAAAGTCCGTAATTGTTATGGATAACGCCTCCTACCATAACACATTTACAGAAAAAGTTCCCACCTCCAACAGCAACAAAGCAGCCATGAAATATTGGCTGGTGAATAAACACATCGAATTCGAGGAAGACATGAAGAAAATCGAACTCTATGACCTCATTCTAAAAAATAACGATAATTCTAGAAATTACGCCGTTGATGGCGAAGCAAAAAAATATAATTGCGATATTTTAAGACTTCCTCCATATCATCCCGACTTAAACCCGATTGAAAAAATTTGGGGAGTGTTAAAAAACTATGTCGCAAACAAAAATGTAGACCAAAACTACACATCCATCATGAAATTACTTCATGAACGTCTAGACATGATCGATTGCACGATGTGGACCAACACTTGCAGACATGTGGAGGAGACTGAATCCAAATACTGGAAAAACTACGACGACGAGCAAGAATTTATTATTCACGTAGGAGAATCCGATTCTGAAAATGACACATCAAGCTTCTATGACAGCGATGAAGAAAATTTTAGTTCCAGTGCCAATAGAGATCAATAAGATTTAAGTTTGTTTGATTTACGTTTTATTAATGTTGTGGGCCAAGTGATTAATTATTAATGCCCGGGCAGCCAATAATATAAAATAAATTATAATGCCTTTGTTATCACTTGGCTCGTAACATATTATAAACTTTCTTATAATAAAAAATAAATAATGATTACGTATTTTTGTAAATGATTTTGATGTCTTAGTCACTAAAAATAAATGTGTTATAAATACATTATAAAGGTTTCATTTTATTGAAAACATTGAACATGCAAGATATAGAGTAAATTACATTTCAATATTTGAACACAATAAAATTAATTCATAGTTTTTTTGCAATCAGTACTCGTAATATCTCACTTATTACCAGATTTGTTGGTCAACTAATCATAAGTTGCCGAGCGCCCAAGACAACGCACGTGTCGTTTTCATAGAATATGTCAGTGCAGCGCCATTACTAATTATAATGAGCGATTAGAGCGTGACTAGTCGAGCAACAAATCCGTGGATTTGTTTTTGTTTGACGGCCGTCTCATTACGCACACATGCGTTGTGAATTTTGGAGGGGCGCGCCATGTTATCGTAGTTTATCTCTACACTATGGTAAATGCGCTAGTGGGGCGAATCATTTCAGAGTGGACAAGCTATACAGTCGATTGAAGATTACCTTTGAGATGCAGGCACCTGAAGAAGTACTTGACGGTCGCTTGTACTACTTTGAGAATTACCTCCACACTCGGTGGCGCCGCTTTAGTTCCTGTCATATCCACGCGATCTAACACCTGTCAACAAATTATTATTTAAAGTGGGACTTCGTCTCGAAGGACCAATGGATCGAAACTTGCAAAAAGTAGGCTTAAATAATTTTAGCGGAGACTCCTAACACTGCCTGTGTTGTTTGCTTAAAAGGAGGCTCTAAACACTAAACTCTATTTTTTGTAAACTGAAGCATAAATAACATTTATTTTATTTTTTATTATTTATTTATTTTAACACCTACACCCTAATTGCGTAACACATTATCGATCGGAGTTGGTTTCAATTTTAAACAAATTGCTAATCCATTGCTTCATATGTTGGAAAAAATTGTCAGCTCGACAACGTAAATAACGCAATGAATGTTGTTGAACTGTCAAAATGAAACTAACTCCGATTGATAATGTGTTACGCAATTAGGGTGCAGTATCAGTGTTTTCTGCAAAAATAAATAATTTGATTTGATTTAATTTACAATTAATTACGAAATGGAGAAATAGCAGTCAATAATAAAAAGATTTGATGTTGTTTTTGGGGTCAACAATCGCTGGTAGTGTAGTTACTTGAAGTAGCCAAGTAGGAGTTGAGAAAATCAGTTTTTTTTTTTTTTTGTTTTATCGTGTTCAGTTATCGATACCTTCTGCTTCTACCTTCGATCATTGACTCAAAAATATCATCAAAATATTATTTTTTTATCATGTTTTGATATCGATCCCAACACGTCTGCAGTTTCGCTAACTAATTTAATTGGACCTTGTATTTTTAACCCACCTCAGCCAAAGCATGACACGTCGGCATCTCATTCAAAGAAGCCATAGTGCACTCCTTCCTGATTCGCAATAAGGACGAACATTCTTGTAAAGCCCCGCCTATCCGGTACAGGTTCGCTTCGACCGCGCGGCCGATTGGACGCGTGCGTAAGTGAGGTACACGGGTCGAGTTTTCCCATCTATGGGAGAAAAGAAAAAGCTGTTTACAACAACATTCACATCGTAGAAAAGTGATAAAATTAAACCAAAAGTGTCCATGAAACACATAAAACAAAAAAAAAACATAGGCAGTCATAGCGGACTGCAGACAGAAGTGAAAACTTTAATCGCTCAACGCGCCTAAATAATTTTTCACTTCAAAAATATGGACGGACCATCGGAATATCCGCCTTAAAGACTTCTTTTTCAAACTTCGATAACAACGGGCAGAAAACATCGAATGAATCTTTTTAATCGACTTCCCAATAGGAGGAGGTTCTTAATTCGACTGTTTTTTTTTTTTGTATGTTTGTTACGCGATTTTTCCGTCAATTGTGGACCGATTTTGAAAATTCTTTTTGTTTTTGTTTGATAGGGTATGCTCTCGAGTCACCAAATCAGAATCTGATGAGGGGATCCCTCAAATTTTATAAGCTATAGCGATTTGGGTATTTTTTTTTATAGTAACTCGTGCATTTGTATTTGTACTCGAAAAGCACCATTTGGTGTAGTGGACCTGATGATGAAGACCACAGATGGCCATCGGAACTACTCAATTAAACCTAAGTATTTCACTGGTTGCAATTCGATTAGTTTAATATGGTTGTTAAGCAATTTATGCTCGTCACAATGAATGGTGGTTTTCTCCTAGTTCTTACTAGGAGAAATCTCAACAATTAACGTCCCTCCCTGCTTCGGGAAAAGCAATATTTGTAAAAAAGGTGATGAGCAGTTGACAATAGGCTCAAATTGTAACTTGAATAAATTACAAACTGACGCACTTCAAAGTGAAAAATAACTTTAATTTCGGAAATCGGCGCCAAAAAAAACTAAAATACAGATCCAGACACCGAGTTCCGAAATTAAAGTAATTTTATTACTTTGTATTGTTTTATTTGGAAGACGGTTTTTTTTTTAAGTTTTTTTATTAGTTTGTTGCTGGTTCCAAAGTTTTTATAGACACGGCAAAAAAACTAAAATACAGATCCAAAGACACCTAGTTCCGAAATTAAAGTAATTTTATTACTTTGTATTGTTTTATTTGGAAAACGGTTTTTTTTTAAGTATTTTTATTAGTTTGTTGCTGGTTCCAAAGTTTTTATAGACACGGCAAAAAAACTAAAATACAGATCCAAAGACACCGAGTTCCGAAATTAAAGTAGTTTTAGTATTTTGTTGCTGGTTCAAGTCTCTGGACAAGTTGTCCTCACCAAAAATAAATCTGCCTAGCCTTTTCCCAACTATGTTGGGGTCGGTTTCTAATCTAACCGGATGCAGCTGAATTGTAAAAGAGATAATACGATACCCTTTGGTAAGACTGGCTGTCAGACTTTCGGGCTTTTGACTGACTGTCACAGATCCACGAATGACCAACGGCTTTCCGAGGGATGGAGGGGTCTTGGTATATAAAGGTGGTCACCCATCCACGGACCAACCACGGCAAGCGTAGCTTAACCTGATCGATCGACCCGTGCGGCTGACAACTTCTCCTCACCATTGACTGTTAAATGGATTTGAGATACGTGCTACCAATGCTTTAGAGCACTTAAAAATGTTACGGAAAAAACATTTTTTTACATCAGTAATTAATAACTCACAAGTTACTCACCTCAACAACTTAATAATATTCGCGCAAAACAGATGCAGATACGTTTTTTGGTCTTTCGGCACGCCACCCTCCAGGAAGCAACTCTTAACCTCATTGTCAGACAGTATGGCATCCCTCAAAGCATACTCCACTCCCGTCTTCACAAAGTTCTGGTACCTTTCAGTATCCATGCTAATGTCTGGACTATCGCTGGGCACATGCATGGTGATCGTACCAGAGATGATTCGTACCAGAAGGGCTAAAGTTGAATCGTCGCGGGAATATTGAAGGAGGTAGCTGATGGTGCTTACGAATTCTGATGGGAGGTTGTAACCTGAAATATGTTATTTATGAGTAAGTAATGGGAATTATAAGTACTTTTACTAGTATACAGGGTCAAATTAAATTAGCTAGCGAAACTCCGCAGATGTGATGGTTATCGATATCTAAACAGGATAAAACAAAAAATAAATTAATTTGATGAAGTTTTTTTTTTTTTAAGTTATCAACCGCCGGTAGTGTAGTCAGTGGTCACTTAAAATATCAGTTTTTTTAAGTCATTAACCGCCGGTAGTGTAGTCAGTAGTCACTTAAAATGTCAGTTTTTTTAAGTCATCAACCGCCGGTAGTGTAGTCAGTGGTCACTTAAAATGTCAGTTTTTTTAAGTCATCAACCGCCGGTAGTGTAGTCAGTGGTCACTTAAAATGTCAGTTTTTTTAAGTCATCAACCGCCGGTAGTGTAGTCAGTGGTCACTTAAAATGTCAGTTTTTTTAAGTCATTAACCGCCGGTAGTGTAGTCAGTGGTCACTTAAAATGTCAGTTTTTTTAAGTCATCAACCGCCGGTAGTGTAGTCAGTGGTCACTTAAAATGTCAGTTTTTTTAAGTCATCAACCGCCGGTAGTGTAGTCAGTGGTCACATAAAATGTCAGTTTTTTTAAGTCATTAACCGCCGGTAGTGTAGTCAGTGGTCACTTAAAATGTCAGTTTTTTTAAGTCATTAACCGCCGGTAGTGTAGTCAGTGGTCACTTAAAATATTTTTTTTTTGTTAACTTCACAGACGTGATGTGTATCGATATCTCAACAGGATAAAACAGATTTTATCAATTCACACTTCAAGTAACAACACTACCAGCAGTCATTGACCCCCAAAAAATCATCAAATATATATTTTTTTTATTTTGTCCTGTTTAGATATCCATCACGTCTGCGGAGTTTCTAGCTAATGTAATTTGACCCTGTATAAATGATGATACCAAGATGTAAAGTTAACTTTGAGAATGTGGATTCTTAGTTCTAGTTCTGATTGTTGGAGTGATTTTCTGTGTGATGCATGTAAATAATTTATCTTTTAATGAAAAACAATTACATGCTCAATTGCTCATTTTGGAATGATTTATGATATTATCAATCTGCCTAGCCTTTTCCCAACTATGTTGGGGTCGGCTTCCAGTCTAACCGGGTGCGGCTAAATACCAGTATTTTATATGGAGCGATTGCCTATCTGACCTCCACAACCCAGTGACTGGGTAATACGATACCCCTTGGTAAGACTGGTTGTCAGACTTTCGGGCTTCTGACGACCCGTAACGACTGTCAAAGATCCACGAATGACAGCCGGGACCAACGGCTTAACGTGCTTTCCGAGGCAAGGAGGAGTCTGGGTATTTAAAGATGGTCACCCATCCACGGACCAACCCCGGCAAGCGTAGCTTAACCTGATGGATCGACCCGTGCGGCTGTTATTACTTAGCCACGAGCTCCTCCTGATGTTAAAGATTTATAATATTATGTTCTACAAAAATGTAAAGTGAAGTGAAATATAATTAGTTTAGCTACTCACTGACTAAAATAAGTATCCTGGCTAGTGAATACTTTTCCAGTTGATTGCCATCTAGTAGTTTGTCCCTGACAATATTAATTTCTTCAGCCGCACTTGTGAGCAGTGGTATATTTTTATCAGGAAACAGACACTCGTATTCAAGCTTTTGAAGAAGATATTCTGAAAGGAAAGTTCATGTTTGTTTAATTAAGGTTCACTGTACCCGCGCCTTTAAATAAACGAATTTGAGAGGCCGTGATTAGCTCCTTTGGCCGTCATTTTCAATTAGTTTCTTTAGTGTTCCTACACAGAAGCGACACATGTCGACGACCGCCGCCGATCAAAAGCAACGCTTGCAGTTGTAGCGTGTCGCTTCCGCCATTTTGTCACTCCTGAACTATGTGCAGTCCACTGACAAAATGGCGGACGCGACACGCTACAACTACAAGCGTCACTTTATGGTCGGCGGCAGCCGCCGACGCATGCAGTTGCTTCTGCCGTTGACGCGTCTCCCTCGTGTGTAAGAACACTTAAGGGCGCTGGTTATACACGACTATTTGTGTGAGAGGAAGGGTGTGTGTGGGGTAATGGTGCGTTTGTTGAGTATTTACATTATGCTGTGTTCTTGTGTAACTCACCCAACAGCTGCCTACAGAACACGTTGGTGAGTGCGTGACGTAAGAGCAGCAGTAGACAGCGCACGTCGGCGCGCAATAACAACGTCACCAGCGCGGGAGGCGTCACGTCCACCCACAGTACTGTGTTACGCTGAGAGGCGCAAACGGCGCAAAGACGTTCCATTACGTCATCGGTCACTGAAATATTATGTTGTAATCAGATTTGAAAATAAGGGGCTCGTGCCTAGAGTGTATGTTAATGATAACCAAGCAAATCGACAATTAAAATAATTTTCAGTCCTGTAACTTTTTACAAAAACTTTCTAGATTTTCTATCTGATGCCATGCACCCTTTACCTCTATAATAGTTATGTAATAGAATTTAAATATATAGGGCGAAAAAAAAATCAGATGTCCCTACATTTTATGTTGGCATTATTCGTCAAAATGTAGGGAACATCTGATTTTTTTTTCGCGATTTCAGGTTTGGTCCCATAGTAAAAGTTGTTTGGTATCATAAGTACAATCATGTGTTTTAGTATCGGTCACTAATTACCAGTCACCCTATATAAATAATATTACATGCATTCAGGAGACAGCCATCAACATTTTACTTACAAGTCTGTTCAATATCCTGTGTGAGAGCTTTCAAGACAATATCAGACTTTGCTGCTAAGTTCAGCAAGTATGGGATCACTTCACGTTTCTTCTCTGGCTTACTGTCCTCCTTGATAGCTTCCTGTGAAGGTGTCAAATAGATGTACATTATACAAACACATTAACACAATTTATTTGCTGTCTAGAAGTCAAATGACTCCAATTTGGCACCTGTAGGTTTTTTTTTGTCCTTTTGGTTATTAGTTTGGTCCTTAGATCCATAAAATACTTAAAGTCGATTCAAATCCTTGTAACATGTTACAACAAATATCAACTTTACAAACGTGTTAATTAAGTTTATTTCAGAATGGTTGGTAATTTTTTAAATATTAAAATTTATTAACACACGGCACAAAGGACCGAATAAGAGTCTAAGTGCGGCAAAGGAATCCATTTACATACATGAAACAGGTCAAGCACAGCAACTCGCACGTGATGCGTGGCGGGCGGGTGGTTCGCGAGATGTGCTAACACTGCGCGCGCCGCTTCGGCACCCAGCTGTAATGCCCGCGGAGCGACAAGCGCGGGCTCCGCACGACCCACCCAGCCTACCGCCCAGGAACATGCCCAGGATCCTGTGCAACGGAATTAATGAATGAATGGATCCTAGTGTGGGGTCCAGAGAATTTGTATTTATTGCACCGTTTTTTTTTTTTTTTTTTCTGAATGATTAGTTATTATTATTTTTTAAATTTGTCAGGGAAAATTATTGTTTATTGTTGTTGTGTCGCTGCTTGTAGCAAACTAGTATTCAGCTGCCGACCAAAACACAGTTGGGATAAGGCTAGGCAGATGATGATGATGATCCAGAGAAATTTATTGTTAACAAATTGACACCCAACGCCTGTTAGCCATGTTAGAGCCATCTATAAAAATTAATGTATGTTTTGTTGTGTTTTGAATAATAGACGTGTTTAACACCACTTCATAATACATATAATTTCACTTTAAAAGTGATTTCTCGAAATACATTTTTATAAAAAGTTAAAAAAAATACAAAGTAGAATAAAAAAGGAAATCAATAAGTATATGATCAATAATTATAAGTATACAATTTTATTAATCATAGAAACTTACCTAGCATCATATCAATGCACTTTGCTCTTTCCTCAGAGTTTAACAAGGTTAAATTCTGTGTGGTGATATCCAGTAAAATTCTAACTGGATCTGCACTTTGAAGAGTTGTATCTGCATTCAAAAAACAATTTTAAACATTTCATTTACTTATATTCTTAATTTATTTTTAAGTATCTTCTGTTCTAGATAAAAGCTTCTTGCCCATTCTTCTCCATAGAGATATATGTTCTGGAATGGGCAACTATACTCTGTTTTTTTAACAAACAAGTACTGAGTTATGTCTCTCGCACATTTCCGATATTGACAGAGTGAGATTGGGTCATTGGTAGGGGTGAGGCCAACGCCTTTGTTGTTGTTTTGAAATTGTTAAGGCCCGTTCATATTGAATACTTCTAAAATTTACTGTACAGGAGACATGTCCGCCATGACTCACGCCCAAACAACACCGTCTGGATCACTCACTAAAACACGTGCGACGCGCAGGTAGTTGATGACTCTACTGAATATACACGTAACTACAGCGTTTGGTTTGTGTGGAACGGACTTTATGTTGATTACGTGGACCAATAGCAATGCAGCCAAACTTTATGGTACTTGTTTGTTAAAAAAAACCGAGTATAGCTTCAACTTCCTGACTAATTGACCAACTCTTTGACAATTCAAAAGTGCCTGTAATCGGTTTAATTGAATTAAATGCTTTGAGTTTGAATCTACACTGGTTACTTACTTGGCACATTGGATTTCTTAGTAGCTATATCCATGATCAGACTGATACACCATGGTGCAATGAAAGGTGCCCATGACTGTCCTAGGCTGCACAACTCTGGGCCAATGATGCTGACACTCTCCAGTGATCCAATTGCACCTAAATCTGTCTATAGGCAAGGAAAAGAGGTTTTAGTACATTTTTGTCAACTGTATATTTTTCTTCAATCTTTGTGGTAAATGAAACAAGTACAAAAATATACAAAATACAAAATGTTTTATTGGCAAAAGAAAAGGTGATGACAGTCTTACATAAACACAAATATAACTTTGTACATCACAACAATGCATGGTTTGACCGTTGACCCACAAACTAAGCAGGGCTTGTATCTTCTGGATCGGAATGCAATTGAGCAGAGAGAAATATGTCGGTTTACAAGTCTAAGGCTAGTTTAGTAAGGCGTGTATTGTGTTGTGTGTGTGGGTGTGTGTGCGAGTGTGTTTGTGTGAGTGACTGAGAGGGTGAAAGTGTGAGAGAGGGATGTTGTATGCTGACACAGTGGCTTGTCGACAAAACAAACAAGTGTAGAAGGAAATCTTAAGAAAAAAAGGAACAGTGCCATTTAACAATTAAATATATTGGTTGTAACTCTACCAGTTATTTATTAAACAGTTTGATTCAATTTATGTAAAACTTGTCTTATAGTGAGATGTGCAGTTGCAAAGCTAACATTGCAAGTTATTCCTAAACCTGGTATTACGTAGGTATATAATGATATATTGTTATTAGTGTTCCTGCAATTTCCTCAAATAAATAAATAACAATAGTTTAGATCAACATGTACCTAAATCAAAAGCAGTTTACCTCATAGTCCGTCTGAGTGATAGAAACGTTGACGGCATCATGAAAGACCATAGCGAAGTATTCCAACACGGCATCTCTAGCCGCCGGGAAGTTTTTGAGCAAACTCAAACCAGTCCTTGTCAACTCTGGCGCGTTCTGGGCATTTCTCCTTGAAACGCCGTAGATGAAGTTGTTTAAATCGGCGGACAACGCCGTCGACTTATTTTGAGGATTCATCACAGGTTAGAATAGGTTCATACGCTGATTGTATTTAAGAAAATAAACAATTCTTGATCACAACGTACGCAACCGCAACAGAAGACCAGAACACCAAAATCAAATGCCAAAATGACATTGACATGACATATTTGACATTAAATTTGTTTCATGATTGTTTGTCAGCGTTTTGTCTTATCTAAACAATGTTTGAACATTAGGTTTTTGAGCATCATAAAGTACTATGACGTAAATGGATACCGATACCATAATACTGGTATCGATCTAACAATTATTTTGTTACTGAATGCTTTGCGGTCACTATTGACGCACGGATAAAACATTTTATAAGTAGTATGTCTTCTATATCAATTGCTTTTCAATGCCCTAGCTAAGCAGTTATTTTTATTAACATTAAAATGTTTAAAGGTAAGTATACAATTTATGAAAAAACTAACTATTTACACTAAACACTAAATTAAAAAACTAACTAAATAACTTCCAAATTAATTTGTAAAAAGGACAGAATTTTCATTACGATCGGGTACCGTTAAGAGGCTACCGAGCGCGCAGTGGCGCCCTCATCGTTTGTTTGGTTATTTCTTTTATTTTAGAATGAAAATGCAGAAAATAAGCCGGAATAATTGTGCTCCACAAGACTATATGCTATTATTATTACAAGTAGTAGCTTTATATTATTAAGTTTTATTATAACCGTTAAAACGGGAGAAAATGACCACTATATAGAGGGCGCCACTGCGCGCTCGGTAGCCTCTTAATACCATGGTATCCATGGTGTAAGGTTAATATTAATATTTATTGCTGCCTTTTTTTTTCTTTTTTTTCGCAATACAGCAAATATGCAAGCCTATCCTATATCTATCTACTTATTATCTGATCTTTATCTATACTACGCAAAATACGCGCATTGTCGTGGAGTTGCGGATACCAGCCCGTATTACCTATCTATACTAATAATAAACTGAAGAGTTTGTTTGTTTGGAAGTGGAACTGCCAGTCGGATTAGATTTTTTTTTTTTTGTATTTGATAGGCGAATTCTCGAGGAAGAATATATGCTACTATTTAACATCACGCTACGATCCATAAGAGCGAAAATGAAGTAAGGCGTCGTCCTAATATAAAGCGATCAGCGCCGGCGCCGGTGGGCGATGGGACGCGAAGCTGTTGGTCGGGGCTGAAATTTCACGTGGACGAAGTTGCGGGTAGAAGGTAGTTAAATGAAATTAAATAATAAAGCTGAAGAATTTGTTTTTATTTTTTGTTTGTTTGAACGGCCTAATCTCTGGAACTACCAGTCGGATTCGAAAAATTATTTTTGTATTTGATAGCCTAATTCTTGAGGAAGATTATAGGCTATTTAACATTATGCTACAATATGAAGGAGCCCAGAAAATTGAAAAAAGTCAGAAAAATCGCTAAGCGAAAACGAAGTAATCGCGTGGGTGGATTATGCGATGCAAAGCGGTGGGCCGGGACGCGCACGAAGTCGCGGGTAGATGCTAGACAACATAAAACGACGATAAAAATGATATTACCTACTTCCTTTAAACAAAACAAATTTATTTGATAAACACAGAAGTAGTAAGTAGGAAACTCGTCATCATTCTTCTGCCCTTATTCCAATTAATTAGCGATGGGCGCCACGTCTTCCAATTTCATGTTTTTCTATTAGTCGTCATCTCAGTCGTCACCCCATTTATTCTAGCCATACATAACATACTTCCACATGAAATCTTTCATAAAGTCCATCCGTCGTTTCATTGGTCTTCCTCTAACCTACTCTTATAGCCAACTACTCTCTCTCTCACTCAAGTCCTTCCACAAGATGTGCAAACTGAAAGGTAAATGAGAAATTGTTTAGGTGTAGCTCATAGAGTAGAATTTAACGGAATAATAACAATTAAGCGAGTAATTAAGTTGGCTCTTTTCCCCGTTTGTGAAGGGCTACAAGCTACGCTGATTCCTCCACATTTTTTATTACGTAGCGAAGGTAGGTATTAGCAACCTGGGAGAGTAAGAGCTTTAAAGACATTTGTACAAAATTCACAGGCACGAAGCACGAATACCTACTACGTAAAAGTGATTGTTCCTTTATTTTATTTTATTCGAGCGCTTCGTGCGTGTGTCATTGAAACAGAATAGATACTTGATATAGATTCAGATCGTATGACTCGGAACCTTAGCAAATGTACTTATCATTTTTAATGTACTTACTTATCAGTTTTTTAGACAAAAACTATATTTTATTTCAGCTCGGTTACCTAAGTTCATATACAACTTACAGGTTCCTACACAAAACTGATAAAAGTAGGTAATCCACTAACAAGGTAGGCTTAGGTACCTATATATTTTACCAATCTAAGTACCTACTTAGATTGGTAAAATTCGAGTTCACAAGTCCAGCCCATACAACTTTTTTTAAATTCTTATTCTTTATGCTTCCTATCCTATTCCATGTACTTTATAACAGAAACCGGGTGATCAGCAATGATTCAAATAAATAAGGACATCATCGCAACCGGTAAAAAAATCGTCATTAAAATGTCATGAAGCTGCAGTGTGCCTATTATTCAATAACTACGCTGCTATGCTGTGCGTCTATCATGTAGGTACATTGCATCGTAGGTATGGGGATGTAACATGAAAACGTGGGGTCAGGAACAAAATCAATATTAAGTGCGCACGCGATCCGCGCAAGCCCGCCCCACGACCGACGCGACGCAACGCGCTAGAACCACACGGACAATATAGCTATGTACTATTTTAAAAAAGAATAGGCAGTCTGCTGTAGTTATCATAGTCAAGCATGACAATTTACTATTAAAAATAATAATATGAATTTCGCGGCTAAAATGTCGAAGTTTTTCGCAAAGAACCGTACCGTCCGCGCACGTGCACTTTGTTGCTAGGTAATTGCATAGTACCTATTTAATGATGATCACATCAAAAACTTACAATGGTATTGTTAACGACATCATCAAATTCAAAAGAAATGCGTTCAAAGCATTGAGATAATGGTTCAAAAACAACAATTCAAACTTTCAAAGCGTTCAATGTTTGAAGAATATTTAACATCAAAATACTATGAAGTAGGTAAAATATAATAATAAGTTGAATTAAGTATATCATTTTAAAATGTAAGTAGAGCAATTTTTTACTTGCCGAATGCCGAAATATTTTTGACTTTTGCTGTTGACGGTACACTTGTAGGTAAATACAGCCACGTTCATGTGAATGAGAAAGTTTTAAAATTATATTTTTGATAAATAATTATTCACGACGAACTCTTTGATGTAGGTACTTACCATACTTACATGAACAAAGTCCTTTGTTACGGTAGACGGAACTCATTCCCGCTGTTTTTATTGTTTTAAGAATTTTATTTTATTCTCACTACTCTCTCAGAGCCTAATTATGGGTGTTCACACAAGGATAGTGACACTATCCTTTGTAAAATCTCCCCAAAAGTAATTATGTTTATTAACGACATTCACTTTTCAACTTTCCTTGGTTAGTTAGATAGTACTTACCAGTTTTGTTATAATTTATAATTATTTAACAAGTAACGATATCGCTTGTTTACATTTTATTTAACTCTAAAGATAGAATAAATAATTATTAAGCATCCTTCGATTCACCCACCCCTTGCGTCGGCTACCTATACCGAGCAGGGACAGCATAAAGAGAATAATTTCTGTGTGTGTGGTATGCAAATATGCAATATGTAGTTGCATTAGCTTTCAATCATTCAATTGAACAAAAACTTTTTTACAAAAATAAAAAAACAACAGACTTCCAAAAAAACAGTAAATGTGAAAAACAACTTTAATTTCGGAAGTCTGTGTCTGGATCTGTATTTTAGTATTTTGCCAACGACTTCCGGAATTAAAGTTCTTTTTCACTTTGTAATGTTATTGAGTAATTCCGATGGCCATCTGTGGTTTTCATCATCAGTTGCACTTCACCAAATGGTGCTTTCTGAGGGCAAAGGCACGAGTTCCTTTTAAAAAATACCCAATCCTTCGATTTCCATGGGATCTCCTCATCAGATTCTGATTTGGTGGCAATGGGAAAGAAAGAATTTTCAATATCGGTCATCGGTGAACATAGACAGCAAAAAAAAACAAAGTCTGACATTATAACCACCTCCTTTTTGGAAGTCAGTTAAAAAATAAAAGGCAGCTCTACAATTTTAATGTAGAGCAACAGCAGCTTCTTTCATAACATCACGCCGTTTCTTACCGATAGGGGTAAGCTGGAAATAGATAATGCTACCAGGAAGTTAATTTGTAAGGATTATCGTTATTTGTAGCAATTAAATAATACGTAGGTACAGACGCCAGCACATCAAGGCACTTGAAACTGTCAAATTTTCCCAATCAACCTTGAACCTTGCTATAGCGATAAAAATGAAAATCTATTAAAGGAATTTGACAGATTGTAGTAGCTTGATGTGTTGGCGTCTGTACATAATAATAAGATTTGCAACTATATTGTGTAGGGTGTAGCCCACAGTTGGACGTATCCTGGGCCAGTGTCACATAGGGTAAGTAATAGAATAGATTTATGTAAGTAAGTACTAGCACTTCCCACGCGGCTTCGTCCGCGTGAATATTAGAAAATATCCCACGGGAACAAAAATCATTCCTTATTCCTAGTCTACAAAGGGAACCTCTGTGCAAATGTTCAGCTATCTAGGTCCAAGGGTTTGGGCTGGGCGTTGATGAGTCAGTTAGTCAGTCAGAACTTTTCTTTTTATATATTATAATAAGATAAGACGTACTAGAAGAGTGTGACATTTTTCTAAGTACCCGATCGTATACAACGTTAGGTAACGGCAACTATACCCCCGTTCGCACGGGCGTAATAAAATGTCGGCGGGATTTTATAGCGCACTGGATTTTCAACGCTCTGCTTAGCGCCGAGAGTGCAAAATCCAACAGTATGTTTTTTCGACGCGCTAGAATGTACTCTGTTATTGTTAAGTTGGATTCTCAACGCTCGGCTCAACACCGAGAGTTGAAAATCCAGTGCGCTATAAAATCCCGCCGCGATTTTATTACGCACGTGCGTACGGGGGTTTAGGGACGTAATGATTATACAGGTAAGTAGCTAATTAATTGACATTGAAAAAAATGGTATTGGTTTTCCATGCTTTCTTGATGAGAATAGAACACGCATCCATATATATGTATAGAGTGTTATGTAGAGTTCATGGAATAAAAGCAATTTGCGCGTGAACAGGGTGGCATGGCGCGTTGGCGATGCGGAGTCAGGGCGGGCGCCGGTGGCGGCCAAACGCGCCCCTCGCGATACGACGCAGGCGCGCGCCGTTCAACCGACGCTCAGACTCAGTTGGATCGATAAGATAAACGCGCAACCCCGGTCTACGAGTTAAATCAATATAATTTCTATCGATTTTTGCAGCCGCAGCCGCCGCACACCAGATTTGAGGGTCGCAAACGGTGGGTGCGCGCATTGCGTTGTTTGAAGTTATTTGAAAGTTGAATTGTAATTTCCTTGTTCTGTGATTATTGTGTAAAAGACTGTAATGTGTGTGCAACAGTTTAGAATAAAACTTTTGTCGACTTTATCGATTGTCGGCGTTTTACGGTAAATATTTATTTTACACTAAAGTTCAATGAACGGATAGTTCATATGCATTAGTTCCATTATTAGACTAAAATGTATATAATTTAAAACTATTTTAAAATTATATGCATATTTAAAATTACCATTAGTGGCAAAAAAAGAGTTTAATAAATTATTGGTAACTAATTTTATTTCTTCGACGTTTGCGTCACCGGTCAATCGATAGACGCTTTTCTATAATAAGTTATTGTTTTGATTTCGTTTGTTGTTTTCATCGTGTTTATTTTTAAATTAAAATGCACCAGGATTTTTAACATTTAATTTATTTATTGTTTAGGCGAGCCTACGACTAGAGCTTTTCTACAATATAACAATAAAATTGCGCAAATACTACAGCTTGAACGTGAGCTTCAAGCAAGTTTTATCAACATCCTGTTTCATGTTTGGTTTGGTCATTCATTGCCATTCATTCATTCATTTCAAATAAGAATAAGAAAAGGTATACTGACGTAAACTAGATGAACGCGCGTAAGTTAAATTTTTACTAAAATCATGAACGTTTCCTGCAGATGGTGTGAAATGTAGGAAATAGAGAAGAAAAATGACGTCCACGGACACATACCAGTTAAAATGGCACTCGCACAGTTCCCACCTGAACGGTTCCGTGGCGGCTTTGCTGCGTTCGGAGCGGTTCACGGATGTGGTGCTGTGCACCCTGGACGGGTCCCAGATACCGGCGCACAAGTTTATCTTGAGTTCGTGCAGCGTGTACTTGTGCAACCTGTTCGAGGGCCAGCGCTCGGTGACACGCATGGGCGGCATGTTATATGTCGTGCTGCCTTCCGAGATATCCACGAAAGCGTTGAAGATTCTCGTAGAGTATATGTACAAAGGTCAGTAGTTTTTAGATACTCTTTCACTTCAGTACCGCTTCAGTGCGCCGCCCGTTGAATTTAGAAATATTTTGAAATTTACGTTTATTTAATTTCAAAAAGCGTCTGTGTAACATCAAACTTTTTATATTGTTCTTCAATTAAAATCTTATTGGGTATGTCACTTCGATCAGGCCGGTTACCCAGTGATCAATGTATGCGTGAACTGTGCCAAGTATGCATGGTAGCATTCACCCATACCCATTGGTACACTTCACTAGCCCGGCAATGGCAGCCGGCAATAGCAATTCTGGCAGCCGGGTCAGTGGGTCGTCTTAGGGGCGGAGTTGGCAGCCGGAACTTATGAAAAGGGTGTATGAGGCAGCAAATAATGCAACCCACCCTTCATCCCTCTCATGACACACATAAACACTTTATCTTTATTTTCTTACATCAATTTCCAGGAGAAACAACAGTTTCGAACGAAGTTCTAGACACCGTCTTAAAAGCTGGTGAAGTCCTCAAAATCCGAGGACTGTGGAGACAGACGGAAGATGGCAGCGATGGATCCGCTGAGAAAACTGCAACGCAAACTATTGCCACCACAAGTGTTATGAAGGCAGGATTGTCAAAGAAACCTGACGAGATACCAATGCAACCAAAGATAGCTGTTAAGAAAGATGATAAGTTGCTAAAAGCCTTCAATCCGGGACAACCTGGTCAAAGGTGTGTAGAAATCCTGATTACTAATTACTTTTAGAGTAGGAAATTATACATTCATAAACTAGCGCTTGTTTTCTGTAGGGAAGGCAGAAACTGCAGTTTGCAACATTCATAATTAACATTGACACACATGCCTTGGTAGATACCGGTAGGTGGCTTAGAGGTGTATAGGGTTAAAACCTGCCATTTTTAGAGTCCTGTACAATCCGGTCAAAGTAGACATGTCAAAGTGCAAAAATTCGCATAGAGCTGAAAATTGGTACGAATGTTCGAAACACCAATATAAATCAAATGTGAAAAGTCCCCATCAACCCAACATTTGCAGCAAATCTATTTGACGGTTGAAGTATCGTTAGATTCGACTCAAAAACTCGAAGTGTTCTTAGATAGGTGTTTAAATAAAAAAACAAAATGGCGGATTTTTGGCGCTAAATTGTTAGTTGTGAATAAAATAAATTACCAATACTATTGAATAGGGTATCAAAATGAAGGAAATTAAATGGAGATGACAATAATATACCTATGTAAGTCTTATGTTTCAATTTAATTAGGAATAATGAATTGGCAATAAAATGGTTGTATTTATACTTTTTGAATCATTTTATCTCAGAAACAGTGACTCTTAGGAAAAAATGTCTAAAGACAATTTTATCTGTTGCATGATCTACAATTTTAGTCTGATCTATTTCTTTGATAAAAGTTACCGTTTGGCTGAAAAACCGCAAAAAACCCATATTTGCGAACTTTCACCTTGAATAGATTTTATAGCAAATGTCGGATTGATGTGGACTTCACATTTCATTTGTAATGGTGTTCCGAACATTTGTACAAAATTTCAGCTTTATGCGAATTTTTGTAAACATACTCCTACTTTTTGGGCTAACTTGACCGGACTAGTAGTAAAACATGGAATCTTTATAGTTTCGCCTGTCTGTCTTTAGAGTGAGACACTTGATACCAGCTTTTTGGCATAATTAGGCATAGTAATAATGCCTTTTTGGCATAATTAGGCATAGTAATAATGCCTACAAAGTTGTGAAGTAGAATCTTGAAAAAAAATTTTTTTTGTAAGAGTTGTGAAGTAGAATCTTGAAAAAAAATTTTTTTTGTAAGTACCATCATCTGCCTAGCCTTTTCCCAACTATGTTCGGGTCAGCTTCCAGTCTAAACCAGTACCAGTATTCTACATGGAGCGACTGCCTATTTGACCACCACAACCCAGTTACTGGGTAATACAATACCCCTTGGTAAGACTGGTTGTCAGGCTTTTTGGCTTCTGTCGACCTATAACGACTGTTAAAGATCCACGAATGATGGCCAGGACCAACAGCTTAACGTGATTTCCGAGGCAGGGGTCTTGGTATGTAAAAATGATCACCCATCCATGGACCAACCGCGGCAAGCGTAGCTTAACCTGATTAATAGACCCGTGCGGCTGTTATTACTTAGCCACAAGCCCCTTTGGTAACTACACCTTTTTTTTTGTGGATGGGGAATCATCAAATGACTTCTCCCGCTCTGGGCGGAGCGGGAGGGCATGTCAGACTTACTGACTAAAACCCACCCGTGTTCCTTCAGTTGCCTGTGCCAGGGCCACGGTATCTCTTTCGAACAACCCGCGACCCTGGCGGTTTGGTAAGTACACCTTACAGGTAAAGCAGGGATGATTAATTTCTTTACTTGTCTTCTACACTACGAGCCTTAGGGCCGGCGCACATCTGGCGAGGCGCAGCGCAGCGCGGTTGTCACTGCCAAATAAATATCAACATAGCATGTCTTAAAACTAAAGTCGAGAATAAAATAATATAATAAATATAAAAATAATAATAAATAATATAACTAACTTGACTTAGCACACGAGGTTGTCGACATGTGGGACGTGGACTCTGCAATTATTGTACTGATAATTGTTACGGTTAATGGCCTAATAGTGGAGAGCCTCGAACACCACCTCAGGAGGCTCTCATTACGCGGCTGGGTCAAGGGCTTGATTCAGAAAGCAGTACTCCTGGACACGGCACGCATAGTGAGGAGGTTCCTCTCTCTAGAGCCCTGACCACCGGTAGCTTGGACTCTGTTCCCGATACTGGTGGGCTACTATTTTTTATATTTTTAAATGTTTTTTTATTTTATGTTTTTATAAAAATATTTAAAAATGTAATTAATATGTTTTCGGTTACAATCACAGAAATAACTTTGTTTTTCATAGTTTTATCGAAAAATAATATGCTATGCAAACTTATTTTTGATAAAAACAATGCCGTAAATATTCCTCCTAACTACGGAACCTTTTCACTGTGCATGCTCTGACACGCACTTGGCTGGTTTTCATAATATTATGTCCTTTTTGTCTTTGGTTTAAAAGGTGAATAAGGCTATTAATATCTTATGTGGATGACAATGTTCAGCATACTTAATTATTTGAATGTATGGTGTGTGTTTAGGGTTAAAACATCTGCCATTTTAGTTTGATGGTATATCACAATATTAATTGTTGTATTTTTTTTTCTTAGGCCTATGTTCATTGGCCCGCCAAAACTAGTGTTCATCAAAACAACCGAAGGGGGCACACAAGCGGCGATCAGGCCCGGGGGTCCCAAGGGGCAAACGATTTTGGTCGCTCCCGCACCAACCGCTGTCGAGCCGACCGCAACTGCTACCGCTACTACAACTGCTACTGCAACTGCAGCGACATCTACCCTTGCTCCCACAACTGTGACAGTAGCCACCACCACCGCCGCCAGTGAGGACTCGTCAGATGAACCGCTGACACCACGGATCTTGAGAAGACATGCTGAAAGGAAGTATGGAAAGAGGCAAAAGACTGAAACCAAATCAGATAATGAGGAGGCTAAAGACTCGGAAGAACAGGATATTGTTTCTGAGGCTTCAAGTGAGTGTTTTAAATTGAATACTCCAAGCTAGAGCTTAAGGTTGCGTTACCACTGACGCGGAGCTGGGCGGAGCGGAGCGTAGACTTGCAGGAATCGTCCAATCACAGACGTGACGAGAGACACGATAAGGATTTTAAACATTGTGATTGGTCGGTTCCTGCAAGTCTCCGCTCCGCTCCAGCTCCTCGTCAGTGGTAACGCACCCTAATTTTCTCTATTTCTATTCTTAGCCATTCTCTCTTATGAAAAGTGAAGTGGCTTGTTTCACTTTAGTTTTCCATACCTACTTGTTTCTGAAGACTGTACCTGGTTCATCATTTCTTCTCAGGGGTAGTCAGATAGGAAATGTCGATTCCATCAAGCAATTTTTTTTTAATTTGACGTGTAATGCGATTCCAATATCCTATTTACAGAATAAACAATTTCATTGCATTTGTTCTGAATAGTATTCCTCAATTATATTAACTATAAGCATACCCTTGGCAGTCAGGGGTTTGTTTTATATGTTTTTTTTTTAATATATATTTTTTTTATATTATTTATATATTATACCTACATTTAACATATGCGATTTTTATCAATATTATTAATGTAGGTATGGGGAAAGCTCAGATATTTACTGAATCACTTTTCGGCTTTGGGCTACAGGCGACATTGTGTACATTCAAGTATGATAGTAAACTATATAAATAAAAAGAGAAGTACTGACTGACTCATCAACACCCAGCCAGAACCCTTGCGCCTAGAAAGCTGAAATTTTGGACAGAGGTTCCCTTTACAATGTAGACAAGGAATAAGGAAGGATTTCCCGGTAGTTCGTTCCCGTGGGGTAGTTTCCGACATCCACTCGGGCGAAGCCGCGGGCAAAAGCAAGTTAAGTATATTTCCTTATTGTCTAACAGAAAAATCGTCGCAAAGCCTGATGGAAACCGACGTCCAAATAAAAGACGAGCCAGAATGGGACGCCAGCAGTATCGAAGAGGAAGAGAGATCTATCGCCGAGATGTTCCAAGCGGAGATGAGCGTCAAGAATGAACCTGAAGAGGTTGATATTGAAGAGGAGAGCTTGGTAAGTGACAAACTTCTTAAAGTTTTTAAAACTATTTAAAGACTTGTAAGAAATTTGATATTTACGAGTTAAAATGGAACGAAATTTGTTTTATATTACTTAGTTTTAATTCAAATATAAGTTAGTTTTCACAATTTTTTTCAGTACCGGCCTTAACACATTATCGATCGGAGTTGGTTTCATTTTGAAACAAGCTAATCCATTACTTCATATGTTCGAAAAATTTGTCAGCTCGACAACGTAAATAACGCAATGAATGTTGTTGAACTGTCAAAATGAAACCAACTCCGATTGATAAATTAATAATGTGTTACGCAATTAGGGTGCTGTTCCATCGTAGACCTCGTCCATCGGTATCCATAAAGCGAAAGCGAGGTCAAAAGCAGGCCTATTTAAAAATAATAATATAAAACTTCTATAATCTTGACTTGGATTATACTAGCTGACCAAGTAATACCTTGCCAATTAACTGCCAGTTTGGCTTGTAACGGTATCCGCAAATATTTGACGGATTTGGTCAGTTCTAGGACGGAAAAACTGGACCTGAGGGAGCAGTCGGGTGGGCCGCATGATCCGGCTCGTCCTGTGTTTTTTCAAGTGAAGAGCCCCCATGCTTCTTGCCGGCAACAAAGTGTTTGAAAGCTAATGTTATGTGTAGATCTACAGCCCGCTGGCGTGCGAGCTGTGCGCCGAGGTGTTCACGGTGCCGGCGGCGTGGGTGCGGCACGTGCAGGGCCACGCGCGCAACGACACACAGCACGCGCGCAAGAGGAAGCTGCGCTCTGCCGTACGTATCTTTTACTTAAAAAATAACACTTAAAAATTTCGTCTTCTACTCAAAAATAACTTATAAATTTTTTCTTCTACCTGGGTTTGGAAGCATGAAATTTTGCAAAAGATTTCCTTAACCTGTTACAAATGGGTAGTCAAATCATTACTTTTTTACACAAAAGTATTGTTACGAGCTGGGGTTCGGGATAAATAAATTTATACCAATTTACACTAAAAACACACTATATTCAAATAATCACAAATACAGTAATCAGAAACTCTAAACAGAATCACCTGAATCACTTGTGGTTCGCTGTTAGTTCGCTGTAGTTCACTGGTGTTCACTGTATCGCGTTCTAAACTGAACTGCCGTACACCAGTTAGTTAGTTAGAAATGGCATCTC
Source organism: Cosmia pyralina (assembly GCA_946251885.1). Classification (NCBI taxonomy): domain Eukaryota; kingdom Metazoa; phylum Arthropoda; class Insecta; order Lepidoptera; family Noctuidae; genus Cosmia; species Cosmia pyralina. The sequence continues at coordinate 6,628,102 of OX276344.1, forward strand.
GCAGTTGACCACTGAGGGTCGAGACTGCTTAACCGAGCGTTTCCTGTGGGTGCTTTAAGCGAACTTAAAACCTCCGGCCAGGCTTAAAAACTAAGATAAAATATTAGACGACTGAGCGTCGCTAATAATAGAGCAGCCAGACGGGGCTGCCGTACACCTTTTTTTTTTTTTTTTTTTGGTATGGCATCTCGTAGTGTGACCATGAGAGGTCTCGACTACTTAACCGGACTTTCCTGTGGGTGCCTTTAAGCGAGCTCAAAAGCCTCCAGCCAGGGGCATAAATACTAACTAAATTATAAACTAAACGACTGCGCACTAAGGGCACCCCCTGTGGGGTACGGACCTCGGCTTAGGGAGTCGTTGTCATTGACCAATGATAAACAAGGCAAAGCAATAGGCTGGATCAAGTTAGGGGAATTATTATTATCAGGGGAGTTTAAAGCTACAGGCTCAGCTACGCCACCAGCTGGCTCGATTAAACCGATCAAGGGACATGAATTTACATTTACGTTAGATGGTCTTAAACGCGATGGGCCTCGGCGGCGAGGCCGGAATGTAGATCTGTGTTTGTGTTGGACTGTGCTAGTGTCCCTACTACTTTCCTGGAGGAGGGTGATAGGGTCATCGGGTTCAGTGAGGGCATGTCGCGGACGGCGGATACTACTGATTCTACTGGGGACATAGCTAGCGGCTTCGACAACCAAGGGGTTGCGATGTTTCACGGCGGAATCAAAGAAACGCTTGGAAAGGCGTTTCAAGTACTGACGGATGGTCGGGACTTTAAGGTCAAGGTGGAGGTCCGCGTTCCGAACGAACCAGGGGGCTCCCGTTACCTTTCGGAGGAGACGGTTCTGAAGGGTCTGCATCCTATGGATGAGGTGGGGCTTTGCATGCGCAAAGACTGGGCCCGCATAGGTCATGATAGGTCGAATGCACGCTGTGTAAATACGCAACTTGCACTTAAGGGACAACTTGCTGCGTGCATTCAGAACGGAGTGTAAACGGCCGAGAGCAAAGTAGGCCCGCGAACGAACCTGCTTTATGTGCTCTGAAAATGTTAAATGACTATCGAGCGTCACACCTAAATATTTGGCTCGCTTTTCCCAAGGGATCTGCTTGCCAAACATGGTGATCGGCCGAGGAGGGGCGGTGAGCCGACTACGCCGTCTCGTAAAGAGAATGGCTTGGCTTTTATCGGGATTGACTTCGATTCTCTACTTTCGAAACCACTTGCCGAGGGCATCGACTGCGGTTTGGAGGGTGCGAGCGATCGAGTCAGGGCGAATTCCCTTGGAGAAAATGGCCGTATCGTCTGCGAACAGCGCCAACTGTGCCTTTTTACTCTTCGGGATATCGCTGGCGAAGAGGATGAATATGAGGGGGGAAAGCACAGAGCCCTGAGGGACTCCTGCGCGAATAGGGTGGGGGGAGGAAAGTGCTCCTTCAATGCGATAGCGAAAGGTGCGGTTTGACAAAAAGTCTCGTAGGATGAGCACGAGACGATCCGGCACACCGAGTTGGTACAGCTTATATAATAAGCCGTTGTGCCAGACTTTGTCAAAGGCTTTCGCTATATCAAAGAAGACAGCACCAGTCATCGCACCGCGTTGGAACCCAACGCTGATGTGCTCGACAATACGGTGGACCTGCTGCACGCAATAGTGCTGGGTTCGAAAACCGAATTGCTCGTCGGGAATGAGACCCTTTGTCTCGGCATAATCTCTGAGACGCTTATAAATAAGCCTCTCATAGATTTTGCCGAAGACGTTGAGCAGACTGATAGGCCGGTAGCTAGAGGGCTCGCTCTTAGGCTTGCCAGGCTTAGGGATACCGATAACGGTAGCCTGTTTCCAGGCGTGAGGAAAGATATTATTACCCATGGCACCATTGAAGATGATGGTCATGAGCATAATCAAACGGGCAGGGAAAAGTTGGAACACCCTATTGGTGATTCCATCTGAGCCGGGGGCTTTACGGTGTTTTAGACCCTTGATTATCTCGTGCACCTCGTCAGGAGTGACGGGAGGCAAGGGACAATCAGGGTCCTCAACGGGGGGAAGGGAGGCTCTACGTTCGACTTCAGCGTCAACCTCAGAGAGGTGGGCTTCGTCTACTGGTTGAGAGCTGGGTGAGCACTGGGCCTCAAGACTATCGGCAAGGCATTCGGCCTTGTCGATATCATCGAAAGCGATGGTATTGTCTGGGCGTACTAAGGGGGGCATAGAAGCTGTCTCTGAGGACCTGAGTTTCCTCTGTAGGTGCCAGAAGGCCTGATGAGTTGGCTCGAGCTCACTCAACATCTTGTCCCAACGCGTGGAACGCAGTTCCTCTATGCGTTTCTTTACAGATTTCTGCAAATAGCGCATATGGACTTTGTTCAAGCGGCAGGGAAAGCTGCTGTAGGCACGGACAGCCGCGTTCTTCTCATTCATCAGGGCACGCACATCGTCCGGCAGCTTCCAGCGATGGTCATCCACCGCTGGAACCTCCCTTGAACAATCGTTCAGGACTGATTGTACGTGCTCCGTGAATGAGTCGATCGCAGCTGTCGTGTCAGCGAGAGAGTCAAACTGATCAGGAATAGAGTCTAAGTGGGGAGATGAGGAGGATTTCAGACATTCGCTTACTTTCCTCCAGTCCGTCACCAACCGGGTGGGGAGAGGTTGAGAGGGATCGCGGAGACCTATGCGGGGGGCCAGATTTAAGATCACGGGACGATGATCAGACGTTAGTTCATGTATCGCTTCTATAGAGTCCAACCGAAGGTTGACATTCTTTAGAAGCGCTACATCAAGTACGTCGGGAAAATGAGCGGGGTCATGGGGATAGTGAGTGGGAGTCATTGGGGCAATGACATCGAAACCCAAAATGGGACAGAGGTCGAACAAGGCTGCCGTACACCGCTGGCAACCCTCTATTTATATGTCGAGTGTAAGTTCTAGAAAGTTCGAGTACATAATTCGAGAACATTCTAGTACTTACGGGAATGATCTAGAATGCTGCAAAACGACACTAAAACATCTAGAAAATTCTAGAAGGGTTTAGAATGTTCTAGAAACATTGCCACGAATCGACGTTTCGTGTAGTTCTGCTACTCGATAACAGATGGCGTTATCGACTACGTAATACGTATCGTGTAGATCCGCTACTCGATAACAGATGGCATTAGCGTCTACGTAACACTGCCCCCTCCTAAGACATGCTCGTCCCGAGCATTATTATTCCCGTAATATCGCGCCGATAATAGTCGATCTACATGAACAATTTTACGCGCAGTTCGCGTATTCTTTTGTATTCGGTAGGTGACAATCCTGTATGGTCCGTCCCATTTTGCCTGTAGCTTAGGGGACTTCCCTTTCGTGCGCACTGGGTTATGCAACCATACTAGTGAGCCTTCGTCGAAACTACTATTGTTCATCTTCCGGTCATAACGAGTTTTCTTCTCTCGGACATCTGTTGGCCTGACTGTCTGACATGGTCATATACGTCATTCATCTTGTTGCGCAGATCATTCGCATAATCTGTTATACTGCGTGGGGTATCAGGGGGGATGCCGGTAAGTAAATCTGCTGGTAACCTCAAATCCCTTCCAAATTTCGCGAAGGCTGGTGTCACAGTCGTACTCTCGTGAACTGCACTTCTGTATGACAGGAGAAACGGTTGTATGTGCTTGTCCCAATCCTTTTGTCTGCTTGCTACAACTTTCGCCAGATATCTTTCCAACGTCTGATTAAATCTTTCCACCATTCCATCAGATTGTGGGTGGTATGAAGTAGTTCTGGTTTTGTGAGTACCCATCACCCGACATGTTTCCTGAAAAACTTGAGACTCAAAATTTCTTCCTTGATCGCTGTGGATTTCTAAGGGTACCCCAAACCGGCAGAAGACTTCGTGGACTAATTTATCAGCAACTGTCGAAGCTTCTTGATTAGGAATGGCGAAGACTTCCGGCCACTTAGTGAAGTAATCCATGACAACCATGAAATATTTGTTTCCACTCTCGCTTTCAGGGAATGGGCCAGCGACGTCTAGTGCTATCCGCTCCCAGGGGGCTCCTATGTTGTACACTTTCAATGCACCCCTGCTGCGTGTGTGAGGTCCTTTTACTGCCGCACAACTGGTGCATTTGCGACACCAATCCTCAACATCCTCTCGACAATGGATCCAGTAGAACCGTTCTCGGATCTTCAACAGAGTCTTTCTTACTCCCATATGACCTCCTGAACATCCATTGTGGTAGAGCTGTAACACTTCTGGTACTTTTGCTTTAGGGACGACTATTTGCAGGTGGCAGCTATCCCCATTATAGGTCACATTCTTGCCGAGAGCCTCCAATATGGTAAAGGCCTGGTGGCGAATGCCCAAAATAAGTGCGGTCATGGCCTGCCCTTTAGTCCAGCCATTTGCTTCCATGACAGCTTCAAACTGGATTTTGTATGCCGACCAGGAAGATGTTCCATCGAAGGGTGGCACTTTAAATCCGCGTCCCAAAGGTGCAGCAACTGTAGAACCCGCAGACCCGTCTCCAGTTTTCAGGTTTCCCAACGCTTTTCTTATGTCAGCAATCTGGACTTCAGCCTCGGAGATACGATTCTCGTGCAGCTGAACCTTCTCCTTCATGGCAGTGATGTCCTTGCCAACGTCGCGCGTAAATCCTTCATGAGAAGGATCTGCTCTTCCTGGCGGTGGGTGTGCTCCTCTTTGTCACACCGAAGCTGTTCCTCCAACCGGCGGGCCTGTTCCTCCTGCCGGCGGGTCTGTTGCTCTTGTCGGCGGTCCTGTTCCTCTTTGTCACGCTGAAGCTCTTCCTCCAATGGGCGGGCCTGTTCCTCTTGTCGGCGGGCCTGCTCCTGCAGCATCGCCAGCAGAGCAGAAAGATCCATGGCTGCTGATGCTGTAGGAACTCCGGATACTTCTAAAACTGGCTCCGTCGTCGGCTGATTACCACCAGGTGTCTGTATTGGAGAACCTGCAAACCGTCTCTGATCCGTCTCCTGTTGGCGCTGACTCCTGGTACGGATACCCTCCGTGTCGTCCTTCGGTAAAACTGGCATAATTTATCCCTTACTTCTGACACCAACTGTTACGAGCTGGGGTTCGGGATAAATAAATTTATACCAATTTACACCAAAAACACACTATATTCAAATAATCACAAATACAGTAATCAGAAACTCTAAACAGAATTACCTGAATCACTTGTGGTTCGCTGTTAGTTGTAGTTCACTGGTGTTCACTGTATCGCGTTCTAAACTGAACTGCCGTACAAGTGTGATGTCGCTACGCCCCGTAAGGGGCGTGACGTGCGGTTTCGGGGCGTAGCCCCCCTCCCGCGGACGCTGTGCGGCGGCCCGTAACCACGGGCCCCTCATCATGGTCGCCACTGGCGAATGAAAGGTTGGGCGTGCTGCATTTTCGCGCCATGAAAATAGTGTCTCTATTTGTGTCCGTAAGCTCGTCACGACATATGCATACTGCCGCTTTCTTCACCGTACCCCGGCGGTCAACCCCTACCAGGTGGAACCCCCACCTACATTAGGGAAGCCCAGCAGAAGGCGACCAGCGTCAGGGATACGGACTCGACGTTCCTACGGATAGGGTGAGTGGCTCCCGCCCGCCCCACTTTCAGAGCTAGCCGAGCCTGGCACGGGGTAGGGAGACCGTGTCATGAGTGTGAGGGTGACATTGAACTGTGTGGCGTCGCCCGGTGTCGTTCACGAGTCGCCGCCCGCGCAGCGCCCTCGTATGTGAGTTCTGGTGCCTGTATAGAGGTGAATGTCTGGGGTTTGTCACGTGACACGCCTAAATTATCCTAGCACGCATCACGTGACAGCGTATGTTGTATGTAGTGGAAGCGTTAGTGTCACAAGTGGACCGCGTGTAGCCGGGAGCGGCCCACCTGGAGGTCAATCCAACTGCCGTACACCGCTGGCAACCCTCTATTTATATGTCGAGTGTAAGTTCTAGAAAGTTCGAGAACATTCTAGTACTTACGGGAATGATCTAGAATGCTGCAAAACGACACTAAAACATCTAGAAAATTCTAGAAGGGTTTAGAATGTTCTAGAAACATCTGCCACGAATCGACGTATCGTGTAGATCCGCTACTCGATAACAGATGGCATTAGCGTCTACGTAACAGTATGTTTATTAAATAAAATGCTTTGCATTCTTAAAATATTTTTTGGCCAAATTGTTGTAGATGTGCATGGTACGATTCTGAACTATAAATATAATTTTAAATAAGTACATTTTCTCAAAAAAAGTACCGAAGTAAAAATTTTCAGTCCAGTACAATTATTGAGAAACTGTACCAATCTAAAATTATATTTATAGTTCAGAATCGTACCATGCACACATCTATCAACAATTTGGCCAAAAAATATTTTAAGAATGTAAACATTTTATTTAATATACATGCTTTTGTATAAAAAGTAATGATTTGATTACCCATTTGTAACAGCGTCCTTAAATACCGAAAGTGAGCACCAAGGCCCTTTCCTGATTTGTCGGTGAGGCAGCGGTGCGGTAAAGTATGTTCTGTATACCGAAACGATAACGCACGGCTGTCATTTACGGATCTGACATTATGTCACTTCTGACGTTAATATCATAGAGCAACACGGCCCCCGGCGGACCGGGTTAATATCTATCGACAAGAATCTGACATAGAGTGAAACTACACAGGATATCAGCCCTTATTTAATAGTAATAATAGAGGTATAAGCCGCGCGAGTCCGGCGACTCACGGGTGAGACGCTGGGGCTTGAAGGTATTAGCGACGGGTCACTCAGTGAGTCGCTGGGGCTTGAGTGGAAATGAAATCCTCGCGAGAAGAATGTCATCTTCTAAAACACGTGACGACTCGTGCATGGTATGCACGAGTCGTCACGTGTTTTAGAACAATCAAGAAACTCATTGAAATATAGGCGCTCGGTGAGCTTTCGGTACCGGGTACACCGAGCATGCTGATCCTGCACTGCTGACGCACCGACAAATCCAATAAAGAGCCTTAGGAAGGATTTGTGAAAATTCATTCCCTAAAGGGGTTAAATAGGGGATGAAAGTTCGTCAGTTAAATGAGAAATCCCATCGGGTACAGCAGAGCTTGTAGACAAATAAATACTATGACTGGGTGACCATAGAGCTAGTGTCATCTAGTATGATCACCGTCTTAGCTGATGCTTACGACTTTTTATTTATTTATATATACTTTATTGTACACCACAAAAATACATAACAAAAAAAGACATAATCAAACACTACAAAATATACAATGGGCGGCCTTATCGCTTTCTGCAATCTCTTCCAGGCAACCTTACTTTTTCTTACTTCCAAGACTTTTTCCTCCCCTTTTGCTGAAACCTACGACTCTCTCCCCCATCAGCTGGATTGCATGTCTATGTACTCCTCCTCCCCTCCCCTTTTTGCCGATCTTCACGACTATGGCTACACTTTTAACTAATGCCCACGAGTATCCCATTAGCTGGTGCTATCGTTTTATGTGAATGTCCGTTGCGGTTCTTACTTTGTTTGACCAGGCATGTCATAACCTGGTCAAAAGGGGTGGATATAACGCGAATGCTTTTCTAACCGCTCCCGCCACAATCCGCACGCTTCTGGCGGGAACGCCTCTCGTACCCGCTCGGCCAATAAGGGCGAGTCGAAGCTTCCAGAACCCACATAGCTGTTGTTTTGGTACATCACTATATGGTCAAACATATTGTGGCTAGTTCAAATGTTTTACTCATGTTAACGCAGTATTAAAAGTTTTTCTTCTTAAGGAGGATGCGCTAAGGTAGCCCGCGAAAATCAAATTTTCTTACGTTTTTCCAATTTGCAGGTCAGTGTCAGGTTGTATGTTGATTAAAATAAGATTCGCGGCCGTAACTAATATGGCTTTACAGAATTATAATAATTAGAATCGGCAATACAACTCCATAAGTTAGAATTGGCCTCAAATCTAGCGATTTCATGAAATTATGAGGTTTTATTCATGAAATCATGAGGTTTGAGGTCGATTCTAAATTGACCTGCAAATTGCAAAAAACGTAAGAAATTTTTATTTCGCGGGCTACCTTATCGCATCCCCCTTAATGTGTTGATCAAAGTCATACTCTAATTGGAGTTTTGAAAATATTGTTATTATTTTGTTCTTCAGAGCGACGACACGGAGGAGACTATGGCCTTGCTGAAATGTGACCTCTGTATGAAGCACTTCCCCAACCCTGCCGAATGGGTGCGACACATACAGAGCACGCACACAGAGTCAGGTCAGTACTACAATATTCATCTATTGTTCCGTCTTCTTGGGCAAATACCTAGAAAATGAATATACAGGGTGAAATTGAATTCATGGGCATCCTTTTAAGGGGTCATTGTACTCATCATTATGAACAACTTTTACTATAAGACCAAACCTGAAATCGCGAAAAAAAATCAGCTGTTCGCGGTACATTTATGTTCACATAACTCGTCAAAAATAATATAAGGAACAGCAGATTTTTTTTCGCGATTTCAGGTTTGGTTCCATTGTAGAAGTTGTTCATAATGATGAGTACAATGAGCCCTTAAAAGGATGCCCATGAATTCAATTTCATTCTTTATATTATGTATTATTATTAAACAGTAAACTAGATAAATTTACAATTCCCAAAGAACAACCAGCTAGAAATTAGATTGATTCTTCTTAAATTTATTGGATTTTTGTTCGCAATTTCTGATGACAAAATACAGTACATTTATCGATAGGTAGCGTAATAGCTTAATTCGAATGCTAATATAGAAACCAGTTCTAAAATAATTCATGACAATGGCAGTTGAAATTCAAAGAAATAAAACACAGTATTAGCGACCAAACGGTTTTGAGTCAGGACCAAGGCCTTTCGAGGTCCGGCATCCTAATTGCGTAACTCACTATCAATCGGAATCTGAATAATTTTGAAGCAAATTGCTAATCCATTGCTTCATATATTCGATAACGTAAATAACGCAATGAATTTTGTTGAACTGTCAAAATGAAACACATTTCTACTGTAACAGCCTTACTAATAAATATTTACACACGACGTATACCGGAGTTATCAACGCTTTTGGCCCTTTTATAAAGCGTTATAACTCCGGTATACGTCGTGTGTAAATCTTTATTAGTAAGGCTGTTATTGTGTTACGCAATTTCCCCGCAGGTCAGTGTTTTTTTTTAACGCATGGGTACGACCCGGACGGCCCGCAGCCCGTATACAGCTTTCCAGTGAAAATTATGCGCTTCGGAAATCTTCGTCTATCTTCGAAAATACGAACGCGTGATGATGAGTTTACTATAGAGCTGTTATAATTATGGAATTACTTGCTTATTTTGTATTGCTATGTACACAAAATTATCGATTCGTGGCTAAGTAATATCAGCCGCACGGATCGATCGATCAGGTTAAGATGCTGATAAATGCCAATGGCCTTGAATGGTTAGGTTGCGTGTTCTGTATTGAGTTCACGCTACGCGTCGTACGTCCAACCAGTAATAGGACTCGCCCATCAAGGAGCGCTGTCCCAAATTAGACGCATTATTAATTTATTATACATAAAACTCGTATAGGTACTAAAAGATAAATAAGAATAATAATTAATTCAATTATCTTTAAAATGGTGAAGGTTTCATAAAAATACGCTTGATAGTTTTTGCGTGATTCTCAGTTTATTATCCGCGTTAGACATAACTTTATAAATTAATTACAGTAATATAAACATAATCTAAAATATTAACATACTTATTAAGTTATCAAGAAAATGCTCTAATTCAATATTATATTTTTTCCAAATCTTTAACACTACGCATTTAGACGTGATCTTCAGTTTAAAATCATTAAATGTTGGTTATAGTCGCCATAAGCTACGCTTGCCGCGGTCGGTCCATGGATGGGTGACAGTCTTTACCTACATACCGAGACCCTTCCTTGCCTCGGAAGCACGTTAAGCCGTTGGTCCTGGCATTCGTGGATCTTTGAGTCGTCAGAAGCCCGAATGTCTGACAATCAGTCTTACCAAGGGGTATCGTATTACCCACAGATATAAGTATTATATCCCATATATATATATTACCCATAGATATAATTTATATTTCTATGGTATTACCCAATAACTGGGTTATGGAGGGCAAAATACTGGTATTCAGCTGCATCCGGTTAGACTGGAAGTCGACCCCAACACAGGTGGGAAAGGCTATGCAATTTCAAAAAACTTGAGTGACAAAAATTACGATCTGAGACTGGAGTAGGTAACCCTACAGAGAGAAAACCGTACAAACGTGCAATGATAGGTAGGCGCGATAGTACAAAGCTTAGAAGCATTGCCTCTGTGCGGGGTTATTCTGTGGCGCAACGTTCGTGCTAATTCAGAAACACGAAGATTACCGAAGTGCATATACTTTTTCTGGTATACCTGTATGTTTGACAGTTTGAAAAGCTAATAAAAAATATGTAAGCAATAATTAGGTCAAGTTCATAGACTCGGCTCCTCGGTAAAATAAGGCAGCATCCTGTAGGATGCATTATTAATTTATTGTTTTGTAAATCCAAAGATCAGTAGTTAGAAATCTTGAGCAGAGATGCGAAATCTTATTATGGCTGGTTCGATATTTTGTGTTATTTTAAAGACGTTTTTTTTTCTTTGCTTACTCCCAAAATGCCATTATTTTAGCAGAATTTCCAAACATGAATGACATAGCCGAAACTAGATTTTTATGTAATAGGGCTAATTCTCGACAAACGAACATCCTGTCGCCGTACGCGTAATAGTTTTTTTTTTTTTTTTTTTTACTTCTGCTAATATTCGCCTTAAACACAGACGGACTGCATTCGACGCTACAAGCAAGCTGGAAAGAATAAATGTGAGGTTGCTTTGCTTTAGAAAATCGTATCATTGGTTCTTCACAAAAAAAAAAAAAATAGAATGCATGCACTATATATTGTTGTAGATAGCTTGCAGGTGAGATGCAGTCCGTCTGTCTACACTCTTACTACCTATGCTTTAAGATACCTACACCAATTCTTACCCTGCTACACAAACATGATAATCACTTCACTTATGATTTATTAATTAAATTATACATTGGAATGCTTTGTTTGCTTATACCTTTGCTATACTTGGTATTATGTCCATCGGACTAAGAGAGAGTGCGTCTGCGCACACATTTGTGCACTATAATATCTCCCGCGCCGTAGGCTGGTCACCGCTGAGTTTGGTCGCCATGGCCGAACGGTCTGGAGGACTATTATTATTTGCCATTAACAAACAAAGCGTTGCATATTGTGTGATTGTCTGCCTCACTGAACCCTGTTCTAAATGTTCGTTCGATGTCGATTGTCTAGAATTGGCCATGTCAAACAACAGTGCACCACCAAAACGTCACAATCGTTTCACAGAGGGCGCGCAAAACAAGAATTGCTCGCAATGCAAGAAGTCATTCCCGTCGCACGCATCGATGCTCATACATATGCGTACGCACACAGGTGAGTCACGATTACCTTTACTTTAATTAAAACCTCTATTCCAAAACTAATCCCTGTTTAAAGAATGGTAGCTGAATAGACTGCAACATAGAAATATGGTCATATGTAGATGGATTGATAAGTCATATAATTTTTCGCCATAAACTAAATTGAAAAATGCGATTCAATTTTAATGAAAAAGAAATCGCGACAGCAACCTTTTACAGTACAGTGGGCTAAAGTTCTTGTTTACGGGTAAGGCGCCATCTCCACGAGCGAGAGAATCGCAGCGATATTATAGGTTCGCCGTGCCATCAAGTTCAAAAAAACTATGAATCAATCTCGCGACGATAATTTGATGGTACCGCATGACTATCTCCACAATTTTCTCACCCATGGAGATGGCGCCTATTTGAACGTGATGTCCTGGTTCAATCCTTAGGGCGGGTATGATCAAGGTTTTTTCTATTAGAGATTGCAGTTCGTCAAAGTTAGATAATAGGAATGGGTGCATTTTTCATCCACATTCTACCATAGCCATGTCTCACATAAGGAGGAGGAGAAAAATCTTTTATTACACAAGCAGTGAATCGAAGCGAATTTGAATTTAAGATGACATGATCGAGTTGCACTTTTAAGACCATCAAAAAGTCAGTTTACGAGTCACCTTGCTGGATTTAAAAATATTATAATAATAACGTTTATTTTCTCTATCACATAATGAAAATTTTGTTCGTTCACTACACAAGTGAGTACAATACAACGATACAGTAATACATTCATGTCGTAGAGACTGGAGCCTGTACTAGTATTACCTGTGTTACAGGTCTCCAGGTCTTCAAACTACCTGGACCCTTCACACTTATACAAACATCTACTAACATATGACAATGTTGGGATTGAATATAAAAAACCAATTTTAAAAATCCATACTATTTCAGGCGAACGTCCATTCGTATGCGGCCTCTGCAACAAAGGCTTCAACGTGAAGTCCAACTTACTGCGACACTTACGCACATTGCACGATCAACTCATCAGCCCAGCACAGGTGGAAGAGGGCGATGAGGAAGATGTCGAGCCGGGCCCTTCGGAGGTCAAGCGCGAGTCCTGAGGGCGTGGAGGGGGGGCAGGTACGATATATTCACTTACATAATAAAAATAATACCAGCCTAATACTGTTCCACAGCAGGGCAAGTATTAAAAAAGTACACATAAGTTAAAAAAAAATATATTCTCATCTGAAATTAGAAAAAGACAGACAAATTAAAAATCCGGAATCACACGTCATAATGTAAGGGCATAAATCGAACAGATTACGTGTGACTCCTGATTTTTAATTAGTCTGACTTTTTCTAATTTCGGGTAAGAATATTTTCTTGTTTCATACTTTTTAGAGCGTGATTTTTCAGTAGGCTGGTTTTAGTTTTTAAACTTTTTATTTAAATTATTTTGGGGTTAGGTATAATTTCGTGTAAAGTATTTGCAAAGCTGCTTAATTATTATATGTATTTTGGGTAGTTTTGGAGATAATGTTTGGCTCACATCTGAGGCGTGATTTTAGAAATTATTTCCAATTATCGGGTGCATTCAAGCAAAGACGCGAGCAATAGCTAACAACATATATATTTAAAATGTGCTAATTAAGTTCATTCATTTGATACCCAACAGGGAATCATTAAAAAAAATTCAGTTCATGACTTTATGATATTCAATTTGATGTGACGTCACATAGCCCATAACCAGCGGACGATCAAGACGCTTCCAACGATACTCATTTGTCTAATTATGATTAGAAGTTATGAGGGAACAGATGAACATACATGCATACACACCCGTCAAAATCATAGCCCTACTTTTTGCTTCGCCATAGTCGGGTAAAAAAAACGATGTTATTTCAAGTACTTACAAGTGAAAAGTGATTCTGTGAGACTTTTTATGTGATTAAGGCATAATTCTATTTTTTTTAACTATGTTAACTAGACGACTACTCGTCACGTACTAAGAGCGGTGAGCGTGGTGGCAATACATCTTCGTTTTTTTTGTTGATCTAAGGTATTAACCTTTTAACCGCCCGACTTCAAAACAGTTGGCGTGTCCCCAGCGCCCGGCACAGTGAATCAAAAATTAAATACCTACAAGAAAGAGGGATGTGCAATATTTAACTTTGCGATGTCGATATTTCGTTTTAATAACGACATTTGCATTTACGAGCGTGGTTAACTAACAACTATATCTCACCAAGCTAAGTTTGCACCTCGCGTCGTTTACGTCACACTGACGCTTAGGTACGGGCTGCAAAAAAGGATTCGCTATGATTTTAAAAAAGTAAACAAATGTTTGTTAGATTTTACTTTGCATTTATTGTTTTTAACATTATATTATACGTAGGTACACGGGTACACGCCGCATTCCAGCGAGGTGTAAACTTAGCTTGGTGGAGATATAGGTACCTACCTACTTGAATACTACGTACCTTAAGAAATTATTCGGCATTTTTCGCAAGCCAGTAAAACAAAGTGTTTAAAAATTTGATCGATTTATTAATTATTACTTAAACTATTCACAATAAAATCAGTCCAGAGAAGGGTTTGGCGAGTTATACGAACATAAAAGTGTCCAAAAGTGCGGTGTGTGGCAGCGGGCGGCACGCACAAAATAAATTCTAACTATGTAGTCAGCGAGCCCACACGTGACTCGCGCTCGAACCAATCAGAATCACCGTTCCAGAGTGGCCGCGCGCGCATTCTCATCGCACGGCGCGCTCTCGCCATCTCACTCACTCTAATTAAGTTTAAAATTTCCATTCAGACATCACCACCATACTACACAATAAATTAAAATACATATAACTAGATATGTAATAAAAATAAAAATTACCTCTACATCAATGTCAAACTCTTCATCTGATAAAAATTCTTCATTTTCATCGCCTTCTAGAATTCGTATTAACTCTTCAGTAGTCGTCATGATAAATTTCTATCATGTACATTTACGAGTATCGACATACGAACGTAAAACTTCATGCACAAGCACAACATTGATGGAAAATTCCAGAAGTCGGCACTCGTTTATGACGTAAGAAGCGGTCGTCTTTATCCGACCGTAGCGCAGGGCGTACTAACAAAGTAAGTTTCGGAACATGTAGGCTAGGGATGGGAACCATCAATTCAATCGCTGACATTTCATAAGTAAATTTACTTAATTTTAAAGGAATTAAATGAAATACTCACAAATATTTGTAAAAAAATGTTTTATTAACAATTGCTGTATTTGTGTTAAAGTTAATTAGTCAGTATAACGAGAAATATTTTGATTTATGTTTATTTTTGTATCGGTAAATCTTGGCATATGTCCCGTCCCTCATGTCGGATTTTGTCGTCATGGGCGTTGCACATCAATACAATTTTCTAAAAATAATGTTAGTAATTCATCTAACTTTGGACATTATTTTTAGGACTTCTAATTAAGAGACTAAAGTGTATTAAACTGTAAATGATTACTTACTAACTATTTACCTAATATAAACATATTTTTGATAGAATACAGCTTAATTAAATAAAAAAGCTGATTAAACGAGCATTGATATTTTGGTCGTAAATATACGACTCTGGCGAAATGGGCCCGAAAATATTTGTCGGATTAATCCGACGTAGGCGGTTAAAAGGTTAATAACTAAAGTCCAGATTTCCTCAAGATATTTTCTTTCACCGATGTTAGTAATGTCCATGATTAACTCAGAGAGCATACATGATTTACTATATGATATCACATGCACTTCTTTTTTTAAAATAACTACAACACAGTACTTACTATGCAACACAGTAGGATTGTTGTAAAGGCAGGTAGCAGACAGCAGAAACACAAGACGGCTTATTCAGTACAACTATTGGAGAGTTACCTCAGTTTTGCATAATAAACATGCAGCTTGAGTTTACAAGCATGCCATATGTAAAAAAAATTTTTTTTCAATGTTCCAGGTAGAGGGCGCGGGCGACGTGCAGCATACGTTAATGTAAATGCTATGAGCGAAGCCACCCGTCGCGCCCATGAAAAGAAAAGGCAAACTGACAACGCATCGCCTTCGACCGTGCCGCGCAAGCAGAGCTACTCGCTCTTCTTGAAACAACGCGCGGTACTTTTCTCTGCCAAGAAGTGGAAACAGTGAAACTCGGTATGGCGACTCGCTACGACATTACTTTCAGTCACGTTTCTTTGATTGTCGAGTTCAAGTTACTCGTAGCAATGTCGCCATTCATCCGTTTGTTCACTTACACCTGCCCACCCTCCTCCTTTCGTCTTTAACGGTTACTTAATTTATATTTATACTATTCTTATTGAGTGAATTATTATTTTATAATATTAACTTAAGTATCTCGACTTCTAGTCACATAATATGTTCTAAGACTTAAAAATATCTGCTAGAAATTTAATTTAAGTGGTCCCCTAAATGTAGCACGGGTTGAAAGAAAGTAACAAGAATGTCGAATTTGTTAACAAATAAGTTTTGAACTAGTAGACATCACAGTGGGCAATGTTTTTTTGTTAAACTTAAGTACATTATTTTACTAAACACACGGGACTAGAAAAAAAAAGAAGGACTCCGCGCCACGCGTATCTAAAGTGAAGCACTGTACCGATCTGTGTGCGTGATTTGACAAAGACGCCGTCTCGTGTCACGTAATGGCGGCCGGTCGGCATACTATGATGTAAATGTGTGCGTGAGGCGTGTTTGAACGGTCCCGGCATACTTACTGTGCTTCACTTTCGATATTCGTGGCGCGGAGTCCTTTTTTTTCTAGTCTGTGACTAAACATTGTAAAATATACGGATATTTAAGATATGTGTCTAAATAATAACCACTATCATTGTAATTTTATTACTACAGACTTGTCAATATTTATATTTACCCAGGCTTAGCACGCAACGGAAATATTAGCTAAGCACAATGTATCATTCTGCATACTGTTTTTCCGCCAATTTAACTTCCGTACCAGCGGTCATCGACTCAATTTCAAACCACAAACAATGACCTGTTACTGTTAGTTTTTGCGGTAGGCTGAACCCGTGTGAAGGTCGGAAGTTATCCCACGGGATCGTACTAACGGGTTAAGAGGACATAAGATAAATGCCATGTTCATACTAATCCAGGTCATGTTTTATCCGTATGCCAAATGTCATCCAAATCCGTTCAGCCGTTGAGGTCTGATTGGAAAATGCTCCCTAGCTAACCTAGTCAGTGGTGCTTGCTAAGCCTATCTCCGATATTTTAAAGTCACAATTTTAATCTCTTACCAATGTGTTTTTACTATTAATGTGTGACTGACTGACACTGGCATGGCCACCATCAGGGATTTTTATTTTGATAACACAAAAAATGTGTCACTAATTAGTCGAAATTGGTTGCCAAATATCAGAATTAGTCGGTCACTGGTTCAAAAGTTATAAGGGTTTATTGGTGGCCTATCTGGAGAGCGTCTCCCCAGCTTGGCCACATTTATATCTCAAAAACGAAGCCACCTAGTAAAGATCTGTTTTCTCCCAGATTTAGTCCGGTCTTAGTGTAGAAAATATAATGAGTTCAATTCTGAAGGTATAGACCAAGAGCTGGATCGAAGAGTTTTCGTAAATTCTTCGATCTAGCTCTTGGACTATACTTTAAAATTAACCTAACCTAAGAACCTATAACCAGTGGCAGACTAATTCTGATATTTGGCGACCAATTTCGGCAATTTTTTTGTGTTATCAAAACAAAAATCCTTGATGGTGGCCATGCCAGTGTCAGTCACACTGTAAATGCGTGGGGATAACGATTTTTAGGTATAAGGTTGATTATTATAATATTCGTATAATTAGTTATTGCGAAGCTTTAAGTTCAGCATTCCATTGTGTTAGAAGTGATTATTTATTTTGAACATATTCTGTATCAGTAGACACTGAACTTTTATTTCTTGACATATTTTAATTCAATACTCATGTATAACATGAACATGAATGTAATTTGTACTATTGTGGAGAATAAAAAGTGATTTAATGTCAATTGTTATATGATTTACAAAATAATACCACCATTTTGACGAATGTGTTTATTACTTCTTACAAAAATACTATTATATCACAACTTTCAGCGATACACACAGTGTATGGAGATATCAGGCTTGAGAAATCGGAATTTTAACATGATGTTTTTGGAAAGAGCAAGTACAAAATAATGTACGCGAATACAAAATAGACCATAGTACTAATTAACTAATTTAGCTATCCTCCTCCTCAATCTTGGGCGCTAGATAATAGCGGATGTGACCAATTTCTGGAATGCGGTACTCGACGACGAGTGGGACATCAGCTGACATTGAGAGTTGAACCTGGAATAATAAGCAGAAATAATATTATTAGTTAATTATTATTTGCAGCTTCTGTACAGTGCTAAATGCAGGAATCGGGGTAACGCGACTTATTTTGCGAAAATGCTTACATAATTATTATGGCTATACAGAAAAAGATGCGGAAACTTATGGTAAGGTCTTTCATTAGCAGTAGTACAAACAAAATTAATTGAGTCGGCTTATTACAGTTCACTGCTCAACTCTCTGAAGTTAGCCAATATACTTGGCATATTTGTTCAAATATTCGTGTTATCTCAGTATTACAAATAATACTATTAGGTTGGGGAAAAAGACTTCGCATTATAGTATGTATGAACTTAAAATAAAATCTCTTTGGCTATACTATTTGTATCTGGCTGGTTTTGGTATCATTGAAAGCTTAAATTTTAAAGAACATAATTCCAAATTCAAATTAGGAAAATGTGTGATTTTCATTTGTTTTTCGTACTGTCAAGATGAATGAATCTAATGAAGAAATTCGATACATTTTAAAATTTTACAACAAAAAAGGTAATAATGCAACGCAAGCCGCGAAAAAAATTTGCGATGTTTATGGACCCAGTGCAGTGTTTATGAGAGTAGCACAAATTTGGTTTAAGCATTTTCAATCCGGAAATTTTGATGTCAAAGAAGAAGCACGTCGCTCTGGTCGCCCTATTACGGATAAAATGGATGCCATTTTTGAAAAAATGGAGCAAGATCGGCATATCAGTAGTACGACGTAGCTGAAGAACTGGGAATTGACCACAAAACAGTTTTGGCGCATTTGAAAAAAACTGGGTACTCAAAAAAACTCGATATTTGGGTACCTCACGAGCTCACTGAAAGAAACCTAATGAATCGTGTACTCATTTGTGATTCTTTATTACGACGTAATGAAACCGACCCATTTTTGAAGAAGCTGATAACTGGTGATGAAAAGTGGATCACGTACGACAAGAACGTGCGAAAAAGGTCGTGGTCAAAGGCCGGTCAGGCTTCACAGACTGTGGCGAAACCTAGGTTAACTCGCAACAAAGTGATGCTGTGTGTGTGGTGGGATTGGAAGGGCATTATTCATTATGAGCTGTTACCACCAGGCAGGACCATCGATTCTGAACGCTACTGCGAACATCTGATGAGATTAAAGCAAGAACTTGAGAGAAAGCGGCCGGAATTAATCAACAGAAGGGGTGTGGTTTTTCATCATGATAACGCTAGACCTCACAAATCTTTAGCCACTCAGCAAAAATTAAGAGAGTTTGGCTGGGAGGTGTTAATGCATCTGCCGTATAGTCCTGACCTTGTACCTTCAGATTTCCACCTGTTTCGGTCTCTTCAGAATTCTTTAGGCAGTGTCAGGTTAACATCACGAGGGGACTGCCAAAACCACTTGTCGCGGTATTTTGATCAGAAGTCCCAAAATTTCTATAGCAATGGGATCATGTCCCTACCTACAAGATGACAAAAAGTTATCGAACAAAATGGTACCTACATACTTTAGATAAATGTAAATAATGTATATTAAAAAATGTTTTGAATTTTCTTAAAAAATGCGAAAAAACTTTTTCCCCAACCTATTATAATGTAAATGTTGAACTAGGGCATATTTTGTATTGGCCAAATATGCTCAGTGTGGTTGCTGGCATCAAGTAGTGCCACAACACCCAATAGGACAATAAAGGTGAATTTTCAGTGTCTATTTACCTGTGGACTAAGTGATGTGGCTTTAGTGAAGTAGTTGAGATACTGGCAAGCAAACGTGAGAGTTACTGGCTCCTCCATCTCGATAACCACAGCCTCTTCCTCTTTGTCGATTGAAGCAGTCTGCGCAAGCTTGATGTTTGCTGAGCCAATGTCGCCAGATGCTGAGAATTTCACTCCTGTGTGATATAGCAAAATGTTACTGACTTTTTCTTTAATAAACCAAAGTACTTACTGTAAATGAATAAAATGAAAACACAGCACAACAGCAACAACACCCTTGAAACAGTTTAAAAAGACATTCTTACCCTCTTTGGTGCAAGAAATGACCATGGACTCTCCAAACTGTGATAGATCACGGCAGATTCGCATGAATTCACCACTCGGTAACCTAATGGTGCAGCTGTATTCAGTCTCAGGAATACCTGTAAAATAATAAATTTTACCAAAAAAAAAAAAAAAAAAAAAAAAAAAAATATTTTCAGTTATGAAATTTTTAAGTTGGTGCAATCATAATCTTATGAATTTTTAATTTGAATACATACATGCTCCTGAATACACAGTTGGCAGTAAATTATGTTGATGGATGGAGAGGGAGAGGAAAGCCAAAGAAAAGATGGATGGATTATGAGGAATGATATAAAAGAGAAAGATAGGGTGACGGTTGACAGGGAAGGAGAAAACATGTTGCACCAACCCCAAATAATATGGGACAAGGGCAGAAGACGATGATCACGGTTGGCAGTGATAAATATTTCAATAAACTAACTTTGAATGACCTGTTCTTTTTATCATAAATCTGAAGGTGCTTGAAACTATTTTCTTTTTGCAGTTAGGCTGAAAATTAAGAAGTTATCTGTCCACTCACCTAAGTGCTCAAGATCCAAGTTCATGAGCTTCATCTCATAATCTGACACTTTCTCTTGGTTGGGGCTCTCAAACACAAATGTGACGGTATCAGCATTGTCCTGTGCCTTAATTGTTACTGTATCCTTGTCTCCAGCACACTTCAGGATCTTTGACATGCTAGAAGAGTTTGTTCCAGAATATTAACATGATGACGACAGAGTACTGTGATTAACTCTTAAAATGTAGATTGCACACCATGTGTGAAGATATCAATAAAATTTCTATTGTGTCTGCTAATTAACGCGCAACGAGTTAACATAATATTATAATGACAGAGTATCGAGTCTGAAAATAAATACTTCAGCAGTTCAAGACATCCTGGGAGAATATAGTTAAGATAGATAGATAGATTTATTTATTTCTGAGTATATAAACCTATGAAAACCATGTCTGTTGATTAGCTGAATCTGTTGTAACAAATACAGCTTCTTTTCTATGCTCTACAGACACAATAACTTTATGAAAACAAACAAAACAGTAACTTTAAGAAAAAGATTATGAAACAGATTGGTTTAAATCTTTTAAATAATATCATCACTATTTTGGGTAAGTGTGCACGGCTACAGATCAAGCTATATTTAGCCAGCATAAGCTGGTCTTGCATTGTATAGGATTTCGTTACAATGAGAGGTCAGTGTGAACTGGAAATGTATAGCTTGATGGGAAAAACTGTACTTTAGCACCCGTCGCTTTTGTATAGTAGATATTTTTTTTGGGTACAATACACCCTTTTTAATGTATTTTTGAAAACTCCAAAGTGCGCAAAAAAAAAAAATTGCAGAGAAACGTCTCGAAGGTCAAGGTCACATAAATATTAAATTTTTGTAGTAAGGCGTGATTGACGGCTCCTATTTCTGGGTGGTTTAAAAAAAATAACCACGAAGGGGATGGCGGGGTGTTTCAGACCCCTCCATCCCCTTCGAACCTAACCTGTCCGAGTCGGGGTGCCCCAAGTCCCGGGCTCGCTCGTGCATCTTAAGTATTGTGTGATAGGTTGACATAAACTTTAATTTTTTTTTTCTCAAAAATTTGTTTGCGCAGTGTAATATTTTGAAGTGTTTTGCTCTAAGACATCAACACGCTATAAAATTTTGAAGTTTCGGACGCCCGGGTGTTATAGTACAGTGGAGCCGCTCAATTTTAATGTGTAACTAAGTTTGATTTTCTGAAAGTTTAGAATTTTTTTTCTCAAAAACTAGTTGTTTGCGCAGTGTAATATTTTGCAAAAGTGTTTTACTCGGAGTCATCTACACGCTATTAAATTGTGAAGATTCGGACGCACGGGTGCTAAAGTACAGTGGAGCCGCTTGATGTGTAGCCGTGTACCAAACATTGATTATTGAACTTACCTTCCCAAGTTCATGCCCATGGAGATATTTCTATCACATCTGTATTTGTCGAAGCCATCAGATCTGAGAGTGAGGGACACCAGTGACACATGGGAGTTGTCCATTGCCTGGAAAGTTTCATCATACAAAGTTGAACATACAGTTTGAACATACAAAGGTTTGTTCAGACATAGGATATAGGTAAAGGTAAAAATAGGTTACATAGGTCCATTACTTTTGAATATAATATTCGCAAGTTGGAACCTGTCTTTACTTGTCTGCCTTGAGGTTAGGTTAGACTAGGTAGGCCCTAAACCATTGTTTTCCCTAGCATTTGTATGGGAAGTATGAAAAAAGAACATAAAATCGTACCTGCAATTGTATCCCATTGTCGTCGCAGTCAAATGTAGCCTGTGTGAGCAAATCCTTGATGGCTTCCAACACCTTCTTCAGAATGGAGCTACGGAGAAGACGTGCTTCGAACATATCCTGTAAACGCATTTTAATGGAATCACTTAAATGTCTACCGTTTTTCTCTATTTGTGTATCAACGAGTGCAGGTCACTTTTGACAAAAAGGGAGGAGGAACTGAGATTGCCAAAGACGGTAACGGTTTTACAATTATATCGGCGATTTGGAAATTGAAATCAAAGTATTTAGACTCCTTCAGCATAAATCTAAGTAAATACGGAAGAAATACTTACGTTTGTGTATATTTAACCACTAAAACAGATCAAAACCTAATCAAATTAAGGCACGATGCGTCTATGTCGCTGACCTCACAAAATAATGACAGCCGGTCGCGGGAAAAAACGGCGCGAAAAAGTGAAACATCAAACAAAAATGGCAGGAAAACAGTTTTATTCCAGAGGGAAAAAATGTGTAGCATTAGAAAAGTACGTTGAGATTGGGCGTCAGTGCGAACGAAAAAGCAGCAATATATGTCAAACATGCTTAAAATTACGAATAAACATCTTTTGCGTTTAGAAATCATTTCAGATTCATCATAAATAATTTAATCGTCCGGAACTTCTATTCTTGTAACCTTCTTGTGGAATTCGATTAGTCGATTCGTGGCCGGGGTGAGTCAGTCAGCGAGTGGTGGTTACCCTTTACCCCGGCGACGAATCGACTAATCGATTGTTTCGTTCGAGTGACTGGAATATCGAGTTTTATTTGTAACGTCCGCGTCACCGGCCACCGGGTGACCGGCGAGCCGACCGGTAGTTATGGAGAAGGTCGGGCAAAACTAATTGTAGATGGCGTGACCATAGCTAGGTCTTTAATTAAGGCCTATAGTAAAGACATTTCGTTCATTCATGCATATAAGAGTTTGGTTTTATTTCACTATTTCGTTATTTTTAACAAAAAAAAAGGAGGTTCTCAAGTCGACACGTATATATATGGTGACTGGTAATTAGTGACCGATACTTAAACACATGATTTTAATCATGATAACAAACAACTTTTACTATGGGAGCAAGCCTGAAATCGCGAAAAAAAAAATCTGCTGCTCCCTACATTTTGACGAGTTTTGCGAACATGAATGTATGGGGCAGCTGATTTTTATTTCGCGATTTCAGATTTGGTCCCATAGTAAAAGTTGTTAGTTATCATGAGTAAAA
The DNA here is from genome assembly GCA_946251885.1 of Cosmia pyralina. NCBI lineage: Eukaryota > Metazoa > Arthropoda > Insecta > Lepidoptera > Noctuidae > Cosmia > Cosmia pyralina. The sequence continues at coordinate 6,651,513 of OX276344.1, forward strand.
TCATGTGTTTAAGTATCGGTCACTAATTACCAGTCACCCTATATATTTTTTTAAATCAAGTATTTGACATGGAAAGAGTCTTCACAATGTTTCGAACTCCGAATAATTTTTAAAAAATCTTTATGAATCGTCTTTATCTTTAATCCACATTCTTCTAATTTCGGGAAATGGTAAACTCAAATTTCGGAGTATTTAGGAACACAGCTACGCGTCATTTTCGCAAAAATAGAATAAAACCGTCTCACGCCTTGTATTATTAGCTTGTGTTGGGGATTCGCTAAGACATCGCCATTTTGACAGTTACCTTCCCCATTCTCGACGAGTGTGTCTATTTGACACACACTTTACAAGCAGCAGCCTAAGCCACAGAGCAACAAATATAATACTGTGCGGGCCTAAGTAAACACTACAGGCCAGCCGTCCAGAGAATGCGCTCTTGACACCTGTCAGTTTCATACGAGTGTTTCCGTTTCAGAGTTACAAATTGTCCAACTGACAAGTGTCAATGTCAGGCTCGTCTCAGGAAGGAACGCATTCTCTCGGCGGCCGGACTGTAGTGTAAAGCCTACCTATTTAAGGCCCAGGGGCGGCAAAACGAACAGCGTGCTTATATCTATACTGCCGTCCACTAACTAAAAGGCCGTTAAGCCACAGTTGGTCGTTTTTCACTTTGTAATGTAGTCTTACACAACTTTCGATGCTCTATCTTTTGGTGTAAGAATCATTTTTCTATGATTTATAGTTTTAGAGATACAGAACATTGCTGAGCAGTTAAACCACATAAATTTCGTTACTCCCTTAATTAAAAAGTGGCTAAGCCACAATACTTCTCTAGAAAGGCGTTAACATACTTTAACGGCAAATTGATGTATAATTTTTTTCTAAATTTACTTAACTAAAAGTACGTTATCTAGTCATGCTTGACTAAAAAGCAGCTAAGCGTCTTTAACTACCGTCATGTATTGTGTCTTACAAATAACCATCTGAACATCGTGCCTTAACTATAACGCAGTTATAAAGAAAAACTATACTAGAAAGCAGTTATAGGCCAATAGCGGCTTTTAAGTTATGTATTGAAATTAGTATTAGCTAAATATCAATCGCTAGAGAGCAGCTAAACGACAATACTAGACTAAAAAGCAGTTAAACGCTCGTGATTTGCATTTGCATTTGACCAGTTTAGGAAAAATCACAAGATGTGTGAAACCTTTAACCGCCATATGGCATGATGGTATAGCAGGCCATAAACAGGATGATATCATGAATGCGTATTACAGCTTTTTACTTAAATTTCGAGATATCCAATCAATCAATTTGTGGCTTGATAATTGTACCTCTCAAAATAAAAACTGGTTATTGTTTTCTATGCTATGGTTATTTTTTTTTTTTTTTGTGGATGGGAAATTATCAAATGACTTCTCCCGCTCTGGGCAGAGCGGGAGGGCGTGTCAGACTTTTACTGATTAAAACCCACCCATGCTCCTTCAGCTGCCCGTGCCAGGGCCACGGTATCTCTTTCGAACTACCCGCGACCCCGGCGGCATCGGCCCAATTGACCCCGTCACTGCTGACATCTCTTTGAGGCGCGCGTGGAACACAACGCGCCGTCGACCCGGGCCTGGTCCTTACCGGACGGCGAGCTGCCCATTACTCGTCGTCCGCAAGCCCGCGCCTACGGTGGCCGGGAATCGGCAATCGATTCCCGCCGCCCAGGGCGTCTCCTACGGCGGCTAGGGGCGCGAGGGCGCGGCTGTTGCCTCTCCCTCACGCGTTCCGCTTCCTCCTTCGCGAGCATTACTGCTTCGCAGAAAGAGGTGATGGCCTCCCATGCACTCTCGCTCCGCACCATGGCCTGGACCAGGTTTGGACGCGAGAGATCGCCGCCGCCGATCGCCTCCGTGAGAACACTGCGGTGCTCCGCCCAAGCCGGGCAGACCTCCACTGTATGCTCCACCGTGTCCTCCGGGCGATCCACACAATGGTGACACCCGGGCGTTTCCTCCCGCCTTATCCGAAACAGGAACCTCCCGAAACAACCGTGTCCGGTGAGGACCAGCGTCAGGCGGAAGGTGAGGACGCCGTGGCGCCTCTCCAACCACTCCTCAAAGAGGGGACTTATCGCCGCAATTGTGGCGTGCCCAGCGCTGGGTTGCGACAATCGCACTCTCCATGTCGCCATGAGATCCCGCCGAAGCTCTGTCCGCTGTACCGTGATTTCTCGCGGCAGCGGAGTTACGCCCCGGCGTTTCACCTCCTCGCGCCACTCCCACACGTGCGCGAGGACTTTTGCCTCCAGATCCCATGGCGACACATTTATGAGCTGTGATCAATTTCACCATCAAGTCGAATTATCGATGAAGCGGAAAAAGACCATATATGATTTCACAGACTTTGAAAATGCAGTGGCCTCAGCAAATAATGGTAAAGTTCTGGTTAAATCCATGCAGCCTCAAGATTTTGTCAACTACGTAGGTAACGTATCAGATCGACGCATACATAATTCAAGTCCCAGAGCGTATCTTAAAAATATGACTCAAGTGTGTTTTAAACGAGGAAGTTTTGATCTCCATTATAAGGAAGCTTTTGATGAGGAATATGTGTCTCTTAAATTTTGAAACGATAAATACTTGAAGAACCCGCATTTTGTTTTAACATTTCATACGCAACCCCAAGGAATAGATGAGGAGAGAAAGATTAATCTTTTAACAAAGTTATCGCCAATTATACCTAAACATAAGATGTTATTTTGGCAAAATTTACCGATCATTGAAGGAAATAATATATCTGAATTGAACCAGAAGAAAAACAAAAGGAACGTAACTTTGTAAACTAGGATATGTAGTAAACATAAAGACTGAAAAAGTGCCTTTAGAATAATGTTGTTTTTTTTTATTTTATTAAATTTTTTTGTTTACTTTATTACTTAATTTTGATAATACTACACGAGTGTTACTAGGTTTAGTTGCTTATTTACCTAATCTGATTTACTCATTTTGTTAATGTTTTTAATTAGTATTTAAGCATAAAAAATGGCTGAATTTTTTTTTTTTATATAAAGTCTAATATTTAATTGATTATGACGTTATGTGTTACGCACAATTATATTATTTCAACTTTGCAATTATTGATCTCTGATTGTGATATGTTTATTTCATAAGTGCATAAGAATTTGAAACCAATGTGTGTCATGTGCCATAAAGCTTTCAAAAACGATACTTAGGTACATGTGTTGGGTATTTTAATGAAATAATTATAATATAATTTTTCGGTTTCGCGAATACTGATTATTATTAAAGATGTAATTGTGATCTCATTACTGAATAGGATTTGTAAAAAGTTAACTTGTTTTTTTTTATTTTATATTGTTTAATTAATAATAAAATTAAAATCTAATTAAATTGTGTAGGAACTTAACAAATATGTTAAGTTCCTACACAATTTAATTAGACGTACTGATTGTCTATTCTTTTTTATTAATAAATAAAGTTCTGATTTTCATAAAATAGTTTTTAACTTCTCAACTTTTTATCCGCAAGTGCTTATTTAAAAGGCAGTTAATTGCGAGCGAGATGTCTTTAACTGCCTTCTAGTTGAGCAATAGGAGAACCAGTATAAAAATATGTTTTACAATACCGAACATAAAAGCGTTTAAAATCCCATAACTGCTTTCTAAGTAAGCTAAGTTAGTCTTCCAAGTGTTAGTTACTAGGCTATAAGTCTGTTAAAATCCTTTAACTGCTTTATAACTAAGTATATTTTGATAACTTTTACTATAAGTACAAGACGTGGCAGCTACAAGAAATTGCTTTACTATAAAGCAGTTAAGGTATGGTTAGCGGCCTTATAGTGCAGTATTTTATGTAAAAATGAAATAAATTGCTTAGCTAAAAGTTAGAAAATGAATTTAAATAAAATGTGATTAATATAAACGAATGAAATATATCACATATTGTGCAAAAAGACTATGCCTACGTATATAACTTGCAACCTTGTTCCTAGGTAGCATACTTTTCAAGAGACATCAATTCCCACTTATTTTTGCGTTTTCTCGAAAACTACTTTTTGCACTTAGCTGCCTTTTAGTTAGTGGACGGCAGTATATCAATGTATACTAATATTATAAAGAGGAACATTTTTTTTGTTTGTTTGTACCGAATAAGCTTCGAAATCACTGGACCGATTTTAACACTTTTTTCACTAAGGGGGATGCGCTAAGGTAGCCCGCAAAATTCAAATTTTCTTAAGTTTTTTGCAATTTGCAGATCAGTGTCAGGTTGTATGTTGATTACAATATGATACGCGGCCGTAGCTAATATGGCTTTACAGAATTATAATCATTGGAATCAGCAATACTACTCCATAAGTTTTAAGAAAATTTGAATTTTGCGGTCTACCTTCGCGCATCCTCCTAGCGAAATTTATCAGGAAGTAACATAGGCTATAATTATTTTTTTTTTTAAATAAGAGATCAAGAAAATTGCAATAATGTAACCCATAGTAGCAAAATTTTGACAATAACATTAATAATTTGGCGTGCGTTGAGAAAACTATTGATGATACATAAAAATTATATACTATAAGATTAAAGTACTCATTAATACCTACAAAAAAAGTCCGCGGGAATATATCTAACTATTAGGTCTTTACCTATGAAATTGCCGTTCTGCAGTACCTACTGGCCATTTCAAATCAAAATAATTTTTGTTTGGCTAAGAATTCTAATTTCAAATTAATTATATTTTAAAAACATGGATTTTTTTTTCCAAAAGTACTCATTTGTTTATTGATTAGTGTTACATTTTCATCGCATTTCAATCTTTTTCGTCATCATGGATAGGTACGTTAAAAATTCGAGTAATTATGGAATATGAGTACCGTCGTGGCAGCAACGCAGCACAAGCGGCACGCAACATCAACGACGTTTACGGAGCTAACACTACAAACCAACGCACCACTTGTTATTGGTTTGCTCGCTTCCGTTCTGGAAATTTCGACCTGAAAAATGAACCTCGCGGTCGTCCGAAGACTTTGGTCGACAATGACGAATTAAAGGCGATTGTGGAAGCTGATGATACACAATCTACGGCTGAATTAGCAGCAGCTATCGACGTTAGCGTCAAAACAATATTGGTCCATTTGCGTCAAATTGGCAAGGTAAAAAAGCTTGACAAATGGGTGCCCCACGAACTCAATGATCGCCAGCGCGAAGTACGCGTCGAGACGTGCCTTGCACTGCTCAACAGACACACAAATGAAGGAATTTTGAACCGCATTGTTACCTGCGATGAAAAATGGATTCTGTTTGATAACCGCAAGCGCTCAGCAAGTTGGTTGGATCCTGGTTCAGCACCTAAACAATGCCCTAAACGAAAACTTACCCCTAGAAAAGTGATGGTCACTGTTTGGTGGTCTAGCGCCGGTGTGATTCATTACAGCTTCTTACCAAACGGGGTGAGCATTACTTCAGATGTGTACTGTGAAGAACTGAACACAATGATGGAGAAGCTGGCACATCTCCAACCAGCATTGGTCAATCGCTCGTCTCCGCTGCTCCTGCACGACAACGCGCGACCTCATACTGCACAGCAGACGGTCTTCAAGTTGCAAGAACTGGGGTTGGGTACTTTTAATCCCGGTAGTATGTTCCCGTGGAATAATTTCCGACATCCACGCGGGCGAAGCCGCGGGCAAAAGCTAGTTATATTATAATGTCGCGGCCCCATTGACGGGATATGCCGTTGATTATTGCGAAGAAGGTAGGCCGTAGGTGTAGCCACTTACCGCGATAATTTGACCGAATTTAACTACCGCGTTGTTTAAGGCGATGATGGGCATTGACGTAGACGATAGTGTGACCCGGGTCTAAGAACGGTTATTTTATTCAGCTTTCTTAAAGAGGGAAGAATGGGAGTAAAGTACTTAGAGATTTGCGTCCATACTATACTCGATGTTTGCGTCATAAGCTCTAGAGTAAGCAAGAAAGGCTGAGGACAAAAAATAAAACGATACAATTAAAAAATCGATATTTTCAGAACCTTGAATAAGCATAGAAAAGCATAAATAACATTCTCCCGAATACCTTACTAACTAAAACAACTTTTCTTATTTTGTGACAATCTCAATAATTAACATGACAGCTGAACTACTTGATCGTCACCAGGATAACATGGTAATCTTAGGAAATACTTTGATACTATGCCAGGAGGTAAGAATCTCCCACCAAGAAAATGTTTGGCACCTTCTATGAACCTGTCCTGGGCACATAGTTTTGGTGCCGAAAGTGATATCAGGAGAGAAGGTTTGAGGGTCTTGCCAGTACCTGGACCCTTTTCTACATCCCATCCACTGGGGATATCCACACTGAAACCGAAAAAATATGAAACTTTAAAAATCTGCCAAGTGCATGTTAGACCATGCACAATGATTGGTTCCGTATTTGGGACGAATTTATCCCAAGAACAAACTTAATAATGTAGTTGAAAAACACGTTCTCCCATACATTCCAACTGCAAATGTAAGTTGATTGACTATTACTCATTAATTTGTAAAGCCTACTTAGCTGTGATAGCTTTCTTTTTAATATAATTACTACTGCCAAGAATTTTTTCACATATCCAAAAACAACCATTTGGCTGCCCCTACCAGCGAAATGGTTGTCTTTGGATTCTAACAAAAGTTAGCACGATTATGCTTAAGTATGGATGCCTTATTTTTTTTTTTTTGAATGGGAAATCTTTAATTGACTTCTTCCGCTCTGGGCGGAGCGGAAGGGCGTGTCAGACCCGTGTTCCTTCAGTTGCCTGTGTCAGGGCAACGGTATCTCTTTCGAACAAGCCGCGACCCCGGCGGTATCGGCCCTATCGGACCCCATCTCTGCTGACATCTCTTTGAGGCGCGCGTGGAACACAACGCGCCGTCGACCCGGGCCTGGTCCTTACCGGACGGCGAGCTACCCATTGCTCGCCGTCCGCAAGCCCACGCCTACGGTGGCCGGGTATCGGCTACAGATTCCCGCCGCCCAGAGCGTCTCCTGCGGCGACTAAGGGCGTAAGGTTGCCGCTCCCTCACGCGTTCCGCCTCTTCCTTCAAGAGCATTACTGCTTCGCAGGAGGCCTCCCATTCACTCTCGCTCCGTACCATGGCCTGGACCAGGTTCGGAAGCGAGAGATCGCCGCCACCGATAGCCTCCGTGAGAACACGGCGGTGCTCCGCCCAAGCCGGGCAAACCTCCACTATATGCTCCACCGTGAAGTACGGATGCCTGAATCGAAAGATGGTTTTCACATACCCGCAATATTTTTGAACAGCCTATCCAACGATACCCCACACCATGGATGGGATGGTCGAGGAAAAAAATATCATTCCCACTCTACATATAAAACTTTTTTTTCAAGATTTTATTTTACCAGTCTACATGCGGCTTGATTAGTATGCCAAATTACAGCTAGTCTCAGAGCTAAGCCAAGGACACACAAACATGGCAAAACTATAAGGTTTCCTTGTTGACTAGGGAACCCTAAATATGGACTGGTTCTTCTATTCTCTACAAACATTTTTTTTTGCAATGCCACCATACACCAGCTGGACTGCATCTCTCAAAGTAGACATTTCTTAAGGTCAAGATACCCTAATTGCAGTTGGAAGATGGAAAACTGAGTCTGTGCACTTAGCCAAGTTATTTTGATCAAATAACATACACAGTAACAACAATTACCTGCAAACTGGCAAATTAGATTCAATTAAGGCATTCATGGAAGGTGCTAACTCTTTTCTTACTGGGGGCTTGAAACTGAACCCAAAGAGAGCATCTACAAGAACTTGGTACTCATTGCACAAGTTTTCTGGAGGAGGAAGTGTTTCAACAATATCAACCCCAAATGCTACACACTGTGCCAATAAATTCTCATACAACGGTTTTGGGGTGCGCTTTGGGTAGTGAACAGAAACATTGTATCCAAATAGCGACATGTGACGAGCCGCAACTAGACCATCTCCTCCATTATTTCCTGGTCCACATATGATTAGAGCTGACGGGTGCCTGCAAGATAAGATCGGCTGAAATTTTTGTCTGAACTAATGAGTTACTTAAGTATTAAAATAATTTAAGTTCCCAATAAAAAAGGAAAAAAAAAAGAAACTAAACTAAAAAACTAAATATAAACTTACGTAGACGCTGGATAAACTCGTGAAACAGCCGTAGCGACACTTAGCCCCGCCAACTCCATCAACTGGTCAACACTATACTTGTATTCATTGAAGAGGTCTTCGTCCAAAGCTATCGCCTCTTTTTGGGTTAAATATCGCAACCTCACATTGCTGCAATGCTTCGCTCCTGATGCCATCACGCCACCGCCCCAAACGTTAGCTACACGCAACTGAAAACCAGATAAAGTTCTCAAAATATGCAAAGTAACATGCTAAGAACAAGCCGGCAAAATATATGGACCATACCAACAACGCACTACTAATAAGCCGATAAAACATTTAGATACCTAAAGGCCGCCGGGATATAAATAATGTACACTATGGTCAATTAAATGTCGTATTACAACTACAAATAAATTCTTGTTTAATCTAAGATTTTGTTATTCTTTGAGAGACACGAAAAAAAACAAATCGACAAAAACCCGATAAAAGTGTCAGGTCAGTCAGACAGACTAACAATCTGACACTTCTGACAGTGACATTTCTTTCTTTGCCAGTAAAGATATAAAAAAAAAAAGATATAACGTAGTCTTTGATTCAAATTGGATTCCGATTTGGTTGGGCCGAGGCAGGCCGACATTTACTCGTACATAGGCCCATTATTAACCACTACGGAACGACTAAAAGAATGTAAGACATAAAATTGATGCAATAATTTTAACTATTTAATTACGGCTGTGCTGAAAATGTATGAAATAGGACTGAAACGATAACAACAGAACTGCTCAATGTTGACGTTTTTGACAGTTAGTACCTATCATTGTCATTTTTGGTTTTTCGTTCATCCGTCACAAAAATGGCTGCGCTTAGGGTATTCAGTCGTAATTTGCCGTATTTACGACAGCAATTTTCTGCTTTATTAGGAAACACGTCGCCATCGGTGAAATTCATTTGTGTAGTAGTCATTATAGGGTATATTCTATCGTTTTCCGACGATGTTGTGAACGTTCTCAGTGTCACTCCAGGGTATTTGTTGCCACCTTCGTTTCAATTGTGGTCCACTTTCACGTTCTGGTTTCTCGAGATACATTTGTGGGAAGTGATCATCGACATTGTGACGGTGGGACTATGTGGGAAACTAATAGAACCGTTATGGGGTCAGATGGAAATGATGAAGTTTTTTTTCCTGACCAATGTTGGTGTAGCATTTCTAACGACGTTCTACTATTTAGTGATATTTGCGTGTACAGGACAAACGTCCTACTTGTTTGATATACACGTACACGGGCTGGCGGGTTACCTGGCCGCGGTGAGTGTAGCTGTAAAGCAGATAATGCCAGATCATCTGCTGATAAAAACACCATTAGGTGCGAATTGTTTGATAAGTATTGACGTTTTAAACTGTTGTTACTGATATCACATAGTTTTAGATTAAACACACTTGACTAATTGCCTTGAATAACATTGAATACATTATTTATTTCAAACCTGTTTGTGTCCACAGTGTCTAGCCCATTCATTTATAAGCCTGTCAAATTCAATTTCACACTTCTAACAACTATAGCAAATAGATCCAATTCATTCTCTCAAATCAAAACAAGTAATTTTTAGTTACAGCAACATCAATCTTTTTGTTTTCTTCCAGGGAAGTTGACAAACAGATCATTGCCACTTCTAATTCTAATAGCGGCTATAATACTATGGGCTATTGGAGCACTGGAGGGCACATACCCTTGCATGTGGGGCAGTGGCACAATCCTGTCCTGGATATATCTGAGGTTCTGGCAGAGGCATAGCAGCGGAACTAGAGGAGATATGGCTGATAATTTCAGTTTTAATAAGTATGTTAATCATTTCTAATTACTTTTAATCACTATGTGTCATGTGGAGTAGGTAAACTACTCCACAGTAATACTAATTGATAGTGATATTAATTTATGTTGTAATAATTGAATTTCAAAGTATGTAAATACTGGTATTCAGCTGCATCCGGTTAGACTGGAAGCCGACCCCAACATAGTTGGGAAAAAGCTAGGCAGATTGATTGTAGGTATGGGATTATGTATTCTGATATCCATGTGTTCTGTAGTGATTATGGTGACTAGACATTCTGCTAGTGTCCCAAATATCCATTCACCTGCACCCTTTACAAGCTGAACAACTCCTCTGATGGTGCAATAAATGAGGCCACCTACGGGGCCAAACAATGTAAGATACAAAGATGTACCATTGAAACAAAAAGAAGAAGTAATTATAGTTGTAGCTGAATATCAATACCTACATTGAGAGATAGACTAGACTCTTAAACTAACTGCATAACATGTTAGGCTAATAAACTGTCAGAGAAGAGCAATCAATCTTCAATATTTTGCTGTATTTATCCTGAGTGCAGTAACATCAACATAATATGATAACTTATCTTTGTATTGGATAAGAATATAGTCAAAGCAGCAATAATATACACTAAAACTAACATTAAAGAGAACATTGAAAAGACAGCTTCAATAATTTTAAGAATTTAAAAAGAAATGCAAGTCATTTTGTGAAGAACAATGGGCTTGTAACTTGAATCACCCTGTTTTCTTTCGCACTTTAAATATTGTTCTGTGCTTTTGTGCCACATGGAAAACGAACACCAAAGTGATCCTTTAAGAATTCTTTGTTTTTTAGGGTTCCGTACCTCAAAAGGAAAAAACGGAACCCTTATAGGATCACTTGTGTGTCTGTCTGTCTGTCTGTCTGTCCGTCTGTCACAGCCAATTTGCTCCGAATCTAATAGACCGATTAAGTTGAAATTTGGTACACATATGAATTTCTGTGACCCAAACACGGACGATTAAAAAAATAAAAAATAAATAAATAAATAAAAATAAAAAAACGATTAAACGATACGACGATGAAACGATTAAATAAATGAATTTTGAATATAGAGGTCACTTTTGGGGGGCAAATAAGAAAATTAAAAAAAAAAGTTTTGTAAACTACACCATGTGGGATGTTAAATGAAAGGGCTTAGTATGAGGGTCTCAAATATATATATTTTATAATTCTAAAATAAATTGTTTTAAAGTTATTTAAGAAAATAGACGAAAATTGACCATTCCCCCCCCCCCCCTTATCTCCGAAACTACCGAGCCTAAAATTTTGAAAAAAATACAAAAAATAGATCTTTACCTGTAGATTACAGGAAAACCTATAAGAAGTCGGTGGTCTTAAAATAACATGGTAAATCTATCAATATTGTGAGTACAAACTTACATTTACAGTTGGAATGTATTGGAGAACCTGTTTTTCAACTACAATGTTAAGTTTGTTCTTAAGATAAATTCATCCCAACGACGGAACCCTTCATTGTGCGTAGTCCGACGCGCACTTGGCCGGTTTTTATTGTTTTGGTATCTATTTGGCCTAAAATATCAATTCTTGTTGCCAACCGGCTGTTTTAAGTTAGGGAATGAATACGTCAACACTGA